>OX031067.1:42815875-45215875 GCA_943736015.1 Tridacna crocea
ACTTACGTGTAGACTACTGATGCATCTAAAATGTTACAACAAATATTACATACAGATAGAAGATAAAAGTAAACATCTTTTTTTACAAGTTTCATATTGAGATGAAATATCCCCTAACTTTTGAGAACAAAAAAGTTGGGTACCAGTCTGAAAATAGCGTGTACGAACAGCGGTATACCTATCCTAAATAAAAGCCGTGCGCGTGTCGCCAAAGATTAATATGTCGTGTCAGATATGACGTTAAACCTTGATGAGACTGATTAAATCTGGAGGAAAAAGTATTGTATTACGCTGAAAATCCTTGAAAGATAAATAGTTTCTTAATTCCTGTAATGAAACGTATTCCAACAGGTCCCCTGATACAGACTTACGACTCTTAGTGTAGGAAAAACGAAGGAGAAATCAAGTTGAGAGAGAAAATCATTTACATTATTCAAACAACTACTCTTTTAGTTAAACTGTACGATCAGTTATTTTTCTTACAAGTGCTAATTTGGTTATTTCTGATATACGGATTTTTAAGCTCTATCCATTTTTTTTCTAATTTATCCTTGTGTTTTCTTTTAAATTTCCTTAAGTTTATTCAGCTAACTTCGTAATAGCGAATTCTTTGTAATTAACCAAATTTGAATACGTAAGACAAAATGCTATCCGATTACAGAACGTCATAACTTTAAGACATATGAGAGGCGCTATAAAAAGGTTGGGCTTCAATGCATCTCTGTGATCTATCCTCCCAAGTAAGTCATCACATTCTGTCTGTGGTTATGGATCCATAAAGATCCATCATGTCAATCAACCAACTGAATAAGGAGTACAGTATTAGTTGTACGGTCAGGTGGCAGAGGACTTGGAAACGTGTTCACGACTGTGGTGGATCATGTCGTCCCAAGCCGAAGCCGAGGTGGCGACATGATTCGACACA
Source organism: Tridacna crocea (assembly GCA_943736015.1). NCBI lineage: Eukaryota > Metazoa > Mollusca > Bivalvia > Cardiida > Cardiidae > Tridacna > Tridacna crocea. Next base: position 42,816,801 of record OX031067.1, read on the forward strand.
GCCGTGAACAAGTTTCCAAGTCCCCTGCGACCTGACCGTAGAACGAATTTATCATACTGCAAAGTCGATGCATTTTGCAGATGTATTGAAGCTTCTATTCACAAAGCATGGCCCATAAAACAGTCATACCGTCTGAATTAAAACATTTTTCGTGTTACAGAAATACGATATACATAAACAATACAATACAATCAATTACCCCTTTCCCAAACGACAAATTTTGGACTCTTCCAAACCAAAAGAGTTTCCAGACGACAATTTTAGATTTGGAGAAAATGCCAGAAAGTTCTCAAAAAGGGTAGAAAACACTGTGGGAAAAGGAGAAATTGCTCGTAACGAGCAATTTCTCCTTTTCCCAGAGTGTTTTCAAAAGACTTTTACTGCAAACACGTAAAAACCAGGGCTTGTTTGGGAAAGGGTTAACAAAGAATATCCTGTAGAAATGGATCGGATCGAAAGCAAAGGCCACAATATAACGACAAAAGATGGGGGAAAGTAAGGGAGAGTAAAGTTATACGGTTTCTATTTTCAGATGCGGAAAGCAACATGACAACAGGGGAAAATCCGTCTAAGTTTTGGTAACCGGAGATTGGTCTAACAAAGGAGATGGTTTACAACACAACAATAGCAATAACCATCGAAAATGTGTCACGGGTGGATGAAGGTCCATCACAACCCGTTCATGCGGTTGTCCTCGAAGTTCTGATTTTATCGTTAACATGGCTGGTCACTATCCCGACAAATGTCCTAGTGTGCATTGTGATTCACAGAAGCAGACGAGTACAGTCGACAACCAATTACTTTGTGGTGTCCCTGGCTATTTCTGATATCGTTTTGGCTGTGTTCTGTACACCGTTTATATCTGTTCATATCATCATAGACCGGTGGGTGTTTGGCAATGTTATTTGCCGTCTTGTCCGATTCTTTCAGACGCTTGCACCAACATCTTCTATTATGGTCATTGTGGCGATTTCTATCGACCGGTTTTATACTATAATTTATCCACTCAGTTTCAAAATTACGCGTGGAACAGCTAAACATCTCATATGCTTTTGTTGGATTATATCGTTTGTATTTAGCGTACCAACCTTGTACTTCATCGAGTGCAGGTATATGAAGGAAACCCAAGACGAGGAGCAGTGTGCCTTGTTTATCCCAAATACTAACTGGGGAGCAAGAGTGTATGGCGTTCTTTTGGTGACTGTGACATATTTGTTTCCTTTCATTTTCGTTGCTATTCTTTATTCAAGGATCTTTTGCCATATCTGGACAACCGGATTAAGAAAACGTCTGTTTCGACGAACCACGAATCCTGTGTCAAGAACGAAAGTAAAAATGGTGAAGATGTTAATTTTTGTGACATCAACTACTCTGTTCCTATTGGTACCTCAATATGTGATACAACTTTGGCACTCCTTCACAACAAGTACGGAGGAGGGCATGAAACTGTTTGCGTTTTCATACTTGCTAGTCTTTCTTACAACGATAATAAAGCCCGTTTTGTACATCCTACTAAACTCTAACTTTCGGAGAGGATGTCGTGAAGTGTTCTGTATGACAAATATGAAGTGCTATCGACGTAATAATTACGTTATTACTAACGCGTCAACCATCAGCAAAAAGAATCACGTTGGTGTCATGCCTATAGCAACAAAAGAGAGGCAATTCGCTTCTCCGACGGTCACTTTTAACAGGCACATGGTTTCTGATAAGACCAGTTGGCCATTGTCTACAAATATTTCTTCAACATACATCTAGTGTTCTCAAACTGTATGTTCTTCACCATCTTGTTCTCTACACGAGTCCAGCAGCTGGATTTAACAGCCATTCTAGATTTAATTAGTAACATCATTTCTACTTAGCCAACCAAAATGCTTTAGCCAATTAGAAATTATGCTACTCTCAAATTTAGAAAAATCTTAAGAATTAGAATGTTATCATCCTTAGTTGGTTGAAACAGCAAAACTTGATCTTAGGAATTATACATGGGTGCTTTATTGTTGATCACGGTGTAACATGTTTCAGTTTTATGTAGGTATGTCTGATTTATTTGTAATTGTTCAAATAATACTTTTCAAGAATTTTACATCTTTGATTTCCTTTTTTCCCGGTTCTCGGATAAACAAGAACGGAACAGAAACTTTGTACATGTATTAAAAGGTGGCTCTTCATATTTTGGGACGTTAATTTTACAAAAATACAAAAAAAAAATCATCCTTATACTCTCAAAGCCTTTTAATCTTCATTCATAAAACTCCAGTAGTCGAAAACCATCCGACAACAAGAGAAATTAGAAATTTACTAGGGCCCAAGTCGACACCGAAGGGAAACACGGCCTATTTTTACAGGAGAAACTCGCTCATTTACATACCGGAAATACACAGACGCAGCTACAAAAATATCGCGCGAAGAAGACATTATGGAAAATATTTACATGTTTGTTATGTTATGGAATTTAAGCGTCATTAATCACGTGCCAGTCATTTGACATTTCCACAATGCTTTTTTTGATGTCTGCGGCGAAATCTAAAAATACCTTAAGAGGCTGCATAGCATTTTAGGGCAACACACTTTTCTTGGAAGGTTTTTTTTTTTTTGTAATTTCATGATTCTTAATTACTGATGATTTGTATTGTTTTTTTTTTTAAATAAATTTCAGTGATATGTGCATTTTTTTAATTTGGTGAGATGTGAAAAATCTAAATACCAACCTTAAAGGTCGCCGCCAATACTAAGTAACACAATTTTACATAGAAAATTACATCGAACCATTTTCAACCCATAACCTATCTTGTTTAAGCGCAATATATCCACTGTCATTTTTCCTATCCTACACACTTTTAACCCTTTACCCCATAAGGCATTTCTATGGTATCTCTCATTGACACTAAATAACAGCAAGGATGAAGCAGTTTCTTATGTGTATATGACACCTTTTGATAGCATAGAAAACACTGTGACAAAAGGTGAAATTGCTCGTGACGAGCAATTTCACCTTTTGCCACAATGTTTTCCAAAGGCTCCTACAAGCAATGCGTAGAAATGGGTATCTGTGGAGTAAAGGTTTAACATGCGCAACGTGTAATGTCATTTATAAGGTACATCTTTCAAGAAAATGAATCATGTTTTATTTATGGAAATAAGCATAGTGATTGGGTGTGTGGTGATTCCCCCCCCCCCCCAATAATTCCGACTTAAAATTTGTGAAAGCCAAATGTTATGTGAATATAAAAATTTGTGAAAGCCAAATGTTATGTGAAAATAAAATCTGATAATCGTTTGCCTCTGAGATAACATTTCATCAAACTTTGCTATAAAAATATTGTTACGCTCGCCAGAGACTTGCTTGGCAACATTTTTATAGACTTCTTCTATAAAAACTTATTTCAATTGCCAACTTTTGTAAGATTATGTATATCTTGAAGGGCTTCAAAAGTTTTGTGTGGTGTTAGCTACGGACAATTTACCACATCCAGTCAAAAATGTCAGCAGGGTACACCCCATTAATTTGGCATTTAGTTATAACTAAGTCTTCCAGCACATGGTGTCTTTAAAGACATGTAAAAATGAAAGCAGATACTTCCAGGCATTCCGTTGTTTAGAACAATTCTATACTGCATTCTTTCTCACAATCAAGTTTAAGCCAATCAGAACTTGAGTCACAGTGTACCTACCAACTTAAAGAAAATAAAGAAAAAGTTCTTGCAATACCATTAAGAATGGTTGGCCAATTGCCTATTTGCCTAATAGACCTGTATCATTTATGTGGAGTTCCGATATCCGATGTGAACTTCGGTTTAAACGGGGGAAAATCTCAAAATTACTATTCATTTACCTGAGTAGGAATACGCATGTGAAAAGAAAGGACTTCGAGGGTTACAGACGATCCTTATTTCTTCTTTTCTACAACATTACCTTAGTTTAGTTCATAAGTTCTGTTCTTTCACCTGCAAGAAAGGGATGCAAAATCTACGAAAGTTAAGTCCTATTTTATCTCCATTCCGCGATTTCACGGACAAACTTCAGCGTCCAATTTGCTCAAAATATAAAACGTTATTTTTCCTCCTTAAAGAAGGTTCGTTATTTGAGAAGAATTTCAAGTAGCATAACGGGTTTAAGTGATATACTAATATCCTATACCTGTTTGTTTGATCGTTTTTTTTTTTCACGGCGGTCAGTGCACCTACGCATGTGCTGTCAATCTTATACGAGTACTGAAAAAACTTTCTCTCTGACCTTCTGGCTACTTTTTTCCAATGCATTAGAGGTGGGAGTGAAAAATTGCCGCCAGAAAGTTTGCCTCGAGCGGGTATCGAACACGCAACCAATTCAGATACACTAACCACTGAGTTACTAGGCCGTTTTTTATCCCCCGCCGTAGGCGGGGGGATATAGTTTTAGCGTTGTCCGTCCTTCCGTCCTTCTGTCCGTCCGTCCGTCCGTGTGTCCGTCCCGGCAAATATCTCCAATACCATTGGACGGAATTTCGTGAAACTTTATGCACATATACAATGACCCGTTCTCCCGAGACACTTTTTTTGTTTTTTTTTTGATTCGATGCAAAATGGCCGACTGGAGAAGTGCCAAGTTCTGCCAAAAGGATACTTAATGTATAATCCTGTTATGGACCTCTTTTATATTTTTTTATCTAATGAAATCCTGTGCCATGGAACAAGGGAGCTTAATGTATAATTTCTTCATGGACCAATAACAAAAAGGCCACATGTACATGCAAAACAGAATACCTTCTTAACGTTTGTATCAAAAAAGGTATTTTTCGGCGGGGGATATCATTTCAACGAAATTGCTTGTTTTTTTAAATCTTGAGTTGGCAGACTGTTTCAGAATCAACTCAAAAATAAACAGACTTCACTTAATTTAACCCTTTCACAACCAAGCCCTGGTTTTTACGTGTCTGCATTAAGAGTCTTTTGAAAACACTGTGGGAAAAGGAGAAATTGCTTGTGACGAGCAATTTCTCCTTTTCCTACAGCGTTTTCTACCCTTTTTGAGAACTTTCTGGTATTTTCTCCAAATTTAAAATTGTCGTCTGCAAACTTTTTTGGTTTGGAAGAGTCCAAAATATGTCGTTTGGGAAAGGGTTAAGACAAGACGCAGTCAACTGACAAATTCATTAATTTTGTGAGTTGAGTCTGAAACGTTGAAAACAAGAACAAATCAACAGAGTAGTGCTGGGTTTGGCAAACTATGCTCATGCTTCGTTACCATCGATAAACGTAACACATTAACTTGCTTTCTTACGATGGCTGTTTACGCCGCTTTCAATATTACTATACTTATGTAACGGCCACACTTCACTTATTCATATACATCATTAGTTTTTACCAGCACTAGGCTAGGGCTCCGAAGTTTCTTGTCAAGGATATTCCCCGAACAACCCAGTGCTTCCAGTGAAGCTCAAATTCGGACCGTCCAGAAGACAGCTGAAACACTAAACCACTGCCCTGAGAATATCTTGATTAAACCATGATATTTGAAAACGTCAAATAGGGGCGTAAACAAGCCTGATAAGGCAGTTATGAGATATTTTCTTACATTTATCTTTCACTGAGTGCGAGGGGATACATTTTCGCGTTGTCCGTCAGACTGTCCGTCCGTCCGGACAGATATCTTTTAAAATCCTTGACAAAAAATTATGAAACTTCATACATATGTTCCTTAATGATATTCCGCCGATAGTCCGCCGACATACTTTTTGTTTTGTTTTATTTGACGCTGTGCCATGAAAAAGGGGGGTTTAATGTATATTTCCATTATGGAGCCAATATCTCTTTAACTACTGGATAAGATTCTATGAAACTTCATTCACATTGTTTATCATAAGCCATCCATGTGTTCTTTGTTACAGTTTGCGGTTATTATTTTTTTTAAATCGCCTGTCGTAGGCAGATGAATAAAGTTTCAGAGCTGTCCGTCCGTCTATCCGTGTTTGGCCGTGTCTCCATCCGGGGCAATATCTACGATCGCACGGAATTTTGCGAAAATTTATACATGTATACAATAACCTATTCCGCCGAGACTTTTTTTTTTTTAATTTGATGCATATTATTGCATAAAACGTGCCTTTTCGGGCCGTTATATGCATGTATTAACGGGTAAAAATCGGGCGGTTAACGGGAGAAAACGTGTATTAATCAGTAAATACACGCGCCGTTAACGCCCGGGTTTGTACTATCAATATCCTCGATTCGGGCCTACCTTGTAAACAACGTTTGTCCTTGTCAGATTTTCCCTAGACTCCGACCATCAAACTGTAGGAATTCGTACCATATTCCATCCTTTCCATGGCATGTCTTTGATGATATTTGTACACCACAAACAAACCTTTGCACAGAATCTCAGTTTAGTCGAGATCTGAACAAAAATTCACCCGTGAAATGTACTCTAAACCAGCTACATCCCACCCACTTTTTAACGTGATCGGTCTGCCTCGCTTGATGTATACCGAACCCTCTGTCGCCTTCATCCTAGTTGTAATCGTCCAAATGTCTGCAAGTTTATTCCACATTAGTCCAGTGTGTATTAAAAATAAAAGTGAATTTACAGCGAGAGAATCAAAACTGGCATACGGGACTAAAGGCCCTTTCCTAATCGTAACAGAAACTTCTTCGCCGACTTCCGGTTTTGACCCATTTGCGTACAGTACATTTAAATTCGCTTATTTGCATTTCTATGGAAATATTTTTGCTATCTGTGCAAATTATTGTTAGAATACCTTTACTTTATGCAATAATAGCGTTAATTCACGTTTTTTTTCGGTCGTTAACATTCGCAGAGGCCCTCAAAATACTTAAACACCCTCGTGCTTCGCACTCGGGCGTTAAAGCATTTTTCGGGCCTCTGCGAATGTTAACGACCTCAAAAACGTGAATTAACCCTATAATAGCCGACTAGGAGCGATTTTGAGTGACGTGGTCGCGTACATGTTTGAAAAGGTCTTTTTCAGCAGGGCATATCGTTTCAACGAAATCAGCATAATTATTGTTTTTATTTAATGAAATACCATATCATGGAAAAAAAGGTTTAAGTGTATAATTTCATTATGGACCAATAACAGAAAGGCAACGTATACATGCAAAACACAATACCTCTTATATGGTTCTATCAAAAAAGTCCTTTTCTGCTGGGAATAACATTTCAACGAAATATATCCATCCCAGGCAATAAAGTGAATTTAAAATCGTATGCAATATGCAATAGTTTTTGGTGTACAAACAATTTCAAAAGTATACATTTGCACACTTATTTAGTTCATGTATTTTTCTTTTGACCAAAACTTCAAATTATACGTGCTGATAGATATAACCAACTGCGGATTAAATCGGGGGAAATGAGCACAAACCTACTCGTTAAATAATCACAGTTATGTTTAAAACATATACGGGGGTGTCCCAAAATAATTATCTGTTACCCATTTAAACTATTATTGTTTTAATTGGGATAGAACGCACCATATATACCTAAAAGCTATATCAAAACAATGTCTACACAATGAAGCTTGGTAATTTGTAAAAAAAAAACGTGTGTACACGTGTAACACATATTTATGATGTGGTTGAGAATGGCAGGACTGTGCTGATTACTCTTGCAAATCATTTCAAATTGATGTTATAGAATTCATAAAACAAAGTCAGTATCTCAGATTGATAGCTGTTGTTTAATCGGTGAGAGATTTAAAGAATGCGCTATGTCAGACCGCAGCGAAGGCATATGTTGATGTACAGTAACCGAAAGAACGAACCCGAGATAGAATGGATAATTATTGCAACCGATTATTCCGACCGGTCTACTTCTGCAGAGGGTATGAACCTAATCGAGTAGATCGGCCAGGTCCAGTATGAGGGGAGGGGGGAGATGGGGCAAAATGCTGACGAAATCTTTGGTGGTACTCGAATCCACAGCCTTTGATACTAGGATAGGCGGTTTACCAAATGGGTTATTGGACCAATCGATACTCTAACGCATTAGAAATGTATTTATCCCTTGTTAGACGTCAGACGCATTTTAAAGATTTTTTCTAAGTTACTGCAATTTCCTCCTTTATTACTTACCTGCTACAGTGGCTTTCTGACCACTTTTGACAGATAATTGTGGAAAAAGGAAAAATAAATTATGACGAGCAAAGTCTCCTTTGTTACGATGTTTTCAAGTATATTGATATATCAAACCTTAAAGGTGCAGGTTAGGTCAAATTATCAAAGCAGTTACAATTAAATTTAAATCCAACCATGTAAAGCTATAAAAAGTATTGTGGAGATGACAGTTTGTTCTCATGTGGTCAAACCATATGTTAGTCGCTGGCAACAAAAATAAAATAAAATCAGGCAAAATGTAAACAAACGACACAGCTACCTGGCAGGTTTTAACCTAGTTTTGTTATCAATTTCTCTGCCAGCGACTAACTCCTGGACCGACAGTACAATGACAGATTGTCATCCTCACAACAATAACAACAATACCATAATACTGAGGAACAATGCTGTGGGAAAAGAAGAAAATACTGGAAAGCAGTACTTTCTTCTTGGCGCACGTGCGCTTACTTGTCTTACTCTTTCAAGGACAGATCCTGCACAAATTTAACAGCACTTAGCATGTTGCCTGAAGATGCTTTAAACACAAACTAAGATTTCTTTTTTGTCTGGTGAAGAGTCAAAACTTTAATCTATAATTAACGATTTGAAATGACCTGAATGGCTATCTTTGAATTAAGGGGATTTAGATTGCTCAGTCTGAATTTCTCGGGTAAACGAAAATTAACTTTGAGGTGGCCCCTTTTTGCCCGAAGTCCACGTCCGATATCGGAGTCCACGTAAATGATACAGGTCTAATACGATACATTTATTTCATGCTTTCCAGTAGGATATCGAGAAGTAGCAGTGAAAATATTTGTCGATCTTACCACCAGTGAAAATACCGATTTTCATGTTCTTGTTGCCTAGGTTAATTGCGCGTGTCTCACAACTAGATGGGAAATATGACGTCATTTACCTTTTGAAATCATTTCTCGCGCTTGACGTAAATTTAATGTAATGCGTTGCTATGCGGGAGGGGTACGCCATGGGGAATAACGGAAAAGAACTGTTCTGGATTTTGATAAAGCTCCTCCCAGAAAGGATTAAAAGCACGAAATAAATAGAATATTTGGGTTTTTCGGTGAAAGATCGAAATTTATTTCACGAAAGTGTGATTAAGGTTTTTTTTTCATACCTCCTTCAAAAAAAATAAAATTCTCATCATTCCGTATAATCTAATATGACAGACAACATCCCCCTGCAGAAATAATTCAAACTGCATTCATTTTCTTTAATTTTAAATCTAATGTCGGAGTTTTTAAAGTTCCTTCCATCATATTTGTATGGCACAAGAATGTAACAAGGAAGCAGTTTTCAGATCCCCAATACTGAAAATTAACCAATAGATTGAGAATGAAGGAGCAAAGCAGTGTGTACGACCCGCAAAGTAAAAGTAGTTCCGGCTCTGCTGAAAACTTTTTTTCATGGAGCTATGAAAAAAACTTTTCAGCCAATCAAAACTCGCCAATTTGCATGAAAACAACTGATATTAAATTATATTAAAATACAAACGATAAAGAGGATATGATTTTGAAGTGACACGTAGAAACAAACAGGAGTGTATACGATTGTGATAGTCTATGCCATTATCTAGGAAACTGAATTTTTCGCTGAAAATTCTTCAAATGTTGACATGTTTGTACCGTAAGGAAGAACGAGAAACTGTGAAAATAGAATTTGAAAAAGGGTGAGTTAAAATTGATTAAGAAAAAAAAAATGTTTATTTTCAGCTTGTTTACGCATGTGTGAAGGTAAAATTGTCACGAAAAATTTCTCTTTTTAGAAAACAGCGGTTTCAATTGATGAGATTCTTTTCTGCTAAATGGCTTAATCTTCATTATTGCATTAAATGTGCTTTTCCAGGTCGTTATAAACATGTATGTATTAAAGGATTAGAACTGGGTGTCAACGTGAGAAAAATTTGTATTTCTCAGTAAAGTCAAGCGCCGTTAACGCATGGCTAAATGACCTCAGCGGGTTATTTCTCTACGTAGAATAATGACCCGGGTCATTCCTCTACGTAGTGAAATGACCCGCGGGTCATTTTGTAGGGAGGGTCATTTGTCTGCATTACACTAGTCCAGATTTTACCTGAAATTATCTGTGAAAATTGATTATCGTGCAAAAGGAGAGAGGTTTTTTTTTTCATTTTCAAATTCAAAACAAAGTTAGACCAGTGTAAAGAAGTAATTTAAAACTATTTTTTTAGTCCGTGAAATATCTGTCAAAGAAGCAAATACACATAAATGTAGGGCTATGTTTTAACAAATAGACTGTAATTTTTCAAAAACAGTTGAACATGATTTTCGTTGGTGTTTGAGGTAAAATCTTATTGAATTCATCGTCAAGGTATGTTATGGCTCAATTTATTAACCTTTTTCTAGACACGTTAACTAAATGTTTATCTCAGATGCCAACTCCTATACGATCCAAAATATATATATGTCTAAATCAAAACATACAATTACCGATAATAACCTTCATCAAATAGACAACTGTACTGTGTTACCTTGTTACCAACAGACAAATTTCTAGACTGGTCTAAAGTTAGAGCACCTGCAGACGACAAATTAAATGTATATAGCTCAAATGATGATTTCCAGTGCCTTCGATACTTTAGAAAAACTTGTGAGAATAGGAGAAAATGCTGGTTACCAGTCTAGTATTGTTAAAATTGACACAATTTCAGACGACAGCTTTAATGTAGCTCTAATGACCTTTTCAATGCAGTTTTTATCGGTTTCAGAAATCGACTTAACTTTAACCCTTTACTCCATAGATACTCATTTCTACGCATTGCTTGTAGGAGTCTTTGGAAAACATTGTGACAAAAGGTGAAATTGCTCGTGACGAGCAATTTCACCTTTTGTCACAATTTTTTCTATGCTTTTAAAAGATGTCATATATGCATAAGAAATGGCTTCATCCTTGCTGTTATTTAGGGTCAATTAGAGATACCATAGAAATGCCTTATGGAGTAAAGAGTTAAAATCTAAAAAAAAAAAAAGGATCAGATTCAAACACTGACCATGACGCAATTTAGGTTGGTAAATAACACCATGAGCCTAGGCTAGTACGTAAAGTCTTACACTGCTACAGAACGTGCAGTCTATTATTTCATGCTTTCCGGTAGGATATCGAGAAATAGCAGTAAAAATATTTTTCGATCTTACACTGGTACCACCAGTGAAAATACTGATTTTCACGTTCTTGTTGCCTAGGTAAATTGCGCGTGCCCCACAACCAGATGGAAAATATGACGCCATATACCTTAGATTTCTCGCACTTGACGTAATATTGTAATGCGTTGCTATGCGGGAGGGGTACGCCACGGGGAATAACGGAAAAGAACTCGACTGGATTTTGATAAAGGGTTAAAAGCATGAAATAAATAGAATATTTGTTGTTTTCGCTGAAAGATCGAAATTTATTTCATCTTGTGAATACCATCGGTAATACTTTAACTCGTGGCTGTCCTCATTATCATGATTATTACTTTTACGACACGCTCTTGGTTATATATATACTATAGTCAGACTTTTTGTAAATATTGAAATGAAAGACAGAATTACAGAAGCCGAGATTCAGAAATTGTCATGAAATACAGGCAGAGGGCCAATTTTCGAATTCATTGAACAAGGATGAGGTGATAATTAACTCCTCCGATAACAATTATAATCCGCTGTCAGCATCGCGTGTGATTCTTTAATTCATCTCGATGACGTATACAAATCTAATTTCCGGAACTCAAGGGCAGAACAATATTTACGGAGTAAATATTTGTGAGCATATCATTCAGAGCTCCGCATGGTGTGTGAAATATGTTTTTAACCCTTTACCAAATAATTCCTGTTTTTTTACGACCCTGAAATAGAAGCCTTTTGAAAACATTGTGGGAAAAGGAGAAAATGCTGGTAACCAGCATTTTCTCATTTTCCCACGATGTTTTCTACCCTGCAGGAAACAAATTTCAATTTTTGAGTTACGTTTATTTTGTTGTTTGCAAATGCTTTCAATTTGGACTAATCCAAATTTTTGTCGTTTGGGAAAGAGTTGAAAATTAAAATTAGACAACTGTTCTATGGGATTGTCTTGTTATTGTGGAGTCTGTAAAGGCCAAAAGGAGAATAAGGTGTGCCTGTTATTTAACGTCGGCAAAACATGACATTTTATCGCCAAGTAAACGCTAATTAGCAATTCATGTCGAACACGGTCGTCATGAACGACTTCTCTCGGGAAATTCCGTCATTAGTGACGATCTCTAACCGAATGTGCCGAGAGAAGCTGTCAACTAAAGGTATACTTCGCGGATATTTCCGATTTGCTTATTTTCCCTGTCGAAGACTTAACCGATCACTGCGTAATTATAGAATTTTGGATCATTGAAATTGGAATAAAACCTGAAAAAGTGTCACTAGTGAAATCTGGTATGGCGAAGGTACAATAAACAATGCGCGGGGGCAGAAATCTCATTATGAGATTTTTGCAGGTAACTGACTGACTGATTGATTGGTTGATTGGTTGGATGATTAGTTGGATGATTGAAGGGTGGTTCACGCCGGTTATAACATATAGAGGATATTTTTTTTCGGTGAAAGATCGGAATTTCATCGAGTGGACACCATCGGTAATATTTTCACGAGTGGCTGCATGGTGTTCACGAGATAAAATAAACTTCGATTTTCACCGTAAAAAAACAAATATCCTATTTATCTCATGCTTTTAACCCTTTCTGGGAGGAGCTTTATCAAAATCCAGTACAGTTCTTTTCCCTTATTCCCCGTAGCGTACCCCTCCCGCATAGCAACGCATTACAATATTACGTCAAGCGCGAGAAATGTGAGGTAAATGACGTCATATTTCCATGTGGTTGTGAGGCACGCGCAATTAACCTAGTCAACAAGAACATGAAAATCGGTATTTTCACTGGTGGTGCCAGTGTAAGATCGAAAAATACTTTCACTGCTATTTCTCGATATCCTACCGGAAAGCATGAAATATATTTCACTTATATCACAGCGCTAGTTCACAAATTGATGTATGTCCCAGATTTCATCAGTGCTAGGCAATGACCCTGGGACGTCTTGACCAAGGGCACGAACACGACCGACCCAACTCTATATACACTGAACCCGTTACCTCCGGGTTACGAGTACTACACTTTACCACTGAATCAAGTAGCACCTTTCCCCCCCCCCCCCCCCCACTTCTTGTTTCAGGCTGTAAGATGATATGGCTTTGAACAAGCGAAGAGGGGCATTCGGACATTTGCGTAAAATGTCATCTGGGATCAGTCTGCGAGGTCAGCGCAGGCTGAACCGAAACGACGCTTTCCGTTTTTATGTAATTTTGTGTTTCGCGTATAAGTCTAGGGTAGCTAAAATCTAATGTAGTCGTAAAGTGTCGTCTCGGATTAACCTTGAAAGTCATATATGAACAAATGTCACAGATCTAGAGCCAGACGGTGTTTTTTTTATTAGCATTCGTACTTTAATATATTAACCCGTCACTCTTAACTCATTACCAAACGACAAAATTTTAGGCTGGTCCAAATTGAAAGCATTTGCAGACGACAAAATAAAGGTGACTGAAAAATTGAAATTTATTCTGGAAAGAGTAGAAAACACTGTGGGAAAAGGAGAAAATGCTGGTTACCAGCATTTTCTTCTTTTCCTACAGTGTTTTCAAAAGGCTTCTTTCTCAGGGGCGTCAAAAGTAAGGATTGTGTGTTAATGGGTTAACCAAACAATACTAAGTTTTAATGGACCCTAGGTTTAGGAAAGCTTTCGAAAACATTATAGGACAGGAGAATTCTCCTTAATTCTCCCTAATTCTCCTTTTTCGACAATGTCTCCAACTATTAATTGGTCATCCGCAAATAATTTGGACAAGGCTAATATCTTGTCATCTGGTAAAAAGTTGAACGGCTTCAATGCTAAATATTTTAACTGAACTACGCAGTCGAGAAATCCAGAATTTTTGCGATTATAGAGTTCGTTTTGTCGGGAAATAATTCACTATAACGGACAGTGCAGATCCAAGATCAGACTGCACATACTGTGCAGTCTGATCTTGATCTTCACTGTCTGCAAAAGCACGTTCAGTTGTGCTTGGCGGACGAAGGGTTAACGATTTCCGAGAAATCAAGACCGCATTCAAACATTTCACAATTCTAGGTTATATAAATACTGTATTATCGATTAAGTGACTTAATCGATGACTCTAATGATGCCGCCTTTTGCCAGCCCTAAAAGAATCCTTTCCGTGACATGATTAATTTTAGAGTATTGGGTGTTTTTTTTTTTTTGGACAGTGTAGACCAAAATAAGACCGATCAGCACATATTTCTATGTCACTTTTCCTACAAAAGAAGTTCAGGCAAGTGTGTGTAAAAAGTCTTTCCTGGTAGGAACATTAAACGTTCCTTTTACTTACCATCCTGTCTTTTTTACTCTTTCACTTCACGCTAGAAAAGAACAACAGCAGGTCCGTATTCACCAACCATTCTTATGAATATTCTTTGTCTTACTCTTCAAGATTTTCTAACTGTGAAAGTAACAGAACTTCTGATTGGCTAAACCGAATGGTTTAGCCAATCAGAAGTTCTGTTACTTTCAAATCGACAAACTTCTGAAGAATTAGACCAAGAATGTTCTTAAGAATGTTTAGTGAATACGGACCCAGCTGAATATATATGGGCGTGCAATGCTTCACTTGCAAGTTTTAACGTGTGTGTGTGTCACGCTGTACTCTTTCCTTTATATCACTTTTGACTACAAGAGTACGTCCGGGTGTACAGACCTACAGACATCCTATACACAACATCTTTCTAGATAAACATTTCATGCCAATGTTTTCCCTTATAGAATGCCTTTCTCTACAACAAAGGTAGGCCCGTGTATATAAGGGTATGGGCGTACAAACTGCCTCTCCTAGTGGGAAATCTAACCTTTGTGCCTTTTCTATTTGCTATATGCTACTCTCTCCAACTAGAGAACACCCGGTAGCATAAAAGTAAGGATTTACATCTCCCGGTGAGAGTATTCGACTTTTTTTGAAGCAAGTTTACTATTCTCTCTCTACAACAAAGGTACGAACAGGCCTGTGCGATAGTTTCTGGGACTTTTTGTTGTCAAATTTTCGTTTTCTGTGTCCAGTACTTTCCATCACTCTTGCTATGTCTATCATTCTTCCCTGCAAAAAGGTACACCAGGGTGTACAGGCGTATGTAGGTAAACTACCTTTCCTGGTATACATACTTTCTGTGTCACACAGTCTGTTTTCTCCATGCCCTTTTTTTCCTATAAGGTAGTCTGGGGTGTCAGGCCAAGGTGTACAGGGATATATTTCCTTGAAAAAATATTCAACCTTTTCGTACCATGATGCCCTTTGGCTGCATGCAAGAGTCCCCAATAAAAAGGCCCGGTCGTACAATGGTTTTGTCGTTATCTGCCGCTAGGTGGCATTCTAAGACTACACATGGGCATTCTGGGTACAGAAGTGGACTGATTTTTCAAAACAATTACCATTACTTTGAATTTCAAAATGAAATCAACGTTTACTCAATAAAACGCAACTTGGTGCGATTCATTCAGCTACGATCAGGTAGCATGTGATAGGTATGCATCGGCCATTTATTAAAACAGCCCCCACAAGCTTGGGTAATAGGCCAATAGCTTCGGTATAAGCCCTTCTTTTCCAAAGTATTGGGGGATGGGTAATGCGTCATAGTAGACAGGTCGAATCTTCGAAGTATATGACATGCGCAGAAAAGGATGGTTTTGTAAGAATGTTTTTCTTGTTGTGTCTAACCTCTTTTTTCTTTGAATTCGGTCAAGTAAAAGATGCGTACATGTATGTGGTACACTTCGCTTTTCAGTACAAAGTTTCGCCAGGTTAGACAGACTAAATTGTACAGAGATACATCTCTTGTTAGACTATTCAAGCTTTTTGTGTCATGCTGTTCATAGGCTTTGTGCCAATATCCCCAACAAAAGTTCACTCGGGCGTACAGGCATACGGGCGTACAATGCTTCTCCTTGTAAGAATATTTTGGTTGTTGTGTCTATATATAGCTGTCTATTGTTTCTTTATGTCCATATCAGTGCAATGGTGTGCCAGGTGTACCAGCATATGGGTGCACAATGCCTCTCCTGATAATGAATAAACTGTTCAACCTTTTATACCTACAAGTCATTTTCTCTAAGTGAGTCTCCCCAGGTACGCCCTAATGTACACGTAAATGGACGTACAGATTGTCTCTATTAAATAATTCATTTCATTTTTTTGGTCTAGTTTTTTTTATTTCTTGGATGTACAGGTGTATGGGCGTACAATACCCCTTCTGTAATTCGAGTCATGCTCTCTTTTTTCTCTATGCCACTATTCTATATACAAGGGTACGCCCCGGTGTAAAGGTATCAGGGTGGAGAATGCTTGCCCATGTAAGGGTATTTAAACGTTTTGCATCGTGCGCTTTTCTTATCCGCCTCTCTCCCTCGAAAGGACGCTCGTGTGCACGGGAGTCTTCCTCGGTAAGCCCCAAAGTATCCGAATTTTACATCGATGTGTCTCAATTAAAGCATTCTGTATGCGCCAAACCTTGATTTATATAAGAATATTCCAAGAAGACATCAAAGTAAGCGTCTAGAATATCGAATCGATTTTTTCCAGTGTTTGAATTGGAGCATGAAGAACGGATTATTTTTCTGAGTAATTGCAAAAAGGACTTAATGTAGAGCTACAGAACCTTTCTCTTTTCTTCGTTCTTTGATCTATTAGCTCTATAAGCCCTTCGTCTACAAATGTGGCTTTAAATACACAGTTCGGCGCGGCGGGTGACAGCTTTGGAAGATATATTGGGGAAGCAGTAATTGCTCGTGTCAAGCAATTACTTCTTTTCTCACAATGTTTCAAAGATCAACACAGAGTGGAAATTCTAATTGAAAAAATTGCTAATTACATGAGCTTGAGAATGTTACTTTTTTATAATTCAGCTGTCAAATACTTCATGAACACCTTTGAAAAGAACGGATCTGCATTGTATAGTTTTCATTGTGGTGCCGCATGAGTTGCGGCACTATATTTTTATTCGCTTTTGAAAAGTACCAATGGAGGCAGCCATACTGTTTGCTCGACTTCTAGTCATTTGGAAATAGGATCATTTCGTACCTAGGCCATTTCGTACATTTTGGTCAATTCGTACCAGACTATACTTTTGGGTTTTTTTTTTTTATTTCGTACCCACTTTGATCATTTCGTGCCAACTTTGGTCATTTCATACCCAGTTTTTAATATCAATTTGGTAATGTAGAACCTAGTTTTACTACTATTTTCTTGTGATATTTGCCGAATAACAACTGCTTTTGTACATAGCTCCAGTTGAACTTATGTTAAATTTCGTCGAAGAATGGCTATGACTGTGTGTTTACCATTTTTTTTAAAGAGTTTTTTAGTTGGATTCCAAGGATTGTGTAGGATTTCTCAGTTCATTTCTCACCGATTACTGCATAAATTTACTTTGGACAATTTGAAATGCTGTAATGTGCCTTATTTCATAAACAATTGATTTGCGGCGCCATTGATGTTATGCATCAAAATTTTCTTGTTAGATATTTTCGTCACGAAGTGATAAGGCTCTGTATTCATCAGCCCTTTTTGATTCTTTACTAAACGATAAAATTTTAGACACATTGTTATGTAAATGGGATATACAGTGACCTATTTTCAGGAACCAGAAATTTCATACTTTTTGCAGTGTAAACCCAATTCTTTATTCTTTAATAAATATCGTTAATTGTTAAATGCTTGTTGCTGGTTTTCTTTCTCGTTATGCTTAGCTTGTGACAGAAATTGAGGGCTCGTCCAGGATCTGATTATTTAGTCATTTTGAAATTATTTTTGAACATTTCACAGTATTAAAGTTTATTAGATAATAAAAAAGTCAACTTGACTTTTATAAGTTTAAACATATATATATTCCCTCAAGTTTACATGGAAATAGGGTTGGGTCACAAGTTATAACAACTTAGAGATCGACTCTCCTCCTACAATGTAAATATACAAGTGCCCAGATTAAGGGACAGTCATATCCAAGTGTGTTCTAATCTAGATAGCTGTCTCTGATGTATTCCAACTTCTGTCTTAGACTCCTGATGTTGCAATGCAATATATATAGATAAATTTGTTTAGTTTAAATTATTAACTGGCCCAAGATTTCGCTCAATTTCACCAAGATTAAGTAGCAATAAGAGATGTGCAAAACTATTATATCAGTGTAAACCCCTATTTATCAACCAATAAGAAATTTCTGCACTAGAAGCGTTAGGATGGTAATACCTTAATAACATCAACAAACAGTTGATAAGCTGGCATTCAAAGTACAAGCATACCCCCTTCCACCCTTATAAAACCTTTTTATAACCCTGAGAAAGATAACTTAACCCTTTAAAAAAATCACTGGTTTTCATGATCTTGAGATATTACATAGAGGAAACCATCCAGGTAAAAGAAGAAATTGCTTGTAACAAGCAATGACTTCTTTTACAACAATATTTTCTATCCAAAGGGATACTTATTTTTCAAACTTAGCTTACGCCGAATTGTCATCTGCAACCTCTTTTGATTTGGACCAGTCTAAAATATTTTAGTTAGGGGATGGGTTATATAGATAAGTTTCATACATAAGCTGTTTTTCATTATTAAAAATCGAAAAAATCAGTGGAAACAATAAACTATCAGCATTTAAAAAGGGTAGTGAAAAATCTCAACCAATGAAAGGGGGTAGTGAAAAGTCTTGGTAGGAAACGTCTAAATAGTGAAACTTCTTAGTAATGAAACGTCTGACATTTTTGAAAAGTGCTTGATTTAACTTGGGATATAAATCTGTAAGTTGAAGATTACTTAATTTCTTAACAGGTTGCTCATATCTGTTCCAAATCAGTAGAGCCCTTGGTAAAACACCGAATAAAAGTACACATTACAACATACACGTATGTGCAAATTGTGTCCTACTGTGAGCCGGTTACGTCTGTAGTTTTAGCCATTGCCGAAAGAATCTGCTAAGGAGAACGTGAATTGTCTCCCTTCTATTGTACCGACAACGTTGAACGCGTCTCGTAAAAGTCGAAAAGAAAGTATTGATTTCGTGTTGGACTTTTAAAATTAGTAAGTATCTAGTTAGGTAAAGAGATATAATTCTAGTTACAAGTCTCTAACTTTCATTCTAAGGTTTACTTGCAGCATAATTGGAGGAAGCAAAAAAGCATTATGGGTTTTCGCGATGGGATGTGGTCAAAAGGTACCCAAACCAAAACGTACCCAAAAAATAAGTCAAAACGTACCCAAAAATAAAGTCAAAACATACTCAAAACTGAAGTCAAAACGTACCCCAAATAAGAGTTTCTTTGTACTATTTTCAGTGTTAGTTATAAATAAAAAACATCATGTAAAGATCTTGCATTTTAAGGATGGTTCAACTCCAAATTCACTATATATACAATGCTTTTAATACTTTAAAAATGACACATGGTTTCAATCCAAAGTTCCATTCAATTATGGGTGAAGTGTTTATGTCAGGCACCTCTGGCAAAATATGTAGTATCGTGTGATTTACATAAATATATTTTGAAATGAAAATAGAAATAAAAATGAAAGTAATATTTTCTGTGGGCTTTATTGAATTGTGACGTCCGCAAATGACCTCTTCATTGGCTTTTACTTGTCAAAAAGCTGTAAAAAATGATGGATATCTCCAATAAAAAGGTGTCTACTTAAGGATCACTGAATGTCACACATACATTTTGGTGTTATCTGTTACTAGACTAAAGGAAATTGAAATCACACTTCGTTTTGTTGGTACTTTTGGGTGGGTAGGGCATTTTTGTGTTTTGGCTGGTAATCAAGGCATTGTATTTTCTGTCTTTCTTTATATATAGGGGAGTTTTCGTTTTTATTCATGATAGAAATGCAGATTACAACAAGCACAAGTATGGAGAATCAAGGCCCAAGCTCCATAAATAAATTTCAAGATTTGAATATATAGATGAGAGTTACAGAAAGTTATAAAATTCACTCTGTGAAAGTAGGCCATTTTCGTACCTATAACATTGGGGGTGTTTCGATAATGTAGGCTGTTTTGGACCGGGCTGTTTTTGAAATGGGCTATTTTTACCCTATCCCCCCACAAGTACCCCACAAAAATAGGTCAGTCAGGCATGTCTAATGTCTAATGTCTAATCTTCTAAAATGCATTTAGAAATGATTTGATTATGTTTATCAGATGTAGCAAAACAGGATGAAAAAATTACTTGAATGAACAGAACTTGCAATGTGATCTAGGATACACATGGTTCACTTCTTTGCCAGCTATTCTGAAAGCCATGATATTGTAATATTTGCATCTATTGTACTGCTGTCGTGTTTATGTCATTTATCTGCCTGTACAAGGATTAACCCTTTACTCCATAGATACTCATTTCTATGCATTGCTTGTAGGAGCCTTTGGAAAACATTGTGCCAAAAGGTGAAATTGCTTGTGACGAGCAATTTCACCTTTTGTCACAATGTTTTCTGTGCTATCAAAAGGTGTCATATACATATAAGAAACTGTATCATCCTTGCTGTTATTTAGGGTCAATTAGAGATACCGTACAAATGCCTTATGGGGTAAAGGGTTAAAGCTTCATATTTACAGTGGAAAATTATGGATATAGCTTTCAGATTTGGAAAACAGATTACAGAGTTGTGTAAGAATCCCAAACAGGGATGGATTTTCAAAACAGAGTGGGAGGGAAAACTGGGACAGGTGGAGTAGCATCTGCATCGGAATCAAACCGAGATCGACGAGAAAGACTAAGGCAGCTTGCACTTGAAACCATAGACTTGAATAAGGTTAGTATCTGGCTAGTAACTTAGTAGGTCTGTAGGTACAGATTCAAGTCATTTGAATGAAGTATGAATGTCTGTAGGTACAGATTTGAATGAAACCTTCACATAATGGCTGCTAGGTTTTTGTAGATGATAGCTTACATGTATTTCAAATCTTATTCTTTTACAATGATTGTGAAATAAGTTAGTACAACTTACATTAATCCATCTCAGTGATTGCTTCTTTGAAACCCTAACCAGTAGTACTTTATAGATGCTTGTTGGTAAAGTCCATTGATAGAAATTGTCTGATAAAACTTCCTCACCTTATACAGTAAATCGATTGAGCTTTCCTCGAGGTCCAGCGTCCAACAAATCCAGTCGTCTGCTTGTATTTACAAGTAAGAAATGGATGAGGACGAGTGAAATATCAGTCATATTTGTCTGGCAGGTCCAGTGGTGAATAGGAGATAGTAAAATAAGTTTTTCAGATGAATATTTAATTTACATAAACCATTATTCACTTATTGAATTACCAAATGACAAAATTTTGGGATAGTCCAAATTGCAAGCATTTGCAGACGACAAAACAAATGTGAATCAAAAAATGAATCTTGATCTGGAAAATGTAGAAAACATTGTGGGAAAAGGAGAAAATGCTGGTTATGCATTTTCTCCTTTTCCAACAATGTTTTTAAAGGCTTTATTTCTCAGGGTCGTAAAAAGTCAGGATTGTGTGGTAAAGAGTTAAGAGAATTAAGGGTATTCAGGAAAACAAAAATTCGAAACAGAACATAAAACTTGCAGGTTCCAGCCCCAAATAAAGACTGGTTTCAAGTCAGCCTAATGATATAATACAGGATCTTTCACCGCAAACAAAAATCTCATTATATGCTTTGGGTGGATTTTATTCAATATGAGTGATTTTGCTTATGATTAAAATGAACAATATCAAGGTTATCATCAATACTTTCCCAAAACCAGTTTGAAAAACTGTGCTGTTTTGGCTTTATTGATTTTTGTAATTTGATGGGATAACTGGTACTGGTTTTTAAAACCCATTATTTAAGGTTTCCATTTCGTCAGAGTTCAATATTTGAAAGTTTTTTCTTGTCCGACGAGTGAGGATATAGGCAGGGCAAATGTCTTTTCAAAGCAGGGCAAGTGTCTTTTCAAAGTCAGTTGTCCTACAAGATGAGTGCCTTTTTGGTCCCTGAGGTCCATAATGAAAGAAAGAAAATTACAGATCTTGTTTATTTATAATGAACTGATCCAGTTATGGATCAGGTATTTGATCCTTAAGTCTTAACCCCATGTAGCTTGGATACCCTGAAAGCACTTTTTCTAGTTCTTTTTTTTTTTTTTTGTACAGGATCCATATTTTATGAAAAATCATTTGGGCTCCTATGAATGTAAGCTCTGTCTGACTCTCCACAACAATGAAGGAAGCTACTTAGCACATACCCAGGGGAAAAAACACCAGGCTAATTTGTGAGTATATTAAGTAGTTTGGATGGGTATGTTCACCTAGTCTGACTAAATTCTTTACCAGAGGACAGAATTTTCCACTTGTCCAAATTCAAAGCATTTGCAGACAACAAATTAACCCCACACCAAACAATCCCTGGTTTTAACAACCCTGAGGAAAAAGCCTTCTGAAAACATTGTGGGAAAAGGAGAAAATGCTGGTAACCAGCATTTTCTCCTTTTCCCACAATGTTTTCTACTCTTCCAAAGTCAAATTCCAAGTTTAGAGTCACATTTATTTTGCCGTCTGCAAATGCTTTCAGTTTGGACAAGTCTAAAATTTTGTCGTTTGGTAAAGAGTTAAAGGTGACTTAGATGATGAAACTTGCCTTTGAAAGAGAAAACATCCAAGGAAAAGGGGGGGAAATGTTAGTTACCAGCATTTTCTCCTTAATCCTTTCCAAAACAAGCCCTGGCTTTTACATGTCTGTAGTACAAGTCTTTTGAAAACACTGTGAAAAAAGAGAAATTGCTCATAACAAGCAATTTCTCCTTATTCCACAGTGTTTTCTACCCTTTAGGAGAACTTTCGACCATTTCCATCGAATTTGAAATTGTTGTCTGCAAACTCTTTCAGTTTGGAAGAGTCTAAAATTTGTTGTTTGGGAAAGGGTAAATCAACAATCATGAATGTTTTCAAAAGTTGCCTTTCCAAAGGTTATCATCTTCGCGAGCCAGGGTTACGATGACTACGTTGATCTTACCTTGGCTGATTGAGCCCGATTTCGAGATTCCTGCGATGTGCCCTGTATTGGATGCTGGTTATTACCCCCCTTTACATCATATTTCTAAAAGCAAATGAAATATCGTTTTACAAACCGCTTACGAATACACATGAAGCAATAAGCAGACATCCATGTGGATTTCCATGTTTACCTTCTATACGAAAGGTAGCGACCTTGTTCTATTTTTATCAAAGATGAAATGCTATGAGTGATTTCATTCGTTGCAGCTAGAGCTGGCTGCATCCAATGAAAAAGTGATCGGGGGAATGTAAAAATCAAGCTCAGTCCACCAAGGGTAGAGTAGCGTAGTGAATCGTCAGCCTTGGCTTGCGAAGATGGAAGGTTATGAAAAGCCGGAATGGTGTGGTAAAGGATTATTTATTGTACTGGACATGGGTCAGTATTCACCAGTCATTCTTTAGAACATACTCATTCTCCACATGATTTTCCAAATTTAAAGTAACAAAACCTGTGATTGGCTAAACCATTTTGTTAAACCAATCAGAGTTTGTGTTACTTCCAAATTTAGAAAATTCCAAGGAATAAGAATGAGAACATTCTTGAGAATGGTTGGTGAATACAATTTTCAAGGGTAGAAAACATGCCATCCCCATTGACCCAGTTTCGCTTAATACTGTAATTGACCCTAGTTTACTCGTTTCTCATGAATTATTCATGAAGCATTTTGATTGGTAATCTCAGTTTTTCTTTGAGAAAATTTAAGCTATTTTTATCACGAATATGCCATCATTTCTATTTTTAGTAACTGACGAAATGAAATTGCCCTCCCTACAAGAGAGAGAACTTGAAATGTTATCGATCTTTCGATTGGCTATTAGAGTATTTTCCGACCATATGAATATTCATAGGAAACAAAGATTTGCTAGTCAGTTTTCTCCGGGGTAATGCATCCATGGAGAGTAGCGTAATGCTTAAACCTGGATTCCTAGGATGAAAATATACTTGGAGAAGGAGAGAATGCTGGATATTTGTACTTCCTCTTTTTTTGCACTATAGTAACAGAAGCCATTTAAAGAATGATGTTTTAACCCATTACCACACAATCCCTACTTTTGAGGCCCCTGAGAGAGAAGCCTTTGGAAAAAAATTGTGGGAAAAGGAGAAAATGCTGGTAACCAGCATTTTCTCCTTTTCCCACAATGTTTTCTACCCTTCACAAGACAAATTTCAAATTTTCAGTCACTTTTATTTTGTCGTGTGCAAATGCTTTCAATTTGGACAAGCCTAAAATAGTGTCGTTTGGTAATGAGTTAAAGTAAGGGTTATATAGTAAAGGGTTATTTTACAGTGTATTCCTTCCATTTTGAAATCATACATAAAGATGATATATATCCTTTTAACTCATTACCACACAATCCCTACTTTTGACGCCCCTGAGAAAGAAGCCTTTTGAAAACATTGAGGGAAAAGGAGAAAATGCTGGTAACCAGCATTTTCTCCTTTTCCCACAGTGTTTTCTACCCTTCCCAGATCAAATTTCAATTTTTTCAGTCACCTTTATTTTGTCGTCTGCAAATGCTTTCAATTTGAACCAGTCTAAAGTTTTGTCATGTGGTAAAGAGTTAACTCTTTACCAAGCGACAAAATTTTGGACTGTTCCAAATTGAAAGCACTTGCAGTGGACAAACTAAACCTTTTTCAAAAAATGAATTTTGTTTCCAGCAGAATAGAAAACATTGTGGGTAAAAGAGAAAATGCTGGTAACCAGCATTTTCTCCCTTTCCCGCAATGTTTTCAAAAGGTTTCTATGTCAGGGTCTTAAAAACCAGGGGTTGTTTGCCTGCATGGACTACACAGGTCAATTGTTATTGCATATGCATTAAGCCTCCTTTTCACAGAGCATTGCCGATTTATTTTGCTTTTGGGGTTTTTTTTTAGGGCTCGAAGAGCTGCTAAGGAAGCAAAAGATGCCCCTGCACAACCAGCACCAGAAAAACCCAGAGTAGATATAAAGAAATTTGTGAAGATTGGAAGACCAGGTTATAAAGGTAATTCAGTCTCTGCTAGTGACAGAGATAAAGGCATCAGAGGTTTTAATGTACCCCTGCAAAACGAATGTTTTGGGGGGTATACTGGAGTCAGCCTGACTATCTGTGTGTCCGTCTGTGTACAAAATGCTAGCAATTGCCTGTTTCTATCAAAGCGCTGGCACGGATATTAACTCTTTACCAAACAAAAATTTTTTAGGCATGTCCATATTGAAAGCACTTGCGGACAACAAAATAAAGGTAACTCAAAAATTGAAATTTGTTTAAAGCAGGGTAGAAAACATTGTGGGAAAAGGAGAAAATGCTGGTTACCAGCATTTTCTCCTTTGCCCTCAATGTTTTCAAAAGGTACTTCATTCAGGGTCGTTAAAAGTTGGGATTGTGTGGTAAAGAGTTAAGTCACATTCAGTGACAGCTCTAGTTCATCCTGTTTCCAACAGTTCCATGTTTTATTGCTTTGCCACACAGTCCAGAGTATATGATACTGCCAGAAAGCTGCTGAAAAATATTGTGAAAAAAGGGAAAAAATGCTGTTGACCAGCATTTCCTCCTTTTCCCACATTATTATTCTACTCTTTCCTATACAAGTGCAATTATATGAGCCACATGTAATTTTTGGCCTTCAAAGGCTGTCATTTTGGGTTAGTCTAATACCTTGCCATGTGACAAAGAGTGAACAAATATAAGGACTAAAGCTTGCTTAAAACATTGTTGGAAAAGCAGAAAGTGCAAGATACCAGTATGTTCTCCCTTTCCCACAATGTTTTCTAATCTTCCCATTACAGATATATTCATCTGAAGCATGTTCCATATTTTGCCTTCAAAGACTTTCAGTTTTGACAGGTTTAGAACTTTGATGTGGTGTAAAGAGTTAACAACCATATGTATTAAGCTTGAGAAAACATTGAGGGAAAAGAAGAAAATGCTGGTTCACCAGCATTTTCTTCTTTTCCCTCAATGTTTTCTCCTGTTTCATTTCAAGGACAAATTCTGTCATTTTAGTAACATTTAATTAATTTTCTACCAATGCTGTCAGTTTTGACAAGTCTTAACCCTTTACCATACAAACCAGACTGTTGACGACCCTGAAAAATAAGCCTTTTTAAAACATTGTGAGAAAAGAAGAAAATGCTGGTAACCAGCATTTTCTCCTTTTCCACAATGTTTTCATACCCTTCCTAATGCAAATTTCAATTTTTCAGTCACAGTTATTTTGTCATCTGCAAATGCTTTCAATTTGGACCAGTCAAAAATTTTCTTCTGTGGTAAAGAGATAAATTCTGTACCTAGTAAAGGGTCATTCAATCATATATTCGCATTGGTTGTAGTTGTCTGCAAACAAGTCATGAAATAAAAGCCCTAGCATAGGCATAAATTAGTAAATAAAGATGTAAAAAGATGGACAAAACAGGACTTTAAAGAGTGCAGTAAATAAATCCATGAATAAAATTCTGATTTTCAACTTGAAGAATTAGCCCTGTAAACCGACAACAAAATTTTATACTAGTAAAAATGGTGAGCAGTTACATCCGACAAATGCCAATTAGACATGAAATATTTCTAACCTTTCAAAGAAAAAATATTGAATTTATTTTCTAGTCACCAAACAAAGAGATCCAGAAAATCAGCAGCAAAGTTTACTTTTCCAGGTATGTTCTACAGTATTGCATTTTTAATCATCCTAATAATTTTAGTGCAGTAAGAAAAAAAAATGGCTTTCTCATTTCAAAAAACATAGAAGACAGTATATTGATATCGGAAGAATGAAGATGTCAAGATTTTTTCCTCACTTTCCCAAGGCTTTTGACATTTGTTGAAATAAAATTTTCTACATAATGAAAACAATTCAGGAAAAGGAGCAATTACAAGTTTAACACTGTTTATTTTACATTCTTTTTGAGGCAAGTTCTTACAACATTAATAAATCACTGTCAATATTTGCTTCCTGGAAAATGTGACCAACAGTAGCTCCATAGGTTGGTCTTGTTTATCACTATATTCCAATCCAGAGCCTTCAACTCTTTACCAAACAACAAAATTTTAGACTGGTCCAAATTGTAAGCATATGCAGAGGACAGAATAAAAGTGACTGGAAATTTGAAATTTCTGTTTGGACGGGAAGAAAACATTGTGGGAAAAGGAGAAAATGCTGGTCATCAGCATTTTCTCCTTTTCCCACAATGTTTTCAGGAGGCTTCTCTCTCAGGGTCGTTAAAAGTCGGGATTGTGTGGTAATGGGTTAATGTGAGAGGCCCTCACTCTCCTAGTACACACTGTCTCTTGCATTGATTGGTTGTAACATTTTTCATATCCTTTTGAAGAGCTGAACAGTTGGATAAGTTTTATGGTATGGTACCTTTCCCTTCCAACTAATATCATGTTTTAATTGTAGATTGACTACCCAGAGATTGTAGAAGGTGTGATACCACGGCACAGGTTTATGGCAGCGTATGAGCAGAAAGTTGAACCTCCAGACAGAAAGTGGCAATACCTGTTGTTTGCTGCAGAACCCTACGAAACTATTGCCTTTAAGGTATGAGTAAATACTTCATCAAGCATCACTCCATGCACAGGTGAGCTTAACCCATACTGCACAATAGCAAGATGTAACCCTTTCCCAAACAACAAAATTTTAGACTGGTCCAAATTGAAAGCACTTGCAGACGAAAAAACGAACGCGAGTCAAAAATTAAAATTTGTTTCAAGCAGGGTAGAAAACATTGTGGGAAAAGGAGAAAATGCTGGTTACAAGCATTTTCTCCTTTTCCCACCATGTTTTCAAAAGGCTTCTTTTTCAGGGCCGTAAAAACCAGGGATTGTTTGGTAAAGGGTTAACTTCCCTGAAAGAGAAGGCTTTTGAAAACATTGAAGAACAAGGGGATAATACTGGTACTAGTCATTTATTCTTCTTCCATTTCTCAGACAAAATCCACAATTGAACCATATAGTGATATGTCATCTACATAGCTTTTGACGTGGACAAGTCCAAAATTTTCATGTGGTGAAGAGTTAAGTCTTTTGCAAACAAAAACATTTCATTACTCTTATAGTACCGTTTGAAAGTACCTACAGGTGACAAACTAAAATGTTTTGCTGCCTAAGTAAGAAATTTGTCTTACTGAAGTTGGAAAACAATGTGGGAAAAGTAGAAAATCTGGTAACCAGTATTTTCTAGAGCCTTGAAATATCTCGGTTTTACGTCTCATTCGTAAGACAATTAGTAATCCAGGTGGCAAGCTGTGAGGCTCGAAAGCATACCCTCAAGTGGCCATGACTTGACGTTTACAAGTCAAACACTCTACCTCTTGAGCTGGTCTTCTCTAAAGAGTTAGTTGGTTGGTTGTATTGGGGTTTAATGCCACTTTAACAGCTAAGGTCATATCATGGTGGTCGGTGACGCACATGTGTTTTCTGGCTTTCTCACACCGGTACTTACACTACTTTCTTTCCAAAGCCACCAAGTACTTTACTAAAGCATTGATAAAGGGTGCTTGCTTAACCCTTTACCACATAAGGCATTTCTATGGTATCTCTAATAATTGACAATAAGTAATAGCAACAATGAAGCCATTTCTTATGTGTATATGATACCTTTTGATAGCATAGAAAACATTGTGGCAAAAAATGAAATTGCTCGTCACTAGCAATTTCACCTTTTGCCACAATGTTTTCCAAAGGCTCCTACAAGCAATGCATAGAAATGAGTATCTATGGAGTAAAGGGTTAAGAGAGGTTGCCTCTAAGACAGCTTTAAGCTGTGTTTTTGTGGACAACCATGTTCATGCATTAAACTAATTTTTCTGTTTTGTGTATTTAAGGTTCCAAGTCGGGAGGTTGATAAGGATGGAAAGAAATTATGGAGTCACTGGAATAAGGAGACCAAACAGTTTTTCCTTCAGTTTGCCTTTAAGGTCGAAGCAAAACCACCTCAACCTCCTCCCCCACCAAGGAGGGATGAGAGAGATGAGGAGATGGATGAAGGACCTCCCCCACAGATGCAGCTACCTCCTAGAATGCCACCACCCCCGAGGATGCCCCCGCCCCCTCCAATGGGTCCAGCTGGAATGGGAATGCCCCCAAGACCCCCAATGCCCCCAGGTCCACCCCCAATGGCTCCTCCCCCAATGCCACCAATGGGTGGAATGCCAGGTGGACCCCAAGTTAGAGCCCCTCCTCCTCCTCCGGTTCCGCCACCTCCTCCAATGTCTTCACATGGTGGAATGCCGCCTGGGGCACCCCATATGGCCCCACCACCGCCACCACCCCCAAGCTCCTAATCTTTAGTGACTTACAATCATGTTAACCGATTACCGAGCAATCCCTACTTTTTACAACCCTATGAAAGAAGCTTTTAGAAAACATTATGGGAAAAGGAGAAAATGCTGGTAACCAGCATTTTCTCCTTTTCCAACAATGTTTTCTACCCTTCACAAAACAAATTTCAAATTTAAAGTTACTTTTATTTTGTCGATTGCAAATGCTTTCTTTTTGGACAAGCCTAAAATATTGTCATTTAGTATAATGAGTTAACCCTTTACCCCATATGGCATTTCTGTGGTATCTCTAATTGACCCTAAATAACAGCAAGGATGAAGCCGTTTCTTATGTGTATATGACACCTTTTGATAGCATAGAAAACATTGTGGCAAAAAATGAAATTGCTCGTCACGAGCAATTTCACCTTTTGCCACAATGTTTTCCAAAGGCTCCTACAAGCAATGCGTAAAAATGAGTATCTATGGAGTAAAGGGTTAATGTAAAGAGTGGAGTTTCTTTTACAAGTTTCAAAGGTCAAGGTGACAATAGGGGTGGAAGAGTCACCAAGGGAGACATTCACTGAATATTGAATATTGTAAATAGTCATTGTAAAAAACATGTTTCTACATTGTTCCTGTGGATGCGCTAGATGCCTGTAAAAAGGATGTTAAAGTAATAAAAGAACAGATAAGTGACTTGGCTGCAGTTATTGTCTTTATACACCCCTAACAATGCTGGTATGTACATTTTTACTTTAACCCTTTTCCACACAATTCTGACTTTAACAAGCCCTAGGAAGAAGCCATATGAAAATTTTGTTGGCAAAGGAGAAAATGTCAGTAATTAGCATTTTCTCTTTTTCCCATGATGTTTTCTACCCTCTCAAAGACAAACTCCTTCTTTTGAGTCACATTTTTTTTTTGTCTACAAATGCTTTGAATTTAGAAAAGTCTATTTTTTTTGTTATTTGCCACTCTTTACCACACAATCCCAACTTTTAACGACCCTGAGAAAGAATCCTTTTGAAAACAATGTGGGAAAAGGAGAAAATGCTGGGAACCAGCATTTTCTCCTTTTCCCGCAATGTTTTCTACTCAGTCGAAGGAAAGTTGTATCATTTGAGCCACAACGAAATTGTCATCTGCAGATGCTTTGAATTTGACAGGGTCTAACATTTGTCGTGTGGTAAAGAGTTAAGAAATAATCTTCTATCTTGGTTAATCTTTCATTAAACAACAAATTTTGAGTTATGAAGCACAATAAATAATCCAAATAATCTAAATTCCATTTCCAATACAACACCAGTCAAATTCGAACTAACCTTTAACATGAAAAGACGCTTGGATTACATATGCCACTGGTAACATTTCGAATAGTTCCAATGTAGTCAATTTTTATCAAAAACTGTAGGTATTGGTATATCTTTGAGGATTTTCCTTCCTGCTTAGTCATGGAGTAGAAAGCGATGATTTGTTTACTTAACTCATTACCACACGAGACAATTTTGGACTGGTCCAAATTGAGAGCATTTGCAGACGACAAAATAAAGGTGACTGAAAAATAGAAATTTGTTCTGGAAAGGGTAGAAAACACTGTGGGAAAAGGAGAAAATGCTGGTTACCAGCATTTTCTCCTTTTCCCACAGTGTTTTCAAAAGGCTTCTTTCTCAGGGGCATCAAAAGTAGGGATTGAGTGGTAATGGGTTTCAGATCAAATTTCAATTTTTGATTTACATTTTTTTTATTGTCTGCAAATGTTTTCAATTTGGACCAGTCTAAAATTTCGCCGTGTGGTAAAGAGTTAACCAAACAAGTTATGCCATATTCATGGATCCTTTAAATCCATCTTGTCTGAAAACCGGCTGAATCCAGTATAAAATGGTCCACGGACAGGCAGAAAATTGACCAATAATTTTGACACATGTCAGCCTGCCTCGTTGATGTAGTTCGATACTTTTTGCAGATGCATTATGATAAAATCCCCTATTAGCACATCTGCGCCAGCCTAGGTTACAATCACTACGTGGATCTTACTTTGGCTGATTGAGCAAGATTTCGAGATTCCTGTGATGAGCCCCCTATTGGATGCTGCTTATTACCCCCCTTTACATCATATTTCTAAAAGCCAATGTAATATCGTTTTACAAACAGCTTACGAATATACATGAAGCGATAAGCAGACATTCACGTGGGTTTCCATGTTTACCTTCTATTTGAAAGGTAGTGACCTTATTCTACTTTTATCAAAGATGAAATGCTACGATCGATTTCATTCATTGCAGTTAGATCTGGCTGCATCCAATGAAAAAGCGTATCGGGGGAATGTAAAAATCAAGCTCGATCCGCCAAGGGTAGAGTAGCGTGGTGAATCGTCAGCCTTGGCTTGCGAAGATGCAAATCGCGGAGCACAGTTTATAATTATGTATACGTGACCAATCACGCAAAAAGGGATCTTCTGGGAACTGCGAAAAAGTGTCAATCCTGGTCAGCCTGCGCAATTCGTGCAGGCTGACCAGGGTTGACACTTTTCTCTTTGATGACATTTTCTGTACGTAAGTGGTCATTGTACCTTGTTATACAATCATTTTTGAATTGGCTACTTAAATTAACCTGCACTGTCGTTGATCTGTTTTCATCTTATTGATGTACAGAATTCGCAGATGGTCCTTTTTTGCGTTATAGGTCACGTATGTAAAATGGAAACCAGTTTACGATTTTTCCTGATGTGTCTTGTACCAGTACTTAGCACTATACTTCTCCTCTGGGATTGGCTGCTTTCCCACACATGATCAGCTGTGAGAGAAAAGTAAATGAAGTCACAATAACTAATGCTAATTTAATGTGTCTTTCACTTCTATAGTTGCTTTTGCTATCAGTGTTGATCATGATCAGACTGCACAAAATGTGCAGTCTGATCTTTGATCTTCACTGTCCATCTTGATGTTACATTACCAGCAATTATCTGTGTCTTATTCTAGACATCTTCGCGAGCCAAGGGTGCGATTACTATGTGGATCTTACCTTCGCAGATTGAGCTCCATTTCCAGATTCCCGTGACACGCCCCCTTTTGGATTCAGCTTATTATCTCCCTTTACATCATATTTCTTATAGCCAATGAAATGTTCTTTTACAAACGATTACGAATACAATAATTCAACATGAAGGAATAACCATAAACATACTTTGACATTCCATGGTCAGGTGCTGGGATACAGCCTAAAACATCATTCCGATAATTGATTAGTCACATTGAAACTTTATGTAAATATTGTTTGTCTATGTTTTCTTCGGTAATAAATCATTACAGATCCTGCACACATCCACGGAGGTATTCATGTTTACCTTCTAATTTTATTGCAACTCAGTTCTATTTTTATCAAAGATGAAATGCTATGAGCGATTTGATTTGATGCAGTTAGAGCTAGCTGCTACCAATGAAAATGCGTATTGGGTGATTGTCGAAATCAAGCTCAATCTGCCAAGGGTAGAGTAGCATAGTGGATTGTAACCCTTGGCTTGCAAACATGTATTCTAGAAGGAAAATGTCCATTGGGTTTATTCTGTGCCTAAAAGGTCAATATTGGAACCAGTGCCCCCCCCCCCCCCCCCATCCAATATTAAGCCCTGTATGTTACCCACAGAGCTACTGGGAACAGCAAGTAAGAGTTCATACTTTCATCCTTTCTGAAACAATCCTGGGTTTCCATGACCTCAAGAAAGAAGGCTTTTAACTCTTTACCAAACGACAAAATTTTTGGTTTGTCCAAATCGAAAGCATTTGCAGACGACAAAATATAAGTGACTGAAAATTTGAAATTTGTTTTGTAAAGGGAGGAAAATATTGTGTTGTGGGAAAAGGAGAAAATGCTGGCTTCTTTCTCACAGTCGTCAAAAGTAGGGATTGTGTGCTAATGGGTTAAAATCATTTAGGGAAAATGCTGGTACCAGCTTTTTCTCCTTTACCCATAATGTTTTCTACCCTTCTGAAAACACTGTTCAATTATCATGTTGCAGTTATTTTGTCCTCTGCATGTGCTTGCAATTTGGACAAGTCTAGAATTATATTGATTGATTGCTAAAGAATTAAAGGTGGGTATTTAGAATTTTCACATCACACCAAATTGAAAAATATATATGTCACTGAAATTTATATGAACAAACAATACAAATCAATCATCAGTAATTAAGAATCATAAAATTACAAAAAAAAAATTTTTTTGGTGGTTCTCCCTTAAAAGGCTACGTAGCCCTCTTAAGTTATTTTTAGCTTTCCTGCCAAAATCGAAAAAGCATTGTGGGAATGTTATGTGACTTGCATGTGACTAATGACTATTAAATTCCGTAACACAACAAACATGTAATTATTTTCCATAATGTCTAGAACATCGGATGCTATATTTGAAGCTTTGTCTGTATATTTCCAGTATGTAAATGAGCCAATTGCTCATGTAAAAATAGACTGTGTTTTCCTTCAGTGTCGACCTGGGCTGTAGTAAATCTCTAATTTATCTAGTTTTCGGATGGTTTTCGACTATTGGGGTTTAATGAATGAACATTATAAGGCTTTGGGAGTATAAGGATGATTTTTTTGTATTTTTGTAAAATTGTGGTCCCAAAATCTGAAGGGCCACCTGGATTGATAAATGGAAAACAAAACACTTTTGAAGTAATAGTATACAAACTTTTACTAACAGAATACTTCTAACAATGAAACATATATCTCTACATGTACATAGATATCACAAAATTTAATATAAAATAAATATATATATTTATGTATAGAATTCATATCTAGCTACTCTATAAAACTATATATCAGCACATGTTTCATGTTATCATTGTCCATAACTTTGCCAGACAACAAAATTTTAGACATGTCTGAATTGAAAGCATTGGCATAGGACATTATAAAAGTTGCAAAAATTATTGGATTCGTGATGAAATGGAAAACAAAGTTGTGGGAAACAGAGACAATGCTGGCTACAAGCATTTTCTCTTTGCCCTTTTCCTTAACCCTTTACCCCATATGGCATTTCTATGGTATCTCTAATTGACCCTAAATAACAGCAAGGATGAAGCCGTTTCTTATGTGTATATGACACCTTTTGTTAGTGTAGAAAACATTGTGACAAAAGGTGAAATTGCTCATGATGAGCAATTTCACCTTTTCCCACAATGTTTTCCAAAGGCTCCTACAAGCAATGCGTAGAAATGAGTGTCTATGGAGTAAAGGGTTAACAATGTTTTGATACAAATGCTAACTTTCAAAAGATTGTAAAAGCCACAAGGTTGTTTGGTAGAGAGTAAACTGATTAGCCCACAACCCCCGAGCTTTAACAATCCTATGGAAAGAGGCCTCTAAAAAACGTGGAAGTGGAAAAAGGAGAAAATGTCGGTAACCAGCATTTTCCCCTTTTCTCACAATGTCTTCTACTCTCTCAGAGGCAAATCCCATTGTTTGAGCCAAAGTGAATTTGTCATCTGTAAATGTTTTCAGTATGGACAAGTCTAAATTTCTATTTAGACAGGATACAATTTGTCGTCTGGCAAAGATTTAAGCAATGACCACAGTTAAAGCTTTTTTACTTACAAGTCTGTACATATAATTTACCTTACATCAGTTTAAAAAGGCGGTATGTTTGTCCTTCATTTGTAGCTGTATCAATATGTACAACCTTTTCCCTTTGTTCTTATTTATTTTATTTTATTTTATTCTTAACCCTTTACCAGAATACAACATTTCAGCCCTGTCTACTCTTCACAAAACAAATTTTAACTTTTCATTCACCTTTAGCTTGTCATCTGCAAAAGCTTTTGATTTGGACAAGCCTAAAATAATGTTGTTTGGTAAAGGATAAACAATCTTTTCCCTTAGCCATTTTTTTTCTTTAACAACCTTTTCCCTCGGCGATTTTTATTCTTACAAAGACAAATCCAAATAAAACATTATACCTTCATCAGATAACAAAATGTTCATCTGCACGAACTTATACGTCTTCCCAATATATATTTGATCTATACTCTCTGAAAAGGGGGCGTAATGTATCTGCAAAGAGTATCAATATACTCTGCTCTGTGCAGTCAGCCAAGGCTCACATGGGCCACGGCTTCTTATGCTTGTCAATGCAGTAAACCCCCTATCTAGAGATTTGCTATTTCACATGTAGCATCATCCTTGTTGACCCAGTTTCGATTCATATTGTAATCGACCCAGGGTTATTTGGCTGGCATATCCTTGTTCTTATGAATTACTCATGAAGCATTTCGATTGGTAATCTCAGTTTTTCTTTGAGAAAATTTAAACTATTTTTATCAAAAATATGCCATAATTTCTAACTTTAGTACCTGACAAAATGAAATTGCCCTCTCTACAAGAGAGAATGAATATGTTACTGATCTTTCGATTGGCTATTAGGGTACTTTCCGACCATATGAATATTTATAGGAAACAAAGATTTGCTAGTCAATTTTCCCAGGAGTAATGCATGGAGAGTAATGTAAACCTGGGTTCCGAGGATGATGTAGCATATACAGGTGTGGAAGACATTTAAAATTCAAAATGAAGGAATTTGATTTATCCAGTGCTCTTATCCAAGCTTTTGTTGAGTTTGTTTAATTGTTTTACCAGTACTCTACATAATATTCTTTCTAAGCCATTGGCTGCTTTCCCACTTGTTCATAACCAAAACCATGACCAGCAAAGAGATAGAAATGAATCTTGTTGCAATGACTATCAACAGTCCTCTGAAAGAAATTGGTTCATCTGGGAAAACGAACCAGCGACTCCCTGTTCGGAAGTTCTGTATCCTACAAACTGAGAAATCAGGGATCAGTAACAACCTTATCGAAGAAGGCTTGCAAATAATATGGGAAAATGAGAAATGTCTTGGAGCATCAATTTCTCCCTTTTCCAAACTTCTCCGTTTTCAAAAGCCTGTACTAACATTTAAGTCAATTTAACTCCTTACCAAATGATAAAATTTTAGACTTGTCAAAATTCAAAGCATTTGCAAATGACAGAATATAAGTGACTGTAAAATTGAAATTTCTTTGAAGAAGGGTAAAAAACATTTTCTCCTTTTCCTACAAAGTTTTTAAAAGGTTTCTTTTTTCAGGGTCGTCAAAAGTCAGGATTGTGTGGTAAAGAGTATATACTGACCAGTTCCAATAACCGTGAGGAGTAAAGCTTTTGTCAAAAAAGCTGGAAAAGTTGGTTGGTTGGTTGTATTGGGGTTTAACGCCATTTTAACAGCTAAGGTCATATCATGGCGGTCGGTGACGCACATGTGTTTCCTGGCTTTCACACACCAGTACTAACACAACTTTCTTTCCAAAGCCACCGACTACTTTTCTCACATGCTTCTGCAGAGGTGAGAGGCAAAAATACGCCAGAAAGAAAGTTCGCCTCAACCAGGTATCAAACTCACAACCACCAGGTCATGAGTCCGACATGCTCACCACTGAGCCACAATATTTTCTACCCTTCAGAGAACAAATTTCAAATTTTCAGTCCCTTTTATTTTGCTTTCGATATGGACAAACCTAAAATTTTATTGTTTGGTGAGGAGCTAATTCATGTCTAAAATTGTGTCATCTAGTAAACTAGTAATACAACACATTATTGAATATAAAGCACCACATACATGTAAAGCACTTTCAGTCGGTCAGAAAAAGCAAAGATGTCACAATATCTAAAGCTGATTTCCCTTCAGCATTTCACAGCATAACCAATTATCAACTTTGCCAACAGATCTTGATCAAAACTGTTCGAACTATAAAGAAAGTAATTTGTACACAGCAGTAGCACCAAAACAGACATAAGGAAGAAAAAAAATCGTGAGATCAGACTGCACAGATTGTGCAATTTGATCTTAGATATACATTGCCTAATCAAACATAACATATACGTGTATTTCCAATAAACAGGTTTCAACTTTGCAATCAAGAGGGCAATGATGGCCCTGAACTTGCTCATCGGAGTCTTTTGACCAAACATGACCTATTTTCATTCTCTTTCCAGCTATTATGACAAACATTCTACCAAGCTTTCATATCTACTGAACTGAAAATTTGGCCTATAGCTCGTAAGAATTAGAAAATGATGACTGAAGCACTACGTAAGCTATTTCAAAGATTTGACCTGATGGCCTAGTTTTACACCTGATATGACCCATTTTCAAACTCATTCAAGAAATCATCAAGACAAACATTCTGACCAAATTTCATGAGTATTTGACTGAAAATGTGACCTCTACAGGGTAAACAAGTTTTTTATGTCATTTGACCTAGTGACCCAGATTTTGACCAGACATGACCCATTTTCAAAAGGCTGCTTTCTCAGGGTCGTTAAAAGTTTGGATTGTGTGGTAAAGAGTAAACTCTCTTTTGTCAGAGCATGGGTTAGGGTTGCGAAAAGTACTCTTAACTCTTTACCACACAATCCCAACATTTTACGACCCTGAGAAAAAAAAAAACGCCTTCTGATAACATTGAGGGAAAAGGAGAAAATGCTGTTTTCTTCCCTTCCCAAAATAGATTTCAAATTTTCAGTCACTTTTATTTTGTTGTCTGCAAATGCTTTGAATTTGGACCAGTCTAAAATTTTGTCGTTTGGTAAAGAGTTAATGACTAGAACAAGGTATCAGGGAATAACATTATTATGGGAGGAACTTGATCATGATAACAAGTGACAAAAAAAAAAAGTACAGGAGCAGTATGGAAAATGAGCAGAGATCAATGTATACTAAATGATTATGAGGAGTAATAAAGATGACCCTGAGGTGTGTCATCAATGACAGTGACATCAATGGAATTGAGGTATAACACCAAAGCGGTGAGGTATCAATGACAGGTATTTATGTGACATCTATTACACACAGGTGTGTCATCAATGACACTGAGACATCACATCAGTGATACAGAGGTGTGACATCAAACCCAAAGAGATGTGATACCAATGACACAGGTGTGTGCCCTCATTTACACTGAGGTGTGACATCAATGACACTGAGGTGATATCCATGACATGATGATGTGACATCAATGACACTAGGATGTGACACAAATGACAGTGAGGTAAGATATGAATGGTGCTCAAGTTTACCGTTAGCAATACCGATGTTTATTTAAGTCTTTACCAAAGGCAAAACTTCAGACTGGTCCAACTGAAAGTATTTGCAGCACAAAAATAGAATAATACTCGAAAGATGAGATTTGTATTAGAAAGAGAAGAAAACATGTGAGAAGAGAAAATGTCATCTTTCGAGTATTATTCTATTTTTGCACTGCAAATACTTTCAGTTGGACCAGTCTTACGAAGGACGAGTCAACAGTTTGTTCTTTTGATTGAAAGAAGAAATATATGCCTAATGACAAAGGGTACATCTTTTAACAAAAAAGTTTCAACAACCCTGATAACAAAAGCTTTTGAAAACATTGTGAGAAGGAGGGAATGCTACTACCTAGTATTTTCTTCTTTTTCCCACAATATTTTTATTCTTTCAAAAACAATCCTATCATTTGGGCTACATTTTAGTCATTCTCTGCAAGTACTTGGTCATCTAAATTTTTTTTGTTTTATTAACAGATAAGTCTTAAATGTGTAACCACGATAATATTGAGGCAAAACCTATACAAAATTTAAGTGTCTTTCTAATGACTGAGATGAAAACCCAATGATTTTGCAGTGTCATTTCATTCACACATGAAACCTCAATGACACATAATTATGTGCCATTTCAATGGCACACGAGCAAAACCTCAAAGGTGCTGAGGTGTTGTTTCCCTTACAGTGATGTATAGCCTAAATGGGGTTGAGGTGTTATTCACACAACACTGAAAAGAGACTTATTGGACACTCATTTCAATGTTACTAAGCCAAAACCTAAATGACATTCTGGTGTTTGTCCAATAACACTGACGCGAAACCAAAATGACACTAATCTGCCATTCCAATGACACTAAGGCATAGCCTCAAAGATATTTAGGTGTTGTCCCAATGACACTGAGGTAAAACCTCACTGATAAAGACATGTCATTACAATGACACTGAAAAGTAGCCTAAATGACACCGGGGTGTCATTTCAATGACTTCGACATGCAAACTCTCAGACATAGATGTATATAGCTTATGACAGAATAACAGGAAGTAAGGCACTTAATGAAATGATACACATCTTTTATAATGCTTTACCAAACAATGCCTGGTTTTACGACCCAGAGGAAGACACCTACTGAAAACATTGCGAGAAAAGGATAAAAATGCTTGCAACCAGCATTTTCTCCTTTTCCCACTTTGTTTTCTACTTTTCTAAAATCAAGTTTTTTTGTTTTTTGAGTTATGTTTACTTTGTCATCTGCAAATACTTTTAATTGAGACAAGTTTACAATTGTATCGTTTGGGAAAGAGGTAAACAGCATTACCTTCTAAAACCTATGACCCCTAAATAATTCAAATCAATTAAACTGAACAAGACTTTTGCAAAATATAATCACTTTTGACAAACTATCAAATGATGATAATGATAACGATATTGGACAGAGTAGATGGAAGATCAGTATGTTTAACCCTTCACTCCATAGATACTCTATGCATTGCTTGTGGGAGCCTTTGGAAAACATTGCGGCAAAAGGTGAAATTGCTCGTGACAAGCAATTTCACCTTTTGTCACAATGTTTTCTATGCTTTCAAAAGGTCTCATATACAAATGCGAAATGGCTTCATCCTTCCTGTTATTTAGGGTCAATCAGAGATACCATAGAAATGTCTTATGGGGTTAAGGGTTGAATTGGAGAAGATCTTTGAAATTGTTCACAGAAAGATGGACAAAAACAAATAACAATTGCTCACCTTGAAAACTACATGCTCAGATGCGCGAGAAAGTTACAGGAGCATTTTTTTCAAGTGCCTTTTACAGACTATCCCTAACAGTCAGGGCTTCCCCTGCAAGTTTTAATTGTTGCGCCATCAAATTCGCCACTTCATAAAAATTGGGGCCAGTAGGAGCCAACTGAGGTAGCCACATGGTGCTTTAGATACATGTACTTCAGTTTATTGGCCAATGCTAAAGCTTCTAAATACAATAGGGACATAGAATTTGTATTTTAAAAGTAATACAGCTCCTTAATTCTATGACTGCCAATCTATTAGAATTCCGTCAGTTTTTAAGAAATTCGGGAAGAAATTTGGGATTGTGTGGTGAAGGGTTACAACATCATTTCTTTTATCCTAAAAAATACTTAAGTTTATTTTTTTTGAAGGTCCTTTTATTCTGGTTTTCTCTCTCAGTATGAGTGTCCTATATAGTTACTTGTTCCTGTGCTATCACTAAGACAAAGTGACCTACAAAGTGTAATCTTTCCCTCCCCATTCATTCTGCATTTTCACATCAGAAAATCATCCGTGTTTTTTCCTCATTATAAGACATATTTTAGCACCTACTTTAGAGTTTTATACATATAGTTGTGTAAACTTACTTTTTAAAGTGATCATCAAAGCTAAAGACAGTCTGAAATGCTTTTGATCGGACAAAGTCAAATTGACATGTTGTGTCATGGGTTTTCGACGATCCATTTTTTCATATCGGTTAATTTTCAGAAATTGTTTTCGGCATTATTGTGCATAAACTTTTCTGTATATGTAGCAGCTAACTCCAAAATCTGTCATTTTTACGCTAGATAAGCAGATCAATACCATTATCATATTTTTCATTAACAACATCGATAAATACACACGATAAATTTCTAGCCATTGAAATAATGTAGACCAGGTAACCAGGTAAGGCATACTGAAGGCGTGGCTTTAGAAATTATGGGCGGTGACTAAATCTTGTATCTGATAACTGATTGGTTTGATATAGGGTGCTCAAAGGGGCGTGACGAAATATTGATATTTGATTGTTTAGCAGTGGTGTGTGTGCAATCATGGTGTGTAATTTAGACAAGACCGTTAATGAATGCCAGCCTGATAAGGTGTGATAAACAGTTACGCGGGCTTCCTTTATACTTAATACATACATTGTATGTCAGAGGGTAGTTTATAGACATTTACTTGTCGCCAATACATTCGCCAGTGCTTCACTTTTGGTGCCATTTTTTCTAAATTTTCGCATTTGGCGCCACTGGCGATCGACAGCAGGAGCCCTGACAGTCAATTCTTTGGCATTTCAATAATATTTACAGTCAAAATAAATCAGAGACCAAGTAAATTCAGCAACCAACTGCTTACAGAGACCACTTGTGATTACAGATCCTTTTTTTAAAAGCACAGAATATACTTTCAGGGCCTGTATTCACCAAATGCTCTCTCACCAAGGCTTGTAAATACTTGGAATTGTGCCTCAAAGGGTTAACTCATTACCAAACAACAAATTTTTTAGCTTGTCCAAATTGAAAACATTTGCAGATGACAAAATAAAAGTAACTAAAAATTTGAAATTTGTTTTGTGTAGGGTAGAAATCATTGTGGGAAAAGGAGAAAATGCTGGTCACCAGCATTTTCTCCTTTTCCCACAGTGTTTTCTATAGGCTTCTTTCTCAGGGTCGTCAAAAGTAGGGATTGTGTGGTAATGGGTTAGATGATTAAATAATTTAGGTAAGATACTCTAAAGCCATCAAATTTATTTTAAGTTTCTTCAATGCCTTCAGGTTTCTCTTTGTCAGCAGAAAATCCCTTTGTTGGAATCTCGGTGGGTTCCTCCTTGGTCCCTGATGGTCCCTTTCCCTTAAAATACAACAGTTTAGGCACCGCATGAATCTTTCTTCTTACTTCCTCCTTCCGTTTCCATGGCATTCTGAACGAAAACCTTTTTCTTACTCTCTTTTTCAGCCGACCAGCATATGGGTTGTCTTCCGTTGGTTTAAAGCGGCCAAACAACCAAATCAGAACACCAAACACAATGAAGGCAACTATACTTGGTATAAACGCTATAGATTTAACACCCAGGGAAAAGTTCAGATATTTAGTGTTCATGTGAGTGTCCCCCTCAACGTATGTTTGATTTGTATCAGGATTTATTGTTACGCTTCTGTACTCATAACTGGTTTGTGTCTTATTAAAGTTTTCCAAACTGAAGTCGTCCTGGACAGTATAGATCCGATCTTCTGGTCCCGTGTACTGTCCATAATCATAGGGTATGTAGAAAATCTGGTTTTTCCACATGTTTAAGTCCAGCAGCATGACCAGGAACAGGATACCATAATTGAACCATTTACCTGAAATAACGAGATCTAATGGTCATATATATTTTGACCAAGTTTGGTGAAAATTGGTTAATAAAATGTAGATGCTAGAGTATATACAAAGTCAAATATAGCAATTTTTCTAACTCAAGGGCAAATAACTCCAGTTGTTCCAGTTCGATAAGACCCATAACCAAATTCATCCAAAATCATCCAATATCTTCTATATGTTTTGACCAAGTTTGGTGCTGATTGGCTAATAATTGTAGATGCTAGAGAGTACACAGACGGACACACAGACACACGGATGTACCGACAGACAGACACACTGACAGACAGGCT
Organism: Tridacna crocea; assembly: GCA_943736015.1. Lineage (NCBI taxonomy): Eukaryota > Metazoa > Mollusca > Bivalvia > Cardiida > Cardiidae > Tridacna > Tridacna crocea. The sequence continues at coordinate 42,859,800 of OX031067.1, forward strand.
GGCTGATTCCAGTATATCCCCGAAAACATTCGTTTTGCAGGGGTATAAAAATGCAAATATGAGCCAGTAAAGAACAAACTCACAAATCCAGAAACGATGTTACTGCCATTACAAGGTTGCTTTAACTCTTTACCAAACGACAAACTTTTGGACTAGTCCAAATTGAAAGCATTTGCAGACGGTAATATAGATGCGACTCAAAAATTGAAATTTTATATGGGAAGGGTAGAAAACGTTGTGGGAAAAGGAGAAAATGCTGGTTACCAGCATTTTCTCCTTTTCCTACAATGTTTTCCAAAGGCTTCTTTCTCAGGGTCGTTAAAAGTCAGGATTGTGTGGTAAAGAGTTAAGCCAAAATTTCCAAGCATAAGTAACAGTGTAGATTCAAGACAGACAGCAAATTTTGTGCGTGTTTTATCTACACAATTCATAAAAGTTACTACAGTTGTGAATAAAATAAATCAGTGCTCCCTCTCTTGATGCTCATAGGAAAGTAAAAACCGACTTTGCAAAAATCGTTTTATGAGAAATAAATCAAAGCTTTACCTGTAATATGGACCTGCCATTTCTCTCTCTTCAAACATTTAGGTATCTGAAACCTTATGTGGGCGGTGTTTAACCCAGGCAACTTGATGTCAATGGCACTGATAAAATGTGGAAAATCCCAGTCCTGAAAGTAAACATGTTTGGTCATTATCTCTGCCATGCCTCAACTCTTTCCTAGTCAGGACACAGTGCATTGCATAAGGAATTCTAATTCTTTACCACAGGAAAACATTTTAGGCTTGTCTAAATTCAAAGCATGTGCAGATGAAAAATTAGAAGTGGCTTCAATAAAGATATATAGAAAACATTGTCGAAAAAGGAGAAAATGCTGATTACCATAATTTTCGCTGAGTCCCTGTGGCTCAGTTGGTAGTGTGCAGCACTTGAGAACATGGGGTTCATGAGTTTGATCCCCAGCTCGGCCAATTTCTTTCCAAGGATTGAAGATAGTAATTGCCACGGGATTCATACATAACCCTTTTGAAAATTTCTCTTTTTTTCCTCTTTATCACGCAATACCAAGTTTTAAAGACCCTTGGGAAGTCGCCTTTAGAAAACATTTGTGGGAAAAAAGAGAAAAAGCTGGTGACCAGCATTTTCTCTTTTTACAACGTTTTCTATCCTATCAAGGAAAATTGCGCCATTTGAGCCACTATGAAATTTACCTCAGCAAATGCTTTCGATTTGGATAGGTCTAAATCTTGCTGTGCGGTAAAGAGTTAACCCTTTACTAACAATCCCTGGTTTTCATAACCCTGAGAGGGAAGCCTTTAGAAAACATTGTGGGAAAAGGACAAAATGCTGGTGACCAGCATTTTCTCCTTTTTCCACAATGTTTTCTACCTTTCTCAAAACAAACTTCAATATTTGAGTTACATTAATCTTGTCATCTGCAAATGCATTCAATTTGGACCAGTCCAAAATTTTGTCATTTAATAAAGAGTTAAAGGAGTCTCTGTAATTTCAAATAGTTTATAGGGGCACAGTGACATTTTAACCCATTACCACACAATCCCTACTTTCGACGACCCTGAGAAAGAAGTCTTTAGAGAATATTGTGGGAAAGAGAGAAAATGCTGGTGACCACCGAAAAATGTACTCGTCTTATTAGGATTAAACTAAATGCCTATTTTAATTCCAGACGACACTATCCACACATTTAATCAGGATTGTATTTTACATAAATGCGTGCAATATCAAACCTATCCAATTCACGAATCAGACGACCACATTTTTGTCAAAATTCCAGGGGGAGGTCTGGAACATCTCTCCCCCCCCCCCCTTTCTGGATCTGCATATGCACTCTCATTCCAACAAAAAGTTTCATACCAGGCAAACTTCAAACTTACCTGCATAACAATACAAATATCCATGACCAGAATTACTGAAGCTAGAAAAGCCCGAGAAAGCTCATTGGTTGGCATGAAGTCTCTATTCAGCTTATCCCATTGGATGTAATCAGTGGCAATGACAAAAATAACAATGAAGGAGGAGACAACAACAACAACCCAAAACAGTATAATTCTGTGGTACCCTGCCTTCCACCATTTGCGCACTGGTTTTGCCCATTCAGGATAAAGCCTTTCTTGAAGCATGATGTCTGTCACCTACACAATTGAAACATAATTCATATTTAAAGAAACATCTACACATCTACTGGTTTTCAATGAATGAAGTCTAAACTTCTTACCATAAACCAAACTTTTGTAATTATTCCATCTGGACGATAAAGAACTGGTCATTACATGGACTGTCCTTGGCTATTAGAATGGGATACAGCCATGGAAGGTTCCTTGCTTTCACCCTTATGCAAAGGCACAAGTGTGAGGATGGCATGTATGTAGGGAGTGAAAGGGAATGGACAAAAGCCAACTGGGACAAAAGCCAACTGGGACAAAAGCCCACAAGGACAAAAGCCCACTGGACAAAAGCCCACTGCTAATTTTGGCAGGGAGGACAAAAGCCCACTGCTAATGAAAAAGTGTTACAAAATCATTTTTGTAAGAAAGCATTTTCTCCTTTTCACATGTTTTGTACTCTTCTAAGGAGAAGTCACATCATATATACGATTTTTCAAAATTTTTTCCTGGTGGGCTTTTGTCCAGTGGGCTTTTGTCCCAGTGGGCTTTTGTCCTCGTGGGCTTTTGTCCTAGTGGGCTTTTGTCTAGTAGACTTTTGCCCTAGTGGGCTTTTGTCCTAAACCCGTAAGTGGAGGAGGGGCGGACAATTTTCTTTTTTTAATCCTTATTTTACGACCTACCTGGAAGCAATTCTGATTTATTTTGAGGCCATTTTTGCTATTTAAAAAGAACAGAAGGAAAAATGAAGAAAGAGTTTACTGCCAGAGCCATATTTCACCATAAAAGTTGTCTAGCCATGAAACAAAAGCCATGCCTTAACACAAAGAAACAATAATCCTCCATATGGCGAGCAACAGGTGAAAAGGAGCATTCGGACATTTGCGTAAAGTGTCGTTTTGGATCAGCCTGCGCACTCTGCGCAGGATAATCTGAAACAGCACTTTGTGTTTTTAGGCAATTTTCTGTTTTGCGCAAGTGTACTTTAGCACAAAATTTTATGTAATCGTAAATTGCCGTCTTGGATTAGCCTGCGCAGAGTGCGCAGGCTGATCCGAGACAACACTTTACGCAAATGTCTGAATGCCCCTTTCCCCATGTTGCAAGCCATATAGCATTTCAGTGTCATTATTATAATAGTACAATATGTCAGAGCAAATCTTTGGGAAATGGGACTCTATTCATTTATATTAATGCACCCTTAAAGTGAATCATACCAAGTAACTTGCTGCATTAACCCATTCCCACAGTCCCAACTTTTAACAATCCTTAGAAAGAAGCCTTCTGAAAACATTGTGGGAAAGGAGAAAATGCTGGTAACCAGCATTTTCTACTTTTCCCACAATGTGTTCTTCCTTTCCTAGATCAAATTTTTATTTTAGAGTCACAGTAATTTTGTCAGCTGCAAAGGCTTTCAATTTTGACAAGTCTACCACTTTGTCATTTGATAACGAGTTAAATAAATTTCCTTTCTCTAAAAACTGCTGAACCATGCTGTAGAATGCTCCTTTGAGGCTTTGACATAAATTACCAACAGCAAAAAGTTTTACCAAATGACAGCTAATGCTGACATGATACCTTTTGCATTTGCATTAACTCTTTACCAAACGACAAAATTCCAGACTGGTCCAATTTGAAAGCATTTGCAGACAACAAAATAAACACTGCTCAAAAAATGAAATTTTTTGGGGGTGAGGTAGAAAACATTGCCGGAAAAGGAGAAAATGCTGCTTACCAGCCTTTTCTCCTTTTCCACACAATGTTTTCAAAAGGCTTTTTTCTTCAAGGGCGTCAAAACTCGGGATTGTGTGGTAAAGAGTTAGCCCTTTCCAAAACAATCCCTGGCTTTTACGGGTCTGGAATAGTAGCCTTTTCAAAGCATTGTGGGAAAAGGAGAAAATGCTGGTAACCAGCATTTTCTCCTATTCCCACAATGCTTTCTACCCTATCATAGGCATAAATCATCTTTTCAGCACAAGTTGAATTGTCGTCTGCAAATGCTTTCAATTTGGTCTTGTCCAAAAGTTTGTCGTTTGGGAAAGGGTTAAACAGCCTTGTCACCGAGTCTTAATCAAGATTAAAAGTATCTTACCATCCATGCTGTAAAAAAATCCCCACACCAGGTGCCAGTTGCTGCAACCTTCATGAATATATCATTGCTCACACCCATCAGGTCCGAGATTCGATACTGCTCCGTGGCATCGCCTCCAATCATGAGGAAGAGGTTGTAGATGAGAGACATAATGAAGATACTGATCAGACTACACATAAACATTACCATCCATGAACCCTGATCATCACTGAACATCTTAAGTCTGAATAATTTATCTGTTCAAAAACACAAGTACCATACAATTAGATGTTTATCATTTTACACAAGTTTGATTAAATGTTAAAACAAAGATTTTGCACAAGTACAATTGTATTTTCACTCATTACCAAACGACAATATTTTATGCTTGTCCAAATCAAAAGCATTTGCAGACGACAAAATGAAAGTGACTGAAAATTTGTAATTTGTTTTATGGAGGGTAGAAAACATTGTGGGAAAAGAAGAAAATGCTGGTTACCAGCATTTTCTCCTTTTCCCACAATGTTTTCAAAAGGCTTCTTTCTTAGGGGCGTTAAAAGTAGGGATTGTGTGGTAATGGGCTAACTGTTACATACTGAATAACCGACAGACATTTTCAGTCAATGAAAAAGTGACAACTCATTGCGAATTCTTGGTCATTAATTAAATTTTGTATTGTCTTTAGGCAAAGCAGACAGCATAGATAAACAATCAGACTGAACATTTTGTTATGCAGTCTGCAACTGACCTCCTCTGGCCAAATAGGCCAGTGTTGTAACTGTTGTCATAGGTGCTATAGGGTTTAACTCATTACCAAATGACAAAATTTTAGATTTGTCCAAATCAAAAGCATTTGCAGGCGACAAAATAAAAGTGACTGAAAATTTGAAAACTGTTTTGTGAAGGGTAGAAAATATTGTGGGAAAAGGAGAAAATGCTGGTTACAAATGTTGTAATCAGCATTTTCTCCCTTTCCCACAATGTTTTGGAAAGGGTTCCTTTTTCAGGGTCATCAAAAGTAAGGACTGTGTGGTAATGGGTTAACTCTTTACCTTACAATCCCGACTCTGAGAAGGAGGCCTATACAAAATATTGTAGGAAAAGGAGAAAATGCTGATAACAGCATTTTCTCCTTTTCCCTTAATATTTTCTACCCTATATTAAAGTCAGAAATCATCATTTTACCAAGATTTAATTTGTCGTCTGCAGATGCTTTGAAGTTGGTCTAGTCCAAAATTTGTTGTTTGGTAAAGAGTTAAAGAAAGGTTTCACTTCAATACATGGTTAAACTCTGAAATAAAGATTTTACACATGTAAATTATGGCTCGATGATAAGTCAATGAATTTATAATGGTAAAATCGGATGTAAAAAAAAAAAAACTTCAAAAAGTACAATTAGATGTTAATATAAGTATTTTAGATGTTAAATCAATGGATTTGAAATTGATACAAGCAGATCTATCCAAACACCACTAAAATGTTAATATAAATGAATTACAGATCTAGAAATATGAAAAGCCCCTTACAACAATTAATTTTGACAAAACCGCTCTAAAACATTTCTGGTTCATGTTTTAAATTTACATATACCTCTCTTCCTTCTTTGTAGGAAGATAGGCAATATTTTCAAATTATACAGAGATCAATATATAATGGAACAGTCAACTGTTGCCAATATGGTGTTGGGGAAAAGATAAAATTAAGAAACACCATGCACATAGCTGAAACAAATCACTGTGGTGCAGGCATCCAGAGAAATCTTTCACACATGTGAAATTGTGTCACAATATCTTGTTGTAAGCTCAAAACAATTACTAGTATTAACTCACTTCATGAAAAGGCTGATTTAAAGTCATTAAAGAACCCACACATTTCCTTAAAGTAAGTATACTTTATTATTAATACTGTTGAGTGCTTTGTTTAAGATTTTAAATTATAGGACTTTCTGGGACTTTTTCAAGATCACATGGTACATCTGGCTGCAGTGATTTGATTGGGCCTTATACAGAGGATCAAGGCACTGCAAGCAGTATGCTGCCATGTGAAAATTTAGAGAATTTGCAGACAGTGTATATTAGTAACAGCCTACAGGGCCTAAAAAATGAAAGTTTCTTAAAACCCACTTATCTAGAGTACTTTATAGGTGAAGTCAAGCATAACAATGGCAAAGTGATTATCGATATAAAAAACTTACCTCTTAGGCTGCTTAGCATGACTTAATGCATTTTAGCAGATGATGAAGATTGAAATCAAACTGCATAGAATATACAGTCCGATCTTGGACCTTCATTATCTAATATAGCAAGACTTTTTCCACTGAAATGAACTTCAAAGTCACAATACTCAGGGTTTTTTTTTTTATTGGATGTAATGCTTCTTTTGGTATATGCAGCAGCATAAGGGTTGACCCATTACCACACAGCAAAATTTTAGACCTATCCAAATTGAAAGCACTTGCAGACGACAATTTTAAACTGTCTCAAATGGTGCAATTTTGCTTTGATTGGGTAGAAAACTTTGTGGGAAAAGGAGAAAATGCTGGTTACCAGCATTTTCTCCTTTTCCCACAATGTTTTCGAAAGACTTCTTCCTCAAGGTCGTTAAAAGTCTTCATTGTGTGGTAAAGGGTTAAATATAACATACAGTATTGATGGTTTTGCTTTATTTCCCCATTAAATGGTTTGTGTCAGTGATCGTAAACTATCACAGCAGAGATTAACTCTGAAATTTACAATATTATTCTATAGGTAACTTTTTGAAAATATTGCCCCAAATATAGAAAGTGTGAGTGAATGAGAATTTACTCCTTCTCGCAAATTATCTTGAATACAGAATGAGTATCTTTCTCCCTTCAGACAGTCTCCCTCTTAAGTTTGATGTACTTCTATATGATTGGTCTAACGTTAGCCTTGTCTAGTCTAAATGTTAAGAGTATACATAGTGCAGAAAATGCCTCGGAAATAGAATGAAAAATTTTATTCAGCAAAGCTTTCAGGTTTTAACCTTTAGAGTTCAAAATGAACATGTTTAGTGAAGAAAAGAACTCCCAAGTAATTAAGTACCACCCATGTTTTTCACCAAAATAACTCCTAGTTGCAGACATCATACATCTCTTATCTTCTGCAGTCTGCTTTTGATCTTCACTTTAAATTCTGAAAGATCAAAATGTCAAGAAGAGGATCTATTATCATACTTTTAATCTAGGCTATTGACATTCAAACTTCATTAACTATGCTTGCAAACAATTATCCTAAACATAGGCGTAACTTCTATTATGCACACAACACATGCGCATAATGTAAAAAAATCGAGAATAGGTTGTAATTAGCCTCTTTTCGCATATTTTTCAATTTGGCCAAATTTCTACCTCATAAGAGACTCAAAACTGTTCTACAGCCATCTTGAATATCGAAATTTTCTTGGGAGAGGCCCCCAAACCCCCCGAACAAGAGGGTGAGACCCCCTCGCGTGCTTCCCCCCATTCGCGTCAATGGCGATCGAGAACACCTTCGCGTGCGTATGATTTACTTTTTCTTGGTTACACCCCTGCTAAAGTTGAAACTGTGCAATGTAAAGTAAGGGCCATATTTCCAGATACACTTTTGCCTTATTTTTTGCCTGATTTGCGTTGCTTGCGGCTTTGTTATATGTTATCCTGTCCTGTAATTTATCAAACATAACTTTCCTACAAATATCAGTTAATTAAATGATTTCTTTTCGACAAAGCCATCAACAGAAAATAAAACAAAAATCAATCAAAAAACAATTATCAGAACACATTCAGACATTACCCATCCAGGATTAACCTTGAAATATTATGGAACTGTATGAATAAATCAGGTCTAAAGTATAAGATAGTGGGAAAGCAAACAATAAAAACATAATTATGTATATATCATAACAGCATCTAAATACATACTTAACCCTTTACCACATGAAAAAATTTTAGGGACTTTCCAAAGTCAAAAACATTTCCAAGCAGCAAATTACATGTGCATGAATTGATTTGATTTGTCTCTTGACAGGTTAGAAAACATTGTGGGAAAAGGGAGAAAATGCTGGTGACCAGCATTTTCTCCTTTTCCCACAATGTTTTCAAAAGGCTTCTTCCTCAGGGTTGTTAAAACTCAGCATTGTGTGGTGAAGGGTTAAGCCAAGCTCTGGCAAAAGGGGCTGTAATGCATCCTTGTAATTTATTATAATTATACCAGTCGTAATTATGGATCAAGAAATAGAGTTTATTTCATCAGCTTGTGGTTAATATGGGGAAATATTTCATGCTTTCCGATAGGATATCGAGAAATAGCAGTGAAAATATTTTTCCATATTACACTGGTACCACCAGTGAAAATACCGATTTTCATGTTCTTGTTGCCTAGGTAAATGGCGTGTGCCTCATGAGCGGATCCAGAGGGGGGGGACCAGGGGTCCGGACCCCCCCTGCAATTTTGGCAAAAATGCGGTTGCCGGATTCGTGAAATGGTACTGGTTTGATATTGCACAGCATTTATGTAAAATACAGCCATAACTTTAAAAAAGAAAGGTTCTAAATGCGGAGACTTCCTCATGTTTAGAACTGGAAACGTTGACTTTTCTTGTAAACAGCTTACATCCACTGAAATCCGGAAACCAAAATATCATATAATAAGACGAGTGTGTTTTCAGTGGGACCCCCCCTGAGAAAGATATCTGGATCTGCGCTTGTGCCTCACAACCAGATGGAAATATGACGTCATTTACCTTACATTTCTCGCGCTTGACGTAATATTGTAATGCATTTCTATGCAGGGAATAATGGAAAAGAGCTGTATTAAATGGATTTTGATAAAGCTCCTCCCAGACAGGGTTAAAAGCATGATATAAATATAATAATTGTTTTTTTCGGTGGAAGACTGAAATTTATTTCATCTTGTGAACACCATCAGAAATATTTTCACTCATGGCTGCACCACTCATGAAAATTATTACCGATGGTGTTCACTCCATGAAATAAATTTCCATCTTTCACCGCAAAAAAAAATATCTTTTATCTCTTTATGGACATCAAATTCCTTATCCATCCATATTAAAGCTGCATGTCTCTTAACTCTTACCACATAATCCCGACTTTTGACAACCCTGAGGGAGAGGCCTTTTGAAAACATTGTGGAAAAAGGAGAAAATGCTGGCAACCAGTAGTTTCTCCTTTTTCCATAATGTTTTCTTTCCTTACAATGACAAAGCATTATGTTTTAACCCATTACCACACAATCCCTACTTTTGATGACCCTGAGAAAAAAGCCTTTAGAAAACATTGTGGAAAAAGGAGAAAATGCTGGTAACCAGCATTTTCTCCTTTTTCCACAATGTTGTCTACTCTTCACAAAACAAATATTTAAATTTCAGTCACGTTTATTTTGTCATCTGCAAATGCTTTCGATTTGGACAAGCCTAAAATAAAAATTATTGTTGTTTGGTAATGAGTTCAATCACATTTAGTTTATCACCAGTTTTCAATGTGGACAAGGCTGAAATTTTGTAGTACATGTATATGTTCATGGGTTAAAATGATAAAAACAATCTGGCTCAATCTGCTGATTACATGTATTTTCTCCCTTTCACACATTGTGTCAAGAGGCTTTATTTCTCTAGGGCTGTTAGACAAGGAATTGTTCAGTAAAAAGATTAGCAATATTTATCATATTCTCTAGGGCTGTTAGACAAGGAATTGTTCAGTAAAAAGATTAGCAATATTTATTATATTCTTTACAAGTCCAATTTTTTGACATCCCTTACTTAATCACCCCTTTACTTAATTTTTGAAAAAGAAAATATAATTTATCATTTTAGGTTTGTATTGAAAAGGCATTTACTCGATAATGAAAGTTCAGATTGCTCCAAATAAAAAGAAGTTGCAGACGAATAAAACAATTTGTAGCTCGAAAGTCAAATGATCAGAATTGTTTATGAAACAGTTTCTACAAAACAATGTTGGCAAAGGAAGCTACTAGAAATTTTTCTGTTTAGCACAATGCTTCCAAAGGACTTGCCAATCAGGTTTGTTTAACTCTTTACCAAACAATAAAATTGTAGCCTGGTCGAAATTGAAAGTATTAATTTTGCAGATGACAAAATAAACACGGCTGAAAAGTTAAAACTTGTTTTGGGAAGGGTAGAAAACATTGTTGGAAAAGGAGAAAATGCTGGTTACCAGCATTCCTACAATGTTTTTTTTTTTTTTTTTTTAAAAGGCTCTTTACCCCCGGTCGTTAAAAGTCGGGATTGTTTGGTAATGATTTAAACGTTAAACCACAGCATTATTTGGCAATCCTTATATCCATTCATGTTACAAAGACCACAGACACACATTATTCCTAGATATAAGAATAAACACGGCTGAAAAGTTAAAACTTGTTTTGGGAAGGGTAGAAAACATTGTTGGAAAAGGAGAAAATGCTGGTTACCAGTTTTCCTACAATGTTTTTTTTTTTTTTTTTTTAAAAGGCTCTTTACCCCCGGTCGTTAAAAGTCGGGATTGTTTGGTAATGATTTAAACGTTAAACCACAGCATTATTTGGCAATCCTTATATCCATTCATGTTACAAAGACCACAGACACACATTATTCCTAGATATAAGAATAACTTTCCAGTTAGAGAAGGACTTTTTTTTGTGGGGGATCAGGGGGAGGCAGGGGTTGGGGGAAGCCATAATTAAATGTCATACAGAATAAGAATACTTACTAAACAAAAATCCATGAATAAACAGTTTTCCAACAAACAGCCCAATTATAAGTCCAGTAAGCCACAGCACTACCTTCAAAAAACTCCATGCATTGGGCGGATAACGGTTTGTTACAAAAGAAAAGTCATTTCCAATCATTGGTATAAGACATTCCTTTCTACTATGGGCAACTGGGTCTTCCGCATAAATCAGAAAGTTAAAAAACACAATTAAGTAAGCAAAAAGAAGGCGCAGATATGGGTGCTGAAAATAGTATCTGAAATCTTTTCTATCCATGAATAAAGAATATGTACTTGCAGCATCAATATCATCTTTTCCAACTATCTCTACACTGATTTCTTCACCACGTTTTCTTGGAGCTACCGCTTTCTTGCCTTCATCAGCACTTTTAGATCCATGCTGTGAGTCAGTAATTTTGTTACTGTCCGATGCTGCTTTAATCTTAGCAACATCTAGCTGTTCCAACTTAGTTTTTTCTTTATCAGAGGTTTTTGACGTGTCATTATTAGAGCACTCTTCATTCAAGTTACCCGTCTTGTTTTCAACATTTTCAGCACTTCTCTCCTCTGGACTAGTGAGGGGAGAAAGTTGTTCTCTGGTAGTTTTATCTTCGTCAGAGCTTGGCTGATTCCCCATTTTTTCAATAATATACTGTGGACTGTTACTGTCTTCAGTCACACCATGAACTTCAATGATTTTGGGGTCTTCAGCTACATCATCATCTTGTACTGCTGACTTTCTTGTGTTATTGTTAGAAATACCCTGGAAAGGAATAGTTTTCATATAAGAGTTATATCATCAACTTGTGGTTAATATGGGGAAATATTTGAGGCAAATATTTCCCCATATTAACCACAAGCTGATGAAATAAATTATATATTACATTTCATCTGATTATTTTGTCAATGAGTGCCACTTTTAAAACTAGTGATCTCAAGTTGATAAATCAGAATTTCGGTAGGAGGAAATTATTCTCTTGACGGGGAAATAATTCCCCCCCCCCACTATAATGATGTCACTTTTTTACCCATAACATTTCTAAAAATAGACACATGAAATATAATATATAAACTTCTAAACCTTTTACCCAACAGCAAAATTTTGGACTCATCCATACAGAGAGATTTGCAGAGGTCAAATTTAAATGTGGATCTAATGATACAATTTGCCTTAGAAAAGGTGGAAAAACATTTTTGGAAAGTACTGGTCACCAGAAACCAGCTTTTTCTCAGCATCGTTTGGTAATGGGTTATCAATCTGATATGATGACATTGCCCATTTTATACCAGCATTTTCATCTTACCTCAATGTTTTCTAAATGCCATCTTCCTAAGGGCTTTTAAAACATTATTGATATAAAATAGATTGGAGCCCGCCCGATTGGCTCAGTGGTGAGCATGTCAAGACTCATGACCTGCTGGTTGTGAGTTTGATACCCGGTTGAGGCGAACTTTCTGGCATATTTTCACCTCTCACATCTGCTGAAACTTGTGAGGAAAAGTAGTTGGTGGCTTTGGAATGAAAGTTGTGTTAGTACAGGTATGAGAAAGCCAGGAAACACATGTGTGTCACGGACCGCCATGATATGACCATAGCTGTTAAAGTGGCGTTAAACCCCAATACAACCAACCAACCGATAGATTGGAATAAATACATACCTAAATGAGAATTATATAATAATCAGTGTTGCTGCAGAGTGTTAATAAACATGATGGTATCATAGAAATAGTTTGTTACAAGAAATGCGTGTATCTGCCAGAATGTTTTCGACAGCCACAATTAATATATGCATCATCGTAACAATCAATGTCATTGTCTTAAATCTTTCCCAAATGACAAAATTTTGGGAGAGATGGTAATCTAAATAGTTAATTTCTCTTTCAAACGCTATGTTGTGGGTACTCATTAGAATCGTCTTGATGAGACAATTCTAATGAGTACCCACAACATAGGGTTTAGTGGAGAATAATTAATATTTTCAATTTTGAAATCAAAATCACAATTTGCAGCTGATCTGTATACAGTGACTGTCAGTGCAAGAGAATGATGCTGGCAGAACAACGATAAGTAAACAAATTACCCAACCATGCAACTTTCAACCTACCGTTAATTCTAAAATTACTTTTTCTGCAAGCTACTATTTTACCCTTGAACCGACCATACAAATAGCAGACTATCATCTTCACAAAACTTTCCATACTTTAAACCCATTACCACACAATCCCTACCTTTGACGCCCCTGAAAAAGAAGCCTTTAGAAAACATTGTGGGAAAAGGAGAAAATGCTGGTAACCAGCATTTTCTCCTCTTCCCACAATGTTTTCTACCCTTCACAAAACAAATTTCAAATTTTCAGTCACTTTTATTTTATCGAGAGCAAATGCTATTGATTCGGACAAGCCTAAAAATTGTTGCTTGGTAAAGAGTTAAATGGTATGATGTAAATTCAAATACATTTTAACATCTGCTTTCTTTATTTCTGGCCGCTTTTAGGTCTGATTAATTTATGCGCTTCGAGTTTAGAACAGTCTGAAGTGAAGAACTACCAGTCTTAATTTAATATTTGTCTGAAAACATATTTCTGCAAGAAGAATCTTAACTCTTTACCAAACAATCCCTGCATTTTACGACCCTGAGATTGAAGCTTTTCGAAAATTTGTGTGAAAAGAAGAAAATGCTGGAAACCAGCATATTCTCCTTTTCCCACAATGATTTCTACCCTTCTGGAAACAAATTTCAATTGTTGAGTTATGTTTGTTGCCTTCAAATGCTTTCAATTTGGACCAGTCTAAAACTTTGTCATTTGGTAAAGGGTTAAAAGGATAGAGAAAGACTTGCTTCTTACAGTATGTTTCTTAAATGTGGCCCTTCAGATTTTGGGATGAACATTTTATAAAAATACAAAAAAGTCATCCTTATACTCAGAACAGTATAAAGTTTTGTTGTTTGGTAGTTAATGTTGATAGTAGAGATAAGAAGTAGAGATAAGAAGGAAACAAAAACCAATAAAAAGCAGAAAATTCACATTTTATCAAAAAAAGTATAAATACAAACATAATATGTCCACATATCTTCCAAAAGAGTATTGAAGAATCACAACATATACATTATGTATTTATTACCATTATTTTTATTATTATTTGTTCTTTAGACTGGGCCGAGAAATCTACATCATCTGTGACCTGCTTTCCTTTTCTGGATGTTTGTGTTGAAAAGCAGTTGTGTTTTATATATATATATATCTATACTGGACATTTTGAAAGTGTAAGCTGAATATGATAAAGCTGACATTCATCTGGCTCAATCGATATTCAAGGACAGTAACCCCTTACCACACGCGAAAATTTTAGACTGGTCCAAATTGAAAGCATTTGCAGACAACACAATATAATTATGTTACTGAAAAATTGAAGTTTTGTTTGAGAAGGGTAGAAAACATTGTGGGAAAAGGAGAAAATGCTGGTTACCAGCATTTTCTCCTTTTCCCACAATGTTTTCGAAAGACTTCTTTCTCAGGGTTGTCAAAAGTTGGGATTGTGTGGTAAAGAGGTAACAAAATAAATGTTACATTATCGGATATTAATGTTTGATAAGCTTGCTACAGTTTGGAATCAAAATTAAATTATCTAAAAAGCTATGATTTTGTTTCCAGTAAAATGGAATGAACCAGTTTTGGTAAACAAATACAGCATTGGCTTGATATAATTGTACATTCCATTCTACAGATCTGTTAGTTATAGATATATGCAAATAAAATGTATTCAAACTACACAAGCCAAAATTAATTTTGTCTTGGATCAAGTGTCACAGAGAGAGGTTAGATATATAAGCACTTGAAACCTGCCTTGCTGTAGAGCTAGCGTTTGCAGCAATGCGGTTTGGTGTATTTCTCTCTGTGATAGTTAAGCAATGTGCATTAGGTTAGTGCCTGGATGGGCGACCAGGTCGTTGCACATTACACAAGCATCTTAATTTTGTCTCAGATCAAGCATCTTCGCAAGCCAAGGGTGACGATCCACTAAGCTCTACCCTTGGTGGATCGAGCTTGGTTTCGACATTCCCCCATATCCATTTTCATTGGTTGCAGCTAGCTCTAACTGCACAAATCAAATCGCTTGTAGCATTCCATCTTTGATAGAAATAGAAGAAGGTTGCGACCTTTCAGATAAAAGTAGAAGGTAAACATGACTACCTCCGTGGATGTGTGCAGGATCTCTAATGATTTATTCCCGAAAAAAACACAGACCAACAATATTTACAGAAAGTTTTTGTTTGACCAATCAATTATCAGAGGTTTTAGGCTATATCCCAGCACCTTACCATCGGATGTCTTTGTGGTTATCGCTTCATGTTGAATTATTGTACTGTATTCGATTTGTATAACAATATTTCATTGGCTAAAAGAAATATGATGTAAAGGGAGATAATAAGCAGCATCCAATAGGGGGCGTATCGCGGGAATCTCGAAATCAGGCTCGATCCGCAAAGGTAAGATCCACATAGTGATTGAAACCTTGGCTCGCGAAGATGCAGATAAAGCTGAAAGATAAATATCAACATGATTGGTCAAATAAAGTAGCAATGACAACAAATATCAAACAACAGCTTGAAGGGAAAAAAAGTTCATATGCAACAAATCAACAACTCAGGTAAAACAACAACATTTCTTACATACATTAACTATGTCCCTTTTATGAGATCAATTATGGTCCCTGTGGAGAGGATGGTTTCTGCCGAACACCTTAAAAGCATTTTGAAAGAGGTCAACAATAATCAATCTATCAATTATCATTCTATGAAGGAAAACAAAATTAATGTCATAAGAAATAACTGTTTGTGGTTGATTTAACTCTCTACCAAACGACATCATGTTACACTGGTCCAAATTGAAAGCATTTGCAGATGACAAAATAAATATGACTTAAAAATTGAAATTTGTTTCCACCAAGGTTAGAAAACATTGTGGGAAAAGGAGAAAATGCTGGTTACCAGCATTTTCTCCTTTTCCCACAATGTTTTCAAAAGGCTTTTTCTTCAAGGGCTTCAAACTCGGGAGTGTGTGGTTAAAGAGTTTTTGTGATATCCATGGCCTTTTCCCTGAAAACAGGTTTATGATGTCCGCCTTACATGTGTTTGTAAAGTTTTGGTAGCTGCCAAATGTAAGCAAGTATGGAAATAATTGTGAAAGTAACAACAGGTATTTACAAATATGGTCAGTCAAAGTGTTAGGCAACTTAGGCGCTGACCTAGGGTGTATTCCTTTCGCTACTCCGAACACTCTGAACATGTTTTAGGTCAATGGAGTATTTCGGAACACTGTGCCGTGTTCTTCAGAACATGTTCTGACTGTTCTAATCCAATCGAGGTGCAGCGCACCTGCTGAATTGGTTACTAGGTGATACAAGGTGGCTGAAAGATGGACAATTCTTCATGGCAAGATTTGTTAATTGTCCTTTTTTATGATATGAATGCCATAAATTATAAGGTGCATAGCTGACTCGTCTCTACTCTCTCTCTGCAGCTAATCATATCCTCAACTAACACAGCTAAGACAGTAGCTCTTGCAACAGCCATCATGCCAATGTACTTTCATTTCGATTTGGTTTAGAATAAGGTTCTGAACATGCTCCATTCAGAACATGTTTCCAGAACAGTGTATTGTGTTCTGAAATATTCCTTTCGCACATTCCATTACAGCATTCCAGAACACAGAAAATTGGGCCAGAACATGTGAAAGAAATATGCCCATATTAAATCATTCACCCTTTTTTACCACACAATAGCAAGTTTGAGTGACCCTAAAGGAGGAGGCTTTTGAAAACATTGGGCAAAAAAAGGAGAAAATGCTGGTAACCAGTATTTTCCCACGCCTATCAAATACAGAAAGAATAATTTGAGTTCGAGTTTGAGTATATTCTTCTAAAGACAAGTCACATCATATATACAATTTTTTTTAACATTAAATACATGATTATAACTAAAAGTGTGCTTTTGTCCTTGTGGGCTTTTGTACACCAGCCAAAATTGCTGTCACAGAGTAGGGATGTTTTAACTCTACCAAACAACAAAATGTTACAGTGGTAAAAATTAACAGCATTTGCACAAGACAAATGTTGCATGAACTACAATAGTTGTCTTCCACAGGGTAAAAAGCATTGTGGGAAAAATAAAGAAATGGTGATTACCAGCATTTTCTGGTTTTCCCACATATTTTTCAGAAGTCCTTTGTCTTGAGGTTGATAAAAGTCAGGAATATGTGTTGGATTAAGTGACTTTTAAAATCTCATCAGATCTACAACCAAGGAAAAAGAATTTCATCACAAGTATACATGTACTATATCCCTATGCCAGGGGTGTGGAATTCCTATGCCCAACTTGCCCGACTCGGGGACTTTTTGCCTGCGAAAAAGTGAATTTTTCCAGAGCACTTATCCGCGGGCAAGTTATTTCAGCCACACCAGATAAGGAAGCGTCATATTTGCATCAATGACGATCCTCAAATGCTCTGTTTATTCCAAGTTTTGCATAACCAGTGTTGAAATCAAACTTAAATGTATTGACTCTGTGTGAGGCCTCCCGCTACATACAGTTGCTGTGGGGGGGGAAAAAAGGACAAGTAAACTTGAAATGTGGACAAGGAGGAAATTCAGTCCAACTTGTCCATGGGCAAGTGGGAAAATTCCAAAATTGCACACCCCTGCCTATGCTAAGAAATACCAATTCATTTCATGTGGAAAGAAAATCAATTATTATATAGAGGGACTCTGGTTTCTAACTCAAAGGGTAGAGGTGTAAGGTGATGTTAAGTCTCAGTTCTATGACTAAAGGTTACCTTTATAGCATGCAGGACATAGGTAAGAGTCCTATACTTCACCTTGTTCACCTAAAACATAGCAAATAATTAACAATTAGGTATCAACCCTACACCAAACAATCCTTGACTTTATACAACCCTGACAGATGGGCTTTTGAAGCCATTGTAGTAAAACGAATAAATGATGGTAACCAGCACTTTCTGTCTTTTCCTACAAAGTTTCCTTCATTACCAAAGGCAGAAATTATCTTTTAACCCATTACCACACTATCCCTACTTTTGACGACCCTGAGAAAGAAGCATTTAGAAGACAGTGGGAAAATGAGAAAATGCTGGTAACCAGAATTTTCTCCTTTTCCCACAATGTTTTCTACCCTTCACGAAACAAATTTCAAATTTTCAGTCACTTTTATTTTGTCGTCTGCAAATGCTTTCAATTTGAGCAAGCCTAAAATATTGTCATTTGGTAATGGTGTAACATGCAACAACCTGGTCACCCATCCAGGCACTAACCTATTGCACACTGCTTATATGGCGTTCACACTTATCACGATTCGACCACGATTGAAATCGTGGGCTTTATCGTGGACGTATCGGGATGATCGTATCAGATCTTATCAGATCGTATCTCATCTTGATGTCAATCGCGGCAATCGGGTTAATCGTGGAAAAAATTTTGACAGTTAAAAATTTTTCCACGATTAACACGATTGCTGGAACTATCGTAACCATCGTATCAGATCGTAAGTCATCGCAACAAATCGCAACAGACCGTATCTCATCGTGTTTCCAAATCGTGATGATCGGGGTCGAGAAAAATAGCGCGATGTGTTGCGATCTCCAACGATGTGTTATGATCTGTCATGATTCAGGATATTCTGTTGGGCCCGATTCTCACGACTTGATGCGAATGACTCACGAGAGGATACGAGCTGATGCGAGTAAATACGACAAGGCACGACTAGTTAGGTATTTGTAACGGACGCCCGAGATCTGTTGCGAGTTATCGCGACCATATATACATCGGGCAAGATTAATGTGTTTCATTGCTCCATCTACAATAGAAGAGTAACATCTAACGTCATATATTTTAGCAATTCAGAAACTTTCTGAGCTATGCCACCGAAGGGCTCCAAATGCAAAAAGGGAAAGGGCAAGGCTTTGGTACCCTCAGTGATAGAACCTGTTGATTCAGAGCCTGTTCAAGAGGAGGTGGATAAGACCACCAGTGTTAAACCCAAGAAGAAAAAGATCGTAACGGCATTTACAGAGCAGCAGAAGGAAAAAATCATCGACTTTCTCATGCAGAATGAGATCTGGTATAGCAAACGACTTGCAGGCATCAAATACCAGTCGCGGTCTCATCGTGGCTCAATCGTGATCGAAATCGCTCAAAATATCCATCCAGCAATCGTAACACATCGTAACAGAGCGCACTAGTCCTTGATGCTCGTATGAGAACGCATCAGCACGTATCGTGTCGTAACAGATCGTGGACACTTATCGTTATGATCACGTCAGATCGCATTGGAATCGCGAACTCAATCGCAATACTCCTATCAGATCGTATGTGATCGTGTCTATCCCGGACACAGATCGTATCACCAGAAATTGACCAATCGTGACCAAATCGTATCTAAGCGTAACAAATCGTATCAGAACGCATGAAATCGCACCAACTCGTATGTAATCGTCAAATTCCAGCAAAGTTACATGATTCGCTGCGATTGGCCAATCGTGATGATCGTAACAGATCGTGCTCTAGTGTGAACGCAGCATTAACTATCACGAGAGAAATACACCAAACCCCATCGCTGTAAAAGCTCGCTCAACAGCAAGGCAGGTTTCAAGTGCTTATATATCTAACCTCTCTCCGTGACATTACTCCCCCTTTCGACAAGTCTCGACCGCGAGACTGATAAACAAGCATGTGTATTCAGAAACACAAGGGGAATATACATGGGTAAGGCAACTCCAGTACAGCAGTTGTCATTATCCCACCGCTGCCACCAAATATAACGTGCAACGACCTGGTCAACCATCCAGGCACTAACCTAATGAACGTACGTTGCTTAACTATCACGGAGAGAAATACACCAAACCGCATCGCTGTAAAAGCTAGCTCAACAGCAAGGCAGGTTTCAAGTGCTTATATATCTAACCTCTCTCCGTGACAATGGGTTAAAATCGCCATCAGCAAAAGACATTCAATAATGCTCTAAAACTTAGTTTAACAATTTACCATACATTGCCTACTTCTAACAATCCTGGGAAAGAAGCCTATAGAAATGATTGTCGGAAATGGAGAAAATGGTGGGAATTAGCATTTTCTCCTTTTCCCATAATATTTCCTACCAAAGTCAGAAATCATCTGTATTAACCCTTTCCCAAACAAGCCCTGGTTTTTATGGATCTGCGGTAAAAGTCTTTTGAAAACACTGTGGGAAAAGGAGAAATTGCTCGCAACGAGCAATTTCTCCTTTTCCCACGTAACGAGCAATTTCTCCTTTTCCCAGTGTTTTCTACCCTTTTTGAAAACCTTTTGCCATTTTCTCCAAATCTAAAATTGTCGTCTGCAAACTCTTTCGGTTTGGAAGGGCCGAAAATTTATCGTTTGGTAATGAGTTAACAAGATTTAATCTGTTGTCTGCGGATACTTTGAATTTGGCCCAGTCCAAAAATATGTCATTTAGTAAGGAGTTAGAGCGCTTGACATCGGTCAATATTTGTAGATATTATCATTAGGACTGACATTACACTTATAGTAAATGATTATACTTTCTTTTGTATTGAATACCACCTTCCCAATGTTTAAATAATTGAAAGTTTCACATAACTATACAAACCCATATCTCATTATATATAAATCACAGCTTGCACTCACAAAACACTGTGGGAAATGAAGTAATTACCTCCAGTATCGTGTAACGAAAGCTGTACACCTTAAAGATGTAATCAAGCCCCACCCACCTACATTGCCTCAAATCACTCAGGTATGTTTACTTTGCACAGGTAGAGATACTTTAACGTGTGACAACCCTTCATCCAATGATTTCATTTCATCTACAAGAGCCATGCTCTCTGAAAAGGGGTTTTCTTGCATCTGCAAACTATATTGAGCTGACCTGGACCAATACCTTTACTATGATCACTTTTCTGCATGTCTAAGGGCCATTTTACCTCAGGATTCAACCTGTTATTAGGCAAACTGAGTTTTATGGACCAATAATTACGTGATGACTGTCTCTGTATAATGCATCAGTGAAGATACATTAACCCTTTACCCCATAAGGCATTTCTATGGTACCTCTAATTGACTCTGAATTAACAACAAGGATTAAGCCGTTTTTTATTTGTATACAACACCTTTTGATAGCATAGAAAACATTGTGACAAAAGGTGAAATTGCTTGTGATGAGCAATTTCACCTTTTGCCACAATGTTTTCCAAAGGCTCCTACAAGCAAAGCATAGAAATGAGTGTTTTGGAGTAAAGGGTTAACTCTTTGCAAAACGACGAAATTTTTGACTTGCCCGAATTGAAAGCGTTTACAGACAACAAAATAAATGTGTCTCAAAACTTAAAATTTGACTTAAAAAAAGTAGAAAACATTGTGCGAAAAGGAGAAAATGCCATCATTTTCTCCTTTTCCAACAAATTTTTCAGGCGTCATCCTCTAAGTTGTAAAAAACCTGGATTTGCTTGTTAAAGGGTTAGACCTCTTTTTGCCGAAGCATGACTGATGACTGATATATCAATATATAAACCTAAAGAAGATGTTTAAAAAAAAAAAATGGGAAAATGTGAAAATGCTGTTGACTTTTTTTCTTCTTTTTCTTTTCTTGATTTTCTTCTTTTTGAACAATGTTTGCTGACATAATTTCACAGACAAGTCCAATCACTGGAAGCAAACTATCATTTTCTACTTCATTATACTTTCAAAACGAACTGTCAATAACTTTATCATCAGGACCCATATTCACCAACCATTTGTAAGAGTATTCTCAGTCTTATCCTCCAAGATTTGCTGAATTTGAAAGTAACACCACTTCTGATTGGCTAAACCATTTGGTTTAGCCAGTCAGAAGTTGTGTTATGTTCAAATTTAAAAAATTCTAGAGACTGAGACCAAGAATGTTCTTAGTCTTATTCTCCAAGATTTGCTGAATTTGAAAGTAACACAACTTCTGATTGGCTAAACCATTTGGTTTAGCCAATCAGAAGTTGTGTTATTTTCAAATTGAAAACATTCTAGAGACTGAGACCAAGAATGTTCTTAGGAATAATGAGGCCCAGGTCTTCACTCTTTACTAGCCAAGAATTTGACTGACCAGTCCAAATCCAAACTAGACCTGTCACTGAATGTGACTTAATCTTAACCCTTTCCCAAACAATCCCTGGTTTTCACGACCCTGAGAAAGAAGCCTTCTGAAACATTGTGGGAAAAGGAGAAAATAACCAGTATTTTCTCCTTTTCACACCATGTTTTCTGCCCTTCCCAACGCAAATTTCAATTCTTGAATCACAGTAGTTTTGTCGTCTGCAAATGCTTCCACTTTGGACTGGTCTAAAATAGTGCCGTTTAGTAAAGAGTTAAAACCCCCACAAGCTCATTGCTTTTGTACACAGACCAGACACAAGGACAGACAGGCTGACAGACAGATACGGACAGAAGGACAGAGAGGGTGGGGGGGTGTATCATTATCTCCCGCTAGATGGCATTCTATAAATACTCATCTACCTAATTTGGGCATCCTGGGTATAGAACCGAACCACTTTACTATGCGACAATTGTTACTTTGAATTTCAAACTAAAATAAATGTTTACTCAATAAAACGCTACCTCATGCAATTCACTTAGCTATTATCAGCAGTTTAGAGAAATCTAGAACTACAGCAGGTCTCATTTCTCCTCATCAAACATATTGACTATTGATAAAAGCTATTTTCTACGTTGCTACTTTATAGAGCGTTATGTAACATTCTGCCTGCTTTCGGGGCTAGTGATGCGTCATATAAGACAGTCCAATCTTCGAAGAATATGATATGGGCAGACAACGTGATCTGTATAAACATAATTATCCTTCTAGCGCCCGGTGTTGCATACGCGCAACATTCAATTTTGAGAAGCTATATGTTGTATGAAATTAAGCATTGTTTACTATTTTTCTTCATTATCAATGTGGACGGCAGTTACATAACTGCTGGGTTTTAGACTATGCCTTTTATGTATTTCTGTATGAGTTACTTCCCCTGATTTTAAAGTAGCCATTTACTTGCAGCAGAAGACTAAAGTACAAAGTACAAATTCTGAGAAATAAATAAATGAATAAGGTAAGTTAACATGCCAATATGCATTTTTTCAGTACATATAAAGTTAATACTGCATATTAAATACAGATGACCCTTATAATCCTTATAAATTGTCTTTAAAAATATTTTTTAAACTTTCCTGTTGCACCAGTGCAACATTGGGCTTTTAAAGAAACTGTCATATACTGCCCGAATGCTCATTGTGGGAAATTACACCTTGGTATCAAAGAATACTTTAAAATAACACCCATAAGGAACTATTTTCTACATACAGACAACTTTTGACTGTGAGCCAGTGAAATAGGAAAACATATACGTAAAGGGAGGAAATGCTTCCATCAATTTATTCCTTATTTTCCTCATCCCAGACAATTTTAACAGTTGGTGATGAAAACATTCGTTAGATTCTCTGGTTTCACTATACAAGCCGAAAGTTAAGTCCAGGAGATGGTATATGTATATCTTTTGGCACACTGTAGTAATGGTTGTAGTCAATGCATGGTTATGTTACAAGAAAGTTTGCATGAATTCAAATCAAAGACCAATGAAATTAAGTATGTTCGTCAATGCATTGGCTGATACTTTGGTGAAGCTTCCTAGTGTGAGAATTGGTCGGCCACCTTTGTCTAACATTCTTTGTCCACAAATACGCAGTATCTCTACTCCAAAAAGAAAACGTATCTCAAATGAAGCTAGACATGATGGCATTGGTCATTTACATGTACCTTGTTTCGGAGAAAAACGCCATCACTGCAAATTATCACGATGTGATGGGATAACATATATCATGTGTTCAAAGTGTGAGGTCAATTTATGTTTTATTCGTCAAAAAAACTGCTTCATAGACTACAATGTGTAGGCCAACAATACTGAAACTCGGGAAAGCAACATTTTTTTTGCGGTTCCACTCCGATTTCGGTTCAATTTTGATGGATTCCATACTAAATTGCTAAAGTTGAAAACATTGGGAAAAAGAAGCCATTGCTCATACAAGCAATGGCTTCTTTTTTCACAATGTTTTCCTAAGTTTGTTATGGTCTATTTTTCATTATTTATGCAGCCTATTTAATGCTTTGACACAGCTTTTTTATTTTAAATTTTGTGGTTTCGGTTCAATTCGGTTACGGTTTCGCTTCAGTTCTGAGGTTGCTTTCGTTAGTTTCCATACTGTATAAAGCCCATAATATTGTGTATGTGGCTAGGATAACAATGTTCCCTCATGCACAGTTAATCTGCTGTTCCATTGCACGCCAAAGTAACAGCATAAAAGTAATATGAAAAAAGCTGTTGCTGCTTGTACACCCAGGTGCTCATTTTAGCACTGTTTCCCTAATCATGTTAAGTTATTCTCATTTCATTATGATCTCATTTTTATAATATTATTCATTCTAGAATATCTCTTTTATGCATGTTTATGCTGTTATTCAAGTTAAATAAAAAGGATTTAAGCAAGTTTTGGTGAAGTTTTATAATGTTGCACTCATGCAACAATTGTGTCAAAGCCCAATGTTGCATCCACACAACATGAGAAAAAATCCTTCTAAGTGAACAAAAGCTGACTTTCTTCTGTTGTTTGAAAACATTGCCTCTTAAATTCATTTTATGCAAAAGAGCAGAATTTTTGAGTTTCAGTAACATAGGTTTGGTTTTAGAGGGATAAATTATGCAGATGACAAGTTGAGGGAGGCTCAAATACTGTGTGGTAAAGGGTTGAAGAGATATGAGGTTTGCTAATTATCTGATTAAAATCACTAAATTACCACAATATTTCACAATATTTCAGACAGGTCCAAGTTAAAATCCTCTGCTTATGTCAAAGTAATTGTGGTTTAGTTGAGTGAATCTGTTTTTGAAAGGCTGGAAAACATTGTGGGAAAAGGAGAAAGTGCTATTTAAGGCCATTTTCTTCCTTTTGCCATAATGTTTCCAAAAGTTTGATTTTATCTGGATCGTAAAAAAAAATGGGGAATTGCTGCAAAAGGTTTATAACCCATTTCTTATCCTTAACTCCTTACCGAACGATAAAATTGTAGACCTGTCCAAATTGAAAGCATATGAAGACGAAAATATATATTATGTGACTCAAAAATTGAAATTTGTCTTGGAAAGGGTAGAAAACATTGAGGGAAAAGGAGAAAATGCTGGTTACCAGCATTTTCTCCTTTTCCCACAATGTTTTCAAAAGGCTTCTTTCACAGGGTCGTTAAAAGTCAGGATTGTGTGGTAAAGGGTTAAATTGCAAACAATGTAGACCAAGAACAGGCTGCAAAGATTGTCAGTACAGTTGTTTATACCTTTTTCAACATTATTCCAGTTATTATAACTTGCTGCTGTGCACCTATACATGCTTTCCTAAACTTTCTTTTACCAGTACTTCACACAATATAATACTTCGAAAGCAACAAGCTGCTGATGCTTACTCACATATTAAACGTCAAAACATTATGATCATGTCTGATTGATTGTATGGTGTTTTACGCCATTATCAACATTATTTCAGTTATATCGCAGCAGCAAGTCCACCCATCCATGATTTCCTTGATTTTCTTTTACCAGTACTCCACACAATATCCTTTCCAAGCTACTGGCATCTTGGCAAGCCAAGGTTACGATCCACTATGCTACTCTACCCTTGGCGGATCAAGCTTGATTTCGACATTCCAGACATTTTGACATACTTTCATTGGATGCAGCTAGCTTTAACTGCATAATTCAAATCACTCATAGCATTTCATCTTTGATAAAAATAGAACAAGGTTGCAACTTTTCGGATAAAAATAGAAGGTTGTAGGATAGAAAAAAAAAAGGGGGGGCTTTATTATCTCAGTTTCCCACAATGTATTCTGGTCTTTTTAAGACAAATACCTCCAGATATCTCCGTGGATGTGTGCAGAATATGTAACGATTTATTACCGACGAACAATATTTACAGAAAGTTTCAGTGTCACCAATCAATTATCAGAGGTTTTAGGCTATATCCCTGCACCTGACCATGGAATGTCGAAGTACATTTTGTGGTTATCACTTCATGTTGAATAATTGTATTTGTAAGCTGTTTGTAAAACAATATTTCATTGGCTTTAAGAAATATGATGTACAGGAGGATAATAACCAGCATCCAATGGGGGGGGGCGTATCATGGGAATCTGGAAATCGGGCTCCAAGAACTCATAAGGTCAGATCCGCTGCAGGTAAAGAAAATAACTCATTCTGTATTATATTTTTTTAATATTTTTAACCCATTACCACACAATCCCTACTTTTGACGCCCCTGAGAAAGAAGCCTTTTGAAAACACTGTGGGAAAAGGAGAAAATGCTGGTAACCAGCATTTTCTCCTTTTCCCACAGTGTTTTCTACCCTTCCCAGAACAAATTTCTATTTTTCAGTCACCTTTATTTTGTCGTCTGCAAATGCTTTCAATTTGGACCAGTCTAAAATTTTCTCGTGTGGTAAAGAGTTAAAAGGAAAACAAAAATCTTGTACACATACTTCTTGCTTATGGGTCATAGATGTCTATTTTATTTGCCAATCCTGATTGGAATTATCGTTTTCCTTGGATATTTTGGATAATTCATAAACCGTGATTATTTGAATATTTTGCTTGTCCCCTTGGGACTATGAATTATCAAGATTTTACTGTAATAAAGTTAAGAATGTGATAAAAAGATTTGAACAAAATGTTGGATTGTTACGCTTTATATGCTTTCCACGTAACTATTGCAATCACTGGTCAGCGGTAATAGAGGAATGAATCCTGTTGCAACAACTATAGTCAATCCTCAGAGAGAAATCAGATGAACAGGGGATCAAACTAGGGACCACCTGTGCTCTACCAACTGAGCTACCAGGGATCAGCAGAAGCTGCAAAGACTTTGTAGTCTGTTCTTCAAAACTTCAGCATGGCAAATCAACCATGAAATTGAAGTACATGTACCTTATTTCAATTCTTTTTTCTATTGGAAAGATCCATATTTTCTATCTTTAACCAAAAAATTCTGGGCATTCACTACTCAGGGAAAGAAGGCTTTCTATTTTGTGCCAGAGATAGGCAGTGGAAAATTACCAACAAGAGGGCCATGATGGCCCTGTATCGCTCCACTGGCTAACAGGTTAAAACACTATGAGCCATACAATACAATACTTGGTTTTAAACTAGAAGAAACTGGATTAGCTCATTACTAAACAACAAAATTTTAAGCTTGTCCAAATCGAAAGCATTAATTTTGCAGACAACAAAATAAAAGTGACTGAAAATTTGAGATCTGTCCTGTGAAGGATAGAAAACAATGTGGGAAAAGTAGAAAATGCTGGTTACCGGCATTTTCTCCTTTTCCCACAATGTTTTCTAAAGGCTTCTTTCTCAGTGTCATCGAAAGTAGGGATTGTGTGTTGATGGGTTAAACTGTTTTGTGAATACTAAACTCTCAATAGGGTTCTTACTAGGTCCAGAATCCCAAAAGCCATGTACTCCTGGGCCTAAATTTTCCAAGAGTTTCAAAGGAGTTTCCAAGTCAAAGAGAAATGTTCATGGGTCAAAATTACTTGATTATCATTAGGAGATACGGGAGAAATAAAGAAAGTTTTTCATCCATGCTCTTTGTGTGGCATGGTTGTATTTTGAGTATTTTAGTACTTTGATTCTTATATTCCTTCCTTTCCTTTCATTTCTTTCTATTGAGTTCCTTTGCTTACGTATGAGTTTCGCTCATGCAGCCCCTAGGCATATTCCTTTCACCTGTTCTGGCACAATGTTCTGTGTTTTAGAATGCTGTTCTGGAACATGTGAAAGGAATATTTCAGAACACAATAAACTGTTCCAGAAGTATGTTCTGAATGAAGCAACTTCGGAACATTATTCTAAACCATATCGAAATGAAAGTACATTGGCATGATGGCTGTTGCAAGAGCTACTGTCTTAGCTGTGTTAGTTGAGAATATGATTAGCTTCAGAGAGAGAGTAGAGACAAGTCTACCATGCCTCTATATATGGCATTCATATCGTAACAAACGACAACTGCAAATTTTGCCATGAAGAATTGTCCTAGCAATCGTTCAGCAGGTGCGCTACAACTCGACTGGATTAGGACAGTCAGAACATGTTCGGAGGAATTATGGCACAGTGTTCTGAAATACTCCATTGACCTGGAACATGTTTGGAGTGTTGGGAGTAGCGAAAGGAATACACCCCTGTGAATTTGGCAGAACGGCAAAGACAGTCAGAGAGAGCAGACACTGAATTTTGATATTTTTCTGTTAAATTACTGCTTCTAATTTGTACATTGGGTATTCTATTATTTCTAGTGTAACAGCACAGCTCAGTACAAGAGTGGTTGACCTGGAGAGAGTAATTGTATTTGGACATGTACTCAGTTCCTCAAACTGATGTAACTTTTCTACTGTTATTGTACTGTTACTGTGCTGTAACTCCACCTTTACTTG
The DNA here is from genome assembly GCA_943736015.1 of Tridacna crocea. Lineage (NCBI taxonomy): Eukaryota > Metazoa > Mollusca > Bivalvia > Cardiida > Cardiidae > Tridacna > Tridacna crocea. The sequence continues at coordinate 42,888,284 of OX031067.1, forward strand.
ACGTGTGATTCAACTGTAATTATTAAACAGTAACCACTGCAAGTGTTGTTTTGACTCGAGTCAATCCCACAGACTTCAGCTTATACTTGTATCAACATATAAGTTGATATATCTGGAGCTTCATGCTCACCACAGAACCAAACTACTCGTCTACTACATTTGTTATGAATGAACACTGTCAGGCAATACAAGCAGGTTAATGTATTGGCATAAAAGGAAACAAATAAGACCATAAAATACATCACCTTATGTACAAACTAGTTGGAATGAAGTGGATAGAACAATTCAACTTACAGTCCTAGCAAGCAATTCATATGTATGAACTACATCTAACAGACAAAAACTAATTTTTAACTGTTTACCAAACAACAAAATTTTTAGATTCAATCATATTTTAGACATTTGCGGACGGCTATTCAAATGGAACAATTTGTCTTTCTAACTAAATTTTAGTACCCTTTCTTATTACAGAAGGGAAAGTCGATTTCCTAGGGGAAAATTGATTGTTCAGCAGAAAGCTACAGCTTTTGGAGAAAATTTGCAGTGGGGAATAGCTATCAGCATCCTCGGATACCCCAGGGTCTCCCTATTTGCTACGCTACATCGACCCTGGGACAATTGACTAATAAAACTTTGAATCAGCCGCCGAAAATCGATACTAAACGTCGTACCGTACAGTACACTCGCCCATCACAAAATGATGATAGAACCAATGAAAAGCCAGCATTCGGCCAGCAGTAAAGCGAGCCGCCGAAAATCGATAAGAAACGCCATAGCGTACAGTACACTCGCCCATCACAAAATGATGATGGAACCAATGAAAAGCCAGCATTCGGCCAGCGGTAAAGCGAAGGAAATTCAACCAATTGTCCCAGGGGTCGATGTAGCGTAGCAAATAGGGAACCTGGGGTATCCGAGGATGAGCTATCAGCATCACTTTCTTAGTAAAAAAAAAATCCCTGTTAACCCTTTACCCCATAAGGCATTTCTATGGCATCTCTAATTGACACTAAATAACAGCAAGTATGAAGCTGTTTCTTTTGTGCATATGACACCTTACAATAGTGTAGAAAACATTGTGGCAAAAGGTGAAATTGCTCGTGACGAGCAATTTCACCTTTTGTCACAATGTTTTTCAAAGGCTCCTACAAGCAATGCGTGGAAATGAGTACCTATGGAGTTAAGGGTTAACAAACATATTGCCAAGTATTGGATCATGAATGACACCTGCATCATGTTGTACACTACCTTATAACATAAAAGTGATGGTGCTTATTATATGTCATCCTCGGATACCCCGGGGTCTCCCTATTTGCTACGCTACATCAACCCCTGGGACAATTGACTAATAAAACTTTGAATCAGCCGCTGAAAATCGATACGAAACGTCATAGTGTACAGTCCACTCGCCCATCACAAAATGATGATGGAACCAATGAAAAGCCAGCATTCGGCCAGCAGTAAAGCGAGGGAAATTCAATTAATTGTCCCAGGGGTCAATGTATCGTAGCAAATAGGGAGACCCCGGGGTATCCGAGGATGATTATATGTATTTAAATATGTGTATTTCTCAACTAACACTTTGATATTTCAGTGTTAACCCTTTACCACACAATGATGACTTTTGACTACCCTGAAATAGAAGCCTTTTGAAAACATTGTGGGAATAGGAGAAAATGCTTGTAACCAGCATTTTCTCCATTTCCTGCAATGTTTTCTACCCTATCATATGAAAATTGCACCATTTAAATAACAATAAATTTTTGTATGCAAATGCTTTCAATTTTGGACAAGGCTCAAATTCTATCATCTGGTAAAGGGTTAAACTACTTTTAAGTATTCTCAAGTTCACCCTCCTTACAAACCAATTGTAATAGCCTCTGGGAAAAAGTGTTTTTTTACCCCGACTCGAGGACTAGCTCAGATGTTATTTTTTGTGATTGTTTCTCCGCTAGACCCAATCACAGAAACAACATCAGAGGAACCCTTCAGACTGAAGATGTGGTTTTCTAACCCATTACCACACAATCCCTACTTTTGACAACCCTGAGAAAGAAGCTTTCCGAAAACATTGTGGGAAAAGGAGAAAATGCTGGTAACCAGCATATTTTCCTTTTCCCCACAATGTTTTCTACCCTTCACAAAACAAATTTCAAATTTTCAGTCACTTTTATTTTGTTGTCTGCAAATGCTTTCGATTTGGACAAACCTAAAACTTTGTTGTTTGGTAAAGAGTTAAGGTTGTGGGAAAGAAAAAAAAAGGGGGTGGGCCTTTATTTTCTCAGTTTCCTTCAGTGTATTCTGGTCTTTTTAAGACAAATACCACCAATGTTAGTAGCTATCAGCAAAATGATTTCAATTACAACCAGGTTTACATTTCGTTGAATGATAAAAAGTAGCGGAAAACCATCTACATTTATGCACAACAATAAATCAATAAAACATGAAGTTATTCAAAACCCATAACAACATAAAGATTCTCACGTTTTCCATCGTTTTCGCTGGTGCTGAGGTCGCCAGTTCTTGCATTACAGTCAGACGTCGGTATTAATACTTTTGAGATATTATTATTCAATGATTTTATCAACTACATAATAAAATAATAATAATTTTGTTAGATTGAAGTGTCACAGCTTTTTGGTTTGACAGCACTTTGACAGCTTAGTCGTCTTTCGTCACAGTTAGTTTTCGAGGTTTGTAATTTCGCACCAAATTAGTTCGCGGCTTGGCACGCCGTACCTTCAGTCTGAAGGTGTCTGCTCCGATGCTATTTTTGTGACTGGTCTTCGCAGACAGTCACAAAAATAGCATCGGAGCAGACACCTTCAGACTGAAGGTAGGCACGCCGATTGTATGTGTTTTAACTTTTTTTGTACAAAGCCCTGTTTCAGTAATTTCAATTTAACATAAGTTATATACTGTTGTGCGGGTTTATACTAAGATATTTACATATTGAAAGATTTTTTTTTACTAGTCTGCTGAGTTTTCAGGCAGGCAGTTACTTCGAATTTTAGCCTGTAATCAAGGAATTATTTTAGTGCCTGTTTACAAATGTCAGAATATGGGCGCACATTACAGGTGGTTTAAAGAAAATTATTTTTTATGTTCTTTATTGTTTGATAATGAGAATGTGTGAAACTCTTAATATACTCTATGTAACTTGAAATGAACATAAGACAGAGAGAGTCGTTGTCTGCGCATGGCATATTCTTCGAAGATTCGACTGTCTTATATAACGCATCACTAGCCCAAAAAGGGGGCAGACTGTAATATTACGCTCTATAGCGTAGCTATGTTGAAAATAGCTTTTATCAATATGTTAGAGGAGAAATGAGACTTGCTTTAACTCCAGATTTCTCTAAACTGCTGATCATAGCTGAATGAATTGCACGAGGTTCCAAGCGTTTTATTGAGTAAACCTTTATTATACCCCACAAAACTCTGTTTGGGGGGTATATAGGAGTCAGCTTGTCGGTCGGTCCGTCCGTCTGTAGCTTTTTGTCCGCTCTATTTCTCATAAACTACTAGACGAATTTTATTAAAACTTCACAGGTAAACTCAGTATCAAGCAGAGATGTGCATATGAAATGTTGGTTATGGTTCATCGATTTTTCACTGAGTTATGGCCCTTTCATGAAATTTCTTGTCCGCTCTTTTTCTCATCAACTATTGGAAAGATTTGGTTAAAACTACACAAATAGACTCAGTATCAAGCAGAGACATGCATATCCTATTTTGGTTATGGTTTATTTAGGTTTCATGGAGTTATGGCCCTTTGATGATTCTGGACAAATTTCTTTTTCATACTTGAATTTTGTCCGGAGCATATCTCCAAAACTATACTAGCTAGGGTTATGAAATTTCATGGGTGGATAGATCTCATCGAGGGGGAGTGCAGTGCACAGGAATCATAACTCTTGCTCACTTAATTTTTGAGTTATTGCCCTGTGTTGTTTTTTATACTTGAATTTTGTCCGGAGCATATCTCCAAAACTATACTAGCTAGGGTTATGAAATTTCATGGATGGATAGATCTCACCAAGGGGGAGTGCAGTGCATAGGAATCATAATTCCTGCTTGCTTAATTTTTGAGTTATTGCCCTTTGTCGTTTTTAATACTTGAATTTGGTCCGCAGTGTATCTCCAAAACTATACTAGCTATGGTTATGAAATTTCATGGCTGGATAGATCTCACCAAGGGGGAGTGCAGTGCACAGGAATCATAACTCCTGCTTGCTTAATTTTTGAGTTATTGCCCTTTGTCGTTTTTAATACTTGAATTTGGTCCGGTGAATATCTCCAAAACTATACTAGCTAGGGTTATGAAATTTCATGGGTGGATAGATCTCATCAAGGGGGGAGAGCAGTGCATAGGAATTATAACTCCTGCTCCCTTAATTTTTGAGTTATTGCCCTTTGTTGTTTTTCATACTTGAATTTTGTCCAGAGCGCATCTCCAAAAATATACTAGCTAGGGTTATGAAATTTCATGGATGGATAGATCTCATCAAGGGGGAGTGCAGTGCACAGGAATCATAACTCTTGCTTGCTTAATTTTTGAGTTATTGCCCTTTGTCATTTTTCATACTTGAATTTTGTCAGGTGCATGCCCCAGCTTAACAACTTGGGGTAAGACGGGCGTATCTTGCGACAATTTGCCGCTCTTGTTCAACTCTTACTTTTGTACTCAACCATTCTGCATTCTGTGACAAAGACCTGTTTGGTGGCAAGGAGCTGGTGGGGGGTATGATCACGTTGAGTGATAGCTCTAGTTTTAGTTTTAAATTCAAAGTAACGGTTGATGCGTAGGAAAGTGGTTTGGTCCTATACCCAGGATGCCCAAATTAGATAGATGAGTATTTATAGAATGCCATTTAGTGGGAGATAATGAGAAAGAGTCTATTGTTTGTTATAATCGGGGCAGTCGGAATGAAATTTTGTTGGCTGGAAGGGGGTTGATTACTAGTTTTCACACGCTTTGGAACTGGCCGAAATATTATCCTTGCTTTATATCATTTTTAGCTCGCCTTAGCACAAAGTGCTACAGGTGAGCTATTGTGATCGCCCTATGTTAACAATTTCTTTAAACATCTTCTTCTCCAAAACCAATAGGCCATTCTTTTTGAAACTTGGCAGGAATGTTCCTTGGGTTAAGTTCTACCAAAATTGTTCAAAGAATTTAATTCCCCCCATAACTCTGGTTGCCATGGCAACAAAAAGAAAAAATAAACGAAATCTTTGAAAATCTTCTTCTCTGAAACTAGAGGGTGTAGAGCTTTGATATTTGGTATGTAGCATCTCCTAATGGACCTCTACCAAATTTCTTCAAATTATGCCCTTAAGGTTTAAACTGGCCCCACCCCGGAGGAAAACAAGTTTGAGCATAGGAACAAAGAAGGAAAACTTTGAAAATCTTCTCCTCTGAAACTTGAAGGCGTAGAGCTTTGATATTTGGTGTGTAGCATCTCCTAGTGGACCTCTACCAAGTTTGTTCAGATTATGCCCCTGGGGTCAAAACTGGCACCACCCCAGGGGTCACAAGTTTGAGCATAGGAGCAAAGAAGGAAAACTTTAAAAATCTTCTCCTCTGAAACTTGAAGGCGTAGAGCTTTGATATTTAGTATGTGGCTTCTCCTAGTGGACCTCTACCAGGTCTGTTCAAATTATGCCCCTGTGGTGAAAACTGGCCCCACCCCGGGGGTCACAAGTTTGAGCATAGGAACAAAGAAGAAAAACTTTAAAAATTTTCTCCTCTGAAATTTGAAGGCGTAGAGCTTTGATATTTGGTATGTGGCATCTCCTAGTGGACCTCTACTAAGTTTGTTCAAATTATGCCCCTGGGGTCAAAACTGGCCCTACCCAAGGGGTCACAAATTTGAGCATAGGAACAAAGAAGGAAAACTTAAAATTCTTTTCCTCAGAAACTAGAAAGCGTAGAGCTTTGATATTTGGTCTGTTGCATCTCCTAGTGGATCTCTACCTAGTTTGTACAAATAAAGACCCTTGGGTCAAAACTGGACCCATCCCGGGGGTCACTAGTTTGAGTACAGGAACAAAGAAGGAAAGCTTTAAAATTCTTCTCCTCTGAAACTAGATGGCAAAGAGCTTTGATATTTCGTATGTGGCATCTCCTCGTGGACTTCTACCAAGTTTGTTTAAATCATGACCGTGGGGTCAAAACTGGCCCCGCCCCAGGGGTCACAAGTTCGAAAATAGCAACAAAGAAGGAATACTTCAGAAACTTCTTCTCTGAAACTTGAAGGTGCAGAGCTTTAATATTTGGTATGCAGAATCTTCTAGTGGACCTCTTCCAAGTTTGGTCATATGATGTCCCTGGCGTCAAAACTGGCCATGCCCCGGAGGTCACAGGTTGGAACATAGGAACAAAGAAGGAAAATTTTAAATTTCTTTTTCTCTTAAACGGGAAGGTGTAGAGCTTTGATATTTGGTATGTATCATCTTTGAGTGGACCTCTACCAAGTTTGTTCCAAGAATGCTGCTTTGGTTAAAACTTACCCAGCCCCGGGGACCACAAGCTCAAACATAAGACAAAGAAGGAAGATTTAAAATTCTTCTTTGAAACTGGAAGGCGTAGAGCTTTGATATTTGATTGCCCTATATCCCGTGTCTGTTGCCCGTCATCCGTCAACAATTTCTTCTCCAAACCTAAATGATTAAAATCTATAATGCCTTGAAGTATTCTGTAATATCTCTACTTCACTTCAATATAATTTAAATTACTGTAGTAAAATGGGAAGTTGCGTCCAATTTGATTTAGCAGTGGCCCTTGAGATTTTGGGACGAAAATTTTACAAAAATGCAAAGAAAAATCAACTTTATACTCCCAAAGCCTTTTAATTTTCATTCATAAAACCCCAGCTCTTCATTAGAAGGTGAGCTCTTAGATTTGTGCCAGTTGCAGTTATTTACAAACAACAAATTAGGAAGGATACATCGTCAGGGAAAAGGATAATATCGTCAGTTTGCTTCCAAAACCTTGTAACTACAGCTTGTTCAAGCTGTAGTTACTACAGCTTGTTCAAGCTGTAGTTATGAGGTTTTGGAAGCAAACCGACGATATGTTGTTTATGTAGTATACTGGTCTATCCCACAGACAGATATAAAGGTATAATGTAGTTTGGTACAGGTATTTTGTGATATATCGTGCGGCCGTATAGTCATGTGGTTCGGTAGCTCAGTTGGTTAGAGTGCAGGAACAGTATTCTTGAGGCCCTGGGTTCGAATCCCGGTCGAGCTGCGATATTTTTCACCACCTGTTTCGTTAGGTGCCCAACGTTAAAATCCATTCACTGCGAGGAAACAGACTACGTCAATACTGTGAGGAAGAGACAACACGTTTATCTGGACAATTCCAAGTGAACTGAACTATTTTATTCTTTTTATTGTGTATAGAGAGATTCTAGTTACCAACAGATTGTAAGTAGTGTCTTGATTTCATCACACATGATTAAGGGAGGTAACCTCATACAACAAATAATACGGTTTTACAGTGGTTACTTCCCTTCAAATGGAAAAAGTCAACATAGTTACAATTACAAACGTTTTTTTTTTTTACTTTCACCGTTTCAAGTGCCGTTTTGCCCTGAATATCAAAACACTTGGTAAAGAGTGTAAACATTCTTTCTAACAAAAACACTTAAACTATATTTGTATCTTCACAAACAGTTTTGATTAGCAATTTTCAAAAAAGCACTGTTGATAAGTTGGGTTTTTTTTTTTTTACTTACTGGTCTTAAGCAACCAGATAAGATGGAGGCCATTTAACATTACAGCTTGTCTTCATAATCTCTGTCAATTCCTGCACATGCACCAAATTGCTGCAGCTTAGGCCAGACCTGGTGGATCCTCAGGTGTTTGTTGCAATTATTATAACATATTTTGTTATTTGATAACAATTGTGGTTTAGGCGCTGAGAATTGTCCTAAATGTTTTCTGAAACTGAGTTACTTTGTTACATCATTGAGTGATAATTGAAGTGCTTTAAGCAACTTTCATCGCAATTCCCGTAATATCATATCGACAATTCAATCATTCATTTAGGCCTATATAGCAGGTTTCACAAATAGCACGCATGTTTACCTTCAATACCAATTGAATAGAAAAGAAGCAAAATCCGGATTGTAAATGTTCACTGTAGATAAAATGGAATTGTTTATATATTGGAATTTTGCTCCACAATATAAATTAAAAAGAATAGGTGAAAAGGGAGCTCTAGAGCTAATTTATATTTTTGTATATCATGCGACTGAATTTTAGGGTCCACTGCTCCTTTGACAAATAGAAAATTGACCAATAGCGAAAAGTTTCAGCCCAATCAGCCTGTGCAGACTATGCCATCCTCGTTGACTCAGTTTCTATTAATTCTATAATCAATGGAGAGTAACATAATGCTTAAAACTGGGTTCTGAGGATGGGACTATGCAGGCTGACCGTTCACCTGGTTCTATACCTTTTGCAGAGCAGTGTACCCTTAGATTCAGTCGCTTGATATACAAAATAGATTTTTACAGATCGATGATTTTAATATGATAGCTTGTTGGGTGTGTATCACGGAAATACATTTCTCTTTTTTGTGTGAGCAATTAAATCTATAAAGCGTTTGAGACGACCCCGCCACCTTCCACTAATTAAATTATATGGCATTCATGACTGAAAATAATCTAAGTACATTGATGGCTATGGTATATTTAACTATGATAAGATGCACAAGACAACGAATTCAAGTTGTGGAAATTAACAAGAAAAAATAGTGCAATCACTTACCTCAACACTTGATGTAGGCGCGTCCGTCATTTTGGTTGTTTCCCTACGATCACATGACAACTTCAATACATACCGATGACGTTTTTGATCGTGTGATAATTACAGAGAAACCCACTATTTTAAAACAGAATTGGCTTCGACTCAAGGATAAAAAATAAATACATTAGTTTAATAATGTCCTTGAAAAGAAAAAATATCAATATGCAAGAGGGTTTTTTTTTTTTTTTTCAAAATATGACCATGTCCCTTTAACCCATTACCACGCAATCCCTACTTTTGACGCCCCTGAGAAAGAAGCCTTTAGAAAACATTGTGGGAAAAGGAGAAAATGCTGGTAACCAGCATTTTCTCCTTTTCCCACAATGTTTTCTACCCTTCACAAAACAACTTTCAAGTTTTCTGTCACTTTTATTTTGTCGTCTGCAAATGCTTTCAATTCGGACCAGTCTAAAATATTGTTGTTTGGTAATGGGTTAAAGTCCCATCCAACTTAAAGAAACAAAAACTTTTTTTTTTCAGTTTTATTTATCATTCATAACAAAAGACATGCCTCCCTCCCGCTTTTTTTACAGACTTGGGACTGTCTTGCACTCTCTTGTATGTTAAATATAGATCAACTAGCCCTTAATAGATTATAGTAAACAAACTGAGTGTGATTAGAACTTGCAGATGATCAAAAGAGCTCATTACCAGTCAAGCAGAAGAATATCACACAGACTATTGGTATGATTAACTATACCAATACATTCATCCATGGCTACACAAAATGAGAACATGCAAGCAGAGTACAAGGTGGGTTAAGGCATTTCCTGCAGATTATGAATAAACATACAGTAGAGTGCAAGGTGGGTTAAGGCATTTGGGTCTATAGCTTTCTGTCATAAGGTTGTTAAAAAGTGGGGATTATGAAGTAAAGGGACAATCAGACTTCACTTCAGTTTTCATACAATAAACTTGTTACAATATTTTGATTGTTCAGTATTGATATTTAGCTTCAAGTTAAACCATTTACTGGATCCAGAATTATCCAGAATTCTTACTTGTCCTCCTGCCATTATGCGCTCGGCCTACAATAAGACAAAGAAGGATAATCCACTTGCCCTCGCCAAATCTTTTATTATAAGGATGAACAAATGAGTGAGTTTTTTGGACCCTGATTTACTTAGTTTTACTCACACACATTTTCATGTTTTTCTGTTGTGTTTCAGTGAAAGAATTCTTAGTCTTGAAGGACGGTTCGAGACGACTGAAAAGGAAAATGGTCTGCCTAGAGTCAGAGCTCATGGCTTCTGATGCCAGTAAATGACGCTCCGAGTCCAAGAAAAGACTTAGTGGGAAATCTACCTCAGTTGCAGTTACGGTAAAATGTGGATTGTTACCCTCACTACAAATAGCGGATGTACCATGCGAATCTACTCCATCAATGGAATCACCAATAATCAGTCCAACCAAGGTGTTGCAGACATCACCAATATCAGAAACTTCCTACAACAACCATAGCAAGTCATCCCTACAAGATGCCATTTCCCACATGGATGACCTGTATCCAGCTGTGAAAACATTGTTGCTGATGCTTTTCCCTCATGACTACATTAAGGCACATGAAATTTCAGGAAAAGCTATTAACAGCAAACAGGTGGCTAAACCACCATTTGACTCAACATAATGTTTGGGATATTTAAAGAAAAGTTTAGGTCTACAAATAAAGAAATACATGAAAAGGTGCACTCTGTGCAAAAGTGGGTTCAAAAACAAAAGGAATGACTTAACTCAGTACCAAACGACAAATTTTTGGATAGATACAAATTGAAGGCAATTGCAGACAACATAATAAACGTGACTTTAAACATAAATTCCTTTTTGGAATGGGTAGAAAACATTGTGCGAAAAGGAGAAAATGCTGGGAACCATGTTTCCAAAAGGCTTCCTTCTCAGGGTCATTAAAAGTCCATATTTTATGGTAAAGAATTAACCCTTTCCCAAACAAGCCATGGTTCTTCAGCACAAGTCTTGGGAGAAGGAGAAATTGCTCCTATAAATCGAGGAAATTCTCCTTTTCCCACAATGTTTTCTACCCTTTTGGAGAACTGTTTGCCATTTTCATCAAACTTAGTTGACCATAGGTTTCCATGGTTATATATTTTGCAGTGGTCTTTGACCATGGCAGTCCATGTTTGGCAGTGGTCATTGACCATGGCAGTCTATGTTTGGCAGTGGTCATTGACCGTGGTATGCCATGTTTGGCAGTGACCATTTACCATGGAAGTCCATGTTTGGCAGTGGTCTTTGATCATGCCAGTCCATGTTTGGCAGGCCAATGACCGTGGTAGTCCATGTTTGGCAGTGGTCATTGACCGTAGTATGCCATGTTTGGCAGAGGTCTTTGACTTTGGCAGTCCATGTTTGGCAAAGGTCTTTGACCGTGGCAGTTCATGTTTGGCAGAGGTCATTGACCGTGGTATGCCATGTTTGGCAGAGGTCTTTGACCGTGGCAGTCCATTTTTGGCAGAGGTCATTGACCGTGGCAGTCCATGTTTGGCAGAGGTCTTGGACCGTGGCATGCCATGTTTGGCAGAGGTCATTGACCGTGGTAGTCCATGTTTGGCAGTGGTTTTTGACCATGGAAGAAGACCATGAATAACTATTGTACATAACCATGGTCAAAAAACGTGGTGCCATTTAATAAAACGTGGTCGACCTTGGGTTTCCATGATTATATGACCATGAACTATCATGGTATTTCATGGTTTCATGATAGTCTATTGTCATCGGACTGCCATTTTCGCCTGGGTGTTTTTCAGACAAAATACCAACATTTTGTTGTAGCCCTTTTGCCCTCTGGGACATCATTGTTGGCATTGTAATAATCTGTCAAAAAATTCTACACTTCGTCACTGTTTTACCAAAGACAATCACTTGAAATTTAGAATATGTGTTAACTGTCGAAAGAGTAATACAGACAATCAATGAAGGGGACCTACATGCACATGCCAAATATGAGCATCAGTGATATGCACATCCATGTTTGTCACCAGGGACGACATATTACTAAAGATGCCATTAGATCTGCTCGCTTTTGGCTAGTTGAGGTAATTGTGTTGTGTCTTCATTGATTATTAAGTGTATCACATGTTCAAAACAACGTGGGAGGCATTGTGTGCAAAAACAAGAGGGCCATAAGGGCCCTGTATCACTCAACTGGCTTTTTAACACTTTACCCCACAAACTGATGTGTTCATGACCCTGAAACTAGGGCTTTTGAAAACAATGAACACTGTCAGGCAATACAAGCAGGTTAATGTATTGGCATGAAAGGAAAGGTTCTTGGAAAAAAATGAAAGATAGGATGAATGAATGGCTTTTTATGGCGCATCGACAGCTTTGGTCATTTAGCGCGCATATCTGTGTTAAAAGTTAATAAAAGTAGAGTTGTTTAAACTGAATAAAGTTTGAATATGTTAATGACAATAAAAGAAATGAATTAAGAAGTATGCATAAAGGGCTTTATCGAGTTACAGGGCAATCCCTATATACTCAAAAGTTTTAAATTATAAGAACTGAATTAAGAAGTATGCATAAAAGGCATTATCGAGTTACAGGGCAATCCCTATATACTCAAAAGGTTTAAATTATAAGAACTGAATTAAGAAGTATGCATAAAGGGCATTATCGAGTTACAGGGCAATCCCTATATACTCAAAAGTTTTAAATTATAAGAACTGAATTAAGAAGTATGCATAAAGGGCATTATCGAGTTACAGGGCAATCCCTATATACTAATAAAAAGTTTTAAATGATAAGATTTAAGATTGTGATAAAAAGGTTTGAAGTCAATGTTGGATTAATAAAAAGAAATTTTTTAAATGAAAAAGATGCAAACTGAATGTTAATGAAGTAAAGAATGTTGTAAAAAGATGGGTAAGAAACTCAAGAGTAGTATAATATCACAGCTTATTGTAAATGCCAATCTCCTTTATGAAAGCGATAATATATTCCACGCTGACAGAATCAAAAAGATTTTTCAAACTATCGACATTGAAATATTTTGAATGAACTGGCTGAAAGTCAATGCAATATAGTAGGATATGTTTTACAGAAAAGGTTGCATTGCATGGTATATATTCAGGGCCATCATCTCTTGTCAAGAGCTAGGAATGTGTGATGCGTGAATGGCCAATTCGAAGTCGTGCAATTATCACTTCTTCTCGACGAACAGAGCTGTAAACAGGATACCGTTCACCATGGGATGGTTTAACTGAATGCAGTTTATTGAAAACATCAGCATCCCACTGGGATTGCCAAAAAGATTGGATATGTGTTAAAACGGAGGATTTAAAATCAGCGTGTGGAACTTTAAAAGCTGAAATGGGAAGCTTAACTGCAGATTTGGCAGACCTATCAGCATTTTCATTGCCTTTGATGCCCACATGACTTGGGAGCCAGCAGAACACCAATCTATTCTTACAAGAAATTTGTGAGATCCTTTCAAGTAAACTAGATTTAGGGATTTTCAAGTCGTTGATTTGAAAGTGCCTGTAATGTTGACAGAGTCCTAAAAGATAATAAAACGATTGGAATTAGAACTTTCAGCTAGATTAAGGGCAAGATCAATTGCTTTGATTTCAGCAGAGAAGCTGGAGGAGTTGTTTGGAAGGCGGCATTTTAAGCTCCTTTGTCCATAAACAGCGGCAGCTGCCATAGAATTGCCTTCTTTAGATCCATCTGTATAGTGCTCCTTTATCTCGTTGTATCTAGCATGAAATACAGTTCCATCTGTGACAGACTTTTTGTCAGATGCAAGGTCAAATCTGAATTCTGCACTGTTTAGTGTCCATGGAGGGATTTCAGAGATTTTATAATCGGCAATAGACTCAGTGTCTATACCAAGGTTATCTACAATGGGCTCCATGCGGATACCAAATGGAGGAATATCAATTGGTTCCCTTTCAAAAAGACCTTTATATTGAGGTTTAAAAACAACGTTATGAGTTGGATTAAAAACGATTCGAATTCTCTCCTGTAAGAAAGGGATGGTTCATTAGCCTCAAAATAGAGACTATTTACAGAAGAAGTTCTGAAAGCTCCAAGTACACGACGCAGACCTTTGTGGTGTACAGAATCGAGAATTTTCAGGTAGGATTTACGGGCCAATCCGTATACAACAGATCCAGTCTAATTTGGAGCAAACCAATACAGATAAAGTCGCAAGAAAAAAGTAATGAAACACATTTTTCTTGGACAAATGCACATGTGTTACATGCCAAACGCTGTACATGTGGCTGAGTATAGGCCAGTGATAGCCCTATAAAACCCCACTATTTGGTAGGCTTGAATCACGCTCTAAATATGCCACGTTTAAGTCAAGATGAGAGAGAGCATGCAATGACGTACCTGCTGCAAGGCGTTTCGCAGTCACAAGTTGCTAGACGTTTGGGTGTTCACCAGTTGACCATCAATCATCTATGGAAACGTCTTCAGGCGATAGGAAACAATGCAGACTAACCCAGATGTGGACGTCCTACAACAGAACGTCAGAAGTGGAGTATACACCTTCTTCATCTACGAAATCGCTTCCGTTCTGCTATACAGACTGCCTTGGAAACACCAGGGACACAAAACAACTGGATCCATCCGAAAACGGTGAGGAACCATTTAAAAGACTTTGGTTTAACGGTACATAGACCATACGTCGGACCACCTTTGATGCCACGTCAAAGGGCAGTACGGATGAACTGGCTACAACGTCATCCTCCAAATGATGACTTCACCCGTCAATGCTGGAGACTGGTTTTGTATTCAGACAAATCAAGGTTCACATTGAACGTCATGTGATAACATTGCATCTCATTAGTGCTATGACTTAGTAAACAGGAGTATTGTTTACAATTCCAACATTGTCTTCAGAAAGTAAGATTGCTTATTCTGAACCTGTTTTCCAATTGAGATGTAGTAAACTCTTCCTTTAATGATGCTAAATGAATAAGCGATGACCAGCCTATGTCGTTTTTTCTGCTTACGATGTTGATAAACTTACGTCTTTCAAGCCTAGAATGGGGACAGAACGATTAAGTGATTGCAGGGTTTCTTTCGAAGCTTTGAATTATCACATGGTGTTTATGTCACTGTAGATACTAAGGTATTGTAGGTTCTGTTATAGTTTCAAAATTCTACTTTTGCAAATTGTACCTTTACATATTGTGAAAGTCAAAATAATTGTCATATTTTTACATGGTTAAAATGAAATTTACTTTTGTTTTATGAACAGGTTGTTTATTCAGTTGGACACTACGGAGACTTTAAGGGATTTGCGGATAAGTATCAGCCCATGTCAGCCTGTGCAGATTTCCAGGCTGACATGGGCCAAAAGTTTGCGCTATCTTTAGATTTGCTGCATGCAAAAGGCTAATTCTACCTCTTTATTCCATCAGTTGTTATAAAAAGTGGCTATTACGGATCCATACTTTATGGCTTAAATACACACACAAAACTTTCATTTTGTTTTCTCCCGTAGCCCTCAATGAAATAATTTCTATATCAAGGCTGTTAGACCTCTTAGTGTATGATGAACGATTCACCTTATATACACCTGTCAACTCTAAGGACTGCCATTCCCTTGATTTTCTTTTACAGTGAGCATTCCTATCAATGCAATGATGGATCTGGATCACTCAAAACTAGTCGACCCCTCAAAATTTTTGGAGCCATAGGACACCTGCATTGCAATATGTTCAGCTTTTTATTGAAGTTCTTTTTAACAGGATTCAACTGTAGCATCTTATACCAATAAAATAATGTGCATTTCCTGCAAATAAACTCCTTCAGAAATTAGTGCATAATTAGTCTTTATCACAATGTTTTCACAATCTTTATTTCCCAAATCTATGTACTGGTTCATTTTAATATTTGTAAATAAATACTAAAGTTATGTGACAAATCAAGAAAGTTCAAATTTTTATGATATCTATATGCAAGATATACAACAACTCGTGTTAAAGTCAACAGATGAAAACATTGGTTAATTTGTGTTGCATTTACTCATAACATGCTCAACATTAGATTAAGTCTGAAACCACCACTTTAAATCCACTGCCAAAATCATTTTTTTTAAAGGAAAGCCTATGAATAACATGACAAAGAAATGTAATTTTTTAGAAAATAATAGCATCAAACTTCCAAAGGTCATACCTTACAGGAACCAAATTATGCAGACTTAGAGATGGACAAAAAAACAATTTGCGCCCCATCTTTGATCCCAGGGACATAAAAAGATCATGATTATCATCAGTTCATAACTGATTTCAGTCAAAATATCTCCACATATTGGTCAGTGTGGCTCCAGGATCAGACTGCATCCTTTGTCACATTTTAACCTACACTGGCTTAACCCTTTACTCCATAAATACTCATTTCTACGCATTGCTTGTATGAGCCTTTGGAAAACATTGTGACAAAAGGTGAAATTCCTTGTGACAAGCAATTTCACCTTTTGTCACAATGTTTTCTAAGCTTTCAAAAGGTGTCATATACACATAAGAAACGGCTTCGTCCTTCTGTTATTTAGGGTCAATTAGAGATACCATAGAAATGCCTTATGGGGCAAAGGGTTAAATAAACATCAAGTTTGGTATGCACTTATGGGGTTAGGATCTGTTTCCCTCCAAATGCATAAACCAAATTTGCTTGCCTATCTACAGCCCAACAATAAAATACTTGTTTCAGTGCCTGATCTTGATCTAAGCAATCTGTAATTTTAACATAATCATATTACTTTAAAAAAGGTAAAATAAATTTATCAATGGAAATTTTCAAAATGGCATATTTTCAATGTGCTCTATTTGTAATATTTTTTCAGTTACATGGCTTTTGATGTAAAAGCTTTGATGTGAAAGGTCGACTCTACATAGGAAGCAATGTTTTGTTCATTCTCTGACTCATATTTCACAAAATGTCATTTTCTTTTCATTCAGTAACTGTCCTGCTCAGAATTGCTGTAGACTCTTATATAGCAGACTTTCTGTGGATGTTCAGATAAAATTCTTTTCTGTGATATAGAGCTATGGAGTTTTATTAAAATTATCTGCCCCTGAATAGATTGACAACCTTTCTGGATTGCCTTAATCCGTCATTGGTGACAGTTTATCTCCTTTCTTGAGTTTGTTCAGTACCAGAACATCCAACATTTTGGTCAAAAGTCATATTCATGTTTTCAGGACTCACCACATACATGTAATTCACTCTGATGGTAAAAAAGTTATTTAACTCAGTAAACTTTCACATCATGTTAAATATTTGCCAATGGATAGTGATGTTTTTACTAAAGCTACTTTAAGGATTTCCAACAACAGATTAAATTACCCATAAAAAATCTGTCTTGGCTGTTGAAATTATCTAGAGAAAAAAAAGGGGGTTGGGCTTTATGCAAACCTGCTTTACTTTACATTTCAGTCCAAGTCTTCAAGTGTTTTACTAATATACTTTGGAATTTAAGATCCTGAACATCCAACACTACATGAGACATCAATACTTTTTATCCCATCCCATCATAGATCAGGGGCAAATTGCTTTCGTCTTTCCATCTGTTTGTTTGTCCAACAGTCAGTCTGTCTGTCTATATAATTTGGTTTTCCTTCACTAACTCTAGTGTTTATGATATCAAATTGGAAAAGCGATCCTTTATAATAAGATGGCAGTTGAGTATGATTACAGTTAAAATTGGAAGGGTTATAGTATTTGGTAATTCTCAGCATTTGAAACTTTCTTGATTCTGTCAACAACTTCAATATTTATTAGTTTATTTGCTGAGTACTATAATCATATTAGTATATTTGCACAGTTTTATATCAATTTGGTTCCTGAGAATTTGTGATATCTGTAAAAACCAATAACCTCACCAAAAGGCATACTATCTTTATAACTGATATGAGGGAAATATTCAGTTTTAGGGCCTTCTAACTTTCAACAACATTAGTAAGATGCACAACTCACTGCATGTACATTCATTTTAGATTCTGCCAAACAGTAGTTTGTATTTTATTTCCAGTCATAATAAACACCTAAGCTGTCTAGCAGTTAGGTATATAAATGAACTGAAAACTCACAATTAGTTAATCCTCTGACCTTACACTGCTTCTTGGTCAAGTTCCAGTTTGATAGACCAAATGCAGTTTTTCAATCATTTAATATACAAGCTATTTTTTTTCCACTGTAAAAAAACTCACAAATTGTGCCTCTTGTGATCATGAATATGTCTATAAAGACACTATTTGATGGTTTGAATCATTGAAACAATCATTTTGTCTACTTGATTACATGACAACCAAACATTTACACAGACATCAAGAGTAATTTGCATGTCTAAAAATAGCAGTCATGAAAAAGTCTGCAGACATGCTTGACAAAATGCTTAGATTGCAAATGCTTTATCACTAGTTGATTGGAAATACTAAAGAGCCTATCAGTATCACTGAAAGTCAAATCTTATCTTAAACATACAGCTTGTATTACGTTTATTTGAGCTAAATACACCGATCAAACAGAAAGAGGAATCATATATGGACACAGAGGAGACATTTGCTGCTTCATATTTAAACCCATTACCACACAAGCCCTACTCTTGACGACCCTTAGAAAAAAGCCTTTATAAAACATTGTGGGAAAAGGAAAAAATGCTGGTAACCAGCATTCTCTCCTTTTCCAACAATGTTTTCTACCCTTCACAAAACAAACTTTAATTTTTGAGCTGCATTTATTTTGTTGTCTGCAAAAGCTTTCGATTTTCCAATTTTGTCATTTGGTACAAGATTAAATTGCCTAACACTTTGCCTGTTGAAGAATAGTGCAATATTTCGAATGGCCAGTGTATATCAGTCTGTTGACAGTCATATCCAGACCTTTGTAAAAATGTCAAAAATAAAACCCTTCACAAGTTGACAGCAGAACACAAACCATTGATGTAATTGCATGTGATCACTATGAAGAGGACAAGATGTGCACCAGTTCAGCACAATTCCATAGAATTTAGTTCAGAAAGCATTTCCAATGATACGGATTGTAAATTTTACACAGGCCTTAGTCTAGCTGAGTTTACCACTCAATTCAACTTTGTCAAATTTGGGGAAACAGCTTCCTTACAAAATGAACATATCAGACTAGATTTTTCTAGTATTAATATGTTAAAGATTGGATTTGACTTTCAGGGTTACTGATAGGCCTTTAGTATTTCCAATCAACTCGTGAGTAACATTTTTAATTCAATGAATGAATGAACTCAATGCAAACATTTTCAATTCATGGATTGACGTCACAGCATAAGAGTTATCTTCTGATATTATTTGGCTGCCAAGGGAAAATATCAGGGAAAGTCTTCCATCATCTTTCCAGACATCATATCCAAAAACAAAATGCATCATTGACTGTTCAGAAAAAAATTATTCAAAGGCCATTTCCTTTAAAAGCATCAGCACAGACATGGAGTACCTATAAAAGCCATATCATTGCCAAGTTTCTGATAGCAATTGCTTCAAATGGATTTATCATGTACATTTCTCCATTGCATGGAGGGAGAGCAAGTGATGCAGCTTTCCTGTGCAAAAAGCCCATGGTTTTACTTCCAAAATTGCAGAAAATGGTAGAAAAATGTGTTAGTTACCTCTCAAATGAAATACATTTGTAAGTTTCTGTTCACTGGAATCAACATAGCAGCCCGTTTTATGATATTTATTTACCGCAGCTAACTGATTTTGGGCATACAGTAACAGCAGCTTCCACTTTGCAAGACTGTACATTGGTCAATACTGTTCAAGAACTTCCCAAAGTCAATCTGTTGTGTTTGGAATAAGTCTCGGTCTCTCTAAAGCTAGTCTTTTCAAATGTATACGGGCATCGTTTAATCCTTAGCGTTACATAGGAAGACACATACTGAGCCATTGTCATATTTATTTTAAGCTGCTCCACTCTGTTCCACCTAGATCCCAATTGTGAAAAGGGTGGGTCCTATGAAATAGGCCACGCAGACCTTCAAGGCTTGCTTTCACAGAATGTTGTAGCAGGAGTGTAAGCTAAACTGAGAGTGTGGCAATATTAATATTAACAAATATTTTATAAATGACTAAAAAGGGCCAGAACTTTGTGTTTTAAAAGCATTCTGATTTTTTGACCTGATAATGTACAACAATTTTAAATGAAAAACTACAATGGAATGTATTTCAAAATATAATAAAAGAAAATTTCAAATAATTAAGACAACAAAACCACGGGTTGAAATTAATAGCTATGATTTATTCAATTGTGAATACATATTCCAAAAATAGTGCAGACGCATCTAATGATCAAAGTACCCAAAGTATTTGTTATAGACATAAACTATATATACAACATGCGGTACGGTCTCTTCCTTACTGATTATTTCTGAGAGAATTGTTCGATACTTTAATCTTTATAGATATATTCATTATCACAAAGGCGCAATTTATCACAAAGGCGCAATTTTTAAGTTATCGACTACAGAAGAAAAAAAACTTCAGAGAAATGTTCCAAACATCAACCTCTACAAAAAAAGTTAAATTATTCCGATTCATGAAACAACTTGGCCGGTAGAGCTAAAAAAAGAAAAATCTTTATGGCTATCCCTGTAACAATGATACTAAATGGTTTTAGCATGAAACAGTCAAGAATGAAAATAATTGTTAGACAAAGTTCAAAGGGCCATGGCCGCCTGTTACTAGTGATATAAATATTTTTTTAATATAACACAGTTAAGATTGAAAGTAATTGTTGGACAATATTTAAAGCACCATGCCCCACCCCCTCCCCTTGTAATTAATTCCCTGCCGTAAGTGTTATCTCTTGGCAGTCATTTTAAGCTTTTCTTTGAACCACATACTTATTTTCCTTCTTTTTCAATAACAGTTTGTTTCATTTTGTCCATTCCAGTTTTCAGTATGAAATCCAGGGAAACAAGACCTTAAAAGTGGCTATTGCCTACTTTCTCCTGGGGCTAAGATTACTGTTTCTTTAGTATGGCTGCATGGCACTCCAGTTGCAATATCAAAAAAGAAGAAACAGAGAAAAGAAAAGAACACCCAGACACCACAGAACCCTAGTCCATCTAGTTATGATGTAATATATAAAGGCTTATAAATAGATTATATGAGCCATGGGATTTAACCATAAATTTGAACCTGTGACCCCCCCCCCCCCCCCCCCCCCCCCCCGGGGAAGGGCCAGTTTTGACCCCAGGGGCATAATATGAACTTGTACAGGTCCACCAGGAATTGCTACATGCCAAATATCATAGCTCAGCCTCTATGCCTTCTAGTTTTAGAGAAGAAGAATTTTCAAATTTTCTTTCACATACCAAGTATCAAACCTCTACGCCATCCAGTTTCAGAGAAGAAGAATTTTAAAGTTTTCCTTCTTTGTTCCTATGCTCAAACTAGTGACCCCCAGGGTGGGGCCAGTTTTGACCCCAGGGACATCATTTGTACAAACCAGGTAGAGGTCCACTAGGAGATGCAACAAACCAAATATCAAAGCTCTACGCTTTCCAGTTTCTGAGGAAAAGAATTTTAAAGTTTTCCTTCTTTGTTCCTATGCTCAAATTTGTGACTCCTGGGGTGGGGCCAGTTCTGACGCCCAGGTGCACAATTTAAACAAACTTGGTAGAGGTCCACTAGGAGATGCCACATACTAAATATCAAAACTCTACGCCTTCAAATTTCAGAGGAGAAGATCAGGGTTTTCCTTGACGCACGATTTTGTGCGTTTTGATGCACTTTTAAGGAAAATGACCCTCATTTTTTTCAGTAATGCGTCATGGTAGACGCACAAATACAATAAGTGGTAATAATGATTGTATATACAGGCCCGTAGGAACAGGGGGGGCTAGGGGGGGCTCAGCCCCCCCAATAATTTTGAAAATCATAGTAACTAAAATATGAGTTTTTAGCGCAATGCACTTACTACGCAAAAAATCTCAGTATTTCGAAGTTAGCCCCCCCAATCTTGAAATGCTTCCTACGTGGCTGATATATTTCTGACACTGTTACATCATGAGCAGATGGAAAATCTTGACTACGAAGGGAAAGTGGGACGAAACACTGGACTGTGTATCGATTTTACTAAAATACCGTCGGTCTTTAAATAGGTCTAAACTAAACTAGTCGATCTCAATTGAATACAATACAACTGTCAAAATGGACGTCATTCTTGCTGTCTGCAAGGAAGAAGAGCCCTTAAACAAAGATCAGACGATACTGCGGCTGGTAAGAGCACTCAGAACAATATTTCAAGGTCTCCAGGTTTTCTGTAAATTAGCTAGAGATACACTTTGTTATTCGTTGAAAACAGCGGCATGAACGCGACCGGCATGTCAAAACACAAGAATCCGTCATATATAATTTTATCTAATTGGTGAAAATAGTTTATTTTCGGCCAAACAGATAATCTTTATCAAGAAAAAAACCAGAGAATTCCCACTCTGGCCAACAACAAGCTTTCTTCGCCAACGAAATGGTCGATTCCTGTGATAAAAACAAAATAACCCTTAACCATAGCGAGAGGCTACACATTGAAAAACACATACTTTAACATATTGTAGCTTTTGTTTAAGCAATTATGGGAATTACATTTTGTTTTGACCCCCACAAATTCTAAAATGACCCCCATTATTTTTGACTAAGGGGTCACAATGACCCCCCGTTTTTGTGGCCGAGGGAAAACTCTGGAGGATTTTTAAAGTTTTCCTTCTTTGTTCCTAGGCTCAAACTTGTGACGCCCTGGATGTTGCCAGTTTTGACCCCAGCTTTGAACAAACTTGGTAGAGGTCCACTAGGAGATGTTACATACCAAATATCAAAGCTCTACGCCTTCAAGTTTCAGAGGAGAAGATTTTTAAAGTTTTCCTTCTATGTTCCTATGCTCAAACTTGTTATCCCCCGGGTTGGGGCCAGTTTTGACCCTATGGGCATAATCTGAACAAACTTGGTAGAGATCCATTAGGAGATGCTACATACCAAATATCAAAGCTCTACGCCTTCTAGTTTCAGAGAAGAAGATTTTCAAAGATTTCGGGTTTTTTTGTTGTTGTTGTTGCTATGGCAACCAGAGTTATGGGTGGAATTAAATTCTTTGAACAATTATGGTAGAGCTTCACCCAAGGAACATTCCTGCCAAGTTTCATGAAGATTTGCCCAGTGCTTTAGGAGAAGAAGATGTTTAAAGAAATTATTGATGGACGACGGACGCAAGACATAGGGCAATCACAATAGGTCACCTTTAGCACTTTGTGCTAAGGTGACCTTAAAACATGGAGTCAGAAGTGGTGTCGTTTTAATTTGGACACATTTCTCATTCATATCATTAAATCATGGAGTTAAATGATGTTCCTAATCCTGTTATGAGCTAAAGAGGTTCAAATTTACCAGAGCAATGGGAGAGATTTCAAACTCATGGTTGAGTTAATTTTCTCTGGTTGGCTCAGCAATAAACAGGAAGAAGAGATTTCAAGTGTCGTACTTGCTTTTATGGATCGGTGAAGAAGGCCGTCAGATTTATAAATCTTGGACAGGACTCTCAGACGGCGATGCCAAAAAGTTACAAACATTACGATCGGTTTAAAAACAACATTCAGCCTAAGCTCAACCCATTATTTGCATGTTTTCGTTTTTACAACGACATTCAGAGACAAGATTCAATTGATGCATTTGTTACTAGGTTAAGAATACAAGCACCGGACTGTAACTTTCGAGTAAATGAACACATGGACATTACCGATGAAATGATTCGTGATAGCATTGTATTTGGATGAAATGATACGAAAGTACGGGAAAAGCTGATTAATGAAGGCGACAAGCTAACTATGGACAGGGCAATTCAGATTGTCCAGAACCATGAATATTGCCAAAAACAAGCGTTTTACTGGAGATGAATGGTCTAATTAGATTAGTTTATCTTTTATTGTAAATACCTATGTGTTGTTTTATGAATGAATATCTCTTTCTTCGTAACATGATACCATGATACCGAACGTTACCGAGTATTGCTTGATATGAGACAGATGTCTACCATGGTAGACTCTTTCTAATCAGATCATTCTTTACACAGGTGTTACATTGTTTGAAAGGATTTTCAATAGAAATTAACACCTTGTTTTCTCTTTTAAAAGAAGGGAGATGTTGTATGTATGTTGAATGATACAGACTATAGTAAGGTCATCTGCGGATATATAGCCCACATACTCTCATCGCTTAGTTTAGTAGTTGTTGTTATATTGTTGTC
This sequence comes from Tridacna crocea, assembly GCA_943736015.1. Taxonomy (NCBI): domain Eukaryota; kingdom Metazoa; phylum Mollusca; class Bivalvia; order Cardiida; family Cardiidae; genus Tridacna; species Tridacna crocea. The sequence continues at coordinate 42,912,344 of OX031067.1, forward strand.
ATAGATATATACTTATAATTCTTTTGAATATATTTCTATAATACTATATATATGTTACTTCAATATATGCAACCTACCAAGAGAAGAATATAAAACAGGACCGGTAAACATATATCGGTTCAGATGATGCTAGCCAGTGCTATGATGAACCAGAATATGTCTCTGGTTGAAGTGCCTGTAACTTTCAAAATACTTGTTGAGAAGGGTTGAAGATAATTACTGATTTCAGCAAATTGTTTTCTCTTACCCTTCCTGCCCATCCTCCCCCCAAATTTTCTCTGTGATGCATTATTCACCAAGTTTTGTAATTAAAGAATTTATTTATACAATGTATGTGATTCAGGAGTATCAGATTTGTCATCAGCTCAAACCTTTCAATATCTGTCCAGGATGGGCCACAAATAGAGAACAGAAATGTAACCTTTCTATATTCTATATTGTCCGTTTTTCATAACACAGAAAAAAATAGTGTAAAGGGAGCAATCGCTTTTATTAGCAATTTCTCATTTTCAAATAATGTTTTCTGTCTGCCTATAAATTGAGATTTGCTTAACTCTTTACCAAACGACAAAATTCTTGGCTTGTTCAAATCGAAAGCATTTGCAGACGACAAAACAAAAGTGATTGAAAATTTGAAATGTGTTTTGTTGAGGGTGGAAAACATTATGGGAAAGGAGAAAATGCAGGTTACCAGCATTTTCTCCTTTTCCCACAATGTTTTCTAAGGGCTTTTTCATGGTCGTCAACAGTTGGGATTATGTGGTACTGGGTTAATTTTTATTTTGAGTATCTTCCTACTTTCAGTAATTCCAATGATGATGATGATGAATGCCCTGAAAATGAGCCGGTGTTTACCCCTCAACCGGAATGTCATGATTACATTGGACCACAACGTGAAGTAAGAACCAAGGAAAAATTGACAGAGGCAGTGAAACATATTGAGTACTTTGAACAGCTTGTCAAAAATTTCAGTGTTAGCAAATCTGGTGTACATCGATTCCCAACAGATCCAAAAATGTTACAGTTTAATACTGGATTCACCTCATATCAGCTTCTGATGAATGTGTTCCAGCTTCTCCGACCATCAGCTGAGAAAATGACAAGGTGGTCACAGATCCAGCGGAAGAGAATGGGCCATTCAGAACAGATTAACACGGAACTGTCTTTCAAATTTGAGTCCCTTTCTCTTGTAGACCAATTCTTCATGTTTTTAGTGAAAGTCAGACTTGGAATGAGATTCAATGTAACTCAGGCAACAGCGGGCAGAATTTTTATTACCTGGGCCAACTTTCTATATTTTCAGTTGGGATCGTTGCCCATTTGGCCTTCAAGAGAAAAAGTGGATAGATATATGCCAGACTGTTTCAAAACCCAGTACCCTTCCACCAGAGTCATATTAGACTGCACTGAAGTAAGAGTACAAACTCCTTCTTCATTAAGCCTTGATTCAGAGTTCTATTCCAATTATAAAGGAACTACAACTTCCAAGTGTTTAATAGGCATATCTCCAGCTGGTTGTGTGACATTTGTTTCTTCCCTGTTTGCAGGCTCCATATCAGATCAGAATATTACCAGTCAGTGTGGTATTCTTCCACTTCTGGAAGCTGGAGACGGTGCCATGGCCGACAAGGGATTTTTAATTGAGGGCTTGTTGAAGGAACGAGGTGTCTTTTTAAACATACCACCATTCCTCACAAGTCATGACCAATTTTCAAAAGAAGAGGTTGAAGACACCCAGGAAATAGCTAGGCTATGAATTCATTAGAAAAAATCCTATAAATTCCTACCTGTCCTATTTCAGCAACATGCCGACTCTGTTTATGGTTGGACATGACAAGTTTCGAAAATTTCACCAACTGTATATATGGAATATGAAAAGGGAAAAAAATTGTAATGCTATCATCTGATTTTTTTTTTCAGGTCCCCGGACAGGTTCAGTTCTTTGGAAGACAAGGAATGGCAGATCATCACCTAGAAGACGGACTACTGCAGCAACTCAAAAGATACAACTCGGATGTGACAGTGATCAACATAGGTGGAAATGACATTCGACACGATTCAACGCCTGCTGATATTGCAGATGACATAAAGAACCTTTTGACGGGAATTCAAATGAGTGATAGCAAAGTGTATTACTGTGAAATAACAGAACGTGGACACTTCTCGAAAACAACAAGTTAACCAAGAAATCATTTAACTTTCAGAGAAAAAAAGTCAATAAACTGATTAGCAGAGAGTTAAACGTCATACCATTGAACACGAGATTTCCAAGGGACTACTATGAGGAGAGCATTCACCTAAATGATATAGGACTCAAAGAACGTTCCATTCCATTCCACACATGTTTTTGTCGATTAAGGGTCAATAGTTCAGAAAAATCTTACCCAGGCAAAATTTATATACAACATGCTGACTACCGTGTGTAAGTCACCTTTGTAGGCATTGTATAAAAAGATGAAAGTGCTGTTAATCAGCATTTCTTCTACATCCTACAATGTTTTCAATCCTTATAAATGGATCAAGATTATGATGGCTATAACAATTGAAATGGCATTATCCCTGTAATAACACACAATCACAACTTTAACAACCCTGAGAAAGAAGCTTTTTGAAAACATTTTCTGGGAAAAGCAGAAAATGTTGGTAATATGATTACTAGCATTTTCTCCTTTCTTCACAATGTGTTCTACCATTCTCAAACCAAATTTCAATTTTTCAGTCACATTCTTTTTGTTGTCTGCAGATGCCTTCAATTAAGACCAGACTATAATTTTGTAGTTGGGTAACAAGCTGAAGACAATCTAAAGAAACAAACAAAACAAATCTTGTCTCTTTGCAGATTATGCAGAATACAAACTTAATTTGGAGCACAGCACCTTCCATAGGGCCTGGGCAGATAAAATGTCTTCTGTCAGACTCACTATGAACAGATTGAAAGACAAAAAACAACTTTTTTCAACATTTCATACATTTTCTGCCAGACTCCCCATGAAGAAATTGAAGGACAAACAAGAGGGCCAAGATGGCCCTGGATCGCTCACCTGAAATTTTGAGAGGACCATATCCAATTTCCTTTTAGAGGTATTGGAACACTGGAAACAAAATCATTATTTTGCCAAGCAATTTTCAAAAGGTCACCTGTAAAAGTCCTTTCAAAATCTGACCAGCAGTCGAAATATCAAGCTGCTCACAAACAACTGACAGCTTAACCCTTTACTCTGTAGATACTCATTTCTACGCATTGCTTGTAGGAGCCTTTGGAAAACATTGTGGCAAAAGGTGAAATTGCCTGTGACGAGTAATTTCACCTTTTGTCACAATGTTTTCTGTGCTATCAAAAGGTTTCATATGGACATAAGAAATGGCTTCATCCTTGTTGTTATTTGGGGTCAATTAGAGATATCATAGAAATGCCCCATGGAGTAAAGGGTTAAGACTAATTTTCTAAGATTTGTTATCAAGCAGTCCATATAAATATATCCTTTAAAAGGCATTTTTCACAATTGACAATTTGGAACCTAAAACTGCACAACTGGAGAAGGTTGGGTTTGAAAATTGCTTTGTATGGTGATAGTTACGACGTAAAGCAACTAGGAGCATTCTGCAAATATGACAAGGAGGTATGCTTTTTTTTTTACTGTTTATGCAAGTGTTTTTATTTTCTTCATTTTCGTCATGTAATGATCATGAATACAAACAGAAGACAAAAAGAAAAAAACTTAATGTATCAAACGTATAAGGTTTCCCTTGACATATACATATATTTTATGTTTACAAATTGCAGTGAATTGCCTCAACCTTATTACAGATAAGAAAAAATTCTATAAATTTTGACCTGTCCTATTTCAGGAACATGCCGACTCTGTTTATGGTTGGACATGACAAGTTTCGAAAATTTCACCAACTATATATATGGAATATGAAAAGGGAAAAAAAATTGTAACGCTATCATCTGATTTTTTTTTTTCAGGTCCCCGGATAGGTTCAGCTCTTTGGAAGACAAGGAATGGCAGATCATCACCTAGAAGACGGACTACTGCAGCAACTCAAAAGATACAACTCGGATGTGACAGTGATCAACATAGGTGGAAATGACATTCGACACGATTCAACGCCTGCTGATATTGCAGATGACAAAGAATCTTTTGACGGGAATTCAAATGAGTGGTAGCAGAGTGTATTACTGTGAAATAATAGGACATGGACACTTCTCTGATCAACATAGGTGGAAATGACATTTGACACGATTCTACACCTGTTGATATTGCAGATGACAGAACATGGACACTTCCCCGAAAACGACAAGTTAACCAAGAAATCATTTAACTCACAGAGAAAAAAAGTCAATAAACTGATTAACAGAGATTTTAACGTCATACCATTGAACACAGGATTTCCAAGGGACTACTATGAGGACAGAGTTCACTTAAATGATATAGGACTCAAAAAATGTTCCATTCCATTCCTCGCATGTTTTTGTCAATTAAGGGTCAATAGTTCAGAAAAATCTTACCCAGGCAAAATTTATATACAACATGCTGACGACCGTGTGTAAGTCGCCTTTGTTGGCATTGTATGAGAAGATGAAAGTGCTGTTAATCAGCATTTCTCCCACGTCCTATAATGTTTTCAATCCTTATAAATGGATCAACACTATGATGGCTATAACAATTGAAATGGCATTAACCCTGTAATACCACACAATCACAACTTTAACAACCCTGAGAAAGAAGCCTTTTGAAAAAAAATTCTGGGAAAAGCAGAAAATGTTGGTAATATGATTTATTACCAGCATTTTCTCCTTTCCTCACAATGCTTTCTACCATTCTCAAACCAAATCTCAATTTTTCAGTCACATTCATTTTCACCATGAAGAGATTGAAAGACAAACAAGAGGGCCAAGATGGCCCTGGATCGCTCACCTGAATTTTTGAGAGGACCATATCCAATTTTCTTTTTCAGGTATTGAAACACTGGAAACAAAATCATTACTTTGCCAAGCAATTTTCAAAAGGTCACCAAGTAAAAGTCCTTTCAAAATCTGACCAGCAGTTGAAATATCAAGCTGCTCACAAACCATACCCAATTTTCTTTTTGAGGTATTGGAACACTGGAAACAAAAAAAAAATAATAATAAAATAAGCCTGTACCTTTGATCCAAAGAGGACACGTGTTTGATTGTTTATTATCCGAGACTGGGGACTAATTAGCGAATTAACAATGTTTAATATTGCACAGACATGTCAAACTGTGTATCACACCTTCGCTGCGTCTTGGCGACATGGATGTGCGTATGATGCAGTTTTGGTTTCAGAATCGGCATAGTTAACTAGTTATTTTTTACTATAATGATTATAATGGTTTTGAAGCTTTTTGTGAAGAAATACTTTGAGAGTTTGTGGATTTTGAGAGTGCAGAAGAGGTTTCTGAAAACCAAACGCTACCGATATTGACAGCAGAGTACCATCCTAGTGAACCGGGAACCCAAATTAGGTCAAGACCTGAACATCGGAGGAGCCACAGAACTAATTCTAGGAGTCCCGGGTATTACTATAATAGACACCAAGTGCCAATCAGGACAAGGGATAGGTCAGCAGGACGATCTCCAATTGAGAGGATTTCATCCATGATCTCCTACTATCAGCGCTCTCAATTGGATAGATCCTGCAGCCCTGACAGATCCGGGTACTCTAGACGTCCAAACCAATCAGTCCAGAACTTCCAAGACAGGAGAAAAGTGAGACGTTCTAGAGGCCCCCGGGCCCACACAGGGAAACAAGAGTCTGTGCCAGATATAGCCATCACAATAGCTGGGAATCAAAGAGTGGTAGGTGGTGAACGAGGGGTAAAGAGAATCAGACAGGAATCGCCTCATCGTCAAAGAAGTCGGCCCTCTAAGAGGAAGGTATGTCCAGTTAGAGGATGTGGAGTGCCTGTTGGAAAACTTAAACAACACTTAAGACAGGTCCACATCCCAGGACTCTTTCATGACGAAGAGACCCCCACTGAAAACTGGCTAACTTCCAGTTTCAATCCCTGAGATGAAATGCTTTGGAGATGATGTCAAGGTTCCTGCTTGAAAGACAGGGCACAGTGAAAGATCTCATGGACCTGATGAATGAGGAAGCAGATATTCAAGATGCGACCATTACATCCGAGACCCAGCAGGCCATGGAAGTGCTAGCTCGGGAGTCCAGGTGGAGAATGCCCAGAACTTTTTCTCTGGAACCAGTTAACTGGCCAGCTGCCCTTATTCAAAGGCATCCAATGAGCTTTATTATAAGTCTTCTGTCTACGGCTCAGAGGGAAGAAATCTTCAAACTATTTGGTGAAAAGTGGACAGTACCTATCGCAGAAGACCAACAAGAGAAAAAATCTCGAAGATAGTGCAGGCCAAACCCTTCAAGGAGGTAGAGGAGAAGAGCAAGAGAAGAAGAGAAGGAAGAAAGAAGGCAACATGGCAGTTGAATGGAGGATGGTGTTTCTCCGCAATCCGCACAGGCTAATCCGAGACGACACTTCACAACTACATTAGATTTCATCGGACCTATGTTCATACATGACAACAGTTACGACAGCTACTGCCAGTTTTTCTCCAACATAAAAGCGACACTGGTTTCACTGAATGCACCGACTGCCCGACTTGTTACAGGATCCAATGATGAAAAGTCGATAATCAAGGCCGAACAGATTATTTTTCAGGACAGTATGCACGTCCTTTATACCCATCACTTGCATCAAAATACAAAACAGAAGTTGACTTACGATGCCTTTAGCCTTCAGACAAGAAACAAAATACTTAGCCAAATATGAGGGTTGATCCAGAAATTCGTACAATGGGCCTATTACTTCCATATTACAAGTTTGTACAGTGTATAATTTGGTAATATTGTAGTTCAGTATCTACAAACTGCATGAAGTTAAAATTTTTAACCAAGTTATCTCTAGCAACCTTAAACTGCGGTACTTTAGTTACATAATTATTATGTAGGCTTAAGCGGGGGAGCGTCAAAAGAAAATTAAATACCTGTTAAATAGATCAAGTTTTCTTAAATTTTAGCTTGAATTTTTTGGGGCAAATTAGTATGATGCTTGTATGACATCATGACATCATGTTGTATATATGCTGTTGTGAAAGTTGTTACGAAGACACAGCATTTTTCATAAGATAGAAAAATCCAAGGCAATAGTGACATGACCTCAACACCAAAATTAGAATGCCAGTCAGTTATAAAATTCTGCCAACAATTACAATGTGGAGAGCCAGTCCAAGATATTCTTAACTATCTTAATTGGATACACATCAAATACGTGTTTGCTGGTATAATTGGGTGGAATTCAGTAATTCCTTTGAAATCGGTGTATTTTGGTCTCTGTAATTTCAGCCCCTGTGATCAGCTTACTTATTGTGAAAGTGTAATTTTCAAAACAAAATACGCAGTTGACCACGCTGAACTGTTTTCAAAAAGTTTAGTTACTTTCATAATAATTTATTAAACCATTACCAAATGACAATATTTCAGACTGGTCCAAATTGAAAGCATTTGCAGACAACAAAATTAAAGTGACTGAAAGTTTGCAATTTGTTTTGTGAAGGGTAGAAAACACTGTGGGAAAAGGAGAAAATGCTGGTTACCAGCATTTTCTCCTTTTGAAGGCTTTTCCCACAATGTTTTCTAAAGGCTTCTTTCTCAGGGGCGTCAAAAGTAGGGATTGTGTGGTAATAGGTTAATGTTTGTTGGGTATAATTCTTTATTTTTACGTTTATTTCGGTATTATTCGTTCAGTGAGTTCTCCGAGATACTGAATTCAGTGTTACTCGGTAATGTTTTTTATCAAATTAAACTATAGATATGCAAAAATAACTAATTGTTACATCTCAAAATAATGTTATATTTACCTAGCTTGCTCTTTAAAATGATATCAATTATTAGGTATAGAGAAAAAAAGATAAACAGCTCTGACCTCGCTACATATAACTAGGATTGTATTGACTGGGGGACGTTATGACTGGGACGGTTTGTGCTCGGAAATGAAACTATGGGAAGGATAGTGAAATAATCAGTGATAAAAAGCAACTTACCAAGTAATTCAGATCATCTAGAAATACATTCTGACCAACAAACTTACAAAGAACGTCTTTTATGTTGTCACTTTTCCAAAAAGTCTGAGCAGGATGTTCGTTTTTACGCGCTAAACTGGTACCCGCTCTATCTCCCGTAGCCGTCGGATAGACATTTGTTGATATTCTGAGATCGGCAACCGGCTTCCTGTTAACCCGGCCCCACTCCGATTAACAAATGCACTGTTGGAATAAGCTTTTTGATAATTTTCTAGAAAAAATACATGTATGTTGAAACTTGATTCGAGTAACATACTCGATCCCTTAGTAGAACTTTACTGTTTCCTCAATCATAAATATATCTTAATATATATAAATTAAAATTTTATTTCAAAAGCTGAACAACAGATCGATCTAATGAAATGATCGAATAGATGGGTAATTCCACGAAAACTGGATGCGTTGTGTCCCGCACATTAAACACCGTATGTCTCTAATAAAGTACCCGGTCCATCAATATTTTTAGAGAATATGGTTTACCTTATAAATAGGGAAAGATATGAAAGTATATTCCACGTCGAAATTTACACAGTTTTGTTTATAATCATATTTTAACGTTATACATGTTTCGTTGTGTGCATCGGGATATTTCAGTGTCCCCAACTGCAAGCACAGGAATTTGACATTCTAAAACCAAAATAGATTCTCTTCTAATAGCTATTTAATTAAAGAACTTTCCACACAGACTCACAAAATAAGCAAAACAGGACTTTTTTGCTTTGCAAATTAAAAAATTCTACGATACATATTTGCTTATTCAAGCTTTTATATGTTGTCCAACAAGAAAGTTGCCTCAACAATCGACAATTTTCTCTATTAGATGTATACGAGATCCGTGGTTTACACTTTACCAGATGCACACGTCACTGAAAGTATCTTTGCCGCGCTTCTTTTAATGGAGAAGGTATGGAGGACGATAACCAACGTATTTTAGGTAAGCATTTGTTTTATGATTCGTGTACACACTTATTACACAGTCATTACCGAATGTATGTTTAATAAATTTCTATCAAAACTCGATCCTGCACTGGAACTTAGTTGAAGGTATCAAATATCGGTGCATTTCATCACTTTCACTGTTGAACACACATTTGACCTGTTGCCAATATGGCTGACACGTTTTTAAATGTTATTACCGAAACAGTCATTACCGATACATGTGTTTTTGTTGTGGTAATGACTTGGTCGTTTCGGAAATGAGTCGAATTAGAAGGGGCCTAGAGAAGAGCATATTTGAGAAAATACATGTTGTCAAATCAAATTTACATTCATATTAAAACATCATTGTGTAAAAACGAAGAAATAATATCTGCATTTGACGTTACATTCGACTTTGAATGGTTTCGATAACATCGCTGAAAAAGGAGGGTCTGATAAGTTTTATATAGCATTCCGATGACTGTTTGAAAAGTTCAGTTAGAACTTTAAACCCTTTTCCAGTCAATCCTGTGTTAGGCCTATCTATGCAGAATGAGGATATTGCTGCATACCATTGTGTCTATCTATCAGCCTTAAGATAACTGCATGACAGCCGTGCGAACACGTCGCTTTGGTTTTTTTCGTAAGTTCAACCGTGCGAACAACGTAAGGAGATCGCTTTGCAAATTTGCAGTATGTGCGATGGGTACGAATAGGTAGCGATTGTGTTTGCGGCGGAAATCGTACGACGAAAAAATCGCAAGGCTGATGTGAAACAGGCGTAAGGAAATAGAGAACGAAGGGGGCCATGTACGCAAGGTAATATTTCCTTGATCCCATGCTAGTTCTTATCTGGTCTGTGTAGACGTAATTTATGCGTAATTGGATAAGTTGAGCCCCGATAATCAGCAGCTATGAAGGCTAATGATCCAGGGGTCGTGAGTTTGAATCCCAACTTGGACAAAATGTGTCATATACTGGTATGTGATAATTAGAAAACACATTTGTGGGTGAACTTACAAGGCTATTGAAAAGGACTTTAAACTTCATTTAATAAAAAACATAGGTTAATTTATGAATACCAAAAACATTACATTGTTTAAGTCAATGTAATTTTTGTTTATATCTGAAAGGCAGAATATTGTTCAGAGGTGTATACATGGCTTTTTGACATTTTCTTCTCAAAGCCGAAAAGATGCAGAAATAACATCAGAGAACGAAATACATGTATTAGAATAACAAATATCAAAACTGAAATATTACAAATATTACAGGGAATTCTGAAACCTGTGACATCCTATGATGAATCATTACTCGGGCAGTATGTCATCGTAACTTATGACAACATTCCATTTCCGGGCCTTATAATAGATGTTAATGAAGAAGCGATCGAAGAAAAGGTATTCACTGGCAATTCCAATGATTAAAAAATTTAATTTTATATTTCCTCGTATGTTTATCATCACGTTTCAGCCTTGAAAAATTGTAGAAAATGGATAAGAGACAACTTCAACTGCAACACTTTCTTTTTCTTTAATAACGTCATAGTTTGGCTGTCGCCTTCCTGACAACTCTTCAATCTTTTCTACTGAAGTGAAGGCAATTGATCTGGCTTTGAGTCTAGCAGAGCAAAGTAGATCTAACCGCTTTCTTCTGTTCTCTGACTCCATCTCTACATTCCAGGCTCTACATAGCAAAAACAAAACCAAACAAAACTGAAAACCCATCCATTGTGCTGTTCTTGAGAAAATCTCCTCTCTCTCTCTGTTACAAACAAGTTTGTTTTTTGCTTGCTTCCTAGTCTCGTGGGTATTCGAAGCAATGAAAAGGCCGACGAATTTGCCAAGTCGGCATTGTCTCTACCCATATCTCATTTTAAGATACCATACACAGATTTTAAAGCATGCATTTTACCTTTCATCCAATCTCTTTAGCAATCCCAGTGGATTACAGATCACTTCAATATGTTAAACCAACCCTTGGCGAGTGGCACCCCTCTTATACAAGTCCATTTGGTAATCACAAAGGTTCGAATTATTTCATAAATTGATGCAGCTAAGCAGTCCGTCCCCCAGACCTCGACAAACCCAAATCGTCCTGGCAAGCCTTGGTACAATGATGAATGTAAACAGGTTGTCAGAGACAGAAAACAGGCCCTTAGAAAATTTAACCTCAGACCTACCAAAGAAACCATTAGAGAAAGTAAATCGCAAGACTTGGAGACAATATGTCTCTAAATTAAACAGTAGAAACTACTGCTAAAAAAATCCCTGAAACATGATCAGAAAGATCAATGGCAAAGGCCAGCCCTCTCTAAGTCACCTTGAAGTTAACAATACTTCATTGGAATCACACCAGGATATAACTGATGCATTTGCCGACACCTTCTGCAAAAAGTCGTCCTCTGCAAACTGTACAGAAAAGTTTCAGGGGAATAAAGCCAGAGAAGAAAAGGAAAAAAAAAATCATCTAAACTAAACAGTAGAACTACAGTTAAAAAAAACCCTGAAACATGATCAGAAAGATCAGTGGCAAAGGCCTGCCCTCCTTCTTAGTCAACTTGAAATTAACAATACTTCGTTGGAATCACCCAAGGATTATGTGAAAGATTTATCAAAGGCCCCATTAAAATGTGAATAAGACTTCAATTTCTTATCTTCCTATTTAATGAATCTGCAAAAAGTATCAAAAGTTGGCACAGGCTGACCGGGTTCGGAACTTTCTGTTAATGGTCAAATTCCCACATGTCAAAGGATCAGTCTAACTCAAGGTTAGACAAAATGGACCCATTTTCTGAATTTCAAGGATAACTCTACCCCATGATTTAGCCAAACATTAGACAGAAAGGAGTTGATACATCTATAATTGCATGTGGGTGATGTCCTGCTTGATTTACGGCATGATGGATATGCATTATGCCCCCTTTTGTCAGAGTACGGTTCAATTACAATTATAAGAAGACTTCATTTAATGATGTAACCGTCAACTGGAGAGGAACTATATAAGCTATAAGCTTACGTTCTAATCCTTTTCTTGTTTAAATTTATGTCAAACTAGTCTATGTAAATTATACGAATAAACTATGTTTACTAAAATGGACCCATAATTATCTGATTTTCTTGATATAACGCAGCAGGGAGATGTATTAACCCTTGACCAAACATTCCCTGCATTTTAGATAGAGAAGTCTTTTGAAAACATTGTGGGAAAAGGATAAAATGCTGGTAACCAGCATTTTCTCCTTTTCCCTCAATGTTTTGTACTCTTCCAAAGTCAAATTTCAACGTTTCAGTCACATTTTTTTTTTTAATTTGTGGTCTTCAAATGCTTTGAATTTGGACTAGTCCAAACTTCTGTCATTTGGTAAAGAGTTTAACCCCTTTCGCTAGAGCATCACTGGTTTAGATGTACTTTTATCCTTCAGATAATGTCTAGTAACCATATTTGAAAACTGCGGTGAAAAAAAAATTTAATGAATTCGTAATTCATGTTTTATTGCAATTCCGGAAATATCTTGATACAGAGACTAGATAGAAATACATAAATATCAGTCCTAATGTACGTTTGAACAGCCGGAGTGGGACTGTACTCCTCTCCAATAACCCAAAGTGCTCGAATGGTGACAACCATTGGGCCCACCATTGTGTTCACGAGCGAATCCCTCACACGTCATTGGACAACCATAGTGTGAGGCGTATCGTTTCATGTAGTTCTGTACACATTGGGATGCACAATGGAGGTCGTCGGCGCACGCTTTCCAGCCTGAAAGGTACATATGTATGTGACATGCATATACGTAGCGTTTAAATTCATTATATAGCTTTTTTTTTTATACACTGCATGAAAACATGGTTAAGCTATGGTGATATGCTTAGTTAATCCTTTCCCAAACAATCCCTGGGTTTTACGTGTCTAGAATAGGAGCCTTTTGCAAACATTCTGGGAAAAGGAGAAAATGCTGGTAACCAGCATTTTCTCCTTTTCCCACAATATTTTCTACCCTATCATAGACGGAAATCATCTTTTCAGCAAGAGGTGAATTGTCGTCTGCAAATGCTTTCAATTTAGTCTAGTCCAAAAGGTTGTCGTTTGGCCTTGGGAAAGGGTTAAAATACTTTTTTTCCCTTTTGTGCTTAAATTCAGTAAATCGAAAGAAAATACATAGAAAGATAATTCAGTATTTATCTCATTAAAATTTTGTAAGATATTTCTGAGAGTTCAGTATGACACCATTACTGACTGATAAATCCGGATGTAGGTTAAGTTCGCTGGAATATGATACATATTGATCCATACACAGAATAAGAAGAAGAAGACCACCTTAGCAACCCGTCAAAATTCCAATATTTCAGTCTAATATATAAAAAAGAAGAAATGATTGTTCCCCATAATTTACTGCTAAATCTAAACATGCATATAGGTACATTTTGGCTGTATTCTAGGGTAAAAATCGTAACTTATTTCACTTTAGAAAGAGAATGAACGTCATTTTATTCAAAAATGGTGGTATTATAATAAGTACAAAATGTACAAGGCATCATTTGCACGTTTAATTTCTTGATAAGGACAAAGGCCAAAATATTGGAAGAGAGTAGCCTACACTGTTCTAAATTACGCCTCTATACCTTTAAAAGCGCTACATATATGTATGACGTCATAATTAGCCAATGATTACGTATGTGAAACGAAAGCGCTAGATTATACTAAACTAGATGAGCTTATGTTACATGATAGTCAAGCGTTTATAGTCTATTTTTCTTTAAAAAAAAACTTCCCTTTTTATTCCAAAGGGAACCATTTTTAAATTTTTATATGCACTAAACCCCTTCTTGTCAGTGGGAATTCAGCAGCATGGAGAGGAATCAAGAGCTATTGTTAATCTTAAATAGTTCATACAAGGGTACATGATAAACTTACTGGTGCCTGGTGAGCCACAGTCTTGCCAATAACCTTGCTTTATTTGAAAGTAACCGCAAGAATCGGAATTAACGTCGAAGTGGCAGCCGATTGGTTTACAACCAGACTCTTGCTAGAAATTGAAATAACAACAAAGATAAGACATCGATAGAAACACTTGTGTACACACTCAGTCCCTAATATTTGGGTATTTTTAAATAATATGAAATCGATATTAAATTTCATATGTATCCAGGTCGTTTGATGTTAGCGACTTACATATATCACAAATGTTCGCTCGCGTCCCACTGCGTCGAAACGATCATGATTGAAGTGATAGGATTTGAAAGTGTACCGAAAAGTGCTCATTTTCCAACAGTACTAAGTTTTCAAAAGCTTTCGTTCTCAGGGTCGACAATGCATGGGAATCGTTGTTAAACCGTCACGAAACTATCTTGTGTTTAATTGTCAAGAGAAGTTAGAAACGCTGTGGAAAACGAAGACATCCAGCATTTCCTCCTTTTTTCCAAAACATTTCCAATCCAGTCAAATACAAAGCCCATCAATAGAGCAGTATTTGATATGCTGCCAGCTACTGCTTCCACTTTTGTACTGTAAGGAGTTAAAAGCTTTGAACTCACCACGCAGATACATTGGAGACATGCTGCAGAAACAGGCCCTGAAGCAAAGCCAGACGCAGCCACACTGCCTCCACTGGAACCGCCGTGACACATGGACGAAGATGAGCTATGAAGGTAATTAGATGCTGCCCATGCACGCTGCAACGAATACATGTAACTCGTTACCAAACGACAATATTTTAGACAGGTCCAAATTGAAAGCATTTGCAGACGACATAATAAAAGTGACTGAAAATTTGAAATTTGTTTCATGAAGGGTAGAAAACGTTGTGGGAAAAGGAGAAAATGCTGGTTACCAGCATTTTCTCCTTTTCCCAGAATGTTTTCTAAAGGCTTCTTTCTCAAGGGTGTCAAAAGTAGGGATTGTGTGGTAATGGGTTAAGGTCAAATAACCAGTTTTTCATAATGAAATATTTGAAAAACATTATTAGCACAAGTCCAACCTATCACCTGTTTACTCTCTAGTATTCGTATGCACCTGGAAAACCCGGTTCATTGTATATTTCACTAAATTTCGTAGAATTACGCAAAAAAGTATCTTGGATTTATACACCCATACGATCCCTGTTTTACTCATAGGTTTGAGCTAGCGTAAAGTTGTACAACTATTTATTCAATTCGTGTAAAGTTGTGCAGTTAAATGAAACTTGTTTTCAGACTTGATGTTCGCTTAAACAAATACTGCGGGTGTAATTTTCGTGCGTACGCAGTTTAGCATCTTCGCAAGCCAAGGCTGAGGATTCACTACGCTACTCTACCCTTGGCGGATCGACCTTGATTTTTACATTCACCCGATACGCTTTTTCATTGGATGCAGCCAGCTCTTACTGCAACGAATGAAATCGCTAGTAGCATTTCATCTTTGATAAAAATAGAACAACGTCGCTACCTTTCGAATAGAAGGTAAACATGGAAACCCACGTGGATGTCTGCATATCACTTCGTGTGTATTCGTAAACAGTTTGTAAAACGATATTACATTGGCTTCTAGAAATATGATGTAAAGGGGGGGTAACAACCAGCATCCAAGGCGCATCGCGGGAATCTCGAAATCGGGCTCAGTCCGCCAAGGTAAGATCCACGTAGTGATCGTAACCTTGGCTCGCGAAGATGACAGTTTAGTGGAATGTATACTATTGTACATAGTCACCAACCATTTTTAAGAGTATTCTTAGTCTTATTCTCCAGTATTTTCTAAATTGGGACGTAACACACCAAATGGTTTAGCCAATCAGAAGTTGTGTTTCTTTCAAAATCCAGATTTAGACCAAGCATATTAATAAGAATGGCTGGCGAATACGGAACTTGAGCCCCGTTTCTCCAAGGTAGTTACAAACAAAATTTACGTAAGTTTAAAATAACTAAATCTATACTCAGCTTCAATGAAAAGTCACCAAGTCAAACAAAATTTAATCTGGATTGATGAATGGGCATAATTCTTGAAATAGCCATATCATTTTTTTCAGCACATTATTACAGTTTCATCGTGAGGTACAAAGGCAAAGCACTGATCTGCCACGAGACGCATAAAAACTATCATGGACTATATCAAACGCTGATACTTCAGAAAGTTCTTAGTCATATCCTCCAGAATTTTCTAAATTTGCGATACGGTTCTCGATACATTGTATTACAGATTTTGATGTTTGGGTATAGTTTTGGAAAGATATTCATCAGCACTATCCAAGAAATTTTGATTCGCAGCAAACAAATTGTAAAGGCTTATTTAATCACTTGCAATAATAACTTGTTGTGTAACAGAAGACAGGGGTCCTTCGTATCATTTGTTACTGTGGCATATTTTAAATCTAAAGTTTCATGATTTGACCTTCACCCATTCTCATTGGTTTTCCGATGGAAGGAATTGCAGAACTCCAGTCTAGTTTAAACAAGGTGGCTTCTTTAAAAAAGAAGCCAGGAGAGGTCAGCATCATTTTTTTTTTTCAAATAGATCATTGGCCTTTAATTGCAATACATTTTTGGCACATGTAAACAAACAAGTGAAAAAACATAGATAAACATAGATATATCATTTGCTTTCCTTGACGATTATATTGCTTTCTTGTCCCGTTTTCAAGTCGCATGATCTTGCCCAGCAGTCTTTTTTCTCTTTTACAACGAAATTATTCTTATTTTTTCTTCTGCTTAGATTTATTTACTCAGTGAAAAATTACAATCATTTTAGGGGTCATTTGCAGCCATGGCAAATTAATGTAACAAACATTTTTCTGAAACCCGCCATATAAAAATAAACCACGTCTATTTCCTGTTTCCGTTTTTTTGATTTCGATTTATTTACAAAAGCATGACGAAACAGACTGCGTATCAGAACAATTTCGCAAGAAAAATGGATTTAGACAGTAAATTCTGTGACAGTTTGCCTTTTAAACTCACCACTGTTGGAGAGGTCTGATGACCTCTCCAATGAAGCCAGCTAGGCCTGCGATAGTCCTGCTTTGTGAAGTCAGGTACTCCAAACTATGGCTTATAGTTTATACACGAAAAAACGTGAAAATATTGTGGCGAAAAAAAAAACCACGAGATCTCCAACTGGAGACCCTATTTCGCTAGAACATTATAAACATATTTATGCACCATTATAGAACATCGAAAGTAACACAAACGTAACGACCTTGCTTTTCTAAGGCATCGAATGAATTGTCTGCCGAAATTTTTTCATGAGTCATACACCATGCTGGCACTACTATTATCGGTTACACCATTGCGTTCCCTGGTAAAGTCGTATATAGAAGGCCACTAATTAATGAGTACCATCCGCACTTGTTTCAACTTGTCTAAATGGGAAAGGAGCCTATGACTATGAAAGAGTGTTATTCAAAGTACTTGTGAAAGAAGTTCTAGAAAAGCATGGCAAGGTTTACTGACCACCTGATATGACTGAAATAATCTTGAAAACAGCGTTAATCAACAAACACAAAAATGAACAAAAAAACTCACGTTGTGGCCGTGAACGTGTTGCATTTCATACCACGTGTATCCGTCTTTCGTGAGAATTCCACCATTGAAAATATAACACTCCCCTTTGCTGGCCGAGGCGATCACGTGGCTTGAAAGGCCAGCTAAAGCCAAAACAGAAGCCATAGTCAATAACCATTCCAATTAGGATTCTTTAATTTACAAGTATTGCTAGAATTTCAAAGTAACACAGTTGGCTAAACTATTTGGTTTAGCCAGTTAGAAATTGTCTTATTTTAGAAATTAGAAAAATACTAAGATAGCTTATTAGAATTGTTGCTGAATACGGGGCAAGTTCTATAACTGTTCAGATTAACCTGCAACACACGAAAAAGGACATTCGGACATCTGCGCAGCCCAGTCCGAGACGACACTTTCCGTTCATATATATTTTTCTGTTTTGTTCAGATCTATTGTAGGACAAAATCGAATGTAGTCGTAAAGGGCCGTCTCGGATTAGCCTGCGCGGACTGCGCAGGCTGATCCGAGATGACATTTTACGCTAATGTCCGCGTGTCTCTTTTTGTGTATAGCAGGCCACATTTCCATGACTGGAACTTTATCTAACGATCAAACAGTAGACTTGTCTGTATCGAAGGATCTTCCGACGATGATTTAATCAATATTGTATGTTTTTTTCCTTGACATTGTAATTTAAGTTATTGTGGGGAACAAGAGCTTGAAGCCATGCCTATCTGTGATGATTATTTTTTTTGGCCGCCAGTCTGACCTAGTAATAGAATTAATGTTCATGAGCACACTTGTACACATTTGGTTAGAAAATGAATAGAACCCGAAAGATTAACGGGACATCGACTGTGACGTGTAATTAAACTAAAGAAGACTTGAGTAATAAATCGGAAATGAATCTCTGAATAGGCAACAGTAACGCTGCTAGTGAAGATAACTGAATTTGATTGTAAATCATTTTTGATGCCATTTCTTTGGTTTATTTGCTTACATGAGCACATCCCCATAGAAAGTCCAAACATACCGTTATTTCGAAGAGTTTACTGTATGAAAACAAGAGTTTTGGAAACTAACACTGACTGCTGCTTATATCACAGATAAATGTTCGAAGTGATAGAAAAAGCAAGTTGCAACTCTGGTCTCATTAGAAGACTGACACTGAAAGTGAAAAAAGACGCCATTATTGCTGTAATTTTTACACTTTACGAATTTACTTGGTCGGCTTTTTTTCCTGTCATTTAAGTTTTATCCTAAAGACGCTCTCTCACTGTTGCGTATCGGCGTGAGTATGCACGTCGTATCGCGATAAGAAAGGAACGCAGCGACAACGCCGCAGTAGGCTACTAACGTCAACTTTCGTAACTAATATTCTGATTTTCCCTACATTAGACTTTCATAAAACGCGTGTCGTCTCGGTTTAGTCTGCGCGGAATGCACAGGCTGATCCGGGACGCCTTTTCACGCAAACGTCCGAATGACCCTTCCGGCATACCTCGGGTGATGGGAGCCATCATAATCCTCGGCTGTAATTGGTGGATTGATATGTGTCAGATCGATACATTCATCGCCCGGAAATATGCCGGTTTACCGTTCTGAAAATTGTAAGGCTCCTCTTACAAAAGAAAACTTGAGTTTCAATTTTCCATCAAAATCTTTCTTAACTGTATTTCAGTTGAGAAACAGTTCATACATTCATTTTTTGACGTGGTTTATCAATTCCGATTGAAGTTTTCACCGACAAAGAGACAGATGTGAATAATTTCATCGAGGTTATTTATGTCGCTGCTACATAACTGTCAGTGGCGCCCTATGTATAGAATCACGTGATTCTCATTTCGGCCGATTAGCTCAGTAGGTAGAGCGTAGGACTCGTGAACACAATGTTTCGGGTCTCTACAGGTTGTGGGTTCGAATCCCCGGCTGGCCAACTTAAAAAAAATTATTGATAGGCCTAGTCTTTCGGATGAGACGTAAACCGAGGGCCCGTGTGACGGTGCTATACACCGAGCACGTTAAAAAACCAGGCGGAATTCTCAGTAGTTTCGACCTGTATATATCCTTGCACTATCCCCCGTAACAACAAACCGTCTTCTGGGGGCGTTGCTCAGATGGGCAACCGGTAGCGACGATAAATAAACGAAAATAATCAATCATTTCGGAATGGAAATCTCCTTGATACGGATGACGTTAGACGTAGGTACAGAATCGGCCGAGTTGTGACGAGTGCCTGGTCGCGTGTTGCAGGCCATAAATTTTCTCACTTATAAATGTTCCTGTATCGGATCGCTCTGACTTGATTTCGTTCATTTGCTCACGAACTCTCTATTCAAACAAAAGTACGCATGTATTTAAACAGAAGTAGGCATGTATTCAAATTTAACTGCAGCCCAGAAATATGATACAATGTTCAATGTTTTCCAATAGGTAAAAAGCAGAGACCGTGTCGAAAGGTACATATCAAGATCAGACTAAAGAGTACAACTATCTGATCCTAGATATACAGCGTCCACTTGTTAATCAAATCCAAATGACAAAAATCTTACTGAGTTTGAGTTGATTTTTAGGCCAGGGAATCCCTCTCAAGGGATTCCCTTGCCTATAGGGATCGTAAGCTGCCTATTCAGACAAAAATGTTGGACGGTGTGTCCACTCTATATCGCTGAGTCCGCCAAAACAACTAGTTTGCCAAGTATATACAGAGATTGCTTATCACACGGTGTAAATGCTTTCCTATCCTCAAAGCTTTCATCTGCAAAATGCCATGGAATAGCAAGGGTATTACGACCCTTTAATAACTGACGAGTATGTGTTTTTTATCCCGTTTTTGTCATTAACACTGACCTAATAAAGGCGTAACCTAATAAACTTAGCTTTATCCGACAGTAGTGTATTCCTACGCGGTATATACGGTTAATATCTATAACGCTCTCTCTTGCACTCCGGATCATTCACATTCATGTATGGTGAGAGTAACGAACGACAACTCTGCTCGGAATTTGTCTATAACGTTATGTTGACATTTGAACATATGTGTCACAAAACGCGTCTCCGCTAAAATGCGATTGTAAATAAAGCAAACTACATATAAAATATTGGCCCGTGTTATGTTTATCACTTTTTCTTATGTATATCGACTAAATCTAGGGTACTTCAGCGGAATGCTGGAGAAATCGTCCCCAAACTGCTTGGCCCGTGTTATGTTTATCACTCCGGAGAAATTGTCCCCTGGAGACGATTTCTTTGGTGAAATCGTCCCCAAATAAAATTATAGAAAAATCGACCCCAACATCAAATTTCATCCATATCGTTAATCAAGTTGTCTATAAAAATATTTTTGAAAGTTCGTTGTCTTTAATATGTACATTATGTGTATTAGTTACCTTTATCCAAGAGTTATTTGGTAGTTTTGTCATTGTTTATACTGCCTATTTCACATTGATAGGATGTATTTCACACCTTTTACACCTGTCACAAATAGATAACACCTGTGTGATTCTTAAAAATGTCTTTGATTGACTTCTATTTGAAACCAAGTAAACGCTTATGATTTTTTTCTGTAGTCGTTCGCTTGTCATTTAATGTATTTTTTTTTTATCTCTCTCTCTACAAGTGTCATATGACATACCTGTGACCAATACCATTTAGCAGGGGCATCAGTGTCTCTGACACACATATTTCTAGTGTTCACTAGGGCTTGTGTGCATCCGAACCTTTCCGGTCCATAACTTCTACAATTGTGGATGGATTTCAAAATAATATGGCACAATTGACCTCTTTCACGAATAAATGTGCCATTTGAAATATCTGTTGAAGTAGGTTGAAGATCAAGGCCACATTGAAGGCCAATTTTTCGTCCGAACCATAACTCCTACATTTTTGGATAGATTCCGTTATAAATTAGCATAATGCATTGTTCTCCATCATGAGCAGAAGTTCCTTTGAAACATTTATTCAGGTCCAGGGTCTAGGTCAAGCTTGAGAGTCAAGTGTTCGCGGGCTTGACACAAGTTGTCCTTGGACAACGATTATGAATTAGGATTAACGTCTTTTTATATTATGTAGATATAAGTCTCGAAGCTCAAGTCACTATGACTTGTCCGTAAAATAGGCAAGTAAAATAGGTAAACCGAGCCTAATCGTTTTCCCAAAATAATCCAACCTTTTCACAGTATTTTATTGAGAAAATATTTTGGCTAAAAGAGAATTTGCTTGTAACAAGCAATTCCTCCCAATTTCCCCAAAATCTTACTTTTCAATATACACGAAGAACTACTTTGGATTTTCATCTACAACTTCCTTCAAATATGACCAGTTCGAAATTTCGTCGACTTGTGGAAGGTAGAGACAACATGACCAACTGCCATATCACTCCAATCTTTATTATTCATTACATTTTACATTGATATCTATCTTACATGTATTTTCATTGAAATCAATAAAAATAAATATGTTCTTGCGTCATAAATGTAAAAAATAACGTCATTCAGGACTACAAGACAGCACATGTCTCAGAAAATTTAGATAATCAAAGTTGGTATTGCACCGATTGAAAAGTTCAATTTTGACTTGGGATTGTTTACAAGCACGACAAATTACTAAGTATTCTAAGCCATTATCAAGCACCCTATAACTGTGAGCACATGCCTAGCTTTGGCTTAATTAGTTTCTGGCTGGTGCTTTCTTGTATCAGTTCAAAATTTCATGTTAAAACCAAGAATTCCAGGGGCTTAGTGGAATCCGCTTGTATCCCTGTCCGTCTATCTGTTTGTATTAATTAAAACTTGACCTCTTGTGTTGTTTTGTATCCTCAATTTCCTGGCCTTCAGTACTATCAGTATTTTGATTTTTTCAGTCAATAGTGCGGAAGTGGTCGAGTTCCTTCATTTGGCTCTGGAAGCGTTTAACCCATTACCACACAATCACTACTTTTGACGACCCTGAGAAAGAAGCCTGTAGAAAATATTGTGGAAAAAGGAGAAAATGCTGGTAACCAGCATTTTCTCCTTTTCCCACAATGTTTTCTACCCTTTCCAAGACATATTTCAATTTTGAGGCATCCTTACGTCGTGTCTGCAAATGCTTTCAATTTGGACTCGTCTACAATTTTGCTGTGTGGAAAAGAGTTAAACAAGTATACTACTCAACTTTTGCTTGGGATCAAAACCAAAATATTGTCTATTTTTTCGAATGGGCAAATCCATTTTTTCGCCTTCCACAATGTTTAACAGAACTTTATTCTGTTTATTTGATTTTGATTTTCTTTACTATGACCATAGATGAAATGAACTTGTTTTTGTTTGAATAAATTTAATTTGGAAAAAATATTCATTTTTTGTTTTGATCCCTAGCAAAAGTTGAGTAGTATATAAACTTCAGGATACAAAAGGAGGACTCAAGAAAACATTGCCTTACCTTTATCCCGTACATTCAAACTACTTGCCGTCACACACATGCAAGTGCCAGTGGATGGCGCTGCCCGTGCGAGGGCAAAACTTGCAATTAGGAGAAAAACAGACAACATAGTTCTTTCCAGGTCAACGGTAGTAACAAGTGCTTGTGTTGATCAACTGAACCTTTTATAGGAGTCCAGGTCCGTATCTGTCGATAATACGTAAACACACGAAGGGATTCACATGTTTTTGAAAGACAAAAATCAACAAAACCTGATAGCCCCTGACAAACCCCTAGGGCCCGTGACCATAAAAATCATTTAAAAAAACTTGAGCAGGGTTGTACAATGATAGTGGCACATCGAAATGCCCAGCATATGCACTTTTCCAAAATTTTCAGAGAGGTGAGGTGGGGTGGGGGGTGGGGGGATGGAGGATGCCCCTTTCTTCTTGCAAAACTATGCACTCGCACGAGAATTAAGGCCTACGTTCCTGGAGGCATACATTTTACTGTCCTAGTTTTCTTTAACCCTTTCCCAAACAACAAAATTTTAGACTGGTCCAAATTGAAAGCATTTGCAGACGACAAAATAAACGTTATATAAAAAGCGAAATTTGTTTCCAGCTCGATTGAAAACATTGTGGGAAAAGGAGAAAATGCTGGTTACCAGCATTTTTTCCTTTGCCCACAATGTTTTCAAAGGGCTTCTATCTCAAGGTCGTAAAAACCAGGGATTGTTTGGTAAGGGTTAACCATGATGTCGACTCTTCACGCCTGGCTGTAGAACTTAAACATTAGAAATTGTCATATAGCCCATATAGGTATACTGACATACTTATCTTTCAGATTGTCTGGATTGTACAAGACCGTTAAGAGTTAGATAAGGGAAACCATGTGACTACAAAGCACTTCACACAGCTGGTCTTCCCATACTTACGCACCACGGCCGCCTTTGTAGCTGTTCAAGTAAAAAGTATGGAGTCACCCCACTTGGTGTTACAGAAAAAGAAACCGTCTCAGGAAAAATTTAAAGAAAATCTGTATTCACCAACCGTTTTTAAAGGTGGGTATTTAGAATTTTCACATCATACCAAATCAAAAAATATATACATCACTGAAATTTATATGAAAAAACAATACAAATCTTCAATAATTAAGAACCATAAAATTACAAAAAAAAAAAAAAAATGGGGGGGGGGGGGGGTGGTATTCCCTTAAAAGGCTAAGTAGCCTCTTAAGCTATTTTTAGATTTCGCGCCAATAAAAATAAGCATTGTGGGAATGTTAAGTGACTGACATGTAACTAATGACCCTTAAATTCCATTACATAACAAACATGTAATTATTTTTCATAATATCTTCCTCAGACGTTATGTTTGAAGCTTCGTCTGTGTATTTCCGTAATATATATTAGCGAGTTGCTCCGGTAAATATAGAACATGTTTCCTGTCGATGTTTACCTGGGCCGTAGTAAATCTCTAATTTCTCTGGTTGAAGGATGGTTTTCGACAACTGGGGTTTTATAAATGACAATTATAAGGCTTTGGGAGTATAAGGATGATATTTTTTGTATTTTTGTGAAATTATCGTCCAAAATTCTGAAGGTCCACCTTTAAAGGTGGCTGCCACCTTCAGATTCTGGGTCGAATCTTTCTTTTGTGTAAAAAAGTAACCCGCTGTAATGTGCCCTATTTCAGAAATAGCTGATTTGCGGCGCCATTTGATGACATGCATATATATTTTCTTGTTATTAATAGTATTTCTGACTATGTGTTGCAGACGAAATGGCTAGAATTCAGGACAATGGAAGGAGAGATAACACAGAATTTCTGTGACCTGAGCAGTTTCACTTACAGTACCTACTTAAGTTCTTGTCGGTCTGAATTTAGGACAACGTGACAGCCAGATAACACAAAATTGTATGTATGTTTGTATGTATATGTATGTATGTATGTACTGGCTTGTGACGTCAGCCGAAGGCCCTCATTAAGTATATAGATAATTGAAATTGAATGAGAAAGTGCAAACACTCTAAAAGTCTTTCTGTGACCTTACCACTGTTCTGGGTCGTTCTACCGAAAACGTATATTTTTGAGCTCCAGATATTCTAGTTTTCGTACATTTCCAATGAATAATAAACTATGTTTTTTACACATATTAATGGTTTAACGTGCTGTATACAATGCGTGCAGCGCACTTTTTCCATTGTGTAAGCTCACGGAGACTCAAAAGAAACAAAGATCCAGAATATTGTTCCACTCCGTCACAATATTTAAAGTACTTTTAAAACTGAATTAATGTTTAAAAGTTTACTTACTGTGGCAAATTATGAAAGGTTTAAATGCAAATTATTCAACTGTAGTGAAAAAAGTAGACAGTCAGGAACTGAATTCTGAAAAACACACTCAAAATTAACTTGTCCCTGGTTTTTGACATATTTGAAGACTGCTAAATAGTTAAACTTTACCGTTGAGTGTGACAGCCACTTTGTACTTACACGACTGAATTAGTATGACAGAAACCTTAATAAATATAGAACATTGTGAGAGCTAGGTCTTCCATTTATTCTTAAAAGGTGACATAAGACTGCGTTACGGTACGGACGGTAGTGTTACGGAAGTGACAAATCGTTATGGAGTTGACTTGAAAGCACTATACAGACCTGTAAAACACTTTATTTTGCATTAAAAGGACAATATAACAAATCATGTGAAAGAAAATGAACAACGCACACAAGCTCTAAACATTACCACAAAACAATGACTACCCCATGATTACAAGATTCGTGTCCATCTGCTCATGAAAGTTTGGTCTGACAGATCCAATGAATCATGCAGTGGCTATACTCATGGCCTTAACAAACAAATCACCGAATCCCCCTGCAAAACACACCCATGTCTATCTTCAATTATAAGAAACTTTTAAAACCCTTTACCGCTCAGGGACCTGAATGGCACAATGGTAAAATGTAGGACTCATCACCTGGACACCCGAGCTCAAGCCACACCGGAAGCATGTTTGTTTTTCCGTGGGTGTGCCTTTAAGCGAGACACTTTAAAAACAGCACTAGCACAGTACTGGTGAAACCCAGACCCTATTTATACTGTTGACGTGATATTACTTAGATAATGTTGAAAGCAGCATAAAACACAATCAATCATTACTTGTCATACTATTCTCTCTTTCCGACAATTCTATCCTGTCAAAGACAAACAATTTCCACGTATTTGAACCAAATCTAGTTTGTTGATACAAATGCTTTGAATTTTGACAAATCTAAAAGTTTCTTGTTTGGTAATTAGTATTTTTCTTTCTCATTTTCCCCGGTTCCTTTTTGACCTGGTAATGCGTGTAAGTCTATGTCTGAGGTGAACCAATGAGCGCAACAATGCAAGAGAATATCAGTAAAGATTGGCCGGAAATTCTGTGACGACAGACTTCAATCGCATCACCTGCACTTGAATCTCTCCATCATCTGCATCTAGAATGACTCCAGAATATGGCTTGCCTTCGAAAGACACAACAGAGACCACATCAAAAGAGAAATAGAAATTTCTCTGTTCCGGTTCGCCTGAAATACATTTCCAGTGCCTGTTCGTGTGACACCATATGGCAGGTAGATAAAAAGGAAAGAAAAGGGATGGCTTAAACTCCTTTTCTCTAAATTCATTGAAAAACACAGTTAATAGATCCTTTTAGGTAAAGTTTCAAGTTGCAGACGTAATTAGAGATGATATTAAATATACTGTGCAAAAAACCCCGCCAACTCCGTTTTATAGTTTCGCTTCGCCGGAGATGTGAGAAACGTACTTTTAAATGGTAATTAATACTGGTATTTTCTAGATAAATCAATTTATTATTGAAGATTATTGTTTGATGCTGTTAAACGTGAAAATGTTTACCCAGATATGCTTTTTCAAATTACAGTCTGATGTGTTACTCTTTCTAGATTGGACAACATGCTTTTCTTTATATAAGCAAAAATCCAGAAATGATAAGTTAGTTGATGTCGAGTGTAATGTCATAACCTTTTTCTCTTTTAAGGCATATCCGCTTGAACAGCGGCCAATAGTTCAAAAGTGCAGGATTTTCTTTGTCTGGTGGACAACGTCTTAGATTAGATAGTCAAAGAATATTTGGTCCTGCATTCCAACTTTCCTCAAGAGACTTTGTTTGCTTTATTAGATATCTTTTAATTGTGACATGGTATTTTTTACAA
Organism: Tridacna crocea; assembly: GCA_943736015.1. Classification (NCBI taxonomy): domain Eukaryota; kingdom Metazoa; phylum Mollusca; class Bivalvia; order Cardiida; family Cardiidae; genus Tridacna; species Tridacna crocea. The sequence continues at coordinate 42,939,477 of OX031067.1, forward strand.
CTGACAATAGAATAATCCAGTAATTTCGAAAAGGAGCCCTTTGTTGTCAAGGCAGTGAAGTTTTAGTTTCTGAGTCTTAGGCAGCGAGCATCACTTGGAACTGGCCCAGTTATGGTGAAACTCATTAAATACATGCATAAAAGCCCTTCACTGTGATATAACTGAAAATGTGTTGCAAATGGCATTACACACTGATGAATCAGTGGGTGTATTGATGATCTAGATAGATCTGGTTTCAGCCTTTACAACTTGCGAATTTCGGATGTGACTATTGCTTCATTTCAAAACATAGTTTCTTGTGATAAAGTGTTACATTGTACGGCGCTGTGGTATTCTCTGACAACCAAGAAAAACACATTTTAAAAAGAGGAGAAATTACTTGTTTCAAAAGAAGTTGTAACAGCTCATCTATAAAAAAACGTATATATGCTTTGTAAAACTGCAACATGATAAAAACTTAGGAAAATATCACCACCGTAACGAAGTTGTCTATACCGTGACGGACTATTTTGTTGCGGTGTTGACTGTGACGGAGGGGACTTTTTTTATTTGAAACATGGCATAAGCGACATAAAACCGTACAAATGATAATGAAATGTTCACATCTAATTTAAGACCTCACAGTTATATTGACTGTGAAAATTACCTTGTTCTTAGTTGGAATATATACTGTAAAAGTAATGTTACGGATATCATAAACATACGGGTTAAACCGTTTCAGCCATCTGGAGTGTTTTTCAATTCCCAACTTCTTTTATGTCATGAAATGGCCACCATTGACTTCCCAAAGGATGCCACAATGACGACATATACAACATAGGGAAAATTGACGCTTATACAATTTACAAAATTGATTTCTTTAACAACGTGACGGTGGTGACAGGTTTATAGGGGACTGAATGTTCTTTTGGGTTTTATTATCAATTATGTTTCAAATGTTAGAGTTTTGGCACAGAAATTAAATTAGATGTATATACTATGTGTAAAATATGCATAAAAAGTAATTCAGATACGTGATTAGTGCAATCTGGAAAGTTTCACCTCATCTCGTTACGATGGGGACATGTGCTTTTTCGCGAGTGGAAATTTGTTAAGGGTTATTATCATGCTTTAATGTGTTAATGTTTTCACACGAGTCTGTCGTGTTTGTTCCGAACTGGGTTGTAATGGTATATGATGAAAAAAAAGTGAAATAGGTTCAAAGAAAAACACCCACTTTTGAGAGAAAATGCACGGGACGCGATATATACGCTTTCGGTAGAATGACCCTTCTATCAACATTATCAACCGTTTCAACTTGTTGCCAGTCTACCTTCAGTATCATGACTTGTGCAATGGTTGGCAAGATTTTACCGACACTTTCGTATATTCCATGAACACTACTTTGGTATGGATCATCCTCCGAACGGTCTTGGTCTTCACGGAATCTATTTTTTAAATGCATGTTACAAAAAAACACTGACCTTGTCCTTTTAGTAAAAAATAAGGCAAACTCCAAAGGCACTTTTCAAAAGCTTTCAAAATTATAGGTTCGCCGCACATGCGGCGCCACAACTAGGAAACTGACGATATCGGGTAAGACACAATATAGGGAACAGTAGTGTTGCACTTGGGGGTGAAAAATGAAGGTCCCTAAATTGACAAAAGAAGTAGTTTTTCATTTAGTACTATGCTTGAAGTTCAAGAAACCAAAATATCTTGTAGATTGCTGCGCACGAAATACATTTTTTGTTAGCAGACAAATTGACCTTCTAGAGCTTGTTACGGACACTACACAGGGATATAACATCAATAAAATACTTGAAATTGTGTTTTTCTTTTTTTTTATGTCATACAGTTCAAATTTCCTCATATTTTTGACTGGTATAAAACAAAAAATACAACCCAAAATGATAATTACATCTCAAAATCCTTACAAGAAATCTTGCAAAAAATATTGCTGAAAAATTGCCATGTTTCAACTCTGCTCAAAAATAAAGTTCTCATCTTTAGACACTATTATTACACAAAACTTGAAGTTTAACTTATAATCAACATACAGAAATAAAAAAAGTTTTATCAGACTCTGTCTATATCAATTCAAATTTTGAAAACGAAAAAGCTGTAAATTTGGTTACGGACTCTACATGAATATGACAAAGGCAAATCTGTCTATTATCTTGAAATTTGTATTGAACTGTGCTTGTTTCAATACTTTATTATGTAATTTATGATTTAATTAAAAAAAATCCCTGTATATCAGTAATTTTTGCGAATACAAATATGAACAATACAGAAAAAAGAAATGAACTCTTTGACAACTATCTGTTTTCGTATGAATGATATCAGATGTTCTCATATACCTATTTCTGTAGGAATAAACATGAAAACTATTAGTAAAGGTTCTTTTTTTGGGCACATGATAGTTCTAATATAGATATAAATCTGTTCATGGTCTAGTTACGGACACTACGCTTTTTCCTTTAATGGAAATAAACATATTTATAGTCTTTCATCAACTTTTTGGAAATGTCTGTTATTTCTTTGGGCTCAAAAACGAAGTGTAAAATGTTCAATTTCACCTCCCGCCTCTGTATCAAGTGGGAAAGTTGTCAGCGAATGGAAAGAAGGTTGTGTAAGTACTGGTGTGAGTAAGCCAGGAAAACATGGGATGCACTGACTGCCATGATATAACATAGATGTCGAAAGGGGCATTAAACTCCAATCAACCAGCAAATGAACACCAGACAAAGTAAGTAAAATAGAACATTTCGAGTGCAAAACTGTCGTAACTCAAAACTAATCTAACACCCCAAGTTTAGGGCCACAACTGACTCCTTTATAGGGGTTATAACATGTTTTCTTCAGTAAACAATGTAAATTTAGGTGCCATTGCTCATCATGAGCAATGGCACCTAAATTTATATTGTTTACTAAGGAGTCAAATTTGCCTCTAAACTTGGGTGTTTAAGATGGGTTTTTAGTTACAATAGTTTTGCACTTAGCCCTCGATTTGTAGGCGTCTAACTTATGGTTGTATTAAACAGTATATTGTAATTGATTTTGGCCTTAACTCATTACCACACGAGAAAATTTTAGACTGGTCCAAATTGAAAGCATTTGCAGACGAAAAAATAAAGGTGACTGAAACATAGAAATTTGTTCTGAAAGGGGTAGAAAACACTGTGGGAAAAGGAGAAAATGCTGGTTACCAGCATTTTCTCCTTTTCCCCATAGTGTTTTGAAAAGGCTTCTTTCTCAGGGGCGTCAAAATCGGGGATTGAGTGGTAATGTGTTAAAGTAAGTTTCAACGTCTGGCTTGTAAGTGTTATCAAAATCAATTAAAGAGGCAATAATACTCATTTTAAGCCAGTTTTAACTCATTTTGTTTTTTTTGTTTTTTTTTTATCAAAATATAGTCATTCTTATATATCTATGCCAAATATTGCGCCTGATGGTTGCAAGGTTGCTTAGATTACGCCTGATAGAAAATGCATTTCGCGGACTTGTGGCCTTCAATGTACACAGACTGTTCGTTTCCTGATTTTGAATCGAAGATTTTCGATATCCGTTATACACTTGGGTAGATTGGTATGATGATCATGCATTCTGTAACATGACTATATTTGACCTTGGCCTTGATGAGGTAAATAAAGGAAAATGGATGTTTCTCTGTTGCAGCCTCTATTTTTAGACGGAGATCGAGGCCTATATGTAAGTTACACCGTATCCGACTCTGGGCGGAAACCAACGATAAATTTCCATGAGTCACCGCCATTGTTTACAGCTTCGATCGTCAGCCAGTTTTCTTCCGTGTTTCTTTTTTCATTTACACGATATATGTCGGTAATTTATCCTTGTATACACAAAGGACAGATTTCTGTACCATTCTTTTTTTTTTTCGAAATTAACAGCGTTTCTGCTCACCGGCTGTAGATAGGCATCTTTAACAAAAGCTATGTTATTATTATTTCTGTGTAACTTAATGTCAAAATATTTGATATATACTATGTATTAAATCATGTAGTGTCCGTAACTTTCACACCATTCTTTATTATCATCTGTGTAAAGAACATGTTCTGGTATTTTATTTGGAATTGTATCCTGTCTGAATAATGGATATTTAAGCTTTGGAAATATGTCTGTCTTTAAGTTACTGACGCTTATAAAATACTGCAATTATATCTCAATGAATGATATTAAGGGAGAAAACTACCATTTCAACAAAATGTATCTTGAAAATATAAATTGTGCCAATAAAGCTTTTTCAATTAGTAATGTTACCTACAGAATGTAAAAGACAGCTAAATTTTGTTTTTGTATGCAGCAAAAGTATAATTTTAGTTTTATAATAATTTGGTTACGGACACTACACAATTATTGGTAAAGAAAGATGGGAAATAAAATTAACCTTTATTAACTTATTAGCTGGAAAACTTTGGTGTTTTCTAATGTTGGAACCATATTAAGCTGATAAAACAAACTGATTTATAATGAATCATTTGAATAGATTTTCTATGACTAAACTATTTACAGTGATGCCACAGTGGAAAAAATGGTGTTAATAGATATGATGCAATCAAGGAGATTTACTGTATTACATCACCAATCGTGATCCTCAAAATAAACAAGGGATGCTATATTTGATGAAAATAATAAATTAGAACATAATTTGTGATTTTAAGTGGGGCAAAAAAAATGAGGAAAACGGGGTTTTTTTTTTAAGGTTACGGACACTACACATTTTTTGTAGAGTCCGTAACCATTAAAGTTGGTTAACCGCTTTGTTTTAGGGGAAAGATGTTGTCGAATGTATTTTCTGAAATCTGTATAGGTCATGAGTGAATAATGAATTGCTGTGAAGTATCTTTAGAGACTTATACCCACTGAATTTTACATGGTTACGGACTCTACTATTTTTCTGAATAGGCATTTTGTACATTTGAAAAAATCATGAAAAAATTTTTTTGTTAATAACACTTCCAAATGCTTTTCCATGTTGATCAACCTTATCATAGTTGTAATTCTATAACAAAAAGTACTGAAAAAAGTTGTATTAAGAAGTTTTTTTCATCCTATAACAAACAAGAGGTATTCAAGATTAAATTTGCATAACATGCTACTACATTTACAGTTTTCATCATATTTTTCATATTCTTTCACCAATTTTAACAAATCAAACATCAAATTAATCCTTGATAATTTTACTAACTGTTGAATATACCTAATGAGCTCTTACCAGAATATTTAACAAGTAGTACAAATTGAAAAAAGAGTGAAATTCTAAGTGCAACAACATAACGCAAAAAAAGCACCATTTTGGGGGTATGTTTCATGTTATATCTCGGAGGCCTTTTGATCTTAGGTGCTCAAATTTTGGCTGAGACTTGAACATACACTAACAAATGATTACACATAGGTTTCACTGATGTAGGACTAGTGTAAATATAAAATAACTTGACATAACAACCAATTTTTTCAAATGATCCCTATATTGTGTCTTACCCGTATACGTAATATTATTATGCGGTAGCAAACTTGCTTTATGGCCCGAAGGCCCTGGGATCGTTCCTTACTCAATGCACTGGTTTTTTTTTTCTGGCATTGTCCTTGGGCAAGACACCTCAGATCCCAAGCCTAGTGCTGGTGAAAACAGGACAGACGTAAGTAAGAAAGATGTCACAGTGATTGACTGCAATGTGGGTGAAAGCGATACTTAGAACACCCTTTAATCCATCAATACTTAACTCTTTGCCAAACGACAAAATTTTACACTGGTCCAAATTGAAAGCATTCGCAGACGACAAAATTAAGGTGACTCAGAAATTGATGTATTTTTTCGGGGGGAGGGGATAGAAAACAATGTGGGAAAAGGAGAAAATGCTGGTTACTAGCATTTCCTCCTTTTCCTACCATGTTTACAAAAGCCTTCTTTTTTCAGGGTCCTGAAAACGAGGGAGTGCTTGACAGAGGGTTAAAGGTTATACACATTCAGTGTAATCATTCTACATGTCGAAATGTATTATTTTAATAAAAGTATGAAAATGACAACCGAAGGAACATGTCATATAACGTGTTAATACATGTCGAAATGTATTATTTCAATAAGAGTATAAAAATGAAAACTCAAGAACATGTCATATAACTTCTTAATACAAAATCCAACAGTAATCTCGTATTGACAGCATGTAAACTTTGATAATAAGAATGTGAAAACTGTGCGCTACTGACTGGGCAACAAGGGCTTGGCTTACAGAAGAAAATCTGGGTGTCGACAGATTCTTTTTTCAGCCATCGAAACAGATCGAGTTCATAGATTCGCGCCGAAAGGGTTAAAATTGGCGTGGTACACGCGAACATGGGCATTCGGACATTGCCGTCAAGTGTCGTCTCGAACCTGCCCGAGCAATCCGCGCAGACTAATCCGAAACCAAACTTTCTGTATTTATGTGATTTTCTGTCATGCACACTGTAGGACAAGATCTAATGTAGTCGTAAAATGTCGTCTCGGATTAGCCTGCGCAGGCTGATCCGAGACGACACTTGACGCAAATGTCCCAATGCCCCTTTTAGCATTTTGCAAGCCAATTCATTATGAACTCATTCCAATTGACCTTTCATCAGACAAAAAAGTTCCTGTTGCACAAATGATATTGTTACACTGCAAAGAAATTTCTCGTGATCTGATTGGTTCACATGCCGGAAACATACATATCGTCGGTTTACTTCCAAAACCTCGTAACTACAGCTTGTAACAATGTATCATGTACCCTGGCAAAAACCACGTAAAGCCAGTTTCCCTTTTGAGTGCCCCGTAAACATCACTACACGTGCAACACAACATCTAACATGGCGGCGTCGATCGATCACCAGACTGCACGTTTATGCACCATACTGCAAGTTTTTGTGACGTCAGTTCCCAGTGACGTCAGCTTTTATTGAATTGGGGTACTCAAAAGGGAATTTCTATTTCGTCAGCATATTCGATTCGTGAGATTATAAAACAGGAAAATTTCGCTTCATACGCTTTGAAAGGGTAAAACTTTGCAGTATAATGAATTTGTTGTACGGTCAGGTGGCAGGGGACTTGGAAACTTGTTCACGTCTGCTCGGGGCGACATGATTCACCACAGCCGTGAACAAGTTTCCAAGTCACATGCCACTGACCGTGCAACTAATAACGCACTAGACTTGAAACCATGGGTTAGCTGGTTCGAATCTCAAGCTTGACAAATTTTCAGGATTAATGATTGTCACTGCGACAGGATTCATAACCCCCCCCCTAAAAAAAAAAAAAATGACCATTGTTTCGACGATGGTTACAAGGAAAGCAGGCAGTGGTTTGGGAACCATACTGTGTGGAGTACTGGTGATAGAAACTCCAGGAAAGTATGGATAAGAGCACTGTCCGCCGCGATATAACTGAAATAATGATGAAAAGGGGGGTTAAACACTATTCAATCAATTAATCAATCACTCGATCAATCAACCAGACAATAAAACATTAGAAGCAATTGAGGAGCACACATCTGGCTCAAAGGAAAGCATCTGTATTTGGAAGGCTAGAAAATATGGTGGGAAAAACAGAAAATGCTGGTGACCAGCATCTCTCCTCTTTTTTTATATACAATGGTTTTAAATCCCTTTCTCTCCTGAATCACCAAAACACATCAATATTAGGTAAAAAAGCTAAGAAAAATGTTTATGATCGAGACAATTTCGGAAATTCCTTAACGATATGCACGGTACTATCATCACATGGAATGCAAGCGTCAACTGGTGGGGTACATATTTACCAGATTATCGAGTGGTATCGGTTCAAAATGAGGCAGAACGGTGTCTGTCTTTGGTTGATAAAGAAAAATGTCATCCGATTTGTTCCTTATATAGGCAGCAAGACGTGAAAAACCGCTATGGGACAATACAAGGATATCAGCTTTGGCTAACACTTGTTGTTCAAACACCGCGGTATACATTCCATCACAAGCTCTTTCTACATTGTCTATATGTACTATAGTAGAATTCGTTGACACAAAACTTGTATACCGTTTTGCTGCTTCTGTCTTAACGCTAGGATCATCCGTGGCGACATATACAGTATATTTAGAACTGTCATTAAATCGAGACAGAAAACGAAAGAAACTTTGTACACCGATATCTTTTTCTAAAAACCGTGTTCGGATGTGAACCCCAACCAGTTGTTTACGTCCATCTAAGGTCAGGTTTTTAACAAAACTCTCTAACTGATTTTTGAAACTTTCTACTGGTCTAAATAATACTTTCATCAAGGCACATACCACTTCTCTGTCTGACGCTGTAAATAACCATGGTAACAGTTTTCTGGCGTCTGGATGTTCTTTTATCATTAGATTTAACCGTGTGTTTAAGTGCACTACTACTACATGCTCTTTCCAGATATCACCCGGTGGTAAAACGGAAAAGTTGTTGGGCAAACTTCCTTTCCCATCGATAAAGGTCTCGGTTCTCTGGCCTTTGTGTTTGTACCATGTTATGTAAGGCATACATTTAAACCAGTTGTAAATTCTAGGGAACAAAACACTTTTCAGTGGACATGCCTTTCGGTGGTTTAAAACAAATGTACGATTGGTCAAAAGTGCCAATAGAAAGGCAGACATGATTCCCTTCTGGCGATCAGCCAGACCTCCACACACGTCACCCTCTAAACATTCATACACAAGCATCTTACGGCGACAGTCTGGTTCAGGAAATACAAAATTTCCAAACTCTTTTACACGAATTGATGTATCAACCTGAACACAGTCTACGCACTCTGGAATGACCGCCCTCTCTTTATCATATCTTTCCAATTGGAATGTTGAGTGGTCATATTCAACAGTGCCATAGCTGGATAAACGTGTAAACATCCACATGCAAACAACAGTCATCAGCTGAAAAAGGAAATACATGTAGTAAAATCAAATCACAAAAGGACACGATATCCAGTCTGGATTAATCAAAGGCAGCAAACACTTGATAACAAGAGGGCCATGATGGCCCTTTATTATATACCTAGCAGTGAAATCCTGGAATTTCCCAGTGTAATAAATTTTGATATCATCACTAGTGACGTTATCAACTTTCACTTTCACTTCCTGCCGTAATTTGGGAACTACTTTATTTTTCGACTACAATTTTTTCGACTTTCAAACGCAAAATTACAAATAATAATTTTAATAAGGTATATAATACATAGAGGATAATCAACTGGTTAATTTTTATATGAAAAATATCTCACTCGGACGCGTCGTAAGGCATTAAAAAAACTCGTGCTGCGCACTCGTTTTTTCAACGCCTAACAATGCATCCTCGTGAGATATTTTTCATATCAAAAACAACCAGTTGATTATCCTCTATGTATCGCAGTTCCAAGAAGGTCCCTTTTTGCGTGATGGGTCACAATGATTAATCCGAACAAGTCTTCACTTAATTAGGGATTCATTATAACCTACTGAATCATGAAGTACAATGGTCTTTGCCATGCAGGAAATTGAAAAATAGTTCACAATTTCGGCTCAGGTCGGCCTGCGCAGCCGGCGCAGTTTCACCTGGGTCTATAATTCTTGCAGACGCATTTAACCATCTTTTTAAAGAGCATGGCTCAAATTCACTTTACAACCGAACAAGTATGACTAAATTTCTGTGAGTGTAGTCATAGTTTTTATCTCCACTGGCCGAAGGCCAACGGGCTATGTCATGGTCCGGTGTCCGTCCGTGCGTCCGTTAACTTTTATTTCAAACATCTTCTCTGAAACTTCCCATCCAAATTTGATGAAACTTCACAAAATTATTCTGCTATGGTCCTCTTCAGAATTTCTTGAAAGAATTTGATTCCATCAAAAACTCTGTGCAAGGAAAGCGCGATGAACCGACGTCTCTCCTTAAAGGTGGGTATCTAGAATTTTCACATTCCACCAAATAAAACAAAATATACATGTATATCACTGAAATTTATATGAAAGAACAATACAAATCATCAATAATTAAGAATCATAAAATTACAAAAAAAATTTTTATTGTGGTATTCCCTTAAAAGGCTACGTAGCTTCTTCAGCTATTTTTAGATTTCCCGCCAAAAATTTTAAAAAGCATTGTGGGAATGTTAAGTGACTGGCAAGTGACTAATGACTCTAAAATTCCATAAAATGACAAACATGTAATTATTTTCCATAATGTCCTCTTCGGACGCTCTGTTTGAAGCTTCATTTGTATATTTTCGGTGTGTAAATGAGCGAGTTGCTTATCTAATAATAGACCGTGTTTCCCGTCGGTATCGAACTGGGCTGTAGTAAATCTCTAATTTCTCATGTTGTCGGATGGTTTTCGACTGCTGGGGTGTTATGAATGATAATTATAAGGCTTTTGGAGTATAAGGATGATTTTTTTTGTATTCTTGTTAAATTTTCGTCCCAAAATCTGAAGGGCCACCTTTAAAATTTTCAATCACTTTCCTACAGGTGTCTCAATGAATTTTGCGAATTTCCAGCCTAATGGCTACTTTTCTGCATTAATCTTACAGCTGATTTTGGTGATCTATTTTGATAATATGATTTCATAATTTCACAATGTTATATAGACGCGTCATTACAAACAATCACACGGAAAATGACGTCGGGATGACGTCGTTACGTGATGTCAACCATTTCCCAACTTATGTACATATATATCGATAAAAAATGTTATCCTTTCAAATGACAGTTAGATCTATATTGTTTTCTGACAATGCTAGATCTATTGGCTTTTAGTACATAAGGAAATAGAATCTATGAGGTCTAAATAATATGAAACAGCCTGTATTTTATGAAACACCCTGTACTTAACAGGTTTCTAGATAATGGGTCAAATTCGTACATGTCATCATAGCCCTGTTTGTGTCATCAGATGAAGCCCTGTTGTGACAATTGAATGGGCTTACATGTAGGACTCTAATGGCTCCCCTGCTTCTCTTTTCTATCTAAAAATTTGATTTCGTGAGCAAAGGATTGTGACAATCAATCTTTTTACAGGTAGGACCCTGTACTGTAGCTCCATATTTTTCTTTATTTAATTCGTCAATAAAGGGTCGTGGCAACTAAATGTACTTACAAGCAGGGCAAAATTTCCACGTCTTGCCATGGACAGCTTCATCGCCTATCATGAATGATGAATTGTCTACAAGTAGTGTGTCTTCATCTGTAACGATAAAGTTTGATCTCGTAATTTAGTCTAGTATATTATTAACCTTTTTGCAGCAAAGCGCGACTTAACGACCTCTTGCGAACAATATAGATCAAGATCAGACTGCACAGAACGTGCAGTCTGATCTGAAATCTACATTGTCCGATAAAATGATAGCATTTGTCCTCTATTTAGTTTTTTCTTTTCTGTGAAAACCAATTCTGAAAATGTGATTTGATCTTTTTCCGCCATTTCGAAAGAGCACGTCGTTTATTTGTTACATTGATGGTTAACTCTTTCCCAAACAAGCCCTGGTTTTACGTGTCTGAGGTAAAAGTCTTTGAAAACACTGTGGGAAAAGGAGAAATTGTTCGTAACGAGCAATTTCTCCTTTTCCCAACAGCGTTTTCTACCCTTTTTGAGAACTTTCTGTAATTTTCTCCAAGTCTAAAACTGTCGTCTGCAAACTCTTTCAGTTTGGAAGGGTTCAAAATTTGTTGTTTGGGAAAGGGTTAAAGTTGAAGCCCAGGCTTCCATGTCTCTCACTGCTGATCATTGTCTCGATGATCTTATAGCATCTAACATGGGGAATGGAAGAAAACGCTGCTTACTAACGTTTTAGCCTTTTCCCACTTCTATGTTTTACATTTTGTCCTTAAAACCCTTAAATCTTTACCAAACTACAAAATGTTAGACTGGTCCAAATTGAAAGCACTTGCAGACGACAAAATAAACGTAACTCAAGCATTGAAATTTGTTTCCAGCTGGGTAGAAAACATTGTAGGAAAAGGAGAAAATGCTGGTTAACAGCATTTTCTCCTTTTCCAACAATGTTTTCAAAGTCTTCTAGATCTATCTCAGGGTCGGAAAAACCAGGGATTCTTTGGTAAAGAGTTAAAACGTGGGACAGGGTTTACCCATGTCAAGGTACAAGCGTCCCACTTAACAAAATCTACTTCTACATACCTGTTTTAAAAGTTTATCAGTACCACATAGTACTTCACAGTTACACACAGGGGGAACAATTTGAAAACATTGTAGAAAACAGATTAAATGGCGGGAAACAGCCATAATTTTCTCCTTTCCCATAGTATAGTGTTTTCGATCCGTTCAATGGCAGGCTCAATATTTTCAGTCACATTTGTCATTCGCAAATGCCTAGGAGTAGAAGTACTAGTATGTCTACTCAAACAGAGTTTGAAATGTGTCTAACCCCGTTTGAAACGTTAATTCAGATATAACTCGCGGCAGCAAGTGCACCTAGTCTCAATAATGATACGCCCCGGTGATCTTTTTCATATTTGGACATTTACTGTACACCGTACCAGAACCGTACCTGAGGCGACCAGTCGAAAAGTAACATCGCCTTTCGGGACAGTTATCTGTACTACAAGTCCACCCATAGATCTGTGCTTTCCTGGAGTTTTCTGTGACCAGAACTACGGACTGGTTATACTTCCAATCCCGCGGGCTGGTTTCACAATACCTTTAGTCTGAAGGTGTCTGCTGCGATGCTATTTTTGTGACTGGTCTTCGCATGAATTCATGCCTTCAGTCTGACGGTGTCTGCTGCGATGTTATTTTTGTGACTGGTCTTCGCATTCATGCCTTCAGTCTGAAGGTGTCTGCTCCGATGTTATTTTTGTGACTGGTCTTCGCATTCATGCCTTCAGTCTGAAGGTGTCTGCTCCGATGTTAGTTTTGTGACTGGTATTCGCATTCATGCCTTCAGTCTGACGGTGTCTGCTCCGATGCTATTTTTGTGACTGGTCTTCGCATGAAGTCCATTCCTTCAGTCTGAAAGTATCTGCTCCGATGCTATTTTTGTGATTGGTCTTCGCATTCATGCCTTCAGTCTGGAGGTGTCTGCTCCGGTGCTATTTTTGTGACTGGTCTTCGCATGAAGTCCATGCTTTCAGTCTGAAGGTGTCTGCTGCGATGCTATTTTTGTGACTGGTCTTCGCATTTATGAATGCGAAGACCAGTCACAAAAATAGCATCGGAGCAGACGCCTTCAGACTGTTCAAGTAGTACAGATAACTGTCCCAAAAGGCGATGTTACTTTTTGACTGGTCGCCCCTGGTGTACAGTAAATGTCCAAATATGAAAAAGATCACCGGGCCGTCTCATTATTGAGACTCCAGACTGAAGGTACTTTCACAAATAACCATCGTGAAACAGTGATGAATGAGGTCTTTAAAAAACCCTGTCGCATGTATGATCAATTCGGCCCGACAAGCGAGTCGAACACCAAATATCTGGAATCAAACCAAGCTCGCTACGAGGCCTATCTTTTACAGTCTGAAGGCTCTGCTCCGATGTTATTTTTATGACCGGTCTTTACGGTCTGCGAAGACCAGTCATAAAAATAACATCGGAGCAGATCCTTCAGACTGAAGGTAACTCGCTACCAGCTGAATGTTACAGAGGAAACGCTTCACGAACATAATCTATGAAACGGCTACTGTGAACTTACCTTAAAATTGTGTTCACTCCCAAGCTGTTATAAACATCGAACGGAATTTAAATTAAGCCTTCTCGGTTACACTTGCACCACTGAATATATTTAGACAGATTCCCCACGTAGGTCTAGACTGACATAACTTAAAGATCGGCACCCTTCATTAATTCCGTGTACAGTCTGAATCAACATACTTGTGTTTTATTTCCGACACTCCGCATTTAAAGTCTCTCACGGTGATATCATTTACAAGTATTGATCACTTTCTCATACGCCCAATAACCTGAGCATTGTGTATGTAACGCAAGTTGTGAAGGTCAAAGATCGACTTAGACCATTACCAAAGCGAATGCAACATGTTGATCTTCGGAGAGCAGTAAATCAGCAAACCATAATATCAGTCCTTCAGAAACCGGTGTGAAAATTTTATATGTACTCAGTTGACACACTATGTATCAACCCTTTTCCTGCAAAATGAATAAAATGAAACATTCCAGACGATGGTTAAATCTCAAATATTGCTGTTTCAGTGGTAATTTTTGTGGGAAATATATCTCCCTGTCGGAGAGGGTAATATCAAGATCAGACTCCACGTTCTGTGCGGTTTGATCATGATCTATACTGGCTGCAAAAAGTCCTAGAGTGGCGCTCAGTAGCCGGAGGGTTTAAGATGGGTTAAAAGATCTAGACTTATTTCTAAATATAGATAGTCACGGTTCACTTACTGTATTTGTTTTGACTGTAAAATCCCGTCCCATCATGTTTAAAATATCGGAAAACCCAAGTGGCCGCGAAACAGGTACTCTATACGAATTCAGCAGGTTCATTTTTATGAACATGAGGTAAGGACATTACAAATTGACTTCTTTGAAAAAGAAGCCAAGAGAGGTCAGCATCAATGTTTTCAAGTAGATCATTGGCTTTTAATTTCAATACATTGTGGTACATGTAAACAAACAAGTGAAAAAGCCGCCGCATAAAAACGTCATTAATTAATGCTTTACTTGGTGGGCTTCTTGTCTCCTTTTCAATTCGCATGATCTTGTCCAGCAGTATTCTTTCTCTTTTTTAACTAAATTATTCTTATTATTTTTTTTTTTTTTTGCTTAGATTTATTTACTTAATGAAAAAATACAATTATACAAATATTTTCTTGAATTTGTCATGTAAAAATAAGTTTACCATGTCTATTTCGTTTTTTTTTTTATTTCGATTTATTTACAAAACCATGAAGAAACAGACTGTGTATCAGAACAATTTCACAAAAGAAATGGATTTAGACAGCAAATTCTGTGACAGTCTGCCTTTTAAACTCTCCACTGTTGGGGAAATCTGATGACCTCTCCAATTAGTTGTACGGTCAGGTGACAGGGGACTTGGAAACTTGTTCACGGCTGTGTTGAATCTTGTCGAAGGCGAGGTAGCGAAATGATTCGACACAGGCGTGAACAAGTTTCCAAGTCCCCTGCCACCTGACCGTACATTCACCACAGCCGTGAACAAGTTTCCAAGTCCCCTGCAACCTGACCGTACAACGAATTTATTATACTGCAAAGTTTTACCCTTTCAAACATGGCGCGTCATTTATATTTAAGCAAAATTTACCCGTATTATAATCTCACGAATTGAATATGCTGACGAAATTCCCTTCCGAGTGCCCCAATTCAATGAAAACTGACATCACTGGAAATTGATGTCACTACTTAAGACGTGCAGTTTGTTGCATAAGTGCGAATCTCCGAGCAGAGTTGTCGTTCGTTACCTCACATACATCTCTGCGATGGGCTAAATGACAAGAATCTTGTCAAACCGAGGAAAAGATTTTTTGTTACTGTTTAACTGTTCCATATGTGAAATTGTAAGTTTGACAAAGGAAATATGATTCTGGATACATTATAGGTGCGTTCAAACTGATGAATTTACCTATATAAAATGGAACTATTTTTTTCGAGCCTCTTCACTTTTCAGGATCTTACGCCGATTTTAACGAAAATGGCTGCGCCCATAAATGATGACAACTGATTTGACACACCGCTGGATCTAAGTTTGTACGATTAAAAATCAAGTTATCGTCCCTTAAAGATATTTAGGCATTTCAGAAAATGCCTCATTTGTTCATTTCCTATCACTAAGTCTGATTGGTCCCATGCTGTTTGAACAGCACACGAAACAATCGATATTGGTCTTTCTTTCACCGGCGTTTGTGTAGCCATTTTGAGTTATGGTCATGTGACAAAAATATGATGTAATGAAGGACTACTTTCTTAGCCCATTACAGAGGTGAATGTAATGATCCGGAGTGCAAGAGAGTGCATAAGTGCGCAGTCTGGTGATCGATCGACGCCGCCATTTTGGATGTTGTGTTACACGTGAAGTGATGTTTACAGGGCACTCAAAAGGGAAACTTGCTTTACGTGGTTTTTGCCAGGGAACATGATATACATGTACATGTATGTTCCCGACATGTTCACCAATCAGATCACGAGAAATTTCTTTGCAGTATAATAATGGAACTGATCACTCTTTACCAGGCGATAAAATTTTACGGTGTTCGATTTGCAGACGACAAATTGAATTTAGCACAAATAATGAAATTTGTTTAACTCATTACCAAACGACAATATCATAGGCTTGTCCTAATCAAAAACATTTGCATATGACAAAAGTGGCTAAAAATTTGAAATTTGTTTCCAGTGGGGTAGAGGGGTAGAAAACATTGTGGGAAAAGGAGAAAATGCTGGTTACCAGCATTTTCTCCTTTTCCCACAATGTTTTCTAAAGGCTTCTTTCTCAGGGTCGTCGTAAGTAGGGGTTGTGTGGTAATGGGTTAAGAAGCTGTAGAAAATATTTCAGGATTAAAGGAGAAATTTCTGCTTTGTCTCCCTTTCATCACTGTTTTCTCTAAATTTATAGTTCTAGTTTTCACCTTTTCACACAATGTTTTCTCGCAGAATCTCTAACCCTTTACAAAACTAGCCCTGGTTTTTACAACCCTGAGATAGATGCCTTTTGAAAACATTGTGGGAAAAGGAGAAAATGCTGGTGACCAGCTGTTCTACTGGTGTGGTGATAGCATTTCTAGGAAAGCATGAACAGGTGCACCGTCATTAACCCTTTACCAAACTACAAAATTTTAAACTGGTCTAAATTGAAAGCACTTGCAGACAACAAACTAAGAATAACTCAAAAATTGATTTTTTTCCCTAGTAGGGTAGAAAACATTGCGAGAAAAGGAGAAAATGCTGGTTACCAGCATTTTCTCCTTTTCACACAATGTTTTCAAAAAGCTTCTTCCTCAGGGTCGTGAAAACCAAGGATTGTTTGGTAAAGGGTTAACCCTTTGGCATTATTTTAGACTGGTCCAAATTGAAAAGACTTGCAGACGACAAAATAAACATAACTCAAAAATTGAAATTTGTTTCCAGCTGGATAGAAAACACTGCGAGAAAAGGAGAAAAAGGCTTCTTCCTCAGGGTCGTGAAAACCAGGGATTGTTTGGTAAAGGGTTAATTAGCTGAGTAAAGCATTTCAAACAATTGGTTGCAACTCGTCTATGGTGCCACTGATCCTCTACATATTACCTTGACTTTGTAATTAATGGAGCCACGCCCTGGCAAAAGGGTTTTTAGTGTACGTTTGTTTTGCATTATATCTACAGCAAATCATCTAATGACTATGGATCGATATAACAAATTTCATCCAACAATTGACTGAATCATAAGGTAGAATGATACTTGGTCATGCATAGAATTTAATAATGGCAGAATATTTCGACACTTGTCAGCCTGCCCAAACTGCACTGACTGACATGAGTTACTAATACTTTTTGCAGATGCACTAAGGCAGATTCTCCGACAAAGCGTGACTGTAATACATTTGGCATGCAACATCCGAAAAAGGCATTCGGACATTTGCGTAAAGTGTCGTCTCAGATCAGCCTGCGCAGTCCGCTCAGGCTAATCCGAGACGACACTTTACGACTACATTATATTTTGTGCTACAGTAGACTTGCGCATAATAAAAAAAATATATATGAGAACGGAAAGTGTCGTTTCGAATCAGCCAGCGCGAACCGCGCAGGCTGATCCGACACGACACTTTACGCAAATGTCTGGATGCCCCTTTTCAAGTTTTGCAGGTCATTTATACTACTCAAAATTTGCTAGGGATCAGCATATCAGAGTAACTCTAGATTTCATGTGGCATGTATCATGTATGATTTTAAGATATGTTACAGTGCCACACTGATTAGGCTAACTAAATCATCAGTGATAATGGATCTTTTACCCTTTACCTCACAAAGCCGACTTTAACAGACACTGAGAAAGAAGCCTTCGGAAAACATTGTTGGAAAAGGAGAAAATGCTGGATACCAGCAATTTCTCCTTTTCAAACGATGTTTTCTACCCTATGACAGACAGCATAGTGCACTTTGCATTTGGTTTTTAGTCAGCAAATGCTTTCAACTTGGACAAATCTAGAGTTTTATAGTGTGGTAAAGACTTAATGCAAAACTGTTGAACATAATATACCCATACTGAAATATGTAAGTGATCCCTATAAAAAGTTGAGTAGTATATTATTATACTATCTATCCAACTCATGTCGTTCGTTTTGTCACGAATTTCGCCATTCATATAATGTTGTAAATTTTACATATTACATTATATGCATGACGAAGTTTGTCCCAAAACGATTGCATAATGCATAATGCATAATGCAACTACATTATCCACCACACAACGCCACTCATCTATCAGCCGACCCCCGGTAGCGTACAGGGCTCAAAAACGGGGGTTGCTGGTTTGATCCCCGGCTTGGCGAATTTCTTTCCAAGGACTGATGATAGACATTGCGACAGAGTTCACCGCTGATCATTAATTGTTTCGACGATGATTACCTGGGAGAGCAGCCAGTTGGTTGGAACAATATTGTTGGGAATACTGATAAAAGAAGCCCCAGCAAAAAACCGCTGGCCGCCGCGATTTGAATGAAATAATGTTGAAACGACTTTAACCCTTTCCCAAACAAGCCCTGGTTTTTACATGTCTGCAGTAAAAGTCTTTCGAAAACACTGGGAAAAGGAGAAATTGCTCATCACGAGCAATTTCTCCTTTTTCTCACAGTGTTTTCTACCCCTTTTGAGAACTTTCTGCCATTTTCTCAAAATCTAAAATTGTTGTCTGAAACTCTTTTAGTTTGGAAGAGTCCAAAATTTGTCGTTTGGAAAAGGGTTAAACATCAATCGATCGATCGATCGATCGATCAATCAATCAATCAATCAATCAATCAATGTTCTAGTCTCCTAATGGAAAACAGTTATTTCCACAATTGTATTATCCTACAAAATTTGCTATGAATAAAAATGAGTATTATTTTACTACTTTAACTGAGCCACTTTTTCCTATTTCTCCTTCTTGGAATTACCATTCTTAATCTAAAACCGCTATATTCCCATTACAAAGCATCTTCGCAAGCCAAGGATACTAAGGTAGAACGTAACGTACAAAGTGGAGTTAGTATCCTTGGCTTGCGAAGATGATTACAAAGTACATAGTAATTATCCCCTTTTCAGGCAATAAAAAATAAAGTATCAATAAATAATTTCAAGACAGACATCAAAGAAAATTTTGGTCGATCGGAAATGTGTAAAAGTATTATATATCAGTGTAAATCCATATTTATCAACAAATAAGAACTTCTATTCCATGTTGCACTAGAGTTAGGGTGGTAATACCTTATCGACTCATTTGTCATTTTTTTTTTTTAAATCCTTTATGAATTTTTATTTCTAAACTTGAATGGAAGAAGTCGTTACTTAATAATGTTCTACACCAGCTTATTATCGATCTGGTACAGAGAATTGAACGAGTTGATATATTTTACCAAACAATCAAAGATAAAAAAAAAAAAAAATCACTAATCACCTTGGCTAGCTAGGTT
Organism: Tridacna crocea; assembly: GCA_943736015.1. Taxonomy (NCBI): domain Eukaryota; kingdom Metazoa; phylum Mollusca; class Bivalvia; order Cardiida; family Cardiidae; genus Tridacna; species Tridacna crocea. The sequence goes on from OX031067.1 coordinate 42,959,035, forward strand.
CAAAACCTCACAAGAAGCATTGAGTTTTTCTCGGGAGTTTGGAGCTCTAGCTGATGAAACAACAAACATTGAAAGCTGTCGCTGTGATTCGACTGAAATAATAGTGAAAGCGGCGTAAAGCCGATCAACCGTATTAAAAGAGCATTAAGAAAAAAATGTTGGAAAAGGAGAAAATTTTGGTAATTAGCATTTTCTCCTTTTCCCCCCAATACTTTTTCAGATTTTCAGGACTTTCAAGTCCATCATGGCTGTTAAGCCACATTTAAAAACTGGTCTACATTAGTCTCAATAAGAGACGCTACGGTGATTTTTTTCATATCTGGACATTTATTGTGCACCGTACACCAGAGGCGACCAATCAAAACGTAAAATCGCCTTTGGGGACAGTTATCTATACAATTAATGGTCTCCATATGCGTTGAATTTGGACCAGTCAAATATATCGGACATTGTAGATCGAAGATCAGACTGCAAGGTCTGTGCAGTCTGATTTTGATCTACAATTTCCTTAACAAGTGATTTAGTAGCACTTAGCAGCCGAAGGGTGTTGCCAAACTATTACATCGCACAGCTGGAATAATCTTAATTAATTTACTTGGCTAAAATGAAGAATTGCAATGGATCCGCAAAACAAACCATGCCGTGTACCGGATGTAAATCACCTCCAAATCGAAGAGCTGTTCATCGATTGGCTGAAAAGTTAACAACACGTATCACAATAACAATATTTGACAGCATGCAACAATGACATATGGTACATTTACCGAGTGATACAGGGCTTAAACGAATTTTGCAAAATAATCTTAAATAAAACTTACACATCACAAAGAGGTAGGCTTGTTATTATACATTGAAATTGACAATTAGCACTGTCCATAGTCACCATAATTGATATCTGCAAGTTTGTGGTTCTTTCGTTATCATTCGGATTCTGAATTGACTTTAAAAGGTTGCAGGTACCAAAAGCTTTATTTTTGTTGCGAAAATACGTGTCCACTTTATGATATGCCTGCCTTTACTTGTATTACTGTTAGATCTATTCAAATTCTTTTACAAACGTAGTGAAAATACCTCAGTTTGAACAGTTGAATTAATCCAGCAATAAATATCAAATGCAGCTTTTTTTATTAGGTTATACTTTACTCGTTACCAAACGACAAAATCCTAGACTGGGAATGGTCCATATTGAAAGCATTTGCAGACGACAAAACAAACACTTGTTTTACCACCTTGAAGACTCAAAACATTTCAGTTTTTTAGTCTTATTTGTTTTATCTTCAAACGTGTTAGACAAGACTCAAAATTATAGTGTCATTTTGTAAAAGGCTTAACCCTTTACCTGATATGCCAATTTTAGGCTCTTCCATTTCAGCAGCAAATAAAGATATGATGTCAAAAATATGGACAAATAAGGATACAAATATCTGACTGAGTGGAAAACATTGCGGAAAAAGGAGAAATTCCTTGTTACAAGCAATTTCTCCTTTTCCCACAATGTTTTCAACAGCTGTCTTTTGTTGATTTGTCAAAATGAGTATCTATGGAATAAAGGGCTAAAAAAAGGATAAATAGTATTTATGAGTGATGCGGTTGCCTTTCTTTGCATTTGAATTGGTTTCTTTCATTTTCAGGAGTAGTATAGAGATTGAAGATGAAGTTGATAGTTTGTTTGCTGGTGGTATGCCTATCATATAAGGAGATAGTTTGTCCACCTGTGGCACCTAACCCACAGCCTGTAGAGGGTGATTCACCTGAGGAAGACCCAGTGAGTGTTTTAAAGAGATAAGTAAAAGCCACTGAATCAATACACATCCTAACATCAAGACAAAATTTTTAGTGAAGACTCACTTTACCAATCAACCCTGAGTTTTAACCCTTTCCCAAGGACAAATTTTATACTCTTCCAAACTCAAAGAGTTTGCAGACGACAATTTCAGATTTGATAAAAATGGCAGAAAGTTCTCCAAATGGAAAGAAAACACTGTGGGAAAAGGAGAAATTGCTCATAACGAGCAATTTCTCCTTTTCCCACAGTGTTTCCAAAAGACTTGTACTGCAGACACATAAAAACAAGAGCTTGTTTTGGAAAGGGTTAATGTGACTATGAAACAGAAGTGTTGAAAATATTTTGGATAAAGGAGAAAATGCTGTTAGCTAGCATTTCTTCCTTTTTTCACAATGTTTTCTAATGTTTCATAGAAAACTCTGATCTTCTGAGACACATTTGATTTGTCATCTGCCTATGCTTTGAAGTTGGACAAGTCTAAAATTATGTTGTCTGATGAAGAGTTAAGCATTAACCCATTACCACACAATCCCTACTTTTGATGCGCCTGAGAAAGAAGCCTTTAGAAAACATTGTGGAAAAAGGAGAAAATGTTGGTAACCAGCATTTCTCCTTTTCCCACGATGTTTTCTACCCTTCCCCAAACAAATTTCATATTTTCAGTCACTTTTATTTTGTCATCTGCAAATGATTTCAGTTTGGGCAAGTCTATAATATTGTCGTTTGGTACAGTGTTAAAGGACTAAAGAAATAATTTTCTCAGAAGGGGAAGTAAATTGCCAGTATGGAAAGAAAAACAAAGTAGCATGTAGAGAAGATCAAAAATCAGACTGCACATTCAGAATCCGCCTGCAGATTTTGCAATCCTATTCTGGATATACACCTTGGACTTCTCTAAGTATTATGAACATGTATATAAATGCTTATACTTGTACATTTTATCTTGTATATTGCAGGGATTTGGTCTAGAATATGACAGATATTTACGGGAAGTTGTACAAGCTCTGGAAGAAGATGAGACGTTTAGAAAAAAACTTGAGGAGACAAATATTTCTGATATCAAGGTATTATCATATAGAGTTCGTAAAGCATTTTTTCAGTATCATCTCAGTTATATTGCTGCTGCCAGTGCCTCTATCCATGCTTTCATGAGATTTTTTTTTTTTTACCACTTCTTTGCAAAATTTTATTCCCATGACACTGGCTACTTTCCCACAAATTAACCCTTTACCACACAATGATGATTTTTGAGGACCCTGAAAGAGAAGGCTTTAGAAAACAGGAAAAAATTCTGGTAACCAGCATTTTCTCCTTTTCCCACAATGTTTTCTACCCTTCCCATAGCAAATTTTAACTTTTTTGTCACATTTATTTTGTCATCTGCAAATGCCTTCAATTTGGACCTGTCCAAAAATTTGTTTGGTAAAGAATTAATGGTCAAAACAAAAATGAGAGAGGAATAAATTTTGTTGCAATGACGGTGGTGTAATCCTCCAATAGAACATGACTGACTTGAACTTGGATTTGAACATGGGATACCAGTGCTCTCAATAAGGGACCATTTCAGGAATTTTTGTAATTCCATGTTCAAATTTCAGGAATTTTTTTTAAAAAATCAGGAATTTTTTTTCGACATCGGTCAATGTGGTCTTGAGCTTAGATTTATTTTGATTGTGTTGCGGAATGGCCAACCCTTATGTTGTGGTTACTCTAAAGTTTTATCCAGGAAGACATATCTGTAGAATAACCATATAATGGGGGTAAAAAAGGAAAGAAGAATTACCTCCCTTTTCTGAAAAAAAAACAAAAAGAACAAAATATCAACAAATATCTTCAAGATGGACATCAAATAAATTTCTGGTCCATCAGAAATGTGCAAAAATATTATACCAGTATAAATCCTTATTTATCAATTAATAAGAAATTTCATTCCATTTTGCGCTAGAGGTGTTAGGATGGTAATAACTGAAGAATTATAACCATAAGCATGTTTCATAATTGTTAAAATGACGTGTTGAACAACAGCCTGTTTCTTTCGTCATTTGTTTCAAACCAAGTGAACATGCGAAACCATCCATCTTGTATTTTGATGCGCATGAATTTCTTTCAGTTTTCTAGTGGATTATGGAAGACACGTATTTCAGACAGACGTGAATTCCTTCGTAACGACGATCAAGTCGCACAATTATTCTTTCAAAAAGAAAAAAAACTCCTTAAGTACGCTGCATAATTCCCGAAATAAATGCGTAATGAGACTATACGCTGCTGATTTTTTTGAAGAGTCGGACAAATTATTAGTAGATCTATTAGATCTACTCGATTATTTGAATTTCTTTCATGTTGCATTTTTGCAAAAAAAAACAACATTCCCCGATCTTCGATTGCATGCCTCTATTAATTGCATTTGTCCATTAATTTCTATCGCTGCAGTCAAATTAAAGACGATTGATTACTAAGCGATCTTAAATTGATGGACCAATTAAACACGTACCATAATCCGATCATAAATTGGATAAACAATCGCATATGTGTAATTGTCATCTGTACACCGTAATCTGGATCACCAAAACGCTTTTACATGGCTATAGAGGCTCTTTGTAAAGCGCCTTCCTTACATTGAATGGACGTTATCGAAGTTTTCCACACGCATCAAACCCTTTGTGCATTAAAAAAAAAACGTCCGGGTTGAAATTCTCGTACGTTTTTGTCATAATATGGACGTTAAAAAAACGTCCGACTTGGAAAATGCCGACGTTTTTTCTAAAAATTTGGACGTAATACACGTCGACGTCCGCTTATTGAGAGCACTGGGATACTCTTGTTTCAAGTCCTTTATGTTACTGATTGAGCCATCAGGCCTTGCTATACATGTAGAGAGATTACTTGACCTATAGGTGTTCAGTAATGTGAAATATATAGTACAGAAAGTATATAATTACAGTATATATATAGTACTGATATATAGTATAATATAGAATATATAGTACTGATTGAGCCATCAGGCCTTGCTATACATGTAGAGAGATTATTGGTGTACAGTAATGTGAAATAAATAGTACAGGAAGTATATATAGTATATACATAGTACTGATATATAGTATACTGCATATAGATTATATAGTACTGATTTAGCCATCAAGCCTTGCTATACATGTAGAGAGATTATTTGACCAATAGGTGTTCAGTAATGTGAAATGTATAGTACAGGAAGTATATATAGTATATACATAGTACTGATATATAGTATAATATAGAATATATAGTACTGATTGAACCATCAGGCCTTGCCATACATGTAGAGAGATTATTTGACCAATAGGTGTTCAGTAATGTGAAATATATAGTACAGGAAGTATATATAGTATACATATAGTGCTTATATATGGCCTACAACACGCAAAAAGGGAATTCGGACATGTGCGTAAAGTGTCATTTTGGATCAGCCTGGGCAGTGTGTGCAGGTTGATCAATCCGAAACGACACTTTCTGTTTCTGTGTAATTTTCAGTTTTGCGCATGTCTACTGTAACACAAAATCTAATGCAGTGGTAAAGCGCCTTCTTGGATCAGACTGCGCAGGCTGATCCGAGACAACACTTTACGCAAATGTCCGAATGACCATTTTTGCTTGTTGCAAGCCATATAGCATATGTAGAATATAATACTGATAGAGGCACCAGGCCTTTTTATACATGTAGAGAGATTATTTGACAAATAGCTGTTCAGTAATGTGAAATATATAGTACAGGAAGCAATAGCAGGTGAAAGAAACAAATGCCAGCAGGTTGATTTTGATTTTTTAGCCTTTTTAATTGTCTGCAAGTGTCTCACCTGCAAGTGTCCATATTCTGAGAAATTTTCTAGCAAATCAGATTTACTCTTCCTTGCTATAGATGTTGGAAGGTTATTTTACTTCAATGGCAACATTGTAAAAAAAGTTTGGTCTGTGCACATTTAACCCTTTACTGCACAATCCCAAGGTTTCACAACCCTGAGGAAGACAGCATTTGAAAACAATGTGGGAAAATTAGAAAATGCTGATGAAACTGTGCTCAATGCATACAAGGACGAATCTATCATTTGGAAAACATTTGAATTGTTTGCCTGTAAAATTTATTTAGTGCAGATGAGAAGTGTGGTAAAAGGTAAATAAGCTTTTATATTTGTGATGTTTTATAACACAGTTTCTCTATACTGTATATACAGTACAACCTGTATTCAGAGACCACTCAAGGGAAGTACTGAAATTGGTCTCTTAGAGCAGGTGGTCTTTAAATACAGGTTATATTAGGTAAATGTAAGAAGGCTTTTTGTATCAGAACAGTGGTCTCTTAAAGCAGGTGGTCTCTTAATACAGGTGGTCTCTAACACAGGTTTAACTATATATTTCAGAGTGGTAAAATTGCCATGCATCTAGATCTGGTGTCCCATCAGATTCGAGAGAGACTCGATGAGATCAAGAGACAGGAGATTCAGCGTCTACGTATGTTGGCACGTGAAAAAATGAATAAAATGAATGGTATGGAGCTTTTAGATTTGATAAAATCTTCAATGAAAAGAGGTATGAGTCAGTCAGAGTTGTGAGTATGTTCTATACAAGGTGGATGGAACCTCCTGCCTTGGTGTGACAGGGATTGAAGTTATTTATACTCACTAAGTGCCCTATGTAAAGGGGCACTGAGGAATTTTTCACATTTTCATTCATTTTTGATTTGTTAGCTCCACTTGCTAAAGGCCAGTGGGCTTATGTCATAGCCCAGTGTCCGTTGTGCATCTGTCAGTGTGTGTGTTAACTTTTTATTTCAAACATCTTCTTTGAAACTGCCCATCCAATTTTGATGAAACTTCACAGAAATGATCCTAGGGCTACTCAATTTGGATCTAGCTTTATCAAGTGGTTGTCTACCAAAGGTGCCCAAATTGTAGCCCTGGAATTTCATTTTACCCTGTCCAGGGGGTCACAAGTTTCACATGGGCTAATATTGGGAATTTTTTGAAAATCTACCTGTACCTAGCCATAAGGCCTAGGGCTACCAAATTTTGCGTGTATTTTGGTCTGGTGGGCCTCTACCAGGAGGGCCCAAATTATAGCCATGGGGTCAAGTTTGAAAAAAAGTTGTTCGTCCCCAACTTTGAAACCAATTGGCCAAATATTGTAATGTTTGGCTTGTAGTGTTTTTACTTATTACAGTTATTAGCCAGTGGAGTGATACAGGGCCATCATGGCCCTCTTGTTTTTTTTTTTTTTTTTTTTTATACCTTTAGGTCTGGTATTGTAAGTGTTATTACTTATGTATTGCCCCTTACACTTTAATGTGTTTTTATACGCCCTTAACTTTTACCAAACAACAAAATTTTAACTTGTCCAAATTGAAAGCATTAGCAGACGACAAAATAAATGTGATGCAAAAATTGAAACTTGAGTTCAGATCAGTAGAAAAAGATTGTGGGTAAAGAGGAAAATGCTGGTTACCAGCATTTTCTCCTTTTCCTCAGTGTTTTTCAAAAGGCCTCTTTCTCAGGGCCCGCCCAGGTAGCTCAGTGGTGAGCATGTTGGACTCTTGATCTGGTGGTTGTGAGTTTGATACCCGGTTGAGGGGAACTTTCTTGCCAGTGTATTTTCGCCTCTCACCTCTGCTGAAGCATGTGTGAAAAGTAGTCGGTGGCTTTGGAAAGGAAGTGGTGTTAGTACCGGTGTGAGAAAGCCTGGAAACACATGTGCATCACCGACCACCATGATATGACCTTAGCTGTTAAAGTGGTGTTAAAGCCCAATACAAACAACCAATCTTTCTCGGGGTCGTCAGAAGTCGAGATTGTGTGGTAAAGAGTTAACAAACTTAGGCTTTCAGACTTGACCAAATTTAAATCTTCATTCTATTTATTAACTCTTTACGAAATGACTTAATGTTAGACAGCTCCAAACTGAAAGAACTTGCAGATGATGAATTGAAGGTGGGCATAATGGAGTTTTGTCTTTATAGGGTTGAAAACATTGCAGGAAATGCAATGTTTTCAAAAGCTTTCTTCCTCATGGTGGTTTAAAGTTGGGATTGTATGGTAAAGGGTTAAGGATTAAATTGCCCTGTCCCATTTGTTTTGGTTTTAGTTTATTTTATTGGAAATCTACTTTTTTGGCTAATCTTATATCTGCATTCATTTCTAAGTGGCCTGCACCAAGTGAAAACAGACATTTGGACATTTGAGTAAAGCGTTCTCTCGGATCGTCCTATACAGTCCGCACAGGCTAGTTTGAAGTGTAACTCTCTGTGATTATGTAATTTTATGTGTTGCACATGTCTACTGTAGCAAAAAAATCTAATGTGGTTGTAAAGTGTTGTCTCGGATCAGCATGCATGGACTGTGCAGGCTGGTCTGAGGCGACATTTTACACAAATGTCTGAATGCCCCTTTTCACGTGTTGCTAGCAATTTTGATAATAGATTGTAACAAGTTTCATTTGTATCATTAAGTTGTGCCCATGTATAGACACTAAGGTAGTTTTTTTTTTGTTTCTTTAATTTCCCATCCTAATTATGATAGCTTAGTTATTTCCCCTTCTTAATTTTGATAGTTGACTTTTATCCCTGCTAATTATTTTTGATAGCAGATTGTCTTTTCACAGGGTAAGGACTGCAATGATAGCTCTGTTCCAATACATAGGACATTATAGCGCAATTAAGAGTTTAGCTTTTTAACCCTTTACCCCATAAGGCATTTATATGGCATCTCTAATTGACCCTAAATGTCAGCAAAGATGAAGCAGTTTCTTATGTGTAAATGAAACTTTTTGATAGCATAGAAAACATTGTGACAAAAGGTGAAATTGCTCGTGACAAGCAATTTCACATTTTGCCACAATGTTTTCCAAAGGCTCTTATAAGCAATGTATAGAAATGAGTATCTATGAAGTAAAGGAATAAGCAGTCTGTGAATCAGTGTCTGAGGCTAAGTGACAATCACTATATGAACAATGGCACCTTGCTAGCCACAGAAGCTATCAGAAATATATAAGCAACTCTCTGTTAAAAGGGGCTTATTTCATCTGCTAAAAGTATCAACCGATGTCAGCTTTCACAGTCTGTGTAGGCTGACAAGAGTCAATATCTTCTACTTCTTTTAGTTTTCTGTAGATCAAAGGATCATTCTTCCATATGATACAGTCAGCTAGAAGTCCCGCTGGGGTCCGTATTCACCAACCATTCTTAAGGACACTCTTTGTCTTATTCTTCAAGATTTCCTGAAGGTGAAAGTAACAGGACTTCTGATTGGCTAAACCATTTGGTTTAGCCAATCAGAAGTTCTGTTACTTTCACACTGACAAAATTCTGAAGAATAAGACTAAGAATGTTCTCAAGAATGGTTGGTGAATACAAACCCAGTAGATCGATTTTATAGGTCTATATTTATGTTGTGACCTGCTATTTATAATGCATCTGAGAGATTTATTAAATCTCCTTTTCTTAGAGTGCTGCACATATAAACTTGAAGTAGGTACTGATGATTAGAAAAGACTTTGGTTGATATTAAATATACATTCAAAATGGCGTGGAGCAGGAGTTTATACCAGAATCAGGTGGTCTGTTAGTCCATAGATTACATTAAAACCTATACGATGACACATTACGAGAAAAACTTTATATGAAATGTTAAATGTGGTTGTAGGAGAATCAATTAAATAATCCCTTCCTTTTCCCACTGTTTTGAAAGAATCTTTCTGAGCAGAGCAAGTATAATATTTGTTTTGCAATAAGTTTCAGTAAGTTTGCTCTCTGTCAAAGAACAAAACTTCAGACTTGTTCAAGACACTTTGTAATCAACATGTAAGAAGTGGGCAAATGAAGGGGTGCTTCTAACCTTTAATCTTTACTGGCAATAAGTTAAAACTTCAACAACCCTGAAAAGACAAGCTTTTGAAAATCTTTTTTCCCACAACATTCTATTTCAACGACCAGTACCATCTTTTTAAAGACATTTATTTTATCAACTGCAAAAGCTTTAAACTCTTTACCAAACCACAAAATTTTAAACTTGACCAAATTGAAAGCATTTGCAGATGACAAATTCAAGATTGCTCAAATGCTCACATCTGCCCTTCATAGAGTAATAAACATTCTGGGAAAAGGAGAAAAAGCTAGTTAGCAGCATTTTCTCCATTTTCCACAAGGTTTTCAAAAGACTTTTTTCCAGATGTCAGTAAAATCTGTGATTGTTTGGTAAAGGCTTAATTTGAAAAAAAGTCTGAAATGTTGCAGTCTGATAAAAAGTTAAAAAGTAATCTAGTCAAAAATTTTGTCATCTGATAAAGATTTATGCAGCTTCTTTTCGAATCTCTCTAGGTATACAAAAAATGGACCAGTATTACCCGCACCATGTCGATGTGAAGAACCCTCACTCCTTTGAGATGAAGGATCTGGAGAATCTCATTAAGAAGGTAATATTGCTTACTTTGTAGAGAGCTTGACCCATTACCACGCAACCCCTCCTTTTGACGACCCTGAGAAAGAAGCCTTTCGAAAACATTGTGGGAAAAAGGAGAAAATGGTGGTAACCAGCATTTTCTCCTTTTCCCACAACGTTTTTTACTCTTCACAAATGAGATTTCAAATTTCCAGTAACTTTTATCTTGTCGACTGCAAACACTTTCGATTTGGACAAGCCTAAAATTTTGTTGTTTGGTTTTGAGTTAAATTACTCTGGTCAAGAAGTTGATAAGACAGAGCTGTCAGTTTTGTTATATACCTTTGCAGTTGGCTGCTTTAGCATAGGGAGTACTAGTTGGCTGCTTTAGCATAGGGGGTACTAGTTGGCTGCTTTAGCTTAGGGGGTACCAGTTGGCTGCTTTAGCATAGGGGGTACTAGTTGGCTGCTTTAGCATAGAGGGTACTAGTTGGCTGCTTTAGCATAGGGGGTACATGTATTTTTATTTGACGTGTCCCAGGAACTTGAGCTGTAGTAAACGTCTCTGAGATACCATGTATATTTGTCCCATAAATGCCCTGGCTTGTAAGATGCGCCCCGTACTTCAGTTTTGGTAGCTCAGTGGTTAATGTATTTGACTTGTAGCCTGATGGTTGTAGATTTGATACCTTGTGGAGGCAAACTTACTTTCGGGCAATTTTTGGCCTCTCAACTCTGATGCATGTGAGAAGATATAGTCAATGCCTAAGAAAGAGAATCGAAACAGTACTTGGGTGAGAAAGCCAGGAAACATATGGGTAGGTACCCTAAGCTGATAGAAGGCATTAAACTCCAGAAAAAAAAATCTTTTTCAAATTTTCAAGTGAAAAATATGTCTTATCATGGTTGAGTATAGATACTGTAATGAATTTTTGGATGTCAGCCTTACTGCAGTGTTTGGCATGCTACAGTTGAGGGTTCAAGTTTTGTTACCTTGTAGGCATGGATCAGTTAGTTGAGCTGCTGGGAAAGCAGGTGCCCTCACACCTCATACTTTGATCTCAGGAGTTACTTGCAGTTATTCCTTACCATTAGTCATTTCATATTCTATGACCCCTCCTGGAGGCAACTTTTGAAAACTCGGTGAGAACAGCTGAAAATGCATGTAAACAGCATTTTCCTTCTTTCTTATATTTTCTAGTTTTTAGCTCACCTGAGCACAACGTGCTCAAGGGGAGCTTTTAGGATCACCCGGTGTCCGTCGTGCGTCGTCCGTCGTGCGTCAGTGCGTCGTGCGTCGTCAACAATTCTTTAAACATCAACTCCTCCTAAACCGCTGGGCGGATTTGGACCAAACTTGGCTGGAATGTTCCTTGGGAGGTCCTCTTTAAAAATTGTTCACAGAATTTGATTCCATCAAAAACTCTGGTTGCCATGGCAACGAAATGGAATTTTTTAGCAAATTCTTTAAAAATCTTCTTCTCTGAAACCGCTGGCCAGATTTTAAAATAATTTCACACAGATGTTCCTTGGGTGACCCTTTTCAAAAATTGTTCGTGAAATTTTGATCCGTCAAGAAACATGGCTCTGGTGAATGGGGGCTTCTTGCACTATACAGAAATGATGAAATTCTTAAAAATTCTTCTTCTCTGAAACCGCTGGCCAGATTTTAAAATAATTTCACACAGATGTTCCTTAGGTGACCCTTTTCAAAAATTGTTCGTGAAATTTTGATCCGTCAAGAAACATGGCTCTGGTGAATGGGGGCTTCTTGCACTGTAAAGAAATGAAGAAATTCTTAAAAATTCTTCTTCTCTGTAACCGCTGGTCAGATTTTAAAATAATTTCACAGAGATGTTCCTTGGATGACCCTTTTCAAAAATTGTTCGCGAAATTTTGATATGTTGAGAAACATGGCTCTGGTGAATGGGGGCTTCATGCACTATACAGAAATGAAGAAATTCTTAAAAATTCTTCTTCTCAGAAACCGCTGGTTAGATTTTGAAATAATTTCACAGACTTGTTCCTTGGGTTACCCTTTCCAAAAATTGTTCGCGAAATTTTGATTGGTCAAGAAACATGGCTCTGGTGAATGGGGGCTACTTGCACTATATAGAAATGAAGAAATTCTTGAAAATTCTTCTTCTCTGAAATGGCAGGACAGATTTTGAAATAATTTCACAGAGATGTTCCTTGGGTGACCCTTTTCTAAAATTGTTCGCAAAATTTTGATTGGCCAAGAAACATGGCTCTAGTGAATGGGGGCTACTTGCACTATATGGAAATGAAGAAATTCTTGAAAATTCTTCTTCTCTGAAACCTGTGGTCAGATTTTAAAATAATCTGACAGAGATGTTCCTTGGGGGACCCTTTCCAAAAGCTGTACATATAATTTTGATCCATCAAGAAACATGGCTCTTGTGAATGGGGGCTACTTGCACTATATGGACATGATGAAATTCTTTAAAATTCTCTTTCTCTGAAACCTCTTGTCAGATTTCGAAATTATTTCAGAGAGATGTTCCTTGGGTGACCCTTTTCAAAACTTGTTCGTAAATTTTGATCCATCAAGAAACATGGCTCTCATGGATGGGGGCTACTTGCTCTAATACAGAAATGAAGAATTCTTAAAAATTCTTCTTTTTGAAACTGATGGTCAGATTTCGAAATGACTTTTACAGGTGACCTTTTGAAAATTGCTTGGCAGAATTATAAATTTGGTTCCAATGTTTCAATACCTAAAAAAAAAAATAGACTATGGTCATCTCAAAAATTCAGGTGAGCGATCCAGGGCCATCTTGGCCCTCTTGTTTCAAAGACCCATCACCTCACGTTTAACCCTGTACCAAACAATCCGTGGTTTTTATGATCTTGAGATAGAAGCCTTTTAAAAACATTTAGGGAAAAGGAGAAAATGCTGGTAACCAGCATTTTCTCCTTTCCCCACAAAGATTTAAATTTTTGAGTTAAGTTTATTTCATTGTCTGCAAACGCTTTTAATTTGGACAAGACTAAACTTTTGTTGTTTGTTAAAGATTCAGCTTGTTATCTCAATGTTCTTTCCATATAGAAGCGTATATAGAGGATAATCAACTGGTTGTTTTTGATATGAAAAATATCTCATGAGATGCGTCGTTAGGCATTGAAAAAAAGAGTGCACACCACGAGTTTTTTTAACGCCTTACGACACGTCCGAGTGAGATATTTTTCATATCAAAAACAACCAGTTAATTATTCTATTTATTATATACCTTATTAACATCATTATTTGTAATTTTGCGTTTGGAAGTCGAAAAAAATGTAGTCGAAAAAAAAGTAGTTCCCAAATTACGGCAGGAAGTGAAAGTGAAAGTTGATAACGTCACTAGTGATGATATCAAAATTTATTACACTGGGAAATTCCAGGATTTCACTGCTGGGTACATAATAAATAATTTTGTCATCTGGTAAAGACTTTATCACCAATAAACAAATCATATTTTCTCTACCACCTGAGTTTTGTGTATATCTCCAGATGTTTGTATCTTGTAGGCTACCAGTGATTTAGATGAGATAGACAGAAAACGGAAGATGGAATTTCAGCAGTATGAAATGGAAAAAGAACATCTGAAGAGGGAAGAACTGAACAAACTGAATGAAGAAGATAGAAAGAAAAAAATGGAAGAACTAGAGGAAATGAAAAAACGACACCAGCAACATCCACCTGTCCATCATCCAGTAATTTTCTTTCCTATTGTTATTTGGTGTTTATCCTTTGTACAACATAGTTGGAAAAACTCATTACCAAACAGCAAAATTTTAACTTTGCCTAAATCAAAAGCATTTTCAGACGACAAAATAAAAGTGACTGAAAATTTGCGATGTGTTTTTTGAAGGGTATAAAACTTTGTGGGAAAAGGAGAAAATGCTGGTTACCAGCATTTTCTCCTTTTCCCACGTTGTTTTCCAAAGGCTTTTTTCTCAGGGTTGTCAAAAGTAGGGAATTTGTGATAATGGGTTAATGATCCAGATATGTTTTCTTATCTTTCTCAGATAAATTCTATCATTTGGGCCACACTTGATTTCTCGTCTACAGTATTTTGTACAACTCTTAAATTTGGTTGTGGGGAGAAGAGCTGTAACCTAACCTGTATGGTTAACCCTTAGTTCCAACCTTTAACGACCCTGAAGTAGTAAACCTCTGCAAAAAATAATGTGAGTGGAGAAAATACTGATTTTCACAATGTTATTTGCCCATGTTAAAGAGAAATCTCGTCATTTGAGTCATGTCAAATTATTTTATCTGGAAATGCTGCTCTTTTTGCACAAATCTAAAACCTTATTGCTTATCAAAGAGTTAACCCATTACCACACAAGACCTACTTTTGACACCCCTGAGAACTAAGCATTTTGAAAACACTGTGGGAAAAGGAGAAAATGCTGGTGACAGCATTTTCTCCTTTTCCCACAGTGTTTTCTACCCTTCCCAGAACATTTATTATTTTGTTGTCGGCAAATGCTTACAATTTGGACCAGTCTAAAATTTTCTTGTGTGGTAAAGAGTTAACTCTTTACCAAACTACAAAATTGAAGACCAGTCCAAACTGAAAGCATTTGCAGATGACAAAATATATATGGCTCTGAAATTGAAAATTGTTTTCAGAAGGGTAGAAAACATTGTGGGAAAAGGAGAAAATGCTGGTTACCAGCATTTTCTCCTTTTCCTACAATGTTTTCAAAAGGCTTCTTTCTCAGGGTCGTTAAAAGTTGGGATTTTGTGGTAAAGAGTTCATTGATTAGTGCTGTAAGGTTTAATCCCTCTGTTACAAGTGACAGGTGTTACACATTAACTGTATATTATTATGATGGCGTATTCATTGACTGTAAATCAAATGACAATGTACTTGATGTACTCTGTCTGATATGTTGTTATTTCATTTATATTTTAACTTTATACAAAAAAACAACAACAATGTTGTAGACCATATTGACAGCATTTTCAAGAAACATTTTAAATATAACTCAGAGGTTGAAATTTATGAAAGAAAAGGGAGTCTTCATTTTTTCCTACAATAATTTTGAAGCCAGCAGAGCTTATGTCATGGTGTGGTTTCCCTCGTCGGTCTGTCTGTTAGTCTTTTTCTTGTTTACGCGATAGTCTGCATTTTTGGTCAGATTTTCGTGAAACTTGCACAGCTTGTTTATCTCATCAATAGCTTTAACCCTATCGATTTTGAACAAATTCCGACAAACAATATGGGAAAAGTAGCCATTTCAAGTTTAAAATTTCCATTGTTTGTTTATGAGATAAAGTCTGTCTTTGTGGTTAGATTTCCTTGAAACTTGCAGAGTTTATCTTATAAATAGCTTCAATTCTATTGATTTTGAAAAAAATCCAACAAACAGTATGGGAAAAGTAGCCATTTTAAGTTGAGAGCTTTCTTTTCTTGTTTATTTGATAAAGTCTGCATTTGAGTGTCAGATTTTCATGAAATTTGCATAGCTTTTTCATATCATCAATTGCTTGAACCCTATTGACTTTGAAGAAAATCCAACAAACAGTATGGGAAATGTTAGGTAAAGGTTTAACTCTTTACCAAAGGACAGAATTTTAGACTTGTCTAAATTGGAAGCATTTGCAGACGACAAAATTAATGTGACTCAAAAGTTGAAAGTTGGTTTGGGAAGGGTAGAAAACATCGTGGGAAAAGGAGAAAATGCTGTTTACCAGCATTTTCTCCTTTTCCCATGATGTTTTCAGAAGGCTTCTTCCTCCCCATCTTGAAAACCAGGGTTCATTTGGTAAAGGTTTAAGTGTATTGTTGCTGTAATCTTTTCAGGGCAGTAAAAAACAGTTAGAGGATGTTTGGGAAAAAACAGATAATATGGACCCGGAGGACTTTGATCCTAAAACATTCTTTAAACTACACGGTGAGTCCTTTCTGTATATTCTTTTCCTTTCTTGTCTTGAAACATAAAAACTTCTAAATTGAAAAAAACATTATATGTTGAAAGTTTTGACCAAAAAATGTAAATATCTTTTCTTTTAACTCTTTAATACACAATCCTGAAATCATACAACCTTGAAAAAAAGTTTTATAAAGCATTTTCCTCTTTTCCCGCAGTTATCTGCCCTTCCAAAAACTGATACCAATTTGTAAGTGACACTTGTATTGTTGCCTGCAATTACTTTGAATTTGGACAAGTCTAAAATTTTATCATTTGGTAAAGAGATAACCCATTACCACACAGCACAATTTTAAACCTATACCCGTTACCACACAGCAAAATTGTAAACCTATCTAAATTGAAAACATTTGCAGATGACAGTTTCAAAGTGGCTCAAATGATGCAATTTTGCTTTGATAAAACTGATTACCAGCATTTTCTCCTTTTCTCACAATGTTTTCAAAAGACTTCTTCCTCAGGAGTGTTAAAAGTCGGGATTGTGTGGTAAAGGGTTAAAGGAAGATGTTCTTGTCCCCTGGAAAGAGCTTTGAAGTTTTGTATGCAGCTATGGGTCATTGAATGATTAATGAATTAAATGATTCAAGCAAGAGGTTTACAAAATCATCATACTGTTGATCTCATTACCATGCAACAAAATATTAGGCTTACCAAAACTGAAAGCAATTTCAGACCAGAAGTTAAGCATTACTTAAAGGTAGTTACTTAGATTTTTTACATCTCACCAAATTAGAAAATATATTTATCACTGAAATTTATATGGGGGAAAAAAAAAAAAATACAAATCATCAATAATTAAGAATTATAAAGTTATCAAAAAAATTTTTTTTTGATGGTATTCCCTGAAAAGGCTATGTGGCCTCTTAAACTATTTTTAGATTTCACGCCAAAAATTTTAAAAAAGCATTGTGGGAATGTTAAGTGAATGTCATGTGACTAATGACGTTTAAATTCCATAACTTGACAAACATGTAATTATTATCCATAATGTCTTCTTCAGACATTATGTTTGAAGCTTCATCTAAGTATTTCCAGTATTGTAAATGAGTGAGCTGCTCATGTAAAAATAGACTGTCTTTTCCGTCGGTGTCGACCTGGGTTGTAGTAGATCTATAATTTCTCAGATGGTTTTCAATTACTGAAGTTTTATGAATGAAAATTTTAAGGCTTTGGGGGTATGATTTTTATGTATTTTTGTAAAAAATTTGCCCCAAAATCTGAATGGGCACCTCTAACATAGGAAAATTGTTCTTTGATAGGGGAAAAAAAAACCCTGATTAACAACATATTCTCCTGTGCCCACTTTTTTTTAAAATCAGAGCTTATTGATTGTCCAGTAAATTATTAAATGGTGAAGGAAAAGAAAAGGTAAATGGGACAAAATGTTGTCTATAGTTGTCATTCTTTATACCCTACAATAATTGTGTGATTTACAATTATTTCCAGACTTAAGTGAAGATGGCTTTTTAGATCAGGATGAGATTGAAGCACTCTTCCAGAAAGAGGTAAGATGTAGAGGATATTTGTTTTTTTCGGTGAAAGATCAAAATTTATTTCATCGAGTGGACACCATCGGTAATATTTTCACGAGTGGCGCAGCCACGAGGGAAAATATTACCGATGGTGTTCACGAGATGAAATAAATTTTGATCTTTCACCGAAAAAAACAAATATTCTATTTATTTCATGCTTTTAACCCTTTTTGGGAGGAGCTTTATCAAAATTCAGTACAGTTCTTTTCCGTTATTCCCAGTGGCGTACCCCTCCCGCATAGCAACGTTACGTCAAGCGCGAGAAATGTAAGGTATATGACGTCACATTTCCCATCTGGTTGTTAGGCACGCGCAATTTACCTAGGCGACAAGAACGTGAAAATCGGTATTTTCACTGGTGGTACCAGTGTAAGATCGAAAAATATTTTCACTGCTATTTCTCGATATCCTACCGGAAAGCATGAAATAAGAAATGGTACTACTTGTTGTTGGGAAGAAGAAATATATTCAAGCCATACTGAGTGAAAAGGGGGCTTAACTCTTTACCACACGATCCCAATTTTTCACAACCCTGAGAAAGAAGCCCTTTGAAAACATTGTGGGAAAAAGAGAAAATGTTGGTAACCAGCATTTTCTCCTTTTCCCACAATGTTTTCTACCCTTCACACAACAAATTTCAAATTTTCAGTCACTTTTATTTTGTTGCCTGCAAATGCTTTCGATTTGGACAAGCCAAAAGTTTTGTCATCATGAGTTAACCCATTACCACACGATTCCTACTTTCGATGACCCTGAGAAAGAAGCCTTTAGAAAAGATTGTGGGAAAAGGAGAAATGCTGGTAATTTCAAATTTTCAGTCAGTAATATTTTGTCGTCTGCAAATGCTTTCGACTTGGACAAGCCAAACATTTTGTCAATTGGTAATAAGTTAAACCCCCTTTTTTTGCCAGAGCTCAATTGGCATGAATTGAGGGACTGCAAGTTTGATTCCCCAGTAGGGCCAATTTCTGTTAGATGTTTGAAGACAGTGATAGTGAAAAGATTATTTTCTCTTTTACCCTTGAGCATTGTGTTGACATTGTTAAGTAGTAAAACAGTCAGTGGCTTTAGGAACAGTATCATGCAAAGCACTGGTAAGAGAAATTTCTGTCAAAAATTGTCATTAAGTTGATAATAATTTCGTGATAAGTATATTTAACCCTTTCCCAAGCGATAAATTTTAGACGCTTCCAAACTCAAAGAGTTTGCAGACGACAATTTCAAATTTGATAAAAATGGCAGAAAGTTCTCTAAATGGGTAGAAAACACTATGAGACAAGGAGAAATTGCTTGTTACGAGCAATTTCTCCTTTTCCCACAGTGTTTTCAAAAGACTTGTACTGCAGGCACGTAAAAACAGGGCTTGTTTTGAAAAGGGTTAAAAGTTGTTATACCCCTGCACAACGAATGTTTACAGGGGTATACTGGAATCAGCCTGTCTGTCCATGCATGTGTCCGTCTGTGTACAAAATAGTTGTAATTGCCTGTTTTTGTCAAAGGGCTGGCGGGGGTATTAAGTCACATTCACTGACCGCTCTAGTTCTTTTCTATATTTAGCTTGATCAGGTTTATGATCCCAATATGCCAGAAGATGACATGAGAGAGAGATATGAGGACATGTCACGTATGAGGGAACATGTGTTCGGAGAGTTGGACCATGATAAGGACAGGCTTATCAGCATGGCAGAGTTCCTCAACTTCACGGCCTCATCAGAGTTTGAGAAAGATGAGGGATGGAAGGTAAGATCATTTACTTGCAGCTTTTTATTATATCCCCGCAAAACGAATGTTTTCGGGAGTATACTGGAATCAGCCTGTGTGTCCGTGTGTCCGTCCGTGTGCCTGTCTGTATACAAAATACTAGTAATTTCGTGTCCCGAACTGCTCGTACAGTTTTCCTTCAATGATATTGAAACTTTGCACACATACTGATCATATATTGAAGATTTGCAAGACGCAATTTTCAAGTATCAAGTCTTCCTGGTTGAGGAATTATCTCCCCTTGAACTTGACACTTTTTTCTGTCAAAGCGCTGGCGGGGATATTAAGTCACATTCAGTGACAGCTCTAGTTATTTTTGGCATAAAAAGTAGGTAGTGGGGGAACATTTTTCGCTCCAATAAGATGGCTCTTAGCTCAGATTTTTTGCCCTCACCAAACACTCCAAAGTTTTGATGATCCAGAAAGAGACAGTTTGAAAACATTTCATTCACACATTATTATCTGTTATAAATTTTGTATTTTGAATAAAATAATTTTCAACTATCTTGAAATAGTTAAGCTGATGTTCACAAGATAAACTTCTGTATGTACTAAATACTAGTAATTGAATGTAATCAGTTTTTCTTCCTTGTCAAATATCTCTCCTTTTTATCAAAAGGAGAAGGAACTTGTACAAGATGCACTTAAAAATAACCTGAACATTGATTGGATATTCAAAAATATATTCTGTTTAAATAGAGTTTATTTCATCAGCTTGTGGTTAATAGGGGGAAATATTTGCCGATAAAGGGAAAGGTATGCGAAAATAACGAGTGCCGTAAGGCACAAGTTATTTTCGTGGACCTTTCCCTTTTGTGGCAAATATTTCCCCATGTTAACCACAAGTTGATGAAATAAATTATATATTATATTTCCTCTGATTATTTTGTCAACGAATGCCACTTTTAAAACTAGTGATCTCAAGTAGAACAAAAAAAAAAATAGTCCCAGATTTTCGGTAAGAGGAAATTATTCACTGTGACGGGGAAATAATTTCCCCCCAGCTTAAATTACGACATTTCTTTACCCATAAAATTTCTAAAAATAGACACATGAAATATAATACTGGAAAATATAAATCTTGTCTCACTTATATGTTATAGACTGTGGATGAACAACAAAACTTTACTGAAGAAGAGTTCTTGCAGTATGAAGAGGAATTGAGAAGGAGAAATATAGATCCCAATATGGTACAACCTGGAGTGGTGGTGAGTCGGAGCTTTCCTATATTAAGGCATAGGCCTCTGAAACTCCATTGGTCTGTAAAGGGATAAAGAAATTTTCATTATCGGACACTGTTACTATAAATAGCACACAGGGGATTTCCTCTCTATTGTATATAAATATAATACAGAGGGAATCCCCAATGTACTATTTATAGTAACAGTGTTAATGAAAGTTTGTAAATATATTCAGTGATATACAGGTGATGCACCAATGTGCTATGAATGTTAGATGATCGACCAAGGACAATTTTACTGTTCTGTGATAGACCAATAGAGCTTCAAAGGCCTGTGATTGAGGTCATTCATACATGAACTATGCTTTGTGAGAAGGGAGGTCTGAATGTTTCTGAAAAAAGTATTGACCTATGTCAGCCTGTGCAGAACGCATAGGCTGTCATGGGAGGAAATTTCTTGCTATTTATAAATTCTCTGCATGGTAAAGGACCATTTTATCTCATTATGCAGTCTGTTGTCAGACAAAATGGGTTTTATGGATCTGTAAATATGTTATGACATTCTTGGTTTAACCCTTTACTCCATAGATACTCATTTCTACACATTGCATGTAGGAGCCTTTGGAAAAAATTGTGGCAAAAGGTGAAATTGCTCGCTACGAGCAGTTTCACCTTTTGTCACAATGTTTTCTATGCTATCAAAAGGTGTCATTTACACATAAGAAAGGGCTTCATCCTTGCTGTTATTTGGGGTTAATTAGAGATGCCATAGAAATGCCGTATAAAGGGGTAAAGGGTTAACTCTTTACCAAACAACAAATTTTAGATGTGTTGAAATTGAAAACATTTGCAGACGTAAAAATTAGCGTGACTAAAATAAATTAAAATTTGGTTTGGGAAGGGTAGAAAACAATGTGGGAAAAGGAGAAAATGCTACCAGCATTTTTAGCTCACCTGAGCACGAAGTGCTCATGGTGAGCTATTGTGATCGTGCTGTGTCTGGCGTCCGGCGTCCGTTGTCCATCGTCAACTTTTTACCTTGTGTACGCTCTAGAGGCCACAGTTTTGGTTGGATACTCATGAAAGTTGGTCAGGATGTTTGTCTCGATGAAATCTCGGACGACTTCGAAAATGGGTCATGTGGGGTCAAAAACTAGGTCACTAGGTCAAATCTTAGAAAAACCTTGTGTACGCTCTAGAGGCCACATTTTGAGTTGGATACTGATGAAATGTGGTCAGGATGTTTGTCTGGATGATATCTCAGACGAGTTCGAAAATGGGTCACGTGGGGTCAAAAACTAGGTCACCAGGTCAAATCTTAGAAAAACCTTGTGTACGCTCTAGAGGCCACATTTTCAGTTGGATACTGATGAAAGTTGGTCAGGATATTTGTCTGGATGATATCTCAGACGAGTTCGAAAATGGGTCACGTGGGGTCAAAAAGTAGGTCACCAGGTCACATCTTAGGAAAACCTTGTGTACGCTCTAGAGGCCACATTTTCAGTCGGATACTCATGAAAGTTGGTCAGGATGTTTGTCTCGATGATATCTCAGACGAGTTTGAAAATGGGTCATGTGGGTTCAAAAACTAGGTCACCAGGTCAAATCTTAGGAAAACCTTGTGTACGCTCTAGAGGCCACATTTTCAGTCGGATACTGATGAAAGTTGGTCAGGATGTTTGTCTTGATGATATCTCGGACGAGTTTGAAAATGGGTCATGTGGGTTCAAAAACTAGGTCACCAGGTCAAATCTTAGGAAAACCTTTTGTACGCTCTAGAGGCCACATTTTCAGTCTGATACTCATGAAAATTGGTCAGGATGTTTGTCTGGATGATATCTCGGACAAGTTCGAAAATGGGTCATGCGGGGTCAAAAACTAGGTCACTAGGTCAAATGTTAGAAAAACCTTTTGTAGGCTCTAGAGGCCACATTTTCAGTCGGATACTCATGAAAGTTGGTCAGGATGTTTATCTGGATAATATCTTGGACGAGTTTGAAAATGGGTCATGTGGGGTCAAAAATAGGTCACTAGGTCAAATCTTAGAAAAACCTTCTGTACGCTCTAGAGGCCACATTTTCAGTTGGATACTGATGAAAGTTGGTCAGGATGTTTGCCTGGATGATATCTCGGACAAGATCGAAAATGGGTCATGTGGGGTCAAAAACTAGGTCACTAGGTCAAATGTTAGAAAAACCTTTTGTAGGCTCTAGAGGCCTCATTTTCAGTCCAAAACTCTTGTAAATTGGTCAGAATGTTTGTCTTGATGATATACCAGACAGGTTTGAAAATGGGTCATTGGGGTTAAAAACTAGGTCACCAGGTCAAATCTTAGAAAAACCTTGTATATGCTCTGGATGCCACATTTTCAGTCCAACACTCTTGAAAATTAGTCAGAATGTTTGCCTTTATAATATCTTGGATGAGTTTGAAAATGGGTCATGTTGGGTCAAAAACTGGGTCAATAGGTCAAATGTTATAAACACCTTTTGTATGCTCTGGAGGACACATTTTCAGTCTGATACTCCTAAAACTTGTTCATAATATTTGTCCTGGTGATACTTGAATGAGTTTGAAAATGGGTCATGTGGAGTCAAAAACTAGGTCAATGGGTCAAATATTAGAAAAACCTTGTGTACACTCTAGAAGCTACATTTTCAGCCTGATACTCTTCAGACTTGGTCAGAATGTTTGTTTTGGTGATGTCTCAAAAGAGTTTGATAATGGGTAATTGTCAGGACCAAAACTAGGTCACTTGATGAAATCTTAGAAAAACCTTTTGTACACTGTAGAGGCCACATTTTCAGTCCAATACTCATGAAACTTGGCCAGAATGTTTGTCTTATTGATATCTCAAAAGTGTTTGATGATGGGTAATGTCTGATAAAAAACTAGGTCACTGGGAAACTAGATGGTTCATGTTTGGTCAATAAACTCAGGTGAGCGATTTCAGGGCCATCATGGCCCTCTTGTCTCTTTTCCCACAATGTTTTCAAAAGGCCTCTTTGAAGGGGCCTTTGGAAAACATTGTGGCAAAAGTCGGAATTGTGTAAGAGTTAAAAGTCTGAACTGTGTGGTAAAGAGTTAATGCATCAAACACACCTTTGTCAGAGCATTTGCTCAGTATTTTGATCTCTCTCAAATGAACGCTTGAAGCTGAACTTCTTAACCAATTACCAAACGATAAAATTTTAGGTTTCTTCAAATCGAAAGCATTTACAGAAGACAAAATAAAAGTGACAGAAAATTTGAAATTTGTTTTGTGAAGGGTAGAAAACATTGTGGGAAAAGGAGAAAATGCTGGTTACCAGCTTTTTCTCCTTTTCCCACAATGCTTTGTAAAGGTTTCTTTCTCAGGGTCATTAAAACTTGGGATTGTTTGATAAAGGATTAAAACTTCTTTTCGAAATCAAAGAATTGTATGATTCTCGTTTTATGTGACACTATATATGTATATGACTTTGTACATTTTTTTTCAGCCTCTTGGACATGACCCAGTGCAGCAAATGGAAATGCCACACGGCCAGCCAGGTGAATAATCTTAAATTTTTGCCTAGTAAAAAATAAAATAAGTGTATAGGTTCAAATCGTTGAATTTTTATCATAAAAAAATTACACAAGTTTTAGTTAACATCTTTCTCCTGATAACCCTTAGAGTTCCTGTCTCGAAGAAATGGGCCATGATTTGTGAAAAGGGGGTTTAGAGGTGGCCGTTCAGATTTTTGGAGGAAAAGTTTACAAAAATACAAAAAAATCATCCTTGTACTCCCAAAGCCTTATAATTTTCATTCATAAACCCCTTATGGTCAAAAGCCATCCAGTAACACGAGAGATTAGAAATTAGAGATTTACTACAGCCAAGGTCAACACCAACGGGAAACACAGTCTACTTTTACCTGAGCAGCTCACTCGTTTACATATTGGAAATACACAGACGAAACTTCAAACACGGCGTCCGAAAAAGACATTATGGAAAATAATTACGTTTGATATGTTATGGAATTTAAGCGTCATTAGTCACATGCCAGTCACTTAACATTCCCACAAGGCTTTTATTTATTTTTGGCGCGAAATCTAAAAATAGCTAAAGAGGCTATATAGCCTTTTAAAGGAATACCATCAATTTTTTTTTTGTAATTTTATTATTCTTAATTACTGATGATTTTTATTGTTTTTTCTTATAAATTTCAGTGATATGTTTATTTTTTAATTTGGTGTGATGTGAAAAATCTCAATACCCACCTTTAACTCATCTACAAAAAGTATTGACCCATATCAGCCTGCACCTTCTGTATGTTTCTGCATGTCTAAGGATCAGTCTACCACAGTCGGTTGTTGAACAAAATTGATGAACCTTTTTTTTATGAATCTGTATTTTATGAACCTGTATTTTATGAACCTGTATGTTATGAACCTGTATGTTATGAACCTGTATGTTACGAATCTGTATTTTATGAACCTGTATGTTACGAACCTGTATGTTACGAATCTGGATTTTATGAACCTGTATTTTATGAACCTGTTTTGGATGGATTATGATGACTTGCTTGGTATATTTAATTACAGATGCATGAACTCATTACCACACAATCCTGACTTTTAATGACCCTAAGAAAAAAGCCTATTAAAAACATTGTGGGAAAAGGAGAAAATGCTGGTAACCAGCATTTTCTCCTTTTCCCACAGTGTTTTCTACCCTTTTCTAAACAAGTTCCAATTTTTTCAGTCCCTTTTATTTTGTTGTCTGCAAGTGCTTTCAATCTGGTCAAGTCAAAAATTTTGTTGTGTGGTAAAGAGTTTTAAACTCTTTTACCAAATGACAGAATTTTAGACCTCTCTAAGTTAAAGCATTTGGAGATTACATAATAAGTGTGACTCAGAAATTTAAATTTACATGTATTTTGGAAAGAGTAGAAGACATTGTGGGAAAAGGAGAAAATGCTGGTGAACTGCATTTTTTACTTTTCCCACAATGTTTTCAATAGCATTTTTTTTCTCAGGGTTATTAAAAGTCAGGATTATGTGGTGTAGAGTTAAACACAGTTTTACTTGAGTGCTGCTCATATATAAAGTTCCACATTTTATTTGAGAATTTAACGTAGTAGACCCCTAATAAGAAACAGCTATTTCCAAAATAATATTATCCCACAAAATTTGCTATGAATAAAAGAGAGGGTTATTGTACTGCTTTAACCAAGCCACTTTTCTCTTTTATCTTTTCTAGAATTATCACTTATAAATCTAAAACCACTATATTTTCATTACAAAGAGAGAGAGTAATTACCTCCCTTCTCTTGAAACTAACAAAAGTATCTACAAATAATTTCAAGATAGGTATAAAGAAATTTCTGATCGGTTAAAAATTTGTAAAAGTATTATACCTGTATAAATCCAAATTTATCAACCATCAAGAAAACTTTATGCAATGCAGCACTAGAGGTATTAGGGGTCTACTTCTTTAACCCTTTACCACACAATCCCTACTTTTGATGACCCTGAGAAAGAAGCCTTCTGAAAACATTGTGGGAAAAGGAGAAAATGCTGGTTACCAGCATTTTCTCCTTTTCCCACATTGTTTTCTTATTTTCCCAAAACAAATTTTAAATTTTCAGTCACTTTTATTTTGTCCTCAACACATGCTTTCAATTGGGACCAGTCTAAATTTTTGCCATTTGATAAAGAGTTAAACTCTATATTTTCAGGATTGAATCAACAACAACAACAACATGCTCAACAGCAGCAGGAGCTTCATTTCCAAGCACAGCAACAACTACACCAACAGCAAATGGGTCAAGTGCCAGTCCAAGGTCAGATGCATGGACAAATGCCAATACAAGGTCAAATGCCAGGACAGATGCCAATACAGGGTCAAATGCCAGGACAAGGTCAAATGCCAGGGCATGGTCAGGCCCCTGTTGCCCAAATGCCAGGCCAAGCACCAATTCAAGGTCAGATGCCAGGACAAATGCCAATACAAGGTCAAGGTCAGGTGCCAGTTCAAGCCCAACCTTTAAACCAAGGTAATTCTTGAAATTGCACTTATGTACCCAAATATTTTTCGTTTCTATACAAAAAATAACAGAAAAGGAAATAAAATGCATCAGTATATGTATGTGGATGCACATCATCTTTTTTATACGTCCGTCGAAGACGGGACGTATTATGGGATCACCCGTGCCGGGCGGGCAGGCGGGCGTCCTGGCGGGCGGGCGGGCGGCGTCCAGTTCTTTGTCCGGAGCATATCTCCAAAACTATACAAGCTAGGGTTATGAAATTTCATGGGTGGATAGATCTCATCGAGGGGGAGTGCAGTGCACAGGAATCATAACTCTTGCTTGCTTAATTTTTGAGTTATTGCCCTTTGTTGTTTTTCATACTTGAATTTTGTCCGGAGCATATCTCCAAAACTATACTAGCTAGGGTTATGAAATTTCATGGGTGGATAGATCTCATTGAGGGGGAGTGCAGTGCACAAGAATCATAACTCTTGCTCGCTTAATTTTTGAGTTATTGCCCTTTGTTGTTTTTCATACTTGAATTTTGTCCGGAGCATATCTCCAAAACTATACTAGCTAGGGTTATGAAATTTCATGGGTGGATAGATGTCATCAAGGGAGAGTGCAGTGCACGAGAATCATAACTCTTGCTCGCTTAATTTTTGAGTTATTGCCCTTTGCCGTTTTTATACTTGAATTTTGTCCGCTGAATATCTCCAGAACTATACTAGCCAGGGTTATGAAATTTCATGGCTGGATAGATCTCACCGAGGGAGAGTGCAGTGCACGAGAATCATAACTCTTGCTTGCTTAATTTTTGAGTTGTTGCCCTTTGTTGTTTTTCATACTTGATTTTTGTTCGGAATATATCTCCAAAACTATACTAGCTAGGGTTATGAAATTTCATGGGTGGATAGATCTCATTGAGGGGGAGTGCAGTGCACAGGAATCACAACTCTTGCTTGCTTAATTTTTGAGTTATTGCCCTTTGTTGTTTTTCATACTTGAATTTTGTCTGTTGCATGCCCCACCTTTACAACTTGGGGTAAGACGGGCGTATCTTGCGACAATTTGCCGCTCTTGTTTTTTTTTTTTTTTTTGCTCGATTGAAGTATTCTAAGTGATTTGTTGTGAAGTTTTTAACCCTTTACCACACAATGACGACTTTTAACATCCACAAAAAAGAAAGCTTTTGAAAACATTGTTGGAAAAGGAGAAAATGCTGGTCACCAGCATTTTCTCCTTTTTCCACAATGTTTTCTTCCCTATCAAAGAAAAACCATTTGATATGAGCCACATTGAAACTGTCATCTGCAAGTACTTTCAATTTGGACTGGTAAAAAATTTTGTTGTTTGGTAAAAGGTTAAGTTGAGTTTCTTGCATGTTTGAAAAGAAAATCTTCCCTTGTAAATGGCACTTTTGTTCGGAACAAATTTCTGAGAGAATTTGCTATTTGATCTAGGTGTCACTGCAGTAGCTGTTAAGTTAAAATGCTCTTAATTTTGTTGTTTACCATATAGATACGAAGAATTGTTGTACCTAAACTGTTGATAATTTCTCAAATTATCCTGAACTTGCAATAGCTTTTTATCAGATGAATAAATGGTAGACTGGAAGCATTTGCAAACAAAAGACTGTCTTTAACTTATTACCAAATGATAAAATTTTTGGCTAGTCCAAATCGAAAGCATTTGCAGATGACAGAATGTAAGTGACTGAAAGTTGGAAATTTGTTTTGTGAAGGATAGAAAACATTGTGAGAAAAGGAGAAAATGCTGGTTACCAGTATTTTCTCCTTTTCCCACAATGTTTTCTCAAGGCTTCTTTCTCAGGGTGATCAAAAGTAAGGATTGTGTGGTAATGGGTTAAAGGGGCAAAAAAATTGATGGTGCATTGTCTCCTTTTTCAACAATGTTTTGTAATTGTTTCTGCTGTTGAGTTGTTGAAACTTCAGATTGCTTGGTAAAGAATTACATAAAAATCTGTTATAATATGAATCATGCCCTGTGAAAAGGGGGTTCAGACATCTATTAAAAAGTATCGACCCAGGTCAGCCTGTGCAGGCTAACCTGGGCCAAAAGCTTTTGCTGTTGGTAAATTTTTCTCAATGTTCAGTGACCATTCTACCTCATGATTCAGTCATTTCTCGGAAAAGTGGATATATTTGATCCCAGTGATGTGATTTCTTCCTTAGTATGACGAATATATGGAGATGCATTAACCCTTTCCCAAACAATCCCTGGTTTTTACGACCCTGAGATGAAAGCCTTTTGAAAACATTGTGGGAAAAGGAGAAAATGCTGGTAACCAGCATTTTCTCCTTTTCCCAAGATGTTTTCTATCCTGTTGGAAACAAATTTCAATTTTTGAGTTGGGTTTATTTTGTTGTCTGAAAGTGGTTTCAATTTGGACCAGTCTAAACTTTGTCGTTTGGTAAAGGGTTAAGTCCCCTTTTTCCATAGCATGGCTCCTATGACTACGATTAATTTATGTAAGTTCTATTTGCTGATCTTAAAACTCCTTCTACAGATAGCAACAAAGTAATTGATGGGGCTCAAAAAGAGGTAGTTGTTCATAGCCTACAGGGTGAAGCCCAAAAGATTGACAAACCCTCACAAGAAGAAGGGGCTCAGGCGCCTTCCATGAATATGGGCATGGGCCATGGTCATGGTATAGGCATGGGCCATGGTCATGGTCAAGGTCAAGGTCGGGGTATTGCCCAAGAGCAGGAGCCTTTGAAGCAAGAAGAGGGTTTAGCTAATCAGGGTGTCCCTGTAGGCCAGGAACAAGCACCTCAGGCTGTGGATGGTAAGTGACTATCACCCTTAACCCGTACCCTTTACTAAACAATTCTGAGTTTTAATGATTAATGACCCTGACAGAAGATGGCTTTTGAAAATATTGTGGGAAAAGGGAGAAAATGTTTTGTCAGTGTCATTAAAACACAAGACAGTTTTGTAAGGGTTGAAATCCAGTTTCTGTCTCTGCATATTAACCCCTGCTAATAGTGACCCTGGTCAGAAATTTCAACCAATGATATAGAGAATTTTTTTTTGATGAAAGATCAGAATTTATTTTATCAGGTGAACATCATCGGCAGAATTTTCACTTGTGAGTGATGATGTTTATGAGATGAAATAAATTTTAGCCTTTGCCAATAAAACCGTATTTATTTCATGCTTCCAACCTTTTTTTTGTCAGGACTTTCATAAAAGTCCAGCAGTTGTTTTTAGCTCACCTGAGTACAACATGCTCAAGGGGAGCTTTTAGGATAATCCAGTGTCCGCCGTACGTCGTGCATCATCCGTCTTTATCGTGTTTCGTCAACAATTCTTTAAACATCAACTTCTCCTAAAGCACAGGGTCAATTCGGACCAAACTTGGCTGGAATGTTTCTTGGGAGGTCCTCTATAAAAATTGTTTACAGAATTGATTCCATCAAAAACTCTCGGTGCCATTGCAACCAAATGGAATTTTCTAAGAAATTCCTTAAAAATCTTCTTCTCTAAAAACTACTGGCCAGATCTTAAAATAATTTCACAGAGATGTTCCTTGGGTGACCCTTTTTAAAAGTTGTTTGTGAAATTTTGATCTGTCAAGAAACATGGCTCTGGTGAATGGGGGCTACTTGCACTTTATACGGAAATTAAGAAATTCTTCAATATTCTTCTCTCGAACGGGTGGTCAGATTTTGAATTAATTTCACAGAGATGTTCCTTTGGTGACCCTTTTTAAAACTTGTTTGTCAAATTTTGATCTGTCTAGAAACATGGCTCTGGTGAGTGGGGGCTACTTGCACTAAATGAAATTGAAGAAATTCTTAAAAATTCTTCTCTGAAACCCATGGCCAGATTTTAAAGTAATTCACAGCTATGTTCCTTCGGTGACCCTTTCCAAAGACTGTTTTTGAAATTTTGATCGGTCAAGAAACATGGCTCTGGTGAATGGGGGCTACTTGCACTATACAAACATGAAGAAGTTCTTGAAAATTCTTCTTCTCTGAAACGGCAGGTCAAATTTTAAAATAGTTTAACAGAATTGTTCCTGGAATAACTTTCCAAATATCAAGTGTGAAAATTTTGATCCGTTACGAAACATGGCTCTGGTGAATTGGGGCTTCTGGCACTGTATGGAAAATAAGAAATTCTTAAAAATTATTTTTTCCTTAAACTGCTGGTCAGATTTTGAAATGACTTTTACCTTTTGAAAATTGCTTGGTAAAATAATGATTTTGTTTCCAATGTTTCAATACCTCAAAAAAATAGGCTATGGTCCTCTCAAAGGTTCAGGTGAGGGATCCAGGGCCATTTTGGCCCTCTTGTTCATTATTCCCTATAGGGTACCCCTTTCACATAATGACACATTATAATTTGTGCAAAGAGCAAGAAATGTAGTATATCTGCGGGTAAATTATGCTATTTTTTTCTCTGGCGAAATGGCACATGCTGTTAACCCTTTACTAGATGACAAAATTTTAGCCTTGTCCATTTGCAGATGACAGTTTCAATGTTCCTCAGATGACACAACTTTCCTTTTATTGGGTGGAAACTTGTGGGAAAAGGAGAAAATGCTGGTTACCAGCATTTTCTCCTTTACCCACAAAGTGTTCGAAAGGCATTTTCCTCAAGGTCATTCAAAGCCATCATTGTGTGGTAAAGGGTTAACCTTGGTAACAAATGTGCAGAAACTACTGTTTACGTCTTCAAGAGTTACAGAAATATTTACGGTTAATTTGACTGGCTGTAACCATGAATTATCAAACTTATAATTCACTGTTATTGACTGATAAACTACAGAAAAGCATGAAATAAAAACGGTACTATGGCGAGAGTGGCACATCTTGTAAGTTAGTCAGATTTTGCTACAGAAGTAGGATTTTGGGTGAACAGGAACAATTGTTTGATTAACAATGATAGCTGTTTTCCTTTTCAAGGTTTTTAAATTGTTTTAAACCTTTACAGAGCGACAAACTTTTAGACCCTACCATGTTAAAAGAATAATTCTAACACGACAGGCGAATTCAGCTTTATACACACTGTGCAAGGAAAGTGTGGTAAAATCTGCGATATTCCATGTAGAATGACGTCATTCTGTATCGAGTGATGTCATTCTGTATAAACTGAGTGAGTTATTCCATGGAACTTTATCCTCATACGCATTTTTACTCAAAGTATGTGCTTGTTTTCCATTGTTTAAGAGTTGGTCATGTTAGAATTGAAATTATCTTCTTTCTAATATGGTTTATCATTCAATAAACCTTGTTGTGAGCTATGAGGCACTAGAATAAACAACTCAGGCTATCGCCTTCATGGATTATTTATTGTGCCTCATAACTCACAACTGTGGTTTATTGAATGATATACTACGATAGAAAGAAGACTATTTCTTAAATAGACAACAAATTAAAATTGACTTTAACTCTATAGCAGAAAATAACATTTTAGACGTGTCCAGATTGAAGGTATTTGCAGACAACAAAATAAATTTGAATCAAAAATTGAAACTTGACTTTATAAGAATAGGAAACATTGTGGGAAAAGGAGAAAATGTTGGTTGTATCTGCATTCATCCCACAATGTTTCCTAAAGCTTCCTTCTTCAGGGCTAATAGCCTTTACACCATAAAGCATTTCTATGGTATCTCTAATTGACCCTAAATAACAGCAAGAATGAAGCTGTTTCTTATGTGTATATGACACCTTTTGATAGCATAGAAAACATTGTGGCAAAAGGTGAAATTGCTCATCATGAGCAATTTCACCTTTTGCCACAATGTTTTCCAAAGGCTCTTACAAGCAATGTGTAGAAATGAGTAGCTATGGAGTAAAGGGTTAAAACTCTTGATAGGTCTGTAAAGGCTTAAAAGTTTGTCATGCTGGTTTATACATTTCCCCTAGAAATTTTAGTTATCCCTGCTTTTTTAACACCCTGAGATTGACCTTGTGTTCAATTATTTCCCTTGCTATAACTTGACGGTTGTCTAACCACTCAAAGAGTTGAATCTGTTCTTCCGCCTAACCCTTTTACCCCACAATATAGAGTTTTAACGATCCCGAGAAAGAAAGCTTTTGAAAAAAAATGCTGGTTACCAGCATTTTCTCCATTTCCCACAGTGTTTTCAGAAGGTTTCTTCCTCTGGGTTGTAAAAATCAGAGATTGTTTGGTTACCAGCGTTTTCTCCTTTTCGCACAATGTTTTCAGAAAGCTTCTTCCATTAGGTTGAAAAAACCAGGGATTGTATAGTACAGAGTTAACATATAGTTCACAAGGGAAATAAATCAACATATATATTTGCTAGTTCGTGGCTAGATTCTAAGTTCTTAGGTCTTTTGTAGCAGTTTTTGTGGTATTTGTCGAAGATAGTACCACTATGAATTCAAGATTGAATTTTGAGAACCATATAAACCCAGTTAAACTCATTCTCTCTCAGGCAAATGACTTTTTTGGTGGCACACAGATATGTAATTTGAAATGGCATTTTAGATTACATTGGGCTAGGCCATCGATCATTGAGACAAGTATTTTTGATTCAAAATAGCTTCTTTCGCTCATAGCCTTTTATTGGCGCAATGATACAAATTTGCCTACTGACATTGGGCTTTTTCGTTCCAAAACCAATTCGTTCCATGGCTTGTTGGTCCTATGATTGTGCGCTACTCCATTTGATTGCTCATGAATATTTATAGATTGAAGTAATTGAATGTAATGTTGGAAATTAAATGTACCGTATAAGCACTTTTTTCTGCGGTGACTTTATTTCTGCTTTATCTGCGGGGACATGCAGGAGCGCAGATTTAAAAGACGCAAAAATTTAGTCCAAATAAAAAGAAGGATTCTATCATCGTCGTCGTCGTTCTTTTACCTGTTGCTGTTGTTGTTTTGTGGGGACATGTGTAAATTACACGTGTATTATTAAACTCGGCATATTATTATCGTCTCTTTACCGTTTCCTACTCTCTATATATAATGGCTTTCTCTACCTGTACTGTATTAACACAATATGATTATCGCAATAAATTTTCTCCCTTCCAACAATGTTTTCAAAATACTAGATCTCTCCTGCATACATTATAGACGAGTCTTAATGTTAACTGTACAGTTACTCTGCAGTTTGGTAGGTGCGATCTATTATTCACGCTTTACGGTATATGCATGCCGTTATGACATCACCTACGGGTAGAAAATAAAGGTTATACCATTGTTAGTTTCACACATCGAACCATTTATACCCTTTCCCCCAATATTATTTTGAGACAGTTAAAGCCAAGCTGAAATCTTCCTTTGATAATTGATATTCGGAACAGATTGTTGCCCAGATTAGGGAAAATAGGTTCGATGATGTACCGATTGACTCAGTTCACTTATCCATAACTGTTTTGAAAGAGCTTGTCTCAAAATGGCGGGTCAAAATGCACCAAAAAGTGTCGAATTAAAATGGGTTAAAAACTAATGGATTCAGATCGGCACAGATCTTGGAAACATTGGAAGAACATGTTCTCTGGGTCTGATACAGAAATAGATGTATATGGCATTGCAATGAACAAAATACTTATTAATGCACATAAAAAAGTGTGTGTGTGTTTTAACTACAGGAATATCATCCTTTACATTGAAGACTATAACAACCGAAATACACTTATTGAGTATACCTGTCCAAAATGGAAGCTGGTACCGGTACTTCATCAAAATAATGCGCAATAATTAAATCCATTTTTTTATCAGGTTCATTACCACAGAAAAAAGGTACGCAAAATTTTAAACCCCCTCTTTTTTTGAAAATCCGTAGAATTTGGACCCCGCAGAAAAAAGTACTTATACGGTAAAAGGCTAAAGATATTTCAAAATTATAGTTTTAAGGTACATGAGTACTGTCCCTTCAACCAAGAAGGTATTCATTTGCTTTTAAGCCAATATTTGAACAATATGTCTCTTTTTCTTTCAAACTTTTTATTCCACTCAATGGGTTTCCTTGACAAATACCACTTCAGCGTTCTCAATGCTTTGATTTAAGGTAAAATTGGCTTAAGTAATTTTAGTTTCCTAGAGATTAAAGAACAATGAAAGAGTAGACCTGTATAGTTGGATAACAGAGTGGGGTGCTGTGTGTGAGTATGTATGTGTCTAACCAGAGTATTTTTCACATTCAAACTTGGCTGTATGATTGTTAAACCGCAAAATTCTATACCTAGCCAAATTAAAAGCATTTTCAAAGCAGCTCAGATGACAGTTTTTAGCTCCACTGGCCGAAAGCCAGCGGGCTAATGTCATGGCCCGTTGTCCGTCGTGCGTCCGTCCGTCCGTCCGTCCGTCCGTCCGTGCGTTAACTTTTTCTTTAAACATCTTCTTCTCTGAAACTACCCATCCAATTTTGATGAAACTTCACAGAAATGATCCTGTCATGGTCCTCTTCAGAATTTCTTGAAAGAATTTAATTCCTTCAAAAACTCTGGTTGCCATGGCAACAAAACTGAAAAATTTTAAAAATCTTTGAAAATCTTCTTGTCTGAAACCGTAAGGCCTAGGGCTACCAAATTTTGCATGTAGCTTTATCTAGTGGACCTCTACCAAGTTTCTTCAAATTATAGCCCTGGGGTCAAAATTGGCCCCGCCCCGGGGGTCACAAGTTTTACATGGGCTTATTTAGAGAGAACTTTAAAATTCCTCTTCTACCTAGGCATAGGACCTAGGGCTACCAAATTTGGCATGTAGTTTTATCTAGTGGACCTCTACCAACAGTGTCCAAATTATAGCCCTGGGGTCAAAATTGGCCCAGCCCCGGGGGTAACAAGTTTTACATGGGCTTATATAGGGAGAACTTTAAAATTCTTCTTCCACCTAGCCATAGGGCCTAGGACTACCAAATTTGGCATGTAGCTTTATCTAGTGGACCTCTACCAAGGGTGTCCAAATTATAGCCCTGGGGTCAAATTTGGCCATGCCCCGGGGAGTAACAAATTTTACATGGGCTTATATAGGGAAACTTTAA
This sequence comes from Tridacna crocea, assembly GCA_943736015.1. NCBI lineage: Eukaryota > Metazoa > Mollusca > Bivalvia > Cardiida > Cardiidae > Tridacna > Tridacna crocea. Next base: position 42,994,621 of record OX031067.1, read on the forward strand.
TAATCTACTCGTACCTAGCTGTAAGGGCTAGGGCTATCAAATTTTGCATGTAACTTCATCTAGGGTGTCTCTACCAAAGGGTGCCCAAATTATAGCCCCGGGGTCAAATTTAGCCCCGTCACGGGGGTCACAAGTTTTACATGGGCTTATATAGGGAAACTTTGATAATCTACTCGTACATAGCCATAAGGCCTAGGACTACCACATTTTGCGTGTAGCTTTATCTTATGGGCCTCTACCAAGAGGGCCCAAATTTTAACTTTGGGGGTCAAGTTTGACCCCACCCCAGGGGTCACGAGTTTTACATTGGCTTTTACAGTGAAAACTTGATAAACCTGTCTCATGGGTCACATATTTTAGAGGGCCTTTTATTGAGCAAACTTGTTTTACAGGGCTTTTTATTGGGCAAGATTAAAAAATCTTCTTGTTTATAAACACACATTCTAGTTTCATATTGTAGGTCTGGGGTCAAAATTGCCTCCATTCAGGGATCTCAAGTTTTAACATGGGCTTCAAAATATAGTCACTTCAATTTAAACATTAATCAAGGGAAATAACTCTTTTTATGAAAGATAAAGTTTGGTACTATTTACTTCCCTTGATTATCAAACTGCTTTGATACATGATTGTGCTAGACATTAAGTTTTTTGATAGAAAATATTCTGTTTTCAAGGAGTGTGATTCATTTTGATGCTAATAGTTATGCTCACATGAGGTGAATAATAAATTCAGAGTAAGGTTTCTATCATTTAGCTTATTTTTCCAAGGATTTTACCTTTCATGCTAATAAATTAATCTGCTTGTATTGCCTGACTGTGTTCATTGTTGTTGAAGGCCCTCTTTTTCATGGTCATGAACACTTCAATTCGTGTGGTAAAGGGTTAAAAAGCCAGTGGAGCGATACAGGGCCATCATGGCCCTCTTGTTCTTTTATAAGGTACTGTAGAAAACTTAGTGGGAAAAGGAGAAAATGCTGGTTACCAGCATTTCCTCCTTTTCCCACAATGTTTTCAAAAGGCTTCATTCTCAGGGTCGTCAAAAGTCGGGATTGTGTGGTAAAGGGTTAGATTACGATGAGTTTGTAGGGTAAGACCAAAAATTCAAAGGGACAAAAAGTGTAGCACAGTCTTGGATCTATACTACTGTCTGCATTTTTGTGTCATATAGTGGAAAAATCAGTCATGAAATTAAAATATATAGATCTTGTTTCTAAGTCTGCCCTTTACCACACAATCCCGACTTTTGACCACCTAGAGATAAAAGATAAAAGCCTTTTGAAAACATTGTTTGAAAAGGAGAAAATGCTGGTTACCAGCATTTTCTCCTTTTCCCACAATGTTTTCTACCCTCACCAATACAAATTTTAGATTTTCAGTCTCTTCTATTTCGACATCTGCAAGTGCTTTCATTTTGAACCAGTCTAGAACTTTGTCGTTTGGTAAAGACTTAAGCTGTTTATCAGACAACAAAATTATCTACTTGTCCATATTATGATTAAAATGTAGATGACTAACCGAAAGTGGCTGATTGAGATAGAAAACATTAAGGAAAAAGGACATAATGCTTGTTACCAGCATTTTCTATTATATTTTGGAAAGGTGTCTTTCTCAGGGTCCTAAAGGCATGTAATTCTTTGGTTATGGATCAAAGATAAGGACAAGTGACAAAATCTTAGACTTGTTCACATTGAAAGTATTTGCATATGACAAAATAAAATTTAATGTGACTCAGAAATTGAAACTTGACTTTATAAGAGTAGAAAACGTGGGAATAAGAGAAAATGCTGGATACTAATTTGGGGTGTAAAACCAGGTATTGTTTGGCAAAAGGTTAACTCATTACCAAAAGACAAAATTGTAGGCAGACGACAAAATAAAAGCATTTCCTCATTTTCCCAAAATGTTTTCAGGAGGCTTCTGCGTCTGGGTGGTAAAACGGAGAAAATACTGATACCTAACAAGCATTTTCTCCTTTTCCCAAAATATTTTCCAACCTTTCACAGACAATTTCTTCTTTATTACAACATTCATTATATCATCCTTGAATGTTACAAATTTGGACAAGTGTAAAATTTAGTTTTGTGGAGAAGAGATAATTCTTTACCAAACAACAAGATGTTGGACTCATCCTAATTGAAAACATTTGCAGATGAAAAATTTAATGCTGCTAAGGTGACAATTTCTGTCTCTGATAGGGTAGAAATCATTGTGGAAAATGGAGAAAATGCTGGTTACCAGTATTTCTCCTTTTCCCACAATGTTTTCTGAAGCCTTCTCTTTTAAGGGTCATTAAAAGTAGGGATTTTGGGGAAAAGAATTAACTCATTACCAAACCACAAAATTTTAGGTTTGTCCAAATCAAAAGCATTGGCAGTCAACAAAATAAAAGAGAATGAAAATTTGAAATTTGTTTTGTGAAGGGTAGAAAAGTATGTGGGAAAAGGAGAAAATGCTGGTTACCAGCATTTTCTCCTTTTCCCACAGTGTTTTCTAGAGGCTTCTTTCTCAGGGTCATTAAAAGTAGGGATTTTGCAGTGAAGAGTTAAAGGAACAGTGATTTGTGCACCAATCCCTGTAAGTTGGAAAAGTTAAATTTTGTTGCCTATGGAAAGTTTAACCGTTTACCCCTTAAGGCATTTCTATGGTAATCTCTAATTGACCCTAAGTAACAGCAAGGATGAAGCCATTTTTATACGCCCGTCGAAGACGGGACGTATTATGGGATCACCCTAGAGTGCAGCGACTGGGCGGGCGGGCGTCCGGCGTCCAGATCTTTGTCCGGAGCATATCTCCAAAACTATACAAGCTAAGGTTATGAAATTTCATGGGTGGATAGATCTCATCGAGGGGAGTGCAGTGCACAGGAACTATAACTCTTGCTCCCTTAATTTTTGAGTTATTGCCCTTTGTTGTTTTTCATACTAGAATTTTGTCCGGAGCATATCTCCAAAACTATACTACCTAGGGTTATGAAATTTCATGGGTGGATAGATCTCATTGAGGGGGAGTGCAGTGCACAGGAATCATAACTCTTGCTTGCTTAATTTTTGAGTTATTGCCCTTTGTTGTTTTTCATACTTGAATTTTGTCCGGAGCATATCTTCAGAGTTATAGTAGCTAGGGTTATGAAATTTCATGGGTGGATAGATCTCCCCGAGGGGGAGTGCAGTGCACAAGAATCATAACTCTTGCTTGAAAAATTTTTGAGTTATTGCCCTTTGTTGTTTTTTATACTTGAATTTTGTCCGGTGAATATCTCCAAAAGTATACTAGCTAGGGTTAAGAAATTTCATGGGTGGATAGATCTCACCGAGGGGGAGTGCAGTGCACAGGAATCATAACTCTTGCTTGCTTAATTTTTGAGTTATTGCCCTTTGTCGTTTTTCATACTTGATTTTTGTCCGAAGCATATCTCCAAAACTATACTAGCTAGGGTTATGAAATTTCATGGGTGGATAGATCTCATCGATGGGGAGTGCAGTGCACAAGAATCACAACTCTTGCTTGCTAAATTTTTGAGTTATTGCCCTTTGTTGTTTTTCATACTTGAATTTTGTCCGGTCATGCCCCAGCTTTACAACTTGGGGTAAGACGGGCGTATCTTGCGAGAATTTGCCGCTCTTGTTATTTTATGTGTATAATTATGATACCTTTTGATAGCATGGAAAACATTGTAGCAAAAGGTGAAATTGCTCGTGACAAGCAATTTCACCTTTTGCCACAATGTTTACCAAAGACTCCTACAAGCAATGCGTAGATATTAGTATCCATGGAGTAAAAGGTTAAAGGAACAGTGATTTGTGCGGCAATGCTTTCAAGTTGGACAAGTTAAATTTTGTTGCCTGTGGAAAGTATCATTCTACCTAACAACAGACTTACAATTGTTTCTTCTCTTACAGGAGTGCCACAGCAACAGTTCCAGGGTCAGCATGCTCAACCAATCAATGTAAACCTACCACCACAGCAACAGCACCAAGGTCAAGGTCAGCCACAGGGTCAAGGTCTGCCACAGGGTCAAGGTCAGCCACAGGGTCAAGGTCAGCCACAGCAGCAGAATAGACCACTGATTTAAAATTTTATTTTGGCATGATATTTTGAGAAAAAAAATTCGAAATGCAATAATTTAATTTAAAAGACAAATTTTTTTCTATTCTTTTGTAAATTTGGATTAAATGCTGCAAGATATAATTAGGTCTCAAGGCTATCAATAAATATAATTGTAAAAGCTTTCAAAATAACACTCAGTCATATCATAAAACAGAAAGATATTCATGTACTTATTTTGCCATGTATTTGAGTAATTTATTGTTGGCAGTGATAATTCAAAGGTTTGTCAATACCTTTTTTTTGTACTCATTTTTGATAAATTTTTCAGCTTGAAGGAAAGTTCCATGAAATTATTTATGTAACTTAACCCTTTACCAATATTCCCTGGTTTTTACAACCTGAGGTAGAAGCCTTTTTGAGAACATTGTGGGATAAGAAGAAAATGCTGGTAACCAGTAGTTTTCTCATTTCCCTACCATGTTTTCTTCCCTGCTGGAAACATATTTCAATTTTTGAGTTGCATCATTTTTTTTCCCCTGGAGATGCTTTCATTGTGGACAAGTCTAAAATTTTGTCGTCTGGTAAAGGCTTAATACCACTAGTAGGGAAATGTCTACAACGCTGAAGCACAGTACTTTTGAAAATAATGAGATATAAGAAGAACTTTGTTCTCATTAGAAATTTCTGCTGCCAAAAGTTTTTTTTACCTTTTCCAAAACAAATTTCAGTTGTTCAGTTACCTTTATATGTTGTCAGCAAATGCTTTGAATTTGGACAAGTCTAAAAATTTGTCATTTGGTAATGAATTAACCCTTTCCCAAACAAGCCCTGGTTTTTACATGTTTGCAGTAAAAATCTTTTGAAAACACTGTGGGAAAAGGAGAAATTGCTCGTAACGAGCAATTTCTCCTTTTCCCACAGTGTTTTCTACTCTTTTTGAGAATTTCGGCTATTTTCTCCAAATCTAAAATTGCCGTCTGCAAACTCTTTCGGTTTGGAAGGGTCCAAAATTTGTCGTTTGGGAAAGGGTTAACCCTTTACCCCATAAGGCATATCTATGGTATCTCTTATTGACCTTAAATAACAGCATGGGTAAAGCTGTTTCTTATGTGTATATAACACCTTTTGATAACATAGAAAACATTGTGGCAAAAGGTGAATTGCTCGTCACAAGCAATTTCACCTTTTGCCAGAATGTTTTCCAAAGGCTCCTACAAGCAATGCGTAAAAATGAGTATCTATGGAGTAAAGGATTAAAGAAGTTATATATTTCTGCTATTTTTGTAAATTTGTATTTACTGAAAAATACTTACAACTTTGTACTTGAGATATGTAGGCCCTGTTTGTGCCTTCTATATTGTTTAACCTTTTACCACACAATCACACCTTATAATGACTTGGAGGAGGACAGCCTTTGAAAACATTATGGGAAAAGGAGAAAATGCTGTAATCAGCAGTTTCTTCTTTTCCAACAATGTTTGCAAATTTCATTTCCTTCAGGGTTGTTAAAACTTGGGATTGTTTGGAAGAGGGTTTAGGAGTGCAAAAAATGTTTGTTGTCATATGAAAAAATTTGGTGATGCTTCATGAAGAGGTGCTAAATACAATGATGCTTTAATATGTCCTCATTATGGGAGGATTAAGGTAATATTTAATCTATAACAGTGTGGAAAAAGACATTACTTTCTTCTGTATAGTGGTGTCTTGAGTGTGTTGAATAGGTTTAACACTTTCTCATGCAAGAAAGTGCTAAGAGGAATCTTTTTGTGTTCAACATTGCCTGTTTGCCTACTTTGGTCTCCATTCTCAAGTATTTTCCCATTGAAAATGTATTCAACCAAATCAAACGAGACTTAATTTTCACAAAAACTTTCAGTGTCTCCTATATTGGAATCACAAGAATCTTGCTTTTATTATCTTAGTCAATATTGTCGTCCATTGGTATTTGATAAATTTAATACAGAATAATGGTGTAAAAGGACTTGTAAGAGTTTTTTATAAAACATTTACACTTTGTCAGTACTTACAGAAATTATTGTGTAACTTTTAATTAAAAAAATATTCAACTGTTAACATCCCGAAGGAAAAAGCCTTTTGAAAACATTGTAGGAAAAGGAGAAAATGCTGGTAACCAGCATTTTCTCCTTTTACCACAAGGTTTTCTACCCTATCAAAGCAAAATTGCACCATTTAAACCAATTTGAAATTGTTGTCTGCAAATGCTTTCAATTTGGATAGGTCTAAAATTCTGCTGTGTGGTAATGGGCTAAACTGGTACCTGATGTACTTAGTATCAAGGATAACCATCGCATTGACCCTTTTGCAGATATTCCCTTTACATTCCATACATCTTAAATGCATGTAGATCTAAGTAGTTTCATGTTGATTTCTCCATTTATCAAAACAACTCACCACTTAAAATTAAGGTCAAGACTTCTAAAAACATTGTGGGAAAAGAAGCATTTTCTCCTGTTCCCACAATGTTTTCCACCCTATCAAAGACAACAATCTGATTATTTAACCCATTACCACACAATCCCTACTTTTGACGCCCCTGAGAAAGAAGCCTTTTGAAAACACTATGGGAAAAGGAGAAAATGCTGGTTACCAGCATTTTCTCCTTTTCCCACAGTTTTTTCTACCCTTCCCAGAACAAATTTCTATTTTTTAGTCACCTTTATTGTGTCGTCTGCAAATGCTTTCAATTTGGAGCAGTCTAAAATTTTCTCGTGTGGTGATGAGGTAAACACCTAATTTGTTAACTGCAAATGTGTTGAAATTGGACTTGTTTAAAATTTTGTAGCTTGGTCAAGAATTATGAAGACTTACAGCTGTCCATTTCCTATATAATGATGGTTAACCCATTACCACACAATCCCTACTTCTGACGCCCCTGAGAAAGATGCCTTTAGAAAACATTGTGGGAAAAGGAGAAAATGCTGGTAACCAATGTTTTCTACCCTTCACTAATCAAATTTCACATTTTCAGTCACGTTTATTTTGTCGTCTGCAAATGCTTTCAATTTGGACCAGTCTAAAATATTGTCATCTGGTAATGGGTTAAAGAAGATGATTTTTTTTTCAGTCAGTCAAAAGATGCATATTGCAACGTAAAGGCTATTTTTGTCAGAATATATGGCAAAACAGCAGGCAAAGTAGATCCAAGATTAGACTGAATTTCAAAAATGCAGTCTGATCTTGATCTACACTGTTTTCAAAAAAGATCTAAGCCAGGTCTAGTGGTCAAAGAGTTGAGGATGGATGGTATTTTAGATGTGTATTAATGACTCTAGTCAAGTTTTTTACTTTAGACTCATATAATTATGTATATCGGTAATTGATTTGTATATGTATGTTTCAATATATTGTCTACACATAAGCAGGTATGACATACCTAAAGTCTATATGCATGTGTTCATATCATGTTTATGTCTCTAAATTTTGCAGAGTTATTGTTTGTTGATTTACAAGGCTTTAACCCTTTAGCACACAAAGACGACTTTTGACAACCCTGTGGAAGACGCCTTTTGAAAACATTGTGGGAAAAGGAGAAAATGCTGGTAACCAGCATTTTCTCCTTTTCCCACAAAGTTATCTACACCATCAAAGGAAAATTGTGTCATGTGAGCCACTATGAAATTGTCGTCTGCAAATGCTTTCAATTTTGATAGGTCAAAAATTTTGCCAAGTTTTCCTTAAATCTTCACTAGATGACAATATTTAACTCTTTACCAAAAGACAAAGTTTTAGACTTGTCCAAATTGAAAGCATTTGCAGACGACAAAATAGAAGTAACTGAAAATTTGAAATTTCTTATTGGAAGGGAGGAAAACTTTGCGGGAAAAGGAGAAAATGCTGGTTACCAGCATTTTCTCCTTTTCGCACAATGTTTTCAGAAGGCTTCTCTCTCTCAGTGTCATTAAAAGTCAGGATTGTGTGGTAAAGGGTTAAGGCTTGCATTTGTAGACGACAAATTCCGTGTGACTCAATTGATTGCATTTACATCTAATACGTCATGGTTTTGTATTCTTAAGAACGGTCTTGTTGTATTCTCCAGATTTGCCAAAGTTGAAAGACACACAAATCTGATTGGCTAATCCATTTGGTTTAGCCAATCAGATGTTATTTTACTTTCAGCTTTTGAAAATCTTGGAGAAGAAGACAAAACCGTTTGCAAGAATGTTTCGTTAATACAGATCCAGAAAACATTGTGAGAAAAGGAGAAATCACAAGAAAAGGAGAAAATGCATAGAGATCAGACTGCATTTTTACTGTTCACAAAGATTACTTAGCTCTGCATAAACTTTCAACACACAACCACAAATTTCAAGGACCCTAAAGAAGAAAGCTTTAAAAACATTGTGGGAAAAGAAGAACATGCTGTTGTCTAGTGTTTTCTTCTCTCCCCTCAACAAATTTCAAATTTTGAGTCACATTTATTTTGTCGTCTGCAATTGCTTTCAATTTTGACCCATCAAATTTTTTTTTCGTTTGGTTAAAAAGTTCTGTATTACAAAAAGCAAGGTTTTTTTCATTCTATTTTGTGTTCCAAAACTTTACTTTACTTTCATGCCAAAGAAAATCTAGTTTTCTGCTACAGAATTTCTTGCAAACGCTCCCATTCAAAAACTGTTTTTCAAACTTCTTTCCGGTTTTTGATGTCTGGTCCTGTAATAGAACACTTTTGTCTTCAACTTTTCTTATTAACTCATTACCAAACGACAAAATTTTACTCGGGTCCAAACTGAAAGCATTTGCAGACGACAAAATAAAGGTGAATCAAAAACTGAAATTTGATTTGGAAAGGGGAGAAAACATTGTGGGAAATGGAGAAAATGCTGGTAACTAGCATTTTCTCCTTTTCCCACAATATTTTCTAAGGGCTTCTTTCTCAGGGTCGTCAAAAGTAGGGATTGTGTGGTAATGGGTTAAGTGTCTACCACACAATCTTTTAATGACTCTATGAATGAAAACCAGCATTTTTTTCTTTTCCCATAATGTTTTCTACCCTTCCGAAGACTAATTTCATTTTTTAATGACATTTGATTTGTCATCTGCAAATGCTTTCAAGTTGGAGCAATCTAAAATTTGTTTGTTTGGGAAAGAGTTTTTGAATGTGTTTTTTTTTTTTTCATTTTGCTTCACTTAATTTTTATTTTCACATGAAACTGTCATGCAGGCTTCTTACAGATTAATATTACTGTCTGTGCTCATTAACTCTTTACCACATAATCCCGAGTTTTAACAACCCTGGGGAAGAAGTCCTTTGAAAACATTGTAGGAAAAGGAGAAAATGCTGTTACCAGCATTTTCTCCTTTTCCCACAATGTTTTCTACCATATCACATACAGAAATTGTCTGTTAAGCTACATTTAATATGTTGTCTGCAAATGTTTTGAATTTGGTCTAGGCTTGAATTTTGTCGTTTGGTAAAGAGTTTAGTTAATATACATGTTATGATATTTCTTTTGTTAAGATTTAGATTATGCGAGAGTTAGGCAATGATAGAAATAAATTGTATGTAAACGATACGCAAATTAAACAAGAAAATACTATTCTCTTGTATTTTACATATCTATTTGGTTATTAAACTATGTAAAATCTACTTTAACCCTTTACCACACAATGATGACTTTTAACGCTCCCGAGGAAGAAGCCTTTTAAAAACATTGTGGGAAAAGGAGAAAATGCTGGTAACCAGCATTTTCTCCTTTTCCCACAAAGTTTTCTACCCTATCAAAGCAAAATTGCATCATTTGAGCCACTTTGAAATTGTCTGCAAATGCTTTCACTTTTGGTAGGTCCAAAATTTTGCTATGTAGTAATGGGTTAAACTTTTACCAAACAATCCCTGTTTTTTACGGCCCTGAGATAGAAGTTTTTTGAAAACATTGTGGGAAAAGGTGAAAATGCTGGTAACCAGCACTTTCTCCTTTTCACACAATGTTTTCTTCCCTGCTGGAAACAAATTTCATTTTTTTTGAGTTATGTTTATTTTGTCCTCTGCAATTGCTTTCAATTTGGACCAGTCTAGAATTGTATCTTTTGGTAAAGTTAGGTACAGATATATGCTTTGTATCTCTTTCCTGAATCTTATTTTAAAGCCTTAGCTGAGAATACATGCCTTTGTTACATGTAAACTTTTAATAAACATTGGGAAAATCCTAATGAAAACATTGTTTGAAAAGGAGAAAACCATGTTTACATTATTATTCTTCTTTACCCACTACGTTGATGACCACCATGTGAAAGAAAGAGGCCAGCATTTGCACCATACTTACTTTGCCTTTTGCAACTTCCTCGAAAATGGATAGGTGGAATAATATTTTAGACCTCTCTGTATTCAAAGCACGATGATAAAATGAGGTTTTAGTGATAGACTTTGCTCATGACAGGATAGAAAACATTTGAGAAACGGGGTAAATGCTAGTTATCAACATTTCCTCCTATTTCTACACTGTTTTCCAGAGCTGTTTTCTTTAGAGTGGTTAGGAAATTTTGGTTAAAAAAAATTTAAGGCATAAGATTGTTAGAATCAGATTTTCTTTTTAAATCATTAAGGTAAATGAAAATTTTAGGCCAGTGGTAAAAACTGATTGGTTGGTTGGTTGTATTGGGGTTTAACACCACTTTAACAGCTACGGTCATATCATGGCGGTCGGTGACACACATGTGTTTCCTGGCTTTCTCACACCGGTTCTAACACAACTTACTTTCCAAAGCCACCAACTACTTTTCTCACATGCTTCAGCAGAGGTGAGAGGCAAAAATACGCCGGAAAGAAAGTTCGCCTCGACCGGGTATCAAACTCGCAACCACCAGATCATGAGTCCAACACACTCACGGTAAAAACTGAAGTAATGATACATATGTCTTAACCCTTTAACAAACAAGCCCTGGTTTTCATGTGTCTGCAGTAAAAGTATTTTGAAAACACTGTGGGAAAAGGAGAAATTGCTCGTAACGAGCAATTTCTCCTTTTCCCACAGTGTTTTCTACCCTTTTTGAGAACTCTCGGCCATTTTCTCATAATCTAAAATTGTCGCCTGCAAGCTCCTTCAGTTTGGAAGAGTCCAAAATTTGTTGTCTGGGAAAGGGCAAAGTATGTTAAAGTTATTTTTGGAGAAAAATATCTTCTTATTGGGCAATGTAGATCCACAATCAGTCTGCATGTTCTGTGCAGTCTGATCTTGGTCTACATGATCTGCAAAAGGTCACCAAGGTTTGCTTAGCAGCATAGGTGTTAATTTGGTTCACAACTATTTTTATACTCCTGTAAAACAAATGTTTTTGGGTCGCTGTTTCCAGTGTGTGTACAAAATACTATCAAAGCACTGGTGATGGTATAAAGTCACATTTAGTTAAAGCTCTTGTTTGCATTTATTATAGTGTTGGTTGTTATCCCATTACCAATCCCTACTTTTGATGCCCCTAAGAAAGAAGCCTTTTGAAAACACTATGGGAAAAGGAGAAAATGCTGGTAACCAGCATTTTCTCCTTTTCCCACAGTGTTTTCTACCCTTCCCAGAACAATTTTCTATTTTTTATTCACCCTTATTTTGACGTCTGCAAATGCTTTCAATTTGGACCAGTCTAGAATTTTTTCGTGTGTTGAAGAGTTAATAGAAGAAGGAAAGTAGTTTTCTTTAGGCAAAAAGTAAAAAGTAGCCCAAGTCTTGTTTCTGTCTTTATTTAGATGAAATTCCCTTTTCTATAAAAATAAAATCTGAGCTTTATTTGAAGATCTTATCTTGTTTTATCAACTAAAATTGAATAACTTGATTGTAGAATACCAGCAAAGCTGTTTTATGTATTATTGTACAGTTCAAAAATAGTCCAGCAAAAGTCTTCTGTTGGATAAAGATTGAGGTTGAGTGTTTTATGTTGCTTATAACATTGTCAGTCATATAACAGCGACAGCTCATTAATACATGCACCAGTTTGTCTTGATTCATCACCAGTAGCTGAAGGCTTTTAACCCTTTACCACACAATCCCAACTTTTGACAACCCTGAGAAATATGTCTTTTGAAAACATTGTGGGAAAAGGAGAAAATGCATTTTCTCCTTTTCCCACAATTATTTCTACCCTGCCAGAAACAATTTTCAGTTTTCGAGATATGTTTATTTTGTCGTCTGCAAGTGTTTTCAATTTGGACTGGTCTAAAATTTTGTCGTTTGGTAAAGACTTATCTTTTACCACACAATCCCATCTTTTAACAAGCCTGAGGAACCGGCTTTTGAAAACGTTGGGAGAAAAAGAGAAAATGCTGGTAAACATGTTGAAATGACTCCTCAAACCTTGGGATACTTTTGATGTTATTTATTGCCTTTTTAACAAAATTTGAATTATATCATGGTGAGGTAGACCTATTCAGGGCCTAGTTTTCATCAGGAGTCTCTGATGAGCCAGGGCTCTTGATTCTATCGAACGACAAACTTTTAGACCAATCCACATTGAAAACATTTGCAGAGAGAAAAATGTGTGTGACTTTAGATTTAAGAATTGAGGAAAAGTTCAACATGAAGCGATAAGCGGACATCCACGTGGGTTTCCATGTTTACCTTCTATTCGCAAGACCGCAACCTTATTCTATTTTTATCAAAGATGAAATGCTTCGAGCAATTTCATTCATTGCAGTTAGAGCTGACTGCATCCAATGAAAAAGAGTATGGGGGGAATGTAAAATCAAGCTTGATCCGCCAAGGGTAGAGTAGTGTAGTGAATCGTCAGCCTTGGCTTGCGAAGATGATAACTCAAGGAAGTGACCTTTTTTCCTGGATGGGCGTTTGGGGGTAACATGAGCCAAATGTCATGCAGGGATCTTATATACACAAACTATATAACTATCCCTGGTCATGTTTGCTGGGGATCCTTATTTTTAAAATCATTTTCGTTCTCCGATTCAAGAGCTGCTTCATTGACAAGGTGGCGCGGGGTGGGGGGAGGGTATTTGTCCACTTTGCGACTTTTTTATACGCAGTTGCCATTGTTACTGTAACTAAATTATCTCATTTCGAAGAAAACAGGGTGTTAAAGAAAATAGATAAGATGGGTCCATAATTCTGCTTTGGCCCAGCCCCGCTAGCTCAGTGTGGACTTCAGAACAGGGGGTCATGGGTTCTTTGATCCCTTGCTCGGCCAATTTCTGTCCGAGGATTGATGATTGTCATTGCCACAGGACTCATTCCTCTCCCACCTCTGACCAGTGTCTCGGCAATGATTACATGAGAAAGCAGCATATAGCTTGGAAAGAAAATTGTGCGGAGTACTGGTAAAAGCATCTTTGCAAGCCAAGGCCGACGATTCACTACGCTACTCTGCCCTTGGCTGATTGGGCCCGATTTCGAGATTCCTGCGATGCGCCCTCTATTGGATGCTGGTTATTACTCCCCTTTACATCATGTTTCTAAAAGCAAATGAAATATCGTTTTACAAACTGCTTACGAATACATATGAAGCGATAAGCAGACATCCACATGGGTTTCCATGTTTTACCTTCTATTCGAAAGGTAGAGACCTTGTTATAATTTTATCAAAGATGAAATGCTACGAGCGATTTCATTCGTTGCAGCTAGAGCTGGCTGCATCCAATGAAAAAGCATATCGGGTGAACGTAAAAATCAAGCTCGATCCGCAAAGGTAAGATCCACGTAGTGATCGTAAACTTGGCTCGCGAAGATGTGGTAAAAGAGACTCTAGGAAAGCATGGATAGGATTTGGCCGCCTCGATATGACATAGATAATGTTGAAAATGGCATAAAAACACCATTCAATCAATCTATTAGTGTGCAATGACTGGCCTGGTATGATGCATGACAGAGATTCACCTAACCCTCTGTTGTCAAGTTTGGTTCATATAATTGGCCTGCAACACGGTAAAATGGGCATTCGGACAATTGTGTAAAGTGTCGTCTCAGATCAGCCTGGGCTGTCTGCGCAAGCTAATCCGAAATGACACTTACCGTTCTAATGTAATTTTCTGTTTTGCGAAAGTCTACTGCAGGACAATATCTAATGTAGTCGTAAAGTGCCATCTTGGATTAGCCTGTGCGGACTGTGCAGGCTTATCCGAGACGCCATCCTCGGATACCCCGGGGTCTCCCTATTTGCTACGCTACATCAACACCTGGGACAATTAGTTGAATTTCCTTCGCTTTACCGCTGGCCGAATGCTGGCTTTTCGTTGGTTCCATCATCATTTTGTGATGGGCGAGTGTACTGTACGCTATGACGTTTCGTATCGATTTTCGGCGGCTCGCTTTACCGCTGGCCGAATGCTGGCTTTTCATTGGTTCTATCATCATTTTGTGATGGGCAAGTGGACTGTACGGTATGACGTTTCGTATCGATTTACGGCGGCTGATTCAAAGTTTTATTAGTCAATTGTCCCAGGGTCGATGTAGCGTAGCAAATAGGGAGACCCTGGGGTATCCGAGGATGCCGAGACGCCACTTTACGCAAATGTTGGAATGATCCTTTTCGCGTGTTGCAAGGACGTCATATATCAGGCAGATCTGTTCCAAAGCGTCTGATGACATTCAATCAACGTTGCATTTCAAAATTGAAATGATGTGACAACTAAACTAATTCCTTTTTAACCCTTTCCCAAACAAGTCCTGGCTTTTACGTGTCTGCAGTAAAAGTCTTTTGAAAACACTGTGGGAAAAGGAGAAATTGCTCGTAGCGAGCAATTTCTCCTTTTCCCACAGTGTTTTCTACCCTTTTTGACAACTTTCTGCCATTTTCTCTAAATCTAAAATTGTCATCTGCAAACTATTTTGGTTTGGAAGAGTCCAAAATTTGTCATTTGGGAAAGGGTTAACCTTTCACAACAACTACTAAAAATGTAATCCAGTCGTGTTCTGTGAAGGATGGCCTAATGCATCTTTAAAAAGTATTGATTCATCTCAGTCTGCACAGTCCACGCAGGCAGACTTGGGCCGAAACTTTTTGGTATAGGTTAATTTTCTGAAGATCAAAGCACTGGTCAGTGTACCTGTTCATTCAGTTGGACGTTATACAAACTAGATTTCATGGATCCAAAATACAGGTATGATTTGCTTGGTGTCACGCATTAAGTCCTCTTCTCCCAGTATATGGCTCAATTATTTTAAAAAAATGTGTACAAGACGGTTGGGACGAATAATTGAGTGCGAAAAAGTCCGTGGACGAAAAAGTCTTACCCAATACAGGTACCAGCTGAACCGGTAGCAAAGCGGTCGAACTAAAATGGTCAGGGCTATTTATTTATTTTTTCATCTTTCGATGATTGTACGGTTTGAAAGAAATTGAATACGGCCATTTAATATTGTTAGAAGTATACAGTGTAATATATTTCCTTGTAGTTTTAAATTCAAGAGGTCATGAAAACGGTTTTTCATCTTGGAAACATCAAAATACACATGTTCAACATGCGAACTATTTTTCGTCCGCTACCAAAAAATCCCGGGAATTTCTAGCAGGGGAATCTCACAAGGCCGTGAAATCTGATCTTTTCAAAATTTTGATCATGAAAATGTTTCTAAAAACTCTATGTTGATACATATCGAATTATTTCTTTCGTATATGTGAAAAAAAATCAAACCTTTTCCACGAGCCCTTTGATTTTGAATTAATAGCAAATTTTCCGAAACTCCTTATCATTTTATATTAAAAGATGCAGAAGAGTTTCTACTTAATTGCTTTTCAGTGGCTGAAAAACTTTATCTACTGCATATGGTGTTAAATTTTATGGTCACCGAGAAAGAAAGCTGTTGCAAACATTGCAAGAAAATTAATTCTTTTCTTTTCTCGAAACTCTTTAGCATGTAAGCTTCATTTTTTTTGGTAAGATAGTAAAGAGTTTCTACATTTGTGTTCAAGAAACTGAAATTTTATCCAACAGTGATTTGTGTGCATGTAAGGTGGTACAGAGTATCTACTTCTTCTTATACTTTCACAAAGACAAAGAGTTGAAAAAGGATTTTTTTTTTTTTCAAAACACTTTACCATTTTAATGAAAATATTTTGGTAAAATGGTTGGGAGTTTCTACTCAATTTGCTTTTTGATGTCTTGAAACTACAATATAATGTAACAGCATGCATTGCTGTGTACTATAGACAATGAGGGAAAAAAGATCTTTCAAACAATAGGGTAAAACAGTACAAAAAAAAATGAATTTCAAAACACTTTATCATTTTAGTAAAAATATTTTGGTAAAGTGGTTGGGAGTTTCTGCTCATTTGCTTTTTTATGTCTTGAAACTGCAATTTAATGTAACAGCATGCATTGCTAAGTTCTATAGACACTGAGGAAAAGAGATCTTTCAAACAATACGGTAAAAAGCTTAAAAAAAATTGTTTTCAAAACTCTGTACCATTTTAGTGAAAATATTTTGCTATAATGGTTGGGAGTTTCTGCTCATTTGCTTTTTTATGTTTTGAAAGTGCAATATAATGTAACAGGATGCATTGCTAAGTACTATAAACACTGAGGAAAAAAGATCTTTCAAACAAAAGGGGAAAACAGTACCAAAAAAAAATGGATTTCAAAACTCTTTACCATTTTAGTGAAAGTAGTTTGGTAAAATGGTTGGGAGTTTCTACTCACTTGCTTTTTTTTATGTTTTGAAATTGGAATATAATGTAACAGCATGCATTGGTAAGTTCTTAAGACACTGGGGAAGAAAGCATTTTCAAGCATGAGGGAAAAACAGTACCAAAAAAAAAAATGGCTTTCAAAACTCTTTACCAATTTAGTGAAAATATTTTTGTAAAATGGTTGGGAGTTTCTACACATTTGCTTTTTGATGTCTTGAAACTGCTATATAATGTAACAGCATGCATTGCTAGGTACTATAGACATTGAGGAAGAAAGCTCTTTCAAACAATACAGTAAAAAGCTTAAAAAAATTGATTTCAAAACTCTTTACCATTTTAGTGAAAATATTTTGCTAAAATGGTTGGGAGTTTCTGCTCATTTGCTTTTTTATGTCTTGAAACTGCAAAATAATGTAACAGCATGCATTGCTAAGTACTATAGACACTGAGGAAAAAGATCTTTCAAACAATAGGGTAAAACAATACAAAAAAAAAATAATAATTTGAATTTCAAAACTCTTTACCATTTTAGTAAAAATATTTTGCTAAAGTGGTTGGAAGTTTCTGCTCATTTGATTTTTGATGTCTTGAAACTGCAATATAATGTAACAGCATGCACTGCTATGTACTATAGACACTGAGGAAAAAAGATCTTTCAAACAAGATGAAAAAAAATGAATTTCAAAAGTCTTTACCATTTTACCCCCCCCCCCAAAAAAAAAAGTGGATTTCAAAACTCTTTACCATTTTAGTGAAAATATTTTAGTGCAAATATTTTGGCAAAATGGTTTCTGAAACTGTTTATGGAGTTAATGCTTATTATGGATTTGAGTCATTTCCTTTGTTTCCAGTAGTTTTGTTCCTGCTGTTTGAATAGCAACCAAAATTGAAAATGTAATGAGGAAATTGTGCAGCCACGTGAAGCAAAACACATCCATTTACCTATTTATTTACAAATATTTAATTCTTTTTCTCCATATTTTCTCACGTATTTGCTTCCCTTTGCGCTCTTCATTCGAATAAAACCCGAATCAAATTCTATGTTTCATTACACTGAAGACTGGCGAAATTGCAAACATTTAATGGTCTAAGGGAGAAAACTCGTACTGTCTTAAATCTGCGGAAGTCCCAGAGTCGTCTCCCTTACAATTATGAGCCGCCTAAAACCAAAGACGAATAATATATGGTACACGCTTATAGTTTGTGGAGACGATCGGCATAAAAAACTCTTACGCTTACTTATGATGGATTATATAATGTTTTCACGATGGTAACGTAAATATTTACGTTTCTGAAGGATTGCTATATAATCCAAAATCAAGACAGCCGTAAAAGAATGAAAGAATGATAATAATATTTTTAACCAGTCGGTAGTCTCCCTTGCTTGTCATCTCGTTTGTAAACGCAACAACCGCTACAATTCGAAGTTGTAAGTGACGATTTATTTAGACTGTTAAGCAGAATGTAAACATAATTCGGATTATTAAACATTCAAAAAACATATAAATCGGTAGACGCAATTCTATCTAATAGATTATAGCACGTATAAAGTAAATGAGGATTCACATTGTCTAGGTCATGGTTGAACCAAAAGGGCAAAGCGTTTAAAATATTTTTTACTATGTACCGATATCCGTAGACTCCGGTATCACCATATATACAACGGTACATTTGTATGGAGGGGAATATCCGCCAAAAATCTATTTGTCTACATGACATTCTTATTTGTGCAAATTACATGCTGATTTGTTTTCTTTCTTACATCTTACTTGTATATTACATCTCATGCGTCATTATTGCTAGTTCATGATTTTGATGCTAATTCTATTTGTCTTCTTTGAGTGTGTATTCCATAAAGTTGTTATTTAGTAATGCGTACTTCTATTCATTTTATCCTTCTTGACAATATGAATTTCATTCATCTTACTTCCTTATTCCGAAAATTCTTTTTGTTTCCTATGTGTGTTTTGCTTATCATTAGAATGCTGCATTCTACTTGTTTGTGCATATTCTGGCGAAAACTAGGCGGTTTTGTGATAATATTGAGGTGAAACTATGTTACGTAGTTGAAATAAGACGAACGAAGTAGTCACTATCAAGAATAGCATTTACATGCATACGGCAAGTCATATTATGATACCAGAGGGCGCTTTTATAATAATAGTTTCTCCCTTTGAGTATGTCATTCTCACGATATGTGTAATTCTCACGATATAATTTTATAGCATATTTTACGAAAGCGCGCGGGATCATTATGCGGGAATTGTCAGTAACCACCGATGTGTTTCCTGACGGTTTCACACCAGTACTGACACAAATTTCTGTCCAAAGCCACTGACTACTTTTCTCAAATGCATCGGAAGTAATACGCGAAAAATCGCTGGAAATAATGTTCTCCGCAATCGGTTATCAGACCCGCAACCTCCAAGTCATGAGTCTGATACGCTAACCACTGAGCTACCCGGCCTGGCTCAGTGCCGCGATACAACTGAAATAATGTTAAAAAGGGTGTTAAACCCTAAGACATATTGGGAAACTCAGGATTCTGTAGCAAAGCGTCTGTTTCTTTCATGTTTTAAAAGTTTCAAAGACTGAGATAATCTAAGTTCAGTAATGAGCGCCGTGATCGTATAGTAGTACACTCATTCTCAAAATAATGGCCAAAACAGTGTCACACATGTATTTATTGCTATTATACACTTTCTGTTTTTAGATAAGTCGAAGTCCCCTTTTTGTGATCTTATGAAACTGTTTCTGAAATATTTGTACTGGTTTAGTAAGATCAGATGTCCTTTTGTAAGCTTATTTTGCGGTTTTTAAAACAAGTACCCCCCTAAATTCTTCTTGTCACAAAGCAATTTTGTTCCGTTTGCCTAGATATATATTCATAAATGCTCGAAATATTAAAATTATGCTCTTATCTTAAATCAATACCTTGCTTTTATGTTGCAAAAACGCAAGAAAGATGTAAGTTTTCCTATTCTTTTGTTCAAACTCCGTTTTCTAATTTTGTCACAGGATGTGTGTATTTTACGTGACGAAAACTTTAACCATCCACGAGTAAATCCAGCAAAATTATATTGACATCAATTATGTCTGATTTTGAAAGCCATTACTACTTTAAACTTGTGTAGAATGTCAATTCTTGGTTCTGAAAATGATCAAAAGTTTGAATTATGTCATTATTTTATGTATTCCTAACAGGCATTTTTACGTGTATTGTTACGTGACAACTCTGTAGTCAGTATTCGATCCATGAAACAGTGCTAAATAGTACACATTGTTACGTTGTGATAATACCATATATTCAGTTGAGTCTGGCAAACCTAATAAAATATTACGTATGGAAAATGTATGTTCAAGTGCTTAAATGTATTTCACGTGACTGTAGTTTACGTGACGGTTTATATATTACCTACACATATTTACAAGACGATCGCGATACTATAGTCTATTTGTATTTACCTAACCTACACGGAAGTTTAAAGCGCCATTTCGTTTCGAAATTGAAATCAACGTTGAGTAAATTCGAGAATAGACAGAGGACATTCGGTGAGTTCAACTATTTAGTTATGTTTTACAGGATTCATAAAGCACCTTTTTTGCATTTTTCCTCTTCAATGCAGAAAATATGATATTCAGTTTACTTTAATACACATTGCATCATCCCATCCACGTGTTCTGTTAATCATATTGCGTGAGATACTTGTGTCACGTAAATGACACATCTGTGTCACGTAAAATTCAGGTTTTAGTTTCCCGTTTTCCCCCGTTAATTTGGAGTAAATTCATAATTCAACAAGTGAATTATGTATTTTATTTAGTTAAGGTATCTCTGTTTGTGCCAATGATGTATTATAAAACTAATAATTAATGGATTTGTAGTGATGTCCAGATATATTGCAGAGGAGCCGAAATTCTATGGGGGAAAAAATAAAATCCCTACTTGTGATTTTTCATAAATGGTCATGAACACTTCTTCCAATTACTGTTGTATACCAAATAGATTAATATATTCAAATAGCAAAAAAATGAAAGTTAAAAAGAGGAGTACATCGATTTTTTGAAATATGAAACATTACATATGGCAAGTGTCACGTAAAATACATATTGCTGCTGGTGCGAAGATTCTGGATGGTTTAACCGACACGGACCTGTGTGAAGAGTTTGAGAAGGGCAGAAAGGATGGTCGTACAGCAACCAAAGACGAGTGAAAGCTCTGCTTTAGTTAATAACAGGAGCAACAGCTGGCTGCTGCTGAAACATCTGCTGTTAGGGCAATTACCGACCAGGAAACAGAGAGTATGTCTAAGGCAAAGTGCCCCTATAATACGGGGATTTTTGTTGGTCTGTGCCATCCCAGGAACTTACCCAGAACTGAGGGGCCCAGACATAGCACCAACTCTTCTAGCTAAACATAATGAGCAAAGGCCAAATTTCACACATTTTCATACACCGCAGGAGGCGGGCGTGTATTGGCGTCATCTTCTCCGTCTGCTGTACGTCCGTCCATTTCTTGTGAGAGCAACTCCTGACTAAGTTTCTGAACAGATCTTCGTGAAACTTTGTAAATACAATACAAAATATCAAATACGGGGTAATATTTCCTGGTTTAGAAACCAGTTTTATGCTAGAGGGACTGTAAGTAGAAATATGTTCCTTTCAACGGTCCGTACATCTTCTATTCACATTGCTTGGAGCCATAATATATTTTTTTTTTTTCAACTTTTTTTCCAGGAACGGCAAGATCGCATGCAGAACGTCAGGGAGCGTATAGAGAGAGAAAGTAAGCTTTACCAAATAGTACCTGGCTGAAAACTGCAAGGCCAAACGGCTGTTTAAGCTGACGGAGATGGACAGAAAAGAACTGGAATCTCTAATGTCTGAGGAATTGTGAAATTTACGTGACGCTATACTAGTTATTGATTACAGCTGTGTTAATGTTGAAGAATAGTTGGTTCAATGTTAAAGATATGAATAGCTGTTCAATATAACGTTTCTATACGCAACATGTGCATCTGAGATGTCCAGTTGGTTCGGTTGATTAATTTACTAGCAGTATGTCTGCTGTAGTATTTTACGTGACATTAAGTACTATCAGTGAGTATTTTACTGTTTCATCAATGCTTTTCAAGGTAAACAGGCATACCTGATTCATTCCATTGTGCTATGTAAATCACATCTGAAATAAGTTGTAAAGGATATAAAAATAGTAGCACAACACGTTTTTACACAGATACGGTAGTTTTTGTAATTTACGTGACATCTTTCACATCATCTAAATTGATAATATTTCACAAACATGCTTGACAAATCATTAAATTGGAAATTAAATATTTTCTAGTGCATCTTACCCCTTTTCAAGCAAACAATCTCCATATGTAATGTCTACCAACATTCCCAAATATACATTGTAAAAAAAGTGTTAACTTTCTAAGCAGAAAATAGGGAAAAAATTTATACAGGTGTCAATTCAAATCGACTGAAATGTTTATTTTAATGCAGCTGGTGGTAAAAGTTTGACCTTTTGTGATTTTATATGATCCAGTATGATTGATAAAGAAATGTTCTGATATACTTTTCTCTTTATGTCATATTTTACGCCCCTGTTGATAACAAACTCGTCAGCGTCACGTATAATACTTTCCAAATTTCGGTGTGCCACTTTGACACCACAATAGTCTCAGGAATCGAGAAATGTGTTATGCCCTTATACAAAAATTTTATCCCAACACATTCAACATTGATATGAAATCGGCAAACATATGTTGGCAGATACTTACTTTTTGACAATATAGGTGTGCGAAATTGGCCGTATTTTTGAGAATGAGTGAGTAAGTACTTCGCGTTATGGCCGCGACATCTCGCGTTCAAATCCTGGTCACGGCAAATCCGAGTTTGTCGCTGTCTCGGCACAGATGAACAATTTTTTGCAGCCCTTTTAACTCATTACCAAACGACAAAATTTTAAGTTTGTCCAAATCGAAAGCATTTGCAGACGTCAAAATAAAAGTGACTGAAAAGTTGAACTTTGTTTTGTGAAGGGTAGAAAACATTGTGGGAAAAGGAGAAAATGCTGGTTACCAGCATTTTCTCCTTTTCCCACAATGATTTCTAAAGGCTTCCTTCTCAGCGGCATCAAAAGTAGGGGTTGTGTGGTACTGGGTTAGGGTGTTTTACCCCACTTTCAGTACGATTTCAATACTATGACAGCATCGGCTGACTTTGTTGACGATTTTTATTGGTTTTCTCACAAAAGCAATTTCCTCTCTTTCCTCGTTAATGTGCAACAACACACAAATTTAAGCGTTCATGACCCTGAAAAAGAGGGATTTTGAAAACAATGAACAATGTCAGGCAGTACAAGCAGTTTTATTCATTGGCATAAAAAAGGCATTGGGGGAAAAAATCTCAATGACAAAAACCTCACTTTGAATTTAAAATTCCACTCATGTGAGCATAACTATTAACATCAAATGAATCACTATCTGAAAAAAAAAACAACATACTTCATGTACAAAAAGTTGGGGATAAAGAGTTAGTAAGTTGCTGGTGAAATCTGTGAAAATTGTTGTACATGTCTGTTCATTGCTAAATACATGTATATCTTTGACTTCTGAACGGAAATATTCAAATTGGAATTCAGGTAACATTTCCTGAATTCCTAAATTAAGTATTCAACCATACTTAATTACCAAATTAAGAAGCATCTTGTTGCTGCTAAAATACATCACAGTCTAAATTCCATATTGCCTATCGACCAATCAATCATCTTATTACGGACAACTTTGTTACCCGGTGTACATAACTTACTTCTACATTTGGTTCAAAATCTGTAACCTTTTACCACACAATACCGACTTTTGACAACCCTGAGAAAGAAAACTTTTGAAAACATTGTGGGAAAAGTTAAAAATGCTGGTCACAAGCATTTTTCTCCTTTTCCTGCAATGTTTTCTACCCTTCACAAAACGAATTTCAAATTTGCAGTCACTTTTATTTTGTCTTCTGCAAATCCTCAATTCGGAAAAAACCTAAAATTTTGTTGTTTGGTTATGAGTTAAGTCGACCACCTAACCAAAGTTGCATGGAAGTTCTATTATTTTCAGTTTGAAAAGGGCATCTCTGCATTGCAGCACAAAATCTGTCTTAATGGTCTTGTATCATTAACAGATGTACTTCATAGTCTGTTTGCAAAATTTCCTGGTCCTCCAATCAGTAAAATAGATAGTAGAATGTTGTATTCACACAATTCCATAGTTCTCTCCATAGTCGCTCAAAACTATAAAGAAAAATAAAACACTGTTTTCACATCAAGATCCTTATATAAATGACTTGTTATTTAACATAAGATGTGGTAACCCAACAGGTTATCATTATTTATCCAAAGTTTCTCAGTTTCATTTTTGCTGAACTCTTTACCAAGCAAACAAAATTTTGGACTGGTCCAAATTGAAAGCAGTTGCAGACGACAAATTCAATTACACAAGTTAGGATGTTTTCTTTGAAAGTTTAGAAACCATGGTGGGAAAAGGAGAAAATGCTTGTTACCACAATCTTTTTCTACCGTTCCCAAATCAGATTACAATATTTGAGTCACATCTATTCTGTCATCTGCAAATGCTTTCCATTTGGACTAGTCCAAAACTTTGTTGTTTGGTAAAGAGTTAACCCATTACCAAACAACAATATTTTAGACTGGTCAAAATTGAAAGCATTTGCAGACGACAAAATAAAAGTGACTGAAAATGTGAAATTTGTTTTGTGAAGGGTAGAAAACATTGTGGGAAAAGGAGAAAATGCTGGTTACCAGCATTTTCTCCTTTTCCCACCATGTTTTCTAAAGGCTTCTTTCTCAGGGGCGTCAAAAGTAGGGATTGTGTGGTAATGGGTTAAGGCATTGCCCATTTTGCAGTTTATGGTACAGCATTCCGGGTCAAATTTCTGTGACCCCTGTACATATTTGATAAAACTTCAAACTATTCTTATAGTCTAACCAATTTCAGTTATAATTACCCTTGATACAATATTCATTCTATTAAGCCCTTTTTGTATTTGTAATTTTGGTTTATATTTTGCATGGAAGTCTCTCTGGATTGGATGAAGACAGACAGATTTTGTATATATTATATTCACATTGGGGAATGCAAGACAGCTAAATCCCTAATACATGTAGCTCACTTTGTACTTCCTGCTGAGATGATTAATAAGAGCACCACTTGTGGGTGCCAACACTGGGCTGTAGTTACTTGACTTTCAGTAAATATTTGAACCTGTAGGGGTCTAATTTTGTCAAAAATATTTTGAATTGTCTACTTTAATGGCATATGTTCTTTTGATAGTTATCACTTATGCCCAGTTTCAAGTAAATACCTTCAATACTCACAGAGATACTACATAATGTAACAAGAGGGCCATTGGCCCTGGAACGCTCACCTTAAGAGTCATTCTCAATTGTGTAAATTTGAACAAAAATAGAGAAACCTGGGGTGGGGGTGGGGTGGGGAATAGGTCGGCGCGGGGGGTGGGGGGTGGGTGGGTATGGCCTGGACCGATTTAGATCGAAAAATTTCCGGAGCCCTGCCTTAGACTATAGCTTATGAGTGAAATTCAATTCCTTGAACAACTTTGGTAAAGTTTCACCAAAGGAATATCCTTGCCAAGAGTCATCAAGATTGGCCAAGTGGCTTAGGAGATGATGTTGAAAGAAATTGTTGGCGGACGATGGATGCTGGACTATGGACGACAGACGCCAGACATAGGGCAATCACAATAGCTCACTTTTAGCACTTTGTGCTAAGGTGAGCTAACAAATATCAAAGCTATATGCCTTCCAGTTTCAAAGAAGAATTTTAAATTTTCCTTTTTACACTAAAGTTAATGTTTGTAAACACTAGCTATTAAATAACATGCAATTATAAACAAATACACACCTTTGACTGTGTACACCGAGTCCTGCAATAAATAGTTTGTTTTGGAATCCCCTCATTCTAAGCATATATTCTGCCACATGGACATTTTCACCACCTTATCAGATCAAACTCTGTGTTTCAAACCGTCGGTCTGTGCAGCCTCCAGGAAAGCATTTATCGGTAGGACATTTACTGTTGTTCACTTTTAAAAAGACTGGCATTCTTTGGAATCCACTTATTCCTCCATGAATAAGTTACCATCCACCATCTGAAATCAAAATACATCTGATTCTACTTTATGAAAAAAAAAATGTTTAACTCTTTACCCCATAAGGCATTTCTATGATATCTCTAATTGACTCTAAATAACAGCAAGGATGAAGCCATTTCTTATCTGTATATGACACCTTTTGATAGTGTAGGAAACATAGTGGCAAAAGGTGAAATTGCTCATTACGAGCAATTTCACCTTTAGCCACAATGTTTTCCCAAGGCTTCTACAAGCAATGCGTAGAAATGAGTATCTATGAAGTAAAGTGTTAAGTGAAAGCAGAAAACAATTTTATGTGTGTTGACAAGTACATACCTCTATGAACTCTTAATTTCATGTGTAAATTTTTAACTTTTCCAGGACATTTAAAGCTTCTTTGATTTCCCATTTACAAATCTTTTAAGCTGCATGTGTTGAATTTTATTTATATTACTCCACTGACTTGAAGTCAAGGCAGGAATAGTTCAAACTGCTGAAATGTATGAGCAATCTTGTCTGATACTGTTTTGAAATGCCTTCTTTACTATGTGCTGGGGTATGTGGTATTATGGAACTAAACAAAAAACTCACATGCACATCATAGACATTCTCAACTCTGCAGAATTAAGGATTTAATTAAAAATTAAAAATAAATTGAGCAAATCCCTATGGTATATTGACACAGAGAGGGGTTAGATGTATAAGCACTTCAAACCTGCGTTGCTGTGGAGCTATCTTTACAATGATGTGCTATAAATATAATGTATTTTCCTCTGTGATAGTTATGCAATGTACATTGAGTTTGTACCTGGATGGATGACCAGGCCAATGAATGGATGTTACAATGTAACACTAAAGAGATTGCCAGAAAGTGCTAGGTAGTATTATCTCTGTTTAGCTCTTCTCATTACAAGGTGCCCAAGGGGAGCCTGTGTCTGTTGCCGATTGGTCATTAATTACTAAAGAATGGTTAGAAACATCTCCCTAACTCCAAGGCCAATTATATAATCAACCAGTATTTGCAGAAATGTAACTCTGGAGGTCTTCTTCAAAACATAGTTCACAGAATTGAATTCCTTTAAAAACTCTAAATTTCAAAGAAGTTCACTTTCAAATCTAAACAAAATTGTTTAACCCTTTACCAAACAATCCTTGGTTTTTACAACCCTGGGGTAGAAGCCTTTTGAAAGCATTGTGGCAAAAGGAGAAAATGCTGGTAACCAGCATTTTCTTCTTTTCCCTAAATGTTTTCTACCCTGCTGGAAAGTGGAAACAAATTTCAGTTTTTGATTTACCTTTATTTTTTCATCTGCTTTGAATTTGGACTGGTCAAAAAATTTGTTGTTTGGTAAAGGGTTAACCAACTATATTGACCCCTAACAAGCTATGACTTTTTAGACTGGACGAGTTCAATGGTTGTGAACTTCTTTTTCACACAACATGACTCCAAGCCTCATCTATCTTTATCAGAGGCTTTGATCCATTTTCTACAATACTTCTAAATCTAATTCCACTCTTTACCACACAATCCTGACTTTTAACGACCTTGAGAAAGATGCCCTTTGAAAACATTGTGGGAAAAGGAGAAAGTGCTGGTAACCAGCATTTTCTCCTTTTCCTACAATTTTTTCAACCCTTCCAAAAACAAATTTAAGTTTTTCAGTCATGTTTGATATATCCTCTACAAGTGCTTTCAATTTGGACAAGCCTAAAATATTGTCGTTTGGAAATCAGTTGCATGTAAATTAATGTCAAGAGAAGAGATATTAAAGAACAGATAATGATTTATAATAATGTTACTTGTCAGGTTTACCTATAAATTCTAATTTCCATCAATATGCCAAAATGCCTGAGGGCCTCTCATGCTATATGTCCTGCGCTGTACACAGGCAGTCAAGAACAGTCCTCTAGAAAGCACTCTTTCTGGGTCTGCATTTCTGACAGCAATTCTTATTCTGCATTCCTTCAGACAGCGCTCTTCGGCGATCATCATACTGGAAACTGTTAGGTAGCTAATATTGGGATACTCTTGCACTATACTTTTAACCCTTTCATCAAGAGTTCACTGTCCAAAATTTCACTCCGTGTTTCAAATGTTAAAATTGTGATCAGCGAGGTTGTCTCTCAATAGTCCGGTAATCCAGTGATTCGTGTATGTTTACAAATTAGCTGAGACGGGAGTGAGACACTTAGACCCCTGACTATTTAGACCCCTTAAAATATTGATTTTTGGGTGACAACTAGACCCCTTTGAGACATTTTGACCCCTTAACACTGGAGACACTTAGACCCCTATTTTCATTTTTGGGACATAGATCGTTTTTGGTCTTTTTTTAATCATTGTTGTTTAATTTACCTCTATTTAAAAAAAATTAGAATTTGTTTTTCAATTCACATCTTTATGAAAATTAGGTGTATTTTTTTTTATAAATAGTTCTTGCAGTAACCTGGCTTTTTTTTATTGTTCGTTTACCTGTATTTTCCAATTCACACCTTTATGAAATATTGTTGGATTTTTTTATTGTTGTTTAATTTACCTGTATTTTCCTATTCACACCTTTATGAAAAAGATCATAGAAATAACAAATTGGATTTGGGAAAGTTAGACAGCACTGTGGGAAGAGGAGAAGATCCTGCTTACCAGCATTTTCTCCTATACTAACTATGATTTAACCCATTACCACACAATCCCTACTTTTGACGACCCTGTGAAAGAAGCCTTTACAAAACATTGTGGGAAAAGGAGAAAATGCTGGTAACCAGCATTTTCTCCTTTTCCCACAATGTTTTCTACCCTTCACAAAATTTCAACTTACAAATCTAAAATTTGAAAGCTGTTGTACAATATAAAAATCTTTTCTTTTTTTTTCATGACTGAGAAGTTCTCCTTGTACCCTTTAACCACATAATCCTGACTCCAAAAGATCCCGAGGGTGAGGGCTTTTAAAAACATGAGAAAAGGAGAAAATGCTTGCAGCCAGCATTGTCTCCTTTTCCCACAATGTTTTCAACCCTTTTAGAGGCATATTGTATCATTTTAACCACATTTAACTTATTGTCTGCAAATGCTTTCAATGTGGACGATTCCATAATTTTATTATTTTTATTTTTATTTGATTTATTAATGACGACTGAAGGATTGAAAAGAGATATAGGTAGAAAGAAAGAAGGGTGGATAGATAAATACTAAGAGCATTTATAAATTCAAATGATGAAAAAAGGGATATCCCTTTGTATTAATTTATTGTCCTTATCTTATCTATCCCCAGTCAAAAGTGTTAATTGGATCATGAAACATCCTTTCAGAGACCCCTTAACTCTTTCTGCCTCAACCTTTACTATTATTACTATTATGGCTTATTAGCTCTATAGTAAGCGACAAAATTTTAGACTCAGTGGTCCAAATATATTGAAAGCATTATATTTTGCAGAGGTCAAAATAAAAGTGACTAAAATTCAAAGTTTATATGGAAGAGGATGGAAAACATAGTTGGAAAAGGAGACAATGCTGGTTACCAGCATTTTCTTCTTTTCCCACAATGTTTTCAAAAGGCTTCTTTCTCAGGGTCGTCAAAAGTCGGCACTGTGTGGTAAAGGGTTCATAAAAATTCATAAAGGTAATTAATCTATGTACTAAAGTCATACATTGACTTTAACTAACCAGACAAAAGTTTGATACCCATATTCTACTAAAAATACCAAACATTATGTGGAGTTTTGAAAAACAAAAGCATTTAGCATACCAAGGAAAAGAACTAAAAATAGAGGTGCCTATTTAAATTTTCCGTTGACTGTTAGTTCATTTCTGTATCAATATTATTTTTTGTTTCAAGACAAGATTTACAAGTAATACAATCCATAAACATAGTCAATTAATATGTGAATTTTCTTTTTGAAAATAGGGGTCTAAGTGTCTCACTAAAATAGGGGTCTATGTGTCTCAGGGGTCTAATTGTCACCCAAATTTTAAGGGGTCTAAATGGTCAGGGGTCTAAGTGTCTGACATCCGCTGAGACAACTGCACTAGCATTTGTGTAATGATTGATGTTAATTTATTCGAAATATTTAAAACCCTGCCATTCTCTAAGCACTCTGCTATTTGAAGCAATTTCCGAGGGTCCAAGTTTTCATTTTATAAATAAGTGTCTTTGGTTACATCAAATGAAAGATTTACCTAGACACCGGCTACCTCAAAATTGAAGAGTAGATGCTCGGGGATCCATAATTTTTTAACTTGATTATAGATAGAATTGTAAAGAGGACACGGTTATCTCCCCTGCCTAAGAATAGCATTTTGTCCGCTATCCGCCAAAATTATTATTGGTCTAAAGGACAGTTAATTTCTCACAAACATGCACTAAGCACTTGGAAGAATATCAAATTCGATAACGGAGTAGGAAATAACAAGGAAGAGTCAACAATTCATAATAAACACAAACACAATTTAGCCAGTATCAAGTTGCAATAATCATGCAGGCAATAGGAAGATAGAAACATGAAATTGTCACAAAACAGTATGCAGTAGCAATAATGAAATATTAAATACAATATTCATACAAGATGTAAGAAAGAAACAAATGAACTTGTAATAATAACAAATAAGAATGTCATGTAGACAAATAGAATTTTGGCGGATATTCCCCTCCATACATTTGAGTGGCCGGAACTACTTTGACGTCAACCTCACTGCCATCTATAGTTAAAACTGTACAACCATTTTAGTTCAAGCTAGCAAGCAAAGCTGGCGGAAACATTTCTAGAAGCACGTGCAGAAGAATTTGCGTAAACAAAGTTATCATTTTCTTTCTCAATGTAATGGATACGATCAAATAAAGAGAGTTGAGCAGGTATGCTAACTGAATTGACGAATCAATAATGAATTAAAGATGAAAATTTGAAATCTAGGTCTAGATAGGAAGAAGCATTCATCCCGTTCACGCAGGCTCAGCTTGGGCTCTCAATCTGCACCAGACTAAAATTTTGTGGTTCGACAAAGCGTTAAATGAGACTTGTTAAAGAGAAAATGCAAGCCATTTTTTGTTCCTTTATAGGCCCA
Source organism: Tridacna crocea (assembly GCA_943736015.1). Classification (NCBI taxonomy): domain Eukaryota; kingdom Metazoa; phylum Mollusca; class Bivalvia; order Cardiida; family Cardiidae; genus Tridacna; species Tridacna crocea. The sequence goes on from OX031067.1 coordinate 43,025,467, forward strand.
GTAAAGGCTAATAGGTAATTTATACCGAAGAACGCCAAAACCCATGATTATCAAAATTGTGTTTTAAGAAAAAAAGTAAAATGCAACTCTTTTACGGATTTATTTCTTTTAGATCTGGTCTATATCAAATGCATTATTTATGAATGGAATGAAGCTGGAAATTTCTTTCATAAACTTCTTTTAACTTGTTTCCAAATGACAATATTTTCGACTGGTTCAAATTGAAAGCATTTGCAGAGGACAAAATAAAGGTGACTGAAAAATTGAAATTTGTTCTGGGAAGGGTAGAAAACACTGGGGGAAAAAGAGAAAATGCTGGTTACCAGCATTTTCTCCCTTTCCTACAGTGTTTTCAGCAGGCTCCTTTCTCAGGTGCGTCAAAAGGAGGGATTGCGTGATAATGGGTTAACTAAAACAGCAATGTGACATGTATGCATTGACTGTATAGATCTAACGGTGGTGTGTTTGTCCATAGTATGGCTGTCTAAATATCAAAGGTGTCATTATAAATTCAAATTCAAACATAGATTCTACCATTTGAAAGGATTTTCACACCCACAGTTTTGTATGTTCAACAAAAATTGTTGTCCTGTAGACAGTTTATATTGTACTGTTGTCTTATTTACATACAGGTGACATGGTGAACATATTGCAAGACATATTATTTAGAGAATTAGAGGTCCTGGGTTTGTTCCTCACGTGCAGTGATGCTATTCATGGGTGTAGCCTGGAGAATGACACTGCAGAGTCTTAGTCAAGGCCTAATAAAACCCAGAAAACAGAAGAATGAGCTTTTGCCATGATGTAACTGTTAGCTGCTGAAAGTGGTGTAAAACATCAGATGTAGACAAATCTGTGACTGGTTGTAGATGAACATTGGACAGAGGTATGTGCACAGACTTTTTACAAATTTTCACAGCATTTAATTCTTTACCACACAATCCCAACTTTTTCCAACCCTGAGAAAAAAAGCTTTTGAATACATTGTAGGAAAAGGAGACACTGGTAACCTGCTCCTTCTCCCACAACATATTCTACCCTCCTCAAATGGAATTTCCATTTCTGATTTACATTTATTTTGTTGTCGGCAAATTCTTTTTATTTGGACGGGTCCAAAATTTTGTTGTTTGGTAAAGGGTAAAATCGAAAAGGCATTCTTGGTGAAATGGAATTAACCAATGTACAATAGCTAGCTAGGTGGTTTGCTCTTCTGATAATAAAGTGATAACTGATTCTAATTTTCAACTGATTGCCCAACAGTAGTACCAATCATTTGTAGAAGCAGCCCTATAAGTCTGGGAAAAAGTCCAGGGTACCATCCATATTCACCAACCATTCTTAAGAACGTTCTCTGTCTTACTCTGCAGAATTTTCTACATTTGTAAGTAACACAACTTCTGATTGGCTAAACCATTCGGTTTAGCCAATCAAAAGTTGTGTTACTTACAAATTTGGAAAACCTTGGAGAATAAGACCAAGAATACTCTCAAGAATGGTTGGTGAATATGTGCCCTGGTATGAGCCAAGTATGGTAGGGTCATATTTAAACCGCCATAAATGCAGAGGGATATAGTTTAATATTTTTCATCTGTCCTTCAATCCTTCTATCACTCCGTCTGTCCTCGTGTCCATCTAGGAGAACATCTCCATCACCATTAGACAGAACTTTGTGAAAATTTATGTGTGTTTACAATAACCCATTCCACCAATATGCTTTTTAGCTCTACTGGCTGAAAGCCAGCAGAGCTTATGTGATGGCAAGGTTTCTGTCTTTTCGTCCATCTGTTAGTCTTTTTCTTGTTTTTCTTTGTGAGACTTGCAGTTTCTTTATCTCATCAATAGCTTGAACCCTATTGATTTTGAAAAAATTCCAACCAACGGTATGGGAAAAGTAGCCGTTTCAATTTAAAATTCTTCTTTACATGATAAAGTCTGCATTTGATGTCAGTTTTTGGTGAAAATTGCACTATTTATTTATCTCATTAATATATATAGCTTCAATCTGGAAAGATATCCAGCAAACAGTATGGGAAAAGAAGCCATTTCAAATTGAAATATTACATTTTTAGCTCCTCTGGCTGAAGGCCAGCGGGCTTATGTCATGGAACGGTGTCCATCATGCGTCCGTCTGGGTGTGCGTTAACTTTATTTCAAACATCTTCTCTGAAACTACCCATCCAAATTTGATGAAACTTCACAGAAATTATCCTGCCATGGTCCTCTTCAGAATTCTTGAAATAGCTTGATTCCTTCAAAAACGCTGGTTGCCATGGCAACAAAACTAAAAAAAAATTAACATTTTTAAAAATCTTCTTCTCTGAAACCACAAGGCCCAGGACTACGGAATTAGGCATGTAGCTTTATCTAATGGACCTTTACCAAGTGTCTTCATATTATAGGCCTGGGGTCAAAATTGGCTCCATTCCAGGGATCACAAGTTTAACCCTTTACTCCATAGATACTCATTTCTACGCATTGCTTGAAGGAGCCTTTGGAAAACATTGTGGCAAAAGGTGAAATTGCTTGTGACAAGCAATATCAGCTTTTGTCACAATGTTTTCTATGCTATCAAAAGGTGACATATACACATAAGAAATGGCTTCATCCTTGCTCTTATTTAGGATCATTTAGAGATACCATAGAAATGCCTTATGGGGTAAAGGGTTAACATGGGCCTCCCTGTATAGTCCCTTCAATTTAAGTATTAATTAAGGGAAATAACTAGTTATAAAGGATAAAGTTTGTTAGTATTTACCTCCCTTGATTATCAAACGGCAGTTATGCATGATTCGTGCTAGATATTCAAGTTTTATGATAGAAAATATTCTGTTTTCAGGGAGAATGATTTATTTTGATGCTAATATTTTCTGCTCACATGAGTGGAATATGAAATTCAAATTAAAGTTTCTATCATTCAGGGTTTTTTTTTTTTTCCAGAACTTTACCTTTAATGCCAATGAATAAACCTACTTGTATTGCCTGACAATGTTCATTGTTTTCAAAAGCCCTCTTTTTAAGGGTCATGAGCGCTTCAATTTGTGTTGTAAAGGGTTATTTAAAAAGCCAGTGGAGCGATACAGGGAAAATCATGTTTTTACTGTACTTTCCTCTTTTAGGAATTAATGTTACACATGTATTTAACTCTTTAACATACAAGAAAATTTTAGTCTGGTCCAAATTGAAAGCATTTGCAGACGACAAAATAAAGGTGACAGAAAAATTAAAATTTGGTTTCGGAAGAGTAGAAAACACTGTGGGAAAAGGAGAAAATGCTGGTTACCAGCATTTTCTCCTTTTCCCACAGTGTTTTCTAAAGGCTTCTTTCTCAGGGGTGTCAAAAGTAGGGCTTGTGTGGTAATGGGTTAAAGAATTTTGGAATGGAAAACAGTCTGTGATGTGCTTAAAATGATTATGAAAGCTGTGTAAAACTCTATTTAACACTTTACCTCACAACTCAAATTTTTAATAACAATCCTTGACGACCGTTACAGGAATGACTTTAGAAAACATTGTGGAAAAAGGGGAAAATGTTGGTTTCTGGATTGAAAGCTTTGCAGAAAATAATTGTGACTTAAATGGTGATATTCATGTCTGAAAGGGCAGAGAACTTCATGGGATTTGGAGAAAATGCCCTGTCTACTTTGTCAGGGTCTTAAAACTCAGAATTGTTTTGTAAAAGGTTGAAAAACAGTAGAAAACAATATAAGTTTTGCTTTCTATTTTCAGGATGGCTATGTGAAACAGAGATGGGTATCTGACTGAACCTTTCCAGCCAGGAGTATTGTACTGTGGAGTGAAGATTTAGCCAGTTACTGCCTGGAGAAAAGAATTGAAATTTAAAGAATATGAATACACCGCCTTTCATCGCCAGAATTGTACACATTCGCCTAAGATTCTGGTAATCCATAATCGATGTGTGGAAGCAGCATATTTTGCCAGATTGATTGCAGATTAACTAAGTCATAGCCAAATCTGAATGTTTTTCGGCAATGTAAGGTGATGTTACACAAATCCCAATATGGTGCCCTATTCTTAATTTTCTGAACTTGAAAGAAATGTGACTTTGCTTGCTGAACCATTTGATATAGTCAATAAGAAGTTGTGTTGCTTTCAAATCTAGAAAATTCTGGCAAGTCTGAAAAAGAGTTCTCCGAAGAATGGTTGGTGAATAAGAACCCAGGCTGTACAGTCTGATCAAGGATCTACACTGCTATCTGTCTTCACCCTTCCCAAACAAGCCCTGGTTTTTACGTGTCTGCTGTAAAAGTCTTTTGAAAACACTGTGGGAAAAGGAGAAATTGCTCATAACGAGCAATTTCTCCTTTTCCCACAGTGTTTTCTACCATTTTTGAGAACTTTCGGGCATTTTCTCCAAATCTAAAATCGTCATCTGCAAACTCTTTTGGTTTGGAAGAGTCCGAAAATTCATTGTTTGGGAAAGGGTTAACTCTTTACAAAACGACAAAATTTTACACTGGTCCAAATTGAAAGCTTTTGTAGACCACAATTTAAATATGAGTCAATTGATGAAATTTGTCTGTGACAGGGAAGAAAACACTGGGGGAAAAGGAGAACATGCTGGTTATCAGCATGTTCTCCTTTTCCCACAATGTTTTCAAAACCTTTCTACATCAGGGTCATTAAAAGTCATGACTGTGGGGGAATCACACATTTTCTCTTTTTCCCACAATGTTTTCTCAGGGCTTCTTTCTCAGGGTCGTCAAAAGTAGGGATTGTGTGGTAATGGGTTAAAAATGGGAAAATAGACTTCCTTTGGCACTGTAAAGTAGTAAATGTCGTTATTCTTAAAGGTATGAATTTAGATCAGTGTAAAATGCAGTCACATGTTCATTATGACACCGAATTTAGAAAAGTTTTTTGCTTTAGACTGTAGATGCATGTTTGGTGAATTTGACAATTAAAGCGTGAACCCTTTCCCAAACGACAAACTTTTGGACTAGACTAAATTGAAAGCATTTGCAGAAAACAAGTAAACACTTGCTGAAAAGATGATTTCTGTCTATGATAGGATAGAAAACATTGTGGGAAAAGGAGAAATGCTGGTTACCAGCATTTTCTCCTTTTCCCACAATGTTTTCAAAAAGCTTCAACTCCAGACCCGTAAAAACCAGGGATTGTTTGGGAAAGTGTTAATTTGACAGTTAAAGCATTAGCCCTTTTCTGATAATTAAGATTGCGATAAAGTACGGTTTTAAAACATTACAGGAAAAGCAGAATATAGTAACCTGAATTTCCACCTTTTTCGTCAATGTTTTGCACTGTGTCAAAGACGAAACCTGTGTTTGAGCCTCATTTACCAGCACTAAATAACCCTTAACCCATTACCGCACAATTTCTACTTTTGACGCCCCTGAGAAAGAAGTCTTTTGAAAACACTGTAGGAAAAGGAGAAAATGCTGGTAACCAGCATTTTCTCCTTTTCCTACAGTGTTTTCTACCCATCTCGGATCAAATTTCAATTTTTCAGTCACCTTTATTTTGTCATGTGCAACTGCTTTCAGTTTGAACCAGTCTAAAATTTTGTCGTCTGGTAATGGGTTAACTTGGACTAGTCGAAAACTTTGTCTTGTGTAAAAGCTTTAACCCTTTACCACACAATGACGACTTTTGACGACCATAGGATAGAAGCCTTTTGAAAACATCGTGGGAAAAGGAGAAAATGCTGGTAACCAGCATTTTCTCCTTTTCCCACAGTGTTTTCTACCCTTCCCAGAACAAATTTCAATTCTTCAGTCACCTTTATTTTGTCGTCTGCAAATGCTTTCAATTTGGACTCGTCTAAAAATTTCTCGTGTGGTAAAGAGTTAAGGGATCTATAGCTTGTAACTGTTTACCAAGTGAGAAAATTTTAGGCTGGTCTATAGTGAAACCATACAACAAAACAGATGTGACTGAAAACTGAATTTGAGTTTGGGAAGGATAGAAAACATTGTGAGATAAGGAGGAAATGCTGTTTACCAGCAATTTCTTTCATTTTCACAATGATTTCAAAAGCTTTCTTTCTTGGGGTCATTAAATGTCTGGATTGTGTGGTAAGGAGTTAAGTAACTAATTTTGAGACTCCACCAAATTGATAGAATTTGCAGACAACAAATAAATATACTTGAAAATTCATTAAATTTTCTGTCTTTGATAGGGAAGGAAACATTATTGAAAAGGGCTTACCAGCATTTTCTCCTTTTCAGCATTTTCTCTTTTTCCCACAATGTTTTCAGAAGGCCTTTTCCCCAGGGCCATTTAATTCTTTACCAAACAACAAAATTTAAGACTGGTCCAAATTGAAAGCACTTTCAGACAACAAACGCAACTCAATAATTGAAATTTGTTTCCAGAAGGGTAGTAAACATTGTTGGAAAAGGAGAAAATGCTGGTTGCCCACATTTTCTCCTTTTCCCACAATGTTTTTAGAGGATGGCTTCTTCCTCCAAGTGGTAAAAAGCAGGGATTGTTTGGTAAAGGGTTAAGCTCAGGAAACGACAAAATTTTAGACAGGTCCAAATTCAAAGCACCTGCAGACGACAAAATAAACAAAATAACTCAAAAATTGAAATTTGTTTCCAGCAGGGAAGAAAACATTGTGGAAAAAGGAGAAAATGCTGGTTACCAGCATTTTGTCCTTTTTCCACAATGTTTTCAAAAGGCTTCTATCTCAGGGTCGTAAAAACCAGGGATTGTGTGGTAAAGGGCTAATTGATCTAGAACCATTAACCCATTACCACATAGTCCCTACTTTTTATGACCCCGAGAGAGAAGCCTTTAGAAAACATTGTGGGGAAAAAGAGAAAATGCTGGTAAGCAGCATTTTCTTCTTTTCCCACCATGTTTTCTACCCTTCACAAAACAAATTCCCCATTTTCAGTCACTTTCATTTTATTGTCTGGAAATGCTTTCGATTTGGGCAAGCCAAAAATATTGTTATTTGGTAATGAGTTAATGTAAATACATGTATATACTAAAGTAATACTCTGAAACATTGTTATTGTTGATAATGAAGATTGTAAGCCAATGGAAACCATTGAAAAACAGAGAAATTTTTTTTTATTTTTTTTTTAGAAAACAATTAGATATCTCTCTTCATTCTTTACTAGACAATGAAATTTTAGCCTTATCAATGTTCACTCTTATCCTGCAATTTGCTGTTAAAACCCAAAATATTGCTGTTTCAAAGTTCGGACGAGTTAAAATTTTGTCATTTGGTAACAGGTTTAAAACCCTTTACCAAACGACAAATTTTCGGACTAGACCAAATTCAAAGCAATTGCAGACGACAAAATAATTGTGACTGAAAAATTGAAATTTGGTTTGAGAAGGGTAGAAAACATTGTGGGAAAAGGAGAAAATGCTGGTTACCAGCATTTTCTCCTTTTCCCACAATGTTTTCTACCCTTCTCAAACCAAATTTCAATTTTTGCGTTATGTGCATTTTGTCCTCTGCAAGTGCTTTCAATTTGGACAAGTCTAAAATTTTGTTGTTTGGTAAAGGGTTAATTTTATTGACTTTAATATTTTAACAAAACCTTTCTTTAAAGAACTGTGTTTAGTAATCTAGACTTTGAATAACATTGTCGAAAGTGATATAATTTGTGTAACTAGCATTTTTCTCCTTGAACACTGTGTTTTGTATCTTTGTAACACCTTACCAGACAATCTTGAACTTAAAATCTTATTAAATGACGGAGAGAGAGAGAGAAGGGGGGGGGGTATGGCTTTTCAAATTATCTGCTTTTCCATCCCTTCAGAGACAAATTCCATTGTTTGAGCCACATTCAATTTGTCATCTGCATATGCTTCAATTTTGACCATTCTAAAATTTTGTCATTTGGTAAGAATTAACCCTTTACCAAACAATCCCTGGTTTTTACGACCCTGAGATAGAAGCCTTTTGAAAACTTTGTGGGAAAAGGAGAAAATGCTGGTAACCAGCATTTTCTCCTTTTCCCACCATGTTTTCAAAAGCTGTCCTTCTCGTCGAAAGTCGTCAAAAAGTCGTCAAAAGTCGGGATTGTGTGGTAAAGGGTTAAGACACTCTCTATGGTGATTAGATTTTTATATTGATTTTAACCTTTTATGAAAACATTTTGTTTTAAAATTCCATAATATATAGGCTTTTGAAAGTATTGTGGGAAAGTGCCTGAAGTGCTTGTAAGTAGCATTTTGTCATTTACCTTCAATGTTTTCTTTCCTTATAGAGACAAATCTCGTCATTTGAGCAACATTTTATTTGCTGGCTGTGCTTTTAATATAGAACAGTCTAAAACTCTGTCATTTGGTATAGAGTTAAAACAGTCTGTATAGTGATGAGTTTATTGTATTGATTTTAACTTTTTATCAAAATATTTTGTTTTAAAAAAAAAAGATAGTGTAGTGAGCTTTTGAAAATGTGGGAAAATGCTGGAAGTGCTTGAAACTAGCATTTTGTTGTTTTCCTTCAATGTTTTCTTTCCTTTTGAAGACAAATCTCATCATGTCAGCAACATTTTATTTGGTGTCCGTGCTTTGAATTTGGAACAGTCTAAACCTCTGTCATTTGGTAAAGAGTTAAAACAGCCTGTATTGAGTTAACCCTTTACCAAACAATCCCTGGATTTTACGACCATGAGATAGGAGCCCTTTGAAACATTGTGGGAAAAGGAGAAAATGCTGGTAACCAGCATTTTCTCCTTTTCCCACAATGTTTTCTAACCTGCTGGAAACAAATTCTAATTTTTGCGTTGCGTGCATTTTGTCCTCTGCAAGTGCTTTCAATTTGGACAAGTCTAAAATTTTGTTGTTTGGTAAAGGGTTAATTTTATTGACTTTAATATTTTAACAAAACCTTTCTTTAAAGAACTGTGTTTAGTAATCTAGACTTTGAATAACATTGTCGAAAGTGATAGAATTTGTGTAACTAGCATTTTTCTCCTTTAACACTGTGTTTTGTATCTTTGTAACACCTTACCAGACAATCTTGAACTTAAAATCTTATTAAATGACGGAGAGAGAGAGAGAAGGGGGGGGGGTATGGCTTTTCAAATTATCTGCTTTTCCATCCCTTCAGAGACAAATTCCATTGTTTGAGCCACATTCAATTTGTCATCTGCATATGCTTCAATTTTGACCATTCTAAAATTTTGTCATTTGGTAAGAATTAACCCTTTACCAAACAATCCCTGGTTTTTACGACCCTGAGATAGAAGCCTTTTGAAAACTTTGTGGGAAAAGGAGAAAATGCTGGTAACCAGCATTTTCTCCTTTTCCCACCATGTTTTCAAAAGCTGTCCTTCTCGTCGAAAGTCGTCAAAAAGTCGTCAAAAGTCGGGATTGTGTGGTAAAGGGTTAAGACACTCTCTATGGTGATTAGATTTTTATATTGATTTTAACCTTTTATGAAAACATTTTGTTTTAAAATTCCATAATATATAGGCTTTTGAAAGTATTGTGGGAAAGTGCCTGAAGTGCTTGTAAGTAGCATTTTGTCATTTACCTTCAATGTTTTCTTTCCTTATAGAGACAAATCTCGTCATTTGAGCAACATTTTATTTGCTGGCTGTGCTTTTAATATAGAACAGTCTAAAACTCTGTCATTTGGTATAGAGTTAAAACAGTCTGTATAGTGATGAGTTGATTGTATTGATTTTAACTTTTTATCAAAATATTTTGTTTTAACCCATTCCCAAACGACAAACTTTTGGAATAGACCAAAATGAAAGCATTTTCGGACGACAATTCAACTCTGCCTGAAAAGATGATTTCTGTCAATGATAGGGTAGAAAACATTCTGGGTAAAGGAGAAAATGCTAGTTACCTGCATTTTGTCCTTTTCCCACAATGTTTTCAAAAGGCTACTATTCCAGACCCATAAAAACCAGGGATTGTATGGGAAAGGGTTAAAAAAAGATAATGTAGTGGGCTTTTGAAAATGTGGGAAAATGCTGGAAGTGCTTGAATCTAGCATTTTGTTGTTTTCCTTCAGTGTTTTCTTTCCCTTTAGAGACAAATCTCATCTTGTCAACATCATTTTTTTTATTGTCTGTGCTTTGAATTTGGAACTGTCTAAAACTCAGTCATTTGGTAAAGAGTTAACCCATCACCACACAATCCCTACTTTTGACACCCCTGAGAAAGAAGCCTTTAGAAAACATTGTGGGAAAAGGAGAAAATGCTGGTAACCAGCATTTTCTCCTTTTCCCACAATGTTTTCTACCCTTCACAAGACAAATTTCAATTTTTCAGTCATTTTTATTTCGTCGTCTGCAAATGCTTTCGATTTGGACAATCCTAAAATTTTGTCGTGTGGTAATGAGTTAAAACAGCCTGTATTGAGTTAATTTTATTGACTTTAATATTTTAACAAAACATTTCTTTAAAGAACTGTATGTGGTAGTCTAGACTTTTAATAACATTGTGGAAAGTGATAGAAGTGTATGTAACTAACATTTTTCTCCTTTAACTCTTTACCACACGAGAAAATTTTAGACTGGTCCAAATTGAAAGCATTTGCAGACGACAAAATGAAAGTGACTGAAAAATTAAAATTTGTTCTGGGAAGAGTAGAAAACATTGTGGGAAAAGGAGAAAATGCTGGTTACCAGCATTTTCTCCTTTTCCCACAGTGTTTTTAAAAAGCTTCTTTCTTAGGGGTGTCAAAAGTAGGGATTGTGTGGTAATGGGTTAACCCTTTCCCTAACAGGCCCTGGTTTTTATGTGTCTGCAGTAAAAGTCTTTTGAAAACACTGTGGGGAAAAAGAGAAATTGCTCGTAACGAGCAATTTCTCTTTTTCCCGCAGTGTTTTCTACTTATTTTTTAGAACTTTCTGCCATTCTCTTCAAATCTAAAATTGTTGTCTGCAAACTTTTTTGGTTTGGAAGAATCCAAAATTTGTCATTTGGGAATGGGTCAAAGAGCTGTATGTAGTAGTCTAGACTTATAACTACATTGTGGAAAGTAATAGAAGTGTGTGTAACTAGCATTTTTCTCCTTTAACACTGTGTTTTGTATCTTTTTAACACATTACCAGACAATCTTGATCTTAAATGACTCGGAGAGGAATATGGCTTTTCAAATTTTCTGCTTTTCTCTCAATGTTTTCCATCCCTTCAGAGACAAATCCCATTGTTTGAGCCACATTTAATTTGTCATCTGCATATGCTTCAATTTGGACCATTCTAAAATTTTGTCATTTGGTAAGAGTTAGCCCTTTACCAAACAATCCCGGGTTTTTACGACCCTGAGATAGAAGCCTTTTGAAAACTTTGTGGGAAAAGGAGAAAATGTAACCAGCATTTTCTCCTTTTCCCACAATGTTTTCTACTCTGCTAGAGACAAATTAAAATTTTTTAGTTACATTTCTAAAGTTGTCCGCAAGTGCTTTCAATTTGTACCAGTCTAAATTTTATAGTTTGGCAAAGGGTTAACTCTTTACCACACTAGAAAATTTTAGACTAGTCCGAATTGAAAGCATTTGCAGACAACAAATTAAACGTGACTGAAAAATTGAAATTTGTTTTGGGAAGGAAAGAAAACATTGTGGGAAAAGGAGAAAATGCTGGTTACCAGCATTTTCTCCTTTTCCCACAATCTTTTCTAATGGCTTTTTCCTCAGGGTCGTCAAAAGTAGGGATTGTGTAGTGATGGGTTAAAGAGAAATGGTATGATTTCGCTTCTTGTGTCCTCTGCAGATTGCCTCAAATTGGACAGTACTAAAATTCTGTTGTGTGTCCAAAAGTTTAAAAGTCTTGTGTTATGTTTGTTTTGAATTTAAATCTTTATCAAACTGACCATTGTTATACGCCCGTCGAAGACGGGACATATTATGGGATCACCCGTGGCGGGCGGGCGGCGTCCAGTTCTTTGTCCGGAGCATATCTCCAAAACTATACAAGCTAGGGTTATGAAATTTCATGAGTGGATAGATCTCATCGAGGCGGAGTGCAGTGCACAGGAATCATAAGTCTTGCTTGCTTAATTTTTGAGTTATTGCCCTTTGTTGTTTTTCATACTTGAATTTTGTCCGGAGCATATCTCCAAAACTATACTAGGTAGGGCTATGAAATTTCATGGGTGGATAGATCTTATCAAGGGGGAGTGCAGTGCACAAGAATCATAACTCTTGCTTGCTTTATTTTTGAGTTATTGCCCTTTGTTGTTTTTCATACTTGAATTTTGTCCGGAGCATATCTCCAAAACTATACTAGGTAGGGCTATGAAATTTCATGGGTGGATAGATCTTATCAAGGGGGAGTGCAGTGCACAAGAATCATAACTCTTGCTTGCTTTATTTTTGAGTTATTGCCCTTTGTTGTTTTTCATACTTGAATTTTGTCTGGAGCATATCTCCAAAACTATACTAGCTAGGGTTATGAAATTTCATGGGTATATAGATCTCATTCAGGGGGAGTGCAGTGCACAAGAATCATAACTCTTGCTTGCTTAATTTTTGAGTTAGTGCCCTTTGTTGTTTTTCATACTTGAATTTTGTCCGGAGCATATCTCCAAAACTATACTAGCTACGGTTATGAAATTTTATTGGTGGATAGATCTCATCGAGGGGGAGTGCAGTACACAAGAATCATAACTCTTGCTTGCTTAATTTTTGAGTTATTGCCCTTTGTTGTTTTTCATACTTGAATTTTGTCCGGAGCATATCTTCAGAACTATAGTAGGTAGGGTTATGAAATTTCATGGGTGGATAGATCTCACTAAGGGGGAGTGCAGTGCACAAGAATCATAACTCTTGCTTGCTTAATTTTTGAGTTATTGCCCTTTGTCGTTTTTTATACTTGAATTTTGTCTGGTGAATATCTCCAAAACTATACTACCTAGGGTTATGAAATTTCATGGGTGGATAGATCTCACCGAGGTGGAGTGCAGTGCACAGGAATCATAACTCTTGCTTGCTTAATTTTTGAGTTACTGCCCTTTGTCGTTTTACATACTTGATTTTTGTCCGAAGCATATCTCCAAAACTACACTAGCTAGGGTTATGAAATTTCATGGGTGGATAGATCTCATCGATGAGGAGTGCAGTGCACACAAATCACAACTCTTGCTTGCTTAATTTTTGAGTTATTGCCCTTTGTTGTTTTTCATACTTGAATTTTGTCCGGTGCATGCCCCAGCTTTACAACTTTGGGTAAGACGGGGGTATCTTGCGACAATTTGCCGCTCTTGTTTATAAAAATGTGATAACCCTGTGCCACACAATCCCAAGTTTTAACAACTCTAAGAAAGAAGCCATTGGAAAACCATGTAGCAAATGGAGAATGTGCTGGTAACCAGCCTGAAAATTTGTTGTTTGCACAGAGTTAACCCTTTACCAAACAACAAAATTTTAGACTGGTCTAAATTGAAAGTATTTGCAGAAGACAAAATCAATTTTACTCAAAAATTGAAATTTGCTCTTGGAGGGTAGAAAATATTGTGGGAAAAGGAGAAAATGCAGTTTACCAGCATTTTCTCCTTTTCCCACATTGCTTGCAATAGGCTTCTTTTTCAGGGTCGTGGAAACCAGGAACCCTGAAAAATAAGCCTTTAGTAAACTTTGTGGGAATAGGAGAAAAAGCTGGTAACCAGCATTTTCTCCTTTGTGCACAATGTTTTATACTCTGCACAAAACAAATCTAAATTTTAAATTTACAGTCACTTTTATTTTGTTGTCTGCAAATGCTTTCGATTCGGACAAGCCTAAAATATTGTCGTTTGGTAATGGTTTAACTCTTTGTCTAAACTCAATGCATTTGCAGATGACAGTATACGTAAACGTGCCTCAAATGATGAAATTCGCCTTTGATAGAAAAGAAAACATTGTGGGAAAAGGAGATAATGCTGGTTACCAGCATTTTCTCTTTTTCCCACAATGTTTTCAAAAGGCTTCTTCCTCTGGGGGGGGGGGGTGATAAAACTCGGGACTGTATGGTAAAGGGTTAACCCTTTACTACTCAGTGACAACTTTTGACACCCCTGAGAAAGAAACCTTTCAAAAACATTGTGGAAATAGGAGAAAATGCTGGTAAACAGCATTTTCTTCTTTTCCCACAAAGTTTTCTAGCCCATCAGAGCACCATTAGAGCCACTTTGAAATTGGCATCTGCAAATGTTTTCAATTTGGATAGGTCTAAAATTTTGCTGTGTGGTAATGGGTTAAAAGTCAGGATTGTGATGTGTAGTGTTAAGGGTTAAGATTTTGTATAGCTCTGTATGTTGACCCTTTTGCAGATGACAAAAATTTTCATTTATTCTGTATTTAGCTCATTACCAGATGACAAAATTTTAGGCTTGTCCAAATTGAAAGCATTTGCAGACGACAAAATAAAACTGACTGTAAATTTGAAATTTGTTTTGTTATGGGTAGAAAATATTGTGGGAAAAGGAGAAAATGCTGGTTACCAGCATTTTCTCCTTTTCCCACAATGTTTTCTAAAGGCTTCTTTCTCAGGGGCGTCAAAAGTAGGGATTGTGTGGTAGTGTGTTAAGGCATTTGCTGTCAACAAATTATGCTTGAAGTGATGGAAAACATTGTGGGAAAAGGAAAAAATGTTGCTAATCAGGATGTTCTCCTTTTCGCACCTTTCCCAAATGGCAAATTTTGGACCAGACCAAATTGAAAGCATTTTTCAGATGACAAATTAACAGTTGCTAAAGAGATGATTTTTCTATATGATTGGGTAGAAAACATTGTGGGAAAAGGAGAAAATGCTGGTAACCAGCATTTTCTCCTTTTCCCACATTTTTTTTCAAAAGGCTTCTATTCCTGATCTGTAAAAACCAGGGGTTGTTTGGGAAAGGTTAATCGTTTACCAAGCAATCCCTGGTTTTTTACGATCCTGTTATTAAAGCCTTTTCCCTCAATGTTTCAATAGCCTTATTTTCAAAACCTGTTGATTTTGATCTTTGGGTAATAAATTATGTTTCTGTTGTATATATCAATAATTCATTTTGAGCAATAAAATATTTCTTTTGTACTTCCGTGTTCTTTTCGCTTAAACTTAATTATCTTCATACAGAAAACAAGTTCTATAAAACTTGTAAAAAAAAATAAACTTGGTATAAAT
This sequence comes from Tridacna crocea, assembly GCA_943736015.1. Lineage (NCBI taxonomy): Eukaryota > Metazoa > Mollusca > Bivalvia > Cardiida > Cardiidae > Tridacna > Tridacna crocea. The sequence goes on from OX031067.1 coordinate 43,040,518, forward strand.
CTTTTAATAAACACCTCTTTATTAAATGTCATAATTCCAAATACACAGAGTAGTAAAAGGTAATTTCCCTGGATCCCCCCATCGCCTACATATGTGTCTTTCTTTCCCGTCCACTATCCAGCACTTGGTTTCTCTATCCAGCTGTTTTTCTCTATTTTTCCCCGTTCTCTCTGTGTTTTTTTCCCTGGATGCGGGAGGTATCGATCTCAGGCCGCCGAGTTCCAAGTCGACTTCCACTAGCATTTGACCACTTTGGAGCCTACTAGATATAGGTTGTAGTTTATATTTGAATACAATGTCTTATAAAAACATTGAAAAAAAAAATCTACCGGAAGTTCTCATTACAAATCCCTCGTGGTTATTCAATCAAAACTTTGTACCAAACTGGCCCGTGTTTCAATAATCACAGCGAGATATCTTTTGAAAACATTGCGGAGAAAAGCAATAATGATGGTAACCAACAAATTCTACAGTGTTTTCTTCACTTTCAAAAAAAAAAAACCATTATTTGAGCGACATGCAACCTGTCGTCTGTTCAGTCACTAATAATGGGCGCTTCTTAACTCATTATCAAACGACAAAATTTAAGTTTGTCCGAATCGAAAGCATTTACAGACGACAAAATAAAAGTGACTGAAAATTTGAAATTTGTTTTGTGAAGGGTAGAAAACATTGTGGGGAAAAGAAGAAAATGCTGGTTACCAGCATTTTCTCCTTTTCCCACAATGTTTTCTCAAGGCTTCTTTCTCAGGGGCGTCTAAAGTAGGGATTGGGTGGTAATGGGTTAACCTTTATCCATCAAAAAAAATAAAATATTCAATTCTATACTAAAAATCCACATAGATCTATGGCTATTTCAAAGTTTTGTGGGGAATAATATTTCCAGTGTGCAGTCTGATCTTGATCTACATTGTCGGTAAAAGTTCAGAAAGTCGTCCTTAGCAACCTAGGTGTAAACTCTAAGCCTGATAAGCGCGACTCGAACTACCTTTTGTACGCTTTATTGATTAAGATCAGACAGCATAGAACGTGCCGAGTGGTGTTTGATCTATACTACTCAAACTTTGATAGAAATCACTTACATATTCCTGTATGGATTTATAAGTTACAACAGTTTTGCATAAACTCTTTACCATACTGTAAAACTCTAGAATTGACCAAGTTGAAAGCATTTACTGACCAAAAACTAAATGCAATGTGCACTATGCTGTCTGTAATAGGGTAGAAAACATTGTTGAAAAAGGAGAAAATGCTGGTAACCTGTATTTGCTCCTTTTCCAACAGTGTTTTCTTGCCTTGCCAGAACAAATTTCAATTTTTCCGTGTAGTGATGTTTACAGGGCACTCAAAAGGGAAACTGGCCTTACGTGTTTTTTGCCAGGGAACATGAGAAATTTCTTTGCAGTAGATCTATAATAATATTTCACATTTTGACATTCATCGTCTACGTAGGTAACATGCAAAAGAAAAGTAAAATGCAAAATGTCCGAAAAATAAATGTTGAACGGCAAACAAGCATGTGTACGTCTAAATATTTGGACTAGGTGACAGCTAACACACTGATGTATTTCCAGGGTTCCACCAGTGCAAGGTTAGGGTAATGAAGTGTGTTGCTCAGGGCTACTCCAACGTAAAACCCAGAGCTTCCAATGCTACTCGAACTGAGGACCGTAGCAACCTTTAAATTTCAAAACCCGTCGCCATCAACTGGGCTAGCGAGCTAGACCATTGAACTGCTAACTCCTAATCATTTTAGCTCCATATTTAACTGATCAAGCCCATCAGACGACCATTTTTAAATTCTAACTTCGTTGAGGACGATGGGTGAAAACAAAAGAGGTAGAAGACGACAGTATGATGATGACTACACACTCACACGAAAGATGTCATGATCCCTGGAAATCTCCTCTGTAGATGTTGCTTGAGTATTTTAGGAAACAGTGCAAGAAAAGTACGGAATGAATACTGAATTGGTGAATACGCCTGTCCTGTCTTTTCACCGTTTCAACACCAATTCCGTGTATTTATTGCGTATAATACCCCCACCCCGTAAAATTACTCGGTCAAATCAATGGTGGGGAATTCCTGCGATCATGGCACAGAGATATTTAAAAAGAAGAAGAGGAAAACAACTGAAACAAATTCACCCACCTCCATGTTTATTATTTTCCAAAATATATCTTTAGATAAATAATCCATCAAATATAAAAATACAAACACTGTGTCAAATTTTAAACGGGCGATTGTTATACACACTCAACAGTGAATACCAAACATGTCCGAATGAAGCACGTGGAAAGTCTGCAATTGTGGGGATTAGAGCGAGAGGGTGGGAGAAGAGGGGGGGGGGGGGGGGGGGGGGGGGGAGTTAGCTGTCACGGATTTGAGCAGTTTAACCCTTTACCACACAATCCCGACTTTTAACACCCATGTGAAAGAAACCTTTTGAAACCATTGTGGGAAAAGGAGAAAATGCTGGTAACCAGCATTTTCTCCATTTCCCACAATGTTTTCATCCCTTCCTAAAACAAATTTCAATTCTTTAGTCACATTCATTTTGTCGTCTGCAAATGCATTTTCTCCTTTTCCCACAATATTTTCTACCCTTCACTAAACAAATTTCGATTTTTTTTTTTTTTGTCTCTTTTATTCTGTCGTCTGCAAATGCTTTTCGATTTGGACCAGTCTAAAATCTTGTCGTTTGGTCAAGAGTTAATGTATCTCCAAAAAAAGTACCGATCCATATCCGCCTAAGCAGTCCTCATAGCCTGATATAAGTCGAACCTTTACCAATCATTATCTCCCGCTAGATGGCATTCTATAAATACTCATCTATCTAATTTGGGCATCATGGGTACAGAACCGAACCACTTTCCTACGCGACAACCGTTACTTTGAATTTCAAACTAAAATAAACGTTTACTCAATAAAACGCTACCTGGTGCAATTCACTCAGCTATGATCAGCAGTCTAGAGAAATCTGAAGCTAAAGCAGGTCTCATTTCTCGTCAAACGTATTGATGAAAGCTATTTTCTACATTACTACTTTATAGAGCGTAATATTACAGTCAGCCCGCTTTTGGGGCTAGTAATGCGTCATATAAGACAGTCGAATCTTCGAAGAATATGACATGCGCAGACAACGCTTTACCAATGGATAAATTTCCTGCATGTTCAAGGACCGTTCTACCTCATTCAGTCGGTTGTTTAACAAAATCAATCGTATGGAGCCATAACTATGTTGGCTGATTGACTGTGTAGTGTCAAACGCCGTTTACAAGATTATTTCAGTGATATCGCGGCAGCCAGTGCACCTGTGCTTTCCTTGGGTTTCTTATACCAGTACTTCACACAATTTTCTTTTCAAGCGAAAATCTGCTTTGCCACATTGCCGTCGTCGAAGCAATGGTCAGCAGTGAGAACGTTGTCTGCGCATGTCATATTCTTCGAAGATTCGACTGTCTTATATGGCGCATCACTAGCCCCAAAAGCGGGCTGACAGTTATATTACGCTTTACAAAGTAGTGCTGTAGAGCATTAAAGGTAGGTATTTAGAATTTTTTCATCTCACCAAATTGAAAAATATATATATCAGTAAAATTTATATGAAAAAATAATACAAATCATCAATAAGTAAGGCTCATAAAATTACAAAAAAAAATTTTTTTGATGGTGTTCCCTTAAAAGGCTACGTAGCCTCTTAAGGTATTTTTAGATTTCCCGCCAAAAATCAATAAAGTATTTTTGGAATGTCAGGTCACTGGCACGTGACTTATAACGCTTAAATTCCATTACATAACAAACATGTAATAATTATTTTCCATAATGTCTTCTTTGGACCCTATATTCGAAACTTTGTCTGTGTATTCCTGTATATAAATGAGCGAATTGATCATCTAAAAATATAACGTGTCTCCCGTTGGTGTCAACCTGGGCCGTAGTAAATCTCTAATTTCTCGTGCTGTCGGATGGTTTTCGACTACTGGGGTTTTATGAAGGCAAATTTAAAAGGCTTGGGGAGTATAAGGATGATTTTTTTGCATCTTTTTAAAAATTTCGTCCCAAGATCTGAAGGGCCACCTTTAACCCTTTACTCCATAAATACTCATCTCTACGCATTGGTTGTAGGAGCCTTAAACTTTGGAAAACATTGTGGCAAAAGGTGAAATTGCTCGTGATGAGCAATTTCACCTTTTGCCACAATGTTTTCTACACTATCAAAAGGTGTCATATACACATAAGACACAGCTTCATCCTTGCTGTTATTTAGGGTCAGTTAGAGATACCATAGAAATGCCCTATGGAGTAAAGAGTTAAGGATAATATCGTTCACTGCTTTATAGCCCTGACTAACATCATGTCCATAAGTCATTGATTTATCATTGTCTAGCATAAACTGCTGAAGAGTTCCTGCTGACTTCATTTCTTCAACTCTCTGCAATGCAATCTCCAACTCCTCCCTCGTGAAGAGCGACCAATACGCATCCATATTCCTCCATTCTTCTTTTCAGGGTCCCTCGGGATCGTAGTAGCTCCGAGGCCAACATGAAATTTTTTTCGATAAACTCTATGTTTGAGAAGCCATTATCTGCTAGAAAAACATTCACGTGACCGGAAGAAAACTGCTTTCCTTGAGGCCACTTCCGGTGCAATATTTGTGTACCAATTCCCGTAGTGCTGCTGGGAGAAGGATGTCATAGTTAGTATGATTACATCCTGTTTCAAAACACATTTCGATTCTCGGAATGTTATAGATATTGCTTTCGTTCTTTCGTCTTCGTCCTTGACCTTCAAGTGGTGAAATACCTACACTATTATAAATTCAGGTAGATCGTTGAATTAACCGCTTCAAAGAGCCCGTTCTCGGTAACTCTCGCGAGAAATACCATGGTGCATAATATCACGCAAGTCATTAAATTACTGTAGATCCGAAAATCCATTTTTGCAAACAACTACTTCAAGCAAAAAGGTTACGACAAAGGTCAGCCAATGCAGACTGCATCGGTTGACCCGAGCCGATAGTTTTTGGCAGATAGATTTGAATCCCCTTTTCTCAGAGTGTGGCCACTATTAATGGCATCCAGTACGCGAAAAGGGGCATTCCGACATTTGCGTAAAATGTCATCTCGGATTAGCCTGCGCAGTACGCGCAGGCTAATCCGAGACGATACTTTCCGTTCCTGTTCTTTTCTGATATGTGCAAGTCTACTGCAGGACAAATTCGAATGCAGTCGTAAAAGGCCGTCTCGGATTAGCCTGTGCGGACTGCGCTGGCTGATCCGAGACGATACTTTACACAAATGTCAAAATGCCCCTTTTCACCTGTTGCAGGCCATATTATGATGATGTTGCCCTTTGCCATAACTATTCCAAGTTTTAGCTATCTGCTGTATGTGTATGGACTGAAATAATCAAACTTACTTTACAGAGAAAATAGCGAATTTCAGGTAGATCTACATTTAGGCCTATCATCTCAATAAATTGTTAAAAAGATGAAAGCACACAGAAGTTGCACTATGCACGTCAAATATTTTTTCCTAAGATTAATGAAAGTCTTTTTGATAGATTTTATTCTTCTAGCATCTTCTCCTTTTCCAGCAACATTTTCAGAAGGCTTCTTCATCTGGGTCGTAAAAACCAGGAATTATTTGATGAAGGATTAATAAGATACCTCCCCTCCCCCCCCCCCCCAAAAAAAAAAAGAAGTTTGAAATAGCAAAATCTGGCCTCTGGCAATTTTCTCTTTCATGCAAGTCTAATGTCACAAAACCGAATGTGGTCGTACAGTGACGTATGGGATCAGTCTGTGCAGACTGTGCAGGCTGATCCACGATGACACTTTACGCAAATGTCCGAAAGCCCCAATTATATAAACATGGCACACGTCGTTTTTGTCTTTTTTTAATTTGACTCTCTAACCATACACCAGGCTATCTCAACATGTTATGGAATTTAATAGTCATTAGTCACGTGCATGTCACTTTATTCCTCAAGTCACTTTATTTCTCAAGCATTTTCTCCTTTTCCAGCAACGTTTTTCAGAAGGTTTCTTCATCTTCATCCACTACCCTAATGAGAAAGACTGTAGAACAAACTGCAAAAAAAAAAGAGAGAAAGAAATGCCAACAAACATTTTCTCCTTTTCCCCAATTTTTACACACTTTTTTTTCTATAAAACCCCCATCATCCTAGGCATATTTTATTTGTTTTCTGCAAATTCCAATGTATCATAACTGTGGCAAGTCATCATGTATCATTTTGGGTACATAAAATCCATTTTGTCTGACAATGACCGGTTGAATCATTGGGCTTACTGGTCCTTGAACACACAGAAAATTGACATTGACCAGTAGCTAGTGAAAAGAGTTGGCATAAGTCAGCCTGCGGGAACTGCGCAAGCTGACCTGGGTCTTTTCGCAGATGCATTAACCCTTTACCCCATAAGGCATTTCTATGGCATCTCTAATTGATCCTAAAGAACAACAAGGATGAAACCGTTTCTTATGTTTAAATGACACATTTTGATAGCATGGAAAACATTGTGACAAAAGGTGAAATTGCTCGTCACGAGCATTTTCACCTTTTGCCACAATGTTTTCCGAAGACTCAGAATACAAGCAATGTGTAGTAATGAGTATCTTTGGAGTAAAGGAATAAGACCCTACTTACGCCATTCTAGAATTTGATGTAAAAGATTAAATAAAGATAATGAATGACTCGTCATATAATATCACAAGGGCTTTTGAAATTGAAAATATCAATCTGGCTCAGCTTCTAGTTAGTTTGTCTGTTAGCGTAAAAAGGGCATATTTGGCGTTGATAGAGCTTCAAAAAGTATTTAGACGCATTTGTCCTCGCACACCCGCACAATGTACTTTTTGAAACACTGGTCCCGATTTGATTCTCGCGCAAATACAAGCCGGAGAACAACGCTACTCTCTACAAAGGAGGAGATGGCAAAAATCCGAGAATGAATTTTGACATAAAAAAAGAACGATTTCTTGTTATCCTATTGATTGGCCAGTCTGAATATTACAGAACTACATGGCCATAACATTCGGCCTGCTTGTAGTTGAAAAGATAAACCTGTAATAAATATAATAAAGTGTGCAGATTAGCCAAATCTCGAAGCCTTCCCTTGTTAAACACACCTACCCGGACGAAAACGTTCTCAATATAATCAAAGTGCTGTAAGCACTACAGCCAATTTTCAGGGCCACGCTAAAACAGATAACGGCCTCATCCACATTGTTCCATGTATTGTTTTATATCTTATCACGAATAGCCCTTTTAGATTAACTAGATTTCATTAATTATTTTAAAAAGACATTTTGGTCTTTTTTTGTTTTTAATTGTGAAATCTTACCTATAGTTTAGTTAAAACTAGAGTGAAAATACAGTCAGGCCCAGAATTTAACAACTGAAATATTAGTGGATATTTTTTTTTAGGTGCAAAACTCAAATGCGAGTTTTGCCTTGATAACACTGAAATGTTGTCGAAAGTAACGAACAAACGAATCCTATACATACCATATTTATCATGACGACATCGAATAATCCATCTTCAAACTGTATCACTGGTAAGACACACAGCTTAATCTCCCCGATTCTACCTTCTTGCTGAAATCTGTCAAGTTTGTCCTTGGCGACTTGTAACATACCCTCTGAAGCATCAAACAGACTTATTGTACCAATATCAGCTTCTAGAAGAGCCTGACTGTAGTTACCTATACCGCAACCGGCATCCAAAACATTCAAATCCTAAAATTTTGATAACAAAGTTTCAAGTCTGACTTTCTTTTACCCTTTACCAAATGAGAAAAATTTACACCAGTCTTTATTGAAAGCACTCGCAGACAACAAAATAAACATAACTCAAAAAATGAAATTTGTTTCCAGCTGGGTAGAAAACGTGGGAAAAGGAGGAAATGTTGGTTACTAGCATTTTCTCCTTTTCTCACAATGTTTTCAAAAGGCTTCTATCTCAGGGTCGTAAAAACCAGGGGTTGTTTGGTAAAGGGTTAACAGTTTACCATGTGCAAGTTCATGTTTCACGATATTGAGGATTAGGGATTTGAAAACATGGTTTTCTCCTTTTGTAACCATGTTTTTTGCGACGGTTATTATTTACAGATACCATGATAACAAAATGTCAAGAAGGGCTTTCACATAGCACCGTCTCACCAATCATTCTAAATTGCATCCCAACTCTAACGACATTCTGAATGACGTATTCAAAGTAACCCAATTTCGGTTTATCTAAGCCAAATAGTTTTCAATGGAATGATGTAGTCATTGATTGTGTTGTTTTCTAATTTTAGAATTATACTAAGCCTAAGTGGCAATGCACGCGCTTTCTTGTTGTGCTGGAATGTTTTTTTTTTAATCCCTTTCCCAAACAACAAATTTTGGACTCTTCCAAACTGAAAGACTTTGCAGACAACAATTTCGAATTTGATCAAAATGGCAGAAAGTTCCCCAAATGGGTAGAAAACACGGTGGGAAAAGGAGAAATTGCTCGTTACAAGCAATTTTTTCCTTTTCCCACAGTGTTTTCAAATGACATGTACTGCAGACACTTAAAAACAAGGCCTTGTTTGGGAAAGGGTTATTCATCATTTGTATCCTCTGCAAATGCCGTAAACATACAGTAACAGATAATGTTCGAATTACTAGAATTTTAAATCAACCGACTTTAAATGATGATGATGAAAGTGATGATAATGATGATCGTGACTACATTTTTGGTGAATTCGGGGCGATTCCATCCTATTGCATTTCAGTGGTAATGGACAGTTGAAGTACAATTGAGGTTGTGGGTGTGATCCAGGTTTGGCTAATTTTCGCCCGCAAAGTATTCGTTGTCTGCTTAACATGGTATTATAGGATATGATTGCATTCGGCAAACCTTGGGTGATGGGAGGTACGGAATCGGCCGAGCTGTGACAAGTGGATATGATTGGACTTCACGGACTAATTGTACTTCATGGACTGATTGAACTTCATGGACTGCTTGGACTTCATGGACTGATTGGACTTCATGTTGTGTGCTTTACTGGTAAGAACTCTCCATTAATATTGTAACCTTTACTGGTCACAGTGACATAACTGATATCATGTCCAACTCTATACTAAACTTCATAGTTTTAGACTTGTGAAAATTGAAAGCATTTGCAGACTACAAATGGGTTGGATTTGTATTTGATAGGGTAGAAAACATTTTGGGAAAGGAAACTTGTTACAAGCATTTCTTGTACCATAATGTTTTCAGTAGGCATTATTCTCAGGGTAATTTAACCCTGTCCCACACAACAAAATTTTAGACTGGTTCAAATTGAAAGCATTTGCGGACGACAAAATAACGGTGACTGAAAAATTGAAATTTGTTCTGGGAAGGGTAGAAAACACTGTGGGAAAAGGAGAAAATGCTGGTTACCAGCATTTTCTCCTTTTCCCATAGTGTTTTCAAAAGGCTTGCTTTTTTCTCAGGGGTGTCAAAAGTAGGGATTGTGTGGTAATGGGTTAAACATCGGATTGTTTGGTAAGGGTTTAAACTGTATTAGAAAAATATCCCATGAAATAGTCAACCAAATTTACCGATTTTGGTTTGACTGTGTGCAATATAGTGCAATTGGCCCCCAGTCACAAGATCCATGCTTCTCGATGGGTCGAAGTTCGCAAAGAATTTTTCAAAAGGGTCAGCCAAGAAACATTTCTGTGAGATTATTCCAAAATCTGACCAGTTGTTTCAGAGAAGAATGATTTTTGTAATTTTTCTTTAATAAGAGTAGAAAACATTGTGGGAAAAGGAGAAAATGCTGGTTTCCAGCATTTTCTTCTTTTTACCAAAATGTTTTCCAAAGGCTTTTTTTTCAGGGTCATTCAAGCAAAGATTATGTGGGAAAGAGTTAATACCTTCAGGAAGACAGTTGACCCAGGTAAGCCAAGACAGTCACACAAGTTGACCTGGGTCCACACTGGGTAAATTTTGTGCATTTCAATGGAGAATTTTACCTCAACATACAGTCAATTGTTAGATAACATGGACTTTAAGGATGTACAAATTAGGCGCTTGCTTGATGTAATGCACCATTGCGATGCATCCAACTGTCCTTTTCAGAGTGCTGCTCATATAGTAGCTAGAGGTGAATGCTTCTTGTAATAATTACCACATTTTCTTTGGTACCCCACGCTGTTTTCAGTGTTATTGTAATGTACAACATATTGTGCAAAGCTGAGAAAACAAATAGAGCAATTTTTCCCTTTTCACGCACAAAGATGATCCTTCCTTATGGTTGCAAAGACACATGATTTCATCTTAACGGGCTGAGTATAATAACACTATAAGAAAAGTTACATGTTTTATTTGAAAATAACAAAAGGATATAAACCTACACAGGCAAAATACAATATAAATGAAACATGAAGCTGTATATCTTTACATGATATGGGTTTAACCCTATATCATACAACAAAATTTTAGACTAGTCCAAACCGACAGCATTTGCATAGGTCAAATCAAGCATTATTCAAAAACACTGGACTTATCTGTGAAAAGATGGAAAACATTGTGGGAAAAGCAAAAAATGCTGCTACCAGCATTTTCTCTTTTTCCCACAATGTTTTCAAAAACCCTCTCAAGATTGTTAAAACTAGAGATTCTGTGGGAATATGTTAATCTTTTTCCGACAATGATTTATACATGTACCTTCTCAAGGACAAAGTCCATTATTGGAGCCAAATCTGTCATCTGCAAATGCTCTAAATTTGGCGGGAGTCTAAAATTTTGTCATCTGGTAAAGGATTAAATATTTGTAAAAATATCCTAATAATTTATACAGATTTATCTAAAAGTTAACAATAATTGCACTTATATCTCTTGAACAATACGTTATGGCCACTTGTTAAACTGATATCAAAATTCTTAACAATAATGTATTCATAACCTCTGGAAACCAGGGCTCTGTTTTACTTATGGCAGTTAAGAGGAAAATTTGCGTAACTTTTACGTAACTTTAGTATAGTGGAATATATCTGCTAGGAGATACATGATAACTATCTTAATTAACTTATAAAACTATTGCAATAAATCGAAGTTTCCTGGTAATTTTATCTAGACAATATATGAAAAGATAAAAAATCCAGGAAATTTTGATTTATCGCAATATTTTTCTAAAAATAATCATGACAGTTATCTCGTGGCAGCAATATGCAACCACTATACCGGTAGTTGGGTAAACCTTACCCAAATTTTGTTCATAATTCCCTTAATAATATGGAGCCCAGGGTCCGTATTCATCACACATCCTTAGGAACATTCTTAGGAACATTCTTAGTCTTATTCTTCAAAATTTTGTAGATATGAAAGTAACAGAACTTCTAATTGGCTAAACCATTTGGTTTAGCCAATCAGAAGTTCTGTTATTTTCACAGTCAGAAAATCTTGAAGATTAAGACAAAGAACGTTCTGAAGAACCGTTGGTGAATACAGATCCAGGACTCTATTTTTCGGTCCCTAAACTCTTAGCATGCAATCCCTTACTTTCTGGATACTGTGGAAGAAGGGATACTGTGGAAGAAGGCCTTTGAAAACATAGTAAGAAATGTAGGAATTTTCAAGTGTATAGGTTCTAAAGTATGACACCATTATACCTACATGTATTTGAATATGATTCCATATGATCTCCTTGTCATATAGATTCTACCAGATCATGCAATGGTGCAAAATCTAAAATACCTCAATGGGCCTATGTATCAACTTCAGGAAAAATCATTTAATTTTTCATTTCCAGTACCTCTCTTTCATATCTATCACTGGTTCTAAAAGTTTGAATATTCTACTACATCATGCAATAGCATCATGCAAAATCTAAAATGCCTTGATGGGCCTATGCATTAATTTTAGGAAAAATCATTACATTTTTCATTTCCAGTACCTCATTTTAGATTTTGCACGATGCTATTGCATGATCTAGTAGAATCTATATAACAAGGAGTTTTGAATTTTTGAGCCCTTTTAACTCTCCCACACAATCCTGACTTTTAACGACCCTGGACTAGAGGCCATTTGAAAACATTGTTGGAAAAGGAGAAAATGCTGGTTACCAGCATTTTCTCCTTTTCCAACAATGTTTCCTACCCTGTCACAGACAAATTTCATCATTGAAGTCAGAATCAATTTGTCGTCTGCAAAAGCTTTCAATTTGGACCAGTCTAAAATTTTGTCATTTGGTAAAGAGTTAATTTAGTCGTCCACTAATACTTTCTATTTGGACCAGTCAAAAAATTTTGACATCTGGTAAAGATTTAATTAGTGGTGAGAGTTCAGCATTGGGTTTCTTTAAGGCAAGTGGTCTCTAGGATGGGTTCCAATGTATAAAGACTTTATACACAATGACTGTGGAGAACAACTATATGTAAGCATGCTTAAATAATTGTATACAACTATAAGAGAGACATAGCTATAACAAAGTACATATAATACTGGCTGTCCTAACCCAGAACTGCACACAGGTAACTTATGTTTTTCCATAGAGAAGGCAGCCTTTGAAAACATTGTGGGGAAAAAGAGCAATTAACTCTTTACCGCACAATCCCGACTTTTAATGACCCTGAGAAAAAAGCCTTCTGAAAACATTGAGGGAAAAGGAGAAAATGCTGGTAACCAGCATTTTCTCCTTTTCCCACAATGTTTTCTACTGTACCGGAAACAAATTTCTATTTTAAAGTTACTTTTATATGGTCGTCTATAAGTGATTTCAATTTAAACCAGTGTAAAATTTTGTCGTTTGGTAACGAGTTAATTTTGTTACAAGCAATTTCTCCTTTTTTTCCACAATGTTTCTCATTCTATCTGTCTCCCTTGAGTTATTTATACTGACATTAGCACTAGATAGGTCTAAAATCTGCTGTACAGTTATGGGTTAAAGGACAGATATTGAGAATAAATGAATCCCTTACAACAAAAGCATCTGAAGTGATACCATATACATGTATGCTAAAAAGTGGCAGTAATTTGTATTGTTTTAAATATCATTTATATTTGGGGCAACCAGTGCACCTATACATGCTTTCCTTGAGATTCTTTCATCAGTTCTCTGTAGTGTATTCCTCCAAAGTCACTGGCTGCTTTCCCACAAAACCATCAAAAGCTATCAGCAGGAAAGGGGAATGAGCCCCATTATAATTACTAATACTAATCTAATTGGAGAAATGCTCTGAGCCCGAGATTAACCCATTACCCCATAAGGCATTTCTATGGTATCTCTAATTGACCCTCAATAACAGCAAGGATGAAGCCGTTTCATATGTGTATATGTCACCTTTTGATAGCGTAGAAAACATCGTGGCAAAAGGTGAAATTGCTCGTCACGAGCAATTTCACCTTTTGCCACAATGTTTTCCAAAGACTCCTACAAGCAATGTGTAGAAATGAGTATCTATGGAGTAAAGGGTTAAAATCAATGACCCTCAAGTTTCAAATCCAGTACAAATGGTAGTAAACCATCAACTTGTAGGTATAACTACAACCCTTAAAGCACCAGAAAAAAAGAAAAGAAATTCATGGTCTACAAATTAGTCCCCACAACTTGCCATTTCAAGGTTGCTTTTATTCAGAATGTTGTGTCCAAGCTTACAGCGTAGATTATCTCTTTACCTAACAACCTTACTTTTAGACTGGTCCAAATTGAAAGCATTTGCAGACGACAAAATAAATGCAACTGAAAATTTAAAATTTGGTTTGGGATGGATAGAAAACATTGTGGGAAAAGGAGAAATGCTGGTTACCAGCATTTTCTCCTTTTCCGACAATGTTTTCATAAGACTTCTTTCACAGGGTAGTCAAAAGTCGAGATTGTGTAGTAAAAGGTTAATGGTCAGATGGCAAGTTTTGTGAAGTCTCATCTTGATCTACACTGGCTGCAAAGGCAACTATGAGTCTAAAAAAGACTTACAGGGATAACATTCTAGTGGTATTTGTCAAAGACAATACCACTATGAGTTCAAGATTGAATTTTGATAACCATGTATCTTATTTTGTGCAAAGCCGAAGGAAATAAACCCAGTTAAACTCATTTTTTCTCAGGCAGATGCGTTTTTTGGTAGCACTCAGATATGTAATTTGAAATGGCATATTAAAATACAATGGGCGAGGCCATCAATCGTTAAGATACTCATTTTTTAATGAAAATAGCTTCTATCGCTCATTGCCTTTTATTGGCGCAATGATACAAATTTGCCTGCTTTTTTGTTCCAAACCAATTTGTTCCATGGCTTGTTCGTCATATGACTGTGCACTTCTCCATGTGATTGCTCATGAATATTTATAGGTTGAAGTAATTGATTGTAATGTTGGAAATTCAATGTAAAAGGCTAAAGACATTTCAAAATTATAGTTTTAAGGTACATGAGCACTCTCCCTTCAACCGAAAAGGTATTCATTTGCTTAGTGGGTTGACTTTTTAGCCAATATTTGAACAATATGTCTCTTTTTCTTTCAAACTATTAATTCCACACAATGGGTTTTCTTGACAAATACCACTTCAGCATTCTCAATGCTTTGATTTCTGTATCAGGTTTGTGATTGGTATTTAAGAGATGGAGGATATATATGAATGGCAAGAATTGTCATTGCTGGTCATTTATTATTAGTAGCTTTGTTAGTGCACTAATGTAAATCTGTGCCCCTTTCTCATTTAAACCTTTATCACATAATCACTAGCTTTAACTACACTGAAAGAGAAGGCTTTTGAAAACATGTGAAAAAGAGAAAATAGTAATTGCTTTGACTATTGACCTTTTAGACTTTTACCAAGTTCTCAAGCGTTTTACCGAATTACAAAGAGTTAAGGTATTCAAATGATTGGATTTCTCTCTAGAAAGGTAGTAAACATTGTGGGAACAGGGGATTATGCTTGTTACCAGCATTTTCTTCTTTCCCAAAAATATTTTCAAAAGCCTTCTTTCTCAAGGCTGTTAAAACTCCAAATTGTGTGGTAAAAGGTTATGAACTTGAAATATCTGACTGATTGACAGAATAATGTTTTATTATTATTTCAACATTATTTCACTCATATTACTGTGACAGCTCACATATTCATGTTATCCCTGGGTTTCACCAGTACAAGGGTAGAGCTCTTTAACCTTTTCCCACACAATCCCGACTTTTAACGACCCTGTTAAAGAAGCCTTTTGAAAACACTGCGGGAAAAGGAGAAAATGCTGGTAACCAGCATTTTCTCCTTTTCCCACAATGTTTTCTACCCTGTCAAGGACAACTTTTGTCACTTGAGCCACATTTGCTTTGTTGTTTGCAAATGCTTTTGTTTTAGATATATCCAAAATTTTGCAATTTGGTAAAGAGTTAAGTGTCCTGCCAAATATCTGAACTAAAGGCCAATGTCTTTTCTACATAGTCCGATAGGTAAGTGCAAGACTATTGTAAGTGCATATACAATGTCTATGCACTTACAATAGTCTTGCACTTACCCATCGATATAATGAACAATGGTTGAGAACCAAAGCACATGCTTGAAAACAAGTAGCTAATCCTTTTCAAACACTATTTTTAAAAGCTGTTAACAACAAGACACCATAAAGTTTTGTGATAGGTTGAAAATATGCTCACAAAAAACTTACTTGAGACATAATTCTGGCTAAAAATTGAATATTTGAGTGTTGCATAGATGAGATTGACACTATTAACCCTTTACTCCATAGATACTCATTTCTACGTATTGCTTGTAGGAGCCTTTGGAAAACATTGTGGCAAAAGGTGAAATTGCTCGTGACGAGCAATTTCACCTTTTGCCACAATGTTTTCTATGCTATTAAAAGGTGTCATATACACATACGAAACGGCTTCATCCTTGCTGTTATTTACGGTCAATTAGAGAAAGAAATGCCTTGTGGGGTAAAGGGTTAAACACAACAAAAAATACACTCTCCTGTCATGTCATAGCCAAGTATGTCATGATATTTCTCATAAACGAGGAAAGTATAGATCTAAGATCAGACTGAATGTCCCAGAAAAGTCTTAGATCTTTTTTTTATCTTTACTGTATCCAAAAGCAAAGAAAAACCTGTAGTTGACTCTCTAAGCATTGACGCTGTACTGGATTTAGGTACATTGTATTTCCAAAAGCAAAATGTCAGATCATAATCATGTCTTCCATACACAGGCTTATATATAACAACTATGAAATCTTCGATAATATCTCTATAAATAAAGTTTCTTTAACCCTTTGCCAAACAATCTCAAATTTCAATGACCATGAGGTAGTCAGCTTTTTGAAAACACTGGTGGGGAAAAAAGAGAAAATGTTGGTTAGCAACATTTTCTTCTTTTTCCACCATGTTTTCTACTGATTCCGAGTCTAACATTAGTGTTTTAACCCATTACCACACAATCCCTACTTCTGACGACTCTGAGAAAGAAGCCTTCAGAAAACATTGTGGGAAAAGGAGAAAATGCTGGTAACCAGCATTTTCTCCTTTTCCCACAATGTTTTCTACCCTTCACAAAACAAGTTTCAAATTTCAGTTACTTTTATTATTTCGTCTGCAAATGCTATCCATTTGGACACTGAGCCAAAATTTTTGTCATTTGCTAATGGTAATGAGTTAACCACATTTTTACTTTGATGTCTGCTTTCAATATAGCCATGTCTGAAGTGTTATTACCTGGTAAAGAGTTGGCTATTCCTAATAAGCACCAGGATTACATATACTACTCAACATTTGTTAGGGATCACCATCTTATATTGAGCCGATATGTATGCGCGGCATGCATTTGGTATGGTTTTTCAGTACGTAGCATTGCCACACTGATGATATAAAACTATCTAAGAAAATGAATATTTCTTAAGCAAAACTGTATTTATGTTACATATTCCTGTATTGAAGTATCGAATTGATCCCTAGCAAATGTTGAGAAGTATATATTGCTCTATGAAAAAAACCTAGGTTTACACAACCCATTCACCAATCATTTTCTGTTTTATGACCATGAGGAAAACAATATGTTGAAAACGTAGGAAAAGAAAAAGCGGTGGTAACCAGCATTTTCTCCTTTTCCAACAATGCTGTCTAACCTTTCAGAGACAAACCAAACCACTGGAGCCACATTAAATTTGTGATCTGAAAATGGTTTCAATTTGGATAAGGTTTAAATTTTGTTGTCTGGTAAAGAGTTAACCCATTTCTGTACATAATTATTTTGTTTTTATAGGAGTTCAACACTGTAACTGTATTAACAGCCAAGATTACTAGTATATTACATCAGTCAGTGCACCTTTTTGTGTATTACCTGGTTTTCTCACACCAGTACTGGCACAACTTTTCTTTCAAAGCCACTGACTATTTGTTTAAGATGCATCTAAGGTGACAACTTAATCCTTTACCACACAATGACGTTTTTTTTAGACCCTGAGGTAGAAGCCTTTTGAAAACATTGTAGGAAAAGGAGAAAATGCTGGTAACCAGCATTTTCTCCTTTTCCTACAATGTTTTCTACCCTTCCCATCGCAAATTTTAAGTTTTCAGTCACATTTATTTTGTTGTCTGCAAATGCTTCCAATTTGGACTAGTCAATAAATTTGTCATTTAGAAAAAGAGTTAAAAAAATGCCGCAATGAAGAGTGCCACAACCAAGTATCAGCCACACATCAGATATGCTAACCAGTAATCTGGGCACAAGCTAATAATTCTAAACTTCCAAAAACTGTTACAAATCAGTTACAAACTGAAAAGGGAAAAGGTTTTGACGAAAAGAAAACTACACTTCTCTACGGCAGCAAAAATTTACTCATGGAAAAGACCTATTTGTTTGTTTCTAGCAAACGATTCTTGTTCAACAACACTTTTGCTGAGAGCCAACAGAAGATGCGAAAAAAAATTGCATTTGTTCAATAATTTGTCGTAAAAAGACCTAACAATATCAGTTGAAACACATTGTGTTTTCGGACACTGATCAGAACAATATTACAAAATACTGTAGACAGAGAAAAAACTCTCCTAATTTCAGCTATCCTAAATTATTTGAGAACCTATCTAAAAATATCAAAACACAATCAACTGGAAACCAGTTTATGTGTACCACGGACGCTTCCTCAGCCAACGGATCGTGTATCCAGAGTCGACACGGATCTTGATGGATGCAGCTTCCGCTGCCCGCACTGTTTCCTTGACCGCCTGCATCAGATTTTGGGCGTTACCCACCAACATTTCTGTGGCCTCTTGATCCTCCTCTGAACCTGCGGGGAAAAAATGCTCAGTGTTTATTCACTCTTTTACAGAAGGAAAAATTTATAAGAAAATAAAACAAAAATTTTATTGGAGAAGAAGAAAGGTCCTGTTTCCTCACTTATGAAATTGCTTTTAATCCATTAATATATTTCATTTGACCCTTTACCACACAATCACAATTTTTAATGACTCTGAGAAAGAAGTTTTATGAAAACATTGTTGAAAATTGAGAATATGCCGGTAACCAGCATTTTCTCCTTTTCCTGCAATGTTTTCTACCCTATATGAAACAAATTTTAATTTTCAAGTCATGTTTAATTAGTCAACAGCAAATGCTTTCAATTTGGACAAGTCTGGTTTTGTCGTTTGGTTAAGAGTTTACTCTTTACCACATACGAAAAAGGTATCTAAACTGAAGGCATACACAGATAATAAATTCACTGTAGCTTTAAACAATGATTTTTTTTTCCTTTGAAGCATAAGAAATATTCAGACTACCTCATAACTGAAAGCACTTACAAATGTTACTTTCAATTTGGCTCAAAAAATTATCGTATAAAGTAACAGAAAAATTGTTGAAAAAAGAGAAAATGCTAATTACTAACATTTTCTCCTTTTCTTGCAGAGTTCTAAAAAGCTTCTCTGTCAATGGAACCTTCAAAAAACATATTTGTTCCATTAAGTATTTGATGCTTGTTCTTCATGTGTTTGTTACAATCTAATTCACATCTAAAGATATCAGGTAAGAAGCCAGGATGCATTAACTCTTTACCAAATGACAAAATTTTAGACTGGTCGAAATTGAGAGACAGCAAAAATAAATGTGATTAAAAGAATTGAAATTTGCTTTAGAAAGGGAAGAAAACATTGTGGGAAAAAGACAAAATGCTGGTTACCAGCATTTTCTCCTTTTCCCACTATGTTTTCAAAAGGCATCTATCCTAGGGTTGTAAAAATCAGGGATTGTTTGGTAAACAGTTACATTTATTTCCATTATTTTCCTAGCTCAAGATATATAACAAAATCTGACATTGAAAAACAACCACAAATTTCTTTTTTTTTTCTATAATCCGTCATAAATGAATAAACTTTATATAGATTAAATGTCAAAAGAACTGAATCTCCTTTCAAATAATAAATATACCTTCAATTTAATCATTAATCAAACTGTTATTCCCAAAAAGCTTGTAATTAGTATAAAACATTGGAGTGGTTTAAATCTCCCCCACATGATTGCCAATTTTATGACCTTGAGGAAAAAGGCATTTGAAAACATTGTGGGAAAAGGAGGAAATGCTCGTAACCAGCAACTTCTCCTTTTCTTTCAGTGTTTTCCATCCTCCCAAGACAGGAATCATCTTATGAACTGAATTTGTCTGCAAATGTTTTCAATTTGTTCGAGTCCAAAACTTTGTGTTTTGCTAAAAAGTTAGACTGATGTGATATCAAAATTTTCTTCGACTGAATCATCAATCAAACTTATTTTTTGCCAAAAGCTGTGTTATTAGTATGAAACGTAAGTTTAATAAGTGATTGTAATAACAGACTGACTGATGCATGCAAACTTTATACTACTAGCTAAATGTATCTCTTATTCTTCTAACCCATTAACTAAAACAACCAGTCTATTTAATTTGTAAAGTGAATAGATTTTGAGAACAAAATAGAAAAAAAAAAGATTGTTGGAAAAGAAAGCAGTTGCTAGTTACAAATGCTTTTTCCAGAACAGTTTTTCAAAAAATTAAAATACAACACCTATGCATCATTTACATGGAAAATAGGGAAAGTGCTTGTTACTAGTGACAGCACTCTGTCAGTTCAATTTCAGGGAACTTTGTCTCTAAATGAGCTTATAAACAAAAAGTTCTGGATACAGAACAAATTTACGATAAACAAAACACTGTGAGATGCAGAGAAAATCTTATCTCTTTGCCAATAGTTTAAACGTTACTCTTTTAATTCTTTACTAAATGACAAAATTTTAGACTGGTCCTAATTGAAAGCATTTACAGACGATAAAATAAACATAACTCAAAAATTGAAATTTGTTTCCAGCAGGGTAGAAAACATTGTGGGAAACGCAATGTGGGAAACCTACAATGTTTTCAAAAGGCTTCTATCTCAGGGTCATAAAAACCAGGGATTGTTTGGTAAAGAGTTAACAGTCAGCTACATTTCTACATTTTCACCTCAACAAATGATAGCTATCGAAGTGACTTTTACAACTTCTTGAGAATCCTGTAATTCAGTCTAACACTAAAAACTACATGTAGCTACATAAATCTATATACAAACAAAAAATAATATGATTTATATATCTATCTCATAATGCACACAAAGGTGACACAAAGTGATTTATTCTATATGTGACTGTTAAATAAACCCTTCAGCAAAACAATTCGAAAGTTTAACAACCCCTTCAGCAAAGGACATTGAAAATATTTAGGGATAAAGGAGAAAATGCTGGATAACAGCATTTTCTTCTTTTTCAACAATTCTTTTTACCCTTTGAAAGACAAATTTCATCATTTGAGCAAGATTTATCTTATCTTCTGCACAGGTTTTCAATCTGGGCCTGTATTCACCAACCATTCTTAAAAACATTCTTTGTCTTTTTCTCCAGAATTTTCTACATTTGTAAGTAACACAACTTCTGATTGGCTAAACCATTTGGTTTAGCCAATCAGAAGTTGTGTTACTTACAAATGTAGAAAACCTTGGAGATTAAGACTAAGAATATTCTCAAGAATGGTTGGTGAATGCAGGCCCTGAACTAGTCTGAAGTTTTGTTGCTTGCTACAGAGTTTTGTAATTATTGTTAATATGTCAATCAATTTTGTTAAACAGAAAAAAAGAATCATTCAACCCTTTACCAAACAATCTGCAATACTAATAACGCTAGGGCTAGCAGGCTTAGATAAAACATTGTAGGAAATGGAGAAAAGCTTGAAACCAGCACTTTCTTTTTCCACTAATGTTCCCTGTCTTGTCAAAGATAAATCGCTTTAATAAGCGACATTTGTCACCTTCAGTTGCTTTCATTTTAGTTGGTTGGTTGGTTGTGTTGGAGTTTAACGCCACTTTAGCAGCTAAGGTCATACCATGGTGGTTGGTGACACACATGTGTTTCCTGACTTGCTCATACCAGTACTAACACTACTTTCTTTCCAAAGCCACCGACTACTTTTCTCACATGCTTCAGCACAGTTGAGAGGCGAAAATACGTCGGAAAGAAAGTTTGCCTCAACCGGGTATCAAACTCACAACCACCACGTCATGAGTCCAATGCGCTTACCACTGAGCCACCCGGGCGGGCACTTTCATTTTAGAAATGAATAAAATTACTTTGGGTTTGGTAATGGGTTAACCCTTTAACAACACAATCCTTTTAAGAACTTTGATAGAGAAAATTGAAAGATCCCATAAAAAAGGAGAAAATGCTGGTAAAAAACATTGTTTTTCTAACATTTCACAGCCAATTGACCTTTCTGCCGATTTTGATTGACAGGTTTACCAACGTCTTATCGGCCAATGAAAAATTGATAACCAAAATACCGTGTTACTAAGGGGGAGGGGGGCGTGTCAAACTCACTTTTACAGAAAGGTCAATTGTCATCTGCAAATGCTTTCAATTTGGATGACTCTTAATTATTCTAGTTTGGTATAGGATTAAACATGAACAAAGACTATTAGAGGATGTTAACCCTTTCCCAAACAATCCCTGGTTTTTACGGGTCAGGAATAGAAACCTTTTGAAAACATTGTGGGAAAAGGAGAAAATGCTGGTAACCATCATTTTCTCCTTTTCCCACAATGTTTTCTACCCTATCATATAGAAAAATAATCTTTTTAGCAACTGTTAATTTGTCACCTGCAAAATGCTTTCAATTTGGTCTGGTCCAAAATTTGCCATTTGGGAAAGGAAGCAGCTGGTAGCTCAGCAACTATGATACATGCTCATTTACATGCACTACATTGGGACAACGAAACTTACTAGATTCTGTTTCCATAGCCAACAGAAGCAAGCAGAAAAGAAAGCAAACACAAAAAATGTTAGAGAAAATTAAGCATCTTACCAAAACTGAATGACAAAATTTCATACTTGTCCAAAAAGAAAGCTTTGGTAGACAACATATGAAATGTGGCTGTTATGACGAAATTTATCTTCAAAAGTTATGAAAACATTTGGGGAAAAAGGGAATATGCTGGTTATCAGCATTTTCTCCTTTTCCCACAATGTTTTCAAAAGCTTTATGCCTCTGGGTGTTGAACTCAAAAACTTGTTTGGCAAAAGGTTAAAAGCTCATAAACACATAACCACCTGAAAAAGGAAATTCCAGCAAACCGCCTTTTCAAATCTTCGAGTTTTAATCCTTTGCCAACCAATCCCTGGTTTTTACGTCCCTGAGACAGAGGCCTTTTGAAAACACTCTGGGAAAAGGAGAAGATGCTGGTAACCACTCTGGGAAAAGGAGAAGATGCTGGTAACCAGCATTTTCTACTTTTCCAACAATGTTTTCTATCCTGCTGGAAACAAATTTCAGTTTTTGAGTTAAAATTTATTTTGTTGTCTGCAAGTGCTTTCAATTTGAACCAATCTAAAATTTTGTTGTTTGGTAATGGGCTAAACTGAAACATTCAACATGATTTCGAGTTTAACTCTTTACCAAACGACAAATTTTTTTGACCTGTCCAAATTGAAAGCGTTTGCAGACGACAAAATGTGACTCAAAAATTGAAGTTTACTTTGGGCTTCTTCCTCAGGGTCGTGAAAACCAGGGATTATTTGGTAAAGGGTTCAGCCATGAACACATGCATCCTCAGATATCCCGGGGTCTCCCTATTTGCTACGCTACATCGACCCCACGGACAATTAATTGAATTTCCCTTGCTTTACCGCTGGCCGAATGCTGGCTTTTCATTGGTTCCATCATCATTTTGTGATGGGCGAGTGGACTGTACGCTATGACGTTTCGTATCGATTTTATTAGTCAATTGTCCCAGGGGTCGATGTAGCGTAGCAAATAGGGAGACCCCGGGGTATCCGAGGATGGAACACATGCGTGAATCCTTTATCATACCACACAATCTCAAGTTTTAACTCATTACCAAACGACAAAATTTTAGGTTTGTCCAAATTGAAAGCATTCGCAGACGACAAAATAAAAGTGAATGAAAATTTGAAACTTGTTTTGTGAAGGGTAGAAAACATTGTGGGTAAAGGAGAAAATGCTGGTTACCAGCATTTTCTCCTTTTCCCACAATGTTTTCTACAGGCTTCGTTCTCAGGGTTGTCAAAAGTAGGGATTGTGTGGTAATGGGTTAATGACTGTGATAAAGAAGGCTTTTGAAAATATTGTGGGGAAAAAGGAGAAAATGTTGGCGACCAGTATTTTCTCCTTTTCCTTAAAAAATTTTCTATACTTATATAGACAAATCTCATTATTTGAACAATGCTTTGTCTCTGATTACCAAAATTTTCTCCTGTTCCCACAATGTTTTCTACCTTTTTCAAAAAATAACTTATATGTTTGAGTTACAATGTCATCTGCAAATGCTTTTAGTTTGGACAAGTCTACAATTTGGTTGGTTGGTTGTATTGGGGTTGTATGCCACTTTAACAGCTACTGTCATATCATGGCGGTCGGTGACGCACATGTGTTTCCTGGCTTTCTCATACCAGTACTAACAGAACTTTCTTTCCAAAGCCACTGACTCATGCTTCAGCAGAGGTGAGAGGCGAAAATACGGCAGACAGAAAGTTCACCTCAACCGGGTATCGAACTCACAACCACCAGCTCATGAGTCCGACACACTCACCACTGAGCCACCCGGGCGGGCTTCTTAAATTTTGTCATTTGGTAAAGAGCTAAGGATTGTGTGGTAATGTGGTATATTTATTGGACACCAGACAAAAAATGACTAGCTGCTTAATTACAATAATTCTGGATATGTCCAAATTGAAAGCATTCGAAGTTTAAATGAATAACATGCGATTCAAACAATAGAATTGGTTTTAGATGGATAGAAAACATCGTGAGAAAGGAAGGAAATGCTACTTATAAAAGTTTTCTTCTTTTCCCACAATTATTTTTGAAAGTCTTCTTTTCTTAGGATTATTAAAACTGATCTGTTTGGTAAAACTTGACAGAAAATGACAGGCTGTTAAATTTCACTATGTACATTTCAACAACTATATATTACATTCAGAAAAATATAAATGAAATAATATAGATGATGACTTATAGCAAGATGTCATATCAACAAACTAACATTTTATATGCTTCAAGTACAATTTTTACGCAGAGCAATCACATACACTTAAAATGCATTGTGACATGAAGTGAATCTATTCAATGCACAAGTTAAACAGCTACATTACAATTTGGTTGTTTAAAAGGCAGCATCGTGCATAACTAATACAATATTTCCGTAACTTCTTCCTGGATACACCAATTGCTTTAGCCAATCAAAAACCTGTATTACTTTTTAAATCTTGTCTAGGAAATTCATCGTTCTTAAGAACGGTTGAATACAAAATAACTTGGTTAGAATTAAACAATGTCTTTCACTTATGAACAACATTTCTACTTGTTTATTAAGAATAATTGGTTATAATGTAATATGCAGGTACATAGCCTTTATGGAGGGGTAAGCTCTTTACCAAACTCCAAAATTTTTGGCTAGTCTAAATTAAATGCATTTGCAGATGACAAAATTAAGGAGTACAAAAAATCTGATTCTGAAATTGGAAGTGTAGAATACATTGTGGGAAAGGGAGAAAATGCCAATTACCAGCATTTTCTCCTTTTCCCGTCGTGTTTTCAAAAGCTTTGTCAGGGTCATTTAAAGTTGGGATTATGAGGTAAAGAGTTCAATCAAGATTATACTGAATTGGACATGTAGTCTGATTTACAATGGCAACCACTTATTCTACAACCAGTAAAGTTTCTTTATATTTGGTCAAACTGTCTTTTAGTTCTATATTAACCCTTTACCAAACGACAAAACTTTAGACTTGTCCAAATTGTAAACACTTGCGGACGACAAAATAAATGTAATTAAAAAATTGAAATTTGTTTCAAGCAGCGTAGAAAACATTGTGGGAAAAGGAGAAAATGCTGATTACCAGCATTTTCTCCTTTTCCCACAATGTTTTCAAAAGGCTTCTATTTCAGGCTCGTAAAAACCAGGGATTGTTTGGTAAAGGGTTAAGCAGTCCTGTGTTTTTCCCACATTTTTTTTAAAATTCTTTCTTTCTACAGGGTTGTAAAAATGGGGAACTATTTTGTTTGCAAGAACAGAACTCTTGTATCATGTGTGTTTCTAAAAAAATATTCCATGTTTGCTCAAAAGTCTTTGACAAATATAAACACCAACTAAAGTGTTGTTACCTTATGGATCAATAGATTAAAGCACCACGATTTCATCAAATCTATCAAGGTTGACTAGAAAAGAGCTTCTGAGAGTTGGCATATATAAGTAAAATACAAAAATTGAGTGGTACATAAGACAAACTGTGGCAAAGTTAAAATAACAAACCCTTAGTGCACTGAATAAACAATATGGACATTTTAAGTAAAATAAGAGGGCCATGATGGCCCTGAAATCACTCATCTGAGTCTATTGACCAAACATGAACAATTTTCAATCTAGTTTCCAAGTGATCTAGTTTTTTATCAGACATTAACCATCATCAAACACTTTTGAGATATCAATAAGACAAACATTATGACCAAGTTTCATGAATATTGGACAGAAAATGTGGCCTCTACAGCGTAAAAAAGGTTTTTTTAAGATTTGACCAAGTGACCTAGTTTTGGGCCCGACAATTACCCATTATAAAACTCTTTTGCTACATCACCAAAACAAACATTCTGACCAAGTTTGTAGAGTATCAGGCAGAAAATGTGGCCTCCAGAGTGTACACAAGGTTTTTCTAATATTTGCCCAAGTGATCTAGTTTTTGACTCAACATGACCTACTTTCAAACTCATTCAAGGTATCACCAAAACAAATATTATGAACAAATTTCAGGAGTATCAGACTGAAAATGTGTCCTCCAGAGCATACACAAGGTTTTTATAACATTTGACCTATTGACCTTGTTTTTGACCCAACATGACCCATTTTCAAACTCATCCAAGATATTATCAAGGAAAACATTCTGACCAATTTTCAAGAGTGTTGGACTGAAAATGTGGCATCCAGAGCGTATACAAGGTTTTTCTAAGATTTGACCACGTAACCTAGTTTTTGACCCAACATGACCTATTTTCTAACTTGTCCAAGATAACATCAAGACAAACATTCTGACCAACTTACAAGAGTTTTGGACTGAAAATGTGGCCTCTAGAGCGTACAAAAGGTTTTTCTAACATTTGACCTATTGACCTAGTTTTTGATCCGACATTACCATTTTCAAATTCATCCAAGATATCATCAAGACAAACATTCTGACCAACTTTCAAGAGTGTTGGACTAAAAATGTGGCCTCTAGTGAGTACACAAGGTAAAAAATTGACGACGGACAGCGGACAACTGACACAGCACTATCACAATAGCTCATTCTGAGCACTTTGTGCTCAGGTGAGCTAAAAAAAAGAAATTGCACTAACATAATAATATATGATGCTGCTTTTGGCCAGAATATCTTTACTTAGCGTACAGAGTATATCAATGATCAGAGTGCAAGTCTTGTCCACTCTGATCTTAATTTACAACGTCCACAATAGTAACTTGCAGTGCATCAGCTAAGTGCTCTAAGGGTTCACACATGTTACTCAGCACTGTTAGATTCATTAGTTGAGGTTGCAGTGTCCAGTCACACACAATCACATAAAACAATCAGTGTGTTTGGTTCAAGATTTTTCAAAGAACTATTCTACAGTTTAATCATAACAGTTGTATTTCAATAATGTGACATTGGGTTGGGTCTAATCATTCATTGTTGCATTCACCAGCTCTTTGATGCTACACATAATGTGACCAGTGTAATGATATCCCATTCATACTTTTTCTTTTAACAAGCCATAATATTGTATCACTTGGAATCTCTTTCAGTGTCTTAGAGAGAGCCCTATTACTGAAGTGCAATTGCGTTTGAAGTCAATTTAACAATGACAAGAGTTGTTGATAAGCCAAATACCACAGTAGCCACCATTACTGTCTTAAGCCCAGAATAGGAGGGCATGTAATCATCAACCACTCTTAAAAACATTCTTTGTCTTATTCTTCAAGATTTTCTGACAGTGAAAGTAACAGAACTTCTGATTGGCTAAACCATATAGTTTAGCCAATCAGAAGTTCTGTTACTTTCAGACTGACGAAATTCTGAAGAATAAGACTAGGAATTCTCTTAAGAATGGTTGGTGAATATGGACTCTGTTTGATGCAGTCAGATCTTGATTTGCATCTGCTAAGTCAACAAACAATGAAACAACACTGAGCCTTTCCAACAACCAAAAAGTTTTATGAAGAGAAATTTTAATGATGTTCACTAGAGTACCATATTTTCTCTATTTAGCACCCAACCACCCCATTGTGGTTTTTTATATTTTCCGTAGAGTAAAACAGCAAAGAAAGACATAGAATTTTTTGAGGATGCTGGTGACACTGTTGTTGGACTCATGTTAGAGAATTCAATGTATTTATTGCAATTCTATCGATTTGACCTCAAATCCTGATGATTTAGGGCATTAAATGTGATTCATGATTAACTGGGAACACAGCTCTTCATTATTTTCTTTTTCTAAAAGTTGTTCTTACATAGGTTATGAGCTTAATGTTACCATATGAGTATTATCAGAAATGTACGCATAGTGGAATAGTCAGGTATGAAAGAGTGTCATGTATGAAGTAATTAGACTTTTGCCGTTGTCTTTTTCATGCTGATTATTTCAACTTGACTGATTAATAAACATTTTGACTGATTAATAAACATTACTGTAAGTCCATATCCAGTTAGGAAATGGAGAATTCTTGGTATCTCAAGTTGCACATAAAGAGTAGGAATGCCTTATTGCAAGAAAGCTGGTTCACATTTTGTGTAACAATCAAAGTGCCGTGTCATTTCATGCATTAACTCTTTACCAGACAACAAAATTTTAGACTCATCCATACTGAAAGCATTTGCATACAGATATATAAATTATGACTAAAATCATAACAGCTGTCTGTGAAAGGATTGGAAACTATGTTGGAAAAAGAGAAAATACTGGTTACCAGCATCTACTCCTTTCCCACAATGTTTTCAAAAGCGTTCCAAAAGGAGTGTTTGGTAAAGTGTTACACATCATCACTCAGGTGTGATCAGTATTACCACAGGCTATTTCACTTCCATCTGGGGCTGGTATAGGCTCTAAACATATACAATACCCGCTTCATATTAAAAACATATTATGTAAAAAATATACCTGTTATATGTTTGAGAGAGACAGAGAGTGGGAGGGAGATGGAAAGAGAGAGTGAAAGAGCTGGAGGAAGATGGAGAGAGAGCAAGGGAAGAAAATTAATACAGTAAATGCTTTACCAAACGACAAAATGTTCGACTAGTCAATATTGAAATCATTTGCAGACAACAATTTCAAGTGTCTAAATTTATGAAATTTGTCTCTGAAAGGATAGAAAATCTTGTGGGAAAAGGAGAAAATGCTGGTTATCAGCATTTTCTCCTTTTCCCACAAGGTTTTCAAAAGCTTTCCTTCTCAGTCGTGTCATGAAAACCAGGGTTTGTTTGGTAAAGAGCTTCAGTTACATCACTTTCTGTTTATATAAATCAATAAAGTGCCTAGTTTGCTTTTTTGGACAGCATAGATCAAAATCAGGCAGAGTAAAATATGCTGTCTAATCTCATATGTACTCTGACTAGGTGCGTAAATTCATCGGAAACAGTCTTGCAATTCATTTTCCATTTGGCTTGCTTTTTTTCTGGCAACAAAAAATTAATCTCTTTATCTTTACAAGTTGAATAGGCTTTGATAAAAGAGACTATTGAATTAAGAACAGACAGAAAACTTATACAAATCTTTCTGACAAACCTCGTTTAGGCTAAGCTCAAAGCTGTAACCTGGTCCGCCTGCTTGAGCCTTATGAATATGGCTTAGTAGGATAAACCCTGATGACCATGATAAACCTGGGTCTGAATTCACCAACCAGTCTTTGTCTTATTCTTCAAGACTGCCTAATTGTTAAAGTAACAGAACTTCTGACTGGCTAAACCAAATGGTTTAGCCAATCAGAAGTTCTGTTACTTTCACACTGACAAAATTCTGTAGAATAAGACTAAGAATGTTTTTAAGAATAGTTGGTGAATAAAGACCCTGGTTTAAATCTTTAACGATTAAATTTGGACTCTACTAAATTGAAATATTTGGCCTGGCTTTATGCTTTCTATCTGTGTACGTTAACTATTTTCCATCTTAACTAGTGCTATGTCTAAAATTGTTTGTATAATAATGGCCCAACTCTTTCCCTACCAATTAAATTACTATAGCTATAGGCTTTTTAGATGAATGCGAACTAATATTCCTTCTACAATCAAGAAGCATCTAGATAACTGTTTATATTATATTTCATGTGCCTATTTTTAGAAATGTTATGGGTAAAAAAATGTTGTAATTTAAGCTGGGAGAATTATTTCCCCGTCGCAGTGAATATTTTCCTCCTGCCGAAAATCTGAAACTACTTTTTTTTGTTCTACTGTTAATAGTGCTAAATGTGGCATTCGTTGACAAAATAATCAGAGGAAATATATAATTTATTTCATCAGCTTGTGGTTAATATGGCGAAATATATGCCTCAAAAGGGAAAGGTCCGCAAAAATAACTCGTGTGGCACGAGTTATTTTCGCTGACCTTTCCCTTTTGAATCAAATATTTCCCCATATTAACCACAAGCTGATGAAAAAAACTCAATAGAATGTAGCAGAGGACTTTCTATGCAGTCTGATCGTAGAACTCTACTGAGCATTTTCTGTTGGCGGTTGCAGAGAAAGAATGCTGTGTTTTAAAGACTCGTGTAATAAAGAATGTTTTGAAAACACTGTGAGAAAAGGAGAAAATTTGGGTAAACACTATTATCTCCCATTTCCCACAGTGTTTTCTACCCCATCAAAGACAAATACTTTGGTTTTAGCCTAATTTGATATATCCTCTGCAATTGCTCTCAATTCGGGTCGATATTATGTCATTTGGTAGAAGATGATAATAAAATTTCCACAAAATTGTGACTGTAAAGAGGCTGTTTTCTACATCTCTGCTGTATTAACAAGATACATCATTGTGAAGAAAGCTCTGAAATTACCCATTACAAAATGTTCCAAGACTAATAAGAAATGGAAAGAACATCCCTAGATTTTTTTTATCTACATACAGAAAAGCATTGTCCTGCTTGTAGTCAAAAGTACAACTGCCATTCAAGAAAACTGTGGTCCTTTACCATATATAAGGCGAATTAACAAATACCAAAATGTTTTGATTCAGGTCAGCCTGCATAGACCATGCAAGCAGACCTGGGTCAAACTTTTTGCGAATATATAAAGCCGATTCATCACTAAGCAAGACCCCTGTAACTGTAACCCTTTACCAAACAATCCCTGGTTTTTATGACCCACAGGAAGAAGCCTTCTGAAAACATTTTCTCACAAAGTTTTCTACTCTTCCAAAGTCAATTTTCAGTTTTTGAGTTGTTTGGTAAAGAGTTAAATTCGAAAGTAATAGCTAATCACTATAGTAATTTTTTTGAGTTTAACTCTTTACCAAACAATCCCTGGTTTTTACGACCCTGGGACAGAAGCCTTTTAAAAACATTGTGGGAAAAGGAGAAAATGCTGGTAACCAGCATTTTCTCCTTTTCCCACAATGTTTTCTACCCTTCACAAAACAAATTTTAAATTTTCAGTCACTTTTATTTTATCGTCTGCAAATGCTTTCGATTTGGACAAGTCTAAAATTTTGTTGTGTGGTAATGAGTTAACTCATTACCACACGACAACATTTTAGACTGGTTCAAACTGAAAGCATTTGCAGACGACAAAACAAAGGTGACTGAAAAATTGAAATTTGTTCTGGGAAGGGTAGAAAACACTGTGGGAAAAGGAGAAAATGCTGGTTACCAGCATTTTCTCCTTTTCCTACAGTGTTTTCAAAAGGCTTCTTTCTCAGGGGTGTCAAAAGTAGGGATTGTGTGGTAATGGATTAAGAGGCAATTCTTTCCTGTACAAAAGTCTGAGTAAAGAGGTGTTTATACATTTTAGTTCATGCATATGAGACATATCCCAGGAAGGTTCAAACTGAACATTTTACCAATGACCATGAGTGGTCCATCTTCGTGAGCCAAGGTTACGATTACTACATAGATCTTACCTTGGCTGATTGAACCAAATTTCGAGATTCCTGTGATGCGCCCTCTATTGGATGCTAGTTATTACCCCCCTTTACATCATATTTCTAAAAGCCAATGAAATATTGTTTTACAAATTGCTTACGAATACATATGAAGTGATAAGCAGACATCCACGAGGGTTTCCATGTTTACCCTCTATTCGAAAGGTAGCACCCTATATTCTGTTTTTATCAAAGATGAAATGCTACAAGCGATTTTATTCATTGCAGTTAGAGCTGTCTGCATCCAATGAAAAAGCATATCGGGGGAATGTAAAAATCAAGCCAAGGGTAGAGTAGCGTAGTGAATCGTCAGCCTTGGCTTGCGAAGACGTGAGTGGTCTTGAGTGGTCATAATTTGAAGTGTTTGCAGATAATGAAACAAACTTGACTCAAATATTTACTGTGTCTTTCAAACAGTAGAATACATTGTTGAAAAAGGAGAAAATACTGGTTGCAAGCATTTTCTCCTTTTCCTACAGTGTTCTTTAACCCTATACCACACAATGACGACTTTTAACGACCCTGAGAAGGGAGCCTTTTGAAAACTTTGTGGGAAAAGGAGAAAATGCTGGTAACCAGCATTTTCTCCCTTTCCCACAAAGTTTTCTACTTTATCAAAGAAACATTGCATCATTTGAGCCACTACGAAATTATCATTGGCAAATGCTTTCGATTTGGATAGGTCTAAAATTCTGCTGTGTGATTAACGGGTTAAAACCCTTGTCATTCAGATCTCTGGACAGGTTGGTAAAGTGTTCAAGAGTTGACTGTAAGAAAAAGGTCGAGCTAGATGTCTCAATATGCATGAGGTTGTTAAAATTTCCCTCTATACCCTTTACCACACAATTCTGGAGTTTTTAGATTCCTAGAAATAAGTTTTCCCAGAGCTCCAGATAAGACAGAGTGATGGTATTCTAAATCAATTGTTTTTCTTTGAAACCCTATGGTGTGGGTACTCATGAGAATCGTCTCGATGAGACGATTCTCATGAGTACCCACAACATAAGGTTTGATGGAAAATAACTGACATTTTCAATTTTGAAAGCAAAATTACTCCCTCTATCTGGCGCTCTGTTTCCAAACATTATGGGAAGAGGAGAAAATCCTGGTAAACAGAATTTTCGTCTTTTACCACAATCTGATCTACCCTTTCTGAGACGTAATTTGATCTATATCTATGATGCTGCCTGCAAATATTTTCAATTCTGACAATTCTAGAATTTTTTTGTGCGGTAAAGAGTTTTATATAATCTTACAATGGTTGCTACAGTTACTAGTACCTGCCACTTCATCTGAAATTTTATATCAATATGTTTAAGACAGCAATAAAACCTAACACAATCAAAAGCAACATGTAAGATAATTGTGAAAAAATTATCAGAATGTGAATGTTATAAAAGCATTTTCTTATTTACTATATAGATTTATACTGAAAGCAATTCAAAGCAGTTTATGTAATCGATATACATGTATGTCAAATAGTGTTCAGCTTACATTGGATAACATCATTATAATTATAACTTTATATTTCAAATAAAATTTACCCATTTCAACTCAATAAAAATCAAATACAAGTTCAAGTCATTTAACTGTCAGCTTTTGAAAATTGTGTAAAAAAGAGCAGTTGCTCATTAAACAAGCGATTGTTCTTTTCCCAACAATATCAAACGAGAGGGCCATGATGGCCCTCGATCACTCACCTGAATTTTTAAGAGGACCATTGCCGTTTTTTTTTTTTTTGAGGTATTGAAACACTGGAAACAAATTCATTATTTTGCCAAGCAATCTTCAAAAGGTCACCTTTTGAAAGTCCTTTCAAAATCTGACCAGCAGTTTCAGAAAAGAAGAATTTTTAGGAGTTTCTTAATTTCCGTACAGTGCAAGTAACCCCCATTCACCACAGCCATGTTTCTTGACCTATCAAAATTTCATGAAAAATTTTGGAAAGGGTCATTTAAGAACATTTCTGTGAAATTATTTTTAAATCTGACCAGCCGTTTCAGAGAAGAATTTTTAAGAATTTCTTCATGTCCAAATAGTGCACGTATCCCCTATTCACCAGAGCAATGTTTCTTGACGAATCAAAATTTCACTAACATTTTTTTAAAAGGGTCACCCAAAGAACATCTCTGTGAAATTATTTCAAAATCTGACCATCCATTAGAGAGAAGAAGAATTTTTATTCACCAGAGCCATGTTTCTTGACGAATAGAAATTTCACAAACATTTTTTTAAAAGAGTCACCTAAAGAACATATCTGTGAAATTGTTTCAGTGGTTCGAGAGAAGAAGAATTTTTAAGAATTTCTTCATTTCCCTATAGTGCAAGTAGCCCCCATTCACCAGAGCAATGTTTCTTGACGGATCAAAATTTCACAAACAATTTTTGAAAAGGGTCACCCAAGGAACATCTCTGTGAAATTATTTCAAAATCTGGCAAGCGGTTTCAGAGGAGAAGATTTTTAAAGAATTTCTTAGAAAATTCCATTTGGTTGCATGGCAACCAGAGTTTTTGACGGAATCAAATTCAGTGACCAATTTTAAAGAGGACCTCCTAAGGTACATTCCAGCCAAGTTTGCTCCAAATTGGCCCAGCAGTTTAGGAGTTGATGTTTAAAGAATTGTTGATGATGCACAAAGAACACCGCATGATCCTAAAAGCTCCCCTTGAGCATGTTGTGCTCAGGTGAGCTAAAAACGTTACAGACAAATACACTTTTACTTTCAGTATCATTCAAACAAGTTTTTCTTCAGAACATGATTATGCTATCATATCTGTATTTCCATTTTCTGCCACTTTGGCTATCTTTCAAAGCCATATTAACCATCCTTTCTAACCTATGGTTCTGAAGTGCTTTCTCTATTTCATTTTAAACGTAGAACTTAAACAATGTCTTTCTTTACACATTGATTATCTCAGCAAGTTCAATCAAACTGTTCCTCAAACAAATATTAGATACATTAAACAATAAAAACATCAATACTTCAATACATTGTCTTGTTATACAAAACTTTAATCAAAGAGTAAAAAGCAAGACCTCCTACCTTGTGCTCCAAGCATTGTGGCTTTGACAGTAGACAGAATCTTCAGCTGGGTGCCTATAGTTGGTATTCTCTCACATACTTGCAACAAGTTCTATAGGTAAGACAATATACAAAGGTACTTAACCCTTTACCAAATGACAAAATCTTAGACTGGTCTAAATTGAAGGCACTTGCAAACCACCGAATAAATGTAACTCAAAAATTGAAATTTGTTTCCAGCAGGGAAGAAAACATTGTGGGAAAAGGAGAAAATGCTGGTGACCAGCATTTTCTCCTTTTCTCACAATGTTTTCAAAAGACTTCTATCTCAGGGTCATAAAAACCAGAGATTGTTTGGGAAAGGGTTAACCCTTTACCAAACAATCCCTACTTTTTACGACCCTGAGATAGAAACCTTTTGGAAACATTGTGGGAAAAGGAGAAAACACTGGTAACTAGCATTTTCTCCTTTTCCCACAATGTTTTCAACCGTACTGGAAACAAATTTCAATTTTTGAGTTACGTCTATTTTGTCGACTTCAAGTGCTTTCAATTTGGACCAGTCTAGAATTTTGTCTTTGGTAAGGGGTTAACCCTTTACTCCATAGATACTCATTTCTACTCATTGCTTGTAGGAGCCTTTGGAAAACATTGTGACAAAAGGTGAAATTGCTCGTGACGAGCAATTTCACCTTTTGTCACAATGTTTTTTATGTTACCAAAAAATGTAATATACACCAGGCCCGTCGGAAGGAAATTTCATTTGGTCCGTCCAGTATGGCGAGCGACGAAGTCGTCAAGCCATGCTTGGGGGGTCCGGGGGCATGCTCCCCCGGAAAAATATTTCACATTTAACCCATTACCACACAATCCCTACTTTTGATGCCCCTGAGAAAGAAGCTTTTAGAAAACATTTTGGGAAAAGGAGAAAATGCTGGTTACCAGCATTTTCTCCTTTTCCCACAATGTTTCCTATCCTTCACAAAAACAAATTTCTGATTTTCAGTCACTTTTATTTTGTCGTCTGCAAATGCTTACAAATTGGACCAGTCTAAAATATTATCGTTTGGTAATGGGTTTAGCCATTCTAGGGGGGTCCGGGGGCATGCTCCCCAGGAAAATTTTTTGAAATTAAGACGCTTTCTGGTGCATTCTGGCGCATTTTTTGAGGTTTATATTGCGCTTTGTTTTTCGAAATTGATCTGGCCATTTTTCATTTTCGGCCGAAAATTTGGTCCGGCCATGGCCGGACCGCTTCCGACGGCCTTGTACACATAAGAAATGGCTTTTTCCTTGCTGTTATTCAGTGTCCACTAGAGATACCATAGAAATGCCTTATGGGGTAAAGGGTTAAAACATTTTCAATGTTTCAGATGTAGGTATGTAATTGTAGTATACTGGTCTTTCCCACAGACGGATATAAAGATATAGCTTGTGTTGGTATAAGGGGACACTTATACTGCCTTGCTATAGAGCTAGCTTTTGTAGCGACTTGGTAGAGTGTTCACCTTGAGACCTGGAGGTCCAGGGTTCAAACCCTGCCAGTGACAGCTGTTTGTGGGAACTGTTACACAAACTTACTCTATAACAAAATTTTATGCATTCCATTAACTCAATACCAAACGACAATATTTCAGGCTTGTCCAAATCGAAAGCATTTGCAGACGACACAGTGACGGAAAATTGGAAATTTGTTTCGTGAAGGGTAGAAAACATTATGGGAAAAGGAGAAAATGCTGGAAACCTGCATTTTCTCCTTTTCCCACAATGTTTTCTAAAGGCTTCTTTCTCAGGGGCATCAGAAGTAGGGATTGTTACCAGTCACCAGTCCTCGAGGTCATCTTCTAGGCTTCTGCCTCTCTGACCCATCTTCATTAGTCTAA
Organism: Tridacna crocea; assembly: GCA_943736015.1. Lineage (NCBI taxonomy): Eukaryota > Metazoa > Mollusca > Bivalvia > Cardiida > Cardiidae > Tridacna > Tridacna crocea. Next base: position 43,077,055 of record OX031067.1, read on the forward strand.
ACATTTTGGAATCCAGCATTTTCTCCTTTTTCTACAATGTTTTTACCCTTTCAGAGACAAATCAAAATTATCTGACCGATATTCGTCCTCTATTTATGCTGTCAGCCTTGTCAGTTTTATCATTTTATATTCTGTTGCAGGGTAATAGGGTAAAATATTTCTCACTGTTTTCATCTTTTTATCTGTACACTCTCTGGCTAATTCCTTTGCAAGTTTCGTCACTTCCTCAGATGCTTCAGCAATAGCTCTAGCGGTAGAAATCAGATCTTTCTTTGTGCCTCCCTCACCTCTACAATTATACACAAGAATATCAAGTACATTACAGGTCGTCACTATCCATTTTTCTACACTTCTACTGATGCTTTTATTCTTTACTCATGTGTTTGTTTGGTGAACAAAACATTTTTAACATTTTACCAATTATTTTGTATACCACAGCACCCATTGCTTATACACATGGCTTTATAAACTTCTTTTCAATTGTTATAGGAACAAAATTCCCCCCAAGCATGGCTGCTTTCTAAAGAAAATTCAGCAGTGCCTTCAAAAGAACATTCAGCAGTGCTTTCTAAAGAATATTCAGCAGTGCCTTCTAAAGAACATTCAGCAGTGCCTTTTTAAGAGTATTCAGCAGTGCCTTCTAAAGAATATTCAGCAGTGCCTTCTGAATAATATTCAGCAGTGCCTTCTAAAGAACATTCAGCAGTGCCTTCTAAAGAACATTCAGCAGTGCCTTCTGAACAACATTCAGCAGTGCCTTCTGCACAACATTCAGCAGTGCCTTCTGAACAACATTCAGCAGTGCTTTCTAAAGAATATTCAGCAGTGCCTTCTGAACAATATTCATTAGTGTGCAAGAAATGAATGCTGAATATAAAGAATATTCAGCAGTGCCTTCTGAAGAATATTCAGCAGTGCTTTCTGAAGAATATTCAGCAGTGCCGTCTGAACAATATTCAGCAGTGCCTTCTGAAGAATATTCAGCAGTGCATTCTAAGGAATATTCAGCATTGCCTTCTGAACAATAATCAGCAGTGCCTTCTGAACAATATTCAGCAGTGCCTTCTGAACAATATTCAGCAGTGCCTTCTGAACAATATTCAGCAGTGCTTTCTAAAGAATATTCAGCAGTGCCTTCTGAACAATATTCATTAGTGTGCAAAAAATGAATGCTGAATATAAAGAATATTCAGCAGTGCCTTCTGAAGAATATTCAGCAGTGCCTTCTGAAGAATATTCAGCAGTGTCTTCTGAACAATAATCAGCAGTGCCTTCTGAACAATATTCAGCAGTGCCTTCTGAACAATATTCAGCAGTGCCTTCAGAAAAATATTCAGCAGTGCTTTCTAAAGAATATTCAGCAGTGCCTTCTGAACAATATTCATTAGTGTGCAAGAAATGACTCCCAATACAATGGCTACCATCAATCGTCAACCAAGATTTGGCAGAGAATTCAAGAAATCAACCAGCTATCCCCGGCTCTCAAGGCAAGTATGTGTCTGACTGAGCTACCAGATCAGCACACCAAAACTGTAGTATTAAAAAACTAAATATTCTAGTCATTTATTTATTAACCATGTTTCAAAAATACTAGACTTCTAATGAGCAACCTGCTGTATTTTAGAACATCAAATGAGAATGACTTTCAATATATTTCTTGCAAACTGTGCTGCATTCATACACCTTGGATAAAATACAAAGCAGGTTTTACATCCCTCCTGCTCTAATATGAAGGAAGGACATTAACTCTTTACCAAACAACAAAATTTTGGACCAGTCCAAATTGAAAGCATTTACAGACGACAAAAACAATGTCACTCAAAAATTGACATTTGATTTAGGACGGGTAGAAAACATTGTGGGAAAAGGAGAAGATGCTGGTTTCCAGCATTTTCTCCTTTTCCTACAATGTTTTCAAATGCTTTCTTAGTCAGGGTCGTTAGAAGTCGGGATTGTCTGGTAATGGGTTAACTCTTTATCAAGTAAAAAAATTATAGATTCATCCAGTTTCAAAGCATTGTGAAATATCAACAATTAAAAGATTTGCATTTTGAAGAGTAAACATTGTGGAAAAAAAAAAATGGTAACCAGCATTTTCTCCTATTCCTACAAGTGTTTTCAAAAGCTGTCTTCCCAATGCTTTTTACCCTTTCCCAACCGACAACATTTTAGACTTGTCCAAAATGAAAGCATTGATTTTCAGATGACACACTGAGCATGCCTCAAATGCTGAAATTTGTTAGTTAAAGCGTAGAAAACATCTTGAGAAAATGAGAAAATACTAGTCACCAGATTTTCTCCTTTCCCCAAAATGTTTTCAAATGCCTCTTTTTTCACAAGGTAGTTAGAACTCGGGATTGTGTGGTAAAGTTACAAACTCTACAGATTGTTCAGTAAAAGGTTAACCCTTTCCCAAACAACAAATTTTGGACCCTTCCAAACTGAAAGAGTTTGCAGATGACAATTTTAGATTTGGAGAAAATGGCAGAAAGTTCTCAAAAAGGGTAGAAAACAATGTGGGAAAAGGAGAAATTGCTCATTACGGGCAATTTCTCCTTTTCCCACAGTGTTTTCAAAAGACTTTTACTGCACACATGTAAAAACCAGGGCTTGTTTAGTTAAGGTTAATAACTCAAGGAGGTCCATGAAGGCCAAGGTCATACCCACCTGACTAGCTGACTCAGTTTGACCATGAGAAAAGCCATACGTTTAGCAGCTGCGATAATCTCATTATCTTTACTGGACCACTGTTTGGCCTCCATATGAAGTGCATGGGCCGCCATCTGTACAAATATATAGAGAAGTCTTGATGATAAAATATTCAATTTCAAATATTGCCAACCAAGATTCATCTGTGGGATTGACTGTAAAACCTGATTATCATAACAAAGCTACAAATTGTAGTACATTTATTGTGGTATTTGTCAAAAACAATACCACCATGAGTTCAGTAATCAATTTTGAAGACCATGTATCATATTTTGTGCAGTACTCTCCCTTCAACCAAAGATGTATTCATTGCATAGTTGGTTGATTTTCAAGCATATATTTGAATAATATTTCTCTTTTCGTTTCAAATCATTACCGTAAAATGCTGTGTATACCACGCAGGCATGTATAACACGCAGGCCTTTTTCAGCATCAGATCCGAGGAAAAAAGGTTGTTCGGATGTACAACACACATCAAAAATTGACCAAAATATCGTAACGTGAAGCTTACGTCGCTATCTTGAAAAATTGTAAACGGCGAATAGTTTATCAAGGGAAATAACCAATTTTAATCAAAGTGGAAATGGTAATGATTCGAGGTGTACTCGGGGGAAATAAAAACATGTCAGCTTACGGCATGTTGCAAATTCACACATTGAACTGACGACCATATCAAAGTTAATCTCCTATTTTCTCACCTCGATCGACAAATGTGACAGGTGTGAAATAAAAATAGAGCAATCTATATATGCTGTAAATTACGGTTTTTGTAAAAAGTAGCGATAAATATATACCGATATATATTTTTTAAATCATTCATTTCTTTCTGAATCATTATTTTACGCTTTTATAATTGTTCAGTTTTAGCTATTAACAAGAAGAAAAGAAATGAGACAAATCAGACGATAACAGTAAATCAATATTTATCATTCTGAGGTACGTTTGCCATTGCAAAAATGGCTGATAGAATCGGGAAATATGCAAATCCCAATCCACAAATTAAGAATGTACAAATACATTTTAACAAAATTAAAACATGTTTTTTTTTTAAATCGGAAAAAGTTGAAATGGGATGATGACGAAAGTTAAGGCTGTGGCGAGAGAACTTCGGCCGTTTTGTACCCCCCCCCCACTTTGAATAGGTAACCGTTTTGATAAGCCTACGACCGATTTTCAAGGAGGAGAAAAACAAGGCTTTTGCCTATTGTAGTCTATAACACGCAGTCCCCAGTTTGAAATTATTCAGAGCTGAAAAAATGTGTGTGTTATACACACCAAAACACTGTAACTAATTCCACACAACTGCTTCCTTAACAAATACCACTTCAGCGTTCTCAATGCTTTGATATGTAAGACAAACCTGTTCCATGCAAGTTTTTTTGGAACAATGTTTTTTTGTCTGTGATGTAAAAACATGTAAAAGAAACAAAAAGGCTTTATGGAAATTTCAATACACATGCCCACATAGGCTCATATTTTAACACATCATAAGCATAGATGTAATTCTAGAGATAAAGTTCTGTGATATATAGGATCTGACATGGGTTGGCATTTGAGGTAAAATTTTGTTAACCTTGTCCACAAAAAAAAATGCTATGAAAATATTTCTTGGAAAAGGAGTAGGATACTGGGAACCATCATTTCGTCCTGTTCCTGAAATGTTTCAAGCCTTTCAATGGTAAATCTATCAGTATGAACAGCAAAAAATATTATTCTGAAATTTGCGATTTGGACAAGTCTAAAATTTTATTGTTTAGTAAAGAATCAACAAGCAAAATACAATATTTTGCTTAAACCTTTACCAAACAATCCCTGGTTTTTACGACCCTGAGAGAGACGCCTTTTGAAAACACTAAGGGAAATATTTTCTACCCTCCCAGGACAAATTTCAATTTTTTGAAACACATTTATTTTGTCCTCTGCAAGTGCTTTCAACTTAACCAGTCTAAAATTTTGTAGTTAGGTAAAGAGTTAACATTAACCCATTACCACACGGCAAAATTTTACAACTATCCAAATTGAAAGCATTTGCAGACGACAATTTCAGAGTGGCTCAAATGGTGCAATTTTGCTTTGACAGGGTAGAAAACATTGTGAGAAAAGGAGAAAATGCTGGTTACCAGCATATTCTCCTTTTCCCACAATGTTTTCATAAACTGTCTTTCTCAAGGTCATTAAAAGTCGGAATTGTGTGGTAAAGAGTTAATACATTACCAAATGACAAAATTTCAGGTTTGTCAAAATTGAAAGGAATTGCAGACGACAAAATAAAAGTGACTGAACACTGAAATTTGTTTTGTGAAGGGTAGAAAACATTGTTGGAAAAGGAGAAAATGCTGGTTACCTGCATTTTCTCCTTTTCCCACAATGTTTTCTACAGGCTTCTTTCTCAGGGGCATCAAAAGTAGGGATTGTGCGGTAATGGGTTAAATATGTGAAAACATCACCAATACAAACCATGATTGGCTGATTATCTTGTGGTATCGGGAACTGCATGTCATCTTCATCGTCAGTTTCTGGCGGAGGAGGTCGTGGTGGTATGGCGTCACTTGGTAAAGGAGGTCGAGGTGGACCATCTGAAACAATTACCGGTACATTTATAATGGAATAATTAGCAAATATTTTATGATCTCCTGGGCATCTATATTTATGCCTTTAGTGTAAATCATTCCTGCTGTATCAAGCTGTTTCTTGCAAACAATGGAAGCTAGCAATCTTAAACTGGATTTCGCACTCTGATTTTCATGAACCTAACAAAAAAAAAACAAACCTCTAACACACTGGAAATGGGAGAAATTCAAATATTAGGAGAAAAGGGGGAGGGCCAGAATAGACCTTAGCCCAAAGAACCCATCCTACTCCTTTTAAATAAATGTTTAAAATTTTACAATCAATTGTGTATGTAATGAAACTACATGTACAAATATTTAACCCTTTTCCACTCAATGACGACTTCTAACACCCCTGTCAAGAGATGACTTGAAAACGTTGTGGGAAAAGGAGAAAATGCTGGTAACCAGCATTTTCTCCTTTTCCCACAATGTTATCTACCCTACTAAAGAAACCTCATTTCATATAAGCCACACTGGAACTGTAATCAGGAAATACTCTTTAATTCGGACAGGTCTAAAATGTTGTCATATCGTATAGGGTTAAGTCTTAAATAAGTAATACATACATTATATGAAAGCTCTGTGTAATATTTTTAAGATTCAAAATTATGTGGTTAATGTATTATTGCTCAGTCCTACATATACGTTATGGGCGTATTCCTTTCGCCTGTTCCGCCACAATGTTCTGTGTTCTGGAATGCGGTTCTGAAATGTATTTCAGAACACGATACACTGTTCCGGAAGTATGTTTTGAATGAAACACAGTCGGAACATTATTCTAAACCACATCGAAATGAAAGTACATTGGCATGATGGCTGTCGGAAGAGCAACTGCCATAGCTATGGCAGTTCAGGAAGTGATTAGCTGCGAAGGGAGAGTAAAGGCGATTCTACTATGCCCCTGTGTATAGTCTTATTGTCGTAAAAAAGACAAATTTGTAAGTTTTGCCATGACGAAATCAATGGTCCGTCTTTCAGCCTTGTATTACCCAGCAACTGTTCAGCAGGTGCGCTGCACCTCGATTGGATTAGAACAGTCAGAACATGTTCTGAAGAACACTTCACAGTGCTCTGAAATACTCCATTGACATGGAACATGTTCAGAGTGTTCGGAGTAGCAAAAGGAATATGCCCTATGTGAATGAGGTTGTTTAACACTTTTCGAAATCTTTTGTAAGTCCATGATTACTTTATCTTTTACCAAACAATCCTCTGCTATGATAATCTTGAACAAGAGGGCCATGATGGCCCTGAAATCGCTCACCTGAGTTTATTGACCAAACATGCACCATCTAGTTTCCCAGTGACCTAGTTTTTTATCAGACTTTACCCATCATCAAACACTTTTGATATATCAGTACGACAAACATTCTGGCCAAGTTTCATGAGTATTGGACTGAAAATGTGGCCTCTACAGTGTACGAAAGGTTTTTCTAAGATTTCATCAAGTGACCTAGTTTTGGACCCGACAAATACCCATTATCAAACTCTTTTGAGACATCACCAAAACAATCATTCTGACCAAGTCTGAAGAGTATCAGGCAGAAAATGTAGCCTCTGGAGTGTACACAAGGTTTTTCTAATATTTGACCCATTGACCTATTTTTGACTCCACATGACCCATTTTCAAACTCATTCAAGGTATCACCAGGACAAATATTATGAACAAGTTTTAGGAGTATCAGACTGAAAATGTGTCCTCCAGAGCATACAAAAGGTGTTTATAACATTTGACCTATTGACCCAGTTTTTGACCCAACATGACCCATTTTCAAACTCATCCAAGATATTATAAAGGCAAACATTCTGACTAATTTTCAAGAGTGTTGGACTGAAAATGTGGCATCCAGAGCATATACAAAGTTTTTCTAAGATTTGACCTGGTGACCTAGTTTTTAACCCCCAATGACCCATTTTCATTCTTGTCCGAGATATCATCAAGACAAACATCCTGACCAACTTTCATGAGTATCGGACTGAAAATGTGGCCTCTAGAGCCTACAAAAGGATTTTCTAAGATTTGACCTAGTGACCTAGTTTTTGACCCCACATGACCAATTTTCGTTCTTGTCCGAGATATCATCCAGGCAAACATCCTGACCAACTTTCATGAGTATCCAACTGAAAATGTGGCCTCTAGAGGGTACAAAAGGCTTTTCTAAGATTTGACCTAGTGACCTAGTTTTTGACCCCACGTGACCCATTTTCAAACTCAACCGAGATATCATCCAGACAAACATCCTGACCAACTTTCATGAGTATCCGACTGAAAATGTGACCTCTAGAGCGTACATAAGGTTTTTCTAAGATTTGACCTGGTGATCTAGTTTTTGACCCCACGTGACCCGTTTTCGAACTCGTCCGAGATATCATCCAGACAAACATCCTGACCAACTTTCATGAGTATCTGACTGAAAATGTGGCCTCTACAGCGTACAAAAGGTTTTTCTAAGATTTGACCTAGTGACCTAGTTTTTGACCCGACGTGACCCATTTTCAAACTCGTCCGAGATATCATCCAGCCAAACATCCTGACCAACTTTCATGAGTATCCGACTGAAAATGTGGCCACTAGAGCGTACAAAAGGTTTTTCTAAGATTTGACCTGGTGACCTAGTTTTTAACCCCACGTGACCCATTTTCAAACTCGTCCGAGAAATCATCCAGACAAACATCCTGACCAACTTTCATGAGTATCCGACAGAAAATGTGGCCTCTAGAGCGTACACAAGGTTTTTCTAAGATTTGACCTGGTGACCTAGTTTTTAACCCCACGTGACCTATTTTCGAACTCATCCGAGATATCATAGAGACAAACATCCTGACCAACTTTCATGAGTATCCGACTCAAAATGCGGCCTCTAGAGCGTACACAAGGTCTTCTAAGATTTGACCTAGTGACCTAGTTTTTGACCCCACATGACCCATTTTCGAATTCGTCCAAGATATCATCGAGACAAACATCCTGACCAACTTTCATGAGTATCCGACTCAAAATGCGGCCTCTAGAGCGTACACAAGGTTTTTCTATGATTTGACCTAGTGACCTAGTTTTTGACCCCAAGACCCATTTTCGAAGTCGTCCGAGATTTCATCGAGACAAACATCCTGACCAACTTTCATGAGTATCCGACCAAAACTGTGGCCTCTAGAGCGTACACAAGGTAAAAAGTTGACGACGGACGACGGACGCCGGACACAGCACGATCACAATAGCTCACCATGAGCACTTTGTGCTCAGGTGAGCTAAAAAGAAGTCTTTAACCCTTTGCCACATAATGACAACTTTTGATGACCCTGAGGTAGAAGCCTTTTGAAAACATTTTGGAAACAGGAGAAAATGCTGGTAACCAGCATTTTTCTCCTTTTCCCACGAAGTTTTCTACCCTTCCCAAATCAAATTCCTATTTCTGAGTCACATTTATTTTGTCATCTGCAAATGCATCCAGTTTGGACCAGTCTATAAATTTGTTGTTTGGTAAAGAGTTAAACAACGATGAAGGAAACAGAGAAAAATGCCAATTTCTCTCTTTTCCACAATGTTCTGTTCCCCATCAGTGCAAGATCAATTATTCCATTTAACGTAACATTTACAGCAAAATGGTGCAAATCCTGTCATTGGCCAATCACAAAACTTAGACTTAAAAGTCATGCAAGGGTCATTCAATCTTTGTTGTGCAAGGCCCATGCAATCTTTGAATTAAGTTGAAATGGGCATGTACCAAAACAATTGCGATCTTCAGCTAGACAATATAAGGACAAATAATTATGTTAACCAATAATTAGACAATCCTAACTTTTAAAGACCCCTATAATGCAAACTTTTCATAGAAAGACTGTGGGAAAAGGAGAAAATCCTGGTATCAAGTATTGAACAAGAGGGCTATTGGCTCTGAAGCACTCACCTGAGTAATTTTATCAAGAAACGATTCAGTTGTTAACATCCTAGTTGTGTTGATATAAAACAATTGAGTGTAAGTGACCAATTTTTTGAACCAATACAATTAAAATGGTTCAAGATAATCATTATCAAGACAAACATTTTGATCATATTTCATGAGGCTAAGATTTAAAATGGCCCTCTGAGAGCAGACAAGGTTTTTCAAAGATTCATCCTAATGACCTACCTTTTGTCCAAATGTGACCAAATTTCAAGCTTTTCAGTGAAATTATCACGAACAATTTGACCAAGGCCAGTATTTAAATGAAAATGCAGGGGCTAGAGTGCACACTAGGTTTTTTTTTAAGATTTGTTTCAGTAGCCTAATTTTTCTCACTACATGACCTAATTTCATCTTTGTCTAAGATACTATCTAGACAAATATTTTGACCAAATTTCATTAGTTTTGGAAAAAAAAAATGTGCTCTCTAAAGTGCACAAAGGTTAACTGTTTATGCCTTGACAATATAAAACTGACACATTAAGATCACAAACGCTTTGCCTATGTACTTTGTGCTCAGGTTATCTAAAATGCTTGGTAGCAGTTTTTTTTCTCCTTTCCTAAAAATGCTTTCTTTCTTTTTAAAACAAAATTCATCATTTTAGCCATATTTGGATAAGTCAGAGACATAAAATAAATAGTTTTTTACTTATCCAGAGACATACAATACACAAAATAATGTGTATTGTATGTCTCTGGATAAGTTAAAAATCTGGTTGTTTGTTAACGAGCTACATACATTATATGATATTCAACTTCAGAGAGCATTTATGCTTCCATAGGAAGCATACAGCATTTTTAACTGGCAATACTCTCATTGGCCAATCAAAAATAAATGGACTTGAGGTCATGCAAGGAGAATTCAATGAGTTAACTTGAAATGGGCACTGACTTAAACTGTTATTACCATGATGAATTCAGTCAGACAATATTAAGAACAAATATATTAATCACATCAACTTGCCCAGTAATCATGCATGAAATAAACAACAAATGCCAATTTTGATATAGTAATTCCATTAAGATTTACCATTTCACAGTCTATCTAATTCTGATTTGTGTTACTCTTTGTACCAGGCGACTGTTATTTCTAAAGCAGACATTACATTTCATTGACCAATCAGATTTGTTTAATACATTTACCATGAAATAAAATTTCCATTTCATGGTATGAAGAGATAAATTTGCCTCAAAAGTTTCATACTCTCTTAATATTTATCCATTTATACTGGCCTGTACCAAATCATAGATAAAGTGCCACAAAAATTAATAAACTTTTCTATTTCAGTATAGAATTATGTAACAAATACCGACAAGTGACTGGACAGGGAATACATTAATCTTGGACACCTTGTCTTGTACATTTGGCTATAAAGGTTATGAAGTTTTTTGGCCTTTACCACACAATCCCCTGTTTCAGGACCTTCAGAAAGAAGCCTTTCGAAAACATTATAGGAAAAGGGAAAAATGCTGGTCACCAGCATTTTCTCCTTTTCCAACAATGTTTCCTGTATTTTCAGAAGCAAATTCCAGTATTGAATTCTCCTTTACTTTTGTTGTCGGTAAATGGTTTTGATTTGAGCAAGTCTAAAAATTTGCTGTGTGGTAAAGAGCCAAAAAGTGCCTGTGTCTTTGTGGGTAAGGAACAGCATGAAATAAGCCTAAATATGTACAAGCATGGGAGCTGGTAAATGGTATGTGATAACACAGTTGTGGCCAATGAATTTGAGCATATTATAAACCAATGTAACTAAAACTAAATTTTCTATTCGATACTTATTGTAATTAGTTCAAAATACACACTGAGTGAATGAATGCTGTCACATGGTCAAATATCTTCACAACCATGCACAAAAATTACATTCTGATCATTAATAAAAACATGACAGCTCATTCCAAATTAGTTCAACTATAACCCTTTCCAAGACAATCCCTGGTTTTTATGACCCTGAGATGGAAGCCTTAAGAAAACATTATGGGAAAATGAGAAAATGCTGGTAACCAGCATTTTCTCCTTTCCCCACAATGTTTTCTACCCTGCTGGAAACAAATTTCAATTCTTGAGTTATGTTAATTTTGTTGTCTGCAAGTGCTTTCAATTTGGATGTGTCTACACTTTTGGTCGTTTGGTAATGAGTTAAAACAGATAGCAATGGACATTAATCCTTAAAGAGCACAATAGCATGTCTGAGCAATTTGGACAGTGTAGTTCAAAGATCATACCACACATTTTTGTAGTCTGATCTTGAATAACGCTAGCTCAAACGGCAACCAGGGTCGTGAAAGGCCCTGTAAGGATTAATACATTAAAATTTTAACAGTGATAATACAGTTCAAGTTTTCCTACTTTCAAGCGCTTTGATTCTAGTCATTTACATGGGGAGTACACATCACTTGGTTATTGACATAATGGACTTTCACAGAGGCCAAGATTTCGGGTTAGTGAAATTGATCTTTGGGTAAACTCAACAAGATGCCCTTGCGGGATTCATCACTCTACTGGCAGGCAAAGGTGATTAAAACTTACTTGTTAGAAATGAATAGCACTGGTTTGGAGCATATCAGCAAGTGTGGTACATTTATACTTTTATCAATAAACAATTCTGAATTTTGCAAGACTCTTGATTTTCTTTCTTAAATTTTCTTTATATCTATTTCATATGGCAATAATTGGTGTAAGTTTCCACAGAAATTGACCCAAAATGTAAACTTTATGAGGAAAAAATGTAAAATTTCAGCTGAAAAAAGTATATTCTGCCTTTATTTATATGGTCAAATTGTCTTCAATTTGAAGAATGTTCAAGTGCTTGATGCTATCATTTACCCTTTACCACAAAATCCCTTTTTTTACAAGCCTGAGATAGAAGCATTCTGAAAACATTGTGGGGAAAAAGAGAAATGCTGGTAACCAGCATTTTCTCTTTTTCCCATAGTGTTTTCTACACTACTGGAAACAAATTTCAATTTTTGAGTCATGTTTATTTTGTCGTCTGCAAGTGCTTCCAATTTGGACCAGTCTAAAATTTTGTCCTTTGGTAAAGGGTTACGCTCAAGTTCCAATAACTAGAACTTTATCTTGTACACTAGTCCATTAAAACAGACCTATAATGGATACCATGCCATGACATCAGCCCATCAGGCTTTCAGCCTGCTGAGCATAAAAACAGGGAAAAACTGAAAGTGGAAATCATTCTAATATTCTGCATTCAAGAACATTCTCCTCACAATCATATTGATCATAATAATTATCCCCATATGAGCTGAAAGCTGGAGGCGGAGGCACTGGTGGAGGCGGGACTATGGGCGGAGCCTGTGACTGTCTTGGAGGCGGTGCCTGCTGTTTTTTCATTGCTGCTGCAAATATGCACATATAAAAGATGCTGAATCACATACCTCACCTATTGCTGATTACAGAACAGGCTTTACATTGTCTAAAATGGTATGAGATAATCAGTAGTATTAAAACACTATCAAAATTAATATAGGAAAAGCGACTAGGACACACTTTAAAACTACCTAGTACACATATTTTTTCCACTTTAATATCCTAAGCATATACCTATCAAGCACATTTACTGATCAAATATCAGATAACCTAATATCCTAATATACTTAGCAGGCATGTTTACTGATCAAATATCAAATATCAATACATAGTGGCAAAACTTACATACAACACAATTTCACCATTAAAATGAAGAAACGTATTTCCTCAGGTTAATCATTTCAAATTATAAAGACATGAGACATGGAAGTAAAGGAAATAACTGCGAGTTAGTTGGATTTTTTACACAATCAGTCATGTTTTCTGAGAATGACTTTTCTGGAAAAATACTGGAAAAGTAACTACATGTATTGTAATCAATTGCTAAATATACATTGTGTGACTATATAATGTGAAGTCGATTTATATTACTTTCAAAGAAGTCAGTCAGATTTAATTCATGGAAATTCTCCCATTTGTGGCTTTTGGATATTCTGACCTATAATTCAAACACGATATTGTCATGTAATGCAAAGAATCTGACATTTGTTGGCTTCTGAAATAAAAATTTACCAAACTTGTTTACAATCAAAGCGTTTAGAATGCTGAAGTGGTATTTGTCAAGGAAACCCATTGTGTGGAATTAATAGTTTGAAAGAAAAAGAGAATATTGTTCAAATATTGGCTTAAAAGTCAACCCACTAAGCAAATGAATACCTTTTCAGTTGACGGGCGAGTTCTCATGTACCTTAAAACTATAATTTTGAAATATCTTTAGCCTTTTACATTTAATTTCCAACATTACAATCAATTACTTCGATCTATAAATATTCATGAGCAATCAATTGGAGTAGCGCTCAATCATAGGACGAACAAGCCACGGAATGAATTGGTTTTGGAACGAAAAAGCCCATGGTTAGTAGGCAAATTTATATCATAGCGCCAATAAAAGGCTATGAGCGAGAGAAGCTATTTTCAATCAAAAATAAGTATCTCAACGATCGATGGCCTCGCCCAATGTATTTTAATATGCCATTTCAAATAACATATCTGAGTGCCGCCAAAAAACTCATTTGCCTGAGAAAAAATGAGTTTAACTGGATTTATTTCATTCAGCTTTGTACAAAATAAGATACATGGTAATCAAAATTCAATCTAGAACTCATAGTGGTATTGTCTTCGACAAATACCACAAAAATGTTACAAAGCTTGCCAGAAGCTTCCTTATTTACAATTTCCTAGATTCATTTGATGAAATTTTATCCCAAATGCTAACTTGTGTCAGATCCTTTATATGTAATGTTAGACAAAACACAATAAGCTGTTCAAATGTTGGTGTCAAGTATACATACATATGCAGTTCAGAGTCTGCATTTATTTTTATTTCGGATTCAATTTTCTATCTAATGTAGTAAGTGAAGAAATAAAATCACCAATACCCTATCTTTCCTTGAAATTTTACATTGTTTCATTAATCAAACTGGTACTGGTGTTCTAAGTTTGAACATATTTATTTATTCCACATCGATTGAGAAACGAGTTCTTACAACTGATACCAATCTATCTTGATTCAGCTTCCTGGAAACTACTATTGTTCTAGAGGATACGCTTCTTACTTTTTAAATGGTACACTTTACCAGCCAATTGTTCGGTTTACAGCCAGTTATCGAAATCATTTTTGATAAAATTTACACACAATTATCATTGATAAGCTTGCGTAAGTCAATTACATACTAAACTAAATTATCTTATTACATGTATTACATTTAAAAAGACAACAAAATAGAGAAACAAAGAAATAACTAAAAAGTCCTGTGTTACCATAACATGCAAGTAACCAAGAAAAAACAATCTATGAAAACTGATCCTAGTAACTGTTGAGCTTCGTAAGAACTTAAAAATACAAGAAAGAACAAATCAAGTAAATATAACCACATGCTGCTCATATCAAAGCTAATTGTCCACTTTAACCCATTAAAATAAAAACCATTTTTTGACGATTCAAAATTTAGTGTGCTGTACCACACAGAAGAAATACATGTATGTACTTGAAAGAAATGCAGACACATTTATAGTACAAAATTAATATAGAATATATAACAGAAACTAACTCGTTAATTTTGCATACTAAAACAACTATTATTGCTCCTGTCCCTTTACTGTTTTCAAAAGCTGTCCTCTATAGGTACATGGTATTTGTGCCATAATGGGTTAATGTCCTCAAAATAAAACTACTATAAAACAAATTAAATAGTGACAAAAACTAAGCATACAAAAATGCGATTCCCTTATAGGGACTTACATGTGTGAAACATTAAAATAAGAAGGAATTTAACCCATTACCAAACAATCCCTACTTTTGATGCCCCTGAGAAAGAAGCCTTTTGAAAACACTGTGGGAAAAGGAGAAAATGCTGGTAACCAGCATTCTCTCCTTTTCCCACAATGTTTTCTACCCTTCCCAGAACAAATTTCAATTTTTCAGTCACCATTATTTTGTCGTCTGCAAATGCTTTCAATTTCAACCAGTCTAAAATAGTGTCGTTTGGTAATGGGTTAACTCTTTACCAAAATACAAAATTGTTGATCAGTCCAAATTGAAAGCACTTGCAGACAACAACATGAGTATGGTTCAAAATTTGACATTTATCTTGGGAAGGGTAGAAAACATTGTGGGAAAGGGAGAAAATGCTGGTTACCAGCATTTTCTCCTTTTCCTACAAGAGTCAGAAACAAAAATACTGGGGGAAAAATAAACAAGAGGCAGTGTTAAATGAAGAATTACTATAAGGTATGTCTCTTTACTCCAAGATTTTGTCATGTTATTACTCTTCCATAATTATCAGACCTATATTTTGAACCATGTTACAATGTTTCCTATTGAAAATACGGCTAAATGTTATGACAAGGTAGTAAGCTTTTCAACAGTGCCTGTGTTACCTATCTCTAATTCTAACAAACCTTTATATACTATGTGCAAACAAAGGAATAAATTTCTTTTATATATGTAGACACTGGGTTGGTTGGTTGGTTGTATTGGGGTTCAACGCCACTTTAACAGCTAAGGTCATATCATGGCGGTCGGTGACGCACATGTGTTTCCTGGCTTTCTCACACCGGTACTTACACTACTTTCTTTCCAAAGCCACCGACTACTTTTCTCACATGCTTCAGCAGAGGTGAGAGGCGAAAATACGCCGGAAAGAAATACTCACAACCACCAGGTCATGAGTCCGACACACTCACCACTGAGCCACCCGGGCGGGCTGTAGACACTGGGACAAAGGCCCACTAGGACAAAAGCCCACTGAACAAAAGCCCACTAAACAAAAGCCCAATGGATATAAGCCCACTGCTAATTTTGACACAGGGAGGACAAAAGTCCACTGCTTATAAAAAAGTGTTAGAAAATCATTTTTTAATCATTTTTGTGAGACCGGTATTTTCTGCTTTTCACATATTGTTTTCTACTATTGTAAAGACAAGTCACATCATACATATGAAATTTTTAATTAAATACATGAGTAAAACTAAAAGTGGGCTTTTGTCCTTGTGGGTTTTGTCCTACACCCGTTTGATCTCCAGTTTCTTCTTTCCTGATCGTAAATGTCTGTTTCCTTTTCTTGACACTCTAAGGGTTAATATTATATGACCTATTGTACTTAACCTATTACTGTACAGGTAAATGTTTAGAATGACCTGAAACTATCACTACATATACGATGGGCAAGTATTTTAACCCTTTACCCCATAAGGCATTTCCATGGTATCTCTAATTGATCCTAAATAACTGCAAGGATGAAGCTGTTTCTTATGTGTATATGACACCTTTTGATAGGATAGAAAACATTGTGACAAAAGGTGAAATTGCTCGTCACGAGCAATTTCACCTTTTGCCACAATGTTTTCCAAAGGCTCCTACAAGCAATGCGTAGAAATGAGCATCTATGGAGTAAAGGGTTAATCCATTGAAAACAGCAACAGCAGTGTAGAAAATGTTGTGGGAACAAGAGTAATTGCTTACTACAGGCAATTACCCCTCTCCCAACAATGGATGCAAAAGCTTTGGATCGGAGAGATGTAATATGAGGACTATTGGCCCTAAGGTGCTCACCTGAGTAAAGTCATCTAGGACTGATAAAGTTGAAAACATCCTGGTTGTGATGATATAAACATGTGGCCATTAGTGATCCACTAATATTTTATACCCTATCAAGATATTATCCTGAAAAATGTTCTGACCAAATTTCATGAATCCTAGACTGAAAATATGGCCTGTAAAGTGAACACCAGTTTTTTTTTTTTTTTTTAGACTTGTCCCAGTGACCTATCCTTTGACTGAACATGACCCAACTGAACAAAAAATGTAGCCTCTAGAGTGCATGCAGGTTTTTCCCTTTAAGTTTTGTCCCAGTGACCTAGTTTTTGTCTAGACATGACATAACTTCAAACTTATCAATATCTTATTTGTTTGTATTGGAGTTTAATGCCATTTTAACAGCTTAGGTACATATCATGGTGGTCAGTGACACACCCAAGTGTTTCCTGGCTTTCTCACGCCAGTAGCGACACAACTTTCTTGCCAAAGCCACTGACTACTTTTCTCACATGCTTCAGAGGTGAGAGGTGAAAAAAAGTTTGCCGCAATCAAATATTGAACTTGCAACCTCAAGCCACCTGGCCAATCGTCAATATCTTAAGATATCATCAAGACAAACTTTCTGAAAATGTTTCATGAGTATTCAACAGAAAAATAAGGCCTCTACAGTACAGACAAGGTAATTACTGATGCCTGAAAGACATACAATGGACACAGCCTGATCACAAAAACTCACCTTGAGCATATCATACTCAGGTGAGCTAAAATGTTGTATTTGTGCAGTAATAAGTTAAGAAACCTAAGATGGGTTTAACTACATAATGTGCTCCTGTTAGTTCACCCTCTCCCTCATGGAAGTACACTACATGGTTCTTTTCTTTTTCTTTAAAGATAATTGTGGAAAATACTTTTGTTCACCCTGATATTCAGCAATGATTTTACGTTTAGCCAGAGGACTAAATCTTGGACTTGCTGACTTGAAAATTGAAATTTGTTTTTGGAATGGTATATAACATTGTAGACGTTAATCACCACAGATGTACAAACAGGATCAGGACATGACCTGAGAGGTTACACCACATGTAAAATTTCAGTTGTATTAAAGTAACAGCTCATCAATTTACTGATTTCCTGGGTTTCACCTGTACTTGGCTAGGGTTCTACTATGTCTTGCTCAAAGACAAACTAACACAACCAATTCCACCATACTGGATAAACCCGAGAAATAATTACAAATCATGTACTACAGAACCAGGGATGACTCAAACAAGTGCCAAATTTTGTCATTGAGCAAGGTGAATGTCAAACTATATCAGCTGTACTATATCAGTTGTACGGTCAGGTGGCAGGGGTCTTGGAAACTGGTTCATGGCTGTGGTGAATCATGTCACCCCGAGCCGAAGGCAAGGTAGCCACATGATTCGACACAGCCCTGAACAAGTTTCCAAGTCCTCTGCCACCTGACTTTACAATGAATTTATACTGCAAAATTTTACCCTTTCAAAGCGAAATTTTCATGTATTATAATCTCATGAATTGTGTATGCTGGTGAAATAGAAATTCCCTTTTGTGTGCCCCAATTCAATGAAAACTGACGTCACTGGAAACTGACGTCACTAAAACATGCAGTTTGGTGGATATATGTGCATTCTGGTCCAGTTTGGTGATCGATTGACGCCGCTATTTTGGATGTTGTGTTGCACCCGTGGTGATGTTTACTGGGCACTCAAAGGGGAAACTGGCTTTACCTGGTTTTTGCCAGGAAACATGATATATATATTCCCGGCATGTTAACCAATCAGATCACCAGAAATTTATTTGCAGTATAATAGTATCAGCTGTTTATTATCGGAAACCCTTTCACCATTGAGACATGCTTTACCCTTTGCCAAACAATCATAAGTTTTAATGATTCTGAAGAATGTTTGAAAAAATAAAATAAAAAAAGAAGATGGGAAATGGAGAAAATACTTGTAACCAGCATTTAGTCTTTTCCTAACTAAAATATTCAGACAATTTTATACCACTGGACACAATGCTTTCAAATTAATTTACATAATTGAATTTAAGCTGATAGGGACTACCCCCATGGATAACAGATTAACCCCAAAGACATTTTCAAAGCTGCCCCCTGGAAGCATCTTCGCAAGCCAAGGCCGACGATTCACTACGATACTCTACCCTTGGCGGATCAAGCTTGATTTTTACGTTCACCTGATACGCCTTTTATTGGATGCAGCCAGCTCTAGCTGCAATGAATGAAATCGCTCATAGCATTTCATCGTTGATAAAAATAGAACAAGGTCTCTACCTTTCAAATAAAAGGTAAAACATGGAAACCCACGTGGATGTCTGCTTATCGCTTCATGTGTATTCATAAGCAGTTTGTAAAATGATATTTCATTTGCTTTTAAAAACATGATGTAAAGGGGTGTAATAACCAGCATCCAATAGAGGGAATTTGGAAATCGGGCTCAATCAGCCAAGGTAAGATCCACGTAGTGATCTTAAACTAGGCTCGTGAAGATGCCTGGAAGTTACTTTCTGGGAGATATGAGTATAAACTAGAAAATATGGATAAACATTGTAAAATTTTCAAAGAACCACCGACCATGAAGGAGAAGACTGTTACCTAAGAAAAGAATATAGCATTAAAGGCATATTACATGTTGCACAGTGAATACCTTCTTGTGCAAGGGCCTGAGCCATTTGCAGAGAACCTGGACTCCCATCAGCAAACTGGTCTGGAACTGATTTAGAAAAGTGATATCACAAAATGTTTTTAGTCTTATCATTATCAAAACTTTCAGTGGATTAATAGACAATATACTGTTGATTAATCAGACACCAGTATCGAAAGTTGCAGCAGGATTCTGTTAACCCATTACCAAACGACAATATTTTAGACTGGTCCAAATTGAAAGCATTTGCAGACGACAAAATCAAAGTGACTGAAAATTTGAAAATTGTTTTGTGCAGGGTAGAAAACATTGTGGGAAAAGGAGAAAATGCTGGTTACCAGTATTTTCTCCTTTTCCCACAATGTTTTCAAAAGGCTTATTTCTCATGGGCGTCAAAAGTACGGATTGTGTGGTAATGGGTTAATCAATCGCATACAACATCTACATCAAATATAACTATCACAGTAAAAAAAGGACAGTCCAATAATTATTTTCTTTGAGGATGGCCTCCTAACAAGCTTTTATGAGGTTTTTGAAACTCTTTCTTAATTGGACAGATCACCTATTAATGTGTTTCCTTGGTTTTGCCAGTGTTGTGTATGGGTTCTGCTGCTCCCATGATTTAACCCATTACCACACAATCCCTACTTTTGACGCCCCTGAGAAAGAAGTCTTTAGAAAACATTGTGGGAAAAGGAGAAAATGCTGGTAACCAGCATTTTCTCCTTTTCCCCCATTGTTTTCTACCCTTCACAAAACAAATTTCAAATTTTCAGTCACTTTTATTTTTTCGTCTGGAAATGCTTTCAATTTGGACCAGTCTAAAATATTGTCATTTGGAAATGGGTTATGGCATTGCCATGTGACACTGCCTATCAAATTGCACACTGTCAGTCTTCAAACCCTAAAGCTTATTACAATTTCCCATTTTTCTGAACTTTTAGCACTTGAGCAGACAAAATTGATGACTTAATAGCACATTTTGTGCAGTCTAATTTAATCTAAATTTAGATTTAATCTAAACTGGCTGCAAAAATAAGTTATGATGAGCAAAAACTTAT
This sequence comes from Tridacna crocea, assembly GCA_943736015.1. Classification (NCBI taxonomy): domain Eukaryota; kingdom Metazoa; phylum Mollusca; class Bivalvia; order Cardiida; family Cardiidae; genus Tridacna; species Tridacna crocea. The sequence goes on from OX031067.1 coordinate 43,097,642, forward strand.
CAAACTTCAACAAGAAATGAAACCATTCAATTAGTATTTTGCATGCTAAACTGCAGCTCATAAATGCTGTATGTGAAATCAAAAGCTAACTGCAATAGCTGAACAAGTAGTTTCATAGTTGTACGGTCAGGTGGCTGGGGACTTGGAAACTTGTTATACTGCAAAGAAATTTCTCGTGATCTGATTGGTTAACATGCCGGAACATAATTATATCATGTTCCCTGGCAAAAACTATGTTAAGCCTGTTTCCCTTTTGAGTGCCCTGTAAACATCACTACACGTGCAACACAACGTCCAAATTGGCAGCGTTGATCGATCACCAGACTGCACAATAATGCACCAAACTGCACGTTTTAGTGATTTCAGTTTCCAGTGATGTCAGTTTTCATTGCATTGGGGCACTCAGAAAGGAATTTCTATTTCGTCAGCATACTCGATTTGTGAGATAATACAGGAAAATTTCTCTTCACATGCTTTGAAAGGGTAAAACTTTGCAGTATAACAAATTTGTTGCATGGTCAGGTGGCAGGGGACTTGGAAACTTGTTCAATGCTGTGTTGAATCATGTCGCCACGGACAACTAATATAATTCACAGCTGTGGTGAATCATGTTACCCCAAGCAGAAGCGAGGTGGCAACATGATTCAACACAGCTGTGAACAAGTTTCCAAGTCCCCTGTTAACTGGCATACAACAAATTCATTATAGTGCAAAGTTTTACCCTTTTAAAGCGCGTTAAGCGAAATTTTCCTTTTTTACAATTTCTCATGAATCGAGTATGCTGACGAAATAGAAATTCCCTTCAGAGTTCTCTTATTCATTGAAAACTGACGTCACAAGAAAATGATGTCACTAAAACATGCAGTTTGGTATTTAAATGTGCATTCTGGTGATCGATCGACACCGCCATTTTAGATGTGCAAGTGTAATGGTGTTTATGTGGCACTGAAAAGGGAAACTGGCTTTACGTGTTTTTTGCCAGTGTACATGATATATTATGTTCCCGGCATGTTAACCGATCAGATCACAATAAATTTCTTTGCAGTATAATAAAAACATATGTCTACAAGCATTGGTTCTTTCATTCTGATATTTTTGTATATAGCTATTTCACTGTCTATGCCTCTGTCCATCCTAAAATATGTGTGTCCATGTATTTCTTTTCCCTAATAACACAAAAAGAAGAAAAAAACCCAAATCATTTTAAAGGTCTTAAAACACACAAGCTTAAACCACGCATTAACAGGTAGTTAGGGTAAATAAGAAGTGCATGTTAACCTGAATCACTCCACTGACTGTTTTGAAGGACCAGTGCATGTTTATACCATTAAAAAATGATAACCAGGTTATAAGTTTGAAATGATTCCATATGTATCTTATACTGAGATCTCCTTTCCTTATCAAGTACTACGAGGGCCGACATTAATCAACCATTCTTAATACCATTCTTAGTCTAATTCTGGTAACCAGCATTTTCTCTTTTTTCCACAATGTTTTCTATACTGCTGGAAACAAATTTCAACTTTTGAATTATGTTGACTGTGGTATCTGCAAGTATTTTGAATTTGGACCAAACTAAAATTTTGCCGTTTGGTATAGGGTAAAACCACATACCCCCTGAATCCCTAGTTTGATTGTAAACATATTTCACAAAAGTGAAACATATTTCACAAAAGTGAAACATATTTCACAAAAGTGAAACATATTTCACAAAAGTGAAACATATTTCACAAAAGTGTCCACCTTAATCATACAACATTCAGAGCAAAGTGTCATCTACAATTTGAAGTCTAGGTCAAAAAGTTGGAAGACTAGGCATCTATTTTTTGCTGAAAACAGGCATCTCCATTTTTTTCCCCACACAACCCATTGAACCCAAGCTCTCGATAAAATAAATTGACTAAGCTTGTTTCATTAAAAAAAACCCTAAAAATATTGTAAAGACTAAATTGGCTACAAAAGAAAGAGATCAATAATTGAATGTAGAAGAAAACCACGTAGACGGAAACCACACCACGAAGTAAGCTCTTCAGGCTTATTGCCAGCAGAGCTCATACCAAGGGTAACAAGAGCTACCTATGGGTGTAATACTGGATTCTACTGAACGAAACATCTGCTCAGTCTGAGTATTTTTGGAGGAGAGTCGAGTTATCGGGGCCATGTAGTGCGGGGTCAACCTCTTTGGTTGAATGATTACAGTAGAGGTGACCTTGCTAGGAGGGTTGGCTGAAAGTCATTTAAAAAATACTAACAAAAATATTCACAACACTGACCCATTACCGAACAACCCTTTTTCAATTACCTTGACATAGAGGGCTTTGAAAACATGATGGGAAAAGTGGACAATGCTGGCAAACTTCATTTCCTCCTTTTCCAACAACATTTTCGACTTTATTTAATGCCAAATCCCATCATCTGAACAACATTTAATATGTTATTTGCTCATAAATATGAAAAAGTTTATCTATTTGTCTGTATAAATATGAAAAAATTCAGACTTACGTCATTTAGGCACATACATGTAATTAACAACCATACAAGACTGTTTCAAGTCTTATTCACTGGAATATTCTATTTGAAAGTAATACAACTTCTGATTTGCTAAACCATTTGGTTTAGTCTATCAGTACTTGTGTTAATTAGTCGGAAAAATCTTGGGAGATACAATAAAGAATCCCTTACCATACAATTCAGAGTTATAACAACAATGGGGAAGGAAGCTTTTGAGAAAAGGAGAAAATACCATTAAAAAGCATCAAACTATATTTTCTACCCATTTAACCCTTTACCACACAATGATGACTTTAAAAGCCCCTGAAAGAGAGAGTTTCTGAAAACATTGTGAGAAAAGTAGAAAATGCTGGTTATCTTTTTCTCCTTTTCTCACAATGTTTTCTACCATATCAAAGAAAAATTGCACCATATGAGCCACAGTGAAATTGTCATCTGCAAATGTTTTGAATTTGGACAAGGCTAAATTTTAGTTATTTGGTAAAGTGTTAAAGGACACTCAACTAGCATTCTCCCTAAGAATCATGCAGATGGTGATAAGTGACTAGTCACAGAATTCACTGGTTTTACCTCCATTTTATCACATTTGTTGAGAAACTTTCCTAAAACAAAGCATTCCCTTTTTCTGACAAAGGTTACCAGGGTAACAAGAAAACAAAATTTCACAGTGATTGGTCGAAAGTTGTCAGCAAAAAAATTGAACAATTACACTTTTCAATGTACTTTTTGATAAATCATTATTGTTTAGATTATTAGAAGGAGGACATGAATAGTACTAGAAATTACATAGAATCAAAGCGTTGAGAACGCTGAAGTGGTATTTGTCAAGGAACTCATTTTATGGAATTAAAAATTTGAAATAAAAAAAAAAATATTGTTCAAATATTGGTTTAAAAGTCAACCTACTAAGCAAATAAATACCATTTCTATTGAAGGGAAAGTTCTCATGACAAAGTTGGGATTATTTGAATATTAGTGGTCTCTCTTTGATCATTGGGAGGAGTCAGACGTAACTTCCTTTGACAGAAGGATGTATGATGGAAAGAGAGAAAACATGTGTAAACATATCGAACAGAATTAAGTTTGTACCTGAAAACTATGATTTTGAAATATCTTGAGCCGTTAACATTTAATTCCCAACATTACAATCAATTATTTCCATATATAAATATTCATGCTGAATCAAATGGACTAGTACGTAATCATAAGATGAACAAGCAGTGGGACAAATTGGTTTTGGAACGAAAAAGCCTTGGACCAAGCGATCGATAGACGAATTTTGTATCATTTCGCCAACAAAGGACTATGAGCGAGTGAAGATATTTTCAATCAAAAATTAGTTTTTCCACCATCGATGGCCTCACCCAATATATTTGAACATGCCATTTCAAATTACATAACTGAGCGCTACCGAAAAACTCATTTGTCTGAGAAAAATTGAGTTAAATTGGGTTTATTTCCTTCAGCTTTGCACAAAATACGATACATGGTGTTCAGAATTCAAAATTGAACTCATAGTGGTATTGTCTTCCACAAATACCACAAAAATGAAAAATGTCACTCATCACCATTTCTATAGGGCCTGCATGATTCTTAGGGAGAATGCTAGTTAATTCTCCTGATACAAACTGCACTTTCTGGGCAGTCTGATCTTGATCTATGTCATCTGCATATTTAAACTATGGTACTGAAAGGGTCAAACCCGACATTTACCAGAAATACATGGTTGAATGGTGTTTTACGCCACTTACAACGTTATTTCAGTCATATCATGGCGACAATTCACATAATCACGTTTCCCTGCGTTTCACAAGTACTAAGCTAGGCTCTGAAGAGTTTTGCCCAATGACATACTGCAAAAAACCTAGTGGACCCAGTGAGGCTCGAACCCGAGACCTCCAGGTCACGAGTCATGCACTTTACCACTGAGCCACACAGGACCCTACCAGAAATTGAATTTCTGTACTACCAAATAATGCTATGTCATAAATATTCACTGTCTAATTATTCTTTGCAAAGAGGTCAATTTCAGGTAATTTTGTTAGAGTAATACACCGTTTGATATTTGGTGAGGCATTTGATTAACCCATTACCATACAATCCACACTTTTTGATGACCCTGAGAAAGTAGCCTTTAGAAAACATTGTGGGAAAAAGGAGAAAATGCTGGTAACCAGCATTTTCTCCTTTTCCCACAATGTTTTCGACCTTTCACAAAACAAATTTCAAATTTTCGGTCATTTTTATTTTGTCATCTGCAAACACTTTCGATTGGGACAAGCCTAAATTTTGTAGTTTGGTAATGAGTTAAAGAACAGTTATAATATATGTACTAAAGTTTCAAAATAACTGTCAAAAAAGTAACTCTCTACTAAGTAAAATAACCCTTTTCCAAGCAACAAGCTTTCAGCTTAAAGCTTCCTAATTCTAAATATTTGCTGAGAATGAAACTCAAAATAAGTACATATGATGTAAAAATCTCTGATAAGGAAAAAAACATTGCAGAAAAAAAAAGGAAATGCCAAGAACCAGCAGTTTTTTCTTTTTCCACATTGTTTTCAGATTATCCATCAGGGTTGTTCAAATTAAGGATTGTTTGGAAAAGGGTATGAGCTTTTTTTAACTCTTCACCACACAATCCGGACTTTTAACAACTCTGAGGAAGAAGCCTTTTGAAAACATTGTAGGTAAAGGAGAAAATGCTGGTACCCAGCATTTTCTCCTTTTCCCACAATGTTTTCTACCTTGCTCTAAGCAAATTTCAGCTTTTAAGTTAGGTTCGAATTGTCGTCTGCAAGTGCTTTCTGTTTGGACAAGTCTAAAATTTTGTCGTCTAGTAAAGAGTTAACCCTTTCCCAAACAGTCCCTGGTTTTAACGACACTGAGGAAGAAGCTTTCTGAAAACAATGCGGGAAAAGGAGAAAATGCTGGTCACCAGCATTTTCTCCTTTTCCTCAATGTTTTCTACTATTCCAAAGTCAAGTCTCAATTTTTGAGTCACATTTATTTTGTCATCTGCAAATGCTTTCAATTTGGACAAGTCTAAAATTTTGTTGTTTGGTAAAGAGTTAAATAATTACTGAGGGTCTTATCTGCAAGTTGAAAAATGTTAAAACAGTTGGATACTCCACCATTATAAAAGTAGTTTGGTGTATTCTGAACATGTTAAATCCTTGAGTGCTAGCCACAACTGAGATTGCTTCAGAAGACAGTGTAGAACGGTCTACACTGATCATTAACCTTTAACCACACAATCCAAAGTTTTAAAGACCCTTATATAATCACAGGGCTGAACTTTTCAAAATAATGTTCCAAAATAGCAGACAGTTTAGACCCATGATCCGACTGCAAATTTCCTGCAATTTAACTCTTTACCACACAAGAAATATGTAGACTTTGTCCAAAGTGAAAACACTCGCAGAGAACAAAATACATCCAACTCAAATTTTGAAATTTGTTTCCATCAGGGTAGAAAACTGTGTGAAAAGGAGAAAATGCTGGTTACCAGCATTTTCTCCTTTCCCACAATGTGTTCAAAAGGCTTCTCTCTCAGGGTCGTTGAAAGTCGGGATTTTGTAGTAAAGGTTAATCATGATTCTGCACTGTTTGAAAACAAAACTGCACTTGTGAGTGGCACCCTAAGGAAATAAAACACCATGCGATAAACTTTGTACATGGGGTACACACAGGGACAAACTTCTATGTTGGTGAACGTTCACTATACCTGATGAAGGATAAAACTTAAGTGAGCTATGCGGGCTATTATATACTAAGGGGCTAGTCCCATCAGGCCGATCGGTGGAGGCCTTGGGACCACCCAGTCGAAATATCTCACTAAATTCCTGAGAAGGTGCTACAGGAGGTGGTCTAGGGGGTGCTGCAAATGATGGTTCTACAAAAGCAGAAAAAAATAAAAACACAACACACCATGTATATTCAGTTACAAAACACTTGGGTACATGTAAGTCTAGCACATCTATAATATAAGTTTTTATGCTTAATTGCAGAGCAAAGTTTTATATGTCTCCAAAACAAGATCATTAGCCGAAAAGTCTAGCATTAACATTTAAACCTTAACTCATTACCAAACGACAAAATTTTAGGTTTCTTCAAATCGAAAGCATTTGCAGACAACAAAATATACGCAACTCAAAAATTGAAATTTGTTGTGGGAAAGGTAGAAAACATTGTGGGAAAAGGAGAAAATGCTGGTTACCAGCGTTTCCTCCTTTTCCCACAATGTTTTCTAGAGGCTTCTTTCTCAGGATTGTCAAAAGTAGGGCTTGTGTGGTAATGGGTAAACCCACTAAAAGAGATGAATGAAACTTTCAAGCCAATAGTTAACCAATTACCACACAATCCCTACTTTTGACGACCCTGAGAAAGAAGCCTGTAGAAAACAATGTGGGAAAAGTAGAAAATGCTGGTAACCAGCATTTTCTACTTTTCCCACAATGTTTTCTATCCTTCGTATAACAAAATCAAAATTTTAAGTCACTTTTATTCTGTTGTCTGGAAATGCTTTCGATTTAACTCTTTACCAAACAAAAGAAATTTTGGACTGGTCCAAATCGAAAGCATTTGCAGATGACAAAATAAATGTGAATCAAAAATTGAAATTGGATTTGGAAAGGGCAGAAAACATTGTGGGAAAAGGAGAAAATGCTGGTAATCAGCATTTTCTCCTCTCCCACAATGGTTTACAAAGGCTACTTTCTTAGGGTCATATAAAGTCGTGACTGTGTGGTACAGGGTTAAACAATCCTAAAATTTTGTCGTTTGGTAATGACTTAAAACCCAGTTGTACATATTTTTGGGGGGATGTAAAATATATTCTTATTAGTCGATATAGACTCTAGATCAGATTGCACGTTCTTTGCAGTATGATCTTGAGTTACACGGTCTGTAAAAGGTCTTAGAGTCATACATGATTTCCATATCTATAATTTCTATTACAATGTATGCAAATACAATATATTCTTGCAGTTCTTACAGCTCTAAATAGAGAAGTAATGATAAAAATCATTGTGACAACAATTCCTTTGCATAAGTATGTTGAAAATAGATTTTAAATACAAGTTATTTGTTTAACCCTCTCCCAAACAATCCCTGGTTTTTACAACCCTGAGATAGAAGCCTTTGGAAAACATTGTGGAAAAAGGAGAAAATGCTGGTAACCAGTATTTTCTCCTTTTCCAACAATGTTTTCTACCCTGCTGGGAAACAAATTTCAATTTTTGAGCTATGTTTATTTTGTCATGTGCAAGTGCTTTCAATTTGGACCAGTCCAAAATTTTGTCATTTGGTAAAGAGTTAAATCAAAAACCAGTCTACCATCCCATTTATTTACTTTTGGCTACAATTGGGCCCTTTAAGCAGGCGGTTACACACACTTTGATCATTCAACTTTGACTAAACTAGCTATACAATATGGTTAACACTACACATCAACACTATATTGTCTGTGGAGCAAAAAAGAAATACATGAAGCTCTTAGTCCATATCCATAACACAAAATTTAATAAACTCTATACCACACAAAAAAAATTTAGACTTGTTCAAATTGAAAGTATTTACAGGTGCCAACATAAATGTGACTCAAAAATTTTAATTCATTTTTGAAAGGTTAGAAAACATTATGGATAAAGGAGAAAATGCTGGTTATCAGCATTTTCTCCTTTTCCCATAATGTTTTCAAAAGGCTTCTTTCTAAGGGTTGTTAAATGTGACTCAAAAATTTAAATTCATTTTTGAAAGGTTAGAAAACATCAAGGGTAAAGGAGAAAATGCTGGTTATCAGCATTTTCTCCTTTTCCCATAATGTTTTCAAAAGGCTTCTTTCTAAGGGTTGTTAAAAGTATGTATTGTATGGTAAAGGGTTAAAAGGACAATGATGATCCAAGTCTACTCATCCTTTTCACTCATACCAGGTGACAAAATTTTAGACTAAACCAAACTGAAAGCATTTGAAGTGGACAAATATAACTCAAAAGATGATTCCAGCCTTTGACAGGATAGAAAACATTGCTGGAAAAAGGAGAATATTCTGGTTGCCAGAATTTTCTCCTTTCCACAATCTTTTCAAAAGCATTCTTGTTCCGGATTGTTAGAATTTGGCACTGTGTGGTAAAAGGCTTAACTTGCAGATGACAAAATAAGATTGATTGAAAATTTGAAATTTGCTTTGTGAAGAGTAGAAAACCTTGCGGGAAAAGGAGAAAATGCTGGTTACCAGCATTTTCTCCTTTTCCCACAATGTTTTCTAAAGGTTTCTTTCTCAGAGTTGTCAAAAATAGGGATTGTGAGGTAATGGGTTAACAGGAATTTGAAATTGTCTTCATGAAATAATAACATATCATGAGTGACAAAAACTCTTTCAGGATTAAATGCCACTCTATTTGTGGACATCTAGTTACAATACCTTGATCTCCAAACCTGAAAAATTTTACCGGCCTCCATAGGAACATTACTTTAATCCATTGCATGTATAACAGATCTAGTTATTTAACACTACAACATGTATGTCTAGTATATAGGTTAAGATCAGACTTAACTTGTGACTATTTTTACCTGTGATGTGTAGCTGAGACATATCTGGAGGCGGTGGGAATATATCTGCATTGTGCAAAGCGTCGTTCTCCGTCGTCACGGCTTTTCGAACATTTTGGACTGCATCTATCAACTAAACATGATAGAAAATAGTAAAGTAGAGCTGTCATTGAATGTGACTTAATACCCCCGCCAGCGCTTTGACAGAAACAGCCAATTACTAGTATATTGTATGTACACAGATGGACACACGGATACACAGACAGACCCACACATGGACAGACAGAGAGATTCCAGTATACCCCTGAAAACATTCTTTTTGCAGGGGTTTAACCCTATACCCCATAAGGCATTTCTATGGTATCTCTAATTGGCCCTATATAATGGGAAGGATGAAGCCGTTTTTTATGTGTAAATGACACCTTTTGATAGCATAGAAAACATTGTGACAAAAGGTGAAATTGCTCACCATGAGCAATTTCACCTTTTGCCACAATGTTTTCCAAAGGCTCCTACAGGCAATGTGTAGAAATGAGTATCAATGGAGTAAAGGGTTAATGAAAGTGTAAGGTTTCTTTTTAACATGAACTAAAAAACATGTTGGCTATTCAGCTGGTAGAAGCTAGAATACTAAATCTCTACGTGTGACAGTATTTCCAAATGTTATTTTTTGTACAAACAAATCTTATCCAATTAACCCTTTACCCCATAAGGCATTTCTATGGTATCTCTAATTGACCCTAAATAACAGCAAGGATGAAGCTGTTTCTTACGTGTATATGACATCTTTTGATAGCATAGAAAACATTGTGGCAAAAGGTGAAATTGCTCGTTACGAGCAATTTCATCTTTTGCCACAATGTTTTCCAAAGGCTCCTACAAGCAATGTGTAGAAATGAGTATCTATGGAGTAAAGGGTTAAAAAAGTCTCATCTGCTCATAACCCCAACATCATTTTTAAAGTTTAACTTATTACCAAACGGTAAAAATTTAGGTTTGTTGAGATCGAAAGTATTTGCAGATGACAAAATAAAAGTGAGTGAGAATTTGAAAATTTGTTTTGTGAAGGATAGAAAACTTCGAGGGAAAGGAAGAAAATGCTGGTTATCAGCATTTTCTCCTTTTCCCACAATGTTTTCTGAAGGCTTCTTTCTCGGGGTCATCAAAAGCAGGGATTGTGTTGTTATGGGTTAATTCATTTGCTACACAATCCTCTTGATTTTACATCCCTGGAGAAGAAAGCTTGGTAAAACTGCAGGAAAAGAACATAATGCCAATAACCAGCAATTTTTCCATTTTCCATGATGTTTTCTACTGTTTCAAAGATAAGTTCAAATAGTTAAACCTTTGTTTACTATCTTGGATGACTGCACATGACTTTGTGGTCTAATTAAGATATAATCTTCTCCCTATCGTGGTATATTGTTCAATAAACCACAGTTGTGAGTTATGAGGTACAATAAATAATCCAAGAGGGCGACAGCCCGAGTGGTTTATTCCTTGCGCCTCATAACTCACAACGTGGTTTATTGAATGATAAACCATGATAGAAAGAAGATTATTTCAATTCTAACGTGACTAATTCTTAATGAAAGGAAAACAAGTTCAAACTTAGAGTAAAAACGCGGATGAAGATTATGTTCCATTGAATAACTCACTCATTGGATGACGTCACTCAATAAAGAATGACGTCACTTTGCATGGATTGCAGATTTTACCATGTTTTCCTTACACCGTGTTTATAGAGCTGAATTCGCAAATAGCATCCTTGGGAAATAACTCTTCTAAACACATTGTAGAGAAAGGACGAAATAATGGTTATCACCATTTTTTCCTTTTCACAAACTGTTTTTTTATCATCTGAGAGATAATTCCCATCATTGAGTCATTTTTTCAATTATTTGTCTTCAGTTTAATTTAAACATATTTATCTTACATCTATTGAGAAACAAGTTCTAACAACCTATACAAATCTCTCTCAATTCTGCTTCCTGGGAACTACACCAGTACTCGCGCCAAATGTGTGGGCCAATGAAAAATCCCAAAGTTGACACCCACTCCAGGGTATCAACCTCAGGACCTTATGGTTATGAGGCGGACGCTCTACCTCATGACCACAGACACCATGTCTTTAAATGTTGCATATATGGACAAGTTGAAAAGAACTTTGAAGTATGGTAAAGATTTAAAAACCATTTACCTCCTTATTTACCCTTCTCCAATCAGAAGTGGATTTCTGATCATGTGGTGTCACTGAAACTTGTTTTGCACACTGCACCATTGGTGTGATTGCTGGAAAGGCAATTTTTTAACATAAGTTGAATCAAGTTCAAACGTAAGCCTGCACCCCTGTCTATAGTCTTAACAGCCTAAGCTTTTTCAAAACACAGAGTTTTTGATGAAATGAAATCATTTAAGCTTTTACCAGGGAAAATAGTTAAACAAAGCCTTGAACAGTAATTAATGAAATCTTAATTATTCAAGACTCCCGGTCCTTCTCATTGACACAATGACTTACAAATATGGCTGCAATTGAGGTGAAACAATATCATGGTACAACAATGTTAAAATGACAAAAAGATTAAAAAGAAAAATACTGATGAAGGTTAGAACTTTTTAATCATCTTCTAAAATGTTTCTAACTCTTACCCTCTGAAAGCAACTTAACCATTTACCAAACAACAAAATTTTAGACTGGTCCAAGTTGAAAGCACTTGCAGACATAAAAATAAACTAACAAAAAAATTGAAATCTGTTTCCAGCAGGGAAGAAAACATTATAACCAGCATTTAGGATTTTTCTCCTTTTCCCACATTCTTTCCTAACCTTATCAAATCAAATTTTAATTTTTGATTTACATTTCATTTGTTGTCTGCAAGTGCTTTCAAATTGGATTAATCCAAAATTTTGTCATCTGGTAAATTGTTGTCTGCAAATGCTTTCAATTTGGACTAATCCAAAATTTTGTGACTGGTACAGAGTTAGATTTGCACTTACTTTTTCTTAACTGTTCTGAAGATTTCTCCACATCTTTAACAAAGTTTGGGTCTTCGCTATTATCTTTTTCTTGTTGTGCAACTTGTAATACCCGGTTTGCTCGTCTTGCGATGTTGGAAGCACTTGTGACGATCTTTGGCGAGTCCGCATTCTTAATGCCATCTTCCACTCTATCAGTGTCTCGTAAAATACCCTCCTCTGTAGAAAAAATAATGATTTGTTTTTCAGGCTACTTTGATGATAAAATTTTAGACTTGTCCGAATTCAAAGTATTTGTTGACAAAAAAATAAACATGACTGCAAAATTAACCCTTTACTCCATAGATACTCATTTCTACGCATTGCTTGTAGAAGCCTATCAGAAAACATTGTGGCAAAAGGTGACATAGCTCGTGACGAGCAATTTCACCTTTTGTCACGATGTTTTCTATGCTTTCAAAAGGTATCATATACAAATAAGAAATGGCTTCATCCTTGCTGTTATTTAGGGTCAGTTAGAGATACCATAGAAATGCCTTATGGGGTAAAGGGTTAAAACAGAACTCCAGATAAAAGAAGTGCTTTTGATTTCGAAATTGATAATATTTATTATGTTCATCTAAACCCTATGTTGTGGGTACTCATTAAAATCATCTCGTCAAGACAATTCTAATGGGTACACAAAGCACAGGGTTTGGAATAGAAAAACTGGATTTAGAATACCATCACTCCCTCTCATCAGCAGCTCTGGTTAAAATTTGTTTTTGGAAAGGTGAAAACATTGTTTGAAGAGAAAATGCAGGTATCAGCATTTTCTCCTTTTTCCAAAAAATGTTTTCAAAAGGCTTTTTTCCAATGACGTTTGACTGATATCAGTCCAAAAATATTGAGAAATGGAGAGAAAAAAAAAAAAGAAAGGGCCAAAACTCATTCAACCATAACCAAAGCGTACCGTAATAATGCACATCTTGACTTCATATTGAAACTGCCTATGAAGTTTGGCTGAAATCAGAGCTGTAAGTATTGAGAAAATGAACAGACAAAAAAAATCATCAACCCTTTACCAAACAATCCCTGTTTCTTATGACCCTGAGATAGAAGCCTTTTGAAAACATTGTGGGAAAAGGAGAAAATGCTGGTGACCAGCATTTTCTCCTTTTCCCGGAATGCTTTCTACCCTTTCCAAATCAATTTTCAACTTCTGATTTACATTTATTTTATTGTCTGCAAATGCTTTCAATTTGGACAAGTCCATTATTTGCTTGTGTGGTAAAGAGTTAAAGGGCCATAACTCACTGGAAAACCATTTAACAATATCCATATCTTAATATGGCATCTTTGCTTTAACTTCGCATAAAGTTCGACTGAAATGCATTCTTTTTGATATTGAGAAATGAAGCAGGCAAAAAACTCATGCAAGGGCCATAACTCCTTTGAAAATTACTGAACAATAAAATTATAATATGCACATCTGGACTTCATTTGAAACTTCCTATGAAGTTTGATTGATATCTGTCCAGTAGTTATTGAGAAATAGAGCACACAAACAAGACAGCCAAGATGGCCCTGGATTGCTAACCTGAATTTTTGAGAGGACCATAGCCAATTTTTTTTTTGTTGAGGGGGGGGGGGGGGGGGGGGGGGGGTGTATTGAAACTTTGGAAACAAAATCATTATTTTGCCAAGCAACTTGAAAAAGGGCAACTATAAAAGTCATTGGGAAATCTGTCACCACCCCTTCAATCATCACAACAGCAATGATTTTGATAAATCAGAATTCTGCAAATAAATTGTTGGATAGATCACCCATGGACAATTTCTTGAAAAGAGCACATGCTTAAATGTGACAAAGAAACTGATGACAGAGTAACAGATCTTTTGCACTGCACTTGTCCTCAATGTGATCTAAGTGTATCTGAAGTTTCAAAGTCAAAGAGTTTCTATATTGTTGAAATTTTGCTCTGGACAAAATTTCACCTGATACACAGACTAACAAGGTGACCTAGGTATACACAGACTAACAAGGTGACCTAGGTATAGCCCCTGACCCCAAAAACTTCGCCTGTAGGGGTATAAAAAGTGAAAAGATTTTATATACAGTAAAGTTTTCGAGATTTTCCAAGCTCTACCTTCAGCCTTGATAAATGCTACACTGTCCACAGCTTCATCTACAAGTCCTCGTAATCTCTCCATGTTATCACTCCACTGTTTCTTTAACAGTTCAAAATGCTCTACGGCAGCTGGGTTGTCAGGGTTGTTAAACACAATTCTGGCAGCTGTTGTTACTTGAGGGGTCAGATCATGTACCTTAGGAAAAAAATAGTAATTTGATACATACTCTGTGAAAGGGGAGAAAGAAGCCTGTTAAAAACATTGTGAGAAAAGGAGAAAATGCTGGTTACCAGCATTTTCTCCTTTTCCCACAATGTTTTCTACCTTTTTTTAAAACAAGTTTCCATTTTTCAGTCACATTTATTTTGCTGTCTGCAAATGCTTCCAATCTGGACAAGTCTAAAATTTTGTTGTGTAGTAAAGTGTTAACCCTTTACCCCATAGGGCATTTCTACGATATCTCTAATTGACCCTAAATAACAGCAAGGATGAAGCTGTTTCTTATGTGTATGTGACACCTTTTGATAGCGTAGAAAACGTTGTGGCAAAAGGTGAAATTGCTCGTTACGAGCAATTTCACTTTTTGCCACAATGTTTTCCAAAGGCTTTTACACGCAATGCGTAGAAATGAGTATCTGTGGAGTAAAGGGTTAAGTCCCTTTCTGCCAAAACACAGCTAAATTACCAGCATTTTCGCCTTTTCCCACAACGTTTAAAAAAGACTTCTTTTCTGGGAGCGTCAAAAGTAGGGACTGTGTTGTAATGGATTAACTCTTTCCATACAGCAGACTACACCAGAAACTTTTGTGGACAGTATGGCTCCTGATCAGACTGCACAGTACATGCAGTCTGATCTCTGATCTACCTTGTCCAATGCTTTTCATTAAGAATGAAACTTCTCTTGATCTTATGGGGAAACATCTTTGCAAGCCAAGGATACTAAGGTAGTACACTTGGCCACTCGCCTCTTTTCAAATCAAAGCTCCTACTCTGCCATTTCATTGGATGCAATCAAAACCATTGCGTCCAATCCAACCATCCGTAACAAGAAATCTTTTGCAAAACAGAAAACGCTAATGGTGGAGCCCAACAAAAACCAAAGTGGTCATGTTTGTAACGAAAATTTGCCAAAAAGGAGTAGTCAGTCAGTCTTTAATGAGTTTTTTATAGTTCATGATCAATAATGTGAAATATTAGGACGGGTTCCACAGCCAAATGATTGCGAATTATCGTATGTCTGTTTGTCCTGTTTTTGATGCGATGAATCCGAAAGCGCAGCCATATTTGATGCATAACCTAACAAATTTTATTAGGAGTATTTTGATTGGTCAGAAATAACATCAGCAAAGGTTACACAACTCATGATATTCAATAGATGGAGCAGTGCAAGTTTCAATTTTTAAAGAGGCGAGCAGCCAAGGGTATGTAACGAACAAAATGGAGTTAGTATCCTTGGCTTGCGAAGATGCTAGGGGAAAAGTATTATTTTGTACCCACTGAAAAATTGCTATTGATTTGTTTACTCTTTACCATGCAATCCAGACTTTTAACACCTCTGAAAGAGAAGGCCTTGGAAAACATTGCAGGAAAAGGAGAAAATGCTGATAACCAGCATTTCCTCATTTTCCCACAATATTTTCAACCCTATTAAGGACAGAAATCACAATTCTAGAAACATTTTATTTTTTATCTACGAATGCTTTCAAATAGGAAAAGTCCAGAATTTTGTTATTTGGTAAAGGATCAGACAGTGAAAAGAGTTAAGGATTAAGATTCTCACTTGATTTGAAGATTTAAAAATTTCTTCGACAGTTTTCTTGTTCCTACAACCACCAGCAGTAGCCACCATGTTAGCCGTGTCTGCCAGTTTAGATGCATGCACTTCAAAATTTCTACTCTTGTCGTTGAAATTGCAATCTCTACCTGGTGTACCTGAAAAAGCATGGTTCAAATTAAACACCGAAAGTTAGTATGCTAGCACATTATCAACTTTGTAGATATCTGTCAGAGCTCCAGATAAGAGGGAGTGATTGTATTCTAAATCCATTGTTTCTCTTCCATACCCTATGTTGTGGGTACTCATTAGAATCGTCTCAACGAGACGATTCTAATGAGTACCCACAACATAGGATTGAGTTGAGAATAATGAATATTTTCAATTTTGAAATCAAAATCACTTCCTCTAACTGGCACTCTGTCTGTCATACAAGAGGTTTAGTACAAAACATGTAATCTTAAAAAATCTTTCAATCTTTACAAGATGTAAAATTTTGGAATTTAATATTGCCTCGCACTAGATTTGCGCAAAAACAGAAAATTACATAATAACATAAAGTGTTGTTTCAGATTAGCCTGCGCAGAGTGTGCAGGCTGCTGATCCTAGATGATTCTTTAACCCTTTACCAAACAATCCCTGGTTTTTATGACCCTGAGATAAAAGCCTTTTGAAAACATTGTGGGAAAAGGAGAAAATGCTGGTAACCAGCATTTTCTACTTTTCCCACAAGGTTTTCTTTCCTGCTGAAAACAAATTTCAATTTTTGGGTTACATTTATTTTGTCGTCTGCAAGTGCTTTCAATTAAGGCCAGTCTAAAATTTTGTCGTTTGGTAAAGAGTTAAGCAAGAGAAAATGCTGGTAACCAGCATTTTCTACTTTTCCCACAAGGTTTTCTTTCCTGCTGAAAACAAATTTCAATTTTTGGGTTACATTTATTTTGTCGTCTGCAAGTGCTTTCAATTAAGGCCAGTCTAAAATTTTGTCGTTTGGTAAAGAGTTAAGCAAATTGATAGGTCAGTGCAACACTGTTCTAAGTGCCTGTACAATGTACATGCACTTAGAATAGTGTTGCACTCACCTACTGAAATGTCCAAATGCTCCTTTTTGCATGTTGTAGGCCATATGGTTCAGCCATTCAAAAGCAAATAATCCAGTTACTTTTAAATTTGAAAAAAAAAAAATCTACATATAGTTAAACTTAGAAATCAATAAAGAATTAATTCGCAAAGGCACTAATTTTGATAAAT
This sequence comes from Tridacna crocea, assembly GCA_943736015.1. Lineage (NCBI taxonomy): Eukaryota > Metazoa > Mollusca > Bivalvia > Cardiida > Cardiidae > Tridacna > Tridacna crocea. Next base: position 43,114,815 of record OX031067.1, read on the forward strand.
TAGTCTTTTATACATGTTGGAAAAAAAAAAAAACTTCAAATTGGGAAAATAGCCTGTTTTATACTCTTAGCTAGCAGGATAAGATAGAATAATATGAGAGATGAATAATAATTGATTGTTGTAAGGATAGAGGAGGATGGCCATGACCTCCTCTATCCAATATACGTGGCTAATAAAATCATTTAAAAAAAAAAAATAATTCGCAAGTTTTTTTTTGAAATTTTAACCCCTATCCAACTAAATAATTAAATAGAAATTTTCAATTAGGCAACCCTTTCCCAAACAAGCCCTGGTTTTTGCATGTCTGCAGTAAAAGCCTTTTGAAAACACTGTGGGAAAAGGAGAAATTGCCCGTAACGAGCAATTTCTCCTTTTCCCACAGTATTTTTGTACCCTTTTTGAGAACATTCTGTCATTTTCTCCAAATCTAAAATTGTCGTCTGCAAACTCTTTCGATTTGGTAGAGTTCAAAATTTATCGTTTGGGAAAGGGTTAAAATCCAAATATTGCTATTTTAAAGTTATGTTCTGCAGAATAAGACCTCTAAACCCTTTACCCCATAAGGCATTTTTAATTGATCTCTAATAGTGACCCTAAATAACAGCAAGGATGAAGCTGTTTCTTATGTGTATATGACACCTTTTGATAGCATAGAAAACATTGTGGCAAAAGGTGAAATTGCTCGTGACGAGCAATTTCACCTTTTGCCACAATGTTTTCCAAAGGCTCCTACAAGCAATGCGTAGAAATGAGTATCTATGGAGTAAGGGTTAATCGGGCAGTTTAGATCCATGATCACTGCACATTCTCTGAAGTCTGATCTTGATCTACACTGTCTGCAAAAGGCCAGTGAGTTGTGCTTGGCAGGGTTAGGTTTAAATATGTTACAACTTATGATTTTCATTGGCTTTAATACATTACACAGAAATACATAATAGTTATGGAGAACTTGAAGAATGTCCGGTCCACTTTTGTTTATATTTTTTTCCGTAGATTTTCTTATCTACATCGTCATCAGGTAGCCTTCATAGCAAAACAATTATTCATTTCAACCACAGTACACATTCAGCTGCTCAGATAGCTCTGTCCGTACAAGTCCTGGTATATGGTTACCAAGACAAACACAATATCAAGTTTTGGGTACTTTTCCCCCTAATTTAGGGTAAAAAGACAAATTCTAATGTAGTAACAAAACAACATAATTCTCCTCATACCACAATGTTGGGAGATCTTCATAGTCAAACAATGATAAGAATCTATAGTTAGATATTGACAGCTATACTACTCAAACTCACACTCTAATGAAGTAACAAAAAATAATTCTAATCTAAATAAGCAGGGTCAATGATGATGGAATATGCTGCTAAAAACATTGAAAACATTCCCCTCATACCACAATGTTGGGAGATCTCCATTGTCCGACAATGATAAGAAACTATATTTTGATAATGACAGCTATACTACTCACATTTTGATAGTATTATATTATATATTTCTGTATGGGTCTATATATTACAACAGTTTTGCATAAACCCTTTACCATGATGTAAAATTCTAGATTTGTCCAAACTGAAAGCATTTGCTGACCAAAAACTATATGCACTACGCTGTCTCTCATGGGGTAGATAACATCGTTGGAAAAGGAGAAAATGCTGGTATCCAACTGTTTTCCAAAGGCTCCTTTCTCAGTGTCTTTAACAGTCAGCATTGTGAGGTATAGGCTTAAAGATCCATTTCCATTGGTCATTTTATTGATCAGTGTAGCAATGTAACATATTACAAAACCATACAGTCATGATACATGCCACATATAGATTTAGGGTGAATCTTTTCAGGTGATCCCTAGCAAATTTTGAATAGTATAGAAGCTAACCTAGAGGAACAACTGCAGATTCACTCAGTTGTTTAAGTGGTGTTGTGATGTCAATAAAGTCCTCCGCCACCTGATCAACAAGGGCTTCCTGAATCTTGGCTTTTAGATCATGTAACTTCTCCGACAGATGGCCAGCCACAGCTTTAGCTTGCGGACTGTTACCCTGGAAAACAATTGACCTTTCTGTAAAGATGAGTTTGGCATGCATTTTCATTGGCCGATAAGACTGGTAGACCTGTCAATCAAAAGTGGCAGAATGGTCAATTACACATGCGATTAACTCTTTACCACATGACAAAATTTTAGACAGATCCAAATTGGAAGGACATAGTTAATGTGCCACAACTGGTTTTTCCAGCATATTCTTCTTTTCCCACAATGTTTCAAAAGCTTTCTTTCTCAGGCTAGTTAAAACTTGGAATTGTGTGGAAAAGAGTTGAACACTTTTTATGTGACAGAAAACAAGAAGTTTGCAGACAAGGGGCTTGTCAGTGAAATAGGTTAACCCTTTCCAAAACAATCCCTGGTTTTTATGGCCCAGAAATAAAAGCTTTTTAAAAACATAGTGGGAAAAGGAGAAAATGCTGGTTACCAGCATTTTCTCCTTTTCCCACAATGTTTTCTACCCTGCTGTAAACTAATTTTAAATTTTGAGTTAGGTTTAGTTTTTCGTCTACAAGTGCTTTCAATCTGGATTTGTCTAAAATTTCAGATTTTAAGAAATACATGCATAACCCCATGTCACAGAAATTCATTGTGGTAGGTTTAAACTTATTCCAATGGAAACTGTAGGAGTTGCACACACAAAAATCTGCAAATAGATGGATGGACTGACAAACAGCTGTAACATAATTCTACCCTTTGAGCATATAAAAAGATGCCTTAGGAATTGATGTACATAGATACTTTTGATTTGTTAACAATTTAGAACAGAGAATATTAACCCTCATCCTCGGATACCCCGGGGTCTCCCTATTTGCTACGCTACATCGACCCCTGGGACAATTAATTGAATTTTCCTCGCTTTACTGCTGGCCAAATGCTGGCTTTTCATTGGTTCAATCATCATTTTGTGATGGGCGAGTCGATGTACGTCATGACGTTTCGTATCGATTTTCGGCAGCTGATTCAAAGTTTTATTAGTACATTGTCCCAGGGTCGATGTACCGTAGCAAATAGAGAGACCCCGGGGTATCTGAGGATGATTAACCCTTTACTCCATAGATACTCACCTCTCCTCACTACTTGTAATAGCCTTTGGAAAACATTGTGGCAAAAGGTAAAATTTCTCATGACAAGCAATTTCCCCTTTTGCCACAGTGTTTTCTACACTATCAAAAGGTGTCATATAAACATAAGAAACAGCCTCCTCCTTGATGATATTAAGGCTCAATTAGAAATACCATAGAAATGCTGTATGGGGTAAAGGGTTGAGGATGGCAAAGACCATTCAATCTGTTCATAGATCTGCAGAGTCTTTGACTTTATTCTTTGATAGTTTGAAAAAAATATACTGTCAGTAAAACTGTATGAAGTAGCCAATGAAAATAAGGTGTACATTATTAGTTGTAAGGTCAGGTGGCAGGGGACTTGGAAACTTGTTCACGGCTGTGGTGAATCATGTCGCCTTGAGCCTAAGGCGAGGTGGTGACATGATTCGACACAGCCATGAACAAGTTTCCAAGTCCCCTGTTAACTAGCATACAACAAATTTATTACAGTGCAAAGTTTTATCCTTTCAAAGCATGTTACGCAAACTTTTCCTGTATTATAATCTCATTATCGAGTATGCTGACGAAATAAGAAATTCCCTTCTGTGGTCCCCCAATTCAATGAAAACTGATGTCACTGGAAACTGACGTCACTGGAAACTGATGTCACTAAAATGTGCAGTTTGGTGCATAAATAAGCAATCTGGTGATTGATCGACACCACCATTTTGGATGTTGTGTTGCACATGTAGTGATTTTTTGGGGCAGTCAAAAGGGAAACTGTCTTTACATGGTTTTTGCAAGGGAACAGGATATATATGTTCCCGGCATGTCAACCAGACTAACCTGGGCCGAAACATTTTGCTATCAGTCAAGTTTCCGTTTATCAAAGGACCAAGCAACCTTGTGATTAAATCAGTTATTGAAAAAAGTGGCTCCAGTGGATCCATAATTAAGTGTTAACTTGGACTAGTATTGTGTATAACAGAGATGCATTAGGCCCCCTTTTGCCATATATACCTGTCCTTTATTAATGAGATCTGTAAGCTGATTGGTCAGAATTTCCGTTTCATCACAAAGTCGCAGTAAATCGGTTCTCAAGGGACCAGAACAGTTGTCAGCAATACTGCGTCCATCTGCCACGACCATTCTCATAGCTTGTTCACCTGAAATATACCAATACCACAACCCTCTTGCTTGATATTTTTTTATTAGGGTTACTTATATAAAACAGACATCCATGCATACAAACATGTATGATGTTTCTAATATGGAGTGCAACACACGAAAAGGGTCATTCGGACATTTGCGTAAAGTGTTGTCTCTGATCAGCATGTGCAGTCCGCACAGGCTAATCCTAAACGACACTTTCTGATTTTATGTGATTTTTCTGTTTTACGCAAGTCTACTGTAGCACAAAATCTAATGTAGTCGTAAAGTGCCGTCTCGGATTAGTCTGCGCAGGCTAATCCAGGACGACACTTTACGCAAATGTCCGAATGCACCTTTTCGCGTGTTGCACTCCATATAATATTTAACTCTTTACCAAAGGACACAATTTTAGACTGGTCCAAACTGAAAGCTCTTGCAGACAATAAAATAAATGTAACTTAACAAATGAAATTTGTTTCAAGCAGGGAAGAAAACATTGTGGGAAAAGGAGAAAATGCTGGTTACCAGAATTTTTTTCCTTTTCCCATAATGTTTTTGAAAAGGTTTCTGATTCAGGATCGTAAAAACCAGGGATTGTTTGGGAAAGGGTTAAAACTACTTCTTACATGTTTGCAGAAAAACAGCTTTAGATAACATTGAGAGAAAAGGCTCATGGCTCTTTGTTCCTATTTCCTCACTTCATTCCAAGCAGTTCAAGAAACAAGTATTCTTGCACATGTTTTTCTGCTGTGTTACTTGTGCTTGCTTTAAAAGGTATTTTAAACAAATCTTTAATAATAATGGGGTTTAACTCCTATCATCATGATATGTTAACCCTTTACCACACAATCCCAACTTTTAACGATTCTTAGAAAGAAGCCTTTTGAAAACATTGTGGGAAAAGGAGAAAATGCTGGTAACCATATTGTTTGGTAAAGGGGTAACATCATTCAAACAAATAAAAACGTAAGTTCATTTTGCAAGAGTTAACCCTTGAGCACAAAATCCTGATTTTTAACGACTCTATGCAAGAAGCCTTTTGAAAATGTTGTGGGAAAAAGTGAAAATGCTGGTGACCATTATTTTCTCCTTCTCCCATAGTGTTTTCTACACTTGCAACAACAAATTTTGATATTCTAACCACATTTATCATCTGCAAATGCTTTCAATTTTGACTGGTTTAAAATTATGTTGTTTGGTAAAAAATTAACTCTTTACCACATGACAAAATTTTGGACTAGTCCAAATTGAAAGCTTTCCAGTCAACTAAATAATTTGTATCAAAAATTGAAATTAGATTTGGAAAGGGTAGAAAACATTGTGGGAAAAGGAGAAAATGCTGGTAACCAGCATTTTCTCCTTTTCCAACAATGTTTTCAAAAGGCTTCTTTCTCAGGGTCGTTAAAAGTCGAGACTGTGTGGTAAAGACTTAAGGTTCATACCTAATCCTCGGTCATCAATGCTTGGATTATTGAGCCATCTTTGGGCCTGCTCCACTTTTCCCTCGACAGTGGGAGCAGGTTTTCTGATCCCACTTCTTTCTGTGTCCATGATGCCAGTATTTGCTAGGGACTGAAGCTCTTTAAGCTTCTGCTGCATCTCTCTGGCCAGGGACATGGCTTGTGGACTATTGCCCTGAAATTCATGAAAAAAATTGTTTTTTTTTTTAAATGACTAATTGTTTATATTGGAATTAAAGTATACTTATTATCCAATTATGCGCCCTCTTTCACTTATTACATTGTTTGTTTATAGATTCATTACAGGCAATCTGTGCACACTTGTATTGTTTTGTATTGCACCTTTAACTGTTTTTTTTGGTGACATGTAATTATGTTATGTAACAATTTTTGCTTTATTATGGGGTTCACACATCGCCTGTTTCCTGCGGAGACCTCGTAACTACAGGTTGAATCAGGCAGCAGTTGCGATGTTTTTGCGGTGAATCTAAGGTATCCTTAATAAAATGTCTTACTCATTTACTCTAAATTGCACGCTTTCTTAACCCTTTACCCCATAAGGTATTTCTATATTATCTCTAATTGACCTTAAATAACAGCAAGGATGAAGCTGTTTCTTATGTGTATATGACACCTTTTGATAGTGTAAAAAACATTGTGGCAGAAGGTGAAATTGCTTGCCATGAGCAATTTCACCTTTTGCCACAATGTTTTCCAAAGGCTCCCACAAGCAATGCGTAAAAATGAGTATCTATGGAGAAAAGGGTTAGGTGTATTTACACTTTTTCCCACAATTTTCTGTGTAACGTAACGTTTAAGACGTCACATGTGTTTATATCAATTTATTTTATTCTATTATGTACTCCTGAGGAAGGCAAATGCCGAAACATCGTACAGTACATAAACATTAACATTTTAATATGTGTTGTTCTTGTTATTTAACCCTGAAATTTACGGTAACCCTCCATAGTGCAGGCTAAATCTAGTCAAATTCAAAACAACTGCTTGTGAGACATTAAACCAAGGTCTCGTGTGACGGTGCCAAACGCCAAACACGTTAAAGAACCTGGCGAAGTTCTCAGTAGTTTCGACCTGTATGTTTGCACTATCAACTAACCATCTCCTGGGAACGTCGCTCAGATGGGCAACCGGTAGCGATGATAAATAAACGGAAATAAACATGCTTATATATGAGCCATGCTCTGGCACAATGGGGCTTAATGCATCTAAACGGTCAGTCTGCGCAGTCGGTGCAGGCTGACTTTGGTTGAAACTTTTCACCTACAAAGGAGCTTAACCCTTTACTCCATAGATACGCATTTCTTGTAAAGCCTTTGGAAAACATTGTGGCAACAGGTGAAATTGTTCGCGACGAGCAATTTCACCTTTTGTCCCAATGTTTTCTGTGCTATCAAAAGGTGTCATTTACACATAAGAAACAGCTTCATCCTTGTTGAAATTTTGGGTCAGTTAGAGATACCATAGAAATGCCTAATGGGGTAAAGGGTTAACTACAATAAACCCTATACAAGTCTGAATTTTTATCAGTTGATAACTTATATTCTGCAAAATAATTAACCCTTTCCCAAACGACAAACTTTTGGACTAGACCAAATTGAAAGCATTTGCAGACAACAATTCAACTCTTGCTGAAAAGATGATTTCTATGATAGGGTAGAAAACATTGTGGGAAAAGGAGAAAATGCTGGTTACCAGCATTTTCTCCTTTATCCACAATGTTTTCAAAAGGCTACTATTCCAGACCCGTAAAAACCAGTTTGTCATTTGGGAAAGGGTTAATTAGTTGAAAGCATTTGCAGACAATAAATTGATGGTGGTTCAAATGATGAAATTTGTCCTTGATAGGATGGAAAACAGGAGAAAACGCTGGTTACCAGTAGTTTTCAAAAACCTTATACTAGTGATCATTACAAGTTGGGAATGGTAATAAAGATGATAGCATGAGCTACCTTTCCCTGCTGCCTGAGTTCATTCAGTGCCTGACTCATCGATTCCAGGTTACTTATAGACTTTGTGATCTGGTCCCTCTGGGCTGGGTTGGTACAGCGTTCAGCAATCTTTTTGGCATCTTCGATGATCTGCTTCATTGCTTTGTCACCTGTAAGATAAAAGAAAAATAAAGACTCCATCCAGTACAGTCAAACTCAAGTTAACCTTTTTCCAAACAATACCCTGATTTAACTCATTACCAAATAAAAGTGTCTAAAAATTTGAAATTTGTTTTCTGAAGGGTAGAAAACATTGTGGGAAAAGGAGAAAATGCTGGTTACCAGCATTTTCTCCTTTACCCACAATGTTTTCTAAAGGCTTCTTTCTCAGGGGCATCAAAAGTAGGGATTGTGTGGTAATGGGTTAATAACCTTGAAAAAGAAGGCTTTTGAAAACATTACCAGTAGATATTATTAGTTTTCTCCTTTTCCCACAATGTTCTCAGAAAGCTTTTTCGTGAAGGTTGTTAACCCTAATCCTGTTAAGTTACAAAAATAAAATTTTCTATTCTACAATAAAACCACAAAAAATTGGTGTTTCGAAATTACGTTTTGCGGAAAATTATTTCCATATCAGACACCATTTTCTCCTTTTTGCCACAATGTTTTCTACCATTTCAAAGACAGATGTCATCCTTTGAGCTATATCTAATCATTAGCAAATGTCATGAGTTTGGTCAGGTCCAAAATTTTGTCTTTTGGTAACATAGAATAACCCTCGAAGTGCAAACTAGATCAAACATTTCTGGTCTAGATTATAAAGCCTCATGAGTGGAATATCATGGTTGCTTTAGTCAAGATAATTTTAGCAAAGTAAACAGTGTAGATGAATTATCACACTACACATTTTGTGCAGTCTGATCTTGATCGACACTATCTTCATAGGTAACGCTATCAAAAAGTTCTGTAAAGGTAAACTTTGACATACCTGAACTTCCAACTAAAGCAGTCGGATCAGCCAGCCAATCATGTGCAAGTTTCATCTTCTGTTCAATGGCACTCTGAAAAAAATTTATACAATTTATTTTTTCACCAAATATTATTGGGTAACATAATTGTGGTTTTAAAAAAAGGTTTTAAAACAATTATAAATCTATTTCCGTCAAAATCTTCTTGTAGATCCTGAAGTATTACATTTATTCTAAATTTCAGACTGGTATTGCAAAAAACAATAAATCTACCATTTTGATTTGCAGAATGCCTCATTTATAAATGGATGTTGCTGAAAAGTATCCACTTTTAGTATGCCCAATACTAATCTATTGATAAACTTAAAAGTTTTTTACAATCTTTCAACTTTATTTTAGACAAACCACCAGATAAGCTCACTTTTTCATGTATGCCCTGGGTTTCATCAGTACTAAACTGGGGCTCTGACATGTCTTGCCTAGGGAAATTTCCACATAAGCTATATTATCTCGAGCGAGGAGCTGAAAGGCTTTTGGATTAGACATTTAGTTTTTGATTTGTGCACAATACAATGACATCATGAGTGCTATGGTGATTTTACTCCTATGTGAAGAATGAGCCCAAAGTCTCTAGGGTTTGCATCCTACACTGAGTCACTTAGGACCCTTGATTCTGATAGGGCTGAATGACTTAACCCTTTAACCCATAAGGCATTTCTATGGCATCTCTAATTGACCCTAAATAACAGCAAGGATGAAGCTGTTTCTTATGTGTAAATGACGCCTTTTGATAGCATAGAAAACATTGTGATAAAAGGTGAAATTGCTCGTGACGAGCAATTTCACCTTTTGCCACAATGTTTTCCAAAGGCTTCTACAAGCAATGTGTTGAAATGAGTATCTATGGAGTAAAGGGTTAAAGGCCCAATAACAGCCCCCTAAAAAAATGTAAGTGATGAAATGCATTTAAGTATGGAAGATGACAATCTGTCATTGTGTGGTTGATCGAAGAATGGATCACTGACAGAAAAGTGATTCTAAAGGAAAACAAAAGATAGAGTGGCCTGGCATTTTTTAACCAAGTTTTGAAGTTAATTTCTCTGCCAGTGAATAAAACTTAGACCGACCACATTAATTCGACCGACCGATTCACAATAATTTCCTCCAAACTTTTAAACTGTATGACTAAAATTCAAATGCATTTTAACACTTGCTTTGTTTACTATTGTCCATATTGTTACTTTAACTCTTTACCAGACTATTTTTTTTTACACTAGTCTAAAGTTAAAGCATCTGCAAATGACGCCACAAAAGAGATTGAAATTCAAATTGGGAGGTGTAGAAAACATTGTGGAGAAAAGGAGAATATGCTGGTAACTAGCATTTTTTCCTTTTCCTACAATATCTTCAAAAGGCTTGGATGGTAAAGGCTTAAAAGAAATTGGATTCAAACCTGGGCTTTTTTCATAACAGCTAAATCATCTGCATCCCATTCCTCTTCGTCGTAAGTGGTTAACTGTAGAACACGGATAATTTCAAGAATCTCGTCGGACATTTTTCGGACAACATATTCTCTGTTTGTAAGCGCATCCTGTGCTCCTAGACCTGAAAAAGTTTTGACTCTATACAAAGTGATCCCAAGATTAAACAACCCTGAGTAAGAATGGCTTTTGAAAAACATTGCGGGAAAAAGAAAAAATCAATTAACCAGCATTTTTTCTGTCCTTTTAAGTCTTTACCACAAAATCCTGACTTTTAACCACCCTGAGATAGATGCCTTTTGAAAACACTGTGGGAAAAGGAGAAAATGCTGGTAACCAGCATTTTCTCCTTTTCCCACAATGTTTTCTTACCTTCCCCCCAAAAATTTCAAATTTCAAGTCACTTTCACTTTGTCGTCTGCAAATGCAGACTAATATTTTGTCGCTGGTTAGTGTAAAACATGATCTGGCTGCATAAAATATGTAAACTGATCTTTGGTTTACACTGTCCATTTTGCCAAGACATTCTTGAGGAAAGTAACCTTGAAAATAAAAATTTTTAAGCTTTGTTATCTAGACTGAAATATCTGACAAACCTCTACCACATGTCAACAATGTAAACTGTTCCAAATTGAAAGCATTTGCAGACAACAAAATAAATGAGACTCAAAAATTCATATTTGGTTTGGGAAGATATTGTTGGAATAGGAGAAAATGCTGGTTATCAACAATTTCTCCTTTTTCAAAAAATCTTAACTCATTAACAACAGCTTTTAACTCATTAACAAACGACACTATTTCAGGCTTGTCCAAATCAAAAGCATTTGCAGACGACAAAATAAAAGTGACTGAAAATTTGAAATTTGTTTTGGGAAGGGTAGAAAACATAGTGGGAAAAGGAGAAAATACTTGTTACCAGCATTTTTTTCTCCTTTTCCTACAATGTTTTCTACCAGTCACAAAACTAACTTGAATTTTTTCAGTCACTTTTATTTTGTCATCTGCAAATGCTTTCGATTTGAACAAACTTTAAATTTAGTCGTTTGGTAATGAGTTAAATTCATGTGGTTCTAAATAAAAATGTACCCTTTTACACACATGACAAAATTATGGACCTGTCCATATCTGAAACATTGTCCCCTATTAATAATTAAGACCTTGTATGAGTTGGAAGTAAATATCTACAGTAATGACACATCTTCGCAAGCCAAGGATACTTACTCCCACTTTGTTCTTTACGTACCCTTGGCTGCTCACTTCTTTAAAAATCGAAACTCCTGCTGCTCCACCTATCGAATATCACAAGTTGTGTAACTTTTCTGATGTTATTTCTGACCAATCAAAATCCTCGTAATAAAATTTGTTAGGTTATGCATCAAATATGGCTGCATTTTCGTATTCATGACATCAAAAAGAAGACAAACAGACATACGATAATTCGAAATCATTTGGCTGTGGGCGGGCGCTGCCATTATTGTTTTCTGTTTTGCGAAAGATTTCTTATTATGGATGGTTTGATTGGACCCTATGGGTTTTGATCGCATCCAATGAAACGGTGCAGTGGGAGCTTCAATTTTTAAAGAGGCGAGCGGCCAAGGGTACTACCTTAGTATCCTTGGCTTATGAAGCTGGTAATGACAGAGATTTTTAAAAATTTCTATAGTTTTTGTACTATGACAACACCACCACCAACAACAGGACAGACACAAAACTTCCATGAAAACAGGCGAAATGAAAATCATATTCAGACAGTACACTTACCACCTTCTTGTTTTGCTGTGATGAAAATCTTGATACCAGAAATCAAAACAGGTGTAAGGTTTTTAACTTGTTCTAGAGACCTAATTAACATTTCTCTATGGACTTGATGGGTCAGTTCTTTCTCCCTGGCATCCACCTCCTTGGTCATTCTGGTCAATACTGGAGTTAAATTCTGTAGAAATATTGAAAGTTTAACTCTTTACTACATAACCCCTGAGAAAGAAGCCTTTTGAAAAGATTGTAGGAAAATGAGAAAATGCTGGTAACCAGCATTTTCTCCTTTTCCCACAATGTTTCTACCCTTCCCAGGACAAATTTGAATTTTTGGGCGATACATACTGTATGTTGTCATCTGCTTTCAATTTTGAGCAATATAAAAATTTGTCATATGGTAAAAGGTTAAAGTAACATATGATAACCATAGACTGACATTCAATATTGACCACCAGAATGTCTCTCTTACAAATTCAGTTGTAACTGTTACTAACAAGAATCATGGAAAAGTCATAATCCTTTATACATGTTTAACTCTCTACCTCATGAAAAAAGTTTTTGCTAATGGTAGATATTGCTAAAATGGTGAAAATTTCTTTGGAAGGGTAGAAAACATTGTGGGAAAAGGAGAATATGCTAAAAGAGCCTTTTACCTCAAAGTTTTTAAAAACTGAGGATTGTGTGGTAGAGGTTTTAAAGAAAAAAGATTCCAAGGGTGCCTACAGTGTATGCAGGCAAAAATTGCAAATGAGTACTGTATTCTAACATGACACGCGACTTTGGCTCTATAAACACAGTGCAAGGAAAACGTGGTAAAATCTGCAACAATCCATGTAGAGTGACGTCATCCTATATCGAGTGACGTCATTCCATGAGTGAGTTATTCAATGGAACATAATCTTCATCCGCGTTCTTACTCTCAGTTTGAACTTGTTTTCCTTTCATTAAGAACTGGCCATGTTAGAATCGAAATAATCTTCTTTCTATCTATCCTGGTATATCGTTCAATAAACCACGTTGTGAGTTATGAGGCGCAATGAATAACCCACTCGGGCTATCGCCCTCGTGGATTATTTATTGTGCCTCATAACTCACAACTGTGGTTTATTGAACGATATACCACGATAGAAAGAAGATTATTTCTTAATTAACCCTTTCCCAAACAATCCCTGGTTTTTACGGGTCTAGAATGTTAGCCTTTTGAAAACATTGTGGGAAAAGGAGAAAATGCTGGTAACCAGCATTTTCTCCTTTTCCCACAATGTTTTCTACCCTATCATAGACAGAAATCATCTTTTCAGCAAGAGTTGAATTGTCGCCTGCAAATGCTTTCAATTTGGTCTAGTCCAAAAGTTTGTCGTTTGGGAAAAGTTTAATTTAACTCACAACCAAATGACAAAACTGTAGACTGGTTCAAATCGAAAGCATTTGCAGAAGACAAAATAAAAGTGACTGAAAAATTGAGATTTGTTTTGTGAAGGGTAGAAAACATTGTGGGAAAAGAAGAAAATGCTGGTAACCAGCATTTGCTTCTTTTCCCACAATGTTTTCTAAAGGCTTCTTTCTCAGGGGCGTCAAAAGTAGGGATTGTGTAGTAATGGGTTAAACCATTACTTTACATTTACTTACTTTTACATAGGTGACTAAATCTTCCATTCTGTCTACCACCTCAGTGATAGCTAGGTATTCCATGACATTCTTACAAACCCGGATAATTTTTCTAACCTCTGATTCATCAAACGCAAGGAGTAAAGAGGATGTGCCTTGGAGAATGCCTGAAAAAAAAACAAAAACAAAAAAACATGAAATTATGCGGGTTTTAAAGAATTGAATTTGCTCTTGACCCACCAACAAAATTTTAGACTTGTAAAGACTGGAGAATATTTGCAGTTGACAAGTTTTTACCAACTAATAAAGTTTAGTTTTTTAATAAGTAGAAAACCTTGTGGGACCAGGAAAAAATGCCATTTAGAAAATTTTGTCCTTTTCTCAACCGATATTGTCATTTACACTTTACCCAATAACCAAATTAAAAGCATTTGCACTCGATAAAATAAATCGGACTCAAAAATTGAAAGCTGAGTTTGGAAAAGTAGAAAACATCGTGGGTAAAGGAGAAAATGCTGGTAACCAGCATTTTCTCCTTTTCTGACAATGTTTTCAGAAGTTTTCTTTCTCAGAGTTGTTAAAACCTGGGACATGGCAAAGGGTTAAAACACCTGAATATTTGAAGGTTATGACTAAGACTACGATCGCATTTGTGGTCCAAGTCTTAAATCTTTACCACACAATCCCAACTTTTAAAGACTCTGGGAAAGAGGCCTTTTGAAAACATTGTGGGAAAAGGAGAAAATGCTGGTGACCAGCATTTTCTCCTTTTCCCTCAATGTTTTCTACCCACTGAAAAAAGAAATCAGCATTTTAACAACATTTAATTTGTCGTCTGCATATGCTTTCAATTTGGACCAGTCTAAAATTTTGTCGTTTGGTTAAGAGTTGAGACTTCGTATGATTTTCTACTATTTCAATATTAGGATATATGAGAGCTGTTCTAGAAGGAACTAAATGCACACAATGGGGAATTAGTGCAGTTTTTGTTTTGATACACTGAGAAGATTAATCAGACCTCCAGAAAAGAGAAAGCGATGCTCTTCTAAATCTATCATTTCTCTTCAAAACCCCATGTTGTGGGTACTCATTAGAATTGTCTCGATGAGACAATTCTAATGAGTACCCACAACATAGGGTTTAAAGGAGAATAACCAATTTTTTCAATTTTTAAATCAAATTGACTCCCTCTATCTGGAGGGCTGGATTAACAGTGGAATTTGAAAATAAATGCCTGGATATGCGTTTTTCTGCCTTTTGTGCTGAACTCTTTACAACACAAAATAAAAAATACCCTTGTCCAAACTGAAAGCATTTGAAGACAACAAATAAAAAGCGGCTGAAATGATGGAATTTGTGTTTGGAATTATTTTTGGAAGAGAAGCAAATGCTATCAACCAGCAATTGTTCCGTTTTCCCAACCGTTTTCTAATCTACGAAACAGAAGACTTCTTCCTCAGTTTCATTAAAACTCAAAATTGTTTTGTAAAGGGTTTACTGTATTCTTTCCACCATATTCCAGAGAAACATACCAGGGTTGATCCAGAAATTCATACGATGGGCCTATTACTTCCGTATTACTAGCTTATTCAGTGTATAATTTGGTAATATTGTAGTTAAAATTTTTAGCAAATTATCTCTAGCGGCCTTAAACTGTGTTACCGTAGCAACATATGTACGCTTAAGCGGGGGAGCGTAAAAGAAATTAAATACATGTTAAAAAAATCAAGTTTTCTTAAATTTTAGCTTGAATTTTTTTGGCACAAATTAGTATGACACTGGTATGACATCATGACATCATTCCGTATACACTGTTGTGAAAGTTGTCATGAAGACACATTATTTTTCATAAGACAGAAAAATCCAAGGGAATAGTGACATGACGCCAACACCAAAATCAGAATGCCGGTCAGTTATAAAATTCTGCCATGATCTTGGTCATAGACCAATGCAGATATTTCAGATGATGGAGAAAACAGGAATAAAGTGCAGTAGAGAACTTGTGTTTAAGTGGCACCAGAGATTCAAGGAGGGTCGGACTTCAATAGTGGATGATGAACGCCAAGGTAGGCCTGCAATGCGTCACAACCTGATTGATGACGTCAGAACTGTAGTAAACAGTGATAGACGCATGACATTACGTGAAATGGCTGATAAGATAGGGGCATCTTATGGACCTTAAAACAGCCACACAGAGAATTGTTCAACAGTTCGATTCCAAATGGTACGAGGACACTTTCAGCATGTGGGTACGTCGAGCACAGAATGTGTGAGAGTAAATAGTGACTATGTAGAGAAGAGTTAATGATGAAGTCAAGTTGACGTCGTGTTTGACGTTCTTGCTCCCCAGCCCAGGTGCGTGGCCTATGTCTTAAATTTGTCACTGGACAATCACTGTTTAATGTACACATTTAAAAATTTCCATGTCTATTGCACAGATGTCATATTTAATGACAATATAATTTTTGTTTTGATGAATTTCTGGATCAACCCTCGTATGTCCAGATTTAATGCTACCAAACAAATCATATTCTTTGCAATCATCTTGTCACTCAATTTCAAGTTGTCATAATGAAACAGATGTTTTATGACAAGGTGTTTCCAACGATAGTTGTCCATAAGTGTCACAAACAATGATTTCATATTCCTAGCAGTTATTCTAATTGACCTTTCTGTAAACGCAAGCTTGGCACCCCCCCGCCCCCCCATTTAGTAACGTGGTATATCGGTTGTCAAGCCCAACAAGCTAACCAGAAAATGGCGTCGAATACAGAGAAAGAGCATTTAGTTCAGTTTTATTCAAGCTGATTTTTCGCTTTTATTTCAGTTTTATTCTAGCTGATTCTTCGCCCCTAAGTTAATTACAGAAATTTTTTCCCAAACTTTTTCTAATTTCAAATAATTTTGGCTGTTTTGATAATTAAATAGACACCATCAAATTATCGTATGTCTATAACAAATTGTGTCAGACTTTTTTGTTTACATGATGCCCAATGCTGCGTTTTTATTGACCGATAAGACGTTTGAACACCTATCGATCAAAGTCGACAGAAAGGTCAATTAACCCATTACCACTCAATCCCTTCTTTTGACACCCCTGAGAAAGAAGCCTTATGAAAACACTGTTGGAAAAGGAGAAAATGCTGGTAACCAGCATTTTCTCCTTTTCCCACAGTGTTTTCTACCCTTTCCAGAACAAATATCTATTTTTCAGTCACCTTTATTTTGTCGTCTGCAAATGCTTTCAATTTGAACCAGTCCAAAATTTTGTCATGTGGTAAAGAGTTAAGATTATGCTTTCCAATTAATTCATTTTCAATGTGCTGATAAAGTCAGCCTTTTTACCCCTTGAACCATCAATAAGCTTCTTGCGAGCTGGAGCGGAGAAAGGGTCTTTAATGAGCATGTCAGAAGCTTGCAGAAGTTGTATGGAAGATTCTTCAACTCTTATCAGTGCTGGAGGCATATCTTGTCTCAGTATCTGATCTTCACTATGGTCGATAGTCTCATACCCAACCTGCAAAAAGAAATTCACAAATCATCAAGGATACTCGTGTAATCCCCATTTTATTCCTTTTCTACACTGTTTTCTAGCCTTTCATTGACAATTCCAACTGTTTCAGTCATATCAAAATTGCACTCTGTAATTGCTTTTAACTCATTACAAAACGACAAAATTTTAGGTGTGTCCAAATCAAAAGCATTTGCAGACAACAAAATAAAAGTGACTGAAATTTTGAAATTTGTTTTGTGAAGGGTAGAAAACATTGTGGGAAAAGGAGAAAATGCTGGTTACCAGCATTTTCTCCTTTTCCCACAATGTTTTCTAAAGGCTTCTTTCTCAGGGTCGTCAAAAGTAGGGATTGTGTGGTACTGGGTTAATTTGGACATGTGAAAAGAAATTGTAGTTTGACCCTTTACCACACAGTTCTGACCTTTTACGACCCTGTGAAAGAAAGCTTTTGAAAACATTTTGTGAAAGGGGAAAACACTGGTTACCAGCCTTTTCTCCTTTATTAAAACAACATTTTACACCTTCTCAAATCAAACTTTGGTTGTGTTGGGGTTTAACGCCACTTTAACAGCTAAGGTCATATCATGGCGGTCGGTGACGCACATGTATTTCCTGGCTTTCTCACACCGGTACTAACACTACTTTCTTTCCAAAGCCACCGACTACTTTTCTCACATGCTTCAGCAGTGGTGAGAGCCGAAAGTACGCCGGAAAGAAAGTTCGCCTCAACCGGGTATCGAACTCACAACCACCAGATCATGAGTCCAACAAGCTCACCACTGAGCCACCCGGGCGGGCTTCAAATCAAACTGTAATTTCTGAGAAACAGTTTTTGTCACCTGAAAGTGCTTTCAATTTGGAGCAATCTTTCATTTTGGAATAAAGTTAATAATGAGTCAAAGTTAGATCTTGTGCAACGCCAAAGTTCTGGGATTGATAAACTCTAGCTGTGAGGAAACCACAGGCTTACGTGTAACAACTCCTTACTATGTCAAATCATTTTTAACCCTTTACTCCACAGATACTCATTTCTACGCATAGCTTTTAGGAGTTTTTGGAAAACACAGTGACAAAAGGTGAAATTGCTCGTGATGAGCAATTTCACCTTTTGTCACAATGTTTTCTGTGCTATCAAAAGGTGTCATATACACATAAGATCCGCTTACACTTGATCCTTGTTGTTATTTAGGGTCAATCAGAGATACCATACAAATGCCTTACAGGGTAAAGGGTTAAACCTTTTACAGACCGTCCTAAGTTTGAATAATCCTGATGACCAAGTCTTCTGAAACCATTGTGGGAAAACGTGGAAATGCTAACATGTATTTTCTCCTTTTCTCCCACAATGGTTACTATCATTTCAAAAACAGAAAAAATCTTTAGCCCTTTACCAAACAATCCCTGGTTTTTATGACCCTGAGATAAAAGCCTTTTGAAAACATCGTGGGCAAAGGAGAAAATGCTGGTAATGATGCATAATTATATATGATATTTTGAAGCAAAAGGACATAACACTCCTTGCAAAAAAAAAATCTCCTTTTGTCAAAATATTTTCTAAGGTGGTACATGTATACTGCAGAGATAACAGTTCTCTACAGGAGGCCATGAAATTAACCCTTTACCTCAGAATCCTACTTTCTAATGACTCTGAGGTAGAAGCCTTTTGAAAACATTGTAGGAAAAGGAGAAAATGCTGGTAACCAGCATTTTCTCCTTTTCCCACAATGTTTTCTATCTGTCTTAAGACAAACTCTATTTTTTCACTCATGTTACATTTGTCAACTGGTACTGCTTTCAATACCAAATAGTTAAGAAAAGGGTTAACTCTTTACCAGACGACAAAATTGTGGCTTTGTCCAAACTGAAAGCATTTGCAGATGAAAATTTCAGTGTGGCTCAAATGGTGTAATTCTTCTTTGATAGAGCAGAAAACATTGTGGTAAAAGGAGAAAATGCTTGTTACCAGCATTTTCTTCTTGTCCCATAATGTTTTCAAAAGGCTTCTTTCTCAGGGTCGCCAAAAGTAGGAACTGTGTGGTAAAGGATTAGCAGAGATGATGCATTAGTGCAGACTCTGGAATGCTGAAGTGCATCTTAACTCTTTACCAAACGACAAAATTTTGGACTTGTCCAAATTGAAAGCATTTGCAGACGACAAAATAAAAGTGACTGAAAAATCAAAATTTGATTTGGGAAGGGCAGAAAACATTGTGGGAAAAGGAGAAAATGCTGGTTACCAGCATTTTCTCCTTTTCCCACAATGTTTTCAAAAGCTTTCTTTTTCAGGGTCGTTAAAAGTCGGGATTGTGTGGTAAAGAGTTAATCCTTTACCACACAATCCCGCAATTCTGAGTTCTATCCATACAGTCTGAGAAATAAAGCCTTGTGAACATTGTTGAAAAGGGGAAACATGCTGGTAAACAGCATTTTTCTCCTTTTACCACAATGTTTTCTGCCCTTTCACAGAAACTTCTCATTTCATCTGAGCCTAATTTAGTTTGTGTCTGCAAAGCCCTTACAACCCTTTACAAAACAACAAAATTTCAGAATGGTCCAAATTGAAAGCATTTGCAGACAACACAATAAAAGTGACTGAAATTTTGAAATCTGTTTTGGGAAGGGAAGAAAACATTGTGGGGAAAGGAGAAAATGCTGGTGTAACCAGCATTTTCTCCTTTTCCCACAATGTTTTCAAAGGGCTTTTCCTTCAGGGTCCTTAAATGTTGGGATTGTTTGGTAAAGGGTTAATGATTTTTACAGGATAATCAAGAAGCTGATGGAAAATATTATTCACAAGCTCTGATGGTGGGTGTACTGCAATCCTATACCATACCATTCCCAGTTCTAACATTTTAACCCATTACCACACAATCCCTACTTTAATTTGACGCCCCAGAGAAAGAAGCCTTTAGAAAACATTGTGGGAAAAGGAGAAAATGCTGGTAACCAGCATTTTCTCCTTTTCCCACAATGTTTTCTACCCTTCACAAATCCAATTTCAAATTTTCAGTTACTTTTATTTTGTCCTCTGCAAATGCTTTCGATTTGGACAAACCTAAAATTTTGTTGTTTGGTAATGAGTAAACTCTTTAATTACCACACAATGATGACTTTTGATGACCTTTGGAAAGAATCCTTTTGAAAACTTGGTGGGAAAAGGAGAAAATGCTGGTAACCAGCATTTTCTCCTTTTCTCACAAAGTTTACTACCCTATCAACATACAAATGCACAACTTGAGCCACAGTGGAATTGTCGTGTAGGCGTGGCTAAAATTTTGTCGTGCGGTAAAGAGTTAAACGAGAGCCGTCAGAGACAGGTTATCCTCTCCGAACACGCGCTTGTCATAAAATGTATGAAACTGATATGAATTCATTTTTTTTATCCTAAAAGGACCTGTTCATGCTCCAAAAAACTGAAGTGAAAAGGCAATTACTATCTTAGAGATATTCCCAATTTATATTTAAGTCGACAAACGAATGGACAGACTGACAAAATTATTTTCGGGACGATAGTAACTGAAATGTGAAATTTTGATCAGCAAGATAATGGAGAAAAACTGACTCTAACTCTACAATGAAGCCCCTTTTCTCCTAAATTGTCTTGAATCATGGAAAACTTTGTACATTGTTCCTAGGAGTTCAGATATGAAGTTTCATAAAATTTGGGCGTCAGGGTTGTGGAGAAATGGCTTCGGACGGATGGGCTTTAAAAGAAAACACGGGAAAAGGAGAAAATGCTCAGTTCATATTTACCAACCATTCTAAGGAACATTCTTGGTTTTACTCTCTAAAATTTTTGAAATTTGAAAACGAACACACAATTTGAAAAAATGCTTTAGCCAATCAGAAGTTGTGTTACTTTAACTCTCTACCAAATAACAAAATTTTGAACTGTTGCAAATTGAAAGCATTTGCAGACGACAAAATAGATGTGATTAAAAAATTGACATTCGTTTTTAAAAGTATAGGAAACATTTTGGGAAAAGGAGAAAATGCTGGTTACCAGCATTTTCTCCTTTTCCAAAAATGTTTTCCAAAGGCCTCTTCCTCTGGGTCATAAAAACTAGGAATTGTGTCGTAAAGGGTTAATTCTTTACCAAAACGACATACATGTATTATTTCAGACTGGTCTAAATTGAAAGCAACTGCAGACAACGAATCAAAGGTGACCCAAATGAAAAAATTTGTCCCTGCTATGATAGAAAACATTGTGGGAAAAGGAGAAAATGCTGGTTACCAGCATTTTCTCCTTTTCTCATAATGTTTTCAAAAGCCTTCTGTCCCAGGGTCGTTAAGTCGGGATTGTGTGGTAAAGGGTTAAAATTTAGAAAAGAGTGGAAGGACAAGTTTGAAGAATAAGACTAAGAGCATTCTTTGAAAGGCTGGTAAATACAAACCCAGCAATTTCTCCTTTTCCCACAATGTTTTTTCAAAGGCTTCTTTCTTCAGGGTTGTTAAAACACAAGATTATTTGGTACTGGCTACAAGTTGAAGGGTTTCAAAAGGACTTTTTTTAATGAAAATTAAGATGGCCCCCATCAAAGACCTTACCTTGACCAGGTTGTCAACGGCCATCTTGACCACTTGGATGGGTCTGGAGAGGTCTGGCATTGCATTTCCATCTTCAGCTTCTTCATGAAGGATGACAAGTTTTGAGACCTGAAAGTACATAATTCATTACATGCATTATCATAAAACCATATTCTTTAACCTTTAAGCTTTAATAAGTGTGACTGACCTTTTGTGGACAGTGTAGATCAAGATCAGACTGCACAGAACGTGCAGTCTGATCTTATGCCTACATTGTCCAAAAAGAGGGTATTTTTATCCAGGAAAAAAGTTGACCCTTTACAGAGCTCCAGATAAGATGGAGTGATGGTTTCCTAAATCCATTATTTCTCCTCGAAATCTGATGTTGTGGGTACTCATTAGAACCGTCTCCACCAAACGATTCTATTGAGTACCCACAACACAGGGTTTAGTGGATAATAATTAATTTTTTCAATTGTGAAATCAAAATCATTCCCTCTATCTGGAGCTCTGCCTTTACCAAACAATCCCTGGTTTTTACAACCCTGAGATAGTAACCATTTGAAAACATTGTGGCAAAAGGAGAAAATGCTGGTAACCAGCATTTTCTCCTTTTTCCACAATGTTTTCTACCCTACTTTCAATTTTCGAGTTAAAAAATTATTTTGTCATCTGCAAGTGCTTTCAATTTGGATCAGTGTTAGATTTTGTCGTTTGGTAAAGCCTTAACCATTACCACACAATCCCTACTTTTGACGACCCTGAGAAAGCAGCCTTTAGAAAACATTGTGGGAAAAGGAGAAAATACTGGTAACCAGCATTTTTTTCCTTTTCCTACAATGTTTCCTACCCTTCACAAAACAAATCTCAAATTTTCAGTCATTTTTATTTTGTCGTCTGCAAATGTTTTCAATTTGGACCAGTCTAACATTTTGTTGTTTGGTATTGGGTTAAACATATCATTTTCAGGTTTCTGCTGTCAACTTAAGAAATCTTTATGCAGCTTATTAAGCAGGTTAACACTTTACCAAACATCTAATCTCGTTTAACCGGCCGATTAGCTCAGTAGGTAGAGCGTAGGACTCGTGAACACCATGTTTTGGGTCTCTACAGGTTGTGGGTTCGAGTCCCCGGCTGGCCAACTAAAAAAAATTATTAATAGTCTTTCGGATGAGACGTTAAACCGAGGTCCCGTGTGATGGTGCTATACACCAAGCACATTAAAGAACCAGGCGGAATTCTCAGTAGTTTCGTCCTGTATCCTTGCACTATCCCCCGTAACAACTAACCATCTTCTGGGGCGTCGCTGACAGATGGGCAACAAGTAGCGATGATAAATAAACGAAAATAATCAATCAACCAAACATCTAGATTTTAGACTGGTTCACACAGTGGAAAAGGGAGATAATGCTGGTTACCAGCATTTTCTCCTTTTCCTACTGTGTTTTCGGTAGACTTCTTTTTCAGGGTCGTCAAAAGTTAGGATTGTGCAGTAAAGGGTTAATCCATCCCCATTGAAAAATGAAGCAAAGCAGGTCATCACACGATCATAATATATATTTAACCCATTACCACACAAGAAAAATTTAGACTGGTTCAAACTGAAAGCATTTGCAGACGACAAAATAAAGGTGACTGAAAAATTGAAATTTGTTCTGGAAAGGATAGAAAACACTGTGGGAAAAGGAGAAAATGCTGGTTACCAGCATTTTCTCCTTTTCCCACAGTGTTTTCAAAAGGCTTCTTTCTCAGGGGTGTCAAAAGTAGGTATTGTGTGGTAATGGGTTAATTCATTAAAGCCCATTACCACACAATCCCGAGTTTTAACGACCCTGAGAAAGAAAGCTTTTGAAAACAATTGTGGAAAAGGAGAAAATACTGGTAAACAGCATTTTAGACTCCTTTTCCAACAATGTTTTCTAACCTATCAATAAACAGTTGCACCATTTGAGCCACATTGACATTGTCGTCTGCAAATGCTTTCAGTTTGGACAGGGCCAAAATTTTGTCGTTTGGTAAAGGGTTAAAACATGTTTTGTTAAACAACCCACTGAATCATGAGGTACAATGGTCCTTAGAAAAGCAGGAGATCGACCAATAGCAGAAAAGTTTCGGCCTAGGTCAGCCTGGGTGGACAGCGCAGGCTGACCTGGGTCAATGCCACGCATTATCTCCCGCTAGATGGCATTCTATAAATACTCATCTATCTAATATGGGCATCCTGGGTACAGAACTGAACCACTTTCCTACATGACAACCGTTACTTTGAATTTCAAACTAAAATAAACATTTACTCAATAAAACGCTACCTCGTGCAATTCACTCAACTATGATCAGCAGTTTAGAGAAATCTGAGGCTAAAGCAGGTCTCATTTCTCCTCAAACGTATTGATAAAAGCTATTTTCTACATTTCTACTTTATAGAGCGTAATATTACAGTCTGCCCGCTTTCAGGGCTAGTGATGCGTCATATAAGACAAGTCAAATCTTCGAAGAATGTGACGTGCGCAGACAACAGGGTCAATAATTTTTGGAGATGCATTAAGCCCCCTTTTCACAGACCATGGCTCATATTATGCATACATACTCAAAATGCATGAATATGTAATAAATTTTCATAATCATTTCATTGTCATTTCATATAAATAGATATGTGCATTTCTAAACCTGTACCCTTCTTTTGACAAAATTCAACCCTTTCCCAAATGACAAATTTTGGACTCTTCCAAACCCAAAAGAGTTTGCAGATGTCAATTTTAGATTTGAAGAAAATGCCAGAAAGTTCTCAAAAAGGGTAGAAAACACTGTGGGAAAAGGAGAAATTGCTCGTTACGAGCAATTTCTCCTTTTCCCACAGTGTTTTCAAAAGACTTTTACTGCAGACACGTAAAAACTTGGGCTTGTTTGGGAAAGGGTTAAAGGATTTGGAATCTGACAAGGTAAAATATGACTTCCTTTTTTTTTTCTTTCATATAAATAGAGATTTAACTCTTTATCGGATGACCAAAGTTTCGACTCATCCAAATACACTAAAAACATTAATAATTTTGTAGACAAAAAATTAATATTTAAAGTGGCCAAGATGACAGGATTTGTCACTGAAAAGAGAAAAAGTGCTATTAGAAAAGGAGCAAATGCTGGTTACAACCATTCCCTTCATTTCCCAAAATGTTGTCGCTTGCAGTCATAAAATCTTGAGGTTTTCAGGTACAGTTCCATTAACCCTTCACCACACAATGACGACTTATTATGACCCAGAGGAAGAAGTCTTTTGAAAACATCGTGGGAAAAGGAGAAAATGCTGGTTACCAGCATTTTCTCCTTTTCCCACAATGCTTTCTTCCCTTCCCTAAACAAATTTCAAATTTTCAGTCAGTTTTATTTTGTCGTCTGCACATGCTTAAAATTTGGACCAGTCTAAAATTTTGTTTTTTGGTAAAGAGTTAACTGACGTCCTATGATTTCTCCGTGAAAAAGTAAATGGGTGGCACTTAGCAAAAGGGAGGGTTCAACCCATTACCATAATGACAATAATGTAGACTTGCCCAAATTGAAAACATTTGCAGATGGCTGTTGAAAGTTAGTTGACGCGATGCAATTTGTCTTTGATAGGGTACAAAACATTGTGGGAAAAGGAAAAAAAGCTGGTGACACGCATTTTCTCCTTTTTCCTAGAATGTTTATAAAAGGCTTCTTTCTCAGGGGTGTTACAAGTCAGAATTGAGTGGTATAGGGTTAATGCATCTTGGCAACGCATAATTCCATCATACCAAGCAAATTTTGGCTTATTAACTCTTAAAAGCAAATTGATGAAATACAGACTTGTTCAAATTGGAAGCTTTTGCAATAGACAAAACAACAAAAATAAATATGGCTCAAAACCTGATGGTGTCCATGGTCGTGAGGTAGAGCGTCGGCCTCATAACCTAAAGGTCCTGAGTTCGATAACCCAGGAGCGGATGTCAACTTTGGGATTTTTCAGTGGCCCACACATTCGGCGCGAGTACTGGTGTAGTTCCCAATTGAAGCAGAATCGAGAGACATTACCGTAAGTTGTAAGAACTTGTTTCTCAATTGATGTAAAATAAATATGTTTAACCCATTACCACTCAATCCCTACTTTTGACACCTCTGAGAAAGAAGCCTTTTGAAAACCCTGTGGGAAAAGGAGAAAATGCTGGTAACCAGCATTTTCTCCTTTTCCCACAGTGTTTTCTACCCTGCCCAAAACAAATTTCAATTTTTCAGTCACTTTTATTTTGTCGTCTGCAAATGCTTTGAATTTGGACCAGTCCAAATATTTCTTGTGTGGTAATGGGTTAAACTAAAACCTGATGTCTTTGATAGGTTGGAAAGTAGATGTATTGTAAAAAAAAAAGAAAAAGCTCAGGTTACCATCATTTTCTACTTTTCACACAATGTTTTTGAAAGGTTTCTTCCCAAGGGACTGTTAAAACCCGGGTTTGTTTGGCAAAAGGATAACATATCCCAGTAAATTGCATTATTCTACATGTATCTATCAAAGAAAATTGTTGCAATTATTATAGATTCAATTTGTCTAAACAACCAGCTAAATCATTAAGTAGAATGGTCTTCTGATATACAGAAAAATTACCAGCAGTAAAAAATTTGACCCAGGTCACACTGCATAGACTGCACAGATGGACATGGATTGATGCTTTTTGCAGAATGCTTTAATCCATTACCAAACGACAATATTTTAGACTGGTCCAAATTGAAAGCATTTGCAGACGACAAAATAAAAGTGACTGAAAATTTGAAATTTGTTTTGTGAAGGGTAGAAAACATTGTGGGAAAAGGAGAAAATGCTGGTTAGCAGCATTTTCTCCTTTTCCCACAATGTTTTCTAAATGCTTCTTTCTCAGGGGCGTCAAAAGTAGGGATTGTGTGGTAATGGGTTAAGCCACTTTAAAATGGCCTCTGCACTCAAATGTATTTTGGTAAATCGTAGCTGCTATACATGGGCCCATTCTGGTCTAAAACTTCACCTACATTATAAATACAGGCAATGGAACTTGATTACCATAACAGTTACTCTGAACCTGACAACAAAAAGTTTGGGTGAAATTTACCAAGTACAAGTACAAATCAACTGAAATTCACCAATAAGCTGATTGATTTTTGAAATGCTAGAAATCATTGTGGGATAAGGAGAAAATACTAGTCAGTGACCAGCATTTTCTCCTTTTTCCCCTAATGCTTTCAAGAAGCCTGTTTTTTTTTTCAGGATTATTCAAACCCTAGAATTTTTGGTTAAAAGTTACATCTTCCAAGTTGCCAAACAAATAAATTCAACATTTGGCAGAGGTTGTAAGTGCAATTTCACTACAAATGAATGAATTTTTTGGAAATGGTTTACATATAGATCTAAATGGTATAATTACTTCCAAGGTGAAACTGCATTAACCCATTACCACACGAGAAAAATTTGGACTGGTCCAAATTGAAAGCATTTGCAGACGACAAAATAAAGGTGACTGAAAAATAAATTAAAATTTGTTCTGGGAAGGGTAGAAAACACTGTGGGAAAAGGAGAAAATGCTGGTTACCAGCATTTTCTCCTTTTCCCACAGTGTTTTCAAAAGGCTTCTTTCTGGGGGGCGTCAAAAGTAGTGATTGTGTGGTGATGGGTTAAGAGTCTACCACACAACTCCCAAGTTTAACCAGTCCTGGTTCAGATTAGACTTTTGGAAAACTTGTGGGGGAAAAGTAGGAAATGCTGGCAACCAGGACTTTCTTTGTTTCCCACAATGTTTTCAATCCTAGGGAAATCCTCATTTTAGCACCATTTAATTGGCTGTCTCCATTAACCCATTACCACTCAATCCCTCCTATTGACGACCCTGAAAAAGAAGCCTTTAAAAAACATTGTGGGAAAAGGAGAAAATGCTGGTAACCAGCATTTTCTCCTTTTCCTACAATGTTTTCTACTCTTCACAAAACAATTTTCAAATTTTCAGTCACTTTTATTTTGTCCTCTGCAAATGCTTTCAATTTGGACCAGTCTAAAATATTGTCATTTGGTAAAGAGTTCATGCTTTTATGTGGTCCAGTTCTTTCATGAAGGTTGTTCGCTGTACAGAGATGGTCACTAATGAAGGTTTAATGCTTTCATGTGGTCCAGTTCTTTCATGAAGGTTGTTCGCTGTACAGAGATGGTCACTAATGAAGGTTTAATGCTTTTATGTGGTCCAGTTCTTTCATGAAGGTTGTTCGCTGTACAGAGATGGTCACTTTTGAAGGGTTTAAGTGTATAGTGAAAGAAGCAGGTCTTTCATTAGGCTGTCAAATCCCCTTATCGCAGTCAAAAGCGTATAGAACTTGAAGCACAGGAATAGCTGGTTCAATCCCAAGCTTTACCAAATTCTTCCAAAGAATTATGCTCGTCACTGCGACCAAATTCATTCCGCTCTAACTGCTGATTGTTTCAATCATGGTAATGTTGGAAAGCAGCCAGTGCCTCGGGAAGAATACTGTGCTCACGGCGGGGAATCACGTGACACAACAACAACAACAATGACCGTTATTTGAAAAAATTCCCCAACTTCAGGTAAGAAAATCTTCAATAATTCCGTTAATACGTGACCGATTGGAATTTGGTTTGAAGCAGAGAAGGCGGAAGGACTCCGGGGATTTGCTTGATGTGTTAGATTTTTTAAAAAACACCTGATAAAAAAGTTATTGACGAGCAAACAAATTATCCAGGGTAAAAAATTTGTTTGCTCGTCAATAACTTTTTTATCAGGTGTTGTTTAAAAAATCTAACACATCAAGCAAATTCCTTGAGTCCTTCCGCCTTCTCTGCTTCAAACCAAATTCCAATCGGTCATGTATTAACGGAATTATTGAAGATTTTCTTACCTGAAGTCGGGGAATTTTTTCAAATAACGGTCATTGTTGTTGTTGTTGTGTCACGTGATTCCCCGCCATGTGTGCTGGTCAAAAAGAAGGAATGCTGCTGGACAGGCATACTGGCCTTTGGATATTATAATTGAAACATTGTTGAAAACAGTGTCAAACACCATACAATCAATCAACTTTAACTCTTTAGCACATGACAAAATTTTAGACGCAGGTTCAAATTGAAAGCATTTGCAGACGACAAAATAAAGATGACTGTAAAATTGAAATTTGTTCTGGGAAGGGTAGAAAACACTTTGGGAAAAGGAGAAAATGCTGGTTACCAGCATTTTCTCCTTTTCCCATAGTGTTTTCAAAAGGCTTCTTTCTCAGGGCGTCAAAAGTAGGGATTGTGTGGTAATGGGTTAATAAGGCTGTTGTAAAGATGTACGGATATACCATGTGAAGAACAGCTAGAAAGGGGTATTCCTCTAGGAATAATAAGCATATTACTGTCATTTAAGATAGGATCAGAGAGACCTCTGGCATGTAACAGACAGTTATACATCAGAAAAACTGTTCACAGGGCCAGTCTAATTACATTTAGATCCTCACAAATGCCATCCTGCTAACCAACTTGATCCATAACTTTATCTTTTTTTTCCAAACAGTCCACAGTTTAAACTATCCTGTGAAAGGCCCAATTCTTTGCGAGCCAAGGTTACGATCACTACATGGATGTTACCTTTGCGGATCGAGCCCAATTTCGAGATTTTCGTGATACGTCCCTATTGGCAGGCTTTGAAAGCAATAACAGATGACCTTTGTCAAGTTCTTAACCATAACATTTTGTATAATGTCTATACATTTCTCACTGCTGACAGGTTATAAGACTTGCCACTATGAGTCATAATATAGACCATTAGCCCGTCACTAGACAATCTCAAGCTTAACCCATTACCACACAATCCTTATTTTGACGCCCCTGAGAAAAAAGCCTTTGGAAAACATTGTGGGAAAAAGGAGAAAATGCTGGTAACCAGCATTTTCTCCTTTTTCCCACAATGTTTTCTACCCTTCACAAAACAAATTTCAAATTTTCAGTCACTTTTATTTTGTCGTCTGCAAATGCTTTCAATTTGGACCAGTCTAAAATATTGTTGTTTGGTAATGGGTAAATTAAACATTATCTCAAGTTTTAACAACCCTGAGGAAGAAGTCTAATGAAAAAATTAAACAGGACGTTTCAAAACCTGCGAACTTGACCTCAAGGTCAAGGACAATAGCATGGCTTGGGTATTGCACAATGAAACTCTGGACCCCTCATCATGCCAAAAATAATACAAACCAAATGTATCATATAGTTTGGAAAATGTGAGCTATAGAAATACTTAAATTTAAATAATGACTCTGAAGCTTGCATGAACACATCGACACTAGCGGTAGTGCAAGTTTTCTGAGACCTTGTCTAGGCAAAATAAAAATGAACATGTATCATAGTCAATTCAACAAAAACACTTTGAAGCCAGACCTTTTCTGTAATTTCTAATGTGACATTTTACCTAACCAAAACTGTCACACAATAAACAATCACACATTTTTTCATAAGAATTTCCAGCAAATCTTTTCTGATTCAAAAGGAGCGCTGATTAATCCTTTACTCCATAATACTCATTTCTATGCATTGCTTGTAGGAGCCTTTGGAAAACATTGTGGCAAAAGGTGAAATTGCTCGTGACGAGCAATTCATCTTTTGCCACAATGTTTTCTACACTATCACAAGGTGTCATAAACACATAAGAAACGGCTTTATCCTTACTGTTATTTAGGGTCAATTAGAGATGCCATAGAAATGCCTCATGAGGTAAAGGGTTAAAAGAGACAGACATTTTCAGCCCAGGAATAAGATCCCAGATACAATAAATATCTAATATGCAAAAAATGTCTAATGTAAATATCATTCAATAAATACATTTATGTGAATTTTGAGATCCTTGATACATTTCAAACATCTGGAGAAAGACCACCTGTGGTACTTTTGAAAGCAAATACAAAAGCAACTTTGGACCTCCAAATATCTGAGTCTTTTATCTGACTGAAACTGTCTGATGAAACTATTCGGTACTTTACAGGTTTCATGCGCGGATCCAGACATCTTTCTCAGGGGGCAGGGTCCCACCGAAAACGCATTGTCTTATTATATGATACCTTGATTTCCGGATTTCAGGTCTCCACATTTAGAACCTTTTTTTTTTAAATTCATGACTGTATTTTACATAAATTCTGTGCAATATCAAACCAGTCCCATTCACAAATCCCATAACCACTTTTTTGCCAAAATTCCAGGGGGGGGTCCGGACCCCTGGTCCCCCCCTCTGGATCCACCCTTGGGTTAATCTGCACCAGTGTAAAATTCTGTTTTCCGGTATAGGTGAAAAGCAAAGATCGTCTACCAATGCATGGGTCGTGCTGTGTGAAAAGTCAGGTTCGATGCAGCTGCAAAATAGTGTCACCTTGCTCGATCAGTTCAGGCTGATCTGAGTTGAAACTTTTTGCTATAGGTCCGTTTTCTACATGTAAAGGGATCAGTTTATCTCAGGATTCAAATGTTGTTAGACAAAGCTGATTTTTAGAGATCAAGCTTTAAAGGTGGCCCTTCAGATATTGGGACGAAAATTTTACAAAAATACAAAAAAATCATCCTTGTACTCCAAAGCCTTGTAATTTTCATTCATTAAACCCCAGTAGTCGAAAACCATCTGACAACTAGATAAATAAAAGATTTATTACAGCCCAGGTCGACATTGAAGAGAAACATGGTCTATTTTTACATGAAGAACTCGCTCATTTATATACTGGAAATACACAGACGAAGCTTCAAACATAGCATCCAAAGATCTAGACATTATGGAAAATAATTACATGTTTGTTATGCTATGGAATTTAATAGTCATTAGTCACGTGCGAGTCACTTAACATTCCCACAATGCTTTTTTGATTTTGGCGGGAAATCTAAAAATAGCTTAAGAGGCTAAGTAGTCTTTTAACTCTTTACCACACAATCCCGACTTTTAACAACCCTGAAAAAGAAGCCTTCTGAAAACATTGAGGGAAAAGGAGAAAATGCTGGAAACCAGCATTTTCTCCTTTTCCCACAATGTTTTCTTCCCTTCCCAAAACATATTTCAATTTTTCAGTCACTTTTATTTTGTCCTCAGCATATGCTTTCAATCTGGACCAGTCTAAAATTTTGTCATTTGGGATAGGGTTAAGGGAATACCACCAAAAAAATTTTTTTTGTAAATTTATGATTCTTAATTACTGATGATTTGTATTGTTTTTTTTTCATATAAATTTCATAGACATATATATTTTTTAATTTGGTGTGATGTGAAGATTCTAAGTACCCACCTTTAACTCCTTACAAATGACAAAATCTTAACCCTTTACCAAACGACAAAATTTTAGACTGGTCCAAATTGAAAGCGCTTGCAGACTACAAAGTAAAAAGGACGCAAAAATTGAAATTTGTTTCCTGCAGCACAGTAGAAAACATTGAGGGAAAAGGAGAAAATGCTGGTTTAACCAGCATTTTCTCCTTTTCCCACAATGTTTTCCAAAGTCTTCTATCTCAGGGTCGTAAAAATCAGGGATTGTTTGGTAAAGGGTTAAACAAGTCCATACTGACTGCATTTCCATATTGCGAAATTTGAATTTGTTTTGAGAAGGCACTTTCTCCTTTGCCGGCAGAATGTTTTCAAAAGGCTTCTTTCCCAGGGTCATTAAAAGTCAGGACTGTGTGGTAGAGGTTCAATATGTGATGACTTGCTTCCTATATTCCAACAAAGAGATGCATTAACTCTTTACTTCACAAGAAAATTTTAGACTGGTCCAAAATGAAAGCATTTGCAGACGACAAAATAGAGATGACTGAAAAATTGAAATTTGTTTTGGGAAGGGTAGGAAACACTGTGGGAAAAGGAGAAAATGCTGGTTACCAGCATTTTCTCCTTTTCCCACAGAGTTTTCAAAAGGCTTCTTTCTCAGGGGCGTCAAAAGTAGGGATTGTGTGGTAATGGGTTAAACCCCCTTTTCCCAGGGCAACTGCCCCATGTTTGGTTCAGTAGTAAAACCTGGCCTGAGGTAAGGACTAAATAGCCTCCATGGAGAACTGAGAGAAAGGTGATTCATAACACATGTACCAATATCTATTAATTACCTCTGATTATTCCATACCCTTAACCTGGAATTTTTGCATTAACCCATTACCACACAATCCCTACTTTTGATGCCCCTAAGAAAGAAGCCTTTTGAAAACACTGTGGGAAAAGGAGAAAATGCTGGTAACCAGCATTTTCTCCTTTTCCCACAGTGTTTTCTACCCTTCCAAGAACAAATTTCTATTTTTCAGTTAGCTTTATTCTGTCGTCTGCAAATGCTTTCAATTTGGACCAGTCCAAAAATTTCTCGTGTGGTAATGAGTTAATCTAAGTAGGCTCTACAACAATGACTGATTGATTGTAAAGTGTTTAACACATTTCAGTTAAATTGCAGTTTGTTTGTTTGTTTGAATGGTGTTTTACGCCGCTTTCAACAGTATTTCAGTCGTATTACAGTGACAGTTCACATATTCATGTTTCCTGGGTTTCACCAGTAGGCTAGGCTCTGAATTGTCTTGCCCAAGGACACTCCTGTGAAAAAAACCCAGTGGAGCCAGCGAGGCTCGAACCTGGGACCTCCAGGTCACGAGTCCTACACTTTACCACTGAGCCACACAGGACCCCAGTTAAATTGCAGCAGCCAGTGCACCTATCCATGCGTTCCTGCAGTCTCTTTTTTACCAGTACTTGGAATAATTTTTTTGCTGCTTTCCCACATAATCATCATTAAAACAACGGTCAGTGTGTGATAAACAAGCAATAGAATATGGCAAGGTAAAAAATATCTATTAACCCTTGAATTATTTAAGCCTCTACCAAAAAACCCCTTGTTTTCACAACCTGGAGAAAGAGGCCTTTTGAAAACATCATGAGAAAAGGCTGGTAACCAGCATTTTCTCCTTTTCCATAATGTTTTCTACTCTTTCAAAAACTTAAGCTAATTTTGTATGACTTCGAAATTTGTCGTCTGCAGATGCTCTCAATTTAGAAGGGTCTAAAATTAGCCATTTGGGAATGGGTTAAGAAATGACATGGATAATGCTGAGAATTAAAGTTGTAGATACTGCAGTTTTAAACCGATACGGAAATAATGTTGGAAGCAGAATAAATCACCATTCAATCAATAAATCGAAGCAATTTCGAAGCTGCTTTAGTCAAAATCTCTGGTACATAAGCGGAGAATGTAGATAAACAATTGCACTATGTGCTTTGCAGTCCACACTGCATACTTATGCAGCTTTACTCTTTAACTGCACAACAAAATTTTAGACATACCCATTAACCTTTTACCAACCAATCCCTGTTTTTTACGACCCTGAGATAGAAGCCTTTTGAAAACATTGTGGCAAAAGGAGAAAATGCTGATAATCCGCATTTTCTCCTTTTCCCACTATGTTTTCTACCCTTCACAAAACAATATCAAATTTTCAGTTACTTTTATTTTGTCCTCTGCATTTGATTTCAATTTGAACAAACCTAAAATTTTGTCATTTGGTATTATTGGATTCATCTTTGACAAGGTAGAAAACATTTTAGGGCAAGGAAAAAATGCTGCCAATCAGCATTTTCTCCTTTGCCCACAGTGTTTTCAAAAACATCTTTCTTCAGGGCTGTTAAAACTCAGAATTGTTTGAGAAAGGGGTAAATTAACCCTTTCCCAAACGACAAACTTTTGGACTAGACCAATTTGAAAGCATTTGCAGACGACAATTCAACTCTTGCTGAAAAGATGATTTCTGCCTATGATAGGGTTGAAAACATTGTGGGAAAAGGAGAAAATGCTGGTTACCAGCATTTTCTCCTTACCAGCATTTTCTCCTTTTCCAACAATGCTTTCAAAAAGCTATTATTCTAGACCCGTAAAAACCAGGGATTGTTTGGGAAAGGGTTAAAATCCAGTCTTACAAAGGGTTAAACCATTAGGTCAAATCACAGGGGGATGCCCTTTGCAAAATACTTATTTTCATTTCCTATCATTCATCAATGTCAGGGATAAAGGTAGGATTTCCTTATAAACAACACATAGAGGTCGAGACTAGACATGGTAATTGAATCCTTAAAAATACTATTTCTGCATTGACCCTTGACCTGATGGCAAAAACCCAGACTTTGTTATTTTGACTTTTTACCAGACAGCAAAATTTTAGACTGAACATCCAAATAGAACATGTCAGCAGACGAAAACTAGAGCTGTCACTGAATGTGATTTTATACCCCCAGTAATTTGTACACAGACAGACACACGGACAGACGGACTGAGGACACACGGCCAGACAGGCTGATTCCATTCGTCTTGTGGGGGTATAAAAATTTAAGTGACTTAAAAACTGAAATTTGTTTGGGAGGGGCAGAAAACACTGGGGGAAAAAGAAAAATCCTGGTTACCAGCATTTTCTCCTTTTCTCAAAATGTTTTCAAAAGGCTTCTTTCACACAGTCATGAAAATCGGGGGTTGTTTGTTTACCCATTACCAGATGAAAATGTTTAGCCTTGTCCAAACTGTAAGCATTTGCAGACAACAATTAATATAGTGTGGCTCAAATGCTGCAGTTCTTCCTTGATAGGGTAGAAAACATTGTGGAAAAAGGAGAAAATGCTGGTTACCAGCATTTTCTCCTTTTCCCACAATGTTTTCAAAAGGCTTCTTTCCCAGAGGCGTTAAAAGTCGTCATTGTGTGGTAAGGGGTTATTGTGTTAAAGGTATTTTTCGAAGAAAGACCTCTCCTTATCAGACAGTATAAATTCAAGATCAGACTGCACAGAACTGTGAAGTCTGATCTTGATCTACATGGTCTACAAATGGTCATCTAGTCCAGCTTAGCAGCCCAAAGATCAAAACCTATGTTGTGAGATGAACCCTTTACAAAATAATCTGAGTTTTAACAATCCTAAAGAGGATGCCTTTTGAACACATTGAAAGAAGGTCAGGCTGATGGACAGACAATGTTAAAACTTAAAATCCCTCTGTCTTTGGTGGGGGGATAAAAAGAAGTAGACACTCATTCCATCTTAAGTGATGTTTAAACCATGAAAAAACAGCTCAAGAACAATCTTTAGCTTAGAATGTAAGTGAACAGCTATGAAAAATGCCTCATAAATTTATATCCAGCACATTCTCATATTACACTTGTTTCTGTGCTCTTTTGCTGTAATAGAAGAAACTATCCCCCCACCCAGGGTATTGTTAATGTCAGTTGCACGGGAAATATTTCATGTCAAAAAAATTGCATTTTCCTTGTGTCTCAATGAGTTTTAAGCTCTTTTTTTTTTTACACATTTTAGTCCATATGTATGTAAATCTGCTGCTTAACTCTTTACCAAACAACAAATTTATAGACTCAGGTCCAAACTGATTAGTACTAGCAGACAACAAAATAAATGTGACTGAAGAATTGACATTTGATTTGGGAAGGGTAGAAAACAAAAATTAATGTTTTCCCAAAATGTTTTTCAAAAACAATGTTCTTCAGGATACTTGGAACATAGGACTGTCGGTTTA
Organism: Tridacna crocea; assembly: GCA_943736015.1. Classification (NCBI taxonomy): domain Eukaryota; kingdom Metazoa; phylum Mollusca; class Bivalvia; order Cardiida; family Cardiidae; genus Tridacna; species Tridacna crocea. The sequence goes on from OX031067.1 coordinate 43,150,836, forward strand.
AATGTCAATTAGTATATGTAGGAAGGTGAAGAATTGCTGTAAATTGTAGGTTCCCATTTTACCAGGTATGTTATGATGATACAACAAACAGGTGTTATACTGCTTTTATCATTTTTTGCTCTATTCTTTTCCAAACATTACAAAAATTTCCCAAAATGTTTTCAGAACTTTCAGAGACAGTTATAATCATTCGACCTACATGTAATTTTGTCATCTGCAAATATTTTCAATTTGAAATTGAGTACATCTAGATTTACAATTTTGTTGTTTGGTTTGGTAAGAATAAATAAAACTTGGTGAACTTCATAAATGCATATAAACAACATCAATTTTTGTTTCTCCTGTAAACAACTTTGAAAAAGGTGAGGGAAAGAGAGAAGTTGCTCCTTTTCCCTAATTATTTCCAGATCATTCCAGAAAGATTAGTTCTCATTTCAATCATGAGCTTCTTTATCCTGTATTTATAATACTATATAATTATGAAGTAAGCAAGTACAATCTATGAATTGCTTCTTTACCAAATGACAACAAATAAAACTTGCTGAAAATTAAGTTTACATTCTGCAGGGGCCAAAGTTAATGTACCTAAAGTGATTCCATGTCTTTGAAACGGTGGAAAACATTCTGGGACGAGGATAAATTACTTGTTACCAGATCTTTTTCCTAACAAGTGGTACAGGACCGCTTTGCATAGGGTTAAGTTCCATTGTCTGTCTAATAGGAAGCCTAAATGGCTTATCAGTGTGTTCAGTGCAGTGTAGGTAGATGTATTTTATGTGATTCATTATATTGATATGTTATTCTCCTACACAACCTGTGTTCACACTCTTGTATCAGTCTATAAATCACACTACAACTGTGGTTCACTTTGGTAATGCGTGGATCCGTGGTGATGTTCTAGGCTTTGCAAAGTGGAGGCTCCAGGCGTAACCCCCAACTAAGGCATTACAATTTTTATGAGGCGGTCTGTAGGCAAAAGACTTCATAATCCTTGTAAACAAGACACACACAAATACAAGACACACATGATTAAGTAAACATTGTGGTAAAGGGTTAACCCTTTCAGGGTTTTCCATGACCCCCTCGTTTCTTTGAATTTTGAGGGTTTTGACCCCCAAATGTTTCTAAATGACCGCCAAAATTTATTATTCTTCCTTCTTTAATTCATATGAAGGGGGTCATTGTGACCCCTTCAACAGAAAGTTGAAGGAAAACCCTGCCTTTACTCCATAGATACTCATTTCTATGCACTGCTTGTAGGAGCCTTTGGAAAACATTGTGGCAAAAGGTGAAATTGCTCGTGACGAGCAATTTCACCTTTCTGTCACAATGTTTTCTATGCTATCAAAAGGCGTCCTATACACATAAGAAACAGCTTCATCTTTGCTGTTATTAAGGTCAATTAGAGATACCTTACTGAAGTTAGAAATGCCTTATGGGGTAAAGGGTTAAGAGCCTTCTCCCTCAATCATCATGAAATAATGTTGGTTGGTTCACTGTATTTGGACTTAATGCCACTTTAACAGCTAAGGTCATATCATGGCGGTCGGTGACGCACATGTGTTTCCTAGCTTTCTCATTCCAGTACAACTTTCTTTCCAAAGCCACCAACTACTTTTCTCACATGCTTCAGCAGAGGTGAGAGGCGAAAATAGTCCAGAAAGGAAGTTCACCACAAATAAACCGTGTATCGAACTCAACTACCTGGTCATTGAGTCCGACATGCTCACCACTGAGCCACCCTGGTGGGCATGAAATAATGTTACTGTTTGGTAAAGGGTTAACTCATTACCAAACGACAATATTTTAGGCTTGTCCAAATCCAAAGCATTTGCAGACGACAAAAAAGTGACTGAAATTTTGAAATTAGTTTTGTAAAGGGTAGAAAACATTGTGGGAAAAGGAGAAAATGCTAGTTACCAGCATTTTCTCCTTTTCCCACTATGTTTTCAAAAGGCTTCTTTTCCAGGGGTGTCAAAAGTAGGGATTGTGTGGTAATGGGTTAAGTAGATGTCAATTGCATATTTTATAATGACTCATTCATGAAGTATGTAAAACATAAGTAGGGACCACACTTATCCAAGTTTTGGCCCCTTTTCTACTTTGCAGTTCTGAGTGTATTAATATCTTATTTACTTAAGTTAACTCTTACAGTTAATTCTTTACCAAAAGACAAAATTTTACGCTGGTACTCCGAATTGAAAGAATTTGTAGACGACAAAATAATTGTGGCTGAAAAATTGAAATTTGGTTTAGGAAGGGTAGAAAACATTGTGGGAAAAGGAGAAAATGCTGGTTACCAGCATTTTCTCCTTTTCCCACAATGTTTTCAAAGGCTTTCTCTCTATGGATTGTTAAAAGTCAGGATTGTGTGGTAAAGAGTTAATCAGAAATAAGATGGTTTTCTAAGTCCATACAAAACAGGTAATGATTTCCATGGCAAAAAAATGAAGACTTTTCAAAACTGAAAGCACCTGAAGAAGACAATTTCGAAAATGATATACAATAATTCATAAACTGAGGCTCTATGAAGGAATAGAAAACGTGGGAGAGGAGAAAATGCTGGTTACAGCATTTTCTCTTTTTTACCACAATGCTTTCAAAAGGCTTCTACTCCAGTAGATACCACAATGCTTTCAAATGGCTTCTACATGTACTCCAGTAAAAGTTCTCTACATTCAAGGACTTCTTTGGTAAAGGCCCTAAGGGTTAACCCCTAAATTGCTTATCACAATTTTGTTGCCTGTTTTACAGCCAATATAGATCTAGATCAGACTGCACCAAATAAGACTGCTGAGCTTTGATCTATACTGTCAGATTTGCCGAAACACCATAAACATGATCCAATATGAAATCGGAATTATTTGGAATGCCTGAAACGTCTGTTGTGTTTATCCCTTTACCAGAAAACAAAATTTTAGCATTGTCCAAATTGAAAGCATTTGCAGACGACAATTTCAATGTGGCCTAGTAGGTGCAATCGTTCATCGATAGGGTAGAAAACACTGTTCAGTTGAAAGAGGGGAAAATGCTGGTTACCAGCATTTTCTCCTTTCCCCCCAATGTTTTCTAAAGGGCTTAGGCTTCTTTCATAGGGTCTTCGAAAGTCGGCATTGTGTGGTAAAGGGTTATTTGGTGGTTTATGGGTTGTATAAGTTTCTGACCTAATTCAAATATTTTCCGAATAAGTTTGTCTCAGCAAAAACGTAAACTATTTCCTTTTCCAAGTCTTATACCATCTGACCCTTACTGGGCCTTTAACTCTTTACCAAACAACATAATTTTAGACTTCTTCAAATTAAAAGCATTTGCAGACGACAAAATAAATGTGACATAAAATTTGAAAGTTGTGCTGGGGAGGGTAGAAAACATTGTGGGAAAAGGAGAAAATTCTGGTTACCAGCAGCTTTTCTCCTTTTTCCTACAATGTTTTCAAAGGCTTTTCCTTTTGGGTCGTTAAAAGTGGGGATCATGTGTAAAAGAGTTAACCCTTTACCAAACAATCCCTGGTTTTTTTAATCCTGAGATAGAAGCCTTCTGAAAACATTGTGAGAAAAGGAGAAAATGCTGGTAACCAGCATTTTCTCCCTTTCCCACAATGTTTTCTACCCTTCTAGAAACAAAATCCAATTTTTGAGTTTTATTTCCTTTGTCGTCTGCAAGTGCTTTCAATTTGGAGCCTTCTAAAAGTTTGTCCTTTGAGAAAGAGTTAATCCATTACCAAACGACAATATTTTAGACTGGTCCAAATTGAAAGCATTTGCAAACGACAAAATAAAAGTAACTGAAAATTTAAATTTTGTTTTGCCAAGGGTAGAAATCATTGTGGTAAAAGGAGAAAATGCTGGTTACCAGCATTTTCTCCTTTTCTCACAATGTTTTCTAATGGCTTCTTTCTCAGGGGCGTCAAAAGCAGGGATTGTGTGGTTATGAGTTAACAACTGTAGCTGCCTTAGCTGCAACTATAGATCAAGATCAGGCTGCAGAAAACATACTGCCTGATCTTTGATCTATACTCTTTGCTTCCTTGACACACCTGAAACTGGTATTATTTGGATTGTATTTCTGGGATGAACATTTCTGTTGGCTTGACATTTGGCACTCTAAGGGTTAGTAAAAAGTCTTTCTAAATCTTTTTACTCCATGTCACAAAGCTTTATAGCTTTACATCACTCTTTTCCCATTGCCTTTTAGCACTCTATAGCACATGGTCCAAAATTTTCACAACCCTGAGAAAAAGGTCACTAGAAAATAATGTTGGAAATGGAGAAAATGCTGATAATAATGTGGTAATTTTACTGGTTTGACTATAGCCGGTCCTGCATGTGCATAATGAGCGCTGGAGAACCTGTGTCATAAAGATAGCCTCAGACCAGATCGAGAAGCCACGCTGTAAAGACGTGTTTTTGTACCTTGAATTTGTTCTTGTGCTGCATCTGCCTGTAGAAAGGACGACTAGCAGTTTTTGTGACCCTCAGAGGCGGACCAGTTACAAATAGGCAAGTCTGATTTTACAATAGTAACATTTTCTCCTTTCCCTACAATGTTTTCTCAACTTTCAACACTCTGTTTTTGTCACCAAAACATCCCATCAATTTACTCTATAAGTCTATGTTACCGAACTTATCTGTTACCGAAACATCCGCAAATCGTCAAAAAGTAATATTGCGTTTGGAGACCGTTATCTGTACTAATCCATGTTAGTACAGATAACTGTCCCCAAAGGTGATGTTACTTTTCGACTGGTCGCCTCTGGGTACAGAGACAATCCGGACAAAAGCAATTGAAAGTTCCGCACAGATTTTGTGCGTAAGTTTGAACTCTTACAATTTCCCAAATAGAGCACAAAACTACGAATTAAACATACCTGTGGCTTGCGTGTTCAATATTCTTTCATTTGAAATACAAATATTTTCAATTCAAACGCTGATCGTGGGAAAATACCCTGCATTTCATCGGTGATTCGAGCTGTTGACGTTCCCGAAAACATTCAAAAACGGCTGCCACGCATGATAAATTTTGTCCGTTATTTTTCCAAGATAAACATGTTGTAAACGACTTCTACAAGCTTTTTATGTAATGAATGGTTTAACCCATTACCACACAATCCCTACTTTTGACGCCCCTGAGAAAGAAGCCTTTTGAAAACACTGTAGGAAAAGGAGAAAATGCTGGTAACCAGCATTTTCTCCTTTTCCCGCAGTGTTTTCTACCCTTCCCAGAACCAATTTCAATTTTTCAGTCACCTTTATATTGTCGTCTGCAAATGCTTTCATTTTGAACCAGTCTAAAATGTTGTCGTGTGGTAAAGAGTTAACAATTTGTTTTTGGTCATGATTAGTAGATCTACTAAAATTTAATTGCATTTCACTGCAATTCAGAAAAAACCAACGAAACCGAAAGTCGGTATAGCGCTCTATATTTGCTACCAGAAAATTTACGATGGACTTGAGACGGTACAGTGTACAGTAAATGTCCAAATATGAAAAAGATCACTGGGGCATCTCATTATTGAGACTATGCCAGCATCTTGCTTTTCCCATATGTTGTCTTTTGTTCTAATACCAGTTTCATTATGCATTTACTTTTGATCTGTCGTCTGCAAATACTCTGAATTTGGATCAGTCAACAATTTTGTCGTCTGTTGAAGAGTTTGAGTAGACGATAAAAACCCCACCCACTAATAGCAAAACAGTTGATGGATAAGTAGAATTTACAGAAGGCTTACCTGTTGTGCGACAGGTTCCAGAATACTTTCAATGGTTTTTGTGTGGAAAACCGGCATCTTCCCGGTATCTAACCTCCCCTGCAAGTGATCGCAATCAGCTCCCTCTAAGTTCTGTTCTCAGGAGAGTTGATCTAGAAGTTGATGGAGTTTAGAGTCAGAGCTACGCTTCTAACTTTCCTGTTTGTTTCGGATTTAATTAATTCCTTGAAACAAACTTCCTTTCACAGAGAGAAAAACACACGTATGCTTAAAAGTAGGGTTATCCTTATAAGGGATCTGTTTTAAAGTAGATCTAGATTACCTTATCTTTTTTTTAAACGATAACTTCTGTGACCGGAAGTCGGAAGTGACTTTTGGCAATTCGATATGATTTGTGCGTCTAGATGCCTTATATGGAATTCACCTGTTAATTAGCAGTTTAGGAAGCTTTGCTTCAATACGAAATGGGCTCAGAAATAAATGAAGTGGAATTCTATTTACCTAAGACATGCATTTTTGATATAATATTATCCAAATAAGATTTTCCTGGAACTTTTACGGACGGTCTTCTGATCAAAGGGAAATAACTCGCATTGCAAAACTTTGGCTGAATGAAAGAGTGGTTTCCCTTTGCAGGTTGCGCCGTTCCCCAAGCTATTCTTGTTAGGTTATTTGAATCCTGCTGAAAAAGGGCTGAAATGTTCTATTTGTTGCATTTTAATCGGGTTTTACATTGGATGAGACATATGATCATTTTCTCAGATTCGCTAGATCTTGTTCAATTTATTTTGTGATGTGACAAGCAAGATTTAACTCTTTCCCAAATAAGCCTTGGTTTTTACGTGTCTACAGTCCAAGTCTTCAGAAAACACTGTGGGAAAATGAGCAATTGCTCGTAACGAGCAATTTCTCCTTTTCCCACAGTGTTTTCTAGCCTATCGGAAAAAAATTCTCATCAAATTAAAAATTGTCATCTGCAAACGCTTTGAGTTTGGGACAGTCTAAAAATTGTCCTTTGGGAAAGGGTTAATTTACCATTGTCATATCAATGGATTTAACTTGAGAAATGGCGTGGTAGCCAGGGTGACATGCTCTATCGTTATCCTCATAGTATCATTTCAATGTAAGTGACGCTAGTGGGAAAGGGTGTACGTGTATAAATGTCAAGTATCTACCTGTCTTCGCATGGCAAAACTCAGTATGTTGTAATGTGTACGTAGTGTATGGACTGGAGAGTACAAATTCTTCGGGAGTATAAATTCGTCCATATACAGGCAACCAGTCAATATAACTGGTATTTCAATTTTGTTGAGGAAAAAAAACCCTTAAATACCGCAGTTGTGAGGCTCTTCCATTCAGACCGGTATGCAGACTTTCCATATTAATCAATGTCTCCACGGTTCTTGTGAACATGAAAGTCGGAAACAAATGCATAGCTGAAATATAAACTGTTCCTTGCAGTATTTAAACCTGTGCGGACAGGATCTTGGTTTTTTTAAATTTATTTATTTTGAAAGACCAACACCTTAACCACTGAGCTAAAGACTCCCCAATACAGTTGATAGATATTAACTTCATACGGGATGAAGCTATGATTTAAGGAAGGAGTGATCTTCCGGTATACATCCCCTCTTAAATGTCATTAATTTGATAACAGAAAGCCATTATAGGCAGCAGTTTTTTCTTTTCGACAGATAATAGCTCAATGGCCAATCCCAGACGAGCGCCGTCTTACGAATTTGAAAGTTTGCAACAAAAGCATAGCTGAAATATAAACCGCACGTGTCGGGATTCGAACCGTTGCGCAGAAGATCCTCATTTCGAGGTTTAAAAGACCAACACGTTAACCTCTGAGCCAAACAGAATTCTCTCTAACGCAGCTAATACACATTGATTTTATATGGTATGAAGCTATGCAATAAGGAAGGGGTGATCTCCTGTAATAGGTATAACGACTTTATTTAGTGATAATTGTTCCAAGGTATACAGACTTAACTTGGTAAAAATGTCCCCATGGTATACAGACTTCACTTAGTGATGAGTGTCTCAAGGTATACAGACTTCACTAAGTGATAACTGTCCCATGGTATACAGACTTCACTTAGTGATGAATGTCCCATGGTATACAGACTTCACTTAGTGATGAGTGTCTCAAGGTATACAGACTTCACTTAGTGATAACTGTCCCATGGTATACAGATTTCACTTAGTGTTGAGTGTCTCAAGGTATACAGACTTCACTTAGTGATAAATGTCCCATGGTATACAGACTTCACCTAGTGATGAGTGTCTCAAGGTATACAGATTTCACTAAGTAATAAATGTCCCATGGTATACAGACTTCACCTAGTGATGAGTGTCTCAAGGTATACAGATTTCACTAAGTAATAACTGTCCCATGGTATACAGACTTCACTTAGTGATGAATGTCCCATGGTATACAGACTTCACTTGATGAAAATGTCCCATGGTATACAAACTTCACTTAGTGATGAATGTCCCATGTTATACAGAATTCAGTTAGTGATGAATGTCCCATTATATACACACTTCACAAAGTGATGAATGTCCCAAGGTATACAGACTTCACTTGATAACTGTCCCAGGGTAAAGTGACTTCATTTAGTTATGAATGTACCACGGTTTACAGGCTTCACAGACTTAACTTTGTGATGAATATCTCAATGGCATACAGACTTAACTTAGTGATGAATGTCTCCATGGTATACTCACTTCACTAAGTGATAAATGTCTCCAAGGTATACAGACCTAACTTAGTGATGAATGTCCCCAATGTATACAGACTTCACTTCGTGATAATTAGCCCCATGTACAGACTTCACGTGGAAATGTCGGTGAATACACACCGGAATGGTAAAACTTTGCAGTATTGAAAAATGTTGTATTGTTAGGTGGCCGAGGACTTCGAAACTTCTTCACAGCTGTGGAGAATCTTGTTACAACTCCGTAGTTGGAGACTAGGAAACTTGTTCACATGATTTGCAACAGCCGTGAACCAGTTTCCAAGCCTTTGGCAACCTGACCGTACAACTTATACTCTCCAACAGTATACAGTCTTCACTTTGTGTTAGCTGTCCAAGGGTATAGATATAGAGTTTATTTCAACAGCTTGTGGTTAATATGGGAAAATATTTGCCGAAAAAGGGAAAGGTCCGCGAAAATAACTCGTGCCTTGCCTTACGGCACGAGTTATTTTCGCGGACCTTTCCGTTTTTCGGCAAATACTTCCCCATATTAACCAAAAGCTGATGAAATAAATTATATATTATATTTCATCTGATTATTTTGTCAACTAATGCCACTTTTAGAACTAGTGATCTCAAGTCAATTAACCAGATTTTCAGCAGGAGGAAAATATTCACTGTGACGGGGAAATAATTCCACCAGCTTAAATGACGTACGTCATTTCTTTACCCATAACATTTCTAAAAATAAACACATGAAATATAATATATTTCACTAAGTGATAAATGTCCCCCAGTAAACAGGTCTCACGGACTAAACTTGGCGATGAATGTCTCCACAATATACAGACTTCACTCTGTGATGACTGTTCTACGGTATACAGGCTTCACTTAGTGATGGCTATCTCCACGGTATACAGAATTCCCTTCGCGATGAATGTCGAACGCTAGTGATAACTGTTCCACCGTATACAGACTTCACCTATGTGATGAATGTATACAGAAATCACTAAGTGATTACTGAACAGTATACAGACTTAAGGTAGTGATACCTGTCCAACAGAATACACAATTAACTTAGTGATGAGTGTCACTATGATGAATATCTCTATGGTATACAGACTTTAATTGAGATGAAAGTCTACACGGTAAACATGCTTCACTTAGTGATGAATATCTCCACTGTATACATACAGACTTCCCTTCATGATAAATGTCTCCACGACATACAGACTTAGCGCAGTGATGACTACCTCAGACTTTTTCATGACTATTTACAGACTTTACATAGTGACGAATGTCTCTACGGTACACGGAGTTCCCTTTGTTAAGAATGTCCAAATGTATAAAGACTTCACTTAGTAATGAATATCTTCACAGTATACAGGTTTAAGTCAAAGATCAATGTCTCAACGGTATACAAATTTCACTAAAAGATGAATGTATGTAGACATAACGTAGTGATAACATTTCCATGGTATACATACTTAACTTAGTGATGACTTGTCTTTTTTTTTATACAGACTTCACTTAGTGGGGAATGTCTCCAAGGTACACACGCATAAAGGACTCATATTAAACTGACTTTCTTGCGGTATACAGACTCCAATTGGTAAAGACTTTCTTAAATTGTAAAGACCCACAGAGGTCATGATTGTCTCATGGTACACAAAAATGGATTAGCCTTGACTGTGTCGCGGTATTCCGACCCCAATGAGCCCTGACTGTTTAATGGTTGGTTTATATAGTCATTTTACCTAGTCATGACTCTCTCGGTGTACAGACCCCAGAAGGTCATGACTGCCTCACCGGAAAACATACCTCAACAGGTCAGGACTGTTTCGTATTTTAACTGACTTGACCGTCACTCTCTGACGGTCTATATGCATCGCTTAGTCATGACTTACTGACGGTATGCATATCTTAAAACGTCATGTCTTTCTTACAGACTTTTTGACAGACTTCTACATGGTTTGGTAAACAGACTTCACGAAGTTATGACTGTCTTAGAGTATACTAACTTCAGAAGCTCATGACTGGCTCAAGGCATTCAATCTTCAATCTGTCAAGACTGTCTGATGGTACACAGACTTCGTTAGGCCGTGACTTTGTAAAAAGGTAGAAAACCCGATAGGTCAATACATATTCACGTTATCAAGACTACATAGGGAACTTCTCTCTGTACACATATTCCACAGTCACGACTGTCTCACGGTACACTGATACCACAGAGTCACCAATTACCAGCTTTTCTGGTTTTTTTTTTTTTGTAAAACGTATTCAGAAAGCTTATTCTCCAGGATCATTTAAAGGTGGGTATTTAGATTTTTCACATCACACCGAATTAAAAAATATATACATCACTGAAATTTACATGAAAAAACACTAAAAATTATCAATAACTAAGATTCTGAAAATTACGAAAAACAATTGTTTTGATGGTATTCCCTTAAGGTATTTTTAGATACCGCGCAAAAAAATTAAAAAAGCATTGTGGGATTGTCAGGTAATTGGCACGTGACTAATGACGCTTAAATTTCATTACATAACAAACATGTTATTATTTTCAATAATGTCTTCCTCGGACGCTATCACTCTCTTGCACTCCGGATCATTCACATTTACCTCTGTAGTGGGCTCAGAAAGTAGTCCGTCATTATGTGATACTTTCGTCACATGACCAGAACTCAAAATGGCGACACAAACGCCGGTGAAAGAAAGACCAATATCGATTACTTTGTGTTTTGTTCAAACAGCATACGGCCAATCAGACTAATTAGTAGGAAATGTGAAAAAGAGGGATTTTCTGAAAAGCTTACATGTCTTTTAAAGGACCATAACTTGTTTTTTTTTTTTTTTTTAATTAATCTTATAAACCAAGATCTATCGGAGTGTCAAAACTGCTGTCATCGTTCATGGGCGCAGCCATTTTTGTTAAAATTGGCGTAAGAGTCTGATCAGTGTCGAAGCTCGAAAAAAATAGTTCCATTCTATACTGGTAAATTCATCAGTTTGAATGCACCTATAATGTATCCAGAATCATATTTCTAGTGTCTACTATATAATGTTACATATGCAACACTTAAACAGTAACAAAACATCTTTTTCTCGGTTGGACAAGATTCTTGTCATTTAGCCCATTGCAGAGATATATGGTGAGAGTAACGAACGACAACTCTGCTCGGAGATTGGGAGGCTATGTTTGAGGCTTCGTCTGTGCATGTCCGGTATGCAAATATGCGAGTTGCTTATCTAAAGATAGACCGTGTTTCTCGTCGGTGTCGACCTGGGCCGTAGTAGCCTACATCTCTTATTTCTTTTGTTGTCCGATGGTTTTCGACTCCTGGGGTTTTATGAATAAAATTAAAAGGCTTTGGGAGTATAAGGGTGATTTTCTTGTATTTTCTGTAAAATTTTCGTCTCAGAATCTGAAAGGCCACCTTTAATCGCAGGATCGTCTGGCAAAGAGTTCTTTAACTTTTATGGTAACGAGGTCAGGGACCTGAATATATCTACCGCAGCAGTCGTCCGGGAAGTAAGCTGGTGTGCTTAAATGGACGGAAACGATAAAAGTGTCTAACGTTCTAAGCATTACACAACTGGTTTACAGTCATGCTCTGATAACCCTTTTAGCTTCTCAGGCGAAAGCAAAGGCTTTTGCGAACAGCATAGATCAAGATTAGACTGCACAGAACTTAGAGTATAAAAATATTTCCTCAGTTTTAGTGGATTGTTTTATTTTCTTCCAGCCGTCGAAATATTTTGGGTCGAGTTCATTAACTTGGCGCATAAAGAGTTAACTCTTCACCAACTGACAAAATTTTTAGACCTTGTCCAAATTGAAAGGTTTTGAGGTTTTGCAGACGACAAAATAAAAGTGACTGAAAAATTTGAAATCTGATTTGTGAAGGGTGGAAAACATTCGTGGAAAAGGAGAAAATGCTGGTTACCAGCATTTTCTCCTTTTCCCACAATGTTTTCTAAAGGCTTCTTTCTCAGGATGTCAAAAGTAGGGATTGTATGGTAATGGGTTAAAGGCGTGAAGAGACATTTTGTTCCCATGATTGCGGTCGTTGACGCTAAATTACTTCACAGCACTTTCCCTGTCAGCAGTTTTACACGAAGTCGGTATTTGATGAAAGTAAAGTGAATTCACAGTCCATTCTGTTAACCCATTACCACACAATCCCTACTTTTGACGCCCCTCAGAATGAAGCCTTTAGAAAACATTGTGGGAAAAGGAGAAAATGCTGGTAACCAGCATTTTCTCCTTTTCCCACAATGTTTTCTACCCTTCACAAAACAAGTTTCAAATTTTCAGTCACTTTTATTTTGTCGTCTGCAAATGCTTTCAATTTGGACCAGTCTAAAATTTTGTCGTTTGGTAAAAGGTTAATCTCTAGGCTGCTAAGCGCGACTCAAGGTACTTTGCAGCTATTGTAGATCAAGATCAGAATACACAGAAAGTTCAGTCTGATCGTGGATTTACACTGTCCATCTACGAGATCTTCTTCAAAAAAAGTATCTTTGAAATTACGATATTTGGATTTTTTCATAGATTGCTTGGGGTTATTCTTTTTAAGACTTATTTAGTTGGCTAACAATTAAATTTCAAAATCAAAAATCTTCAACACACCGTGAATACATGGCTGCGCCACTTGTGAAAATATTACGGATGATTTTCATTTTTCATTCGAGACTGAATCTTGATCTTTCACACCCCCCCACTCCCCCCGAATATTCTATATATATTATATTTCATGTGTCTATTTTTAGAAATGTTATGGGTAAAGAAATGACGTAATTTAAGCTGGGGGAATTATTTCCCCGTCACAGTGAATAATTTCCTCTTACTGAAAATGTGGTTTATTGACTTGAGATCACTAGTTTTAAAAGTGGCATTCGTTGACAAAATAACCAGATGAAATATATAATTTATTTCATCAGCTTGTGGTTAATATGGGGAAATAATTGCCTCAAAAGGGAAAGGTCCGCCAAAATAACTCGTGCCACACGGCAATCGTTATTTTCGCATACCTTTCCCTTTTTCGGCAAATATTTCCCCATATTAACCACAAGCTGACGAAATAAACTCTATTTCATGCTTCTATCTCCTTTTTAGGCGGAACTTGCGTCAAAATCTAGAACAGTTCTTTTCCGCATTCTGCGCATGTCATATTTCATTTTAAAATTCAAAGTAACGGTTGTTTTTGAAAAGTAGTCCGGTTTTGTAACTAGAATGCCGAAATTAGATAGACGTGTATTTGTAGAATGTCATCTAACGGGATGTAATGATGCCAAATCATCACCTTCCGCTAGATGGCATTCTACAAATACTCATCTATCTAATTTGGGAATCCTGGGTACAGAACCGGACGACTTTTCTACGCGACAACCGTTACTTTGAATTTCAAACTAAAATAAACGTTTACTCAATGATACTCTACCTGGTGCGATTCAGTCAGCTATGACCAGCAGTTTAGAGAAATCTGCAGCTAAAAAGGCTTGAATTTTCATCAAACGTATTGATGAAAGCCATCTTCTCCATTGCTACTTTATAGCGCGTATTACTATAATCTCCCCAATATCAGTGAGAGTGATGCGTCATATAAGACAGGTCGAATCTTCGAAGCATTCGGCATACCTCGGGTGATGGGAGCCATCATATCCCTCGGCTGTAACTTGTGGATTCATATGCGTCAGATCAGTACTTTCATCGCCCAGAAATACGCCGGTTTACTGTTTTGAAAATTATAAGACTACTCTTACAAAAGAAAACTTGAGTTTTAACTTTCTATGGAAATCTTTCTAACTATATTTCAGTTGATAAACAATTCGTACATTCATTTCTTAACGTGGTTTAATGTATTCCGATTGAAGTTTTCACAAATAGATCTAATAGGCCTACATGTTACGGTGATGTATTATTTCATGCTTTTCGGAAGGATATCGAGAAATAGCAGTGAAAATATTTTTCGATCTTACACTGGTACCACCAGTGAACATACCGATTTTCCGGTTCTTGTTGCATAGGTAAATTGCGCGTGCCTCACAACCATATAGGAAATATAACGTCATATACCTTACATTTCTCGCGCTTGACGTAATATTGTAATGCGTTGCTATGCAGGAGGGGTACCCCACGGGGAATAACGGAAAAGAACTGTACTGGATTTTGACAAAGCTCCTCCCAGAAAGAGTTAAAAGCATGAAATAAATAGAAAATTTGTAGTTTTTTTTCGGTGAAAGATCGAAATTTATTTCATCTCGTGAACACCATCGGTAATATTTCCACGAGTGGCTGCGCCACTCGTGAAAATATTACCAATGGTGTCCACTCGATAAAATAGATTTCGATCTTTCACCTAAAAGAATAAATATCCTCTATAAATATGGTGCAGTGACCTTCCGACTGCTTGAATTTACTTCTCACTGCAAAAGAAAATGTTGACATCTCGCCCGAACTTTGGTTTCGCCCGATATCAAATTTCTCACGCCACTCAAATGAGATACAATCACTAGAAAAGTCCCTTCCAGAGAATATTTGGTATACAATATATAACTGCTCAGTTAAGATATATAAGATTTTACGGTCAACCTCTGATCGACAATAATATGTATTAAATCGGATTATTCCAAATGAGATAAAAGGTTTACAAATCTTGTTAACGTTAATGAAAGCTTTAGTTGAAACGATGGTTAATCCTCATGATATGCGAATGGACATGATTATCATAGATACTAGCAAAGCTCTGTGAAAATAGAGTTTATTTCATCAGCTTGTGGTTAATATGGGGAAATATTTACCGAAAAAGGGAAAGGTTCGCGAAAATAACGAGTGCCGTAAGGCACTCGTTATTTTCGCATACATTTCCCTTTTGAGGGAATCCCTTTTGTGCATACCTTTTGAGGGAATCCCTTTTTCGTATAACCTTTCCCTATTGAGGGTTTCCCTTTTGTGGTTAATATGGGGAAATATTTGCCGAAAAAGGGAAAGGTGTGCGAAAAAACGGCACTCGTTTTTTCGCCCACCTTTCCCTTTTTCGGCAAATATTTCCCCATATTAACCACAAGCTGATGAAATAAATTATATGGCTCATAATACGGCTTGCAACACGCGAAAAGGGGCATTCGGACATTTGCGTAAAGTGCCGTCTCGGATCAGCCAGTGCAGTCCGTGCAGGCTAATTCGAGACGACACTTTACGACGACATTAAAATTTTATGGTATAGTAGATTTGCGCAAAATGAAATTTTACATAAAAACGGAAAGTGTTGTTTCGGATTAGTCTGCGCGGACTGCGCAGGCTGGTCAGAGACGACACTTTACGCAAATGTCTGAATGCCCCTTTTCGCTTGTTGTTAGCCATATATATAGTCGATCTTTTACGACCAGTGGAAAATGAAAACTATTGAAACCCAGAAATATTTTATCCTATTGGCTTGACATACCAAGGGGGCGGTATAAATCAAACATCAGACTGCATTTTCGGTGCAGTCTGATCTTGGTCAATACCGTTCGCTAAAGCCCGTGTTTTCGCCTATGGTACGGGAAGGGTTAAAAAAAGGTACCAGATCCGCTTTGCAATGTCACGCGAGATTAGTATTTCATTTTACCGATATCCATTGATCTCACAGCTCCTACAGATCGTTCAGTGAGACTGCGCTATCCATAAAAGGTAATCTTTGGATTAAGTCGCAGGAAACTGCTGATTACGGCCAGAGTTACAGTGGTAATCGAGGAGGAGCGGACGGTATGGGGGTGAAACGAGAGGCCATGAACAAAGCTATTGTCGTCGATATAGTAAACCGTGGAAGCTAGGATTTTTAAAGGCAGGTTTAATAAATAAATATATACTGTTAGTGATAATAGTACGGTGTTCGCAGAATCAAACTTAATGGTTAGTTTTCATATTTTTCTAGATGTTTTACGTCATTGTGGATTACTAAATACCAATATGAGATAAAAATGAATATTGTTGAACAAGATTTTGCTAGCATATGTGAAACAAAATTCCCAAAGCGGAGCTTGATCAGTTGACGGTCGACTAATAACATAGAATAGTTATATAAGTTGGGAATGAATATGTTTCTGAATATGATTTTTTCCTTTTTTCAAGCACGTGTTAACTACTATGATATGGCGAGTTTGACTGAATAAAGGATTACTATCATAGTTGTATAGTAACTATAACAATAATTACATGTATATGGGATAGGAACTGATATGTATATAAGCGAAAATTTACCATAAATATGTGCGACATTTAACACAGCGGAGTGAAACCACATCACGAATTTACAATTTTCCAGATACATATGTGGTTGAGACAGATATGAATGTGTGCCTAATGAGACTTTATATAGTAAATTCTAATCATTTACCACAACAGAGTTTGACTGGATCACAGATAAATAGATGATGAAGAATGGTTATACTTTACAAGATTTAAAACAGAGGAGTTTGACCCTATCACGAATTACAAATTACAGGATACATATATGAGATAAGAATATGTGTTTAGACGAGACCTTACCGAGCGGTTTTACATTTGATAACATTCAAAACAGCTAAGTTTGACTAGGTCACAAATTACTCGATAGATCTACGTATAATCATAAGCTAGGAATAAATATGTGTTTGAACGAGACTTTTCCAAGCCAATGCAAAACATTTAACACAGCAGAGAGTATACAGAAAGATTTTGGTAACTATGCCGGGGACTCCCAACTGAACTCCGTGACGCAGGCCGTCTTGTATATTTACACACTACCTATATTTATATGTATGGGAATCGTTGGCAACGTTATAGTTCTATATGTTGTAAGAAACTCGGTTCTATCTCGCCATTCTGTCACGGTTTATGTGAAAGCTTATACGGTTGCTAACATCTTGTCTATGATATTTAATTCATCAGTTGACTGGATTTATATCATTCTTGAAGTCCGTCATTTTCGGAATAATTCGGACGCCATTTGCCGCATTTGGCAATTTTTCATTCGACTAGTTACATATTCTGGAATATGGTTTGTCGTTGCTATGGCTACCGACCGTTACATCATAGTTTGGCATGGCCATAGAAAGAAACAGCTTTGCACCATGTTTAATGCCAAGGTCACTGTATGTTTGATTGTGGTTGGTATGGTAACATTGAGCGTACATGCGATGTGGACGTACGATTTTTCGGACGAAGGTTGGTGTTATATCCAAGCTAAATCACATGTACAATTTGACTTTCATCGTCTCATCTGGCCTTGGGTTTCCGGTATGCTCTATTCACTTGTGCCGATTTTGTGTATTTTCGTTCTCGGAAATGCTATTGTCATCAAACAGTGCCATCAACAAATTGATAACGAGGATAAAGTTAGTAAGGAATTAACTCGAACAGTAACTTTTGTTTGTTTCTCCAATTTTGTGTTGAATACACCAGCTACCGTGATCAACATTTTGGACAATACGCTGCCGCAATCCTGGAAAGAGGACCCCTATAATGCAAAGAACATGGAAATAACACGTGACTCAATGATTTTATTGCTCTGTTTAAACTACGTGGAAATTCTATCAGCATTTATTATCTGTAGCCAAGTTTTCAGGGATGCACTGTACAAATTATTTCATTGTCCAAGAAAGCCCGAATCTATAGAATGCACCGCTGTATGATAAAGCTATGATAAAGCTGCAAACGCATGATGTTTAACTTAAACAGGGTTTTCGAAAGCCTGTAAATCTATATCAACCGAAACAAATACGAGCTCTTCCGAATTGAAAGCATAAGTAGAAGATACAAGGGTTGACTTGGAAGTTCTTGGACTGTTGCTAGAAAATGAAAACACAACGTTGATCTGTTATCGATATTCTATGTGTAGTTTTAAGGTTGATATGTTTTCTCTTCGATGCAGAAATTTTATATACAGTAATCAACATCTAAGGTAGTAGACCCCTAATGCCTCTAGTGCTGCATTACATAAAGTTTCCTTGATAGTTGATAAATATGGATTTATACAGGTAGAATACTTTTGCACATTTTTAACGGACCAGAAATTTCTTTATGCCTTTCTTGAAATTATATGTAGATACTTTTGTTGTTTTCCACAAAATGGAGGTAATTACTGTCTCTCTTTGTAATGAAAGTATAGATTTATAAATGATAATTCTAGAAAAGACAAAAAAAGGGAAAAGTGGCTTGGTTAAAGCAGTACAATAACACTCTTTTTTAATCATAGCAAATTATGTAGGATAATATTATTGTGGAAATAGCTGTTTTCTATTAGGGGTCTACTACGTAAAAAGCTACAGCACCTTATGATAAGGCAGTTTATTTCATCCTTTTAACCCTTTCTGTGAGTAGCTTTATCGAAATCCAGTACAACATGAACTATCTAGGCAATATTTCGATTTGTTCCATTTATGAGTTGTGTATTAAACCCCCACGACAAAGCTGCGATGGTATGACGATTTTAACGCTTTCTGTATGAAGTACATTGGCGTCCTCAAATAGCACACATCTTTGAGCTGCTTTCATTTTAGGGACACTCTAAACCTGGATTGTCATCCTGAACAGAACTTCTTCATTCACAAAATTGTCGATGCCACCTAAAAACGCTCAGTCGCATTTCTTTACCATAGTCGAAGTTTGCAACAACCTCTAAGTATTAGTAATTGTTTTTGTTAAATCAATCGCACAGATTTTTATTGAATTTCTGAACTCGACATTGCCTGGTTGAAATCATAATTTTTGAAATACATGTTTGTGATTACGACTTGAAAACTGTTAGAAACTATAAAACTGAAGTTAAAAGAAAATATCAGAATCTTCAGCTATGATGTCAGGATCGTCAGGCAGCAGCCAACTTTCCTGAGGCCTGTGCAAAATAAAAAAAAACATGGAAATGTGATAGTTATCTGTTTAGGGCTTGTTAGAAAGTCTGTATAGTTTTACATGCTCCGGGTATACCAATGTACTTTGCTATGGACACAGGTATTCAGTAAATACGATAAGATTTATTATTATTTACGGCACGCTTGGAAGAAAGGTTTGACTCTAACTTACTCATCTTCGCAAGCCAAGGGTGACGATCCTCTACGCTACTCTACCCTTGGCCTATCGAGCTTGATTTCGACATTCCCGCAACACAATTTTCACTGGTTTTAGCTAGCTCTGACTGCACGAAATCAAATCGCTCGTTGCATTTCATCTGTGATAAAAATAGAACAAGGTCGCGACCCTTTCGGATAAAAATAGAATGTAAACACTCCGTGGATGTGCAGGATCTGTAATGATTTATTAACGAAAAAATATAGACGAACAATATTTACAGAAAGTTTCAGTGTGACCAATCAATTATCAGAGGTTTTAGGCACGTTCTGTGCAGTCTGATCTTGATCTTCACAGTTCGCAAAAGGTGAGTGAGTGAGTCGCTCGATCTTAGTAGCCTAAGGCTTAAAGTATAAGAATTGTCAATGAAATAGCTTAAAACATAGTGAGAAAGGCAGAAAATATTTTTTGCAAGCATTTTCTCCTTTTCCAACAAGTTTCAATAGTCCTTTTCTTCAGTGACATTACCACTAGGCATTTGTTAGGAAACGAATTGACAGGAAAAAAAAAAATTAAAAAAGACCTATTTTTTTTCTCTCTCATTCTGTCCGAGATTTTCAGATCTTTTCCTTGTAGCCTAGTTGTTTATCTTAGAACTTAATTGCCTTTTTTTTTTAAATCTAATTATTGAGAATATTATCCTGGATCTCTTACAAATCTAACCAATCCCCGTTATTAAGTATCATTGAATTTCTTTTCTGTAACTATTAACATTACATCAGACACAATGTAACACAAAAACTATTTTAGATACAAGTATTACAAAGTTCACGGTGACCTTAAAGGTGGGTATTTAGATTTTTCACATCACACCAAATTGAAAAATATATATATCAGTGAAATTTATATGAAAAAAAAAAACACACAAATCATCGATAATTAAGAACCATAGATTACAAAAAGAAAGAAAAAATGATGGTGTTCCCTCAAAAGGCTACGTAGACTCTGCGGGTATTTTTAGATTTCGCGACAGAAACAAAAAAACATTTGGAAATGTCACGTGACTAGCAAGTGACTAATGACCCTTAAATTCCATAACATAATAAACATGTAATTATTTTCCATAATGCCTCCTTCGAACGCTATGTTTAAAGCTTCGTCTGTGTATTTCCGGTATGTAAATGAGTGAGTTGCTCATGTAGAAATAAACCTACTGGGGTTTAACAAGCATTTTCTCCTTTTCTCACAAAGTTTTCTATCCTTTCAATGCAAAATTGCGCCAATATAGCCACTTTGAAACTATCGTCTTTCAATTTGGACAGGTCTGAAATTTTGCTGTGTAGTAATGGGTTAAAGTGCTTATAGTACTAAACCTGTTGCGTCCAATATTTAACTAGGCTCTAGGGTATAGTAGCACGGCATTCTTTGCAACCGTAGTCCGTATGAATTATTCAACGAAAAATTCTTTGCATAGGTTTTCTAGTTATACTGTTTGCAGGTACACTAGTTTACACACTGACAAGAAAAAACAAGTATTTGATGTAGTAGGAAATAGGAATATGTAATGATCTGCTCGATTTTTTCCGAAATCTCCTTCCTGAGAAAAAAAAAACCCGGATCGGACACTGGCACATATATCGCAATATACATAGGTAAACGCGAAACGGCTATGTGTCATTATATGGTTTCCTTTACACTTATTACAAAAATGAAAACACCATAAAATTTATCAAACAAGTTAGCTTTTGTCGTGCAGGTTAATACACAAAACATAAATGGAACAAATCAAAATATTGCTTATATGGCAAGTGTTCACATTTGTCTAATAAAGGTCTTCTAGCATTAGATTTACAATATCATACTTGTTTAGCTATTTTTTTTCTTCAGGAATATGATATTGATGTACTATAATAATAGTAATCATAAAAATAAAAACGACAAAAGAATTTTGTCAGGGTGGAAAAACACGTCCCTGATTCTGAAGCGGATCTATCATAAAAATAGATTGTGTTTTCTTCCGAGTACTGAGAACTTCCCAGTGAAGCATTATTTGAAAGAAGCAAAATTAGAGATAACTGTCTAAGCACTGTCGACCTAGTAACGGTAACTAACCAGTAATTGCTTGTACGAGTATGTACAGCCATGATATTCATTAAATTCTGATAAGGTAAAATTTCCTATATTGTTCGCTCAATTAAAATGTTTGACGTTTAATTATTTAAATGTTTGTTTCTTCTTTTTTCTTTAAACTAAATTTGTTTAGTGTGTGTTGTGTATGGACGAGAAAACGTTTGTTTAGTGCTTTACAGTATGAATAGGACAGCATGATATTTTTTTGACTGAAGGGTGGAGTCATAAAGAAAGCATCGTTTGAAAAGGCGAAAATGCTGGTCAATAGCATTTTTGCCTTTTCAAATAATGTTTTCTAACTTTTCAAGGACTAATTACAGCATTTGAGCCATATTCGGCCTGTCGTCTTCAAAGGTTTTCAATCTGAACGACTACTAGATTTTGTCTTTTGGCATAAACATAATATTAGTTGTACGTTCAGGTGACAGGGGACTTGGAAACTTGTTCACGGCTGTGGTTAATTGTGTCGCCCAGAGCCGAAGACGAGGTGGCGACATGATTCACCACAGCCCTTAACAAGTTTCCAAGTCCCCTGCCACTTGACCATACAACTAATTTGTTATACTGCAAAGTTTTACATTTTCAAGGTGCGTTAAGCGAAATTTTCTTGTTTGATCCCCGCCACCATTTTGGATGTTGTGTTGCAAGGAAAGTTTACGGGGCACTCAAAAAGGACACTGGCATTACGTGTTTTTTTTCCAGGACATTTCTTTACCCATAACATTTCCAAAAATAGACACATAAAATATAATATAACTTTTATCTAAATCCGAATCGATGTTAAACAAATAAGTAAACTATAAAATACGTCGTGGACGTCACATTTAACTTGTTAACTGGGAATTTACTTTCAGATTGAAGCTGTCTAGAATTTTGTCGTTTGGTAATAAGATGTCCTGATGAACCGATAATAACACGTATTCGTTTGAATTGTTAAGCCCTATATCAAACGACAAATTTTAGACCTGTCTGCATTCAAAGCATTAGCAGACGACATAATTAATGCTACCCAGAAATCGAGACTTGTTATTTGGAAGGATAGAAACATTGTGGGAAAATGGAGAAAATGCTGGTTACCAGCATTTTCTTCTTTTCGCATAATGTTTTCAAAAAGCTCTTTTCCTATGGGTCTTTACGAATTGGGATCATTTGGTACAGGGTTAAACTCTCGCATATCTGTCGTGAAGTTAATTTGATCGACACAAATGATAAATGGCGCTATAAAACCCTTTTCACCTTAATTGCGCGCACGCAATACATAGATTATACATAGGATATAAAATGAGAAGGCCAATTTCATTGTTTTTAGTTAAGGAATCATTCTAAAAACGATTAAAAACCCCGCGGCTTTGCTTTAGTTTTTAAATGACGTGTTAGATTGTTAAAAAATAATCTTTTAACTATCGTGGTTTATCATTCACTATTCCATGGTTGTGAGTTATGAGGCATAAAGAATAAATCACGAAGGCAATGGTGGTTTACTCATTGCGCCTCATAACTTATTTAAGAAATAATCTTCTTAGTAGTAATGTCCAGGCAGATGGCCAGAGTGCCTGCAAGGGTGCGATGCCTGCGATGCCCAAGTACAATGGGGCTATTGTTCCAAGAACAATAGGGTCATTCACGCGTGACTCCCCACGAACAATGGGATAGTATTCTGGGAACAATGAGTATTATTCTGGGAACAATGGGATGGGTATCGTAGGAAAGAGTGACATCATGTCCTGACGTATACCAGAGAACAATAGACAGAGTGCCTGCGATGCCCAAAAACAATGGAACAATTCACACGCAAATAGCCACGAGCAATGGGGTATTATTCCGGAGAACAAGGACCGGAATTGCCAATCCTCGATGACGTCATAAAACGATGTCTGCGAGGCTGCGATGCCCCAAAACAATGGAATCGTGCACGCGTGACAGCCCAAAAACACTAGGGTACTATTCAGAGAACAATAGGATTTTATTCCGAGAACAATGGGGCGGGTATAGTATGTCTGCCTAGAAACAGTAAAGTCATACCAGAACACTGCATGCTGTCCCGTGGCTTACACGAGAAAACAAAAGGATCATTATTTCGAAAACAATAGAGGTAAGTATCGTATATCTGCCTAGAAACAGTGACGCCATACGGCAAGACTGCCTGTTGTCCAGTGACTTATAGCAGAAAACAAAAGAATAATAGTCTGAGAATAATGTGATATCGTAGTGTCTACCTGCAGTCCCATTACTCATAACGCGGAGTAACAGGATAGATATCGTTTACCAATTACACCTTAATAACGTCACATCACCGAAAAATGTGGACCTTAGGTTCGCTACCATAACGTTCGTGATACGCATTCAGTCATGTTGAAAGAAGCGTAAAAAACCATTCAGTCATTTTCTCCTCGTGCCATATCGTTTTACAATTGAAAACACACCTGAATGACTTAATCCTAAACTTTTCTTGGACTGACTCTCTTGAGTCGCTTTCTGTACAGTCTGTGATCAGGGTGCTTTCGCTACACTCCGCATATTTGGTGCTTTCGCTGCAGTTCGCATTTATGGTGCCTTCGATGCAGTCCGCGTATATTGTGCTTTCGATGCAGTTCGCGTTCATGGTGCTTTCGATGCAGTTCGCGTTTATAGTGCCTTCAATGCAGTTCCCGAGACGAGATTGAACTTGCATAAATAAAACTACATTGCTCGCTTTTTAAATGATAATGGAATGAGCAATCAGTAGAAACTCCAGGGAAGCACGGATATGCGCAGTGGCCGTCGGGATATAACTGAAATAGTATCGTTAAACAACACTAAGTTTATCGAGTCCTTGATCTTACTCGGTCGTTTCACACCGAGTACACAATAGAACATGATCTAATCAGTCAATAAGTTTGTACCACATTGAAATTGATACCTCGTCCACGAGCCACATGATATACAGTTTTATATTTTGATTTACAGTGGATTGATATGTCGCATATTCTTGTTCGACATCCCTTCAATAACACGTAAGACCAGTCCACTTTTCGTGAACCAGGTTTCTTTCCAGTTTCTGAGGGTGTATATGTCATTCCGTAAAATTTACCTTATTCTCCTATAGTGTAATATCCATCTCTGTTCCACCAAACTCAAGGCTACTATCCATTTAATGAAAATAAAATTTCAAAGGGTGTACAACAAGTGTTAATCTTTTAATACAATAATGTTCAACAAGAAGAAATACTAAAAATCTAACTGTAACCTAAGATATGTACAACAATGTTCTTGGAGCTTAGCAAACTTTGGATAGTATATACAGTATATGATCCTGGATACAGAACGCTGAACTTGCACATTGACATCTAGATTAATTTGCATAACTGAATATCGTCTGCTGTTTACTTACGGAGTCCCAGCAAATGGCAATACTTAATAATATGCGGTGGCTCCTACATGAATAGTATTGGGTTTATATATCTTCATTGAAAACGGAAAACATTGTTAAGCGCGGTTTTCCTGTAAAATTTAGGTCCAGAACGTCAAATGAAATGTCTGGAAGCAAAATGACAAAACCATTCAAGGATATTTCTTGCATCTTTCCATCTATAAAAGTAACTATTTTCAAAAGAAACATCTCTTTTCACAAAGCAAAAATGTTAATTTTGTCCGTTTTTTTCCCCTTGGTTCATATATTCACGAAATAAACCTTATTGACAAGTAAGTTAACCCTTTACCCCATAAGGCATTTCTATGGTATCTCTAATTGACCCTAAATAACAGCAAGGATGAAGCCGTTTTTTATGTGTATAGGACACCTTTTGATAGCATAGAAAACATTGTGACAAAAGGTGAAATTGCTCGTCACGAGCAATTTCACCTTTTGCCACGATGTTTTCCAAAAGGCTCTTACAAGCAATGTGTAGAAACGAGTATATGGAGTAAAGGTTTGAATGAATTTTCTGGCCAATAGTTAAAAACCCAAATTTGCGATCTTTTTTTGGTGGTGGTGGTGGGGGGAGGGACATCTCCTTATCGAACAGTGTAGATCCAAGATCAGGGCCCGTATTCACCAACAATTCTTGAGAATATTCTCAGTCTTATTCTCCAAAGTTTTCAAAATTTGTAAGTAACACGACTTCTGATTGGCTAAACCGAATGGTTTAGCCAATCAGAAGTTGTGTTACTTCCAAATGTAGAAATTGCATGTTCTGTGAGTCGCACTTAACAGCCTGAGGCACTGATTAGGTTGATTTTTTAAAATATTTTTTCAGGAATGTTCTAAATCTCGCTCGCTGTAAGTCGTCTTGGGATATAACAAGTTCAAAAACACGTCGACTAATGAGCTCTTTATAAGCCGACAAAGCATTAAACTTGTCCAAATCGAAAGCATGAGCAGACGCCAAATTAGATGTCTCAATAAGTATGTGATTTGTCTTTGATTGGGTCCAATGGATGTTAGATGTTGGTTACCACCAGTTTCTTTTTTTCTACAGTTTTCTCAAAAGCCGCCGTCCTTTAGGTCTGAATGACTGGATTGCTTGGTAAAAGGTTTGGAGATTTTTTCCTAATTTAGATCTAATTTTATCCATTTGAAAACATGATATTGATTAAAAGTTGACTAGTTAAGGAATTTGTGTGTGTGTGTTTTTTTTCCTCTTACATTGTTGGAACTTTTTTTTTCAAATTAATTTCTATGAGACACGGGTTTCCGTATTTTGATTTATCATCCGTTTTGTCCTTTCTCTTCTGCTTTTATTTCACATTTTGTAACGATCCTAGTATTGCTATACTGTAATAAGTCAATTTATTACCCCTTTGTTTTGGATCGTTATTATTTTGGTTGGACATCTCTTTTTAGCTCACCTGAGCACAAGGGGAGCTCTTAGGGTCACGTTGTATCGGTGGTCCGTCGTGGGACGTCAACAATTTTTAAACATTTTCTCCTCCTTAAGCGCTGTGCCAGTTAGGACCAAATTTGGCTGTAATGTTCCTTTGGAGGTCCTCTTTAAAAATTGTACATAAAATTAGATTCCATAAAAAACTGTGGTCGCCATGGCAACCAAACGGAATTTCCTAAGATATTCTTTTAAAAATCTTCTCCTCTGAAACCGATGGTCTGATTTTGAAATAATTTTCACAGAAATGTTCCCAGTGTGCTCCTTTTGAAAAAACTGTTTGCATTTTTTTTATCCGTTAAGAAACATGGCTGTGGTGGTGGGAGGCTATTTTCACTATACGGACATGAAGGAATTTTTGAAAACTCTTCTTCCCTGAAACCACTGATCATATTTTGAAATATTTTCACATAAATGGTCCTTTGGTGATCTTTAATTTTCATTAGAAGACTGTGTAGGTATTTTGATGAAAAGGGCTATTGCAGACCTATACCAGCTATGTGAGTGCACTGATGAGAAATGCTGATGTGCACTCTTTCTATTTGATATATTTGATAGCTATGTATGAGGTAATATGAGACTGTTATGTAGGTGCCGTGACAGACTTTGAAATTATTTTTACAGGTGACCTTTTCAAAATTGCTTGGCAAAATCATGGTTTTGATTCCAAAATTTCAATACTTAAAAAAAAAGGCTGCAGTCCTCTCAGAAATTCAGATGAGCGATCCAGGGCCATCTTGGTCTTCTTGTTTATCTTTCTCCTCATTGCATGTTTTGATTTATGATACAAATTACTAAAATTTAATTCGAATAGTGTCGAAAGAAATTTCCCTACCTATAGGTGAGTGCAACACTATTCTAAGTGCCTGTACATTGTACAGGAACTTAGAATAGAGTTGTACTCACCTATCACATTGTGTGGCGTCAAAAAAGAATTTATAATTCAAGCTCTGTATTCATTGGAAAAAGTCAAAGGGTATAACCGAATTAAAGTTTCCTTGCAATTTACTTGTCAAAAAGGACGATCGTGGCAAATCCGAGATTTGTTTAGGGTTTGAATATCAGTTAGCCTAGTATGTAACTTTCTGTATAACTATTTTTCAATCCTGACATAATTATATTCCTGCCATGGCACGAATCGAGGTTATTTATTGAATTTTCAACAAGTACCTGTCAACTTTCACATGTAATGAGTTCCGCTTCTTGAGATGTTATGTGATAAATAGAATTTGATGCTCGTTGAAATTTGAGCATCTCTGCGTAATATAATTGAATTTGATGTATCATTACTTCTTTTCAGTCTCAAAAGCTAACCTATGTCGGATACTTTAGATTTGAGTAATACTTCGTGAAAAAAAAATCAATGCATCTGCAAAGTTTTGACCCATGTTGGCCAGCGGAATCAGCGTAGGCTGACCTGGATCAAAACTGTTTGTTAATATCGGTCAATTTTCTGCTTGTAAAAGGACCATTCAGCTGGAATTTGGACAAAACAGACCCATATAATGCAATGGGGTGCTGGGTATGATATTTTACAAAGGTCTGCATTTGGCTGTGATCGGAACATACCGAGATGCGTATGAAAAGAGGTGCGTATTGGACGAGACAGAAGGAATGATTGTGCCATGTAGCTCTTCATGATTCTGTCAAGCAATTTTATTTTCTCGAAAACTCTGGTCGCTAAAGCAACGATACTGAAAATATACTGAAAATATCGTTTATTCTAAAAAAAAAGCAGGTTTGATTTACATGTACTTGATTTTAAAGCACATTTGTTCAATAGCCAGTAGGGCGATACAGGGCGATCTCGACCCTCTTGTTTAGCCTGTGACGCAGCGTTGTCCTTTGTGAGAATTAGAATGTCACCGTGTTTCACTGTGCCGCAGTTTCATTACACTCCCGTGATGAAAATCATTGGATTACGGTCCTGTTTGGCTCAGTGGTAAAGTGTACGACTCGTAACATAGAAGCGTCGGGTTCGAGCCTAGACGTATGCCCTGGGTTGTCATTGGGCAACACAATTCAGAGCCCTAGCCCCATACTGGTGAAAGGCAGTGAATACTGGTGAATACGTGATCTGACAAAGTTATTGCTGAAAGCTGCTTTGCCCATTACCACACAATCCATACTTTTGACGCCCCTTAGAAAAAAGCCTTTTGAAAACACTGTAGGAAAAGGAGAAAATACTGGTAACCAGCATTTTCTCCTTTTCCCACAGTGTTTTCTACCCTTCTCAGAACAAATTTCAAATTTTCAGTCACCTTTATTTTGTAGTCTGCAAATGCTTTCAATTTGAACCAGTCTAAAATTTTGTCGTTTGGTAATGTGTTTAAATATGCATGACTCAATTAATTAACTATTAGATTATAGATCCACCACCTTAAACACCAAGCCATAGAGTGTCTCTCCCCCTCCCCCACCCACCACAACAGAAAGATGAATTACCCACACAATAATTGATATACGCGATTAAACGAGATACGGAGCAACACCAATGTGGCACACATTTGTATGACCGTGACGTCATTTGGTCGTTCTGTTTGAACTGGATGGCTTGAGGCACGCAAAAAGGGGCATTCAAACATTTGCGGTAAAGTGTCGTACTGATCAGCCTGCACAGAATCCGAAACGACACCACCCGTTTTTATTTAACTTTCCTTTTTTTCGTAGCACAAAATCTAATGTAGTTGTGAAAGAGCCGTCTTGGATGAGCATGCGTGGACCGCGTAGGCTGATCGGAGACATTTTACGCAAATGTCTGATTGACCCATTTTCGCATGTTGCAAGTCACATTGTCCTACTGGATTCCAGGAGATATGGCATTAAATCATCGACAAACATAATACCTGTTATCTCTATACACGATTGTACATAATCAATTATCCCTTATTACCCGCCCTGGGCGACTAGCCTTCTACGGACGGTGTAGACCAAGATCAGACTGCACAGAAAAATGCATAGAACATGCTGTCTGATCTATGATCTATGCTGTCTTTTTTTATCCAAGCAGCATTTGTGGACAGTGCGTATCAAGATCAGACTTTTCAGAACCAGCAGGCCTATCTTTGATTCATACCATAAATGTTTTTTCGTTCTGAACTGAGATAAAAATCTCTCCATTTGTAAAGGAACTGTTTTCTTTTTTCAGTTATCGAGTGAAGTCGCCATAAATCTGTAGCATCTGGACGCTGGTAACCACCATTTTTGCCTCCTTTTCCAATAATGTGTTCGCACCCAACAGATAACATATTTCGGCATTTGGGCCTTCTTTAACCCTTAACTCCATAGATACTAATTTCTACACATTACTTGTAGTAGCCTTTGGAAAACATTGTGGCAAAAGGTGAAATTGCTCGTGACGAGCAATTCCACCTTTTCCCACAATGTTTTCTATACTATCAAAAGGTGTCATATACACATAAGAAACAGCTTCATCCTTGCTGTTATTTAGAGTCAATTAGAGGTACCATAGAAATACCTTATGGGGGTAAAGGGTTAATTTGTCGACTGCAAATGCACCCGGTTTAAGCCAATCTTATCTTTCGTCGTTTGGTAAAAAGTTTAATTCTTTACCACACGAGAAAATTTTAGACTGGTCCAAATTGAAAGCATTTGCAGACGACAAAATAAAGGTGACTGAAAAATAGAAATTTGTACTGGGAAGGGTGGAAAACACTGTGGGAAAAGGAGAAAATGCTGGTTACCAGCATTTTCTCCTTTTTCCACAGTGTTTTCAAAAGGCTTCTTTCTCAGGGGCGTCAAAAGTAGGGATTGTGTGGTAATGGGTTAAAGGTATTACTAGTAATGAAGGGGTTGACACACACACACTATGTAACAATCAATCTATTTGACAACAATAAGCCAGTTATAGCCTTGTTAAATCTTCGTGAGTTTGTCCTTAATCTATCCGTATAATCACAGTGTACTAATGGAACCATCATAAAGTTTATGCTTTGCGCCAGAAATGACCAGAGCTACCATCTACGTCATTAATTACAACAAAAACTTTAAACTTTTACCAAGCAGCAAAATAGAATCTATTAGACAGGTAAAAAATGAAAACATGTTCATGTACATCGAAATAAAAACTTAAATTCTATACCCTACAGCAAAACTTTGGATTCGTACTTATTGGAAGTATAGATGACAAATACTTTTAGTCTTTGCCTCACAGCAAAACTTTGGATTCGTACTTATTGGAAGTATAGATGACAAATACTTTTAGTCTTTGCCTCACAGCAATACTTTGGATTCGTACTTATTGGAAGTATAGATGACAAATACTTTTAGTCTTTGCCTCACAGCAATACTTTGGATTCGTACTTATTGGAAGTATAGATGACAAATACTTTTAGTCTTTGCCTCACAGCAATACTTTGGATTCGTACTTATTGGAAGTAAAGATGACAAATACTTTTAGTCTTTGCCTCACAGCAAAACTTTGGATTCGTACTTATTGGAAGTATAGATGACAAATACTTTTAGTCTTTACCTCACAGCAAAACTTTAGATTCGTACTTACTGGAAGTATGGATGACAAATACTTTACGGCAAACTTTGGATTCGTACTTATCGGAAGTATAGATGACAAATACTTTTAGTCTTTGCCTTACAGCAAAATTTTAGACAGGTGCAAATCGAACGCATATTAACAGAAGATTTCTTTTTTCGGTGAAAAATCCAAACTCATTTTATCAATTAAACATCATCGGTAAAATTTTCACGGCAGGCGTGAAAATTGCCCCCGGACAAAATAATGCTCCCTGAGGGCAATTGCCCCCTGAGGACAATCCCCCGGACCATTCCCCCCGAGGACAATTGCGCCCCCCGGACTATTGCCCCGAGGACGATTCCCCCCCCCCCGACTATTGCCTCCGAGGACAATAACTATTCTAGGACAACTGCTCCCCGGAAAATTGCCCCCCCCCCGAAATTTTGCCCCCCCCCCCGGACTATTGCCCTTTGAGGACAATTCTCCCCGTACTATTGTCCCCCGAGGACAATTCCCCCCCGGACTATTTCCCCCGAGGACAATTCCCCCCCCCACCCCGGACTTTTGCCTCCGAGGACAATTCCTCGGGGGGAATTATCCTCGGAGGGCAATAGTCCGGGGGAATTATCCTCGGGGGGCAATGGTCCGGGGGAATTGTCCTCAAGGGGCAATAGTCCGGGGGGGGGGGCAAAAGTACGGGGGGCAATTTTCCGGTGGGCAGTTGTCCTAGAATCTGTTCATAAGATGAGATAAATTTCGATCTTTCACCGAAAAAAAAGACAAGTATTCTACTTATTTCATTCGGCACGCTTTGGGTGATAGGAGCCACCAAAAGTAAAAAAGCAATGAAAGTTTATCTAAAAATTAATTCCAGAAATTATTGAAACGCCGAATCATTGAATTGATATTGATTTTTTGTTGCTGTCAAAGATTAAATTGATAAGATTTTCTATTTACATTAAAGATCAACAAACACAATTTTCTTAAGGATACATGTATTTCCTATTGTGACAAGTAACTGGCTCTCAGCAATGAGTTAAGTCACCGAAAAGAATTAGATCAGACTTAATAAGAGGATTGGACTGGGCTGAACCGGATCGGACTTAATTAATCACCGGGTGGAACCGGATTAAATAATTTTTCATCAATCGTTTATTGACCTACAAAGTTTTATTTTTTTCGAAGGCCGCGTATTCCACATTCGGTAGTCAGTCAGTATTTTCAGTATTTTGATTATCATTAAGGAGGCAAATCGCGGATTCTAATATCAATTTTATGTTCCACGATTATCAATCTAATTAGCTGATAGAGAACGTCTCACCGAATTCAATGGATGGTCTTGAAAATTACAACTGAAGCCGCAACTTCTTAGAATTATTAGAAAATTTTCTTCCAGTAATAACCAAACCCTTAGGCCTACGCTGCTAAGCGCTACCCAATACCTTTTTTGTAGACAGTGTGGATCAAGATCAGACTTCACAGAGCGTGCAGTCAGATCTTGAATCTACACTGTCCATTAAGGTAAGCTTTTCCGTAAGAGCTTTTAAAATCGCAATGATATCCGATTTTATTGTACGCTTGCAATTTCCTTATAATTCTTGTAGAGCCGAGTAAACAAAAGTCTGCAATTCAAATCCAAGGAACCGCAATTTGCAACATGCTTTCGTATAGATTGCCTTAACAAAGCAAATAGTACAGATCAAAATCGGACGGCGCTTCATTCATAGTCTGATCTTGATCTTCACAGAAAACAAATGAATCTACAGTTGTGAAAGACGCTTTGAATCTTTACCACACAATCCCTTTTAACGACCATGAGAAGGAAAGCTTTTCAAAACATTGTAGGAAAAGGAGAAAATGCTGGTAACCAGCATTTTCTCCTTTTCCCACAATGTTTTCTACCCTTCCCATATCAAATTTCAATTTTTGAGTCACATCTATCTTGTCGTCTGCAGATGCTTTCAATTTGGACTGGTCCAAAAGTTTGTCGTTTGGTAAATAATTAAGGGTTATGCTATTCGGAGTTAAGAAGTGTTACGTATGAATACCGTCTGGACGTAGTTTAATTAAGATGTACTTGTAATTACCTTATCAGTACATTGAAAACATTCTCATATATTCTAATCATGCAAGAGATTTAGTTTAAGTTCATTATAAATCTGTGCACTACTGATTTGCAACAGGCGAAAAGGGGCATTTGGACTTGGCGTCAACTCAAAATTTTTAAAAATATAGGAATGTAGGAAATTTCAGAGGAAAAATATAGGACAAAGATAAGACAATATTTGTTGTACGGTCAGGTGGCAGGGGACTTGGAAACTTGTTCACGGCGGTTAATCATGTCGCCCCGAGCCGAAGGCGAGGTGGGGACATGATTCGACACAGCCGTGAACAAGTTTCCAAGTCCCCTGCCACCTGACCGTACAACCAATTTATCATACTGCAAGTTTTACCCTTTCAAAAAGCGTTAAGCGAAATTTTCCTTTTCTATAATTTCACGAATCGAGTATGCTGACGAAATAGAAATTCCCTTCTGTGTGCCCCAATTCAATGAAAACTGACGTCACTGGAAACTGACGTCACTAAAACTTGCAGTTTGGTGCAAAAATGTGCAGTCTGATGATCAATCAACGCCGCCATTTTGGATGTTGTGTTGCACGTATAGTGATGTTTACGGGGCACTCAAAAGGGAAACTGGTTTTACGTTGTTTTTGTCAGGGAACATGATACATAATTTATGTTCCCGGCATGTTAACCAATCAGATCACGAGATATTTCTTTGCAGTATAATAATACAAATGACCTCCACCATCCCAATAGCTATCACCTTACCGCCATTTCATTGTTTAATCTCAATATAACTATTGTACTTAAACATATACATAATGAAGATGCATGTAGTCTAGTAGCAACAAAACAAAAAAAAAAATGATCATGATTTGACAATAAGTACTTTAAAAAATGTAGCTTGGACAGCTCTTTATCAGAAATGCCTGTGGAAAATACGATATCCTTATAAACTCAAAATGAAAAAGAGGGCCATGATTGCCATGAAGCTGCTCACCTGAGTCTTTTGGCCAAACATGACCTATTTTCAATCTCTTAGGGTATTATCATAAACATTCTTTCAACCTTTCATAACCATGGCCTGAAAATGTTGGCATTTAGCTTGTACACAAGCAATTTCTAGTATTTCTCTCAGTGACCTACTTTTCAGCACAGCCTATTTTCTCATTGTAGACATCATAAAAACAAAGATTCTGATGACTTTTCTTAAGAATTGGACAGACAATATGGCCTTTTGACTGTGCAAAACTTTTCCCAAGATTTGACACGGCGACTTTATTTTTTACCTACTGTTACCCATTTCCAATTTCATCATACACATCATCAAGAAAAACATTCAAATGTTCATAAAAGTTGGACAGAAAGTGATGACTCTAGAGCTAAAACAGCCATTTGAAAAATTGACACGGTGACTTAGTTTTTGACCCCACATGACCCATTTTCAAACTCAGTCAAGATAATTATGGTTATGACAAACATTCTGAACAACTTTGAATGAAAAAGTGGCCTCTACAGCATACACAAAGTTTATGTATGAACTCAGTGACCTATTTAACCCATTACCACACAATCCCTACTTTTGACGACCCTGAGAAAGAAGCCTTTAGAAAACATTGTGGAAAAAGGAGAAAATGCTGGTAACCAGCATTTTCTCCTTCTCCCACAGTGTTTTCTACCCCTCCCAGACCAAATTTCAATTTTTCAATCACCTTTATTTTGTCGTCTGCAATTGCTTTCAATTTGGACCTGTCTGAAATTTTCTTGTGTGGTAAAGAGTTAATGCCCCAACATGATTCACCTTCAAATTAGTTCCAGAAATCATCAAGACAAACACTGTAACCAAGTTTCATGAGTAATGCATCAAAAAAGTGGCATCTACAGCATACACAAGGTTTTTCTAAGATTTGACCTGGTGACCTAATTTTGACCCCACATTTTTCTACCGTCCGATATATCATCAAGACATACATTCTAACTAAATTTCAGAGATTATAAAACGGATCATGTCGAAGGTTTCGTCGTCACGTCGTATTTCTAGACATGGCACCATACATACACTCGTAAGTGTACATTTCACACAGTTTTTGGACACCTGTGTCCAAAACTTCAGGGAAAATAAATATGTATAAACTAAACTTGTGTCAAAACGTCTCGAGATAAATGTTGTTGTCCTTTATACAAGGACAATTAGTCAAATAGGGACGTTAGGCACATGCCCCTAATAGATAAGCGGACAAAAAGTCCTTCAGTATTAGTTTGTGTTATAAAAGAACTGTTTCATACTGAGGATATGAGAGTCAGCTATAGGGGTACCTATACGTTAGTAAGTGTTTAGGTATTGACTGTTTCAAATGATATTTTACTGTTCACATACTTTGTTGAAAGGTACTTTTCTACTACAAGACTTTGGTCAAACTTTTCTAACTTCATTTAATTTCACTCAGGCCTTTGCTTTAATTTATCATTTGACTCAAACCATGAGTGGCTTTTAGATATGACCTATTTGCAAAACTGTATAAACTTTTCTAGAACAAAACTAAAAATAAAAAATGAAGACATCATTAAAATCTGTAATTAAATATAGTTGATGCACAATTACTTCACCCTGTTAAGGACAAATTCCATACTTTCAGACAAATGCTTTTCATGAAAACACAGCAACTTAACAACAAAGACAAGCCGCTCGATATAACATGATATGATATAACTTAATAGAAGTTGTTCAGAGGCCAGGACAAAGAATTCTCTCGTCATAAATCTTTACCCGAAGCCAAAAGTTTTTATCTTTCCCCTTTAGGAATCTACGCATCAAATGTGGCCCAAATCAGAAGATTTTTCTGTGAAATAGTTGGAAACACAACGCTAAAATGCCAAAGTGAGAACGTGCTGAATACTTAACCTTTTTCTGTTACTCAAAAAACGTTCAAAAGCTTTCTCTTTCTGTAAGGTCGTAAGAAACTCGGATTACGTAAAGGGTTGAAACCCACTTACATTTAAAAAACAGAGGAAGTGAAACAAATAGGGTTTATTTCATCAGCTTGTGGTTAATATAGGGAAATATTTGCCGAAAAAGGGAAAGGTATGCGAAAATAACGAGTGCCGTAAGACTCGAATTATTTTCGCAGACCTTGCCCTTTTGAGGCAAATATTTCCCCATATTAACCACAAGCTGATGAAATAAATTATTTATATTATGTTTCATGTGTCTATTTTTAAAAATGTTATGGGTAAAAAAGTGTCGTCATTTAAGCTGGGGGAAATTATTTCCCCGTTACAGTGAATAATTTCCTCCTACCGAAAATCTGGTTTATTGACTTGATATCATTAGTTTTAAAAGTGGCATTCGTTGACAAAATAATCAGATGAAATGTGATATATAATTTATTTCATCAGCTTGTGGTTAATATGGGGAAATATTTGCCTCGGAAGGGAAAGGTCCGCGAAAATAACGGCACGAGTTATTTTCGCAGACCTTTCCCTTTTTCGGCAAATATTTCCCCTTATTAACCACAAGCTGATGAAATAAACTCTATTTGGTCAACAGCAACATGTTTAGACCCAGAACCGTATTCTTAGTAGATGCACCAAGCCCCTCGTCCACAAAGCATGGCTTTTATTGTCATGTGTGGTATAAATGATGAGATTTATACTTAAAAACACAGGAATTATCAGATAACAATGCAATTTTCTCCTTCACACGGAATGTTTTCTAAAGATTTCCCTTAAAGATAAAGGCAATATTAGTTAAACATATTTTTTTTACATCGATTGAAAAACACGTTCTGACAACTTATACTTATCTCTCTCGATTCTGCTTCCTGTGAACTATACCAATACTCGCGCCGAATGTGTGGGCCGATGAAAAATCCCAAAGTTGGCACCCGCTCCCGGAAATCGAACTCAGGACCTCATGGTTATGAGACCGACGCTCTACCTCACGACCACGGACACCACACAAGATAAAGGCGAGATAAAGGGTTAAAACCCACGTACATTTCAAAGGCGGAGGAAATGAAACAATTTGTCTTCATAAATCTGAATAATACCAGAATGTTACATATAATGGGGCTGTCTCCTTTGGGTTTTATTGTCATGTAGGCCGGCTATTGTTCATGGAACTTTTGTTCTATGCATGGGAGTATTATCTTACACCGATTGATTAAAATGTTACAAAACGACAAAATTTTAGACTGGTTCAAATTGAAAGCATTTGCAGACGACAAAATAAAGGTGACTGAAAAAATGAAATTTGTTCTGGCAAGGGTAGAAAACACTGTGGGAAAAGGAGAAAATGCTGGTTACCAGCATTTTCTCCTTTTCCTACAGTGTTTTCAAAAGGCTTCTTTCTCAGGGTTGTCAAAAGTAGGGATTGTGTGGTAATGGGTTAAAATGTTTCAAAACGACTAAATCTAACTCTTGTACTGCTTAAATTAAACTGACTGATACTTTGAGGCCAGTAATAATAATGATAGAAAAAGCTATTTCAAACTTGTTTTTTTTAATCGATCTAACATCAGACGGCACGTTCTGTGCAGTATGATCTTGATCCTCGTTATCCGCTAAAGGTCAGTGAGTCGCACAGGCTAATCCGAGACTGCACTTGACGACACCATTAGATTTTGTCAGGAAATTCTGTGGTAATTTTTCTGTCATTGCTGAGCCACTGACAAGTCATCTCAGCAAACGCAAAACATTTACTAGTATATGGAATGATGATATGTCAAAAAGCTTTCGATAAAGTAAAAGCCATACTAAAAAGTGAACCAATTCTTTGAGCTCCTGATTTTGAAAAAGAATTCAAGCTTGCAGTAAATGCTAGTGATACTGGTGCTGGCAGTGTTTTACTCTCAGAAGATAAAAATGGTGTAGATCATCCAGTCAGTTATTTTTCTAAAAAAATTAACAAACATCAGAAAGACTACTCAATTATAGAAATAAATAGAAGAAAAGAGTGTTTATCTCTCACTTTTGCCCTTCGGCATTTCAAAATATATTTGTCGCCTTCTCCTGCACCCATTATTGTATAATTATAGTGATCGTAGTCCTCTGATTTTTATCCATAAAATGAATCAAAGGACTGATAGTCCTGAATATCGCCTGGTGGATAATGTGTTAGAAGTATTCACCCTTACCTAACTTCCAGAGGTAATCTATTACAAGCGTTGAAGATACAAGATGACCTAACTATAAGATAGTATTATGCAAGCATAGTTTCTGAGTTGTAGAGCGTTTTAATCCTAACACCACTCACATAAATATTAAAATTCACATAAAAAAGTAAAAATATGTGTTTAAGGCTTGTTTCTGGGTTTCTTTCTCGGTGCGCATGTCTCGCAACTTGTTCCGCAATTCCAAGAACAGGAAGTTGATAAAAAATCCTTTTCACGTTATGATAGATTTGATTAAAATCTGAAATGGCCTAAAGAACACTGGACCTTAATCTTGCAAAGCGTTGTTACTGAAAAGGCTCGCGATGTTTTTTTTCTAAAATTAGTAACTTGAGTCTTATTGTACTCTTTTCTTTTTATTCATTTATGAATATTGTTAATTGTTTGAGGTTAATTGCTGGTTTTCTTTCTCGTTACGCTTGTCTTCTAAAATTAGTCAGAAAAGGACGAGTTGGTTGTGAAAAGAAGTATCGTATTCGACCTTCTGCCTCTTCCCATGCGAGCCTCTTTGCAAACGCAACCCTACATTCTGTGCAGTTTGATCTTAATCTCTGCTGCCTATAAAATCTTACGGAGTTGTTCCTAACAGATTTTTCCTTTAGCACTGATTCTCGAGTTTACCCTACCCTGAGAGAGAAGCCTTTGAAAAAACCTGTGACTAAACGAAAAGATGCCAGTATTCAGCATGTTTTCCTTTTGTCAAAATTTTCTATACCCCATAAAAGACAAGTTCCATGATTGAGTCACATATAAATTGTCGTCTGCAGATGCTATCAATTTGAACATGTCAACACTTTTGTCGTTTGTTCGTCATCTCTTTACAAAACGACAAGTTTTTAGACTTGTCCAAATTGAAAGCATTTGCAAACGACAAAATGAATGCGACTCAAAAACTGAAACTTAACTTTAAAAGATTAGAAAACATCTTGCTCTTCTCATAATGGATTTCCATTAAAACTGAAAATTATATTGGCCACAGTTTAGCTGGTAGTAGTCTGTGTAGATTAACGATCAGATGGCACATTCCATGCCGTCTGCAAAAGTCCTTTTTAACGTATTGCTACCAAGAAGCAGGGCATCTATTTTCACTGTAATTCCACTCTTAAAAATATGATATCATTTACAATCATCACTACTGTAGCATTTAAATAACTGAGTCACTTTTGAAGGTTTTGCCTTCAAAGAATTATCATTTTCCATTTCAAAATTACTGGTTTTGCCTTCAAAGAATAATCATTTTCCATTTCAAAAATTATGGTTATGCCTTCAAAGAATTATCATTTTCCATTTGAAAAATTACTGGTTTTGCCTTCAAAGAATTATCGTTTTCCATTTCAAAAATTACTGGTTATGCCTTCAAAACATTATCATTTTCCATTTC
Organism: Tridacna crocea; assembly: GCA_943736015.1. Lineage (NCBI taxonomy): Eukaryota > Metazoa > Mollusca > Bivalvia > Cardiida > Cardiidae > Tridacna > Tridacna crocea. The sequence goes on from OX031067.1 coordinate 43,190,380, forward strand.
AAAAATTACTGGTTTTGCCTTCAAAGAATTATCATTTTCCATTTCAAAAATCACTATGTTCTTAATTGAAATGGAAATTATTATTACTCCCTTTACAACCCCCCCCCCCCCCCCAAAAAAAAAAAAGTGATAAAAGCATGAACAGAAACTCTTTCGATAGACATTTAAAGAAATTCTGGGCGGTTAAAAGTGTTTAGAATTATTGAATCACTATAAATTCTCAATAAAACAACAACAACAACAACAACAACAACAACAACAAAAATGCCATGTTGACCAAGAGCTTCCAGGGGAGGGAAGCCATAATTCATCACTGACAGTGAAGAGTTTAAGATTCATGTTATGTTACGGATGCAATTAGTCAAAGATAATCATTAGGTGAGTGCAACACTATTCTAAGTGCCTGTACATTGTACAGGCACTTAGAATAGTGTTGCACTCACCTATCGTAATGTAATTCTGGTGCGTTATTATTGAGCTCTTGTAGAAAGTTTTGTTTCCGGCAACTTTTTTTTTTTTTTTAGACTTTTATTAGCCACGTCAACTGGTATGATGGGAGTCGTGGCCATCTCCCACCATACCTTACAATTCAATGTTAGTAGTTTCTAAATAATTTTTTAGTACTCTTAAACAAAAGATGTTTCATATGCCTAACAAAAATTGTATTTTTTGTAAAGTTGTTCCATCACTTGAGTGTGGCCTTATTAAGAATGAGAGAGAGAGAGAGAGAGAGAATCAGAAATCAGGCTAGAAAAACATGAAATAGATGTAAGTATGTGTGTGTGTGTGTGTGTGTGTGTGTGTGGGTGAGTGGATATGCGACTATGGAGTAAAGAAACTGGAATCTTTCAGAAATTTTATAGAAATTTGTTAACATTTACTACCTGTACACTATACTGGCAATAGGAGACTTTGATAAACATGTTCTACAATTGTCATGTGACATTTGTCAATTTCATGTGTGTTTGTGTATTTATGAATATTCAAAGTTAAATTTAAAGTACACAAAGTCTCTTTCAGTTTTTTTATCCTTTCTACTAAAACATTACTCAGAACACCCGAACATAGCATTCACCCATACAATGCATTTAGCGGTAAACTATACTGGTTACAATGGAGAAATTAAAAATGATGATATATTAATAACTCCGATGCTTTTGATGACCGAATATAGGTAGTTTGAAAATTTGTTCCTACAATTGTCGTGGACTGAACAATACTAAAAAACGATTTGATATATTCACACTCTTTAAAGAAAAGAACGTTGATATTTTATGTTTACAAGAGACTCACTTTCCGGCAACTTATTTTCAATCAAATAACTCTGTGAAATGATAAATGACCGGTATAATTGATTTCCATGGAGAAATGTATGTCGTCGAACGTTACCCTTTTACGGTGTCAAAAGTGAAGTGTTGTCAGGCGTTAAAAGTACATCGGGTGTGAGATATTTCATCGACGTGGTGTATATAATGATTCTTATTAAAAAGGATTTCAAACTCTCATTCTTAACGATCTCTGTGAGGTATTTTACATCTCGTGCGGAAAACCTTGTGGAGTTCTATTAGACTCCCGCAAGGTTAAAAAATTGCCTGAAAACATCGTAGATCAACGACGTCAACACGGAAGACCAAGCGGAGTTCTTTTCATATGCCGGCAAATTTACGGAATTGCTTGAAAACATATCTCTCTCGTAGGTCAATGGTGTCATCGTCTAATGCAGGGTCACACGCCTCGAGCTTTATCCAATTATCTACAAATGAGTCCGATTGAGAGCTTTAGAGCGCCGAATAATACCAAAAGGATGCTTTTCTGTCTTGAAATATGGTCTGAATAATGTCACCTACATGATTAATCTTGTCTAAAATGTCTCAGTAAGGAAGGCAATGTAGATCAAAGATCAAACTGCACCTTTTTACAGCCTTATCTGTATCTATACTGACCGCAACGCCAACTGTAGTTGAAAAGTGTTCTCCAATGGTTAACTCTTTACCAGACGACAAAATTCGAGACTGGTCTGAATTCAAAGCACCTGCAGACGACAAATTAAAGATGGCCAAATAACAAAATTTGTCTTTGATAGGGTAGAAAACATTTAAGGAATAGGAGAGAATGCTGGTTACCAGCATTCTCTCCTTTTCGCACAATGTTTTCTAAAGCATTTTGCATCAAATGGGATTGTGGGGTAAAGGCTTAAATTACACGTAGATCTCAGAAACCAAGGTTAACCCTTAGCTTCTAAATAGATGAACATTTCTACTTCATAGTAAACACCCAAATATTGCGATTTCAAAGTTGATTTCACCAGGAAAAAATATCGTGTCTGACAGAGTGGATTCAGAATCAGACTGCTCGTTTTGCGCAGTCTGATCTTAATTACATTGTCCCCTAAAGCACCCATGTGTTGCGCTTAGCAACCTAAGGGGGTAAGGGTCATACTGAGAAATCCTCGATGTTATGTGATGTTTTGTGATACATACATATTAGATTTGAAAATCATCAACTGGTGCTTTACCCATTACCACACAATCCCTACTTTTGACGACCCTGAGAAAGAAGCCTTTAGAAAACATTGTGGGATAAGGAGAAAATGCTGGTAACCAGCATTTTCTCCTCTTCCCACAATGTTTTCTACCCTCCGCAACACAAATTTCAAATTTTTCATTCACTTTTATTTTGTCATCTGCAAATGCTTTGGACAAACCTAAAATATTGTCGTTTGGTAATGAGTTAACCCTTTATAAAACAATCAATGGTTTTTACGACCAAGAGGAAGAAGTCTTCTGAAAACATTGTGGGAAAAGAAGAAAATGCAGGCTTAGGCTGATTTTCCTATATAGAGTGTCATTTTTGAAGGACGATCCCAAAAATTATTTCCAAAATATTCTGTTACGGCAGCCAACCTACATATCTTATACGTCTATTCAATATTGTGACGTTCTAGCAACACCGCCGAACTTTGTTCTTTGTTAGAGAGCACTGTCTATTTTCTACAGCTCATTATTTTGTTTTCCACGTTTCGATTTCATGTCGACAGAAAAATTATATGGCCTGTCGTTCGCATTCGTAGTAACAGTGACATCCAATTACGCCTGAACAATACCAATACCTTATCTCCCTTAGAATTCAAAAGGTCGAGTATAATGTGCTCCAATGTGTATTGGCTCTAATAACTGATATATCTAATTAACCCTTTGCTGAAAAAAAGTTCCGAGTTGTAATGATCTTGACGTAGAAGACATTATGAAAAAGAGAGAAAATACTATATATATATAGCCGTATTTTTTTCCTAAAACCAAAATTAACAATTGTTTTACTTTCAAATCGATATGAACAGCCTGTTTAAGAAATAAACAATTTCAGCTTATAGATCTATATCCCAAGTTAAATCAACACTTTCTACTAATTCTGTATCCTCAAAGCCACAAGTCTAAATTCTAAATGCTAGTCTACGACATTGGTTACCCCAATTATATCAGCTTGGAAAATTCTAGATTTACATAGAGTGGTAATCAACTTGTTTACCAGCAATCTGTTTCTAAAAATAATCACAATGGAAATACCAATGAATAATCTTTATGTTTCTAGAGTACTCTGAATATATAGTTAAAGTGTTAACGACAACAGGATGCATGTATATCCCCTTCACATAAATCTTCCCCTCCTAAAGGAAAAGAAAATTTACAGAAGTAAAACTTTCTTTAGTTTGAAGACAGAAAATATTATAACAAATAAATGCACATAAAATACATTTCATGCATAAAGACAAATGTTAACTATTTAGAACTTAAACTCTAGACAAAGCACCAGGGATAATATTATCCCTACCTTTTATGAGTCAAATGCCTATGTTATATTCTTGTTAAAACAGACTCAAACTGAGTAAACGCTGATCCTTGTCTTTCGTTTTATGGATAAAAATCAGTGGAATATGATCACTGTGCAAGAATGAGATATAAACACTCTTTTTCTATTGTTGAGTAGTTTTTCTGATATTTGTTAAACTGTTTAGAAAAAATCACCAACTGAATGATGTACACCATTACATAGAGAATAATCAACTGGTTATTTTTTATATGAAAAATATCTCACGAGGATGCGTTGTTAGGCGTTGAAAAAACGAGTGCGCAGCACGAGTTTTTTTAACGCCTTACGACGCGTCCGAGTCAAAAATAAACAGTTGATTATTCTATTTATTATATACCTTATTAACATCATTATTTGTAATTTTGTGTTTGAAAGTCGAAAAAAATGTAGTCGAAAAAAAGGTAGTTCCCAAATGACGTCAGGAAGTGAAAGTTGATAACGTCACTAGTGATGATATCAAAATTTATTACACTGGGAAATTCCAGGATTTCACTGCTGGGTATATAATAAAATCTTCTTGCAGTAAAACACCACCTGCATCAGTATCACTAGCATCTACTGCAAGCTAAAATTCTTCTTCAAAATTCGGAGTTTATAGAAATGTTTCACTTTTTTAGTATGGATTTTACTTTATCGAAAGCTTTTTGACAATCATCATTCCATATAATTTTTTTCTGTTTCCTGAGAAGACTTGTCAGTGGCTCAGCAAAGACAGAAAAATACCATTGAATTTTCTGTAGTATAATCTTATACACTTTGTAAAATGTGCATTTGCCATCAGAAAAAATGAATTATTTGGATAATCAGTCTGACAGATTATAGTCTCAATATATGTGTTTATTTAACACATGTATCAATGTGTATGATCATTTCCCAACTACTAATTTCTCATATTTATTGATTCACTTATACAGACCTTTGAGAAATGTTGAAATAATCTTGTATGGATGAGAAACGTTTATGTTTAAATCCAATAAAATATTTGTTCTGTTCTATTCCTATAGTAACCAGCCATACTAAGAAATCTCTGAAGTTGCCCTTTGCATGTAGGTATAGAAAAATCAGGAAAAGCGTTTTACTTTAGCTTCTGCGACAACAATACGACCCAAAAATGTTAAACTAGCATGACGAAATTAAATTTTAACAAGATTGATTGTTAATTTCGCTGTGAATGATGACGCTATCGATGTAGGTTCTACAGTCGTTAAATCAATATATTTTCATGTTGATAAAACTTCAAAATGTTCCCGGTAAGTTTTTCAAAACTTTGTAGTGGTAAAGTCCACCAGGGGTTACAAAGGCAGAAATCTCTAGATCTCTTATAGTGAGAGGAATTCGCCAAAATCCTTTTAGAAGATCAAATTTGGTTACATATTTTGCATGACAAATATTGTCAATGCAGTCATCTACTCTTGGCAAACTATTCTGAAACGAACCAGTCTTTGTCACTGTATGAACTTTTCTATTGTCAGTGCACATACGAAAAGTTCTACCTGGCTTCGGTGCAAGAATACAAGGAGAATTGCATTGACCTTTACTCGGTTCAGTAAAGTCATTGTCCTACAGATACCAGATTTCCTCTCTAAGATGCTCAAGTTTCTTGGGATCCATTCGATATGGATGTTGTTTTACTAGCTTTGAATTTTCAATGTCAACATCATGTATCTGTCCGTGCTGGAATATCAGGGAACAGGTGCTCATATTAAAAAAAAACTTCCATCTGTTGTTTTGATTTTTTAAAATCAATATTAGTTTTAACGTCTGTATGAGACACAAGAATAAGAGACAGAGCAGACGAGTCAAGTATTTTTTCATCAACGAATAAACTGAACAACCGAATTCTTAATATCATGCTTAAACATTGTACTTTAATGAGAGTCAATTTATATTGAGAAGCAAGATTAAATAAATCAGACTTTTTTCGCCAAATTTAACAACTCCAGAGAAGGATCGTCAATAATTTTTTCAATATCAAAAGACATGAGTGCTTTTTGCTGTTTCAGTGGAATAAAAATCATTTTTACAGTTATTTTTTCTATTATCTAGTTAACTTTAATACTGTAACAGGTTTAAGGTAAGTTCAAACTATACCCAAAATGACTAAGATCAACACTACATGAGCCCATAACTTCTGTTACGAGACAAGCGTAATGAGAGATAAAAGCGGCAACAAGCCTTTAGCAATTAACAAAATTCATTAATGTACAAAGACAAAAGAATACAATAAGACTGAAGTTTGAATGAAACTTTGACAATTTTTAATAGTAGATCAAGAAACAGAATAAGTCCCTAAAATTCAGAAATATGTTTAGATTACAAAACATATTGAATTTCTGATTCCGAAAACCGAAATTAACAATAGTTTTAATTTGCAAATAGATATGAGCAACTTGTTTAGGAAATAAGCAATTCCAACTTACAGATCTATATCCCAATGATTAAATCCATCGTTTTTCACTAATTCCATATCGTCAAAGCCACAAGTCAAAGTTCAAAATTCTTAACCACCAAGTAAGTCATTCTTATTTTTATCAGCTTGGAAATTCTATAGTGGTGTTTTCTAGAAGGATGACAACATAGACTGGTAATCAATTTGTTTACTAACAACCTGTTTCTAAAAATAGCCACAATGAAAAAAAAAAAAAAAAAAAAAAAAAACTATGAATGTTCTAGAATATGCTGTATATATAGAGTGAAAGTGATAATGAAAACATGTTATATGTATATCCTACTTACATACCGTAATATGGGGAAAAAACTATTCTGCAGTGAAAGAAACGAAAACATGAACAAGGAGTCAATATGGCTACCGCAGCAGACGTCGAATCACTCTGGCATCAATGTGATTGCGGTCACAGGTTTAAATGTTCAGGGGTCCCATCACAATTCATGTAGCTGACGTAGAATTGAATAGAATCGTCATAATGACTTTGGTCGTAATCGTTGTATCTGAACCTATTGCAAAACATTCTCCTACTTCAATGATCCCGAGAATTAATGCTTTTGAATGTTTTGGGGGGAGAGGAGAAATTATCTTACTGCAAAGAAATTTCTCATGATCTGATTGGATAATATGCCGCGTAAATACAATTTTATACACTGTCAAAGTCCAAGTACAGGCCATTTCCCTTCTTGGAGTACCGTATACGTGACTACAATACTTTTTCAACCCGATATCAAAAATGGCGGCGTCGACCCATACGAGCCGCCCACAACACAAACAAACTATGTATCCTGCACCCTATTATTTCTAATTTCCCTGGACGGTTGTCATAAAAGTGGAGAGAATAATAGTACATTATTTCATATATTAATGCCATTTCTTTCGAAGAAAAAAAATCTAGGAGGTTCTGCCCAGTGAACACATTTATTCTTTTTTACAAATAGCAAATTGCAATCGATTAATTTGATTTTCATTATACCAAGAAGTAGGTCGAAAGCCGCGCATTCAACTACAGTACAACAGAGAGAAAAACGTCAAGGCTTACTGACATTGAGTACAGCAAAACTAACACACAGAGTGCAGATAAAGATTAGACTGAATCTTCGTACAGACTGATATCGTTCCTTATTTTTCATAAAACGCACCGATGATTTTGATATTAACCCTTTACCCCATAAGGCATTTCTGTGGTATGTCTAATTGATCCTAAATAATAGCAAGGACGAAGCCGTGACTTATGTGTATATGACTCCTTTTGATATAATAGAAAACATTGTGGCAAAGGATGAAATTGCTCGTCACGAGCAATTTCACCTTTTGCCACAATGTTTTCCAAAGATTCCTACAAGCAATGCGTAGAAATTGAGTATCTATGGAGTAAAGGGTTAAGGAAGATATGGGTTTACTTGGTGCTCCTGCGTTTTACCCAGGTCATCTACCGTGAACTTTTCATCTGTTGAATATACAAATATAGTTAATATTTTTAGAATGATAGGAGAAAAAGCTAATTAATAACATCCTTCACAGTTATTTTTGCTGAGAAAAGAGAAGAGATAATGACAAAAATAAAAGCCTTTGTCAAAGGTGCGACTAATTAATCTTTGATTCTTTACCAGAATAACAAAATAAAGTTTTTGACTCGTCCATATCGAAAACATTTTTAGAAGACAAATTCAGTAAAGCTCAAACGATGAGATTTGTCAATGAAGTGGAAGAAGATAATATGGTGAAAAAAGGTGAAAATACTGATTACTAGCATTTCCTACTTTTCCCACTATGTTTTCAAAAGCCTGATATCGTCATACTCGTAAACACTTGGTCTCGTTTGGGAAATGGTTAAACTGTTAAATAAACAAAATGAACATTTTCCGCCAGTTATATTGTACAAACCTTGCTTATTGCAAAATTCAACATTTTTAGCGGAAAATTCTTATCGTATAGGACAGTGCCCATCAAAGATCAGACAGCACGTTCTGTGCAAACTAATCTTGGTATCTGCCCTGTCCGCACACCGCACTGGTCCGTGCTAAGAGTTCATTTGTTTAAGGGAAGGGGTGAAAGAGAAGGCAGGTGTATGTTAGGTTTAGAACAAATTAATCAGATACACAAAAAAATATAAACTCGTTTAATAACCTTCAAGAAGAACACTTTTGTGGACATAGTTAAGAGGTCGTGCAATCTGAACTTGTGTTCAAACCGTTCGAAATTTATGGTCAATCATTTTGATATTTGGTATTGTTGCCACAGAATGAAGACGGCACCCTGCAACAACCTGGCCAAATATCTATTCTGACCTGTGCATGCGTCTGAGTAAAGTATAACATGTTCAACTGGCGATCCCAAATTAGACAGGTATAAGGAAAGACATGTTGAGATTTCATTTGATCGACGTTTACCTTCTATTTCGGACCACAAAAAACGATTGGCATTTTTGTCTCCAGCACTGTATACTGATAAGGTATAACAGCAAAGTTTTCTTTCTCATGTAACTTACATGAGGACAGGGTGTATAGAGAACTGACTGTAAGTCAGAAGTGCAGGTATGTACATTCTTATTTTGCCTTGCTGTGTGACAGTCAGTGTACTTTTGTTCTCTGGCAACTACTTTTCTTTTTCTGGTAAATTGTGTACTCATCTTTTTTTTCTTTTCGTCAAGTGTCCCATCTGCTTTTGCATGATCAAATTTGTTGCAAACTTGACATTTGTATTTTTTCGGGACATGGAATGACAGGTTGTACTCCTCATTGAAAACACGTCGGTATATTGGTTCATTTACAGGACCTGTACCTCGCTCTTTACATTTTGATATATATTCCTCATACATTCTCTTAATATTGAGATTGGTTGCAAGATACATTAAGTTAGAAGATTTCCTGACATAGTAAACTTCTACTGTAGGAAAATATTCAATGTGATCTCTAATTTCCTGCAGACGATCTTCACTTGTCTAGTTCGGGGCCTTATGCCTTCTTCGCTCATCTCTTCCATGAAAATGACCACATTGTTTCTTAGAAAGGGCCTGGTGTACAGTTGCTTTGCCGATATCAAGTATCTTTAAAAAGAACTTCTTGAAGACCCTTTGTTGCTCTCCACATACTTCAAGTGTATACATTCTCATTTTTCCTTTCTTCTTCTTTACTGCATTTCCATCATCATCTAAAAGGTTCTTGCGTTTCTTTCCTGAATGTTTGCACGATGTAATAATTTTTTGCCTTTCATATGCATCAAGTTCATGATAAAAGTTTCTGATTTCACATCTCTGTTCAAAATGATACTTTACTTTTACAATAATATCTACTTTTCGAACAGTCACATTTTTGGGCTTGTTTCTTTTGCACAAATTTTCTGCAGTTGATACATATCCCTGTCCATTAAGCCGCAATCTTTTCCTGTTATTTTTTTCCCAATTTTCTGGTGGCGCCTTTGCTTCCGAAAAACGTCATTTTTTGTTTGGGGGAAACATATTTTGCAGCTTTACTCGGTGTGTGAATAACCTTCTTAGAAGTGTTGAGCACACTGGCATATTGGGATATGTTGTACTTGGTACAGGGCTTGCAATGTATGGACTAGGGTCACATGCTGGAATAACAATACATGCATCATATGTTCAAGGATATTTGGAATTGAGATATATGCCAATCGTATTTCCTTGTTCCTTCCATTTTGAATAAGAGTGGGCATTATTACTATTTTTTGTTGATCCGGTTTACTTGCATATATTGTAACACAACAGTCAACATAGTTTGCCAAAGCAAGTGGTAGTAGATCAGCAGCTTTGTTTGACCAATATCGTTTTTTTTCCCAGATACTCAAGTTCTGCCAAATATTCTGCAAACTCTTCTTCTTTCTCCCGGCTATACTGACTGAAAAGATGCCATATATTCAACAGCATTATGTTGTAAATGAGTACACAATAACTGTCTAAGGTATGCTGGAGACTTTGATATCGGTTCCGAACAGTAAATTCCTTCGAAAAAACAATCGCCATAACGAGGGACATTTTTGAGCTCTAAACCTTCACTGTACAAAAGTCTTTCAAGTCTACCCTTATTTGCAGCTATCAGTGGTTTCCTTGACAATTCCTCATGATAGCTCAATTTGGTTATTTCTTCTTGCAATAAACATTCAACCCGATTGATTTTGGTTGGTATTCTTTCTATTCGATTCCCAAATGGACGAACCTCACTTGTTTTGGTTATGGTTTTTACTGTTTCATCCCACACTTGCTTAAATCTTTTATTCCTTTTATATGTTTTCATAGCCGAGTCTGACAAATCTGAAAAGTACTCTGAATCAGTAGAATTAAAATCCTTTGAGTTTGACACGTAAGTTTCATCATCAGCACTATCACTTTGTTTGTTATATCTCTTTGAGAACACATTAAGGGGAATGTTGTCATCGGAACTACAAAGATAATGCAGTTGTTTTGCTGCAAGTGTTTTGGATTTGTATTCATCTTTTTCATTTTCTTGAGAAAGAAATGTTTCATTTCTCTCTGTGTTGTAACTTATCTTTACAAATGTTTTTTCAAGAGTCTCTTTGTTTGGCATCTCTGATGTTTCTTTGTTGCAACTAGTATGTCTTGGCATTTTCTCAAGAGTAGAACTGTTTGATTTCTCTTGAGATATACTAAAGATGTTTTGTATCGTGTCATTTACTCGTTTTTGTTCAGTTACCAAACTCTCTGATTTCTCTAGTACTGTTTTTATGATATCAATATTCTCTTTTGTTTTATTGGATAAAGATATCTTTGAGTTTTCTTGTGTTGTTTTTGTGTTGCTAACACCATCCTTCTTTTTACGTAATTCATGGCTCTAAGATAATATCTCTTGCATGGTTTCTTTTCCTTCATTTAATTAACGCTGTGTCTCAGGGACAGAACTTTTTTTCTCTGTATTCAGTCGGTCAACGCAGGTTTCTTCAACTGATATTGTTTTCTCCATATGTGTGGCACAAATTACAAGCCCATCATCATTTTCGTCTGACAACATCTGAAAAATTGAATTGTACGAAGGTATTGTTATTATGGTGATTCTTGCAGCAATACTTTGAGTTTTTTCCATGGTCATTCTGTGCTCAAATCCACTCCATATAATGTCATTTAGACTTAAAAATCTGTTTTGTTTGAGTTAAAACTGTAATATATTACTTTTGACAAAAGGTGTCTACACTTTAAAGTGTTGTTAGACTACTTCTATGTACTGAAAACAATTTACAATCTTGAAAAAATAAATTGCAAAAAGATTTATACATACCTTTATATTCAATAATTTATCCCTGTTTAGTACACCAAATAGTTTCTTACAACGTTTGCTATGAAATTGGCTATTTTACCCTGAAATCACACATTCTAAATGATAAAACTACAATGTGACGAAATCCGATACACCATGTTATCAACACCAATTAATTCTATCAGAGGACAAAACACAGCATATAAAGAATCTTATGTACAGATATGATGTTCTGGTTCTTCAATAGGTAGATCTAACCATAAGATGGCTCAAAACTAGAACAAGTTATTGTTTACTACAACCTTCTGGCTTAATACAGGCTACCTCATTTTACTACATGAACATTTGTATCCGAAGATACGACATTGTGGCAGGTGAAGAGTTTTACTCATAATTGGGTCAAAACCAGAACATCCTATAACTAAATACAAGATTCTGGTTGGAAATAAGGTAGTTTTTGTTCTTAAATGTTAAAAGCCACAACACTTTTTACTTAAATGGTACATTCTGGCACTACACAATTACAACATGAAGGTGAAAAATATGTCGTATGTAAAAATACACCGTTTTGGTTGGTGAGCTGCTGTCAATATCGAGATACAAGGTTTGATCTTTTATGGATATATTCAAAACTATTCGAGCAACAGAGCTGAAATTTTGACACAATTTGTATCTCCATATGAGAGAACCAGAAATGATAATTTTGCTTTTTACGAGGGTTTGATTTTCAACCATCGATATATTGTAAATGACGTGATTTTCTTTTCGAATGAGGATCAAAAACCATATTAAAGCACCATTGCTTTAGATCTACTGAGAAAGAAATCTGGTGAAAGTATTATAGGAAGAGAATATATTAAGTCTGTATCTTTTTCTTCAATAAGATAATTTCTGAGCTTTCCGCTCTGTTAAAAAAATCCTTTCTAATTTCTAAATTTTCGTATGACGATCTCTCAATATGAATAATAGTCCGAAATATTATAGTGTGATAAAGAATTAATTAAGAAACCGTTACAAAGTAACCTAGAGCCTCGGTGGAAGAATAATTCAGAGAGAAAAAAACCTACTATTCAATATATAAAAATGCCACTGGGAGTTATTACAAGGATGTATTGTGGAAACATTTATTTATTGCTAATTAACGTTTCTGATGCTGTGTAACACACTTTATCCACAGAAAGTGCCATCGTCTGTAGTTCTCAAAGTAGATCGTGTACTTTATCTTTTATTGAACTCCTTACTAGACTACAAGCTTTACGGCTTTGACCCAATTATCTAAATTGTAGGCATTTTCAGAATATAAATATAAATGAGCCATGCTCTGGCAAAAGGGGGCTTTTTCTTTACAGTCTTTTTTTTTTTTTACTTTATTTTCCACGTCAAAACGGTGCATGAGGGTCGTGGCCATCCATCAATGCACCTTACAATTTGGTATTAGTAATCTGTGTTAGTAAATGAAAACATTAAACAGATATGTAGATACAGATTCAAAATTTTTACACCTATTATATCACTCCTATTATTGATATATTTACAAAGACATAAAGATTTAATGCTAGTATTAGACTAATCAATGTTTACTTTTTCTTAAATGGTATTCGCTACTATGTGGACCAAAAAGGCATACTTTTGTATATAATTTTGAAAAAAAAAAGAAACATATTGTGTGAGAATTGGGAGTGTGCAAGTGACTATGTTGATCAAGTGAATTTTTTTTTCTTGGTTCAATGAACAGTGCTGAAGCGTCAAAAGCTAAAGGGAAACGTAACATGAAGTAGTATTCTTTTGAGGCTTCAGCGCTGCATCACTGTTCCTGTGCATGTAAAAAAGAAATGCCTTCGGTTATGGGAGTCTCTGACTAATGTATTCTACAATTGTCGTAAGCCTTCGTTCATTTTCATAATTTTTTGAGCTTCTAATAATGCCAAGACTATACAAGAGACAATTTTTCAGGCCTAATAAGGATGGTTTAATATCTTTATTTCTACATTTGTATAAATGTTTTTTTTTTCCAGAAGTAATCTGTCTAGCAAAAGGGGGCTTAATGCATCTCCATGATTCATGGTACCAAGCAAGGTATTCAATACCCATTGATTTAAAGTATTCATTCTTTATAGATAGGTGGCAGATCAACAACTAGTGAAAAGGCGACTGATTAGTTATCGTTTAGATAGGAGACAGATCAGCAACCACTAAAGAGAAGACTGATTAGTTTATCGTTTATACAGGAGGCAGATCAACAACCACTGAAAAGACGTCTGATAAGTTATCGTTTAGACAGGAGGCTGATCAACAACCACTGAAAAGACGCCTGATTAGTTATCATTTAAACTGAAAGCAGATCAGCAACCACTGAAAAGACGACTGGTTAGTTATCTTGTATACAGGAGGCAGATCAGCAACCACTGGAAAGACGACCGATTAGTTATCATTTAGACAGAAAGCAGATCCGCAATCACTAAAAAATAGGCCGATTAGTTATCGGTTAGATAGGAGGCAGATCATCAGCCCCTAAAAAGACGACTGATTAGTTATCATTTGGATAGAAAACAGATCAACACAACTGATAAGTTATCATTTAGACAGGAGGCAGATCAGCAGCCACTGAAAAGACGACAGATTAGTTTTTATTTAGACAGGAGGCAGATCAGCAACCACCGAAAAGACGACTGATTAGTTATCTTTTAAACTAAAGCAAATCAGGAACGACTGAGAAGACGACTAATTGGTTATCGTTTATACAGGAGGCAGATCAGCAACCACTGAAAAGACAACTGATTGATTATCATTTAGACAGGAGGCAGATCAGCAGCCACTGAAAAGACGACTGATTAGTTATGATTTAGACAGGATTGATATCAGCAGCAAGTGAAAAGACGACTGATTATTCGTCATCTATACAGTAGGCAGATCAGCAAGCACTGAAAAGGCGACTGGTTAGTTATCATTTAGACAGAAAACAGATCAGCGGCCCCTGAAAAGACGACTGATTTGTTACCGTTTGTACAGGAGGCAGATCAGCAGCCACTGAAAAGATGACTGATAAGTCATCGTTTATACAGGAGGCGGATCAGCAGCAACTGAAAAGAAGACTGATTAGTTATCGTTTATAACTGATCAGTCGTGGTTTATAGTGGAGGCCGATCAGCAGCCCCTGAAAAGACGACTGGTAAGTTATCTTTTAAACAAAAAGAAGGTCAGCAGCCACTAATAAGACGACTAATTTGTTATTGTTTATACAAAAAATAGATCAACAGCCACTGAAAAGACGACTAATCACTTGTCGTTTATACAGGAGGCTGATCAGCAGCAACTGAAAAGATAAGTGGTTAGTTATCGTTTATAGAGGAGGCAGATTAGCAGCCACTGAAAAGACAACTGGTTAGTTATCATTTAGACAGAAAGCAGATCAGCAACCACTGAAAAGACGACTGAAAAGTTATTGTTTAGACAGGAGGCAGATCAGCAGCCACTGGAAAGACAACTGATTTGTTATGACTGATTCGTTGTCGTTTGGACAGGAGGTAGATCAGCAGCCACTGAAAAGACGACTGTTTTGTTGTCGTTTGGAAAAGACGGAGATCGGCAACTACTGAAAAGGTGACTGATCAGTTAGATAGAAAACAGATCAGCAGCCCCTGAAAAGACGACTGAAATGTTACCGTTTATACAGGTGGCAGATCAACAACCACTGAAAAGACGACTGATTTGGTTTTTCTTTTGGACAGAAGAAAGATCAGCAGTCACTGAAAAGACGATTGACTAGTTGTCGTTTATAGAGGAGGCAGATCAGCAGCAACTGAAAAGACGACTGATTAGTTATCGTTTATACAGGAAGCAAATCAGCAGCCACAGAAAAAAGATCAGTTAACTATCATTTTGACCGGAGACAGATCAGCAACCACTGAAAAGACGACTGATTCGTTATCGATTAGATAGTACGCAGATCAGCAACAACTGAAAAGACAACGGATTATGTATCATTTAGACCAATTACAAATCAGCATCCACTGAAAAGACGACTGATTAGTTATAGTTTAGACAGAAGGCAGATCAGCAGCCACTGAAAAGACAACTGATTTGTTATGACTTATTCGTTGTCGTTTGGACAGGAGGTAGATCAGCAGCCACTGAAAAGACGACTGTTTTGTTGTCGTTTGGAAAGGAGGGAGATCGGCAACCACTGAAAAGACGACTGCTTGGTTGTCGTTTGGACTGGAGGCAGATCAACAGCCACCGAAAAGACGACTGTTTGGTTGTCGTTTTGACAGGAGGCAGATCAGCAGCCACCGCAAAGACAACTGGTTGATTGTCGTTTGGACAGGAGGCAGATCAGCAGCCACCAAAAAGACGGCTGGTTGGTTTTTGTTTAGACGAAGGCAGATCAGCAGCCACCGAAAAGACGGCTGGTTGGTTGTCTGTTGGACAGGAGGCAGATCAGCAGCCGCAGAAAAGACGACTGATTATTTGTCGTTTAGACAGAATGCAGATCACTAACCACCGAAAAGACGACTGATTATTTGTCATTTAGACAGAATGCATATCAGCAACCACCGAAAAGGCGACTGATTTGTTATCATTTAGACAGTAGGCAGAAAAGACGAGAGTGCAAAAGACAACTTATTTGTTGTTCTATAGCAATTTTGGACTGCCACCTGTCTAAAAACCCCACTGAAAGCGTTTTAGCATTACGTTTGATCCGTATTATACTGCAACATGTCTAAAAGGCAACTTATTTGTTGTTTTATATCGGTTTTGTTCGCCACCTATCTAAAAATCCCGCTGAAAGCGTTTCAGCATAATGCATAAGCTGTATTAAACGACAACTCGCCTTTCACCTTAGATGACCACTGCACTGATAACAAGCGTTCTCTCCGTTTCCAACTATATTTTTCAACTTTTCAAAAACAAATCTTACCACTGGAGACTTCAGTTGTCGTTTGCAAATGTTTGCAATCTGGCCAGGTCTTAAATTTTGCCATCTTGTAAAGCATAAATAATTGAATTTAGCAGGAAGATAAGGCCTTGGGGATAGAAATGTTCTCTTACGGGAACAACGTCAGCTGTATCTTTCCTACCGTGTTTTATTTTTAAATATTCTTAATTCATTCAGTGCTAGATATAGAAGCCATGCTCTGTAAAAAGAGTGTCAAATACATCAAAAAATAAAAAAACATCGATCCAGGTCATCATGTGCAGTCCAAAAAGGCTTACCAGCACAAAGGACCAGTATACCATTTGATTCAGTCTGTTTAGTGCAAAGTGGATTCTATGAACCCATAGTTGGGAAAGCAAGACACTAATGCTCAGACTGATATTTTAGCTTGGCTGTTTTAACGATAAAAGGTGGAAATATCATCAAAGCTCTGTGGCGTATCATGCGTTTGCTGGACGTCCTCGTTGTGGTCCTCCTCTGCTAGTGCGTTTGCATCGTTAAGGTCTGCCTCTGCTGGCGCGTCGGCGTCGTGACCTTCGCCGTCGTCGTCTGCGTCATGGTCTGCATCATGGTCTTCGTTTGCGTCATTGTCTTCTTTGTGGTATCTTGCGTCATGGTCATGGTCGTCATCTGGGTCATGGTTTTCGTCTGCGCCACGGTCTTCGTCATCCTCGTCGCCTGCGCCACGGTCTTCGTCATCGTCGTCGTGCAAAGAGGTTGATGATATCTCTGATATAACAGAAGATATTTACTTTAAACTTGGTCAATATGAAAAGGCGTATCCATACAACAAGGGCAGGTAACTATCGAAGTTTTTTGCTGCAGTCATGTCCCTTTTTAGAACTTAAATCAAGAAACTGCAGCAAAAACGTTGCGTCCGTGTGCGATGTTCTTTTTCGTTGTCTTGAAAGTTAGCCATACAAAAGGACATTATGCATCCGAGATTAAACTGCGAGTTCCATGTAGTTCGATCTTGGTGTATGATATTTTTAAAAACTCATTTTAAAATATTTGGCTGTGAAAGGAATGTGTCGTGAAAAAAGAAACATTTACATTTATGTTTGTTGTAATGGCATCCTCGAGAATTTGATCTTATCAAAAGTTTGAAGTTATTACGTGAAAATCGACCTCAGTTTCATAGCACTTTCATTTAAAGTATCGTTAATATCTAAAGAACTATAATTATTTTCATACTAATATAGAAAGAGAAACTAAAGCATTGCAAATTGGACTAGTCTCTTTTTTTTTAATGTTTAACCCATTACCACACAGTCCCTACTTTTGACGACCCTAAGAAAGAAGCCGTCAGAAAACATTGTGGGAAAAGGAGAAAATGCTGGTAACCTGCATTTTCTTCTTTTTCCACAATGTTTTCTACTCTTCACAAAACAAATTTCAATTTTTCAGTCACTTTTATTTTGTCGTCTGCAAACGCTTTCAATTTGGACAAGGCCGAAGTATTGTCGTTTGGTAATGAGTTAACTCTTTACCACACGAGAAAAATTTAGACTGGTCCAAATTGAAAGCATTTGCAGACGACAAAATAAAGGTGACTGAAAAATTGAAATTTGTTCTGGGAAGGGTAGAAAACACTGTGGGAAAAGGAGAAAATGCTGGTTACCAGCATTTTCTCCTTTTCCCACAGTGTTTTCAAAAGGCTTCTTTCTGGGGGCGTCAAAAGTAGGGATTGTGTGGTAATGAGTTAAAGAAAAAAAATTAATCTCATAAAACTGTGTCATTAAATAGATGAATCTCGTTTAAAATTCATTTAGTTTCATCTGTTGTAAAAATGATGTTCGATGTTAAACAGTTAACACTTAATAAGAAGACAAAAGTTTAGATGCGTCAAAAAAAAGTAACAAAGCATTTGCAAACGATAACATCGGTTTGGTTCAAATATTAGAAGTTATCTTTTAAGGAGTAGAAAACATTGCGGGAAAAGGAGAAAATGTTTGTTAAAAGCATTTTCTCTTTCTCCAACCATGCTTTCAAAGCCCTCTAATTCAGCACTGTTGACACACGGAATTGTGCGGTGGAGGTCAACTACAGCGAATGTCTATAATGAGAGAGAGAAAAAACGCGAGGTTTTAAATTTCAAATTATATTTTTGATTTAAGATGGGATTCCTGTTTTTAATCTTTATCCCTCTAAATCTAAAGCGCAGATCATTTCAGACACACAGTTCGCTATGTTAATGGAACTAAAAGGATTTATAAGCAAACTGTATGTCTGATCTTGATTTATACTCTCCGAAAAAAAGAAAGTTTGGTGGCAACCGGAAGTATTATACTTGATCCCCTAACTCTTTGGCAAACGACAAAATTACAGACTGGTCCAAATCGAAAGCATTTGCAGATGACGAAATAAAAGTGGCTGAAAATTTGAAATTTGTTTGATGAAGGGTAGAAAACATTGTGAGAAAAGGAGAAAATGCTGATAACCAGCATTTTCTCCTTTTCCCACAATGTTTTCTAAAGGTTTCTCTCTCAGGGTCGTCAGAAGTAGGGATTGTGTGGTAATGGGTTAAAAATACCCCAAAATAGAACAGTCAAATAAATCTATTACTTCTACCAAAGATCCTTATTTTTAAAAATGCTTACCGCACGATCTGAACTTTTAACGACCCTGAGAAGGAAAGCTTTCGAAGCCCTAACCATCAATGTCTCGTTTTCCCACACTTTTTTAACCCTTCCAAAAAAAACAGATTTCAACTTTTACGTCACTGTGGATATTTACGACGAAAAGTCGGCTAATCGTCGGCGATCATCGATGTAAACGAACAGGTCATATGGCATGGTAGGATCTGTTCTTAGTTTAAAAATTCTTTTTTCTGCCATTTATTGGAACTTTTACGAACTGCACCTTTACAAATCATTACAGTCTTACTGAAAATTGCCGCAATTTTACATGGTAACAATGAATTTTGCTTTTATTTTATAAATAGGCCTTTTTACATTTGGACGTTATCGTTAAATCAAGTTGAAAATTCTGCTTTCAACCATAAGCAAACAAATTTAACAGAGGCTACTTTCAGAACTGTTTTCATCATTTCTCTCAGTCATATTATACTACAACTGAATTTAAATATTCATATTCCAGTGCCTCTTACGCCGCTTAGCTTTTTTCTTTAAATGGATATATCTTGTGCTATTTTGCGTAGGTCTACTGTATGACAAAATTTAATTTAGTCGTAAGGTGCCGTCTCGGATTAGCCTGTGCGGACTATTTTTTATGTCTTTTTCTGTTTTCTTTTGTCCTCCTTTTTCCCATGATACCTGGGGATGCCTTAGGTTGTTGGCTTAACTAAAAAAGATGAACCGATCAAAAGACATTAATGTCTATTTTCTAGAAGTGTAATGTGTAATCTGTCTGTCTGTCTGAAGGGTAAATGAACATAAATAGAAACGAAATTTAAGGCTATCGTGACATAATGGTTGAAATAAATCAATGTGTCTGCACTAGATCAATTTTACCGTTACCCTCTTTAAAAAAGTAGATCCAAGATCAAACCCTTTACCTTGACCATTCTGATCATGACCGATCTGATCTTTACATACTCTGTCCATGAACAAAGCCGACAATAATTACCTATGGTGACGTATGACTAAGTACAATGTTGTCCAGTCACGACTTAAAACGCTCAATATTGGTATCATCATCGCGAGCCAAGGTTACGATCACTACGTGGATTTTACCATGGCTGATTGAGCCCGATTTCGAGATTCCTGCGATGCGCCCTCTATTGGATGCTGGTTATTACCCCCCTTTACATCATATTTCTGAAAACCAATGAAATATCGTTTTACAAATCGCTTACGAATACAATTATTCAACATGAAGCGATTAGCAGACATCCACGTGGGTTTCCATGTCTATTCGAAAGGTCGCGAACTTATTCTATTTTTATCAAAGATGAAATGCTACGAGGGATTTTATTCGTTGCAGTTAGAGCTGGCTGCATCCAATGAAAAAGCGTATCGGGGGAATGTAAAAATCAAGCTCGATCCGCCAAGGGTAGGGTAGCGTAGTGAATCGTCAGCCTTGGCTCGCGAAGATGGAATGGTATTGGCAACTCTAGAAACATTGTGGGACGTAAAGTAGTTTTTAGCTCTAGTAATTCTTGTGGAAAAAGGAACAACTCTTTGTAAATAAAAGTGACATTTCTCCTATTTACAGAATGCGTCCGTGCAGATGCACAATAGCTTGAATTTTTTTCTTCTCTCCTAAGTATAGTTTGGCCTATTAAAGCATACTCTTGATAGCTCGAACGCTTGAATTCTTGAATTTACTGTTTAATACTTTTCAAAGCGACAAATTTTAGACTCCTTCAAACCAAAAGAGTTTGCAGACGACAATTTTAGATTTGGACAAAATGGCAGAACGTTCTCAAAAAGGTAAGAAAACACTGTGGGAAAAGGAGAAATTGCTCGTTACGAGCAATTTCTCCTTTTCCCGCAGTGTTTTCGAAAGACTTTTACTGCAGACATGTGGAAATCAGGGCTTACTTGGGAAAGGGTTGATATAAAACCTTAGTTGGCTAATGTAGCCAGTTTTCGTATGACTAAAAAATGGCGTGTGCAGTAATCGTTTAATGAACGTAATTTCGGTTTCTTGAATTCCTTGTATAAGGTCACGTGACTGTAGAGGACAAATTCTCGAAGGAAGTTGGGGGGGCGGGGGGAGGGGGGGGGGGGTTAAAGAAGAGCGAGAGAGTCATTAAACACGCATTTGCCTGATTAGGAAAATTATAGATGTTGCCAAGTTTACGGACTAGGTTCGTTACGTAACCTCTTGAGAACAATTTAGACGGATCTTTTGTCTGTCACTTGGTTTTTTATTTTGAAGTCAGACAGTTATTTGTTGTCTGGAAAACCGCTATAATGACAGAACAGGCAATTAACTCTATGTTGAATCTTGCTCTTCAAAGGTAGCCTTTCAGAATTTGGGACGAAACTTTTACAAAAATGCAAAAGAAAAATCATCCTTATACTCCCAAAGCCTTTTAAATTCCATTCATAAAACCCCAGTAGTCGAAAACCATCCGGCAACTCGAGAAATTAGAGATACGGCCCGGGTTGACACCAATGGGAGACACGTTCTATTTTAAGATGATCAGTTCGCTCATTTACATACAGAAATACACAGACGAAGTTTCAAAAATAGCGTATGAAGAAGACATTATGGAAACTAATTATTACATGTTTGTTATGTAATGGAATTTAAGCGTTATGAGTAACGTGCTAGTCACTTGACATTCCCACAATGCTTTACTGATTTTTGGCGCGAAATCTAAAAATACCTTAAGAGGCTACGTAGCCTTTTAAGGGAACACCGTCAATATTTTTTTGTAATTTTTATGAATCATAATTATTGATGATTTGTATTATTTTTTCATATGAATTTCAGTAATATATATATTTTTTTAATTTGGTGAGATGTAAAAATTCTAAATACCCACCTTTAAAAACAAGAGGGCATAAGGCATCTGCAAAGAGTATCAACCCATATCAGCCTGCACAGTTCGGAATATATGGATCAATAATTATGTGATGTTTTGCTTGGTATTCTGCATCATCGAGATGCAGTGGTGTCCGTGGTTGTGGGATAGAGCGTCGGCCTCGTAACCGTAAGGTCCTGAGTTCGATACCCGGGAGCGGGTGTCAACTTTAGGATTTTTCACTGGCCCACATATTCGGCGCCAGTGCTGGTGTAGTTACCAGGAAGCAGAATCGAGAGAGATTTGTTTCAGTTGTAAGAACCCCTCGGTACAGCCATCCAGAAATTAAGTTACTTTCTGAATCTAGAATTACTCTTAGAATGCAATTTAGGACTGGTAAATACAGGCATGGGTAACGTATATTTAGAGAAAGTAGATTTAGATTTCCAGTTTCAAGAATTTGGAAGTCTATAGTCTTAAATAGATCTGATTGGCGTAACGACAGAGGCTGGTAAAGGTCATTTCCTGTAGATTACATAACACGTGGGATGATTGCTTTTAAAGTCAATCACATACGCAAAACTTTTGCCGTGATCCAATTTTAAGACAGCTGAGTCAATGATCGCACAATTTTTAAATTTTTACCACACAATCCCGAGTTCTAACAACCCTTGGAAAGAAGACTTTTGAAAGCATTGTGGGAAAAAGAGAAAATGCTGGAAACCAGCATTTTCTCTTTTTCCCACAATGCTTTCTATCATATCAATGACAAACTGCAATAGCGTTAAATATGGGTAGGTCTACAGTTTTGTCGTGTGGAAAATAGTTATTCTAACATGACACGCGAATCTGGCTCTATAAACACAGTGCAAGGAAAGCGTGGTAAAATCTGCGATGTCCAATCAATGCAATGACGTCATTCTATATTGAGTGACGTCATTCAATGAGTGAGTTATTCAATGGAACTTAATCTTCATCCGCGTGTTTGCTCCAAGTCCGGTTCTTGTCGTAATGGCTGCGATTCTTACAGCCGCCATGTTCGTTGTCTGCGCATGTCATATTCTTCGAAGATATGACTGTCTTATACGACGCATCACTACTAGCCCCGAAAGCGGGCTGACTGTAATATTACGCTCTATAAAGTAGCAATGTAGAAAATAGCTTTTACGTATCAATACGTTTGAGGAGAAATGAGACTTGCTTTAGCAACAGATTTCTCTGAACTGGTGATCATATTTGAGTGAATTGCACGAAGTAGCGTTTTATTGGGTAAACCTTTTTTTTTGTTTTAAATTCAAAGTAATGGTTGTCGCGTAGGAAAGTGGTTCGGCTATGTACCCAGGATGCCCATATCAGATAGATAAGTATTTATAGAATGCCATCTAGCGGGAGATAATGCCGCCATGTTTGAAAAAATAAAAAACAATAACAAAAACAACAATAGTAACAAAAAAAAAAAATCAACGAGATCTACTAGATCTACAAGAATTATTGCTAGTAAAATAAAATTGATCAGTAGGCATTATAAGTTGAAAATGAATAAGTTTAAGGTCATTTTCGAGGCACAATAGATATCGAGTGAGGTTGACGAACTTGACTGGCAACAGTCAATGATCTTTTTTTAGAGAAATGTATTTCCTGTCGTCAAATTTCAAACAGTAAAAAAATGAGATATGTGAACTATAGACTAGATCTACTAAGTTTGGAGTTTATGAGTTGAAGTGTTAATGTAAAGACTCGCCACTGAAATACTCTGTGGAAAGGGGGTTTACTGTGTCTCTTGAAAGGAAACGACCAGTGTCGGCCTGCGCTGTCCGCGCCGGCTGACATTGTTCGAATCTGTAGGTTCCACAGTTTGTATTTTTTCTGCATGCTCAAAGACTTATCGTTCAATAAACCACTGTTGTGAGTTATGAGGCACAATTAGTAATCCACGAGGGCGATAGCCCGAGCGTTTTTTATTGCCCCTCATAACTCACTGCGTGGTTTATTGAACGATAAACCACCATAGAAAAAAGATTATTTCGATTCTAACACGACCAAATCTTAATCAAAGGAAAACAAGTTCATACTTACAGTAAAAACGCGGATGCAGATCATATTCTACTGAATAAATCACTGACTGACTTTATATATGATGATGTCACTCTCTATGGTATAAGGTAGATTTAGCACGTTTTCGTTGCATTGTGTTTAAAGAGCGGAATTCACGTGTCATGTTAGAATACAAAAAATGGATTGTATGGATGTATGTTTAGTTTTATGAAGCACGGAGATGTGTCAAACACCCTTTTCCCTGAGTGCTGTTTCTTCGTTTGTTGCCGAATGTCAGATTCGTAAAATCAAAGCAATGAAAGTACTGCTGAGGTAGGGTGCACTTGGCCTGCAACACGCGAAAAGGGACATTCGGACATGATCTGATCTGGCATGACAGTTTACGCAGGTGTCCGAATACCCTTTTTCACGTGTTGTAGGCTTTTTTTTTTTTTTATCCAACTCAAGTTTGAATTCAACTACGTAAATCGGTATTTCTAAAAAGAAAAGACATTTCACAGCAATATGGCTGCTTGCAAATTACATGTAGATCTACTAGTATTTGCTTTTAGCCATACCAGAAAAGCTATTCGTATCTGTATTTTCATGATTTTTCTGCATTCAAACATGGGCATACGTGTCCATTCTTCAGTTCTTTTGGTCGTTATTCCTACTTTGCTTTTCTTGTAGGTATTTGGTCAGACTTATTACATTATGGTTTATTTAAGAAATGATCTTCTTCCTATCATGGCAAGATTATTTCGATTCTAACATGGCCAATTCTAAATGAAAGGAAAACGAGTTCGAACTTGGAGTAAAAACACGGATGAAGATTATGTTCCATTGAATAACCCACTCATTGAATGACGTCACTCGATATAGAATGACGTCACTCTGTATGGATTGTCACAGATTTTACCACGCTTTCCTTGCACTGTGTTTATAGAGCCGAATTCGCGTGTCATGTTAGAATAAACATTTTAACTCTTTACCAAACGACAAAATTTAAAGACTGGTCCAAAATGAAAGCACTAGCAGACGACAAAATAAGCGCAACTCAAAAACTGAAAATTGTTTCCGGCAGGGTCGAAAACGTTGTGGGAAAAGAAAAAATGCTGGTTAACCAGCATTTTCTCTTTTACCCACAATGTTTTTAAAAGGCTTCTCTGTCAGGGTAGTCAAAAATCGGGACTGTGTGGTAAATTTGAATAAGTAATTATAAAGCTTGAAAATCTAGTCGCTACTAAAGATCTCTTGACGCTATGCTGTATAAAGTTGTTTGCCTAGGTGCTAGTTTGAAAGTCAGAGGATTTAGCAGGGTGTTTTCAGGGCATACCATAATAAGATGGTAAAAAAATGTTGGTTTTTTTTTTTTATCCCTTTCCCAAACGACAGAATTTTGGACGAGACGAAATTGAAAGCATTTGCAGACGACAATTTAAATCTTGCTGAAAAGATGATTTCTGTCTATGATAGGGTAGAAAACATTGTGGGAAAAGGAGAAAATGCTGGTTACCAGCATTTCTCCTTTTCCCACAATGTTTTCAAAAGGCTACTATTCCAGACCCGTAAAAACCAGGGACTGTTTGAGAAAGGGTTAACTGTTTTACAAAGTATTGATCTTGCGACGTAAGGTAGTAGAGAATCAAACGTTTGAGTTCAATTTTCCACATTATAAACCTCAGTTGAGATGATTCACACTCCATCTGCAAATGGGGACCTCTTTTGCTTCGCCTTCACTTTTTGTAACACGGATGTAATAATACTGATGAAAATAGGAGTGCGGCCGATATCAAACAGAATACGTGCAGACCAAAAGAAATCCTTAATTAACAGTCCTGAACAAATCTAATTTAGCAGCTATAGATAAGGTTTCAGAATGAGACAAAATAGGTGTTCAACAGCCAGTTAGAGAGGCAAATAACAACGAAAACTGTTTTTGCAGTTTATACAGAGCTTCCCTTTTTTTTGTTTAGTTTTAACCATAAGAGCGTCAAATGAACCAAACAGAATTCAGATCCGATTTTTTGAAATTATGAAACTGCTCTTGTTCAGAATGATTCGGCTATGCGGCAACTTAAGATAACAGACCAGACAATACGTTTTGTGCATGTTTTATGCAG
Organism: Tridacna crocea; assembly: GCA_943736015.1. Taxonomy (NCBI): domain Eukaryota; kingdom Metazoa; phylum Mollusca; class Bivalvia; order Cardiida; family Cardiidae; genus Tridacna; species Tridacna crocea. The sequence goes on from OX031067.1 coordinate 43,216,454, forward strand.
CATGATCTTGATCTACCTGTCCGCAATCGCAACCTTTCTTGTGAAAGGCGCTATAGGGGATAAGACATTCAGGTATTCAACTCAACTCTGGAATTTTCATTGGCTCACACGTACGGCAGGAGTTCTTGTATAGTTCCCAGGAAACAGAATCGAGAGAGATTAGTACAAGCTGTAAGAACTTGTTTCTCAATCGATTTAAAATAAATATGTTTAAACTAAACTGAACATTCACAAATGAAGATATAAGCCATAAAAACACAGCAAAAACGTGGAAAAGTAAATAAGGTGTATAAGGTTTGCATTTAACGACACTCCTTATTATTGCCATTTTACCATGCTTCAAAATGCATGTCAAAAATGATTTGATGCAGATACAATGGAACTCGCCTAAAGTATGACGGAGAGATTCAAGCTGTCCCTAGGGTTTTGTACCCCAGAGCAGAATTCCCCTAAACCTCATTGAAAGGTCCCAACGAGACGGGTAAATCCATTTTTTCTGTCAAAGTGTCAAACCGTAGGAGAAATTGTAAAGAAACGTCCAGTTATGCGGATTGGAACAGACCAGATTCGTTATAGTTGGACAGCCAAATGAATGGCAGAAGTCATAGACAATTTTGAGTCCTGTTCTATGAGTGTAATATCCTGTCCAGGGACACCTTTTATTTTTTTGAGTCATGTTTAACATGTCGTCTGCAAATGCTTTGAATTTGGACAAGCCTAAAATATTTCCGTTTGGTAATGAGTTAATAAAGTTTCTCTTGAATCGTTTAACGAGATTTTATCTCAAATGCAAAAAATCCTGCAATAGAAATCAGAGACCTTTCTGTACCTTGAAAAACTCATTTCGAAATAGTGTTGTTTGGGGCATGACGTGGAACAAATCAGTAAAAACATTCCCAACGTGTGTAATTACATCGTAATAATAGCATGTATGCCCCTTCTGATTTCTCAGCTTCTGACTATTTAACCCATTACCAAACGACAAAATTTTAGGTTCGACCAAATCGAAAGCTTTTGCAGACGACAAAATAAAAGTGACTGAAAATTTGAAATTTGTTTAGTGAAGGGTAGAAAACATTGCGGGAAAAAGAGAAAATGCTGGTTACCAGCATTTTCTCTTTTTCCCACAATGTTTTCTAAAGCCTTCTTTCTCAGGGGCGTCAAAAGTAGGGATTGTGTGGTAATGGGTTAACCCTTTACCCAACAAGGCATTTTAATGGTATCTCTAATTGACCCTAAATAAAAACAAGGATGAAGCTGTTTCTTATGTGTATATGACAACTTTTGATAGAAAACATTGTGGTAAAAGGTGAAATTGCTCGTCAGGAGCAATTTCACCTTTTGCCACAATGTTTTCCAAAAGGCTCCTACAATCAGTGCGTAGAAATGACTATCTATGAAGTAAAGGGTTAACTCTTTACCAACCGATAAAATTTTTAGCTTGTCCAAATTGAAAGCATTTGCAGACGACAAAATTAATATGACTCGGAAATCTAAATTTGTTCTGTGAGGGTATAAAACATTGTGGGAAAAGGAGAAAATACTGGTTACCAGCATTTTTTTCTTTTCCCACAATGTTTTCAAAGGGCTTCTTTTTTCAGGCTCGTGAAAACCTTAGCTTGTTTGGGAAAGGGTCAAGCGCCATATATGCATATGCAGTTTCATTTTGGGGGCTAAAATTACAAATTCCGACTCTCAGATTTTTTTTTTCATCTAGTAGAGATCTGACTAGGCGGGGAGAATAGGCAAAACAGAAGGCATAGAGGATATTTCTTTTTTCGGTGAACGATAGAAATTTATTTCATCGAGTAGACATCATCGGTAATATTTTCACGAGTGGCCCAGATGGTGTTCACGAGAAGAAATAAATTTCGATCTTTCACCGAAAAAAAAAACCAAATATTCTATTTATTTCATGCTTTTAAATCTTTCTGGGAGGAGCTTTATCAAAATCCAGTACAGCTCTATCCGTTATTCCCCGTGGCGTGCCCTCCCGCATAGCAACGCATTACAATATTACGTCAAGCGCGAGAAATGTAAGGTAAATGACGTCATATTAGCCATCTGGTTGTGAGGCACGCGCAATCAACCTAGGCAAAAAGAACATGAAAATCGGTATTTTCACTGGTTATACCAGTGTAAGATCGAAAAATATTTCCACTCGTATTTCTCGATATCCTACCGGAAAGCATAAAATAATGCACATTCTTTGTACTCTGATCTTGAAACAAACCATCGGCAAAAGCCCGTAGTTTCGCTCAAAGCGCTGAAAAGGTTAGACACAATAAAATAACCCAAAATAACAACAATAATAGTACTTTGGAGGAATTCAATTTACATCAAGCAATAATCCAAATTAGGATGTTAAATGCTTGAAAATGAAACCTGTCTTTTTTTTTTTAGAAAGGGGAGGTAATAATAATAAAACCTTAATGAAATACTTAAAAACTTTCCCGGTGAAATACACGCCTTCCATGTGGATATCATCTTTGCGAGCCAAGTTTACGATCACTACATGGATCTTACCTTGGCTGATTGAGCCCGATTTCGAGATTCCTGCGATGCACCCTCTAATCAGTGCTGATTATTACCCCCCTTTACATCATATTTCTAAAAGCCAATGTAATATCGTTTTACAAACCGCTTACGAATACACATGAAGCGATAAGCAGACATCCACGTGGGTTTCCATGTTTATCTTCTATTCGAAAGGTTGCGACCTTGTTCTATTTTGATCAAAGATGAAATGCTACCAGCAATTTCATTCGTTGCAGTTAGAGCTGGCTGCATCCAATGAAAAAGCGTATCGGTGGGGGATGTAAAAATAAAGCTCGATCCGCCAAGGGTAGACTAGCGTAGTGAATCGTCAGCCTTGGCTTGCGAAGATGTGTGGATATAAAATCAGACACGACGGAAAAAAGTCGTATCCACATGGAGTCATTGGAGAGGTAAATCAGACCTATCTACAGTTGTGAGTTTAAAACGCAGACTGTCTCTTCATAATAATAATCTTAGTAAAAAAAAATCAGAAAGAACACCGCGGGAAAAGATTACGTCACTTGGAAACACAGGAAGAAGAGTATACATGTACTGCATGAGAGGTTTCTACGCCGCAGTTTCTTTCCTCATTCATTGAATGCCCTACATGTGTGTTTACATGTACCAAAGTATATTGAAATCAATAGCCAATAAATTATATGAAAACACTGATGCTGACATCTCCTGGCCTCTTTAAAAAGAAAAACTTGTCTACAAGTCCCAAATATGATATAATGACGTACCCGCGTGTTGACAGCTTTCAACTTGTTTCCGATTTGATTGGTCAGACTGTGATGTTATGATATTCATCCGCCATTGATGTAGGGAAGCTATTACCCTCAAAGCCGGTAATCTTTAGAATTTCTTCTTGTTTTCGAATGATATTTTTCTCTTGAATTTTGTAGATATGTTATATAATAAAAAGAATCTTATTTTGTGGCGACTTTGCCTGTTCTTTTATATGCATCACACTGCGAACTAAAATGACGACGTTTTGCTCTGAAGTACATGTATATCCAATGGCTCCTTACAACACGAGAATGTTTGGTTGAGGGTTAACTCTTTACCACACGAGAAAATTTTAGACTGGTCCAAATTGAAAGCATTTGCAGACGACAAAATAAAGGTGACTGAAAAATTGAAATTTGTTCTGGGAAGGGTAGAAAACACTGTGGGAAAAGGAGAAAATGCTGGTTACCAGCATTTTCTCCTTTTCCCACAGTGTTTTCAAAAGGCTTCTTTCTTAGGGGCTTCAAAAGTAGGGATTGTGTGGTAATGGGTTAAGGGTTAAGTGAAAACTTGTTCATGTATGACTTGGCGGCTTGTAACGTTGATAATGAACTCTATAAGTTAAAATGAGTGCATACGGCGTAGTATAATTGTATGAACAATTCGCTTTCATCCATGAAAAAAAAAAAGATACACTCGTAAATTATCCCAGCTTGTCACCAAGATATTGGGACTGTATTGTTGAGTCTAACGTAATTCCTCTGTGGTTTTCTCCTCGTTATTAATGGTGACGCCTCTGTTGACTGCTGGACGACAAAATCACGGTATCAGTGAACTGGAGAATCGCAAATATAATGACAAATTATATTATTGTTCAATAGCTCAATATATCGTCACGTGGTGGAAACTGTAGGCAAGCTGTGAAAAGAATCACCCCACAGGGAGGCAAGAAATGTAGAAAATAGTTTCCGGCATGACTGCTGCGTTTTATGTACCCTGATCTTCACGTAAGATGTTTTGGTCCGCTTCATTAACTTTGTGCTTCATGCGGGCTCTGATAGTTACGATTAGACTCAGATATACATGTTTGATAGGTGAACTTGTCATTATGGGGGCCCGTTGAAAAACCCCGGTGTTTTTGGTCAGGATGTGTCAGCATTGATACAAGTTTGCAACAAAGTTCGGAAAACCGAATTAAGTAAAAGCTGATGCTTTGAGATTTTTTTGGCTTTCCAAACTCTAACACAACAAAGTGAACTCGCACACATTATCAACCAAGTTAAAATGTAGGTATATGGAAAACGATGGAATATGTATTCGCATCGGAGCTGGTTGTTGTTAAATTTTTAAATCTCGCAAGACGAAACTTCATACTAATTTTCCTACGCATGGAGAAGCAAATGCCAAAACCATGAAATTTACGACAACGGAACATTCTTTGTATGATATGTCCAGAAATTTAGGAAAAACTTGCAATTCAAAAAAATCATTCGAAAATGGGAGGAAATTAAACAAATACCTGCTTACCGGGTAATAACTTTTTAAGATAAATGTCGGATGAATATCATAACTGAACGTTGTGACCAATCAAATCGAAAGCAAAGTTGAAAATAGTCCACACGTAGGTTACGTCGTCATATCGTTTTTGGAACCGTGTAAATGACTTCATGTGGATACCGTTTTTTTCCTGTCATGTCATTTTTCATCCGCGCTCGATGCGAGCATTTCAACCGGAAAATTTATAATTTACTTCGTATTCAGGGTTGTTAAAGCTCTGGACAGCTTGCTGAAGTGTTTTGAGTGATTAAGTTAGACAGCAAAATCCCAGAGGTCCACAAACTTGTCCCATATGACCATCAAATACGTAATGGACTTGGACAAGTCTGGGATTCTGTAATTTGGTAAAACATTGACCCTTAATCCTTTCCCAAACGACAAATTTTAGACTCGTCCAAACTCAAAGAGTTTGCAGATGACAATTTCAGATTTGATAAAAATGGCAGAAAGATCCCCAAATGGCTAGAAAACACTGTGGGAAAAGGAGAAATTGCTCATTACGAGCAATTTCTCCTTTTCCCACAGTGTTTTCAAAAAGACTAGTACTGCAGACACGTAAAAACAAGTGCTTGTTTGGGAAAGGGTTGACTAAACAATAGAACGTTCTCAATACTCTGAAGAACACGGATTGAAAAATAAAGTGCCAAGGAAATGATGCTAGTAAACATTTTTTTCCCTTTTCTTCCTATATGTTTTTAAACGTTTCGAGGATAAAAACCAGCGTTTTCTCCTTTTCCCACAATATTTTCTATCTTATCAAAGACAAGTCTGTTCATAAACACTGATTTTCATTTGTCGTATACAAATTCTTTCAAATTCATCACATGAAACATCAAAAATCTGTTGTTTTATAATGGGTTAAAGCCATAGTGGAACTTGCTTGATTTACCATCTGTATCAAGCAATCTACGTCTTCTCTAGCCAAGGGTGACGATTACTGCTTTGCTTTGTTCAACCTTGGTTGATCGAGTCGATTTTTTTTTAATCCTTACAATACCAATAATCAGAGGTTGCAGTAAGTTCTAAAATCTCCTACCACATAGCTTGGTACATTTGCTATCCGCCATCAGGAAAACGTAAAAAGAATTAAGCTACAGTAGGAGAGAACTGCCAAATATACATGGAATTATTGTCAGAAGCATCGACTAACAATATTTGCTTTGAACAATATTCACGAGAATCTCTGCAAGCCAAGGGTGACGATAATCACGCTGCCTTTTGGCTAACCGAGCCAGAATTTGCTCCATCCGAGATACGCACCAACTGGATATTGATCAATATCACCCTTGGAATTACATCATCACAAACAAATCAATAGTCGCCCTTTTGGCAAAAATTTAACACTCGTCTTGATGGTGGAGTATGATTTGTTAAAGTGAATGTTGAAGTAAATATTGTTTGTCCACTAGTACACGAACGTACATGTATTTTGGTAATAATTCCCATCACATCAGACAGTTCTCTCTTACGGAAGCTATTTCTATTCATGATTTTCTGATGTTGGATAGAAGATGTAACGCGCTATTTGATTGGCGCAACCATTGAATATGTTTATCTCGGGAACTGCAAATCTCGACTTGATCGCCAAAGGGTGATTATAGCAACGTGGTGATCGTCACCCTTGAAGATCGATGTTGGGCTTGCCATTGTTGTAAAAAGAATTATTGAAATTGTTTTGTACGGAAAGGATCGATTCTAAGTTAGTAGAACTCGTGGTCCAACCCCATTTCAACTTATATGAAATAAATATGTTTACACGTAAAAATACCACTGGCATGATTTTACATTCCTTTTCTGTATTCGATTAATTCTACTTTTATTAAAAGACCATGAGTGACGACTTCTGTGACTTCCCGTGTTTTTTCACTAATCCCATTGGCACACAATCCCGAGTTTCCACGATCTCCCGAAGGAAAATGACTTTGGAAAACACTGTTGGAAAAGGAGAATGTGGTAACTAGCGTTTCCTTTTTTTTGTTTTTTTTTTTAACAGTTTTTTCAACTCTTTCTAAGAATTCTTTTTTCAATTTGAGAAACATTCAATGTTTTGTCTGCAAGTGCTTTAATTTTGGATCATTCTATACTTATATGGTTCGATAAAGATTTTACTCATTACCAAACGACAATATTTAAGGCTTGTCCAAATCGAAAGCGTTCGCAGCCGGCAAAATAAAAGTGACTGAAAATTTGAAACTTGTTTTGTGAAGAGTAGAAAACATTGTGGGAAAAGGAGAAAATGCTGGTTACCAGCATTTTCTCCTTTTTCCAATTTTTTCTAAAGGCATCTTTCTCAAGGTCGTCAAAAGTAGCTATTGTATGGTAAAGGGTTAATGCAGGATTTGCCCGAAGCCTGCATTGATTGCTGGAAATTTGGTGGTATTTTCTGACTTTCGATAACAAGCAATGCATATTTTGTGCAATTGTTATCATGTTAAATCTTCATTTTAATTACAATGCTTGTACTTCGAAGATTTCTCCCGAGAGCACTCTGTTCATTTATTTGTATTAAACATGAAACAGAACTGAGACGCGGTAATCATAGTGGAACAAAACAGTTATGAATCCTTTACTATACAGTGTACACTCTTGAATTTTAAAGACCCTTAACCCTTTACCCCATAAGGCATTTCTATGGTATCTCTAATTGACACTAAATAACAGCAAGGATGAAGCAGTTCCTTATAGGTATATTACACCTTTTGATAGCATTGAAAACATTGTGACAAAAGGTGAAATTGCTCGTCACGAGCAATTTCACCTTTTGCCACAATGTTTTCCAAAGGCACCTACAAGCAGTGCGTAGAAATGAGTATCTATGGAGTAAAGGGTTAAGGTAGTGGATCCGTAATAAGACTTGTGCAGCATGGGAAAAAAAAAAATGACAGTTGATAAAGATGGATTTGTACAGATATAATACTTTTGCACATATTTTACTAACCCGAAATTTGTTTTATGTTTATTTTGAAAAAACTTGCTGATACTGTTGTCAGTTTTTAGAAAAGGGAGGTAATTATAATATTCATTTGTAATGAAAATATCGTGGTTTTAGATTTATAAATGATTATCCCCTGAAGGACAAAAAGGAAAAAGTGGCTCGGTGAAAGTAGCACAATAATACTCATTTTTAGTCTGAACATATTTTCTTGGGTAATATTATAGTGGCAATAGCTGTTTTCTATTACGGGTCCACTACGTTAAAGGTGGGTATTTAGATTTCTAACATCTCACCAAATTAAAAAAGGATATATATTTATTTCATACTTTCCGGTAGGATATCGAGAAATAGCAGTGAAAATATTTTTCGATCTTACACTGGTACCACCAGTGAAAATACCGATTTTCACGTTCTTGTTGCCTAGGAAATTGCGCGTGCCTAACAACCAGATGGGAAATATGACGTAATATACCTTACATTTCTACCGCTTGACGTAATATTGTAATACGTTGCTATGCGGGAGGGGTACGCCATGGGGAATAACGAAAAAGAACTGTACTGGATTTTGATAAAGCTCCTCCCAGAAAGGGTTAAAAGCATGAAATGAATAGAATATTTGTTTTTTTCGGTGAAAGATCGAAATTTATTTCATCTCGTGAACACCATCGGTAATATTTTCACTCGTGGCTGCGCAACAATGACCATAGCTGTTAAAGTGGCGTTAAACCTAAGCACAAACAACAAACATTTGTTTCCATTTCTCCGATCCGACTATAACACTAGATAAAATCTGTGTCATTTAGACAGGATTTTCCGTGATTATGTCAATTACTTTAATGGATTTATTGTCTGAACCCTTGTGGCCTGCTGAGCTCGACTCGATGTAAGCTGTTGAAGATAGTGTAGATCAAGATTAGATTGCAAAAAACTAACAATCTGATCTTTAAATAAACACTCTCCGATACGGTTACATTTAGTCCAAGGAAAGACACTGTGTAAAATCGCAATATTTCGGGTTTTACTATTGGGTGGAATTTATCAACATGTTTTGTCTAGAATTGTTGGTGTTTACCCTGTGGCTTCCAAGGGCGACTCATCGACCTTTTGCAGACAGTGTAGATCAAGATCAGACTGTACGGAACGTGCAGTCTGATCTTGGATCTACACTGTCCGATCAGGAAATGTCTTTTCTCCCAAAAATACCTTTGAAGTAGCAAAATTTGAATGTTTACATTCGGCTTGAAAGTTTCATGTTAGTTATATTTAGCGGAATAAGGATGAACTTTACACCAGACGGTTTACTTTCGGAATTGTCCAAAATAAAAGCATTTACAGATGACAAATGAAATGTAACTTTAATGATGACAAATGTCTGTGACAGAGTTGAAATCAATGTAGGGGAGAGGAGAAAATGATGGTAACCAGCACCCCACACTGCTTTTCCACGGCCTTCTGTCTAACAGCGTGAAATATAGTTGATCGTTTAAAAAGGATTTAAATCGGATCAGCATCAAGTCATTCAGTACATCTTATGTCGGTCAGTTCAAATTCGATTTCTTTTATGCGGATAACTTTTCGTGAATGATGTGAGTGCACGCTATATGTTATTCCAATAGTGCATAATAATTCTGATGACAGGTTCTGGAACTCAGATATATCTGTGTATGGCATGAAAAATCGTTGTATATAAAATTTTTCTCTCGTTTTCTCTGATGGATGCAGGAGAAGACGACAAATATATTTCAAAATGCTGAAGAGCAAGACTAAGAGATTAACACTCTTTTTTTTATTGTTGAGTAGTTTTTTTCTGATGTTTTTTAAGGTAAGACCTGTGTAATGGAAAACAGCTATTTCCACTAAAATACCATCCTGCAAAATTAGCTATAATTAAAAATGAGTATTACTGAACTACTTTCACCTTTTCATTTTTTCCACTTTTTCCTTCTTTGAATTATCATTTACTTGAAATCTAAAACCACTATATTCTCAATTCAAAAATAGATAATAATTATCTCCCTTTTTAGAAAACAAACAAAAGTATCAAAAAATAATTTCAAGACAGACATAAACGGAATTTCTGATCCATTAGAAATGTGCAAATTTATTATTTCTGCATAAATCGTTATTTATCCTTATTTATCAACCAATTAGAATTTTTGCCCAATGTTCACCGTAAGTGCATTACACAGGTCTTACCTTTAAACTTTTTAGAAAAATAACTAACTGGATGATCCACACCATTACAATCTTCTTGAAGTAAAACACCACCTGCACCAGTATCACTAGCATCTACTGCAAGCTTAACCCTTTACTCCATAGATACGCATTTCTACACACAGGAGCCTTTGGAAAACATTGTGGCAAAAGGTGAAATTGCTCGTGACGAGCAATTTCACCTTTTGTCACAATGTTTTCTATGCTATCAAAAGGTGTCATATACATATAAGAAACAGCTTAATCCTTGCTGTTATTTAGGGTCATTTAGAGATACCATAGAAATGCCTTGTGGTGTAAGGGGTTAAACTCTTTCCAACATTAGGATCTAAAAGAACTGGTTGGTTCACTTTTTAGTTTGACTTTTACTTTGTCGAAAGCTTTTTGACAGTCATCATTCCATATATTTTTTTTTGTCTGCGTTTGCTGAGAAGACTTGTCAGTAGCTCAACAAAGACAGAAAAAAATAACACAGAATTTTCTGTAGTAACCAGCAATACTAAAAAGTCTCATAAGTTGCCTTTTGCATGTAGGTACAGGTAAATCAGAAATAACTTTTACTTTAGCCTGTACAGGTTTTACCTGTCCTTGTCCGAGAACAGTACCCAAAAATGTTAAATTAGCATGACAAAATTCACTTTTAACAAGATTAATTGTTAATTTGGCTATACTTAGTCTGTAAAAAAATTCTCTGATAGTCTTTAGATGTCCATCTCAATCATCGGTGTGAATGAAGACATCGTCGATGTACGTCCTACAACCGTCCAATCCAGATATTATCATGTTGACAAGACGTTGAAATGCTCTTGGTTGGTTTTTCATCCAAAAAAGCATACTTATATACTGATACAGTCCATCAGGGGTTACATATGCAGAAATCTATAGATCGGTCTTTCAGTGAGAGGAATTTGCCGAAACCTTTCTAGAAGATCAAAGTTGCTTACATATTTTGCATGACCAATATTATCAATGCAATCATCTACTTTTGGCACTGGAAACGAATGTAGACTTTTAAAGATAAAATTCCGAGTTCGTGAAAGGTTTTAGTCTAAATCTCGTAAATTGGGATGACTGAAAAATGAGCGTCTTCCGATTAACGGCACAGCTGTTATGGGACTTTTATTGTTATTGAGACTAAAAGCAATGCCAGTGTGGATAAAAACAGTGTTACCTGATCCAAGGCACTAACTAGTGTGTCGTGAACGTTTCTGTACAAAGGACGGGTGTGGGTAAAGCTTTAGATACATGTATATGGCTTACAACATGGGAAAAGGGACACTCGGACATTTGCGTAAAGTGTCGTCTCGGATCAGCCTGCGCAGTCCGCGCAGGCTAATCCAAGACGGCACTTTACGATTGCATTAGACTTTGTGCCACAGTACACTTGCGCAAAACAGAAAATTGCATAAAAACGGAAAGTGTTGTTTCGGATTAGCCTGCGCAGTCCGCGCAGGCTGATCCGAAACAACACTTTTACGCAAATGTCCGAGTGACCCTTTTCGCGTGTTGCTCGCCATATAGCAAAGACTGCTTTAGGATTATCACATTCGGAAACAGTTGCTTTTTTCATCGCTCTCTGGGGAGTTTGAATTTCCGAACTTCAGAATAACAATTGTTCTGTACTGATCGTATCCTGTTTATTAGTTAACCCTAAACAAAACAAACCCGGGGTTTAAACAACTGCGAGAATGAAGATTTGTGGAAACATTGTGAGAAAAACAGTAACCAGCTTTTTCTTTTTTTGCTATCCTGTCAAAGGCAAATGCCGTCATTTGAACAACATTTAACGTGCCGTCTGTAAATGCTTTCAGTTCTAACGAGTCTCAATTTTGTCGTCTGACGTTTGACGTTTAACCGTTTACCAAACAATTCCTGGTTTTTACGATCCTGATATAGAAACCTTTTGAAAACATAGTGGGAAAAGGAGAAAATGCTGGATTCCAGCATTTTCTCCTTTTCCCGCAATGTTTTCTACCCTGCTTGAAACAAGTTTTAATGTTTGAATTACGTTTATTTTGTCGTCAGCCAGTGCTTTCAATTTGGACCAGTTTAAAATGTTGTCGTTTGGTTAAGGGTTAAAGTAACTGCGCCATGGGCATTTTAGGTGATTTTCCAGACACCGTAGATCAATATCAGACTGTAAATTACGTTTAGGCTGATCTAGGATCTGCACAACAAACTATTAACCCTTTACCCCATAAGGCATTGCTAAGGCATCTCAAATTGAACCTAAACAACAGCAAGGATGAAGCCATTTCTTGTGTGTATATGACACCTTTTGATAGCATAGAAAACATTGTGATAAAAGGTGAAATTGCTCGTGACGAGCAATTTCACCTTTTGCCACAATGTTTTCAAAAGGCTCCTACAAGCAATGGGTAAAAATGAGTATCTATGGAGTAAAGTGTTAAGGAGGTTATTTCCTGACCAAAAAGCCTATGTGACCTGCATGTCTGGGATTATATTACCAACCGGATACACCTAATTCACGGGACTGGTAATATTGACATTCTATCCACTGATCAGCGTAAACCTTACTTCATGGCAGAATTTATACTGTATAAAAACAAAGATATAGAGGATATTTGGTTTTTTTTCGGTGAAAGATCGAAATTTATTTCATCGAGTGAACACCATCGGTAATATTTTCACGAGTGGCGGAGCTACGAGTGAAAATATTACCGATTGTGTTCACGAGATGAAATAAATTTCGATCTTTCACCGAAAAATACAAATATTCTATTTATTTCATGATTTTAACCCTTTCTAGGAGGAGCTTTATCAAGATCCAGCACAGTTCTTTTCCGTTATTCCCCGTGGCGTACCCCTCCTGCATAGCAACGCATAACAATATTACGTCAAGTGCGAGAAATGTAAGGTATATGACGTCATTTTTCCCATCTGGTTGTTAGGCACGCGCAATTTACCAAGGCAACAAGAGCGTGAAAATCGATATTTTCACTGGCGGTAGCAGTGTAAGATCGAAAAATATTTTCACTGATATTTCTCGATATCCTACCGGAAAGCATGAAATAAATGGGGTTTTATACATCTGAAAGTTAACCCTTTCCCAAATGACAAATTTTAGAGTGTCCCACACTGAAAGTGTTTGCAGATGACAATTTTGAATTTGATGAGAATGGCAGAAAGTTTTCCAATAGGCTAGAAAACACTGTGGGAAAAAGGAGAAATTGCTCGTCACGAGCAATTTCTCCTTTTCCACAGTGTTTTCTAAAACACTTGTACTGCAGACACGGTAAAAACCAGTTTTTGTTTGGGAAAGAGTTAAAGAAACCCCCTAAAAAACATAATAAATCTAAATTTTCAACAATACACAACACTATCAACAAATTGAGGAAATCAATAGCAAAGTTAATTTTCATTATAGTCCTTCATATTAAGCCGTAAAAGAGTTTCTATATTTATATTCTAGAAATACTTTCACGTCTACCTTTTTTATTTTATTTGTGACCCATTATGCAAACCGAATTGCGCAGTCTGACCTGAGTTGACACTTTTTGCTTTAATGACATTTTCTGTATGAAAAGTGGTCATTGTACTTTGTTTAAGAAATAATCTTCTTTCTTTCTTGGTATATCCTTCAATAAACCACAGTTGTGAGTTATGAGGCACAATAAATAATCCACAAGGGCGATAGCCCGGGGTTATTCATTGCGCCTCATAACTCACAACGCGCCTTATAACTCACAACGATAAACCACGATAGAAAGAAGATTATTTCGATTCTAACATGGCCAATTCTTACTGAAATGAAAAAAAGTTGAAACTTAGAGTAAAAACGCGGATGAAGATTATGTTCCATTGAATAACTCACTCATTGAATGACGTCACTCTACATGGATTGTCGCAGATTTTACCACGTTTTCCTTGCACTGTGTTTATAGAGCCAAAGTCGCGTGTCATGTTAGAATATACAATCATTTTTGAATTATCAACCTAAATTGAATTATCAGCGTAAACAGACCTGCACTATCGTTGATCTGTTTTCATCTAACTGAAGTACAGAATTTCCAGATGGTCCTTTTTAGCGTAACGGGTCACAGTTTAATAAAAATATCAAAAATGTCTCCTTGCTCTGATTTTAGGTCATTCTATTTTCCCACTGAATTCAGCTTACACACGCCAGCAATATATACATATCATGTACTATCTTAGAGGTCGCCGTGTTATAACAGTGTAACCGGTTTCCAACATGTTCTTCTTTTCCCACATTGTTTTCAAAAGGCTTCTTCGCAATTATCGTTAAATTTTGGGAGTTTGTAGTAAAGGATAAAAAAGTGTCTATCAAAATTTACGCCTTTTACCAAAATATCTGGAGTTTTAACGTTGAGGGAAGCAAAAGTGCCGTTTTTGCCCTCTTTTCTTCTTTTCCCACAATGTTTTCTATCCAACCAATCATTTGAGAGACATCTGAACGGTAGTCTGCAAGCCCCCCCCCCCCACCCCCCTGAAATTAGACTAAAATGTGTTTTCCGTACAGGCTTAAACTCTAACATCTCCCAATGGCCAATTATTGACGGAATGTCGTCAAAAAGCTAAAAGCTTTTAACTCGAGCACAAATAAAGCGTTTTTTATTGGTTTGCCCATTTCAGGACAATTATGACATTGTTACGCTTATTTGTGAGAGAAAGTCCTAGAAACCCTTGTAGGTAAAAAGTGTTGCTTATTATGTGTTGTTGCTCCTTTTTCTCACACCAGTTTCACATCAGTTCACCCAAACGACATTTTTTTTTTTTTCATTTTTTTTTTCCCAAATTGAAAGCATTTGCAGACAACAAATAAGTGTCAATCAATAGTTGAAGTGTATCCTGGTAAGATTATTAAAAACTCTGGAAAATTGACGTCTTCCAGCATTTTCTCCGTTACCTACAGTATTTTAAAAGGCTCACCTCCTGGGGTCGTCAGTAGTCTTGACTGTGTGGTAAAGGCTTTAACCCATTACCACACAATCCCTACTTTTGACGCCCCTGAGAAAGTAGCCTTTAGAAAACATTGTGGGAAAAGGAGAAAATGCTGGTAACCAGCATTTTCTCCTCTTCCAACAATGTTTTCTACCCTTCCCATGGCAAATTTCAACTTTTCAGTCACATTTATTTTGTCGTCTGCAAATGCTCTCAATTTGGACCAGTCCAAAAATTTGTCGTTTGGTAATGAGTTAAAAAAGGTTTAAAAAAAACTTTCTTTGCTTTCCGATTTTTCCACTTTGTGTCGCTTTATCGGATTCATCCTTTACCACACAATCCAGAGTTTTAGCGACTCTTTTGGGGAAGGCTTTTGAAGCCATTGTGGGAAAAGAAGCAAATACTGGTAACCATCGCTTTCTCCTTTTTTCCCACCATGTTTTTTGCCCCCATAAAAGACAGATATCATCCTTGAAGCTACATTTATATTTTATATACCACAAATGCCATGAATTTGGTCAAGCCTATATTTTTATCATTTGGTAAAGAGTTAACCCTTTCCCAAACAACAAATTTTGGACTCTTCCAAACCAAAAGAGTTTGCAGATGACAATTTCAGATTTGGAGAAAATGGCAGGAAGTTCTCAAAAAGGGTAGAAAACACTGTGGGAAAAGGAGAAATTGCTCGTAACGAGCAATTTCTCCTTTTCCCACAGTGTTTTCAAAAGACTTTCACTGCAGACACGTAAAAACCAGGGTTTGTTTGGGAAAGGGTTAAGGGGTATGTCTGGGAAAAATAGAGCTAGTATTGCCAGATAAAGTTTAATAGTTTTCCAAGCGACAAATCGTTTGAAAGCTTTTCCAGACGGTAATATATGTGTGGTTCGAATAATGGAATTCGTAACAAAGTTAAAAACACTACGGGAAAAGGAGTAAATGCAGGTTACCAGCATTTTCTCCTTTTCCAGCAATGCTTCAAACGATTTCTTCTTCTCGCCAGAGCTAAGAAACCAAAACATGATGTTGTTTGGTTTAAGGATGAACAATTTGTCCTGATGGCCTAGGATTTACCAGTAAATTTTGAAGCAAGACGTGTAATTGTCATACTTTTTACTTGGATTGGTTACCTCCCCTGATACAACGATAGTGTAGGTATGTAAACTAAATTCTGAACTCTTAACCAAACAATTCATGGTTTTCACGACCCTGAAGGAGAAGCCTTTTGAAAACATTGTGAAAAAAGGAGAAAATGCTGGTAACCAGAGCCCGTATTAACCAACCATTCTTGAGAATATTCTTAGTCTTGTTCTCCAAGGTTTTCTAAATTTGTAAGTAACACAACTTCTGATTGGCTAAACCGAATGGTTTTGCCAATCAGAAGTTGTGTTACTTACAAATTTAGAAAAATCTGGAGAATAAGAAAAAGAATGTTCTTATGAATGGTTGGTGAATATGGGTTCAGGACTTTTTACTTTTATCACAATGTTTTCTGTCTTTCCCGAAACGATCTTCAATTTTTGGGTCACATAAATCTTGTTTTCTGCAAATGCTTTCAAATTAGGCGAGTCTAAGAGATTGTCGGTTGGTGAAGAGATAAAAAGACATTCAAAAGAAACAGTTATGATTACTAACAAGGGTGATTTCAGCTGATCAGCAATCTCGTTTAAAATATTTATACGATTAGACGCTATCATTTTGCAAAGTAAATACAGTTTCAAATATCAATACATAATCTCAGCATTAATTCAATACAAGTTCAATTAGCTTTCAGGCCAACCTGGTACCATACAGTGACACAGCTTCAAAATCAGCTTGGTTCCAAATATTGACAGACTAACTTGCCTTTTTAGCTCACAAGAGCACATCCTGTCTAAAATATCGATATAACTTGGTTTAAGCTTCCAAATCAGCCTGGCTTCAAAAACTGTCACAACCCTATCAAGCTGGCAGGTCTAGTTCGAATTATTGATAAACTTGCTTTCAAGTCGCAAAAACAGAAGTCATTAATATTGATAAATTTGCTTTCAGCCTGTCAGCGTAGGCCCGTATACACCAACCATGCTTAAAAGTGTTCTTGGAATTATTCTCCAGAATTTTCTACGTTTGTAAGTAACACAACCAGAAGTTGTGTTACTTACAAATGTAGACAATTCTGTAGAATAAGACTAAGAATATTCTCAAAAATGGTTGGTGAATACGGGCCCTGGTTTCAAATATTGATGCACGTGGTTTTAGTTTCCAAATCCAGCAGGTTTCAAATATTAGTACAGTAGCTTTCATCCTGTAAATAAGCTTCGCCTCAGATATTGATATCCTTACTTTTACTTACTTTTACCTTGACTCCTGTGAACAACATGTTGTGAAAATACTAGATATTGTCCAAGGCATTTACCTTTTTTATTAAATTACTTCTTTCATTCCTCTATTTCATCTGTTTTCTTTTTCACCGCATAAAAATGTTCCTCTACCCCATCTGACAACAACACCAGAGCAGAAACAATCAAGCATACAAATAAGACAGTAAAGGAACTGTGCTGATTTGGCAAGAGACAATGACACCCTTGATTGGATAAATTATTCAACAGACGATATATCCAGGGAAATTAATCACTTCCACGTGTAAATTCATACATCCGATACTAGTGCAGTTCAATACTTGTGTTGCCTAGAACGTCGTGAAGATGAATTTTTAAATAATGCTTTTTGAAAAGATGGTTCCGTACATCTGCAAAATGTACCAACCAAGGTCACCGTATGCAATCTGCGCAGGCTGACCTGAGTCATTACCTTTTACTACAGGAGTGTTTTCTTTGACAAAATTGATTTTATGGATCCACAATTATGTCAGGACTTGCCTTATTATAATGCTTGCCGGGTATAAACTAAATCCTCTTTTACTGGAGCATAGGCCATCTCTTGATCAGGAGCTTTTTTTTGGCCCACATATTCACACCAAGGTGTCAGGTATACGTTTTAGTCTGGCTCTGTGTAAAAGGGGGGAGGATCTAATACATCTGCAAAAGTGGGGAGGATCTAATACATCTGCAAAAGTGGGGAGGTTCCAATGTATCTGCAAAAGTGTGGAGTTCCAATGTATCTGCAAAAGTGAGGAGTTCCAATGTATCTGCAAAAATGACGAGTTCCAATATATCTGCAAAAGTGGGGAGGGTCCAATGCATCTGCAAAAGTGGGGAGTTCCAATGCATCTGCAAAAGTGAGGAGTTCCAATGCATCTGCAAAAGTGACGAGTTCCAATGTATCTGCAAAAGTGAGGAGTTCCAATGCATCTGCAAAAGTGGGGAGTTCCAATATATCTGCAAAAGTGAGGAGTTCCAATGTATCTGCAAAAGTGACGAGTTCCAATATATCTGCAAAAGTGGGGAGGGTCCAATGCATCTGCAAAAGTGAGGAGTTCCAATGCATCTGCAAAAGTGGGGAGTTCCAATATATCTGCAAAAGTGGGGAGTTCCAATATATCTGCAAAAGTGGTTGGTTCCAATGTATCTGCAAAAGTGGGAAGGGTCCAATGTATTTGCAAAAGTGGGATGTTCCAGTGTATCTGCAAAAGTGGGGAAGTCCAATGTATCTGCAAAAGTTGGGAGATCCAATGTATCTACAAAAGTGGGAAGATCCTATGTATCTGCAAAAGTGGGATGTTCCAATGTATCTGCAAAAGTGGTTGGTTCCAATGTATCTGCAAAAGTGAGGAAGTCCAATGTATCTGCAAAAATGGGATGTTCCAATATATCTGCAAAAGTGGTTGGTTCCAATGTATCTGCAAAAGTGGGATGTTCCAATGTATCTGCAAAAGTGGGAAGGGTCCAATGTATCTGCAAAAGTGGGATGTTCAAATGTATCTGCAAAAGCGGGAAGGGTCCAATGTATTTGCAAAAGTGAGATGTTCCAGTGTATCTGCAAAAGTGGGGAAGTCCAATGTATCTGCAAAATTGGGGAGGTCCAATGCATCTGCAAAAGTGGGGAGGTCCAATGCATCTACAAAAAGGGGTAACCGAATGGTTTAGCCAACCAGAAGTTGTGTTACTTTCAAATGTAGAAAATACTTGATAATAAGACAAAGAACGCTCTTCAGAATGGTTGGTGTATACGGGCCTAGGCTGACTTACAGGCTGAAAGCAAGCTTATCAATATTAATGACTTCTGTTTCTGCGACTTGAAATGGAGTTTATCAATAATTCGAACTAAGATGACTTGCAAGCTTGCACTCGTATTGAATTAATACTGAGATTATGTATTGATATTTGAAACTGTAATTACTTTGGAAAATGAGAGCGTCTAATCATCCAATGCATCTGCAAATTGGGGGTGGGAGAGTGGGGGAGGGGGGTTTAGATGCATCTGGAAAGGAAGAAATCCAATACATCTTCAAAAGGGGGGTGTCCAATGCATCTGCGAAAGGGGGGACCCAATGCATCTGTAAGGGGGTTCCAATACATCTGCAAAACGGGGGAGAGGTTCCAATGTATATACAATAGTGGAGGTCCAAGGTATCTGCAAAAGGGCGACTTCCAATGCATGAGAAAAAGGGGAGAGTTACAATGCATCTGCAAAAGTGGGGTTCCAATACATCTGCAAAAGTGGAGTTCCAATGCATCTGCAAAACTGGAGGTCCAAGGTATCTGCAAAAGTGGGGGTCCAATACATCTGCAAAAGTGGCGTTCCAATATATCTGCAAAAGGGGGGGGGGCGTTCCATACAACTGCAAAAGTGGAGGTCCAATGCATCTTAAAAAGGGGGATCCAATACATCTGCAAAAGTGGGGGTCCAATACATCTGCAAAAGTGGAGGTTCAATGCATCTGCAAAAAGGGAGGTTCAATGCATCTGCAAAAGTGGAGGTCCAATGCATCTGCAAGAGTGGAGGTCCAAGGTATCTGCAAAAATGGGGGTCCAATGCATCTGCAAAAGTGGAGGTCCGATACATCTGCAAAAGTGGGGGTCCTATGCATCTGCAAAAGTGGGGGTCCGATACATCTGCAAAAGTGGGGGTCCGATACATCTGCAAAAGGGTGTTCAATACATCTGCAAAAGTGGAGGTCCAATACATCTGCAAAAGTGGGGGTCCAATACATCTGCAAAAGTGGAGGTCCAATACATCTGCAAAAGTGGGGGTCCAATACATCTGCAAAAGTGGAGGTCCAATGCATCTGCAAAAGGCGGGGGGGTCCAATACATCTGCAAAAGGGGAGTTCCAATACATCTGCAAAAGTGGGGTTCCAATACATCTGCAAAAGGGGAGGTCCAATGCATCTGCAAAAGGGGGGTCCAATATATCTGCAAAAGTGGGGGTCCAATACATCTGCAAAAGTGGGGGTCAAATGCATCTGCAAAAGTGGGGGTCCAATACATCTGCAAAAGGGGTGTCCAATACATCTGCAAAAGGGGGGTTCAATTTATCTGCGAAAGTGGAGGTCCAATGCATCTGCAAAAGGGAGGGGGTCCGATACATCTGCAAAAGGGGGTTTTTCCAATACATTTGCAAAAAGATTTTTTTCCCCAATACATCTGCAAAAGGGGGGTTCAATACATCTGCAAAAGTGGAGGTCTAATGCATCTGCAAAAGGGGGTTCAATACATCTGCAAAGGGGGGGGGGTTCAATAAATCTGCAAAAGGGGGGGGGGGGTCCAATACATCTGCAGGCTGAACAAAGTCCACAGGTTTTACCCTTTGATAATTTCCTGTTTTCTAAAAAACCTTTCTGCCTCATGATGCAATCTGTTTTACACAAAGTGTGTCCATATAAAGCGACGACTTTCTCGGTGTGATGCATTTTAGGAAGATGCATTAACCCCATTTTTAGAAGAATGTCACTGACACATATGTGCCATGCTCTGGGAAATGGGGGCTTAATACACCTGCAAAAATGCATTCGTACATTTACGTGAAGTGTCTCGTTGGGGATCAGCCTGCAGAGTCCGCACAGGCTAATCCGAAACGACACTTTCCATATTCATGTAATTTACTGTTTTGTGCAAGTCTACTGTAGCACAAAATCTAATGTAGTCGTGAAGTGCCGTCTCGGATTAGCCTGCGCGGACTGCGCAGGCTAATCCGAGATGACACTTTACGCAAACGACCGAATGCCCCTTTTTCCATGATGCAAGCCATATAATATCACGGCACTTCTTTGTAGATTAGATCGATGCTATAAGACCAAATTTGGGGACGAGGTCTAAGTGATATGTGTGCATAGGGGAAATCAACAAAGTGTCTTTTTACAGATTGTGCAGTGAAGATGAAAAACGTCAATCAACATGCTTCATGAATGCTTCATAAATATTGCAATCTGTTTTCAGATATTAGGTTTCTGTTTTAATGCAATGTTCTTTTGGATATGAATGTTTAATGTCTTCCTTTTCTATTTTACGCACAGCTGCCTCTGCTGTCGAATGGTTAATGCGCTTTTCGATATAATTGCTGGTCGTTGATTAAAGCCGAGGTTGAGGTATACCACAAAGACTATCTCATATATATCTAACTCTTTCTGCGCCAAATTTAGTATACATGTACTTGACTTCTTCAAATGCCTGTAGATAAAATTTGTTGAAACTTACAAAGATTTTGAATTGTATAGGCTTGATTAAACAAGCTGACAATAAATATCAAAGGTCAGCCTGCACATTCTGTGCTGTCTGATCGTAAGCTATGTTGCCCGCAAAAGTCACAGTTTTCGCTTATGGTATGGAAATGGTTAATCAAGCAATTTGACAGGATATCTTTTGCGTAAAGGAAACCAAGTCGAAATCATGCCACACATTGTCGCATATATAGTTTGTCCTACATATTATTTATATTACAGCAACCATTTAAATCCTAGTGAAAATGAAGAAAGTTCTATCACTGATTTTAAAAACCAACATTTCGGGTTTTAATCTTGTTTATGCGAGGTCAAAATTATGGCTTTGATACTGTGAAACTTATAGGGATTGTAAGTGGGAACAAGAACTGAAACCCTATGATATTTGGCTTTATTAAAAAGATAAAAGTTTAGAGACATTACATCTGATTGCTTCAACATGCTTACTTAAACTTGTACTCTCTTCTGCCGTCGCCGGATTACCCAGAGTAATCCCTCCCCCCTCTACTCCCCCCAAAAACTCATTTAATCATGGCAGGAGCCTGAAAATGACCAAATCACCAAATACGTGACCCAATTTTTTGTTGAAAACTAAATTTTTGTCGTTTTTTTTGCCGCACTTTATCGAACAAGAAAAAATCCACCTTAGTCTTAACAGGTACTAGAATTTCACAGATATGACCCAATATTCCATTCAAAATTAAGTTTCTGACTTTTTCTTTCATTTTTTTAATACGAAGAAAAAAGTCTACACGCATTTAAATCTTCACGATATCCTATGAAATGTGTTACGAGACAAGCGTAATGAGAAAGAAAACCAGTAACGAGCCTTTAACAGTTAACAATATTCATTAATGAATAAAGACAAAAGAGTAAACTAAGAGTTAAGTTTGCATGAAATTTTGACAACATATAATCTTAGAACAAAAAAATAGAATAAGTCCCTCAAAATTAAGAATTATGTTTAGTCAACATCAAGCAGGAAATTTCTGGTTCCTAAAATCTAAATTAACAATAGTTTTATTTTAATAATAGATATGAACAAACTGTGTTTAAGACATGAACCATTCCAACTTACAGATCTATATTCCAATTTGAATCCAACACTTTTAACCAATTCTGTAACCTCAAAGCCACAAGTCTAAGTTCAAAACATATATTCACCATGTAAGTCACTCCGATTTATATCAGCTTGGAAAATTCTATATTAGCCTTTCTAGAAAGATGACAACAAAGTGTTTATTGAAATGGATTGGTAAACAACTTATTTACTAACAACATGTTTCTAAAACCAATGAATGTTCTTTAAGTTTCTAGAATAATCTAAACATAGAGTACTAGTTAAACGTGATAACGAAAACAGGTTACATGCAGATTCTGTTTACATAACGAGTGATATGAAAGCTATTTAAACCTAACAAAAGCTTTGTTTTAATTTATCGCTAATATTGAGCTGGTGGTATTGAATCTTATTTAACATTTTTCATAATTAGCCGCAACTGATTATGTTTTCCCAACTCTTTACAAAACTACAACATTTTAAATTAGTCCAGATTGAAAGCATTTGCAGACAACAAAATTAACGTGACTCAAGGATTGAAACTTAATTTTAGAAGAATAGAAAACATTGTTGGAAAAGGAGAAAATGCTGGTTACCAGCATTTTCCCCTTTTCCAACAATGTTTTCAAAAGGCTCCTTCCTCTGGGTCGTAACAACCAGGGATTGTTTGGTAAAGAGTTAAACATGTAGCTTACTGGTAAGTCAACAGGAGAGTCGGTCAGGATCAACCTCTCTTAAGAGCATTCATAAACTTATTCTAGAACTAAAGATTAACACAACTTCCAACTGGCCAAACCAACTGATTTAGCAAATAAGAAGTTTTGTGACTTTCTTAAATCTAGAGTTATACTTAGATGAAATTAAGAACAGTTTGTATAAACGAACCCATGGCTCCGATGGGCCAACCTTTATTATCACACCCAGATCCTTGTCTGCCGAGTGAAGATAACTCAGTGGTAACCCAGGCAGCTTCAAATACGGTGACTACGGGTTCAAACCCGTTCTCGGTCATTTTCATTCCAATAACTAATGACAATCATTTCATCAAGGTTAAATCCTCTCTTAACGTTGAACACTGTTTTTTTAGTTAACCTTTTCATTGTAGTAGGAGAAAACAGGAGATTCTGTGGATGGTATAGATCATGATCAGACTGCACAGAACATGCAATCTGATCTTGGATCTTTACCGTCAGCAAGATTTGTAAAGCCTGTATTATGTATATATAGTTATCCTATCTTATGTGCAGTCTGATTTTGATCTATGTGGTTCACAAAATCATACAGAGTCTTAATAAAAGTTTCTTTTACAAAAATCATGCCTAAAGGGATAAATTCTAGGATTGGCTACACTTTTAGAAAACCTTTTTTTTTCCAACTCATTAATTTCAGAGACTTCAATGATTCAAATTTCTTTAACGATCACATCAAAAAGAAAACCACATCCAAGTTTGTCAGTTGTTTGATGAAGTGAAAGTAAACCTGTTTGTGTCATTGAAGAGATTACATTGGTGATATCTTACCGATCTTAACCATATCTTTAACACCTTGGCCTTTTTTTCACCAACCATTCTACTGGTGCATAACATCTAATGTACTCGTAAAGTGTCGTCTCAGATTAGCCTGTGAGAACTCCAGAAGCTGATCCGGGACGACACTGCACGCAAATGTCCGAATGCCCCTTTTTCGCGTGTTGCAGGCCTCATAAGAAAACAGAAATTGCAGCATTCCCTGTTTTATTCTAGATTGAAAAAGATACGCGATCTCTTTTTGTCGCGACTATTTGGTTAAACGATTCAGAAAATGTATAACTTTGAAATCTAAAAATTTTTTGGAGATTGGACTGAGAATATATTGTGAGATGGTATAAGATATGTCCCATGAACACGTAGAGCTATGGTGATCGCTCACTTTCCTTCGTTCAAGAGTCAATTTCAATTTCATTTTCTTATTTTCCCATTTAGCAATCCGGCCAAAAATTACTCCTTTCGAAAGCATAAAAAACAATCTCCATGAAGTCATTGAAACTTGTGTCATTCTGCGTACCCCTTGTCTGACCTTGACATGTGATATCTGCAAAAGAGACTATTTTAGCTTAAAGGTTTATCGTGTTTTACATGAAGTTTTGTTTGAGACCATCCACGATTTTCTAACCAAATCATGGTAGAAATCGGGAGGAAATAGAGGTAATTTCAAATGACAACCTTTTGGGTGAAAGTTCAGCTTAACAAAATTTTTTCCATGCACTCAATGAACCTAACAAACATCTTTTAGTCGAAAAACAACACCCAAATAATTATAATTTCATGGTTGATTTTATCTATAAAAGTAAAACATGGCAGATAAAGTAGATCAATGATCACACAGCACGTTTTGTGCAGTCTAATCTTGATCTAAACTGACTGTAGAGGTAACTATAGTCGTGAAAGATGCTTTAAGAGTTAGTTAAAATCTCTGAACTGAAATGAACAGATACTGCAATAAGATTTGGACATTTTTTCCAGGAAATTATTTCGTCTTTTTAGTAAAAATAAATGAGATATTGCAATAAGAGCAAATTGCTTCCAACATTATCTCAGACTGGTAATTTGAAGCAGGAAAATGGATTCTTCAAACTTTTCAATCGTATATTAACTCTTTCCCTACCAAAGACGACACTAGAAGCTTTCGTGCACAGTGTAGACCATGATCAGACTGCACCGTCGACAGGTATATTCTGGATAATGACCGATCTGTGTCTTGATCTTGCATCGAAAATGTATTTTTAGCCTTTGAGGAAATGTAATTTATTTACTCACTTATGAAAAAATTAATCGGCCCCTCGTCCTTCTGGTTCTTCGGAAAAAGACGTTTAACCCTTTCCCAAACAATCCCTGGTTTTTACGGGTCTGGAATAGTAACCTTTAGAAAACATTGTTGGAAAAGGAGAAAATGCTGGTTACCAGCATTTTCTCCTTTACCCACAATGTTTTCTACCCTATCATAAACAGAAATCATCTCTTCAGCAAGAGTTGAATTGTCGTCTGCAAATGCTTTCAATTTGGTCTGGTCCAAATTTTTCCGTTTTGGAAAGGGTTAATAAAAGTAAATAATGGAATAATGATGATGATGATGATGATAATAATAATATTAATTATTATTTCATGATTTCCGGTAGGATATCGAGAAATAGCAGTGAAAATATTTTTTCGATCTTACACTGGCACACACCAGTGAAAATACCGATTTTCATGTTCTTGCTGCCTAGGTTAATTGCGCGTGCCTCGCAACCAGATGGAAATATGACGTCATTTACCTTACATTTCTCGCGCTTGACGTAATATTGTAATGCGTTGCTATGCGGGAGGGGTACGCCACGGGGAATAACGGAAAAGAACTCCACTGAATTTTCATAAAGCTCCTCCCAGAAAGGGTTAAAAGCATGAAAATAAATAGAATATTTGGGTTTTTTCGGTGAAAGATCGAAATTTATTTCATCTCGTGGACACCATCGGTCTTTTACCAGTATCTGCAAAACAAAAATAACATTCGTAGTCGAACTGTGAATTACATTCGTTTAGCCAATTAAAAAAAGAGTTACTTTGAAAAAATAGACAACAATCGAGAAACATAATGCAATTTAGAAAACGGTCCCAAGTGTAAATGATGACGGTAAAACGGGGTCCAACTGTTTATCGTCCACATATATGATGCCATGAGTTTAGATGATTGACTTCACATTTCGAACAGACTTCATAGTTAATCATTCATGTATGGATTAACTTGGCATTCGGTGTAAAGTAATTTGTCGGTGCTCAAGAAAAGAGGCCTTCTGGTTTCTGACTGAGTACAGCCCTCATTAAATGATATTGAACTGATCGTGACAGTTTTACTTTTGAGATCCATGTGCTAGATCTAGTATGTGATGAACAATACTCAAGCGCGTATGTTAACTGACCTTGTCTATTCAACGATTCATGAAAAGCATTGCTGCATCATACATCCCTCAAAAACCGTTGATCATTAGTTTCAGTAGTTTTGTGAAGAAAAGGGTAGCCAGTGCCTTGGAAAAACTTTAACGAGTCCATTAATTTTCAACATAAATTCATGCAATTCGTGTGCAGTAAAATGACATACAGGTCATGGTAAAAGGGCATAAGGTTCAAAACAAGGTATCCGCAAAGAAATCTTATGGTCTCGTGAGTTAATACAAAATTAACTGGATTTCTGTTGAAAACGGCGTTCACATCAAGCACTCAGGCTTAATACACAGAAAATGACCTCAATATTCTATGACAAAACAGTTTTGTTATTTGTTCTCACGTTCGTGGAAATTTCGTCCAAACAAGTCATCAGATATAAACATTCCCTTGGGTCAAAGAGAAATGAGAGCTCACAATTCATCAGTACAATTATAATATGTACGTGTCCCAACTCATCAAAACTTTACAGGCTTTGTCCTATATCACCATGACATTATTATATGAGCACATGCTCTGTGAAAAGGGAATTTAATGCATCTGCAAAAAGTATCTACCCAGGTCAGCCTGTGAAGTATGCACAGTCAGCCTGTGCAGTATGCACAGGCTGACTTTGGTCGAAACTTTTTGCAATTGTTCAATTACTTATGTTTCAAAGGATAGGTCAACTTTATGCTTAAGTTGGTTGTTAACCCTTTACCAAACAACAAATTTTGGACGCTACCGAACTGAAACAGTTCGCAGACGACAATTTTAGATTTTGAGAAAATGGCAGAAAGTTGTCTAAAAGGGTAGAAAACACTGAGGGAAAAGGAGAAATTGCTCGTTACGAGCAATTTCTCCTTTTCCCACAGTGTTTTCAAAAGACTTTTACTGCAGACTCGTAAAAACCAGGGCTTGTTTGGGAAAGGGTTAAATGAAATGACTCCACAATTACATGATGACTTACTTGGTATAATGTATCAGAGAGATGCAGGGGAAATCCCCTTTTGCTAGGGTATTCCCCCTATAATATTATATTTCATTTGTCTATTTTTAGAAATGTTATGGGTAAAGAAATGACGTAATGTAACCGGGGGGGGGGATTATTTCCCCATGACGGTTAATATTTTCCTCCTACCGAAAATCTGGTTAATTGACTTGAGATCACTAGTTTTAAAAGTGGCATTCGTTGACAAAATAATCAGAGGAAATATAATTTATAATTTATTTTATCAGCTTGTGGTTAATATGGGGAAATATTTGCCGAAAAAGGGAAAGGTGCGCGAAAATAACGAGTGCCGTAAACTCTATTTCTTTCTCGTATTTCAACCGATTATAACTATATACACGGTTTCACAAGAATTGTTTCAATCCTTACCAATCAGTGGCACGAGTTTTTTTCGCATACCTTTCCCTTTTTCGGCAAATATTTCCTCATATTAACCACAAACTGATGAAATAAACTCTATTTCTTTCTCGTATTTCAACCGATTATAACTATATACACGGTTTCACAAGAATTGTTTCAATCCTTACCAATCAGAGTCATGTTTTGACGACCCTAAGGTAGCAGGTGTAATGCAGAGAAATGACCTTCCCCTACAAAATGACCCATGGTCATTTCTTTACGTAGAGGAATGACCCATGGGTCATTCCCTACGTAGAGGAATGACCCGTGTCATTCCTCAACGTAGGAAAATGACTTCTGTGGTCATTTCCCTACGTAGAATAATGAACCGGGTCATTTTTTGGGGAGGGTCATTTCTCTGCATCACACCGGCGAGGTTTTCATCCCAAACGACATAACTTTGGAGGTAGTGATAAAGTCTACCAGGAGTTACAAGCGCAGAGATCTCTTTAGCTCTTTTAGTGAGAGGAATTAGCCAAATTTCTTTTCGAAGATCAAATCTGGTTACATATTTTGCATGTCCAAAGTTGTCAATGCAGTCATCTACTCTTGGCACTGGATACGAATCAGTTTTGGTCAGAGTATTAACTTTCTTTGGTATTTTTGTCAGGTCTTTCTTTCAGTTCACATTGAGTGTTCTCTACTTTTGCTTCCAGGATGATATGTAGATGTCCAATGTTGTTTAATTTTCAACGCATGCATCATTTATTGGAAAATGGCAGACATAAAAAAATGACCCTTGATCAGATTTATGAGATTTAGGAAGTCCTACAGAAACAATTTATATTCACCCAATTGAGGAAGAAATTCCTGACCCTGTACCCTCATGTGTAGTTACTAGAGCTAAGGCGCAAAGAAAGCCATTCTGATTGAAAATCAGTCTGGCATTGACTTATCCGATTGTTTGTTGGGTTCTTTATCTAAAAATGAAACTGACAGGTCTATTTCACAAAACCCGTCTGAAAATCAGACAAATTCTAAACATAAATAATCAGTATATGATTACATGTATATAACTTCACCCTGAGTAGGCCATGATACAAGGTCAAGGTCAAAACTAAATGAAGACCAAAACAATAATCCAGAATTCGCACCTTTATGTTAAAAAGCTGTCAGTGAAACTTATTTTATAGAAACCTGTCTGTTTTTATGTGAAAAATGGAATATTAATGAGGACGTGGCGCCCCCTGGAGTGTCTACTGATGATGTGTGGGCTGTCAATCTTCAAGTTGTCATTCCTTAATCCTATATATTTGAAATATTAAGCTTATCTTATGAAACATCCTTCTCAGGTCATTTAGATATCAATTACATCTATCACAGAATTCTCAACCATTTTACTGGCCTTCTTTAAAGGCGGATTATTGCAGGTCTTGTCATACTTGTCAAATGCTAAGCAAACCCAATCAGGTCATATCTAAGGCTAAACTACAGCCGGTCTCTGCATTTGATTAACTTTTAGCAGGACTATAATTGATTGTGTAGGTCCATTGCAAAATACTAAGGCTGGCAATGAGTACCTTTTGACTATTATGTGAACTTCCACTTCCTAATTTATTTCAATCTGATGAAGGCTTTTAGCAGGATTATAATAATGTTTTGGCCTTGACCACATAATTAAGCCTACCACTCTCGAACTAGACGGTTAACGTGAGGATCTAAACCTCTGTCTCGGTCCCCAGTCACGTGTAGACAGCCTGACAGACAATTTAAGTATTAAGCTTTCGAACGCAATGACAAGTCTAAGCACACTATGCATGCCATGAATGTACAATATGTGCGTCCGTCTTGTGAAAATCAACAACGGATTTTGTTGTTGTTGTTGTTGTTTTTATTGTTGTTGTTTTAGTCATTAAAGACAGAGATCTTACAAAAATCGTTAGGTTTTTGTAATTCGGCGGTCCGGTTCGATATCTCCTGGAGGGTGAATTAGGAGTGTCTTTAAACAAGACAACTTAAAGACTAAATCGACTCGAAAATGTTGTGCTTTATTTAAACATTTGATGGAAATGTAGTTAAGTTCAAATTGCAGATTCACCCTTTACATGGACCATGCAATCCAAATTTTGAACAGTCTGAAGGAGAGGGTTTTTTAACAATGCTGGTAACCAGTATTTTCTCCTTTTCCAACATTTTTTTCTAACATTTCAACGACCATTTCTGTCATCCAAGCCTCATTTATTTTATCGTCTGTAAACGTCTTCGTTTTACAGGAGTCTTATCTTTTTTTGCTTTGTAAAATGTTTAGGGTAACAGGGCAAGGTTGCTCTGATATAACTTTATACATTTATGAAGAGTATGGATCTTAGATCCGACTGCACAGAACGTGTTTTTGATCTTGGATGTGCACGGTCAAATATAATTTGTTTTTTTTTTTGTAACTTGCCAATTACAAAAAGAATTATTTTTAACTTCTTTCCGTCCCGACAGTGGTCAAAAGTAGCAATACAGTTCTATCAAACAATCTTAACATTATAATTGGAGTGCAACACGCGAAAAGGTGCATTCG
Source organism: Tridacna crocea (assembly GCA_943736015.1). NCBI lineage: Eukaryota > Metazoa > Mollusca > Bivalvia > Cardiida > Cardiidae > Tridacna > Tridacna crocea. The sequence continues at coordinate 43,246,860 of OX031067.1, forward strand.
GACATTTGCGTAAAGTGTCGTCTCGGATTAGCCTGCGCAGTCCGCGCAGGCTAATCCGAGACGGCACTTTACGACTACATTAGATTTTGTGCTACAGTAGACTTGCGTAAAACAGAAAAAATACATAAAATCGGAAAGTGTCGTTTCGGATTAGCCTGCGCGGACTGCACACGCTGATCCGAGACGACATTTTACGCAAATGTCTGAATGCGTGTTGCACTCCATATCATTTCACGTTGTTTATGGCCCTACCTTAAGAGCATCTGAAACTTTAACCACATAACCCAAGGTTTTAACGATCGCAAAGAAAGAACCTTTTGGATACATAATGGAAAAGGGGAATTGCATATAAATAAACAATATTTTCTCTTTTTCCAACATGTTTTTTTTTCCCCTTTTTCCAACATGTTTTTCGTCCCGTCCGAGGATGAATTTCATTTTCTGTCATAATCGCAAAATCTTTCAGTTTGAAATTCTGTCGCCTGAGAAAAAAAAGCCTTTTGAAAACATTGTGGGAAAAGGAGAAAATGCTGGTTACCAGCATTTTTTCCTTTTCCCACAATGTTTTCTACCCTTCACAAAACAAATTTCAAATGTTCAGTCACTTTTATTTTGTCGTGTGCAAACGCTTTCGATTTGGACAAACCTAAAATTTTCTCGTTTGGTAATGAGTTAAGTTTTGACGTCGTTAGCTTACCCTCTTGCTGGAAAGATGAACATTTAAATTCGGCCTCTTTCTGAAGGCTGAAAAATAGTACACAGAAACTGCAAAAGATAGGTCTACTGATCAACAGCATCGACTAAATACGCCCACAATATAGATCCGTGATCAGAGTCCGGATATTCATTAACCATTCTTGAGAACAATTATATTCTTATTCTCAAGACTCTCTGAATTTGAAAGTAACACGAATTTTGATTGGTTACACAAAATGGTTTCACCAATCAGAACTTTGGTTATTTTCTGAATCTAGAATACCACAAAATTATTTTTAGGAGCGGCTTGTGAACACATATCAGAACTGCATGTTCTATACCGAATGTTTTACTGTTTTCCGTCCGTTACGGCCTTGTTTTCGCCCATTTCTCTCACCCCAAGGTCAGGAAAAAGAAGACCATGTTAAATCTGAAATAATACATGAAGACTGCGTAAGACTTCAGTTAATAGCCATAAATTGTTTTTGGATTGCTTTGAAAGGGTAAAATCATGAAACACAATTACCTCTCTAATCAGAGACCAGTGGTTCATTGGACTTTATATGACTTCTTATAATGTTGGATGAAGATGGATTAAACAGGCTGTGAACTATGTTATCTTTCACCTTTCAGTACAATCCATTAACAATTTCTCTTTTGTCCATGATTTGTTGTTTTTTTTCTATTAAGTAAAGGACGACGGTCGATAAGACAGGTCCAGCAAAATAATAGAGTCATATAGGATCTGACTGGCATGAGCTGGTTGTTGAGATAAAAATTTATTAAACGAGTCTACAAAAATGTTATTAAGCGAGCCTTTGGCGAGCTTAATAACATTTTTTGAGGGTGAGTTTAATAAATTTTTACCTTAAAAACCAACGAGTGTCAGATTCTTTTTATCAAACTACTGATTAGCAAGAATTATGGTAACAAATGTGTTAAACCAGAGGCATACATGTATCATGTGTAGTGATATTTACATGAAGCCTGTGTACTTACTTTGACAGGTACATTACGAACGAAAATAGTTCCGAAGAAACTTGCATAATATTGATTTTTTTAAATGAGTCTAACAGTGATTAAATTAACAGCTTTATCACTATAAGAACTTTGACAGCTAACCTAGGTCAGCATTGTTTTAGAAATGAAGCGTAAAAATTTCAGAATGTTGACCAAATACAGCACTATTTTCTTATGTCACACGTGTGTGAGACAAGAAAATTCGTAATGGCTGTATTACATTGAAAACAAAGAGAGGTATATGACAAAATATGATATCTCTCGTTTAATGACATTTTATCTTATAAACGCAAGACTAATAAGAATTCAACTTGATTTTTTTTTTTCAATAAACGGCAAAATAGAGCACTATCTTCGTCATATACTAGTACCTGAGTGAAAGGTTTCTTTTTGCGCATTCCAGTTGTCACCAAAGTTTAAAAACATTTTTTTACAGAGAAAGGGGAAAAACTCTGTGACCACTTGATCAATGTGGAGAATGGTTTAGATATGGGTCAGCTGTATAAACATAGGAAAAATTGGGGGTGGTTAAAGGATAATGAAACTCGATGGACTTGTCTTCGATTTATCACCGGAAACAACCGCAGTGCTGCCTTTAAGAATGAAATGCATTTCTATCGGTCGTAATCTGTTCAATCTTACAGTGATAAGGGGCAAAATTTAGCATGATGATACAGGAATGGTTGCAGTGTCATGGAATAAAGGTGAAATCCGTTTTAAAAAATGGGAGAAAATGAATGCAGAAGTAGTAATATCCGGACAGTTGGGCAGAGTTGGGGAAGTCGGGGAAGTTGGGAAGATGCCCAAGAACAATAGCGTCATTCACGCGTGACTGCCCAAGAACAATGGGAGTATTATTCCAGTGAACAAGGACCAGAAATGCGAATCTTCGATGACGTCATACAAAGGTATCTGCGATGCCTGCTATGCCCCAAAACAATGGAATCGTGCGCGCGTGACAGCCCAAGAACAATAAGGTAGTATTCAGAGAACAATAGGATTATATTCCGAGAACAATATGGTGTGTATCGTGTGTCTGCCTAGAAACAGCGACGTCATACGGCAAGACTGCCAGCAGCCCCGTGACTCCTATCAGAAAACAACAGGATAAAAATCTGAGAATAATGGGGTAAGTATCGTATACATGTCGCGTTTATAATGCTGTCGCTGAAGTCCGCGTTAGTGTGTTGTCGGTTCATTTCGCATTTATGGTGCCTTCGATACAGTTCGCGTTTATGGTGCTGTCGCTGCAGTCCGCGTTTATGGTGCCTTCGTTGCGGTTCGTGCTTATGATTGCTGTCACTGCAGTCCGCGTTGAAGGTGCTGTCGCTGCAGTTCGCGTTTATGGTGCCTTCGTTGCAGTTCGTGTTTATGGTGCTGTCCCTGCAGTCCGCGTTAAAGGGTACTGTCGTTGCAGTCCGCGTTTATGGTGCTGTCCCTGCAGTCCGCGTTAAAGGGTACTGTCGCTGCAGTCCGCGTTTACGGTGCTGTCGTTGCAGTCCGCGTTTACGGTGCTGTCGCTGCAGTCCGCGTTGAAGGTGCTGTCGCTGAAGTCCGCGTTAAAGGGTACTGTCGCTGAAGTCCGCGTTTATGGTGCTGTCGCTGCAGTCCGCGTATATGGTGCTGTCGCTGCAGTCTGCGTTAAAGGGTACTGTCGTTGCAGTCCGCGTTTATGGTGCTGTCGCTGCAGTCCGCGTTTATGGTGCTGTCGCTGCAGTTCGCGTTTATGGTGCTGTCGCTGCAGTCTGCGTTAAAGGGTACTGTCGTTGCAGTCCGCGTTTATGGTGCTGTCGCTGCAGTCCGCGTTAAAGGGTACTGTCGTTGCAGTCCGCGTTTATGGTGCTGTCGCTGCAGTCCGCGTTTATGGTGCTGTCGCTGCAGTCCGCGTTTATGGTGCCTTCATTGCAGTTCGCGTTTATGGTGTTGTCGCTGCAGTCCGCGTTGAAGGTGCTGTCGCTGCAGTCCGCGTTTATGGTGCTGTTGCTGCAGTCAACGTTAAAGGGTAATGTTGTTGCAGTCCGCGTTGAAGGTGCTGTCACTGCAGTTCGCGTTTATCGTGCTGTCGCTGCAGTTCACGTTTATGGTGCCTTCGTTGCAGTCCGCTTTTATGGTGCTGTCGCTGCAGTCCACGTTAAAGGGTAATGTAGTTGCAGTCAACTTTTATGGTGCTGTCACTGCAGTTCGCGTTTATAGTGCCTTCGTTGCAGTCCGCTTTTATGGTGCTGTCGCTGCAGTCCTTTCGTTTTTGTTTAAAGCATTTCATGACAAACAGAAAAAAAAAGCTACCATAACGTCCAGGAAAGCGTGGATACGCGCACTGACCGTTGCAATTTAATAGAAATAATGTTAAAAAGGACATTTAACACCATGCAATAATTTATCGAGTTCTTGATCCTACCCGGTCATTTAACACTGGATACCTGATCTTTCCTTTTCCTTCAATCGTTCGCTTTTTAAGCATGACATGTTACACGGAATGAGCAATCAGTAGAAACTCCAGGAAAGCACACATAGGCGCACTGGCTGTAGCGATATAACTAAAATAGTGTCGTTAAATGTCACCAAGTTTAATGAGTCCTTGATCTTACCCGGTCATTTCACACCAAGTACACAAAGGAACATGATCTAATCAGTCAGTAGGCTTGTACCAAATTGAAATTAATACCTCATCCACGAGCCAGATGATACAGTTTTATCCTTTACGGTGGATTGATATGTTCCATATTTTTGTTCGACATCCGTTCAACAATACTCAAGACCAGTCCACTTTTTGTAAACCAGGTTTCTTTTCAGTTTCCAAAATTGTATGTCTCTTTCCATAAAAGAGCGCTAGACTATCGTGTAAACCCATCTCCATGCCGCCAACCTCAAGGATACAGAGTTTGTTCAAAAAATTGTTGTCCGTGCATTTGGGATTAGGTCATTCAGGTGTGTTTTCAATTGTAAAATGATATGGCACAAGGAGAAAATGACTGGTGTTTTACGCCGCTTTCAACATTATTGAATTCGTGTCATGGACGTTACGGTAGCGAACCTACGGTTCACATTTTTGGGTGGTATGACAGTATAAAGGTGTGGTAGGTAAACGATATCTATCTATCCACGCTTTCCTGAACTCTCTTGTAGCTTTTTTTCTGTTTGTTATGAAATGTTTTAAACAAAAACGAAAGGTTGAAGGAAAAAGAGTTTCTTGTTTTCTCTGGTAAAAAGTAGTCGGACAGACTTTTTTCACAATTTGAGGATAGACTACTCTTTTGTGATGGATGGTAGCTCTGAAAAGGGCTGTCTTGTGTTTTGAGGTTGTGCTTTTACGCGTGAATGACGCCATTGTTCTTGGGCATTTTCCTAACTTCCCCGACTTCCCCAACTCTGCCCAACTGTCCGGACATTACTACTTATAGATGTTCCTTAAGATGGCGCAAAAAATCATTTTCTGCTGTTTAAGAAAAGAATTACCTACAAGTACGTGTAAGATTCCCTCGCTATCCATTTTCTCCATTTTCGCTTTCTTTCGGGCAATTTTTCGCCGTTCACTTCCGATGCATGTGAGAAAAATAGTGGCTTGGAAAGAAAGTTGTTTCAGTACTCAAGAAAGCCAGGAGATGCATAGGTACAATGACCGCCTCTGTATGACTTAAAACTGTTAAAGTGCAGCTAAACTCCAGTTCAAATAACAAGCAGATACTAAATTTGCAGTATACCGCCAAATATGCATTAGTTAATAATAGGCGGAAGGGTAACAGTTCCAAAGAGAACTCGATTCAAACAACTTCTGGATATTTACAGAATTGTGTTTGATTACCTCTATCACCCTTGTATGAATTGTATGAATTGTCATATTCCTGTGAGAGAGAGAGAAAGAGAGAGAGAGAGAGAGAGAGAGAGAGAGAGAGAGAGAGAGAGAGAGAGAGTTTCCACTTAAAGATCTTGACAAAGTTCACAAATCTAATGTAGTGTGATTCCACGGCGTTACGTCATAGAAACACAAACGAGTCATCCTCATAGAAAAGAAGGTTGATGCATTTGGAAAGGTATAGACCCAAGTTAGTCAGTGCAGTCTGGTGAATTTTATACATGTCAAATCACTATTCTACCTCATGATTCAACCGGTTTTGTAGACGAAACGGTTTTGTGTTATGCAATGAATTGTCTGTTAGAATGCCTCTATTACCTTTCGGATGCTTCAGATATCGACCATTTGCGAACACTGTAGATCAAATCCAAATTGCACATGACGTCCAGTCTAATCTTTGACAATCATCGTCAAACTGCGCAGACTGGCCTTGATAGATACTTTTTTTGCAGATGTATGAAGGCAGAACATGGCTCTAATGTTATGATAAGAGACTACAAGCCTCGAATTTCAAATTGCAGTTCACAATTAAATTCTATTTACATTTCTGATAATTGTTCTCTTGTGTAATAGATTATATGAGCCATGCTCTTTTAACCCTTTACTCCATAGATACTCATTTCTACGCATTGCTTGCAGGAGCCTTTGGAAAACATTGTGCCAAAAGGTGAAATTGCTCGAGACGAGCAATTTCACCTTTTGTCACAATGTTTTCTATGCTATCAAAAGGTGTCATATACACATAAGAAACGGCATCATCCTTGCTGTTATTTAGAGTCAATTAGAGATACAATAGAAATGCCTTATGGGGTATAAGGTTAAAAGGGGGCTTAGTGCATCTTTTACAGGTATCGGCTCAGGTCAGCCTGCGCAGTCCGCGCAGGCTGACCTTGGGCGAAACCTTTTGCTTTTCAGTCAATTTTCTGCTTGTGAAAGGACACGAGGTATTCACGATGCCGTAGATTGTTACCTAAAACGGATGTCATAAATTCCATTACAAATAAACAAATATTGTATTGTATTGTATTGTATTGTATTGTATTGTTTTAACATAATTATGGTGGCTTGCTTGGTATCATGCATCACGGAGATGCGTTAAGACCCCTTTTCCCAGAGCATGGCTCAAATATGTATAAATAATTAAGTTGCTTTTTCATTAGATTTCAGCTTTTAGCTTTTATCACAATAACAGAGCACGAAATTATATGGCGACGAGTTGTTAATATTGTATTAGTCACTTGTAAACACTCATCAGTTTGGCTCCTAAGTGGGCGACAAAATTTTACACTGTCAATTTAAAAACAGTTGCAGAGGACAAATTAAAAGTGGCTTAAACCGTAGAATTTTTATGTGAGAGGGGTAAGACCACGGCAAACAGACAGGAGAGGGGTAAGACCTTTGTGGGAAAAGGAGATTTGCTGTTACTATCTGGTTACCCACAATGTCTCCTTTTCCTATGATGTTTTCAAAAGTCCTCTAATAGAGTCTTTAAAACACGGGCTTTATCACTAAAGGATGAAAGCTTTCATCCTTATTCTGCTAAATGAATTAAATGAAACTTTCGCACCGATAGAAAATTATCAGAACTATGTTATTATAACTTATTATTTGGGAAAAATACCTCTTTATCGAGCACTGTAGTTCAAAGATCAGACTGCACGTTCCAGCTGCACAGGCTGATATGGACCGATACTCTTTGAAGATGAATTAAGCCCGCCATTCAAAGTCTTACGAACGAATTCTGTAACAAGGAAACAAATGATCATAGAAATACAGTGAAAAGACAAGAGTCGAACCTAGAACGCCCAGACGAAAGACCGACACGATCACCACTCAGCTTAAGAGTATTCTCCTTAAAGGTGGCCCTTCAAAATTTGGGACGAAAATTTTACAAAAATACAAGAAAAAACATCCTTATACTCCCAAAGCCTTATAATTTTTATATATAATACCCCAGTAATCGAAAACCATCCGACAACATGGGAAATTAGAAATTTACTACAGCCAAGGTTGACACCGACGGGAAACACGGTCTATTCTTAAATGAGTAACTCGCTCATTTACATAACTGAAATACACAGACGAAGCTTCATACATAGCGTCGGAAGAAGATATTATGGAAAATAATTTCATGCTTGTTATGTTATGCAATTTAAGCGTCATTAGTCACGTGCCAATCACTGAACATTCCCACAATGCTTATTTTTATTTTTGGCGCGAAATCTAAAAATAGCTTAAGGGGCAACGTAGCCTTTTAAGGGAATACCATCAAAATTTTTTTTGTTTGTAATTTTGTGACTCTGAATTATTGATGATTTGTACTTTCTTTTCAAATAAATTTCAGTGATGTATACATTTTTTAATTTGGTGAGATGTGAAAAACCAAAATAACCACCTTTTACGCGGTTGTTAGGTATTGTGATTAAACCGGGATGAAGCCAGACATGAAGGAGTGGTCTCCCGTAACAATAGAGCATTAGTTATTTCTATTATTAACCCTTTCCCAAACGACAAACTTTTGGACTAGACCAAATTGAAAGCATTTGCAGATGACAATTCAACTCTCGCTGAAAAGATGATTTCTGTCTATGATAGGTTAGAAAACATTGTGGGAAAAGGAGAAAATGCTGGTAACCAGCATTTTCTCCTTTTCCCACAATGCTTATAAAAGGTGACAATTCCAGACCCGTACAAACCAGGGATTGTTTGGGAAAGGGTTAAGAAAATGTTTGCCGGAATCCAAGAAGCAAGAAAAAATCAAATCACAGCATAATATTTCTAAATTTCTATTCCAGTCAAGATTGTAACCGTTAGCTGTTAACCAGTCTCTATGTCTCTAGCGTAATCACTATCTTGATATTTTCCCCATTAGTGAAAATGAAATGTGTCTCTTGTGGGATAAATAATTCAGCGATAAAAGTCTGCAACGGTATCCATTTTACGCAAAAATAACAAACAAAAAAGCAATCAGTTACAGGAAATGATGTGCAAAATCAACAAACACCTTTATCAAATGCATTCCCTGACAGGAAGTGAACAATTATGCGAGAAAAAGTTGAAAATTTAATCCTTTACCCTAGAATTGGGAGTTTTTAAGACCCTGTCAGAGACGTCCCCAACCAGCAGGGTAGGGGGAAATAGAAACAATCCCAGTTGTAGTCCTCCAGAGTGGTACGACCCCACCGAAAAGGACCTGCCTGTTTGCCGTGGTCTGCGACTCTTTTCGCCTGACGACGGGAACCTGGTGGTTGAGTGGATTCGAAGTCTGGAAAGTCTGGCAATTTTGTACTCTGTTTTTGCAACACACCACTTCGGCCCTTAGTTGGGCTAAACAGGAGTTCAGGAAGGCTCGCCCTGATCAATCGGCTGGCCATGCCAAGCTCTTGAGCATACTTTCTTTATAGTTGTTTTCCCATAAAGTTATTGACTTCCTCATATTTTTCCTACCCTTCTTTCCCTCAGCTCTTCCTTTTATATCTTTTTGCTCAGGTATGCGGTGGCTCATGGGTCAACCAGGTGAAAGTTTTGGTGTTTGATTGTCAATTGTAACCTCCCAACGATGATCTAAGCTTAGTACAGTCTTCTGCGGGAATGCACCTCTGTGGAAAAAGGAGATTTGTCCAGTGTAGCCCTTTCACTTTGAGTATATCACTGATATAGCCTTGTCATGGTCTAAGTTGGTTTCCCCTGACCAAGTCCCCTTGTTGGGCTCCGCGGTGGGTGGGGAGAACCGGTGGCGAATATTGGCATCCAAAAAAAGGCAAAACGTGCTTTTTCTTCTGATTCTGAATCTGAATGTCAAACACTTCAATTTTCTTTAGCTCATTTTCTTTCTTTTCTTATCATTGAGGCAGAGGATTCCTCCAATCCTATCACCCGACTATCTCCTTTTTAACCCTTTCCTAAAAAATCCCTGGTTTTTACGGGTCTGGAATAGTAGCCTTCTGAAAACATTGTGGGAAAAGGAGAAAATGCTGGTAACCAGCATTTTCTCCTTTTCCCACAATGTTTTCTACCCTATCATAGACAGAAATCATCTTTTCAGCAAGAGTTGAATTGTCATCTGCAAATGCTTTCAATTTGGTCTAGTCCAAAAGTTTGTCGTTTGGGAAAGGGTTAATTATTGAAAAGCAGATCTCTAGTATTCTAGGGACTGCTAAATCTGTTAACCCTTTACTCCATGAGGCATTTCTATGGTATCTCTAATTGACCCTAAATAACAGCAAGGATGAAGCTGTTTCTTATGTGTATATGACACCTTTTGAAAGCATAGAAAACATTGTGACAAAAGATGAAATTGCTTGTCAAAAGCAATTTCACCTTTTGCCACAATGTTTTCCAAAGGCTCCTACAAGCAATGCGCACAAATGAGTATCTATGGAGTAAAGGGTTAAACGTCTTAAAAATGATACCTTGCTTGGTGAGTGTTTAACTTAGCAGTAGGCTACAAATCTCCTTTCTTATAAAACTTTCTTCAACAAACCTGTCAAGATCTATCCTCTTAAAACTCTGATTACCTGCAAATAGTTGCTCGATGCAGGTAACTTTCTTTCTGTGACTCTAATGAAATTCTAATCTAAAGCCACAAGGTGTAAGTGAAGAAAAGAGAATTAGTGTCTCCAGAAATGGTACCAGGAGAGACACTAATACCTACATTCTTACCTTTGCTTTCCAAAATCTTCCTTCTAGCATTAAAATTGGTTTCCTTAACGCCAGGATCGATGTGTAGGTGCTAAATCTCCTGCGTTATTTCAAGTGTCAGCTGTATGGCCATGCATCACCAGACCTAATGCCCAAATCTTCGTATCCGTCCGAAGTGCTCTTTTGAAGGACCTGATCACAATGTTGACACCTGCAATAATCCTCTCATCCATCTTCGCCCAAGGACTGTCCCACTTGGAAGGATGAGAAGGAAATTCTTACGCTCAAGTACAAGCAAAACCTCGGCGGACTGCGCAGGCTGACATGGAGCGGAACTTTATGTAGATTTATTAAGCTTCCTTGTGCATGGCATAAATTTGTCTAACTCTCGAATGACGATATGAGTGATCATATACTACTCAAACTTTGATAGGGATCACATACATGTTTCTGTATGGGTTTATAAGTTATAACAGTTTTGCATAAACTCTTTATCATACCGTAAAACTCTAGATTTGTCCAACTTGAAGAATATGCTGACCCAAAACTTTATGCAACCTGCACTATGCTGTCTGTAATAGGGTAGAAAACATTGTTGAAAAAGGAGAAAATGCTGGTATCCAGCATTTTCTCCTTTTCAAACAATGTTTTCCAAAGGCTTATTTCTCAGTGTCTTTAGCAGTCGGCATTGTGAGGTAAAGGCTTAAAGATCCATTTCCACTGTCATTTTATTGCTCAGTGTAGCAATGTAACTTATTGTAAAACTATACATGATAAATGCCACATATATATTTAGAGTGAATCGCTAAGAATGATACCTTGATCCCTAGCAAATTTTGAGTAGTATAGTTGTCGGACGGTTCCATCAGATACATGTATGAGTCATGCGTTGTCAAAAGAGCGTCTAATGCATCTTTGAGAAAAGCATCTACCCGTGTCAGCCTATGCAGTACGTCCAAATATTTTTGCTATCAGTTAACTTTCTGCATGTCAAAAGACAAACTCTCGCAGGCTGACCTGGGTTGAAACTTTTTGTTATTGGTCAATTTTCTACGATAATTTACAGACTGAATCTTGAGGTAGACTGGTTCAAGGACCAGTTTGTTGTTATACAAAACGGATATCATGGAACCATAATTATGTGACTCGCTAGGTATAACATCTTCGCAAGCCAAGGCTGACGATTCACTACGCTACTCTACCCTTGGCGGATCAAGCTTGATTTTTAAATTCTCCCGATACGCTTTTTCATTGGATGCAGCCAACTCTAGCTGCAACGAATGAAATCGCTCGTAGCATTTCATCTTTGATAAAAATACAACAAGGTCGCTACCTTTCGAATAGAAGGTAAACATGGAAACCCACGTGGATGTTTGCTTATCGCTTCATGTGTATTCGTAAGTGGTTTGTAAAAAGATATTTCATTGGCTTTTAAAAATATGATGTAAAGGGGGGGTAATAATTAGCATCCAAGAGAAGGCGCATCGCAGGAATCTCGAAATCGGGCTCAATCAGCCAAGGTAAGATCCACGTAGTGATCGTAAGCTTGGCTCGCGAAGATGTAGGTATAATGGATGCGGAGACACACTAAATACTTTTTTTTTTGCTTGGCCTAGATATTCTCGATAATACAATTTAGTTTTTGTCATTACTTTTACTTTCTTATCTATCTTGGCGCTTTCTACAGATCACATAGAAAGCTCAATACCCTTAGAGAGTTGGACCAGTGAAATTGATACTTTTATCGATTAAAAAAATGTTAAAACAATCCCAGGTGAGTTCTTCTATTCTTTTGTATCTACGATCTTGCTCTTGTGATTCCAGTATACTATACTGTCAGACATAAGTTAAGCATCACCGGAACAAATGCGGTCATATTTATTTCTAATGGATAACCTTTTATTTGGTATATTTCCAAGCTCTGCACGGGCCCATTCGACAAGTAACAGGCTGCTTTATGAGCGAAATGAAAGGGTGGCTACTAGAAAACTTTCCGGAGCCCAGAAAGGGCAAATTGTGGACATTGTGGAGTAATGCTGGTCTAAGCACATGGGCTATTGCTGGTCAGTTTTGGTGATGCTTAACTTATGTCTGACTGTGTATAACGTTATTAGAGCTAAGCCTTTTACCTCGTTCTAGGTTAAATCCTTGCTTTATTTTCGATACACCCTGTAAGCACAAGAAGGTGTCCTAAATACTCGTTTGTCCGTCTGTATCTATCTATCTATCTATCTATCTATCTATCTGACTGTTTTTCTCCATAACCTATCTAGTTGTTTACCATTGACCTGACGAGAGAAGTTTGCTCTTGGGCACATCGAAAACATCTTCAAACGACAAATCAGATGAAACTAACAATATGAGATCTGTCTTTAGAACACAAAAAATTTTGTGGCGCAAGGAGAAGATACTGGTACCCGGCATTTTGTACGTTTCCCACCAGCCCACCGTGTTTTTGAAAAGCTCTTGTCCTCAGGGTTCTTTCATCTTCGCAAGCCAAGGCTGACGATTCACTGCGCTACTCTACCCTTGGCGGATCGAGCTTGATTTTTACATTTCCTCGATACGCTTTTCCATTGGATGCAGCCAGCTCTAACTGCAACGAATGAAATCGCTCGTAGCATTTCATCTTTGATAAAAATAGAACAAGGTCTCTACCTTTCGAATAGAAGGTAAACAATGGAAACCCACGTGGATGTCTGCTTATCGCTTCATGTGTATTCGTAAGCAGTTTGTAAAACCATATTTCATTTGCTTGTAGAAATATGATGTAAAGGGGGGTAAGGGGGTAATAACCAGCATCCAATAGAGGGCGCATAGCAGGAATCTCGAAATCGGGCTCAATCATCCAGGAAAAGATCCACGAAGTGATCGTAAGCTTGGCTCGCGAAGATGGGTTCCTTTGTGCTCTCATGTTTTCCTTGAAAACTGTTAATGTCTATTGTACTTATGGTCTCTGAAGGCGATTTCCAACATGACACACTTTCCCTTTGTCTGTATATTTCTAAAAAAACTTATTGTTCTCTTTGATAGTTTATCCCTTTAGAGCTTTTCCAGAATTCTAGAAAAATGCCATAAGAAATTTTCAGCGACAAAAAAAATATTGCTTCAGAAGTTATTAGGATATGTCTTGACAGTAAAGAAGACCTTGTGGGAAAAGGCGAAAATGCTGGTTAACAGCAATTTCTCCTTTCTCTAAAATGTTTTTAAAAAAAACGTCCTTCTTTTGGTTCCCATGCATCAGCAAGGAATCACTAGGTCAGTGGTTTAACTCTTTTACCGCACAATGCAGACTTTTTACGACCCTGACAGAGAATCCTTCTGAAAACATTGTGGGAAAAGGAGGAAATGCTGGTAACCAGCATTTTCTCCTATTCCCACAATGTTTTCTACTCTTCACAAAACAAATTTCAAATTTTCGGTCACTTTTATTTTGTTGTCTGCAACTGCTTTCGATCTGGACAAACCTGAAATTTTGTTGTTTGGTAATGAGTTAAACAGAACGCCTCAGAGATTTGTCTGCTTTTTCTAGTATTGTATAACGTAGGTTTACTTCCAAAACCTCGTAACTACAGATTGTAACAAGCTGTAGTTACGACGTTTTGGATGTAAACCGACGATAAAGACTTTGGTGACGGTCTACTTGTGACATATATAAAATGTTTTGGAAAGGCAAGCATATGGATCGACCTTCGTCAAGGACATTTTGTTACAAAATTACGAGTATGAGGTGTAATGCCGTTTCCACAGAAGAATCGGCTGATTGGTCGACTTGTAGCCCTCAGTAACTCTTTACCAAACGACAAAATTTTAGACTTGTCCAAACTCAAAGCATTTGCAGACGACAAAATAGATGTAACTGTAAAATCGAAACGGTTGAATTTTGAAGGGTAGAAAATATCGTGGGAAAAGGAGAAAATGCTGGTTACCAGCATTTTCTCCATTTCCAGCAATGTTTTCAAAAGGCTAAACAGTCATTTCCAAGTCCGTATGATTTCTCCTAAAAGATGTCAATACGACCCTGTTCACGCCCCCAACAATCAATTTCTAGGTTCCTTTAAGACTAAAATGCTTTTTTCCCTCATATTTTTGTTGGGTCTGTTTGATATATAATGTCTTTTAAAAACAATCAGCAATTTCTCGATAATAAAAGAAAGAGCAACGGAGGGTCACAGACAGTCATTTTCCCATTATTTTGACTGTAGCGAAAAGTCATTAGTGTGAAACCGTGTATCAATGACTGGTTCCCGATTGAACAAATCAAGCGTCTATTAAATTGAATGGTAGACGATGTTTTAAATATTTTATTGTCATTTTCCCACATTTAAATAGTAATTACAACACGAGAACCGTTCTGAAACCATGTAGAAACCACATTCCGGGTGTCTGTTTTCAAGTGTTCGGATCGTTATACAAAACGTTTAAATCCTTAACCTGCCATACGCGAAAATAAATGTATTTTGCGGAGAGCGAGGACAAAGATCAGCCTGCCCATATGCGTAGTCTGATTTTGAATAGCTGAGTTCAACCATGAATTTCGCCTTAAATGCAACTATTAAATTCTAAAATTTACAAAATCTGTTTTCATGATAATAATTACAAAAAAAAATTAGTATGAAGGTTTATTCGGTATCAAGCAATATTTTAATGAGTAGAAGAAAAAGGCAATTGAAATTATCTTGGAAAGAGAAGAAAATGCTTGTAATCATCCTCCTCCCCTATTCTTACAATATTTTCTTTCCCTTAAGGACAAGTTCCATTTAATTAACCCATTACCACACAATCCCTACTTTTGACGCCCCTGAGGAAGAAACCTTTTGAAAACACTGTGGGAAAAGGAGAAAATGCTGGTTACATTTTCTCCTTTTCCCACAGTGTTTTCTACCCTTCCCAGAACAAATTTCAATTTTTCAGTCACCTTTATTTTGTCGTCTGCAAATGCTTTCGATTTGGACCAGTCTAGAATTTTCTCGTGTGGTAATGTGTTAAGCTATGTCTGATATTTCGCTTGAAAAAGTTTTCGATTCGGACAGGTCTAAATTTTGTCGTCTGATAAAAAGTGAAAGGCTCAGTTTTCTTGATCATGTCCACTTTGTCTAGACTGACGAGAAAATGAATATGTCCTGGTTTGTTGCACGACGCGGTGACTGGGATAAATGGAATCTGACATGAGTCAGTTTTTGGGATAAAATTTATTGAACGAGTCTACAAAATGTTATTAAGCGAGCCTTTGGCGAGCTTAACAACTTTTTCTTTTGTGGACAAGTTTAATAAATTTTTACCTCAAAAACCAACAAGTGTCAGATTCTTTTTATCACATTACTGATTAACAAGAATTATAGACCGAAATGTGTTAAACAAGAGGCATACATGTATCATGTGTAGTGAAATTTACATGAAGCCTGTGCACTTACTTTGAAAGGTAAATTACGAACGAAAATAGTTCCGAAGAAAAAAATCAGTTATGTATGCCTCTTATTTTAACCCGGTTTTATTCTGATATGCACGGCGCATGCGCAAACCATGTTTTTTCCAGTTTCTGAAAAAGAGATACTTTTATCGGCAAAATCGAAAATCTTTTTACTACAATACCATGTCTATCATCTAGTCATGCGTTATAAGTTTTCTTTTTATTCACTTCTCTGTTACTAGGTCAATTTCACAGGGGGGAAACAAAAGTGATCGGTTGGAAGCTTTGCTGAGTGTATATATTTTGATTTGATGTGATCTGAAAAACCTAAATACCCACCTTTAAGGGTCAATAACTACATGTCTGTGTTGATTTGCTTGGTATAATAAAATGCACAGATACATAAACCCCCCTTTTGCCAGAATTGTCTCAAATAAAAGGTCGTCTACTGCAGCGTCTGCTTCACAGGATATTTGAAAGTCAATAGAATTTGTGGGGTGATCGTCTGATACAGTAATGTATCACCATCGTCTGCTTGACAGAAAGTCGTTAACCTTTGTCCTTCAGAATTCGGATAATCCACGGATTAACTCTATAACAGATAATTTTCTTTACCTTTCGGATGCTTACCGCTCCTCATTGACCTTTGTGCGGACAGTGTAGATCAAGATCAGACTGCACAGAATGTGCAGTCTGATCTTGGATCTACCCTGTCCGATGAGGTGATATTATCCCCCAAGACAGAATTTTGGCGTTGCAATATTTTAGTTTTTAATATCGAAATAAAAAATTTCGTTTTAGTTATTTGGCTGGATAAGGATTAACTTGTATAAATTGAATGCATTTGCAGAAATCAATTGAACGTTGCTCAGATGAAATTATGAAACATCCTCATCTAACTCTGGTCCTGTCTGACTGTCCGTTAGGGTCCTGTGTGGCTCAGTGGTACAGTGAAGGACTCGTAACCTGGAGGCCCCAGGTTCGAGCCTCGCTGGCTCCACTGGGTTTTTTTCACAGGAGTGTCCTTGGGCAAGACACTTCAGAGCCTAGCCTAGTACTGGTGAAACCCAGGAAACATGAATATGTGAACTGACTGAAATACTGTTGAAGGCGGCGTAAAACACCATTCAAATAAAATAAACTGACTGTCCCTTCGTTTCTGTTTATCTGTCTCTCGCCCTGTCTGTCCGTCTCGATTCCAATTCTCTCTCCCCTTCTCTCTCTCTCCTCCCGCTCTGTCCGTCTGTCTGTCTGTCTGTCTGTCTGTCTCTCTGTCTCTCTCTGTCTCTCTGTCCCTCTCTCTCTCTCTCTCAGACTCTGTCTGTCTGTCTTTCTCCCCTATCTCTCTCTCTCTGTCTGTCTGTCTGTCTGTCTGTCTGTCTGTCTCTCTGTCTCTCTCTGTCTCTCTGTCCCTCTCTCTCTCTCTCAGACTCTGTCTGTCTGTCTTTCTCCCCTATCTCTCTCTCTCTGTCTGTCTGTCTGTCTGTCTGTCTGTCTGTCTCTCTCTCTCTCTCTCTGTCTCTGTCTCAGTCTCTGTCCAACTGTCTGTCTGTCTGTCTTTCTCCCCCCTCTCACTCTATTTCTCTCTCTTTCTCTCTCTCTCTCTCTCTCTCAGACTCTGTCCGTCTGTCTGTCTGTTTATCAGCATTTTCTTCTTTACCCACGATGTTTTCAAAAGCCTTCTTCTACAGAGAAGTCAATACACGGGTTATGTGGTAAAAGCTTAACTCATTACCAAACGACAAAATTTCTGGCTTGTTCAAATCGAAAGCATTTGCAGACGATAAAATAAAAGTGACTGAAAATTTGAAATTTGTTTTGTTTTGAAGGGTAGAAAACATTGTTGAAAAAGGAGAAAATGCTGGTTACCAGCATTTTCTCCTTTTCCCACAATGTTTTCTAAAGGCTTCTTTCTCAGGGTCTTCAAAAGTAGAGATTGTGTGGTATTGGGTTAATCATTCAAAATGGTTTTTGGCGACCGTTTTTTACCAATTTCCTAGAATCTTATCTAACTTTCCCAGTGGACCCGATGTCATTTCGACATGCAGAGATTATCTGTCAGAAATTGTATTTGTGACCTTTAAGTCATTTCTCTGCATTCTTGCCCATAATAATATCTTTCTCGTGGCGCACCTCTGCCGTTCCTTGTGAAGAAAGTAAACCTATATCAGCCTGCACATTCTTATATCTTTATCTCAGTCCTTTACCACACAATTTCAAATTTTGACAAACCTGAGATAAAATGATCCTTGAATACACTGGAAAGACGAAAACTGTTGATACATGTAACTTTCATTTTCTCCTTCTACCACAGTGTTTTCTCATCTTCCAAAGGCAAACTCCGTGTTTTGGGTATTATTGGAGCCATACTCTGGCAAAAGGGGGCTTAATGCATTTTCAAGATGGATTTTACCAATCAACTCATCACATAATTATGGATCCATGATAGCCCGAATCGAAAAATAGCTTAAGGGGCTACGTAGCCTTTTAAGGAAATACCAGCCCCCCCCCCCCATTTTTTCTGTAATATTATGATTCTTAATTGTTGATGATTCATATTATTTTTTCATATAAATTTCAGTGATATATATGTATTTAGAATTTTTACATCTCACCAAATTAAAAAATATATATTTTTTAATTTAATGAGAAGTAAAAATTCTAAATACCCACCTTTAAAATAAATATATAAATAAATAAATGAATAAACAAATAAATAACGGCTAAATTATGTGATGGACTGGTCCTTTCACTTACGGAAAATTGAACATTAGCGAGAAAAGTTTCGGCCAAGGTCAGCCTGCTGTGTGACATGGAATGTCCAATTAGAACTACTTTTGACTGCCAAAACTCGGAATCAATCCGCAACGGTGTTACCCCTTATTTTCCTCCCGTTGAAAAGGTGCTACGCAAAAATCCTTGAATACCACAACCTTATTTGCCTGCAACACACGAAAAGGGGAAGTCGGACATTTGCATAAAGTGTCGTTTCGGATTAGCCTGCGCAATCCGCGCTGGCTAATCCGAAACGACACTTTACGTTTTGATGTAATTTTCTGTTTTGCGCAGGTCTACTGTAGCACAAAATCAAATGTAGTCGAAAAGTGCGGTCTTTGTTTAAGGAAATGACGGAATTATGGGAATTTGGGGAATAACGGAAAAAAAATGTACTGGATTTTGATAAAGCTCCTCCCAGAAAGGGTTAAAAGCATGAAATAAATAGATTTTTTTTTTCGTTGAAAGATCGAAATTTATTTCATCGAGTAAACACCATCGGTAATATTTTCACGAGTGGCAGCGCCACTCGTGAAAATATTACCGATGGTTTTCACTCGATGATATAAAGTTCAATCTTTCACCGAAATAAAAATCAAATATTCTCTATATAATGAATTATTACTGCCTGGGCTGAGGCTAGACAGAAGTCGACAACAGAAAACTATATCAAGAAGATGACGTAATATATAGCAGGTTAATTACGTAAAATTAATATTATTTACGACTTTGCCCTTGGCTATCGGGGAATGCTTTATGGTAAAGTTTCCGGCAGTTTACGGTTTAATTTGTCTACAGCTAGAACATCTTGATTGATGATTTCGAATGAAATCATATTCGTCAATATTTGCTCTCATCGTTTGTATGATATGTAACACGCTAAACAGGACATTTACGTAAAGTGTCGTCTTGGATCAGCATGCACATTATCCCACGTAGAGAAATGACCCTCTGGGATCATTTCTCTACGTAGAATTATGACACGGGTCATTTCTCTACGTAGAAAAATGACCCATGGGTCATTTCGTAGGGGAGGGTCATTTCTCTGCATCACAGAGCCAGCATTTTCTCCTTTTCCCACAATGTTTTCTACCCTGCTGCAAACAATTTTTAATTTTTGACTTTATCTTTATTTTGTTGCCTGCAAGTGCTTTCAATTAGTACCAGTCTAAAATATTTGTTGTTTGGTAAAGGGTTAAAGGTCAATTAACAACAAGGAAGGAAGATTTTAAAAAAAGAAGATATATATATTTTTCAAGTTGTAAAAATGTTGTTTGACACTCCTAAAACAGAGGCCTCGAAAATGAGTTTGTTAACGAATTAGTGAAGCATAAACTTGTATTGAATCTTTCGTTATCCAACCATATTCTACCTTCTTTTTGCTTGGCGAAGAATAAGTGTTGAAATTCTGCAGTCGTAAGATAAATGCAATAGAAATATATGAAATAGTTCTATGAGCATTTAGCCAATAAGGCGCTCAGGCTATATGTTTATCAATATTCAACTACAAATGAGAGAGAGAGAGAGACAGACAGACAGACAGACAGACAGAGTAATCGAAGAACAGACAAATGGAAAATACTAAACTAAAATACATCAAATTTTATTTATACAATAAACATGGGAACAAGCAGGAAGAAAAGAAAAGAAAGAAAGAAAGAAAGAAAGAACGAAAGAAAGAAAGAAAGACATATTACAATAGCAGATCTGATTTACATGTTTACAACCAGGACTGTTTCTGAAAGGATCATGATGAATCTCTTTTTATTTTTACATTTCGTATTCAACTGTGAAGTAAATCTATTTTTTTTAATATTCGAATGTTTATCTTTTTCCAGAGTTTTGAAAGTTTTCACAATAAAACTTTTTAATTCTTTACCACACGACAAAATCTAAGACTTGTCCAAACTGGAAGCATGTGCAGGCAACAATATAAACATGCCTCACATGATAAAAATTTGTCTTTGATAAGGTAGAAAACATAGTGGGAAAAGGAGAAAATGCTGGTTACCAGCATTTTTTTCTTTTCCCACAATGTTTTCAAAAGGCTTCTTTTCCAGAAGCGGCAAAAGTCGGCATTGTGTGGTAAAGGGTTAATCATATTTCAAATTTCGTTATCACTTCCCAATGAACTAAGTCCTTCGTCTATGACGTCATCAGATAGTATGGTGTTCATGAAACTTTCTATTGCGTCATCTTCGTCCCCAACAATAGCATCATTAAACACACTTTTAACAAAGTCCGATACACAGCTACTGTTCGTTGTATTATAGATTGGATCCCCTACTATGTCAGAAATATCACTTTCCGTAAGACTGTAATCTACAAGTTTTGTTACACAGTCCGCTTCAGTCCGAAGCACGTTATCTATAAAAGCGATGTCGAATTCCCCGTCCTCCTGACCCGAGTCACTGGCATTATCCCCGTCGATACTAGTATCTTTTGGGAAGGAAGGGGCGTGTTGATCAACACTGTTAGAGAAGCAGTAGTTGGTAAAAGAAGATCCGTCGCCTCGTCTAAAACTGTCATCGTCGTAATTACATTCCGCCCCGTCACCTTGACCCCGACATGTCGATTGTTGTCTAGGTGATTGATACATTAGGTAGTCTGCAAAGTATTTGTTTAATATAGCTTCCTTCCCTTCCTTCTGACTCTCGTTGGCAATCTGGTATTTTATATTTTGAGCTAATTTCACGTGTTCATTTAAGGTGTGATAAAATCTGTCCTCTGAACGTTTCTCGACTGTAACTGGTGTACTCTGACGATCACGTACTTCCTGACTAGAAACATCGACATGTTCAAAGAGAGAGTCACGTGACTTTCCTGCTGACGTATGTCTCAAAATTTTCCTTTTCGCATACTTCACTTCACCCTGTAACAGCAGCTCTGAATCATAGCTGTCTATAAATTGGGTATAATTCTTCGATTGGCCCGTCACATTTCTCGAATCAGTGGCATAACATAGGGGTTCATAGTTTTGTCTCGTGTGTTTCAGACTGTCACAATATTCACAACTCCTCTGTCGCCTGCTTGAATAATTAGACGATCCAATCTGGAGCTGGCCAGGGACTGGCGACTGAGGTAGATTGACGTATGTTTCGACAGGCAGCCTTTGTTGTAAAGATTTGTAAGGTTTGCCAGTGTTACTATTTCCACCATCTAACATACCTGACATGTGACACTGTGAATCGTATCGGCTGCTTACGCTGTTATCATTACTGCAATACTTCAGTGAAAGTTTTCTACGTCTGGCCTCGGATATTTTAGGTCTTGTCACTGCACTGACCATTCTCATCACAAACTTACAGTCACTGTGTGGATTCCAAGAACGCATGACTTTCAGAAGTTTACTCTTAACCGGAAGTTGCTTCTCTTCATCACGTGATGATACGAACATTCCAAACGAGGTTGTGGTTTGTTTCTCCTTTTTGCAATAGAACTTTTTCAGTACCATTTTGATGACGTCACTACACGTTGTCCACTTCGTAACACCTTGTAAAAGTACACACCTTCCTTCTATAGTAATAGAAACCTCGTAGAACTTATTCTTCTTAAGCTTGAACATCTGAAATAAAAGAAAAATGCACGTACACTCATAACTGTTCATGATGCACTACGCCCGCCCGGATGGCTCAGTGGTGAGCGTGTCGGATTCATGACCAGGTGGTTGTAAGTTCGATACCCGGTTAAGGCGAATTTTCTTTCCGGCGTATTCTCGCCCCTCACCCCTGCTGAAGCATGTGAGAAAAATAGTTGGTGGCTTTGGAAAGAAAGTTGTGTTAGTACTGATGTGAGAAAGGTAGGAGACACATATGCGTCTCCCATCATCTCCCGCTAGATGGCATTCTATAAATACTCATCTATCTGATATGGACATTCTGGGTACAGAACCGAACCATTTTCCTACGCGACAACCGTTACTTTGAATTTAAAACTGAAAAGAAGGTTTACCAAATAAAACGCTACCTCGTGCAATTCGCTCATCTATGATCACCAGTTTAGAGAAATCTGTTGCTAAAGCAGGTTTCATTTCTCCTTAAACGTATTGATACGTAAAAGCTATTTTCAACATTGCTACTTTATAGAGCGTAATATTACAGTCAGCCCGCTTCCGGGGCTAGAAGTGATGCGTCATAAAAGACAGTTGAATCTTCGAAGAATATGACATGCGCAGACAACGATGCGTCTCCGACCGCCATGATATGACCATAGGTGTTAAAGTGGCGTTAAACACCAATACAACCAACCAAATGATGATGCATTGCGAGGAAGAAATAGGCGGGAAAATGGAAAAAGCAATAAGCAGTGTAGGACTTTGCAAGAATCATCCAGTCGACAAAAGGAGCTTTAGCCCATAGGATAGATCAAGATCAGACTACAAAGAAGGTGCGATCTAACGTATGATCTATACCTTCTTCAAACTGATTCGAAACTTTTGAACGATATGGCTGCTAAGCGGGACTCATTGACCTTTTAAGTGGACAGTGTAGATCAAGATCAGACTGCACAGAACGTGCAGTCTGATCTTGGATCTACACTGTCCACAAAAGAGATACTTTTCTCCAAAAATCAAGTAGAAATAGCAATATTTGCGTTGTGGCTCTCGGCTCAACTCTTTAACCCCACAATCCCTACTTTTGACGTCCCTGAGAAAGAAGCCTTTGGAAAACATTGTGGGAAAAGGAGAAAATGCTGGTTACCAGCATTTTCTCCTTTTCCCACAATGTTTTCTACTCTTCACAAAACAAATTTTAAAGTTCAGTCACTTTTATTTTGTCATCTGCGAATGCTCTCAATTTGGACAAACCGTAAATTTTGTCGTTTGGTATATAATGAGTTAACAAACGACAAAATTCTAGACTGGTCCAAATTGAAAGCATTTGCAGACGACAAAATTAATGTGACTCAAAAAATTAAAACTTGATATAAGAGGGTAGAAAACATTGTTTGAAAAGTACAAAATGTTGTTACCAGCATTTTTTTCGTTTTCCAATAGTGTTTTCAAAAGGCTTCTTTCTCAGAGCCGTAAAAATCCGGAACTGTTTCATCAAAAATAAGAGATTGGAAAGATAAAGTTTAACTCTTTACCAAACAATCCCTGACCCAGACCCTGACCTTCTAAAAACATTGCGGATAAAGGAAAAATTGTTGGTAACCATGCTTATGTTTTTTTCACGCCGGTAGTAAGAAAGCAGCGTAAATCTACTTGTTTTTTTTAATAATGAATGCTATACAATTTTGATCAATCCAACATGAAATAAGCTTGAGTATTCGATTACCCTTATTTACTTTAATCCATTACCACACACACAATCCCTACTTTTGACGACCCTGAGAAAGAAGCCATTAGAAAACATTGTGGGAAAAGCAGAAAATGCTGGTTACCAGCATTTTCTCCTTTTCCCCACAATTTTT
Source organism: Tridacna crocea (assembly GCA_943736015.1). NCBI lineage: Eukaryota > Metazoa > Mollusca > Bivalvia > Cardiida > Cardiidae > Tridacna > Tridacna crocea. The sequence continues at coordinate 43,270,670 of OX031067.1, forward strand.
TCTACCCTTTACAAAACAAATTTCAAACTTTAAGTCACTTTTATTTTGTCGTCTGCAAATGCTTTCGATTTGGACAAGCCTAAAATATTCTCTTTTGGTAATGAGTTAAAAGATGTAAGGTGGGAGAATTTCCTCAGAAAAATTATACAGGTATATGTGTGCGGTATATGTGTTAGTCTGTTACCAATCTCATACATGTATTTTAACCCTTTCCCAAACAAGCCCTGGTTTTTACGTGTCTGAATTAAAAGTCTTTTGGAAACACTGTGGGAAAAGGAGAAATTGTTCGTAACGAGCAATTTCTCCTTTTCCCACATTGTTTTCTACCCTTTTTGAGAACTTTCTGCCATTTTCTCCAATTTAAAAATTGTCGTCTGCAAACTCTTTCGGTTTGGAAGGGTCCAAAATTTGTCGTTTGGGAAAGGGTTAAGAGCTTGAAGAAATATAAAACTTTTTTACAACAACAACGACCTCAATGATAATCATAGAAGAAGAAGAAGAAGAAGAAGAAGAAGAAGATTCTGGATTATACTTACAAATGAATGTTAAACCACAATATTCAATAATGATATATAAATTGCTGTTCGATTTAATTTTAACGTTCAACGCACTTGGCTTTTCGTATGTAATAATAGAGTAAAAAAAATTCCAGACGCCTATATACTTCTTAAATTGCCTTCGGCTTCAAAAGTGTGATTGAAGTAAGAAAAAAATGTATGCTATCGACGTAATGATACAATAATCTACGATTGTATTTGATTATCAAACCAATGATCATCTGTAATAATGAGATATTCAGTGTTTTTCTTTTGATTAGCTCTAGTAACCCCCCACCCATTGACAGGCCGAATCTCTTGTCGGTGTACCGATAGTGTTCTCTTTCGGCGACTTTAAAAAGATTTGGTCACAGATTCAAATTTATCTTGTAATAACACATTTTTATAAGCTGTAGATACTTCCGCATTTTTGTTCACCAATATTTTTTTTGTTTTACATTGTTTCTAGTTTCCATTATCTTCACGTTCAAACCATTTTTTTTTTCTTTTCATTGAAGTTTTTTTTAAGAATTGATATTTAGCAATTATCAAAATAGTTAATCTAACTCATTACCAGAGGACAAAATTCTAGACTTGTCCAAATTGAAAGCATTTGCAGACGACAAAATAAAGGTAACTAGAAAATAGAAATTTGTTCTGGGAAGGGTAGAAAACACTGTGGGAAAAGGAGAAAATGCTGGTTACCAGCATTTTCTCCTTTTCCCATAGTGTTTTCAAAAGGCTTCTTTCTCAGGGGCGTCAAAAGTAGGGATTGTGTGGTAATGGGTTAAGTCACACTCTGGAGGGGGGGGGGGGAGGGGGGAGTCTTAATATATCTATGTGATGCATGATACCACGTAAGACATCATACAATCAGGAATCATCAGGTAGACAGATCCTTGGACATACAGAAAATAGACCAATAATTGAAGGTGAACCAATGTCGTTTCATAGAACATTCGGTGCAGTCTGATCTTGATTTATAATATCTACAAGAGCCAGTCTGATCTTGATCTACATTCTCTACAGAATTCACCAATGCTGTGGTTAACTTTTAAAAGATTAATATGACAGCGCTTTTTTCTGAGCTGTTCAATTTCGAAACAACAAAACAGTAGTTTCAGTTTTATCTTTAACTACAGTAGCTGCGTAATTTCTTCTTTCAAAAGCTATTTCTAGGCAGTGCTACATTCGCCCTTCATGAAATATTGTATTTACAGTGTTTTACATTTACACAAATTTAAAGCTTACGCAGCCAAGAAGCTAGTTAGTGCTTAATCCATGAGATTTATCATGGGAGATTAAAAACATTGTGGAAAACAGAGAAAATGCAGATTACCACAGTGTTTTCGAGAGCCCTCCTCCTCAGTTTCGTGAAAACGCAGAAATGTTTGGGAAAGAGTTTTAAAACTGCAACGAGCTAGATGTTGCCTTGAAAATTATTTTCGAAGAAAGGTGATGTTTTGTACGAGAAAAACCACCAGATTGTCAATGTTTCCTCTTATTTGTTTAACTCTTTACCAAACGACAAAATTTTAGACTTGTCCAAATCAAAAAACATTTGCAGACGACAAAATGAAGGGGACTCAAAAATTGAAAGCTGACTCAAGAAATGTAGAAATCATTGTGGGAGAAGGAGAAAATGCTGGTTACCAGCATTTTCTCCTTTTCTCACAATGTTTTCAGAAGGCTTCTTCCTCTGTGTCGTAAAAACCAGCGATTGTTTGGTAAAGAGTTAAATCTTTACCAAACAATCCCTGGTTTTACGACCCTGAGATAAAAGTCTTTTAAAAAGCATTGTTTGAAACCAGCATTTTCTCCTTTTCCCACGAAGTCTTTTACCCCTGGTGGAAACTGATTTCAATTTTTGAGTTACCTGTAACCTCTATTTTGTCGTCTGCAAGTGCTTTCAATTTGGTTCAATCTAAAATTTCATCGTTTGGAAAGCGTTAAGAAAGACAAAACCCACAAACACAGCAAAACTTATTTGCATGTGCCTCAGATACATGGCGCAAAAATGTCAAAGTTCAAAGGATGTTATTCATCGAGATTCAACAACAGATACCTTGATATAGCAACGTGCACATTGACAGTTTTCTGGTAAATCATTATTCAAAGTTTAGTACATCAGCAACGCTAACCCAAGAGTTTGCGGCAACAAAAACCAGCATTTATCAAGCAAGCACTAAGATGTCCATCTTCGCAAGCCAAGGCTGACGATTCATTACGCTACTCTACCCTTGGCGGATCGAGCTTGATTTTTACATTCCCCCGATACACTTTTTCATTTGGATGCAGCCAGCTCTTACTGCAACGAATGAAATCGTTCGTAGCATTTCATCTTTGATAAGAATAAAACAAGGTCGCTACCTTTCGAATAGAAGGTAAACATGGAAACCCACGTGGATGTCTGCTTATCGCTTCATGTGTATTCGTAAACGGGTTGTAAAACGATATTTCATTGGCCTTTAAAAATATGATGTAAAGGGTGGTAATAACCAGCATCCAATATAGGGCGCATCACAGGAATCTCGAAATCGGGCTCAATCAGCCAAGGTAAGATCCACGTAGTGATCATAACCTTGGCTCGCTAGAGTAGTCGATTTATGGTGTTTGACGTCATTTTCATCATTATTCCTGTTAAAAAGAGGAACGGAAAAGTGTGACAATCGAGAGAAGTCTTCTAAAGATGCATTTCTCTATTAGCATGTCTGCAGACGAACGGACATGCGCAGAGACCGTTTCCGATATACCCGCGAGACATTCTTTCGCGCCAGAATGATTCAATGATAGCAGAATTCATATTAACACCTATTATCACATATAATAAGGAGATTCTCTCGCGCTTTCTTTTTTCTTAACAGATGATTAATGATCTCCATTGTTGGCTGTGCAGTTTAATAATGTTCTGGCGGCAAGATTCAAAGAGATGGCAATGCATGTAATTAAGTATCTAGTCTGACTCTTTCAATCTGAAGAACATTTTGTACTTCATCATTATTATTAGATTATGTACAGTAGAAAGAGATTTAATGAATATGCAAACAGTATCGACCCAGGAGAGCCTGCTCTGTTAATAATAAGAAAAAATATCTTGCCGTTGGGTTATGGGTTTAATCCTATACCAGGCATTACCGGTACCGGGTTTTACAGTTAGACAGAACCAACAACCATAAGTTTTAAACCAGTGCCCGTATCACCAACCATTCTTTAGAACGAACTTTTGTCTTATCCTCCAGAATTTTCTACATTTGTAAGTAACACAACTTCCGATTGGCTAAACCATTCGGTTTAGCCAATCAGAAGTTGTGTTACTTACAACTTTAGAAAACCTTGGAGAATATGACAAAGAATATCCTCAAGAATGGTTGGTGAATACGGGCCCTGGGCTTGTATTCATCAACCATTCTTAAGAACTTTCTTTGTCTTATTGTCCAGAATTGTCTACATTTGAAAGTAACACAACATCTGATTGGCTAAACCGTTCGGTTTAGCCAATCAGAAATTATGTTACTTACAAATTTAAAAAAAAAAGTCTTGGAGATTAAGACTAAGAATATTCTCAAGAATGGTTGTTGAATACAGGCCCTTTTCGCTGTCGCCTTTCACGATTTACATTTATCTAAAACAATGAACTGATAAGCAGTCATTTTTGACAAATTAAATATCAAATTAAACCCCCAAAAAATAATAGTAATAATCGGAATGGAACCCAGGCTAGGTAGAAGTAGTAAAAGCGGTAAAAACAATAAAATAAGAAATGTAGTAAAAGTAGTAGTAGTGGTAGTAGCAGTAGTTGAAGTAGTAGTAGTTCAGCGGTAGGACGTACATGTAGATGTAGTGATACTTAGACGTAGTGGTAGACGAAGTAGTAGACCTACAGTATTAGTAGATGAAGTAATAGAATAGTAATAGTAGTAGTAGTAGTAGTAGTATTGAAGAATAGTAGTAGACGACGTATTAGTAGACGAAGACATAGAATAGTAGTAGTAGTAGTAGTAGTAGAACAGTAGTTGTAGACGTATTAGTAGACGAAGTAATAGAATAGTAGTAGTTGTAGTGGTGCTAGTAGTAGTGGTGGTAGTAGTAGTAGAGGAAGTAATAGAACAGATGTAGTAGTAGTAGAAGTAGAAGAATGGTAGTTGTCGTAGACGTATTAGTAGTTGTAGTAGAAGAAGAATAGTAGTGGAAGAGTAGTAGTAGTAGTAGTAGTAGTAGTAGTAGAAGGAGCAGTAGTAGTTGTAGTGGTAGTAGTAGTACTAGACGTATTAGTAGATGAAGTAATAGAATAATGGTAGTAGTAGTAGTAGTGGTGGTAGTAGTAGAAGTAGAAGAATAGTAGCAGTAGTAGACGTATTAGCAGTGATAGTAGAAGAAGAATAGTAGTAGTAGTAGTGGTGGTAGTAGTAGTAGTGGTGGTAGTAGTAGAAGTAGAAGAATAGTAGCAGTAGTAGACGTATTAGCAGTGATAGTAGAAGAAGAATAGTAGTAGTAGTAGAAGATGAAGAAGAATAGTAGTAGAATTGGTGGTAGTAGAAGAATAGTAGTAGTAGTAGTTATTGTTGTTCTTGTCGTATTGTTGCTAGTTCTCTCCCACTTGCACATAGAAGGGCATTTTTTATAAAACACCACATCATACAATATTTAAAAAAATATTCCAGTTGTAAAATGATATAATAAACAGAGAAAAAAAAAGTTTTTCTTTACCTTTCGAACTTTCAGAATATTATACTTGGATCGAACTATCAGTACGCAAACACGCCGTATAATCTTCAGCTTGTAAATGGTTAAGGAACCAGGTAGGTCCAACATTTATATAGGTTCATATCATCTTGATGTCATTAAAATCCTGACATCTCCAAATAAAGTGGCCCCGGAGAAGGAATTCCGATCCCCGCCCCCATCCTACTGTTTTCTATTTTCAACCTTTTTGACACGCGTTGATCGTTTCCTGGACCCAAGCAGGGAACGCGTGTGACCCTTTATCTATTGTATGTTTTCTGCTGATGACGTGAATTTGAACATCGAGACCCATGGTAGAAGCCCAAAATTTACTTTTTCAAAGGTATCTTTTGGAAGAAAAATATCTCCCTATCGGACAGTGTAGATCCAAGATCAGACTGCACGTTCTGTGCAGTCTGATCTTGATCTACACTGTCCGCAAAAGGCCATCGAGTCGGGCTGAGCAGCCTAAAGGTTAATTTCGTATTAGAAGACTTTTTATCAGGCGACGAAATGCAAGTTCTTCCAAATTGAAAGAAATCGCAAACGACAGGCTGAATGTCTTTTAAATGCAAAGCTTTACCTTTGAAAGGACAGGAAAAAATGTAGGAAAAGGAGACAGTTTTGGTTACCAGCAATTACTCCTTTATGCACATTGTTTTCAAAAACCTTCTTTTCCAGGGTAATTGAAATTCGGGACCATTTGATATGGGATTATGAATGCAAATGAATGAATTACTTTTCAAGGAATAAAAGAAAAATCTAAGATATACATGTACCACTTTTTTTTCGGGTCAATGTATGTCAGAATTTACGATACATTAGATCCAAGATCAGACAACATTTTCTTTGCAGTCTCATCTTGATCTGCATAATCGGCAAAATACCTTTGGCAATGTCTTTAATACAAAAGGCACTAGAACAAAACTTGCTAATTGAGTTAATATGAAGTGATAACAAGGATGGCGTATACATTTATTTATTTATGTCCTGTTCAAACAAAAACGTCTTTTACAATGCCACGACTTAAGTCACTGCTCAAATCCGCTGATACCTGCTGTTTACTAAGGGTGTTTTTATTTGTTCAGACTGAAAGAATTGTTTTGCGAAACTGTCATGGCCTTTTTTTTTTCTTGAGCTCATAACCGAACGACAATATTTTAGGTTTGCCCAAATCGAAAGCATTTGCAGACGATAGTATGAAAGTGACTGAAAAGTTGTAATTTGTTTTGTGAAGGGTAGAAGACATTGTGGTAAAAGGAGAAAATGCTGGTTACCAGCATTTTCTCCTTTTCCAACAATGTTTTCTAAAAGCTTCTTTCTCAGGGTCGTCAAAAGTAGGGGTTGTGTGGTAATGGGTTAATTGTTGTGTATTTTTTCCTTTGGAGGGTTTTGTATTTTCAGATCATGGGTTTGTTTTCTCCTTTTTCTATGTCGATTTTTGTTCGGCCACCTCCCTTTATTCAGCTCCCAAAATACCGGCACTTATTAACCCTTTACCTAACAAATCCTGGATTTTACGACCCTGATATAGAAGCCTTTTGAAAACATTGCGAGGAAAGGAGAAAATGCTGGTAACCAGCATTTTCTCCTTTTCCCACAATGTTTTCTATTCTGCTGGAAACAAATTTCAATTATTGAGTCATACTTATTTTGACATCCGCAAGTGCTTTCGATTTGGACCAGTGTAAAATGTTGTCGTTTGGAAAAGTTTAAAAGTCTTTCCCAAACAAGCCCTGGTTTTTACGTGTCTGCAGTACAAGTATTTAAAAAAAACACTGTGGTAAAAAGGAGAAATTGCTCGTAACGAGCAATTTCTCCTTTTCCCACAGTGTTTTCTAGCCTATCGGAAAACTTTCTGCCATTCTCATCAAATTCAAAATTGTCATCTGCTAATATTTTGACTTTGGGACAGTCTAAAATTTGTCGTTTGGGAAAAGGTTCAGGCATCGATTTTCATCGTACTAAAATGACTCCTTAACCTTTTACTCCATAGATACTCATTTCTACACATTGCATATAGGAGCCTTTGGAAAACATTGTGTCAAAAGGTGAAATTGCTCGTGACGAGCAATTTCACCTTTTGCCACAATGTTTTCTATGCTATCAAAAGGTGTCATATACACATAAGAAACAGATTCATCCTTGCTGTTATTTAGGGTCATTTAGAGATACCATAGAAATGCCTTATGGGGTAAAGGGTTAAAGAAAACCATTTTCTTTTTCTAGATAACCACTTTTATTAAAATGTTATTCTACTATGTATATACTATATTAACTTTTGAGAGTAGCCATGTTCGAAATTCTTGTGGTCAGTTTACAAAACAATGCTATCCCCCAGCCCTTCATAAAGGATACAATGATGAAGATTGTTAGTACATGTAGAAATGAATTAATATGTCGTCCACTGTATTTAACAAATAAAAACATAAATAATCGAATTTCTTTATTGCAATTCCCTGTCTATCATCAGTAATTAAATCAATAATTTACAATAAAACTTGTGTCCTGAACAAAACGGTAGACATAACGGTGGTCTTTGACACATCAGCCCGGAGGGCTGGGTTCGGGAAGTGATTTCTCTTAACTGGGCATGCGCGGAATTTACTTACCCGGTTTTAGTAATCCCAGAATTACGACCACACTGTCACTGAATGATAATTTAACTCATTACCAAACAAAATTTAAGGTTTGTCCAAAATCGAAGCATTTGCAGACGACAAAATAAGAGTGACTGAACATTTGAAACTTGTTTTGAGAAGGGTAGTAAACATTGCGGGAAAAGGAGAAAATGCATTTTCTCATTTTCCCACAATGTTTTCTAAAGGCTTCTTTTCCAGGGGCGTCAAAAGTAGGGATTGTGTGGTAATGGGTTAACTGGGCATACACGGAATTTACGTACGCAGTCACAGAATTACGACCACACTGTCACAGAATGACAATTTAAGGGAGATACTATATTAATTTATCTTGTGCGGTTTTATTACATGTTGTTTTACTTTATGTCATGTCGTGTTACGTTATGTCATGGAAAAATCCGAAGACCCTTAAAACACTTAAAATTTCACTTTAGAAACATCCCTTTTACCCCCTACCGTCATCGTTAGAATACGGCAACTGTAAATTCAAGCCACTTTAATATGAAGAAAGAAGCATAATTCTCCCTTGTATTATCATTCTGTGACAGTTTCAGTGGTTCAAGCTGTCATACGCCATGTTAACGTAGTAGACTCCTAACAGAAAACAGCTATTTCCACAATAATATAATCCTACAAAATTTGCTATGATTAAAAAAGAGTATTATTGTATTATTGTACTGCTTTAACCAAGCCACTTTTCCCATTTTTTTTCCTTCTTAGAATTATCATTTACAAATCTAAAACCACTATATTTTCATGACAAAGAGAGATAGTAATTACCTCCCTTTTCTGGAAACTAACAAAAGTTTCTACAAATAATTTCAAGTTAAGCATAAAGAAATTTATGGTCCTTTAAAATGTGCAAAAGTATTAGACCTGTATTAATCCGTATCTATCAACTATCAAGAAAACTTTATCCAATTCAGCACTAGAGGTATTAGGCCAAATTTTTACTCACTTGACATGAAAATTAATTAGAATGTTTGTCTTGATTAAATCTAGGATGAGTATAAAATTGGGACACCTGGGATCATAATTAAGTTACTAGGTCAAATTAAAGAAATTCCTTGTGGGCAGTTTAGAGGCTACATTTCTTGCTCACTTGCCTTAAAAACTGTTCAGAATTTTGTCTTGACATTTTTTTTTAATGAGTTCTAAATTGGGTCAGTCGGGCGATAAATCATGTCAATTTTAGGAAATTAGAAATAGATCAGAATGTTTGTCTAGATGAAATGTTGTGTGAGTTGGAATTGGGTCACCTGGGGTCATGAACTAGGTCACTCGGTCAAATTCAAGAAATACGTAGTGGGCAGTCTAGAGGCCACATTTATTGCGTAATGAACTTAGAAAACTGTTAAGAATGTTTGTCTTGACAATTTTCGATGAGTTCTAAATTTGATCAGTCGGGTGATAAATTACGTCAACTTTAGGAAATCTCTTGTGGACTCTCTAGAGGCCATATTTTATGCTCAATTGACCGGACAGTCTGTCAGAAATTGAATTACGCACGAGGAGTGAATTTCGCCTATTGACTCAGGTGAGCGATCCAAGGCCATTATGGCCCTCTGGTTTTCAAATCATTAATTCCACACAGTGGCTTCCTTGACGAATGCCACATCAGCGTTCTCAACGCTTTGATTTTTTATCGTTCGACCATTTTGAACGATGTTACTGACGATTGCGGGCGGCGTAGATCAAGATCAGAATTGCACAAAGCGTGCAGAATTATCTTTGATTTACATTGTCGGCTGCTCGATTTAAACATACAACAAAAATTATTTTCCGTTTTGCCTTTGAATTATATATATATTTCTAGCCATCAAACAGAAGGATAAATTTGTTGATGTCAGACCCGATAATGTAAGACTGACAATCAATACTCTATCGTGTCCAAAACTATTGGCCATTGTGCGTTTTGACAGAAAACTGACCTAAATTCCAAACTAATGACTTGTAACACTTTGTAGGTGATATCTTTCATTTAGACAGAGAATTTACTTTTAACAATTCTTTTTTCTGGGTCACTAAGGAATGAGAATTGTTCTGTGAAAGGGGGTTTAAACGCATCCGCAACATACGCGGATCCAGATATCTTTCTCAAGGGGAGTCCCACCGAAAACGCACTCGTCGTATTATATGGTACTTTGGTTTCCGGATTTCAGTGGATGTAAGGCGTTTACAAGAAAAGTCAACGTTTCCAGTTCTAACCATGAGGAGGTTTCCACATTTAGAACCTTTTTTTTTTCTAATTTATGACTGTTTTTTTACATAAATGCTGTGCAATATCAAACCAGTACCATTTCACGAATCCGATAACCACATTTTTCCCAAAATTCCAGGGGGAGGGGGTCCGGACCCCCGGTCCCCCCCCCCTTCTGGATCCGCCCATGCGCAATAAGTATCGACCCTGGTCAGCCTGATCTGGCTCGAAACGTATTGCTGTTGTTAATTTTCTGCTTGTCAAATGATTATTCTACCTGATATTGCAGAGGACAGTACACAGGTTATGTATGCTTTCCAGGAGTTTCTTTAACCCTTTCCTAAACAATCCTTGCTTTTTACGGGTCTAGAATAGTAGCCTTTTGAAAACATTGTGGGAGAAGGAGAAAATGCTGGTAACCAGCATTTTCTCCTTTTCCCACAATGTTTTCTACCCTATCATAGACAGAAATCATCTTTTCAGAAAGAGTTGAATTGTCGTCTGCAAATGCTTTCAATTTGGTCTTGTTCAAAAGTTTGTCGTCTGGGAAAGGGTTTATTGTTTAACCCCGCAAGATTCTTCTTCAAGCCACTGGCTACTTTCCCACACCGCCGAAACAAGTTCAGCGATGAGAGAGGAATGAAGTAAGCGACCACCTGGCTTCAGACCTGTGCAATCAGGCAAATCTGAGAGGATAGAATTTGGGTCTTTTTTTTTAACACAACAAAAATTAGATTTGTCCAAAATGAAAGCGTTTGCAGACGACAAATAAAATATGGCTGAAATGTCGGGATTTTGGAAGGAAAAGAAAACATTTTTAAAAAGGGAGAAAATGTTGGTTACCAGCATTGTTCTCCTTTTCCCATAATGGTTTCAAAAGCCTTTTCCCCCACAGGGTCTCTTAAATACGTAAGTGTGAGGTAAAAGAAAACGATTGATTGATTGATTGATTGATTGATGCCGTTTTCAACATTATGGGGGCCGCCAGTCTAGCTATCTGTGTTTTCTTGTATTCTTGTTTACCAGTACTCCGCATAATATTCTTTCATATAGCGACTGGCTGCTTTCCCACATAACCATCGTCGATACAGTTGTAAGCGGTGAATGGTAATGAATAATCCTGTCGCAATGATTATCATCAATCCTCAGAGAAAAAAGGGGAAAAAATTGCCAAGCCTTGGTAAAGGGTTAACTCTTTACCAATCGACAACATTTTAGACTGGTCCAAATTGACAGATTTTACAGACGTCAAAATAGAAGTGACTGAAAATCTTAAATTTGTATTTGGGAGGGTAAGAAAGCATTGTGGGAAAAGGAGAAAATGCTGGTTACCAGTATTTTCTCCTTTTCCCACAATTTTTTCAAAAGACTCCTTTTTCAGGGTCGTTACAAAGTCAGGATTGTGTAGTAAAGGGTAAAAATGCTGGTAAAGAAAAATTGCTGGTAACCAGCATACCACTATGTTTTCCACCTTTTCACAGACAACTCTTAAACATTTCAGCCAACTTTAAAGTTATCGCTTGCCAGTGCATTCAAATGGACACGTTGTCTGCGCATGTCGTATTCTTCGAAGATTCGACTGTCTTATATGACGCATCACTAGCCCCGAAAGCGGGCTGATTGTAATATTACGCTCTATAAAGTAGCAATGTAGAAAATAGCTTTTATCAATACGTTTGATGAGAAATGAGATCGGCTTTAGCTCCGGATTTCTCTAAACTGCTTATCATAGCTGAGTGAAATGCACGAGGTAGCATTTTATTGAGTAAACCTTTATTTTAGTTTTAAATTCAAAGTAACGGTTGTCACGTAGGAAAGTGGTTCGGTTCTGTACCAAGGATGCCCAAATTAGATAGATGAGTATTTATAGTATGCCATCTAGCGGGAGATAATGCAAATGGACAAGTCAAGTCAGGTGATTAAGATTAAAAGATGGCGTTACAACTGGCATGCATGATGATATGACAGGAAAGGCCTTGTCCAAGACAACTAAATATTTTAATTGTCGCGGTTTAATAAGTTAAGGTTTTACCAGACGACAAAATTTTAGACTTGTCCATAATGAAAGCATTTGCAGACGACATTTTTAATGTCGCAGAAATGTTGGGTTTTTTTTCCTCCAAACGGTAGAAAAAATATTGTGGGAAAAGGAGAAAATGCTGGTTATCAGCATTTTTCTCATTTTCACATAATGTTTTCCAAACTTTATTTCTTTTGAGGGCCGTGAATACTTTGGATGTTGTGGAGAATGTAGACAGTGTATGAACGTAATACGGAAGTGATTGTGTGTTAAATCAAAGCACTGGCAGTCCCGAAAGCTGACCGTTGGACTGTTTTGCGATGTTTGTTGAAGATCAACCAGAAAGGGATATTTTTCACTCACTTAGACTGTTTTTTCTTGTACCATCCGTATGAAATATGGTTATTTGTAAAACAATTTAATTTACTCTTACCACACAATCCTAAGTTAAATGACCCCTCTAGAAATACTAGTAGGCTTCCAATGCTAATTACAGAGTTTGAGTCACGCCTAATTTTTTCTCTACAAATGCTTTCAATTTGGACCAGTCTAGAAGTTTGCCATGTTGTAAAGCATTAGATACAGATCCAGGACTAAAAATATATCTATATATAAATCTATATCGTTCATGAACAGGAATAAATTCAAAATGCCGTCTCTGTACCAAAATCATAAATTAAATCATAATCACTTGTGTTTATTGCAATTTAATGTCAATAACAAAATATTTAAATTCATAAAAACACCATAAACGGACATATCGTAAACAAAATGTTCTACACGTTTAAACATATACCATGCATCTTTGACACATCAGCCCGTGGGCGATCGGCATACTTGTTAACCCTTATCTATTTACTAAACAATCCCGTCTTTTAACTCATTACCAGACGACAATATTTTAGGCTTGTCCAAATCGTTCCATTTGCAGCCGACAAAAAAAGTGACTGAAAATTGGAAATTTGTTTTGTGGAGGGTAGAAAACATTGTGGGAAAAGGAGAAAATGCTGGTTTTCAGCATTTTCTTCTTTTCCCACAATGTTTTCTAAAGGCTTCTTTCTCAGGGTCGTCAAAAGTAGAGATTGTGTGGTAATGCCTTAAAATGTCTCGTCTTTGAACACTCTCAATATCGACGAGAAAAAATTTTGTTGTCGTTTGTGTGGTTGATTGTATGGTGTCTTATGCCGTTTTCAACATTATTACAATCATTTGGCAGCGGCCAGTACACCAATCCGTGCTTTCCTATAGTTTGTTTTATCTGCACGTAGCAATATTTTTCACAAGCCACTGGATCCTTTCCCCACATGGTCATTGTTGAAACGATGGTCAGAGGTAGGAGCGGAATAAATCCTATCGAAATGATTATCATGGATTCAAAGTCAGAAATTTGCTTAGTTTTCAACTCTTTTGTCTATTTTACTTCAGTCATATCCCAGCTGCTTGTTCACCTACCCATGCGGTTTTTTTTAAATCTATTTTATTTAGTACTACGCAGATTCACCTTTCTCAAGCAACTGGCTTCTTTCATACATATATACAACTCAAAATTTGCTAGGGATCACCCTAAAATATTCACTCTAAATATATATGTGGCATATATTATGTATGGTTTTACAATAAGTTACATTGCCACACTGAGCAATAAAATGACCAGTGGAAATGGATTTTTAAGCTTTTACCTCACAATGCCGACTGTTAAAGACACTGAGAAAGAAGCCTTTGGAAAACATTGTTGAAAAAGGAGGAAATGCTGGATACCAGCATTTTCTCCTTTTTCAACAATGTTTTCTACCCTATTACAGACAGCATAGTGCACGTTGCATTTAGTTTTTGATCAGTAAATGCTTTCAACTTGGACAAATCTAGATTTTTTACAGTATGGTAAAGAGTTTATGCAAAGCTGGTGTAACTTATAAACCCATACAGAAATATGTAAGTGATCCCTATCAAAGTTTGAGTAGTATACCTTGTCCAATCAGTGTTCAGTATTTTCCAGTGGATTGCACCTTGTCGCAATGACCTATCGCCAATTTTCGAACAGGGTCTTGCCGGACACGAATTCATGAACCTTGGCCTTCTTGCCGTGCTCGGATACCGACTGTGCCACATGGCTCCGTGGGGTAAAGGGTTTAAGTCAGTGAAAGGGTTAAAGTTACTGCGATTACATCTACTTATCATAACTTCAAGTTTGATGTTCAATTTGATAGTATCAAAATGTAGACATCATGGTTTTACATGACGTCTTCGATAAAAGATATCAGCTTTACCACAGTTTGTTCCTCTTGAATGTTCACACTCTACCCATACGACAAATTTCAGCCGGATCAAAATTGAACATATTTTATTCTGGAAGGGTAGAAAACATCGAGCGAGAAAGGTTACAAGCATTTTCTCTTTTTCTCACGATGCTTTCTTTCTCGGGCTCTTTAAAACTCGGGATTGCGTTGTAAAGGGTTAACACTTTACCCTACGATCCAATGTTAACGACACTAACAAAGATCAGCGCTTCTGATAACATTGTGGGATAAAGCGAATATGCTTGTAACCGGTATTTTCTCCTTTTTCCAAATGTTTTCTTCCCTTTCTTTGAAAATATTCCCCTGAATTGAGCCACATTTGAATTGTCGTCAGCAATGTACTTTTATTATAGACGGGATTAATATTTTGTCGTAAAGGGTGAAGGAAATCTCTCTCTCTCTCTCTCGCTCTCTCTCTCTCTCTCTCTCTCTCTCTCTCTCTCTCTCTCATACAAATTACAAGAAAAGTCCCAAAGTTTTATGAAAATAGTTTTTAATTCATTACTAGTTCAGCCTTTTTTTCAGCATAAAACACTGATGCACAAATAATAGACATGAACGAACATACATTTTTTCAAGAGCGACATTTCAATCGGGAGATATATGAGCTATGACAAAGGGGGATTTAACCCTTTGCCCCATAAGGCATTTCTGTGGTATCTCTAATTGACCCTTATTAACAGCAAGGATGAAGCCGTTTCTTATGTGTATATGACACCTTTTGATAGTGTAGAAAACGTGGCAAAATGTGAAATTGCTCGTCACGAGCAATTTCACCTTTTGCCACAAATGTTTTCCAAAGGTTCCTACACACAATGCGTAGAAATGAGTATCTATGGAGTAAAGGGTTAATGCATCTTGATGACAGTTCTACTAAGTGAGTCATCACATATATATAGACCAATTAAGTCTATGTAGTCTAACAATGGTCCGGGAGTAGACAGGTCCTTTTACATGGATAAAATTTACAAGTAGCAAAAAGTTTTGACCCGCCCAAACCTGTGCAGGCTTGGATGATAGTTTTTGCAAATGCATTAATACCACTATTATAAGGGCATGGCTCATATATGGCTGCAACACGCAAAAAGGGTTCTTCGGACATTTGAGTAAAAGTGTGGTATCGGAACAGCCTGCACAGTCCGCGCAGGTTAATCTGAAACGACACTCTCTGTTTTAATATAATGTCTACTATAACACAAAATCTAATGTAAACGTAAAGTGCCGTCTCGGATTAGCCTGCGCGGATTGCGGAGGCTAATCCGAGACGACAATTTACGCCGTTGTCCGAATGCCCCTTTTCTGGTGTTTGAACAATTTAGATTTTTTTATCTTTTTTTATTCATACAAGGAATTCCTTTTCCCTTTCCTCATCGCTTCCTAGCGAACTTAATCCCTCATCAGAAATATCATCAGATAGTTTTGTATTCATGAAACTTTCCATCTCGTCGTCCTCGTTAACAGTTTTATTCTCATTAAACACACTTCGTATGATTTCAGAGGCACTACTTACAGAGCTTCTGTTTTCATTTTCATTTCCAACTATTTCCGAAATGTCACTGTCAGTGAGGCTGTAGTCAACAAGCTTATGGAAACACGGATTGTCTTCTTCACTGTCTTCATCTATAAAAGCGACGTCAAAATCGATGTCCTCTTGGCCGGAGTCACTTGTAACGTCGACGTCATCTTCAGCCATGTTTGAAACATGAATTGTATTATTTAACACGTCACTTACGTGACTAAATGTATCGTTATCTAAATCATCTGCACCATCACCACGTCGAATACTTTCTGTGTCACTGTGGCTCTCCGCGCCGTCCCCACGACCTCGGTACCTAGTCTCCGGCACGATTTCAACATCTTGCTTTGGTGAACGATAGTGCAGATAGTCAGCGAAATATTTCTGAAGGATCGCTTCTTTTCCTTCCTTTTGATTCATCTGAGATATCTGATACTTTATTGTCTGGGCTAAAATTGTGTGCTTCACCGCTGACGCAGATGCACGATTGTGTTTCAGTCTTGGTTTTACATTGTGACAAGGTGTGCTATGAACTGTGTCTTTCTTTCTACTTTCGTGTGTAATCTTTCTGACGTTGTAACCGCCGGTAGATGTTTTGTAAGATGATTCAACAGACTTTGATTTCAAAGGTTTTCTTACAGCGTATTTCACTTCATTAACATGTGACGTCATTGTGACGTTTCTACTATCCACAAAATCACAGGAAAAATCAGATCTTTCTGTCTTATTTCGACAGGTTTTGAGGTCAAAAGTTGAAATGTTTTTGCTTTGTTGGCATGATTGGAACATGTCACATGACTCGCTTACGTCATTGTTGCGATCTGTGCTTCCGGTCGATACAAACTCATGCATTGTGTTGTCTGACTCACTAAAGTAAATCTCCTGTACTCGTGCGGTTTTTCGTATGTCATTATTTCGGGAACACACTCTCCTTGGAGATTCTAGCACAGTGTTATCTTTCTTCAAGGCTAACAGTTTATCGCGTGGATTGTTTTCTTTGTTGTTGTTGTCAACAATCACTCTTTTCTTCTGACACATTCTAGATAGCTTTCTTCTTTTAGCTTCCGACACTTTTGGAAGGGACACTATAGGATTCACATGTCTCAGAACGAATTCGTAATCTGTTGCTGAGCCCCATGTGCGCATTACTTTCAGCACTCTGCTCTTTCCCGGAAGTAGTCTTTCTATACCACGTGACGATTCAAAGATTCCGTATGAAGTCGTTATGTTACGCTCTTTACCAAGGATGTCTTTCTGCAGAATCATTTTCAAGACATCCCCGCAAGTTGTGTATTTGGTCACTCCTTTAATGACTTTTAACTTCCCATCGACTCTTAGCGGTACTTCCACGTGAATGAGCCTTTTTGACATCTGTAAGTATAGAAGATAAATTGCTTTCAACTTTAATCTACGAAAAGAAAATTGACTTATTAGATTTACCAAAGTATTACTAGTATCCAGCATTTTCTCTTGATCCTGCAATGTTTACTACCTTTTCGAAGGCAGATAACACCATCTGATTAAGACTGAATCTGTCGGTTGCAAATGCTTTCAATTTTGTCATTTTTTTTTTTCGCCTGTTGGTGAACGGTTTATGGCATTTCCATTTTAATTTAACCCTTTACTCCATAGATACTCATTTCGACGCGTTGCTTGTAGGAGCCTTTGGAAAACATTGTGGCAAACGGTGAAATTGCTCGTGACGAGCAATTTCACCTTTTGCCACAATGTCATCTATGCTATCAAAAGGTGTCATATACACACATGAAACAGCTTCATCCTTGCTGTTATTTGGGGTCAATTAGAGATACCATAGAAATGCCTTATGGGGTAAAGGGTTAAGAAAAAAATAGAAATTTTGCCCATTTAAGACTGTTTATGCAATACTATATCATAAAATATAAAACGGTGTAGATCTAGATCAGTGCAGTGAAAGTGTGTGCAGTCTGATCTTGATCTACACAGTCAACGTCGGGATGTAAAGCTTCCTTGTGCATTTTAAGGTGTGGTGTTCAATTGATGTCTCGCAGTGAAAAATTTAGACTGGTATCAGTCCGTTAAATAGAGCCTTGTCAGTAAAACAAAATCGTCAAGTAAAACTGCAAACGAACCCGCTGTGTTCGGAATGTCTTATTTACCTGTATTTCATAAGAAGGTCAAATAACAACACATATTTCTGTGACTTTGCTGTAGCTGGGTACCTTGTTTATATTAGAATGACTTAAATGCAGGGCCTGATTTGCCAGGCTATGAAAAATTGTATAATTGCAAAAAATTATTGAAACTTTTATCAAGGAAGCGGAAGTGTAGCCTTAGATCGACGTTTACGCTGGTTAAAAAAAAGGGGGTAGGGGAAGCACAAAACTGTACTCGACTCATGCAGATTGCCTTTCCAAATGGTGGAAAACTTTTTGGAAAAAGGAGAAAATGCTGGATACCAGCATTTTTTCCTTTTTCCAACATGTTTTCAAACGCTTCCATCCCTCTACCATAAAAAGGGGGAATAAAAAAGGGGAATTAAAAATTCCGATAAAGAATCAAAGTAAAATCTTAAATTTAACATTACAATGGCAACATGTTCAAACCTCAATACGTTATACATAGTGAAGGTGTCCAAACGTAATAGATCACAAGTTTTTGTCGACAGCCTAAAGAAGAGGTCTGACAGCCCTAAAATTACGGAAATGATCGACATTCATTGATGGACAGAGTTGAAAAATAGCCTGTAATAGTGGCGATGATGGTGCAAGACGGGTCCATTTGTACGGATAATGTGACGTTTAGGACACTAAGTGGTGCCTACAGCTTGTACTAGTCAAACTTCGCGGTGATACTATGAGTGTAATACTGGGACAATACTGTTGATGAGATAAGACGATAGGATGTATAGAAAGGGATGTTTAGTTTATGGTCATATCGTGTAAAACATGTTGTGCCAAATCTAGATAGAATCTAAAAAAAGGAAGTCGGCTTTTCCGATAGAGAGAGAGAGAGAGAGAGAGAGAGAGAGAGAGAGAGGTGGGAGAAGGGGAAGAAATGGATGTTTAAATCATGGTCATACCGTGTAAAACATGTTGTGCCAAATCTAGATAGAATCTTAAAAAAGGAAGTCGGCTTTGCTGATAGAGAGAGAGAGAGAGAGACAGAGACAGAGACAGAAAGAGGGAGAGAGAGAGAGAGAGAGAGAGAGAGAGAGAGAGAGAGAGAAGAGACAGAGAAAAGAAGAAGAAGAAGAGACAGAGAGAGACAGAGAGAGACAGAGAGTAAAGAAAAATGATTCACTGAAAATTACCAAATAAACAATTTTGTCAATAACCTTCAAACATGGCACAAACAAATAAGTTCTACTAATAATCGTTCAAAAGTATCAATCTGTGTAAGTCCCAGCAGGTTGACATCAGTCAAAACTTTTGCTTTCGTCATATTTTATGTATATCTAAGGACCATTCTGCCACCATATTGAGTCGATTATTAGATTACTATGTGACAAAAGCCTTAACCTTTTCCAAAACAACAATTTTTAGACTATTCTAAACTGAAAGCATCCATAATCAATAAATCAAAAATGGATACAAAATTAGCTTTAGGTCACTGATAGGGAAGAAGACATTGAGGGAAAAGTAGAAAATGCTGGTTACCAGCATTTTCTCCTTTTTCCTCAATGTTTTTAAAAGCCTTCTTTTTCAGGGTCGTGAAAACCAGGGATTGTTTGGTAAAGGGTTAATAAAATACATGACCGAGAAACTTCTCCCTCTTGATGCCAGAGCATTGCTCAAATGCAAGTAACCGATATAAGAACTATTAGGGAGAAAACGGGATATTCCTTTTTTATGACTTAGAAATTATATGACGTAGAAATTATACGACGTAGAAATTATACGACGTAGAAATTATACGACGTAGAAATTATTATACGAAAAGGATTAACCGCTTAAGACATTACCACACAATCCCTAAAGTAGGCTATACTTTTGACGCCCCTGAGAAAGAAGCCTTTAGAAAACATTGCAGAAAAATGAGAAAATGCTGGTTACCAGCATTTTCTCCTTTTCCCACAATGTTTTCTACACTTCACGAAACAAATTTTTAAATCTTCAGTCATGTTTATTTTGTCGTCTGCAAATGCTTTCGATTTGGACAAGCCTAAAATTTTGTCGTTTGGAAATGGGTTAACTTATTACCAGACGACAGTATTTTAGACTTACCCAATTTGAAAGCATTTGCAGACGACAAAATGAAAGTGACTGAAATTTTGAAATTTGTTTTATGAAGGGTAGAAAACATTGTGGGGAAAAGGAGAAAATGCTGGTTACCAGCATTTTCTCCTTTACCTACAATGTTTTCTAAAGGCTTCTTTCTCATGGTCGTCAAAAGTAGATATTGTGAAGAAATGGTATAAATAAGTATTCATATCTGTGATAACAAACAACTGGTCTTTTACCAGCATTTTATTTCATTTATTTATTTATTTATTTATTTATTTATCTATTTATTTATTATTTATTTTCATTCATGATGTAAGTAAAACGTCTATAAAGAGTAAGGCAAACATGGTTGGCAAAAGTGCAGTTGCTTGTTACAAGCATTTTCTCCTTTCCCCAACAATGTTTTTCCCCAGCAATACTTCCCAATTCTTGAAAATGCTTCTAAAGGCATATAGAGTTGTATTTTTCCCCCAAATAGTGATAAATCATTTAATACTATCTAAATCCAAACTTACATTTAATTGGTTACTATAATCCAGTTTCGTAGTAAAGTAAAAAAAGTTATTTCCGTATTGAGTCACTGTCCATTAGAAGATATCAAACTTTTAGACTAATGTCCCGATTGACAGTTACCTTTTATACCCGAGTCACATGACACTCATTTAACCGTGACGTCATCGACTATTGTGTCATTAAGACGGAAAGGAGGGGTACACCTTGAAATCGCGTCTCGTGTATCCCATTGAATATTCACCGTTTTTTTGACAGTCAGTTGAACGCTTCCTTGACACCAATAGGGAAATTGTTTCATTATCCCCTTACCCCGCATTTCCGAGTTTTAACTCATTACCAAACGACAAAATTTTAGACTGGTCCAAATTGAAAGCATTTGCAGACGACAAAATAAAGGTGACTGAAAAATTGACATTTGCTCTAGGAAGGGTTGAAAACACTGTGGGAAAAGGAGAAAATGCTGGTTAACAGCATTTTTCTCCTTTTCCTACAGTGTTTTCAAAATGCTTTTTTTCTCAGGGGCGTCAGAAGTAGGGATTGTGTGGTAATGGGTTAACAACCCTGAGAAAGAAGGTTTTTGAAAACCTTATGGGAAAAGGAGAAAATGCTGGTTACCAGCATTTCTTTCTTTTTCCCATAATGTTTTTTTTTTTTCTCTTTCAAACGACGAATTCTTCCACTTAACCCTTTACATTACCAAATGACAAAATTTTAGACTGGTCCAAATTGAAAGCACCTGCAGACGACAAAATAAACTTAACTCAAAAATTTAAATTTGTTTCCAGCAGGGCAAATAACGAACATTGTGGTAAAAGGAGAAAATGCTGGTTACCAGCATTTTCTCCTTCTCCCACAATGTCTTCAAAAGGCTTCTATTTCAGGGTTGTAAACACCAGGGATTATTTGGTAAAGGGTTAAACCACTTTCAATCTGTCATTAGAGAATATTTTGGACTTGTAAACGTTAAAAAATGTTGGTGTATGGTAAAGCGTACCTATCAAACGACTCCATATTTATACGATCTGAAGGAAAGAGTCAGTTGAATAAAAAAAAACATACGGAGAAGATGCTAGCATACTGCAATATTTCCTTTATGACAATATTTCCTTTATGACAATATTTCTCTTATGACAATATTTCCAAAGATAAACCCTTGTCATTCAGCTTACATTAAACTCTTCGTCTATCGTGGATGCTTTGAGTATGGAAGATTGAATTTTTTTCTTCTCAGTTTAACCAAACGACAAAATTTTGGACAAGTCCAAACTGAAAGCATTTGCAGACGACGCCATAAATGTGAATAAAGAATTGAAATTTCATTTGGATAGGGTAAAAAACATTGTGTGAAAAGGAGAAAATGCTGGTAACCAGCATTTTCTCCTCTTACCACAATGTTTTCAACCCTTCACGAAAGCAGATTT
The DNA here is from genome assembly GCA_943736015.1 of Tridacna crocea. NCBI lineage: Eukaryota > Metazoa > Mollusca > Bivalvia > Cardiida > Cardiidae > Tridacna > Tridacna crocea. The sequence continues at coordinate 43,292,739 of OX031067.1, forward strand.
TCTGTCACTTTTATTTTGTCGTCTGCAAATGCTTTCAATTCGGACAAACCTAAAATTTTGTCGTTTGGTAATGAGTTAAAACACATTTTTCACTATGTGAGACTCAAATACAATTCAAAAATTTTAAAAGAAAAGCAACTGTACCTATTTGGTAACCAGCATCCATTTTCCTTGACGTCTGCTAATGCCTTCAATTTGATAAAGTCCAAAATTTTGTCGTTTGGTTAAGAGTATATATATTTCGCTACAATGATTCGTTTTTAACGATTTTTTAGAAATTGTGGCCGTAGTGAAGGATAACTTTGAGGTTACATTTTTGCCTTTTCACACAATGTTTTTAACGGTCCTCTTCCTCGAAAAAAGAAAACAAAGTGGTGAAAGCATGGAATGGATTGATAAAGTTTTCACAAAAAAAAATAAGTGTTGTGTGCCCTTTCTTAAGGTAGTCGTATCTTGAATGTTGTTAGATATCCTTACCAAACAACGCTGCGTTTTCACGATCATAGAGTAGAAGGCATTTTAAAACATTGTGGAAAAAGAAGAAAATGCTGGTTACCAGCATTTTCTTCTTTTCCCACAACGTTTTCTTATTCCATCTCTGACAAATCCCATAATTCGAACTAATTCTAATTTGTCGTCTGCTCATACTTTCCAATTTAAGCCAGTCGATAATTTTGTCGTGTGTTAAAAAGATAAGAAGCCATGAACGAATTAGCTCCAGGGACTATAGGAAGAACAAGAGACAATTGCAATTAAATACAAGTTTTCCGATGTAATTGGATAAACATGGCGCAACGGCCGATTTCTGCTACAAAAGATGTCAAGTTTAAACAAGCCAATATTTAATGTAAAGATTTTCAAGCAGAAAACAGTGGTTAGAGTGGGATTATATCACTCCTTTATCATTCCTAATAATAATCCAAAGAGACTTTATGTAAATACTAAACACGTGTTATAAATATAGCGGATCATCTCGCCTCGCGTAACCACCCACTGTTTGAGGGTGACAAAAATAAATTAACTTTTTAACCCTTTCCTAGAGACGACATGTTTTAGACCCTCCAAAACAGAAAGAATCTGCTAAGGACAAATTTGAAATTAGGTACAAATGAACTAAAGTTTTTTTGATAGGGTAGGAAAACTTGTGGGAAAAGGAGAAAATGCTGGTTACCAGCATTTTCTCCTTTTCCCACAATGTTTTCAAACGGCTTCTATCCCAGGGTTGTAAAAACCAGGGATGGTTTGGTAAAGGATTAAGAGGCTCTAAAACATGTAAAACAGAATAGAACAGAACAGGGTATTTGGGGTCGTTTTGACATACTAGTACATGTTCTTCTATCCCTTTATTTAGAAAACCTGTGTCTGAAGATCCTTGAACCAGCCGATATAGCTCAGTAGGTAGAGCGTAGGACTCCTGAACACAATGTTTCGGGTCACTACAGGTTGTGGGTTCGAATCCCCGGCTGGCTAACTAAAATTACTAATAGTCTTTCGGATTAGACATTAAACCGAGGTCCCGTGTGACGGTGCTATACGCCGAGCACGTTAAAGAACCAGACGAAGCTCTCAGTAGTTTCGACCTGTATTCTTGCACTATCCCCCGAAACAACTAACCGTCTTCTGGGGGCGTCGCTCAGATGGGCAACCGGTAGCGACGATAAATAACCAAAAACCTTTAAAAAAATGGTCATTGAAAAATATATTGTCGGAAAAGTGGGTATACTTCCTACGAGCATCGTTATCCGAAAATGTCTTCCACCTCCCCAAAGACAGTACTTGTCATTTGTGGAACATCTAATTAGTAGTCAGCCAAAAATTTTAAAGTGGACAAGCCTAGATATTACTGTGTGGTATACGGTTGGAATCTACTCCCATTTCGAGCTACTGGCACACTTTTAAAATGACTTATTCTATAGACTATTTTAGAGTGTTTATTAATTGTTTTCGTGCATTCTACCCTAAAATGGACAGATAAACAAATAAACAGTCTAAAAATAGTGCCATGTGTCTTAACCTTTTACCCCATAAGGCATTTCTATGGTATCTCTAATATTGACCCTAAATAACAGCAAGAATGAAGCTGTTTCTTATGTGTATATGACACCTTTTGACAGCATAGAAAACATCGTGGCAAAAGGTGAAATTGCTCGTGACGAGCAATTTCATCTTTTGCCACAATGTTTTCCAAAGGCTCGTACAAGCAATGCGTAGAAATTAGTATCTATGGAGTAAAGGGTTTGCCAGCATTTTTCACGACAAAATACAAACAAGAGGGCCATGATGGCCCTGAAATCGCTCACCTGAGTTTATTGACCAAACATGCACCATCTAGTTTCCCAGTGACCTAGTTTTTTATCAGACATTACCCATCATCAAACACTTTTGAGATATCAATAAGACAAACATTCTGGCCAAGTTTCATGAGTATTGGACTGAAAATGTGGCCTCTACAGTGTACAAAAGGTTTTTCTAAGATTTCATCAAGTGACCTAGTTTTGGACCCGACAATTACCCATTATCAAACTCTTTTGAGACATCACCAAAACAAACATTCTGACCAAGTCTGAAGAATATCAGGCAGAAAATGTAGCCTCTGGAGTGTACACAAGGTTTTTGTAATATTTGACCCATTGACCTAGTTTTTGACTCCACATGACCCATTTTCAATCTCATTCAAGGTATCACCAGGACAAATATAATGAACAAGTTTTAGGAGTATCAGACTGAAAATGTGTCCTCCAGAGCATACAAAAGGTGTTTATAACATTTGACCTATTGACCCAGTTTTGACCCAACATGACCCATTTTCAAACTCATCCAAGATATTATAAAGGCAAACATTCTGACTAATTTTCAAGAGTGTTGGACTGAAAATGTGGCATCCAGAGCATATACAAGGTTTTTCTAAGATTTGACCTGGTGACCTAGTTTTTAACCCCCAATGACCCATTTTCAAACCTGTCTGAGATATCATCAAGACAAACATTCTGACCAACTTACAAGAGTTTCGGACTGAAAATGTGGCCTTTAGAGCCTACAAAAGGTTTTTCTAACATTTGACCTAGTGACCTAGTTTTGGACCCCACATGACCCATTTTCGATCTTGTCCGAGATATCATCCAGACAAATATCCTGACCAACTTTCATGAGTATCCAACTGAAAATGTGGCCTCTAGAGCGTACAAAAGGTTTTTCTAAGATTTGACCTGGTGACCTAGTTTTTGACCCCACGTGACCCATTTTCGAACTCGTCCGAGATATCATCCAGACAAACATCCTGACCAACTTTCATGAGTATCCATCTGGAAATGTGGCCTCTAGAGCGTACAACAGGTTTTTCTAAGATTTGACCTGGTGACCTAGTTTTTGACCCCACGTGACCCATTTTCGAACTCGTCCGAGATATCATCCAGACAAACATCCTGACCAACTTTCATGAGTATCCGACTGAAAATGTGGCCTCTAGAGCGTACAAAAGGTTTTTCTAAGATTTGACCTGGTGACCTAGTTTTTGACCCCACGTGACCCATTTTCGAACTCGTCCGAGATATCATCCAGACAAACATCCTGACCAACTTTCATGAGTATCCGACTGAAAATGTGGCCTCTAGAGCGTACACAAGGTTTTTCTAAGATTTGACCTGGTGACCTAGTTTTTGACCCCACGTGACCCATTTTCGAACTCGTCCGAGATATCATCCAGACAAACATCCTGACCAACTTTCATGAGTATCCGACTGAAAATGTGGCCTCTAGAGCGTACACAAGGTTTTTCTAAGATTTGACCTGGTGACCTAGTTTTTGACCCCACGTGACCCATTTTCAAACTCGTCCGAGATATCATCGAGACAAACATCCTGACCAACTTTCATGAGTATCCGACTCAAAATGTGGCCTCTAGAGCGTACACAAGGTTTTTCTAAGATTTGACCTAGTGACCTAGTTTTTGACCCCACATGACCCATTTTCGAACTCGTCCGAGATTTCATCGAGACAAACATCCTGACCAATTTTCATGAGTATCCGACTAAAACTGTGGCCTCTAGAGCGTACACAAGGTAAAAAGTTGACGACGGACGACGCACGACGCACGACGCACGACGCACGACGGACGACGGACGCCGGACACAGCACGATCACAATAGCTCACCATGAGCACTTCGTGCTCAGGTGAGCTAAAAATATCATCTGTATATTCCCAAAGCCTTATAATTTTCATTCATACAATCCCAGTACTACGGCCCAGGTCGACACTGACGGGAAACACGGTCTATTTTTACATGAGCAACTCCTTCATTTACATACCAGAAATACACAGACAAAGGTTCAAACATAGCGATCTAAGAAGACATTATGGAAAATAATTACAATGTTATATGTTTGTTGTGCTATGGAATTTAAGCGTCATTAGTCACGTGCCAGTCACTTAACATTCCCACAATGCTGTTTTGATTTTTGCGCGAAATCTAAAATTAGCTTAAGAGGCTACGTAGCCTTTTAGGGGAGTGCCATATTTTTTTCAGTGATACATATATTTTTTAATTTGGTGTGATGTGAAAAAATCTAAATACCCACCTTTAAAGTAACAGCTCACAATCATATTCATGTGATTCCTGGATTTCACCAGTACTAGGATAGGACCGGAAGTGCCTTGCCCAAGGACACTCTCTCGAAAACTCCCGTGGATCCAGTGAGGCTCGAGCACAGAGACTCTTGATCACGCACCCTACACTTTTACCACTGAGCTACGTTGGGTCCGTCAGAATTTAAAATGATGCAAAGAAAAAACATCTGCGTGTAAAAAAAAAAAGACCCTGTGGATTGGAATTAATAAAAAGTATTGAATTGATAATAAGGCTCGTTCATCTTTGTAACATTAGTTTGACGGAGTTTATGTGGGAAAGTAGCCAGTCGCTCTAGTCTTTGGGAGAATACTGTCCAAAGCACTCGTAAAAATTAACTCTAGGAAAGAACTGGTGGGTTCACTGGGCTGGCGGGCGCTGTGATATAACTGAAATAATATTGAAAAAAGTGTTAATGACCCAACTTCAATTAAACTGTTTCTCCTAGGTTCTTTCACTTTTTGTTGTATGTCTTGAATTGGCCTGTTTAGAAATGTGTTCGTCTTGGACAGATCGGATTCATCGTCCAAGGTTGCGTTATTATGTATAGAATTATCCCAATTTCGCTAAAAAATGGACAAGATCTTCAATCAAAACAGGTCACGTATAATTTTCAATTACAGAATAGCTTCTTCACTCTCTTTCCCGCTTGATAGTTTCAATTAAATGAAAAATCACGTTGACTACTCTGCTATTTCATCATTGATATTTTGCAAAGTGTACATTGTTTACATTGAAGCAAATAAATGTATTGTATTGTATTGTATTGTATAACAGAAGAATCTCTTTAATTAAGATTGATCATTTTTGCGTGACAGACTTGTTTATTGCAATTAAACGGATATAACCAGGTCATAAACATCTGTGCGCAACAATATTGTTTTGTACTGGACAAAGTTGTTATGCATGTACATCTTCGAAATATCAGCCCTTAAGGTATATACGTAAATACATGTAATCGTTGCATTTCAAAATATTTGGCCAGTAAAAACCTTGGAACTGCTACATGTATTTAAAAGGGTTCTTTAAAATCACAGTAGAACAAGGAGAAAAGGTACGAGTGGTGAACAGCAATTTATCTTCTTTCCGCGATGCTGTCTACGTATTTCAAAGATAACTTCAATTATTTTAGTCACGTTTGACTCGTTCTTTGCCCTTGATACAGTTGTATTCAACATGCTCATTTTCCCTATTCATATATTAGTAATGGTATGGAAGTCAAATTAGTAATCATAATTGAATAATGGCTACTTTCACGTTTTATTTTCGACCTTTACAGTTGTCACTGGACCAAGATTTTTATTTCGTGCTCTGACCCTTAACCGAACGCTGTCGTGATTTTATGACTCTGTGGAAGACAGGCTTTTGAAAAAGAGGGAGAGGGACAAAGTGCTGATAATCGGCTTTTTACTGTCCCCTTTTTTCCACATTGTTTTATATCCTAATGCTATTATTTTAGCTACAATTGATTTTGTCGTTTGGAAAAGGTTTCAAAGTGGGAAGGCCTGAAATTTTATTTCTCCGGGTGAAAGGGTCAAACTGGACAGAGTCCAGAATAAGATCTCAATCCAAAAATGTCATGTAAATTGAAAGTCAGGACAAACAGGTCAAAGGTCAAAACGATCTCGATCAACTCTTCACCCGAACACAAAATTTTAAACCTTTTAAAATTGACAGCATTTGCAGACGACAAACTAAAAACTGGCTCGAGTGATGGGATTCTTCTCTGAAAAAGGATACAAAATATTGTAGGAAAAGGAGAAAATGCTGGAAACCAGCATTTTCTCCTTTCCCAACAATGTTTTCAAATACATGTACCTCCCTGCCCAGGGTCGTAAAGCACGAGATTGTGTGCTGTCCCGATTAAATCTAATTGACATAGAGAATTTATGGATATGTCCATGTCATAGTTTTTATCAAGACATCCGATTACAAAGTGATACCCATCTTCGATATGGCTGTTTTTGAAAGCAAAATGGTGGTTTCCCTTTACTCCATAGATACTCATTTCTACGTATTGCTTGTAGGAGCCTTTGGAAAACATTGTGGCAAAAGGTGAAATTGCTCGTGACGAGCAATTTCACCTTTTGTCACAATGTTTTCTATGCTATCAAAAGGTGTCATATACACATAAGAAACGGCTTCATCGTCAATTTGAGATACCATACCAAATGCCTCATGGGGTAAAGGGCTAAGAAAAAATTAGCGGTTAGTTCTTTACCAGAGAACTCATTTTAGATTATCTTTAGATTCTTCCACATTGTTACGTTTGCAGACCATAAATTAAAGTTTGCTCAAACGATAGAATTCATCTTTCAAATGATAAAAAAAAAAAAATGCTGGTTGACGGCATTTTCTCCTGTTTTAACAATTATTGTTTGAGGGGTCTTCTTTCCCGGGCTCATAAAACACGGATTATTTGGTAAAGGATCCGGTCGATGTGATCAAATTTTCTGGAAAATGGAGAATATGATGGCAAGCAGCAATCTCCCCTTTTTTCGACAAAGGTTTCTATTTCTTTTTTTAGCAGAAAATCGTTTTAGCGAGTGTTGCCTGTAAATGCTTCAAACACAGAATATCGAGAATTTTGTCGTTTGGTAAGGAGAAAAGAGCAAAAATTGTCATTTTTTTTTTATTTCAAGTTTAAGCTCGAATAAATTGCCGTGAATTGCCTTGCAAAAAAGATAGTCAGATTTGTTGTACGTGTTTGATTCCAATTTACAGTACACGTTAAAGAGTGTTATAATCCAAACTTCAAAGTTAACGTTTTAATCTCAATGATTGGAATTAAAGGACAATCGTCTTAACAGGTAATCCGCTAACTGATTATCGCTACTAAAATTACTTTACTGACAGTATGGGTATAAATCCGATTTCATTGATCTCACAACCTGATCTTGATCCATTCTGTCCGGTATATCAAGATATTCTTGTCAGATATAGGTAGTATTTATTTATTTATTTATTTATTTATTTATTTATTTTCAAATTTCGTGCATTTCTTTTTTTTTTTGTTTGTTGAATTCTTTTTACCCCGTCAGTGCAAATGGGAGAAAATTGCTGCTTTTGTGGACAACATTGATGAAGATGAGACGACACAGATGGTGTACCCTGATCCTGAATCTGTTCAGTCATGAATTTCGGTATAATACTGAAACAATATTTCTAAGTTCAATGGAATGTATTTCGGTTGCTGGATTGTTTGGTTGATTAGTTGTTTGTTTGTTTGTTTGTTTGCTTGTTTGTTTGATTGGTTGGTTGGTTGGTTGGTTGGTTGGTTTAGTTGGTTGGTTAATTGGTTGGTTGGTTGGTTGGTTGGTTGGTTAACTGGAGGGTGGGTGTATAATTGGATAGTTAAATGCGTGGGAAGTTGGCTGGATAGATTGACGGGTTGATCAATCGGTCGGCCTGGCGAACTTGCGAGTGTAGGCGGTCGGTCGGTCGGTAGGTCAGTCGGTTGTTCTTTCGTTGGATCGATCGATCGATCGAAAGGTTTATTTATTTATTTATTTATTTATTTATTTATTTATTTATTTATTTATTCATTAAATAACTAATTCATTTATTTAATTATTCATTTAACCCTTTCCCAAACGACAAACTTTTGGACTAGACCAAATTGAAAGCATTTGCAGACAACAATTCAACTCTTGCTGAAAAGATGATTTCAATCTATGATAGGGTAGAAAACATTGTGGGAAAAGGAGAAAATGCTGGTTACCAGCATTTTCTCCTTTTTCCACAATGTTTTCAAAAGGCTACTATTTCAGACTCGTAAAAACCAGGGATTGTTTGGGAAAGGGTCAAGTATTTTTTCTTCATTTTAAAACTGCTGATCGATGCCATTTTCCGATAAACAGATATTTACTACCAGTTTTATGTAACTGCGTGTTTAAATTCAATAAGATGGCTCGAAGAAATTTGATAGCTGCCATTTTGTCCAAGAATTGAATATTTCGAATAACTCAGGGCGTGTAATAATACTCCTAAATTGGATCGGAAATTTAAATTTTACATTTTTCAACCATTAAGGATGGTAACGTATTAGAAAGTCTGGACCTCATTGGGTGACAGCAGTGGGGTGGATTATCGAATTGCACATAAAGCATGCTTTTATAATCATTTATCAATCTATTATTGGCCAAAAGACTTAAGGTCAGAGGAAAAATTAAATATAACTCAATTGATGGGGTGTATCTTCGACAGCGTACAAAACACGGTTTGACTAACCATTTACCACACAATGACGACTTTTGACAACCCTGAGGTAGAAGTCTTTTTGAAAATATTGTGGGAAAAGGAGAAAATGCTGGTAACCAGCATTTTCTCCTTTTCCCACAATGTTTTCTAAAGGCTTCTTTCTCAGGGTCTTCAAAAGTAGGGATTGTGTGGTAATGGGTTAAGGTAGTAGACCCCTAATAGTTCTAGTGCTGCATTGCATAAAATTTTCTCGATAGTTGATAAATACGGATTTATACAGGTATAATACTTTTGAACATTTTTAACCGACCAGAAATTTCTTTATGCCATTCTTGAAATTATATGTAGATACTTTTGTTAGTTTCCAGAAAAGGGAGGTAATTACTATCTCTCTTTGTAATGAAAATATAGTGGTTTTAGATTTATAAATGATAATTCTAGAAAAGACAATAAGGGAAAAGTGGGTTGGTTAAAGCAGTACAATAACACTCGTTTTTAATCTTAGCAAATTTTGTAGGATAATATTATTGTGGAAATAGCTGTTTTCTATTAGGGGTCTACTACGTTAATGGAAGTTGTAGAAATTGTTAGCCAGTCCATTTTGAATATAAATAGCTTGGCATTAGATTAAATTTCTTCAACTGTAAAGTCATAATTCCATAGGTATTTTTTTTTTTCATCGCTCGTCATTTCGACTTTGGAATTTTGACAACTGTCCAGGAAATAAAATGGACCTGTCAATCATACGTAAACTTGAAATTCTTAGGAAAAACACCTTATTTGATTAGAAGCATGTCCTTACGTTCAAAGTAACATTAGTTCAAACAGTAATGGTTTCCTAATGGGTACATTATACGCTTAATGTGATTTTACGCGACACCGCTTATTACTCTTTAACGGTAATTGTTTTTTCTGACGTGAAATTGTCTTTCTGTCAGTCACGTTCTGGGTCGGTTTTTAGCAACAATTCTGAAGGAAATTCTTAGTCCACTTGTCAAGAATTTTCTAAAATGGAAAGCAACATTGAAATTAAGAGGTAGTCTGATTGGATAAACAATATAGATATAAGATCTATTATATAAGATCTATTAATAATATAGGTTATTTTAAACAAAGTTAAAAAGCTTTCTTATGTCATTGGACTTCTAATTAAATGCTTACACTCTTCCACTATTATGTTTTATATCAAATGAATATACATATACCTTGTTCATTTACAACTAATATTATATTGTCTGTGTATGTCTTTGAAATGATGTTATATTGTTGTATGAGTTATATTGCAAATTTATGGCTGTGTGCTCTGGATGTAAAGTGATATACATGTGCGTGGGTGTGTGTGTGTGAGAGAGAGAGAGAGAGAGTTGTTGTAGTTGTTTTTAAGAAGGCCATGTTGAAAATAAGATTTGTACATATATGTCTTAACATGTTACCTTCTCTAAATAGTTATTATTTTTATTATTATTATTATTATTATTATTATTTTTAAGCCAATCGAACGTTGTGTTAATTTTTGAATTCAGTATTATACTTAAAAGATTGAAATTAACTTATAACCAAACTACAAAATTTTAGGTTTGTCCAAATCGAAAGCATTTGCAAATGACAAAATAAAAGTGACTGAAAATTTAATCAAATTACAGTTCCTTCGTTGAATTCTTTCTAAGGTCGCGTACCATGTTTTAGTTAAATTTGTTTAATTGCCCGCAAAAAGTTTTCAGTACGAACAGCTAACAAAATAAGGCAAAGAATTGTAGCCGCTTCGTCTGCAAAGAGTTCAAGAGTTTTTAACTCGCAGGCATTCAAATGAAATAAACACGATTGTTCTGTAATTGGAGAGCAGTTATTCTACCGCCCGTACAGTTAATGTTACGACTTTTTAATGACTTTCAAAACATTTAAATTGTAATTTAAAGGTGAAATCTTCATCAAACACTGATTGAAATACGCGGTCAACACACACAGAAGTCAAGAGGTGCAATCTTGTCCCCCAATCACCCGTTTTGTAATCGCATTCCGCGCGTCAATAACATCTTGTTAGCATTCTATTTATACTCTTTACCACGCTGACCCGAGCTTTGACGACCCCGAAGAAAGAACGTTTTTGAAAACATTGTGGGAAAAGGAGAAAATGCTGGTAAACAGCATTTTCTCCTTTTCCCACAATTGTTTTCGACTCAATAATAAGTAAGTTTTATCGTTTGAGCCACATTTGATCTGTCTGTAAATCATTTGTTGGATCATATTTATCCAACAATGCTTTGATATGGACAAGTCTAAGATTTCGTGGTCTGGAAAAACTAAATCTCTATTTGACGAGTTGTTGATTTGAAAAATTTTCGATTTTTTCATTTGAAAGCATTTGCGACATGAATATGGGTCAAATGATGATATATCTCTGATAGGGTGGAAAATAATGTGGAAAAAGGGTAAAAAAAAAAATGCTTGTTATGGCCTTGTCTCACACAGTGTGCTAAAGCCGTCACTGTCAAAAGTTTAGGATCGCGTTGTAAAGAGTTACCATTCCTTTAACTCTTTACCAAATGACAAAATTTTAGACTTGTTCAAATTGAAAGCATTTGCAGACAACAAATTTAATGTTACTCAAAAATTGAAATGTAATTTGGGAGGGGTAGAAAACATTGTGGGAAAAGGAGAAAACGCTGGTAACCAGCATTTTCTCCTTTTCCCACAATGTTTTCAAAAGGCTTCTTCCTCGGGGTCGTGAAAACCAGATATTGTTAGGTGAAGAGTTAAGTCTATACCAGACGAACAAAATATATATTTGTCCAAAAATCAAATCATTGCAGACGACAAATGTATTACAACGGGATTTGTCTTTCAAGTATCGGAAAACCGTGTGGGAAAAGGAGAAGATGCAGGTAACCAGCATTTGATTCTTTTCCCACATTGTTTTCAAATATTTTCTCTCCTATGGTTAGTAACATTCGACATTGTTTGGTAAAGAGTCAGTGACAATACGCGCGCAGTCAGATACAAGTTTCATGGGCGACGATCCCCGGGTGGCTTTTCAGTGTTACATTGGCACTCTCTATGCCTAAATGAGTGAAACAGACCATTACAATGTTGTACAGACTTTTTTTTTAACCTTTTACCATACTATCCCTGATTGACATTGATGGTTGGTTGGTTGGTTGGTTGTATTGGAGTTTAATGCCATTTTAACAGCTAAGGTCATATCATGGCGGTCGATGACGCACATGTGTTTCCTGGCTTGCTCACACCGGTACTAACACAACTTTCTTTCCAAAGCCACCGACTACTTCTCTCATATGCTTAAGCAGAGGTGAGAGGCGAAAAGAAAGAAAGTTGGCCTCAACCGGGTATCGAACTCACAACCACCAGATCATGAGTCCAACACGATCACCACTGAGCCACCCGGGCGGGCCTGACATTGATGGAGAATGCTTTTGAGAACATTGTGGAAAAAGGAGAAAATGATGGTAACCAGCATTTCCTCCTTTTCACACAGTATTTTCTATCCTGTCAAGATAAAATTTCATTATTTTGAGTCACATTTAATTTGTCGCCTACAAATGCCTTCAGTTTGGACTAGTGTAAAGTTGTCATCGTTTCGTAAAGACGTATTCCTTTGCCAAACAACTTAACCCATTACCAAACAATCCCTACTTTTGACTCCCCATGTGAAAGAGGCCTGTAGAAAACATTGTGGGAAAAGGAGAAAATGCTGGTAACCAGCATTTTCTTCTCTTCCCACAATGTTTTCTACCCTTCACAAAACAAATTTTAAATTTTCAGTCACTTTTATTTTGTCGTCTGCAAATGCTTTCGATTTGGACAAGCCTAAAATATTTTCGTTTGTTAAAAGGTTTTTACGACCCTCACACAGTAAGCTTTAAAAAAAAAAACATTGTGGAAAAAGATGAAGATGGTGGTAACCAGCATTTTCTATCTCTCCGACTATGTTTTTTTGTCCTTTCACTCAAAAATTCCATCATTTCACATTTCATTAATCGTCTGCAAGTGTTTTTATATTAAACCCTAGGCTGCTGAGCGCGACTCACTGACCTTTTGCGGACAGTGTAGATCAAGATCAGACTGCACAGAACGTGCAGTCTGATCTTGGATCTACACTGTCCGATAAGGAGATATTATTTCCAAAAACATAACTTCGAAATAGCAATACTTTGATTTTTACTATCGTACTGAAAAGTTTATTCTAGTTATTCAGCAGGATCAGGGTTAGATAAATCGTCGGTTTACTTCAAAAACCTCGTAACTACAGCTTGTTTCAAGCTGTAGTTACGAGGTTTTTGAAGTTAACCCTTTCCCAAACAACAAACTTTTGGCGGACTAGACCAAATTGAAAGCATTTGCAGACGACAATTCAACTCTTGCTGAAACGATGATTTCTGTCTATGATAGGGTAGAAAACATTGTGGGAAAAGGAGAAAATGCTGGTTACCAGCATTTTCTCCTTTTCCCACAATGTTTTCAAAAGGCTACTGTTCCAGACCCGTAAAAACCAGGGATTGTTTGGGAAAGGGTTAAACGACGAAATGTAAAATTTCATCCTTTGGTAAATATAGCTTAAGAGGCTTCGTAGCCTTTTAAGGGAATACCACCCCCACCCCCTAAAAGAATGTAATTTTATAATTCTTAATTATTGATGATTTGCATTGTTTTTTCATATAAATTTCAGTCATATACATGTGTATGTATATTTTAATTTGGTTTGATGTAAAAGATCTAAATAACCACCTTTAATCTTTCAGTGCCAAATATAGATAGGGATTGCGACTTTAAAAAGCATTTGGGATGAACGAGTAATTGGGATTAACAAAGGTTAACCCTTGCACAAAAAATCCATCGAACTTTCTCAATGTAGCAGTAAGATCAAAATAAGAGAAATTTTGGACTTCTTTTGTAAAGAATGTCTCTTTAGAGCGTACAGTGTGGGTAAAAGATCAACCTGCATAGTTTATGTGGTCTGATCTTAATCTACAATGGCCGAAAAGTAACAAAAGTTGTGACAGGCACTTTCGGGGTTAAAAACCGATGCTAGAATCCAATCCTAATGCTAAAGGTTTCATGGTTTATCATTTGATTGGCTTTTGCTTTCTCTCTCAGCTGAACATAATGATGGCTTCTCTTGAAATATAGAGAGAAAGAAAGGAAAGAAAGGAAAGAAAGAAAGCAAGCAAGAAAGAAAGCAAGCAAGAAAGAAAGAAAGAAAATAAAAGAAAAGAAAAGAAAAGAAAGAAAGAAAGAAAGAAAGAAAGATAGAAAGGAAATAACCACAAATTGAAATATATTTCACATTTTCTTTCTTTCTGTATAATATTACATTTATTTTTGTACCTATCACTATGTAACATAATTTGACATTTGTGAGTTACGAGGCATTTTGACAAAATACAAACAGAGCGATAGAAAGAGAAAGACAGATCTAGTAAACTATTACAAAATTATGCAAAAAATTTGCAACATTAAAGTATAAGAACATAAAATGATCAACTTTTGTGGTGCAGTAGAAAAATCCAAGTCGTTTCAAAACGAAAGCAAAAACTGGGAACAGGTCTTCTCGGATTAACTCTTTATCCATCCTCGGAACTCAGGTTTACGTTACTCTCCATGCATTACCCCTGGGATAATTGACTAGCAAATCTTCGTTTCCTATATATATTTATATGGTCGGAAAGTACCCTTATAGCCAATCGAAAAGATCGGTAACATATTCATTCTCGCTTGTAGGAAGGGCAATTTCATTTCTTTAGTTACTAAAAACGAAATGACGGCATATTTGTGATAAAAATAGTTTAAACTTTCTCAAAGAAAAACTGAGATTACCAATCAAAATGCTTCATGAATCATTCGTGAGAACGAGAAAACGCCAGCCAAATAACCCAGGGGCGATTACAGCATGAATTTAAACTGGGTCAACGAGGAGGCTCTTTATCAGACCTCAGAATTAATCCAATTTGTTCTAGTTGAAAACGGCTGCAGACGACATATCTTATTGAGCCCAAATCGAGACATATACTTGTACCTTCTGACGACAGGAAAAAAACATGAATCCATTACCACACAATGCCAACTTTTGACGACCCTGAGAAAGAAGCCTTTAGAAAACATTGTGGGAAAAGGAGAAAATGCTGGTAACCAGCATTTTCTTCTTTTCCCACAATGTTTTTTACCCTTCTCAAAAACAAATTTCAAATCCTCTGTCACTTTTATCGTGTCGTCTGCAAATGCTTTCGATTTGGACAAGTCTAAAATACTGTCGTTTGGTAATGAGCTAAGGGTGACCACCATTTTCTCCGTTACCCACCATGTTTTCAAAAGCTTTCTTTCGGCAGGGTCGTTAAAGCGAGAAAGTATATGCGAAAGGGTTATTTCACAAATGTACATTGTCCAAACCACACTCTAGTGAACTGACACCTTCATCAGAAGAATCTTCGAAAACTTTAGATTTCATAAAACTGTCCATTTCTTCATCTTCGCTTACAGCACATTTCTTACCAAACACGTGTTTGATATATGACGTCATATCCGGCATTCGAGGAGCACTATCAGGAGAACTTTCCACTTCAGAGTGATCCGAGCTATGACTGTTTAAACCTCGCTTATTTAAACGTTCGCTGAATGCACATTCATCTTCATCATATTCATCGTCTGTAGATATACTGTAATCTACTAGTTTTGTCGAAGGACGAAAATAGTATTCCCTATCAGCTGCCGTGTCAGCACAAATACTCATGTCGGATGATGTACTGTCTATAGATGTTGATGACGCTGGACACTGAACGGACGAACCATCTGAACTGTCGTCATGTCCAGAATCAACCTCCTTTCTCAGTCGATCATCCCAGATTTCTCGACAGTCATCTACAATTTGATACCCTGCGTTACGTCGGCAATCAATGACCTGCCGTTGGAAGTGGGCTTCGGCTGTTTTCTCTGCATGAAATGGTGTTGGCTTTGTTGTAGAATAAAAGTTGTCGACCTTGCGTTTTCCAGGTAAAATATATCGTGTAAAAGGTAATATTCTTCGAGCTCCTTTTCTAATGTTCGACTCTACATCATTACTATTCTCTTCTCTCTTCTCGTTTTTGAAAAAGTTCAAAAAGTCAGAGACAGATTCTTGATTCACATTTGGTACCCTGCTCGGCGTATCTCTGTTAACATTGCCTTGCACTCTTCCACCAGGAATTCTGTCCACATACCCATAATCTACACGATATATTTTATTTGGATGTCTATCCTTCAAATTATTGGAACTTCTCGTTTTCCTGGATTGTTTGATTTTACGCCTATGTTGTGTTTGAGTAATCTTGCCTTGACGAACCTTGGCACCACTCTGTTGTTTTGATAGGACTGGCGATAGTTCATGCTGATTACTTTCTTTTTTATTTTCCTCGGCAGTTGCCATGACTTTAAAGAATTTCATGAAAGTAACAAGTTTTGTTCTATCCACTTTCGACAGAAATTCTTCAAAACTTGTGTCGCTAGATTCGCTGCTAGACGATTCAACTTTGATATGTTTATCCGTCGAAACGAGGCGCACTACTTTCTTTCTGCAGATTGTATCTTTACTCGGTAACTTCTGTCTCTGTCCAATCGGATCAGTTTTTCGAAGCACAAATCTATTATTGTTGTCGTCCCATTTCTTCATTTCGCCTAGAATCCTTGTTTTACACGTAAGCGCTCGTTCTCCATCCTGAGTGACTTCATAGATTGTAAACAAATGGCGATATTCTTTTTGTATCCCAGTCTTCTTCAGCACCATCTTGATTACGTCACCACATGTTGTGTACTTTGTTGCTCCTTTGACAAATCTGGTGGCACCATCTATTCTGAGTGGAATTCCTAAGTCTTTGAGACTTTTTGCATCCGTCATCTGAAAGAAAAAAAATGGAATGAAACAACTGAAACTATAGAACGTGTGAGAAACTTAACTGATAACCACTTTTAATGTATTTACTACATATCTATTCAACGATGTTATCTTTTCTTCCCATCTTTAACGATCCTGGAAAAGAGGTCTGTTAAAAACATTTTGGGAAAAGGAGGAAATGCTGGTAATGCTTCATTTTTAAAACAATGCTGACCTAGGTTTCTGAAGGAAATTAGCGGTCAAAGTTCTTATCGTGATAAATCAGTTGTTAATTTTAACCGCTGTTAGACTCAAACAAAAGTCAAAACTATGCAAGTTTCTTTGGAACTATTTTTGTTCGTAATGTACCTGTCAAAGTAAGTGCAGAGGCTTTATGAAAATTTCACTGCACATGATACATGTATGCCTCTGATTTAACACATTTTAGACAATAATTCTTGTTATTCAGTAACGTGATAAAAAGAATCGGACACTGATTGGTTTTTGAGGTAAAAATTTATTAAACTCGTCCATAAAAAAAAAATGTTATTAAGCTCGCCAAAGGCTCGCTTAATAACATTTTTGTAGACTCGTTTAATAAATTTGTATCTCAAAACCAACTCATGTCAGATCCTATATTTATCACACAAGAGCAAGCTTTAACTCAGTTACCAGACGACAAAATTTTAGTCCTTTCCAAATTGAAAGCATTGGCAGACCACAATTTCAATGTGGTTAAAATGGTGCAATTGTTTATTGATGGGATAGAAAACATTGCGGGAAAAGGAGAAAATGCTGGTTACCAGCATTTTCTCCTTTTCCCACAATGTTTTCAAAAGGCTTTTTTCTCAGGGTCATCAAAAGTTATCATTGTGTGGTAAAGGGAAAAAATGGTGGCTCTGTAAAAAAAACTGTCATCCAGGGCTTGGTTCAACAGCTTTTCTATATGTCAATATCGTCCGAAAAATGAAAGTAAATATCAATTTTATATTTATTTCCATAGACGCAATAAAATGATATTACGATACTGGTAGCCAAAGAGTCTGGTCTATATGTCTCGACCTATCAGTACTTTGATGAAAGGTCGGGTTTGCTTTACTTCAGCTTTCATGACAGGAATAATGATCTGTGGCGTGCGATTATGACGTCGGCCATGACAGGTATAGAAATTGTCCACAAAATTAATGGCGGCTTGGCGCGAAGAGTTTCGTCCCACAGACAAAAAGGTCTTACGTGGATTTGAAGAAAATAACCGCTGTAACATTTGAAAGACTACGATAATGCCTTGGCACACGAAAGACAATGAGAATGTCTTGGCACCGTCACGCAATCATTTGATAAATTACGTGAGGGCGCCTAAATCACACCTCCCCCACTCTCTCTCCCCCTGTCCGTCAGTCTGTCTATTTGTTCTCTCTCTCTCTCTCTCTCTCTCTCTCTCTCTCTCTCTCTCTCTCTCTCCATCGCGCGAAGGCTGACGATGATTCACATTGTAAGATCCACGTAGTGATCGTAACCTTGGCTCGCGAAGATGTGGTAAACACTGTAGGGCATCGACAAAGTGTAGATAACTAACATTTTCTGCTTTCCCCACAAAGTTTTCAACTAACTTGTAGACTAAGTCTCTCACTTGTGATACATTCATCTTTGGCAAACGCCATTAATCCTTTGCTACACAATCCCGACTTTTAACACCCCCCCCCCCCCGTGAACGAAGGCATTTGAAAACATTGCGGGAAAAGGAGAAACCAGCATTTTCTCCTTTTCCCACAATGTTTTCTTTCATTCTTAGGACAAATTTCAATTCTTTAGCCACATTTATTTTGTTGTCTACAAATGTTTTCAATCTGGACCCATATAAAATTTTGTCGCTTGGTAAAGAGTTGATATGATGAGTTTAAACTGCTGTCTTCTAGGAAATAGTTAAGATTAAGTTGATCAAAATCATGACTTCTTCAGAACTTTTTTTTATCATATACTTAGCAGTGAAATCCTGGAATTTACCAGTGTAATAAATTTTGATATCATCACTAGTGACGATATCAACTTTCACTTTCACTTCCTGCCGTTTTGTTCTTTTAAATTATGCATTCATCCACACTATGTCCCTGATTTCTTCTCTCTATCCAATGTATTGATTTCGATTTTCAAACGTTAAGTTAAAGATAATAATGTTAATGAGGTATATAATAAATAGAATAATAAACTGGTTATTTTTGATATGAAAAATATCTCACTCGGATGCGTCGTAATGCCTTAAAAAAAATTCATGCTGCGCACTCGTTTTTTCAACGCCTAACAACGCATCCTCGTGAGATATTTTTCATATCAAAAATAACCAGCTGATTATCCTCTTTTTATCATACCAATGAAATTAAAGTACATGTAAATGAATCACAACACCAATTGTGTTCTGTAGAAGATAGGAGTACAGTCCATGTCGAAGATCTGAATCCACCCACCTTCGATATGTAATTATAAATCCTTAAACACTACAATTCTCCGAGCTGCATGTGGATGAATCGGATGCTGAATGTTATCTAATATTAAAATTATCTTTTCACCAACTTTAAACGAAACTGGACAAAAACAATTAATGGGTAGTGCTCTATGGACAATAGTCACGTGACAGTTTATTGATGCCTCGTTTTGGGTTTTACGACATTTTGACAAATTGATAGCTACAGGATGTCCATGCCTGTCTCCATAATTGATACTGTCAATCGAACATCAAACCACGGTCTTCGATAACATCAGAACGAGACTATGACGAGATCAAAGCTGAGATTGTCGCAATGCATTTTGGGATTACAAGGTAAATTACATTGTATACTTAAAGTTTGTAAAAATCTTTATCGGGCAATTGTTTAGAATCAATTTACAAGCCTATACAATGTGCAATCGCGATTCTAAAATGTCATCATTTATAACACAAGCAAATCTGACTACAGTAACATACAGATAGTGAAACAAAAAAATAAATAGATAGATAGATAAATAAATAGTTACATAAATAAATAAATAAATAAATAAATAAATAAATACATGTAGATCTAAATAAATAAATGAATGAATAAATAAATGAATACACGAATAAATAAATAAATAAATAAATAAATAAATAAATAAATACTTGTAGATCTAAATAAATAAATGAATGAATAAATAAATAAATGAATGCACGAATGAATAAATCAATCAATCAATCAATCAATCAATACATGAATAAATAAATAGATAAATAAATAACTAAATAAATAAATAAATAAATAAATTCCACAACTTTTTCTGCATATTTTTCGAGCTATCTCTAACAAATATACGAGACAGAAACGTGGAACTTATGAAGCAAATGTCAAAAACTTTTCCAAAAGTATGGGTGTAAATATGGAAGAAGGAACAAATACTTGTAACGAACCTGTTTTCTCTAAAACCCATTAGCACCCACGCTGCTTGGCGCGACTTGCAGACTTTTTGCGGACAGTGTAGATCAAGATCAGACTGCACAGAACGTTCAGTCTGATCTTGGATCTACACTGTCCAATAAAGAGATTTATATCATCCCCAAAATAACCTTGAAATAGCAAATTTTGGGATTTTACTTCTGAGTTAAAGGTATCGTCGAAGTTATTCAACAAAGCCTTTACCAAACGACAAATTTATAGACTGGTCCAAATTGAAAGCATCTGCATACGACAAAAAAAAAATGTGACTGAAGAATTGGAATTTGATTTTTGTAAGGGTAGAAAACATTGTGGGAAAAGGAGAAAATGCTGGTTACCAGCATTTTCTCCTTTTTCCCACAGTGTTTTCAAAAGGATTCTACCCCAGGGTCGTCAAAAGTCGCCATTGTGTGGTAAATGATTAAGCCAGCGGGTTTACCGAGGATATTGTGTCTTTGTTACTTAAATTCCGAAAGTTAAAACATCAAAGACGTATTGAGAAAATATTGTGACATTAGTTAAAAATAAAGTCAATAATTTTTTTTATCAGCAGAAAAAGAAAAGACATGTTCCTAGACAACGGTTAAGATGATTTTAAGATATTTTCTTAAATGTGTCCAAACCCTTCTTGCTTGTGTGCTCGTTTTCGCTTTTTTTTAAAAGTAAGTTTCGATATATTTATTATTGCAATTTTCTTTGTAGCATATATTGCGGGAAAGGCAGAAAATGCTGGTAACCAGCATTGCTTTCTTTTTCTCACAATGTGTTCTTCCACTTCAAAAGGAGAAATCATAATTTGAGCTAACCTTTGCTCATAATTATATGGTCTGCCAAAGTTAGAATTTGTTGGATTTCAAAACATCGCTTAGTTTAACCCATTACCACAAAATCCCTACTTTTGACGCCCTTGAGAAATAGGCCTTTCAAAAACACTGTAGAAAAAGGAGAAAATGCTGGTAACCAGCATTTTCTCCTTTTCCCACAGTTTTTTCTACCCTTCCCAGAACAAATTTCAATTTTTCACTCACCTTTATTTTGTCGTCTGCAAATGCTTTCAATTTGAACCAGTCTAAAATTTTGTCGTTTGGTAAAGAGTTAAAGATAACAATAAGATTTTTGAAGTGATATTGTCACATCAGAGGATCCTATCGTTGTCAAATCTCGCAGGATTGAAGGAGATTTGACGAGATCTGAGAAAAGTTAAATAAATCGCTAAATCGGACAGTAAATCGAATGTTTTTACACGATATTAAATCATAAAACATCCGCTTCAGGGCGCACTGCTCTGTTGATCCATACGTTGCTTGGTTTTTGGTCTGTGTAACTCCTGTGAATCTGCAGAGATTAGACTATGTTTGAATTATTATTATTATTATTATTATTATTTTACGCAACCTTCAAGAATTCATTCATTCATTTATTCGGCAAATCAGCACAAAACATGCTTTTGGCCATAACAATATGTTATGAAAAATATGGCAAGAACACGAAGACTGGATGAAATATGAAAATATCATAAAAAAAATATATAGCGACAACAAAAAGTGAAAGCCACAAATCACAACGACAACTCTTATGTGCAGGTGCTCAGTGTTTCATTAATACCAGACTGGGAGGCTGTAGGGTTTATGTCTTGCCAAAATAAAACTCCCATACTCAGCACCTCGAACCCAGGACCTGTGTACATACACTTTCACTACTGTATCATGCAGGATCCGAAGGAAAGATGCACTTCATCCCATTATTTTACAATACGTTTTGTTTTTGGTCAATTCTCTTCATGACCAAGGCCTAAACTACCCCAGGATACCGCCGAATGTTAGAAAAAAAAAACTTAGAGTGGTTCTAAAAAAGGGTCGTTTTTTGTTTTCCTCTGGCTACCGTTTTTACGTTACTTAATGAATCGAAACTGGGTCAACGAGGATACTGTAGGACAAAATCTAATGCAGTCGTAAAGTGTTGTCTCGGATTAGCCTGCGCGGACTGCGCAGGCTAATCCGAGACGACACTTTACGCAAATGTCAGAATACCCCTTTAGGCGTGTTTCAGACCGTTTCGGGAGCTAGTCTGTCGGATTTTCGCCCTGTGTCGCGGACTGAGCTGCCGGGGCTCGAACACAGAAATCAATAGCGATATTCTGTTACCCGTTCAATCATTCTGTCATGGTGTCTTGGTTGACATGGGTCGCTTGACCCCTGTAAGGGACAGTCGGGGTTAAATTATTTTCCAGTACCCAATCTTTGACACTTGGATTCAATCATATATCTTTCAGAGTGTTGACGAGACTGTCATTTTGTCAGAAACTTTCTATATTTATGTTCATTGTTTGGTTTTTTTTTTTAAAGTTGTATGAGTGTGTTTCAATCTAGCTATGAAGACGCGTACACAGATGATCTGTTTTATATATACTACTCAACTTTTGCTTGGGATCAAAACCGAAATATCATTTTTTTTTTCGAATGGGCAAATCCGTTTTTTTCGCCTTTCATGATGTTTGAAAGAACTTTATTCTGTTTATTTGATATTGATTTCCTTTACTATGACCATAGATGAAATAAACTTGTTTTGGTTTGAATAAATTTGATTTTGAAACTATTATTCATTTTTTGTTTTGATCCCTAGCAAAAATTGAGTAGTATATTACTAACCCTTTCCCAAACGATAAATTTGGACCCTTCCAAACCGAAAGAGTTTGCAGACGACAATTTTGTGTCTGAAGAAAATGGCAGACAGTTCTCAAAAAGGATAGAAAACACTGTGGGAAAAGGAGAAATTGCTCGTTACGAGCAATTTCTCCATTTCCCACAGTGTTTTCAAAGGACTTTTACTGCAGACACGTAAAAACCAGGGCTTGTTTAGGAAAGGGTTAATACATTATAGTGTATTGTAAACTACCAGTAAATACTTCTCTATGAACCATGCTCTGGCGAAAGGGGGTTTAATGCATCTTTATCTCGAATGGTTCTTTGATATGCAAAACATTAACATGTAGCAAAAAGTATCTACACAGGTCAGCCAGCACAAATTGAGCAGGCAGACAGGAATCAAACCTGGCGGTGACGTTTAGTACGTATAGGCGCCACTTACCACACAATCCCTACTTTTGACGACCCTGAGAAAGAAGCCTTTAGAAAACATTGTGGGAAAAGGAGAAAAATGCTGGTTACCAGCATTTTTTCCTTTTTCCCACAATGTTTTCTACCCTTCACAAAACAAATTTTAAATTTTCAGTCACTTTCATTTTGTCGTCTGCAAATTCTTTCAATTAGGACCAGTCTAAAATTTTATCGTTTGGTAAAGAATTAAATCTGCAGTGTCCTCCAGTTAAATTTGCAGCCCGACGTCGATCTTCAAATCAACACTCGGATGGTTACGGGACAAACAAGTTCTTAGTTCTTAGTCTAATACTAGGAATTTTCTATTTTTGAAAATAATGTCATTAACGATTATTTAATACAAATAATTTCTCCAGTCAGAAAATGCATTTGCTTTCTTAATGTAGAATACGGTTCGCAAAAGAGTGCATATTTATATTATTGATAAAGTTCATTTCCAGATGTCAATCTGCAAAAGGGGTTTGTCGCACATTCAAGGGAGGCAATTCATGTCAACAATTTTTAAGGACTGCGTTTCCTCCCTTGTTTAATCTGCGCGCGGTCTGATGTAACGAAAACGAAATAGCGTGAGCAACAACTCGGATAGTGTAGAATGAAAACATTGTGGGCAAAGGAGAAAATGCTGGTTTCCAGCATTTTCTCCTTTTCCCACGATATTTTCAAAAGCCTCCTTTCTCAGATTTGTGAAACTCTGGAAACTTTTGTGAAAGGATTTAAAAATGGTATTTTAATTTGCAATTTTCAAGATACTGTTGAAGGAAAAGGGGATTTTTTCTTTTTTTTTTAATCAAATTCACAGAATCGTAAAAAGCTCGCAGTTTTTTGGTAATCAAATTACTTAATTTCTTTTTTGCATAAAATACAAACACAAGCATACCCAATGCATCTACACAAGATACGGACGAGATGTCAAAAGAAACTATGGATATCAATACAACAGGGGGAAAAAATCTGTCGGCAGTACGTGAAGTACTTCGCATTTTCCGAAGAAACATCATTTACATGGGAAAAACAAATACAAATTACGTTGACAAACAAACAAAGTACATGTTACGAGTTAGATACTTCTAAAACTTTTAGCTTGTAAGCGAGTCTGAATGCGACAATGTGAATGGTGTGGATTGGGATCAGACTATACACACAATCCGATCGCCGATTAACAAAGTGCCATACTTGACATTTCAAACTATTAAAATCGCATTATTTTTATTTTCCCCTGTATCTTTTCATTGTATGTTTTAGCAGTTTAACCCTATACTACACAATCCCTACTTTTGACGACCCTGAGAAAGAAGGCTTTAGAAAACATTGTTGGAAAAGGAGAAAATGCTGGTTACACTAGCATTTTCTCCTTTTCCCACAATGTTTTCTACCCTTCACAAAACAAATTTTAAATTTTCAGTCACTCTTATTTTGTCGTCTGCAAATGCTTTCAATTTTGACCAGTCTAGAATATTGCCGTTTGGTAATGAGTTTAACCCATTACCACACAATTCCTACTTTTGACGATCCTGGGAAAGAAGCCTTTAGAAAACATTGGTTACCAGCATCTTCTCCTTTTCCCACAATGTTTTCTACCCTTCACAAAACAAACTTCAAATTTTGAATTTTCAGTCACTTTTATTTTGTAATCTGCAAATGCTTTCGATTTTGACCAGTCTAGAATGTTGCCGTTTGGTAAACAGTTTAACCTTTTTCCAAACGACAAATTTTGAATTCTTCCAAACCGAAAGAATTTGCAGACGACAGTTTTAGATGTGGAGAAAATGGCAGAAAATTCTCAAAAAAGGTGGAAAGCACTGTGGGAAAAGGAGAAATTGCTCGTCACGAGCAATTTCTCCTTTTCCCACAGTGCTTTCAAAAGACTTTTACTGCAGACAAGTAAAAACTGGGGCTTGTTTGGGAAAGAGTTTAACCCTTTCCCAAACAATCCCTGGTTTTTACGGGTCTAGAAGAGTAGCCTTTTGTCAACATTGTGGGAAAAGGAGAAAATGCTGGTAACCAGCATTTTCTCCTTTTCCCGCAATGTTTTCTGCCCTAACATAGACAGAAATCATCTTTTCAGCAAGAATTGAATTGTCGTCTGCAAATGCTTTCAATTTGGTCTAGTCCAAAAGTTTGTCGTTTGGGAAAGAGTTAAACTAGGAACAAAAATGAACAGTACGTATTTATTTTCCTACCTTTATGAGCTGCATTGTGAACGATGTACTATGCCAAATATTTCAACTATTTATCCGATTTACATGTATATGTAACATAAACAGAACACCCTTCTAATTTACCACAATATAGGATAGTTAAGTTCTTTAGGGGATCATGTTCTTATTTATATGGGGATGGAATTTACTTACAAGTTACAATCATTGAATTTTCACATTTTAGAGTAAGTACTATTTCCTTTATAATTTACGCTAAATTTGCGTTAAATTTACTAAGTTGTGATATGACATTGATTTCTGAAAAGAGAGTCATTATATCTAAACAAATATGGTCAGAATTGAAAAATTAAGATTCGAAATTAATGAATAGTTCTACTGATTGGCTTTGTATGGAAATTATTGACTGCCTTCAACACAGCCTGATGTCTGCCTCGTGCCATAATTGCTCATGGAGACTTTCAACAGTTTTAATTGACACGAGTAATAATTTTCAAGCGTCAGGTCACAGTTTAAAGTCTAATTCATTAAAACAGTGCAAACTATTATGATACAAATTGTCGTAGACTAATTAATTCTTGTTAATTGGCCAACCCAGAACATTTCGGCTCCATACACCAAGCGTAATAATTGTTGTTACCAGTGTCACTCTGATTCCAGCCAGCTTGACTATCTAAATACGAGTATATTTAGTCAATTGAGTAAAACCCAACAAAAAGTTCGTATATATTCGAAAACTTTGCATGGTTGTCTATACCGTTTGTTTCAATCTGCTACTGATTTACAAAGATAAAAAAAAAAATCAATCTTATTCGTCCTTATTGATCAGTGATATCTGTAAAGTTTCAACTATGCCAGCTACAGCATCCAAACTAAAGGTTGGTAACTTTTATTGTACAATCCATTCGCTTAGTAACGTTACAGTTATCTAGTCTAGACGAACTTAACTCATTACCAAACGACAAGATTTTAGGTTTGTCCTAAACGAAAGCATTTGCAGACGACAAAATAAAAGTGACTGAAAATGTGAAATTTGTTTTGTGAAGGGTACTAAACATTGTGGGAAAAGGAGAAAATGCTGGTTACCAGCATTTTCTCCTTTTCCCACTATGTTTTCTAAAGGCTTCTTTCTCAGGGGGGTCAACAGTAAAGATTGTGTGGTAATGGATTAAATTCCTCTGTGGTCAAAAAATTTAAGTAATAAATTGTAGATTACATCATGAGAAACTAGAGGACATACACGTTCAAAACGAAAGTAAACAGAAAAGTTGCGAAAAGAGGTATTGCTGGTTTGATCCACAAACTAACCAAAAAATATTGCAAAAAAAAAACCCGACTAAGGATGAAAGGATTCATTTGTGACACTGTAGTGTGGGTGCAGAAGAAAATAAAAATTATTACCGTTTTCAACATTTACAACATTTTTTCTCAACTCTTTACCAAACGACAAAGTTTGACAAAACTATTGGGGCTGAAAGCTTTGTAAATTTTGGAAAGAATCTAAGGGTTGATCCTTTCCCAAACCTTCCCTGGTTTTTACGACCCTGGGATAGAAGCATTTTGAAAACAGTGTGGGAAAAGGAGAAAATGCTGGTAATCAATGTTTTTTACCCTGCTGAAAACAAATTTTATTTTTTTTTTTAGTTTCGTTTAATTTGCCATCTGCACGTGTTTTCAATTTGTTTAAAATTTTGTCATTTCATAAAGGGTTTAGATAAATAATTGCAGACTTGTCTTGTCTGTCTTGTAGGAATGTGTCGAGTAAAGGGTTAGCACAGGGTAGCTCATTTGGAGAATTGAACAATTACAGAGTTTAGATTTAGATACAATGGGTATTTATCTCGCCTGTAGTTATGAGCCAATTATCGAGGATCTCGACAATATAGTAGGACAATAGAATTGCAGCTGGAGTAACTAATTATTATTTACACCTTGAAAACTTATGTTATATATATTGAACAGCTATTGATTTGTGGGGTTTAAATATTGATATTTTATCTGATGGACATATGACCGTTGTTTGAATTTACAATTATCTAAACAGCAAGGAATATTGAAGGATAAATCTGTGTATGTATTTGGAATGGTTATAATTCTGTAAATTTAAAATGTGTTTTAACCCATTACCACACAATCTCTACTTAAGACGACCCTGAGAAAGAAGCCTTTGGAAAATATTGTGGGAAAAGGAGAAAATGCTGGTAACCAGCATTTTCTCCTTTTTCCACAATGTTTTCTACCCTTCATGAAACATATTTCAAATTTTCACTCACTTTTATTTTGTCGTCTGCAAATGCTTTCGATTTGGACAAGCCTAAAATTTTGTTGTTTGGTAATGAGTTAAATCGTATGCATAACAACGTATAATGCACTTATTCGTAATGATTGAATTTAATAAGAAATCTTACAAAAAGGGTTCATAAGCATTTTCGCATTTTCCGACCATTTTTTTTTTTCCTGTTGTCCACGAACCGTCTTTTATAATCTAAATATTTAGTTTACCAAAAACGAGATAGTGTGTTTCCAAAAGTGTTAAACTCTGTTCAAAATGACAAAGTTTTTGACAAGTCCAACTTGAAGTAACTTGCAAACGACGTAATCAAAAAAATTTCCAGTTGGTTAGAAAACATGGTGGGAAAAGGAGAAAATGCTAGTCACCAGCATTTTTTCCTTTTCCCTTAGGCTTCAAAAGGTCGTCAAAAGCAGGGATTGTTTGGTAAAGGTTTTAACTCTATACCAAACAATCCCTGATTTATACGGTCCTGAGAAAGAATCCTTTTGAAAACATTGTGGGAAAAGGAGAAAATGCTGGTAACCAGAATTTTCTCCTTTTCCAACAATGTTTTCTTCCCTGCTAGAAACAAATTTTCGCTTTTTGAGTAACATTTATTTTGTCGTCTGCAAGTACTTTCAATTTGGACCGGTCTCAAATTTTGTCGTTTGGGAAAGGGTAAAAAAAGCATATGTTTTTTTTTTTTCGCGGCTTCTGTAATTTGTATATTTGTTGTACCATGAATACGAAAGGAAAGTCACAAATTCTGCACTAAAATTGCAATTTAAGTTTACAAAAATTTGGCAGATACTATCGTTGCATATTATCGTGCAGTCTGATCTTAATCTACACTGTCCGCAAAAGGTTAGCGAGTCCCGCCAAGCAGTCTAAGGGTTAATAATCAAGAAGAGTGGTTTTTAATTTTCTTTACGCATTGGTATTTGAATTGTCATCAGCAAACGCTTTGGTCAGAAACACCCTTATAGCCCGGTAAAGAATTTGGTAAGAGGTGATGTCAATCTATCTAACATTAACTCGTTGTCTATTGCAGTTTAAATCCAGAATGGCGGATCCCAGACGTGTTGGTCGTGTATTCTGTGTTACTGGGGTGCAACAGACAGAGCCTGAAGAATTCCAGCCTTGCCATACAAAACAAAACGCCAGTCACTCTGACACCGAGTCGAACTCATCCGGATATATGTCCTCCTCGTCGTTTGATAACACTGGCGAAGAAAGAAGAATCGTCCCAAATGAGCACAAAGTATTCCAAATGTGGGAAAGGTGGAGTCAACACGTTCAGATACCAAAGAGTTCAACACCAAAAGATACTAGTATACGACGTGTAACTAACTCAAAAGAGAATCTACTAGCGATTCGGAAAACCCTCGGGAAAAACTGTTCATCTAGTCAAAAAGAAAGTACTACGAACAAAGATTCTTTTTGGGATATAGAGATTCCAGAACGCCTAGACTTAGATGAGAGAATAAAAGATAACAGACCGAACTCAGTACCAACTACAAAACACCACGATGCAGGTTCAGAAATTCCACAGAGCAAAACATGTATTCAAGAGAAGTCGACATCTAGTGCAACAACGGACTGGCGAAGAAAACCGTTTTTGACATTATCGAATTCGGATTCTGATCTAAGATCATGTGGACAAGAACGACAACTGCGAGGAGGATCGAGAGGTAGCTACAGTGATTCCAACATTTCTGAATATAACTGTTTGCCAAGATATAGAGTGACAGTCGACAAAAAGGAGTGTGTACTAAATATAGATCAAGAGAGAATAGACTTTTACGGCCAAGGTCTTCCTGTGGACGAATCCATGACTGAGTTTTTATCCAACGTGGACAAAGATAATTTAGCTGGAATTTTACAGTTCTACGACCATGTTACCAGCGAGTCTGCCTACAGAAACACGAAAAAGACAGCACCTCGCGTTGAAAGTGCTTACTTCTAAAAAAAGGACGAAAAAGTGACATACAAGAACAAGGGATTTAGTGCAATTATTCATTTCATTGTCCCATACTTTCACAATATTTCTTTTGTTGTGCTTCCTTTTCTTCAATGAGTTTTTGGTGATAATGACGATTAAAATCTTTGATAATCATAAATGCACGTATTACTGATTCAATTTATTTCTCCAAGATCGTCTTTCGAATATCGCAAGTCGTCAAATGTTCAAAATTGAAAGCTATCGTTGACACACGAAATATTATAAGTGGCACAAATTATTAGGTTGGAATTCATTTTACCAATCTAAACCATAATCCTGCTCTTGAAAATGAAACCGAGATTAAAAACCCGGTAGATGCAGTACTACTCAAAATTTGCTACGGATCACCCTAAATATTCACTCTAAATACATGTATATACGTGGCACGTATCATGTATGGTTACATAGCCACACTGGGCAATAAAATGACCGGTGGAAATGGATCTTAAAGCTTTTACTTACAATGCCGACTGAGACACTGAGAAGGAAGCCTTTGGAAAACATTGTTGGAAAAGGAGAACATACTGGATACCAGCATTTTCTCCTTTTTCATCTATGTTTTCTACCCAATTGCATTTAATTTTTGGTCAGCAAGTGCTTTCAACTTGGACGAATGTAGAGTTTTACAGTATGGTAAAGAGTTTGTGCAAAACTTATAAACCCATATAGAAATATGTAAGTGATCCCTATCAAAGTTTGAGTAGTATTTTTCAAATCAATCTGAAAAAAAAAAATGCACGTTGGCACGTTTACAGCATCCTGATCTTGTTCTACACTGACCGCAAGTAGCTTTTAGCAGCATAAGGGTTTCTAACTCTACAGAAATTTCCATGTAAGCAAGACAACTTCTGATTTGCGAAACCAAATGGTTTAATAGCGGAAGATGTTTTACTTTCAATACAGGAAAGTTCTGATTCATAACAGTATTCTTACGAATGGATTTTGAATAATGATCCTAAAAGCTACCACACTTTACAAAAACAACGACGACAACAATAACAACAACAATGATAACAACAGAAACTGCCCCTCTAATATTCGACCACAGAACGATACAAGTACCGTGCTCTATATACTGTAAATGATGGTCGTGAGTGCAGAAGCATTTCGCTATCCAAAACCCTTTGCGACACAGTCAAATCACAACACTTACACTCATTAACCATTAAAGAAAATGTTTGAAACAATGGTGGGAAAGCAAAAAAAAGAAAAACTATGTTGAAAAAGAGCAAATGCTGGTAACAATCATTTCCTCTTTTTTTCCAGAAAGTTTTTTGCTTAGTTGATTCTTTACCACACAACAAAAATTTGGACAACTCCAAGTTAAAAGCATTTGCAGACGACAAAATAAATGTGAATCAAAAACCGATTTTTGATTTTGGGAGGGTTGAAAACATTGTGGATAAAAGAGAAAATGCACCAGCATTTTCTCCTTTGCTTACCATGTTTTTACAAAGTTTCTTTCACACAGGTGTTAAAATTTGGGATTGTGTGGAAATGGGTTAAAGAATCTAAAAATCAAGAGAAACAATCTATGTCTTGCTGCACTTCTGATCATCTGCAGACAAAGAATAAGCAAGGAAAACAGTCCAACACTCGCATCAGAGTTATCCTTGTGTATTGCAACACTCCTATTTGGCTTGCAACATGGGAAAAGTAGCATTTGGACATTGCATTTAACCCTTTACCAAACAATCCCCGGTTTTTACGATTCTGAGACAGAAACCTTTTGAAAACATTGTGGGAAAAGGAGAAAATGCTGGTTACCAGCATTTTCTCCTTTTCCCACAATGTTTTCTACCCAGCTGGAACAAATTTCAAGTTACGTTTATTTTGTCGTCTGCAATTTGGACCAGTCTAAAATCTTATCGTTTGGGAATGGATTCAGCGTCGTCTTAGACCAGCGAGGCTAATTTAAGATGGCACTTCCCAATTACATTTTGAGCTAGAGTAGACGCAACTGAAACAGAAAATTACATCGAAACGGATAGTGTTGTTTTGGATTAGCCTGTTCGGTCTGTGCAGGCTAATCCGAGACGACACTTCACACAAATAAGCAAATGCCCCATTTTGCATATTGCAGGCCGTTTCATGTTCTTAGCAGCTCTCACTACCATTAAAATGACTAAACTAGTCTAGTATTTTTGGCCTGTGCAAGATTTTACCACCAGGGGAGATAACTGAAAATAGATGGAGTAAATCAGGTTTATAATTCTTCAATGACTTCTTCTTCTGAATGTCTTTTTTGCATGCAACCATACTTACTTCATCTTTACAGCTTGATGAAGTATTACGAAAATATTCTGACATTTTAAAAGGTTATAGCCTGCACTTAATTTAACAACTATGGGGAATAACTCAAGTGAGAACTATGACCCTGACTGTTTAATGCACTTCCGGTGAAAATTCTAATTTGTTGATAAATAGGGATAAATAAGGATTTATGCAGAAATAAAATTTTTGCACATTTCTAACGGATCAGAAATTCTGTTTGTGTCTATCTTATTTTTTAATACTATTCCGAAAAGGGAGGTAATTATTATCTCTTTTTGAATGAAGAATATAGTGGTTTTAGATTTGTAAATGATAATACAAAGAAGAAAAAAAAATGGAAAAAATGAATCGGTGAAAGTAGTTCAATAATACTCATTTTTAATTATAGCTAACTTTGCAGTATGTTATGTTAGTGGAAATAGCTGTTTTCCATTACACAGGACACTTTGGGATATGATTAAAGCATGTGACATATTATTGCCTATAAATTGTGATCTTTTATTTGGAAATCGAACCAAGAGGGATGGGCAGCAACAACCATCATTACTGTAAATATAACACAAGAGGGCCGTGATGGCCATGTATCGCTCCACTGCGAGCCAAACGAGCAAACTTAAGAAAATACATTCTTTTTATCTATAAAATCCTGCAAGAAGGTTATGACCCCTGTGCAAAGCCAATTTTTACCTCAAAACTATTATTACTTGAATCCCGGTGGAGGTCCACAAGATAAAGCCTCATACAAAAAATTACGAGTCAAGAATACATGTGTGCTTATAAATAAGATCTTCAAAGTTTTTCTCAATTTAAGACCCTGTAAAACATAAGACCCATGAGACAGGGCTAAATTTAGTAGCTCTAGTCTTTACTATGGTTAGTAACAGGATGCCTTTTAAAGTTTTCACCACAAAAGCCCATGTAAAACTTGTGACCCCTGGTGTGGGGGCAAACTTGACCCCAAGGCTATAATTTGGGCCCTCCTGGTAAACGCCCACTAGATAAAGCTACATTCAAAATTTGGTAGTCCTAGGGCTTATGGGCAGGTACAAATAGTTTCCCAAAATGAGCCCCTGTGAAAATTGTGACTCTCAGGCCGGGGCCAAATTGAATCCAATGGCTATAATTTGGGCACCCTTGGCAGACAACTACTTGATAAAGCTAGATGCCAAATTGACTAGCCCCAGGCCTTATGGCTTGGTTGGAGAAGATTTCAAAGTTTTTCCTATGTAGGCCAATATAAAACTTGGGACGCCCGAGCCCGGGCAAAATTTGACCCCAGAGCTATAATTTGGGCAATCTTGATAGACAACCACTTGATGAAGATACATGCCATATTTGGTAGCCCAGTGCCCTATGGCTAGGTACTAGGAGGATTTCCAAGTTTTGCCTATAATAGCCCATGCTAAACTTGTGACTCCCGGGTGGGGCCAAATTTGACACCAGTGCTATTATTTGAAGGAACTTGGTAGAGGTCCATTAGATAAAGCTACATGCCAAATTTGGTGGCCCTAGGCCGATAGCCAGTGGAGCTAAATAATGGACAAATTCTATTGAGCAACCAAGAATTGTGACATTGACCTACAAGCTGGTAGTACAGTTATCATCTATCCACGAACTAATAATTTGTGCCAAATTATTTCAAAATTGGACCATGCATCTGGAATCAAGTTATTCATGATTACTACTGTTGAATACTACTTTTAACAGAGACTCATTATGACATACTCACATGGTGACATACAGACATGACAGGTTATAATACTGGCAAATGCCCAGCCGCCATACAGTCATTGCATACAATTGGGTTTTGTGTGTAAGTTAAAAGAAGAAAATAATTAAATTTTCAGCTTTGTCAGCAACAAACTTTATCTTTTATAACAAGAGTTACTTCCCTAAATTGAAGTGACTACATATGGAAGCCCATGTTAAACTTGTGATCCATGGAATGGAGCTTATTTTGATCCCAGGCCTATATAATGAAGAATCTTGTTAAAGGTACGTTAAATAAAGCTATACATGCCAAATCCAGCAGCCCTGGGCCTTCTGGTTTCAGAGAAGAATATTTTTAGAATATTTTGTCAGTTTTGTTGCTATGCAACCAGAGATTTTGAAGGAATCATATTCTTTCAAGACATTCTGAAGAGGACCATGGCAGGATTATTTCTGTGAAGTTTCATCAAATTTGGATGGGTAGAAGAATATGCTTTCCGGTAGGATATCGAGAAATAGCAGTGAAAATATTTTTCGATCATACACTGGTACCACCAGTGAAAATACCGATTTTCATGTTCTTGTTGCCTAGGTAAATTGCGCGTGCCTAACAACCAGATGGGAAATATGATGTCATATACATGTACCTTACATTTCTCGCGCTTGACGTAACGTTGCTATGCGGGAGGGGTACGCCACGGGGAATAATGGAGAAGAACTGTACTGAACTTTGATAAAGCTCCTCACAGAAAGGGTAAAAAACATGAAATAAAAGGAATATTTGGTTTTTTTTTTCAGTGAAAGATCGAAATTTATTTCATCTTGTGAACTTCATCGGTAATATTTTTACTCGTGGCTGCGCCACTCATGAAAACATTACCGATGGTGTCCACTCGATGAAATAAATTTCGATCTTTCACCGAAAAAACGAAATATCCTCAATGTATTTCATGATACTTACATGACATTTGCAAGAAGTATATGTTACTACATGTATTTATAATTATAAAATTCTGTTGTGTTATGTCTGATCATATTATACACTTAATGACCATCAAACAGAGAGAAAAAATGGAAAATTTAACAGGTGTATGCTATCTGTGACAGGTGTGAACAACAAACTGTTAGTGTGAAATTTGTTATATAAACAGTGACATTGTTATGTAATCGCTCTTCAATTTAGAGAGAGAAAAAAAAAAACCACGAAGTAAATAATATACAACAAAAACAGAAAAATATTCTCATAGACCACCTGAAAAGCAAAATATGGGGAAAAATATATATAATATATAGACTAAGATGAGGACGGTTTTTCCGAAACTTAATTCAGGTGATGATTTCTTACGAGAAATCGTCTCCAGGGGACGAACTCTCCGGAGAAATCGTCCCAGAGCAGTTTGGGGTAGATTTCTGCAGGGGACGATATTCTCCAGGGGACGATTTCTCCTGACGGTTTCCCCGACAAGACAGTTCCCCCGACAAGACAATTCATCGACTAGGCTTTTCGAGACAGTTCCCCGACAGAACTGAAGACAATTCCCCGACACTTTTGAAGACAGTTCCCCGACACATCCATTATTAACAAACTTGATTTTCATCGATGACTTCATCGGTATCTATATGTTTTAAGGAGAGGTAATAGGTTTTTCTGTACTTATGAAAGGATTGTGAATAATTGAGAGTATTTGAGAGTATTTATCCTTTTTAGCTAATTATTGACGATCACTAAGTTCGGAAATGATACCTTCGCCGTTGTGCAGATCAGACTATGATTACTACAGTAAAGGAATGCATGTAGATCTATTTGATTACTAAAACAAATCATTATCCCAGTGTTGGATTTGAAATATATGTAGGCCTAGGTTTAGCACATTTTTTACATTTGTCCAGTTGTGTCTTACTTCCGAAGAAAATTAAATAACCGGAAAGTAATTTAATGGATAATATAATTGTAGATCCCTTTTAAATTGTGCCTTTATGGACGGTAGTAATATGACTGTTATATAGTCCAACGAGAATGAACAAGTAAAAATTATTTATAAACTTTAATCAAGAAATTTATATAACATACTTTAAACGAGTAATACATGTTAAAAATGCTTTTCAGAACCCAATACACACGTCGCAGACTTCTTATTAATGTGGCAATAAACAGTCCAATTACAATATATCGCTCTCCTTAATTGGTCATAAACGTAATTTAATAACCATCAACATTGAAATTTACTTTATCAATTTCAAATAAATGTCTATAAAAATATTTAAAAAAACCAAAGGTATTCAATATACTTATAATAAAAGTGTCGGGGAACAGTCTTCAAAAGTGTCGGGGAACTGTCTTCAATTTTGTCGGGGAATTGTCTCTAAAAGCCGTGTCGGGGAACTGTCCTGTCGGGGAACTGTCTTGACACCCTTCCGGAAAATTCTTCAAAAATGAGGTAAAAAAAGATGACACCACAAACATCAATACACAAAAAGTAACAGAAACTTATGAAAAGTTCTTCTTTTATTGGCCAACATTAGGCAACAATAAAGTAATACATCACTGGGTGAGCATGCGCCTTGGCGGCCATGGGTAGGGCCTACAATGAATCTATGACGTGTTAATGATGGAAATGGTGACTATTTTGTTTTTCCCGAGATTCACGAGATACTGTTTCGAAATCGAGGCTGATGATGTCATATCACACATTACAGCGTCTGCGAAAATTGAAGGAAGATAATGTTAAGGCAAATTTGTAAAAGAAAACGAGCCGTTCTACTTACGCAAACACTCATCGCCATAAAGACAGATCTGTACAAATTATTGGAATTTGAAGAAAAACTCACACACAAAGACTTCCACAAAGATTTGCTGTAAGTAACCATACTGATGGCAGTAACATGGCCGTGTTCACAAGCGAGGGATGTTTAAGGTCAGTCTATTTCTTAAATAGTGACTTTTCTCTCAATCCACAAATAAATCTCCATCAGGCAAGTGGAGTATCATTTTTTATCCCTAAAATACCGGCAAACACTGAAGTTTAACAGTGAGACATGTCAATTTGGAAAGGGTATATTAGCATCGTTTTAACCATATATCGTCGAGTGTCCTTATTCAGTGAGTGTCCTTGAACCACTGATTTTTGTGTAAATCTCAAAGAACACATATTTTGATGATGTCACATGGTATTTCTGCTCGTAAGTAGTGTTCCTTCTCAAAAAAATACAAGGATTAGTCTATCAACTTTCTGCTGTAAATCTAAATCTACCGAGCTGCTGGAATCAGGTCACGCCATGTTTGCACAAAATGGCCAATGGGCATGTTCTCTATTTATGCACATTGAACATTAAAAAATAGTTATCTAAGTTATTCTTTTCATTTATAAATGATCAGAAATGGTTTTCATATAAAAATGATCAGAAATGGTTTTTTATGGAGGCAAGTAATTTCTAGGTCATATTCTGGTTTCAATTCTGAACTTTATCAAGTTGTTTTCTTATCATCATGGAATACGGACACTCGAGGCTATCACATCTAAAATCTACATATTTTATCTTGATGTTAAGTACAGTTCCTTCTCAAAAAATGCAAAGATCTTAGATTTTCTGCTGTAAATACTACCAAGCTACCGGAATTTGGTAATGCCACGTTTGCAATAGAAGGCCGACTGTATGTTCTTTATTTACATGAAAATTCATGTAGTTATCTAAGTTATTCTTTTGTTATGAAAGAGACCAGAAATGATTGTTTTATGAAGGCAAGTAATTTCTAGCTCATACTCTGGTCTCAATTCTTAATTTCATCAAGTTGTTTCCATATCATCACGGAATATGGACACTCGAGGCTATGGATATTGTAGACATACTTTGTCATTTGCAAATACTTTCAAAATTAGTCTGCAGGGCCACGTTTTGTGGTCATTTGTATGACCAATTGTAAATAGACAGGTCCGTATATGCGACATGGACAGAGTCATAGAGCTCTACAGTATCGTAAGTTTCGATCGAACGTCTGTGACGGTTGTTAAAATGGCCACCATCGAGGTGCTGGAATTCTTGATGACTTGAGAGCTCCTCAAACATGTAATGTTAATGGGGGAGTGAAATCATTACACCATTTTACCAAAAAAAAGTTTATGTGTGAAAAATCTTCGGAGAGCTAAAATTTCAACCAAGCGAAATGGACGAAGCAGAAAACCCCATACCGGCATTGCAAAACAGAAGCCCTTACATAGGTAAGATAAAATTGCAGGTGTTTAACCCTTTCCCAAACAACAAAACTTTAGACTAGTCCAATTGAAAGCACTAATCTTGCAGACGACAATTAATGTTACTCAAAAAGCAAAATTTGTTTCCAGCAGGGAAGAAAACATTGTGGAAAATGGAGAAAATGCTGGTTACCAGCTTTCACAGGGCGTAAAAACAAGGGATTGTTTGGTAAAGGGTTAATATCTCAGTGATCTGCCGAGGCTGCGTTTTTGCGCCCTGGACGCAGTAAAATCGTCTATGGCGCATGAAAGTTCCAACAGGTGCGCCAATGACGCAACACAAAATCGGCTGTGTCCAATTTCAAAACCGAAAGAACTAACCTTTTCAAAGCAAAAGTAGGTAAACAGAAAGTTCAATTTGCGGGTTGAACCAAACTGAATCACCAACGTTTGCGTCAGAGGAAAGCCCATTACTTCCTCTATCCCATAGTTTCTTTCGGCGATTGTGATTGACTGCACACACGCTACCATGTAGCTAGCTACCAATCAAACTGTTTTTGACGAAATAGCTCGCAACAACAGTAACCATGGCCGACAGAGACACAAAGCAGAAAAGATTGTTCACGAGGGACATTCAATCATACTTCACTGCTCCTACGAAGAAACTGACAACACAATGTGATGTGGAGTCAAATAAAACACAATCCGACACTGATCTAGATAGTAATGAATTAATCCAAAATCAAAAGGAAGGCCCGATCGCCTCTGAAAGTGAAAAGACCCCCACCCAGTCCTCCGCTAGTGTTGACAATGACAACCAAAATCGTAACAAATGCCCGATCACCTCTGAAAGTGAATAGCCCCCCACCCAGTCATCCTCCAGTGTTGACAATAACAAGTACAATAAAATGTCTGATCTAAAAAACCGAAGAGTTTTTAAGAGGAAATGGTGTGAAAATGTCCCCAGTTTTTTGAAAATGTCCCCACTTTTTTCAGTCGAAGAGGACATTGTCCCAGCATCTTCAAAACCTTGGCAGATCACTGATATCTATTTAATCATCTTAATGTTTACGTTTTCCTTCAGCCCTTGAATGATAAGCGCTTGCAAATAAAGATGGTTGTGGTGGTGGGGGAACAGAAGGGAAGCAACTCCAAGCAACTTATAATGACATCCAATTTTCTTAAATGGTGTGCCTTATGAACATTTCAATAATGCAATATATTTGGTAATTTTTGTTGGCAGAAACAGTAGATTAAAATGTTTATTTCACCTATTACATTGTTGCTAAGATGTGGACGAGAGCCTAGATGCAGTTGACCCGTTATGATTTTAGTAGCAAAATTGGTTTTCATGCATCATTATACATTGTAGACGAACAGATTACCACCCTTCTCACAATAACCAATGTTTTGATATGGGCCATATTCTACAGTTTTTTTTTTTTTTTTTTCGTAAAGGTGGCCCTTCAGATTTTGGGATGAAAATTTTACAAACGTACAAAAAAAAAATCATCCTTATACTCCCAAAGCCTTTTAACTTTCATTCATAAAACCCCAGTAGTCGAAAACCTTCCAACGACATGAAAAATTAAAGATTTACTACAGCCTATGTCAGCATCTATGGGGAACACGGTCTATTATAAAATCAGCAACTTGCTCATTTACATACTGGAAATACACAGACAGAGCTTCAAACAAGCTTCCTTCCCAAGAAGACATTATGGAAAATAATTATGGAAAGTAATTACATACATGTATTTGTTATGTCATGGAATTTAAGCATCATTAATCACATGCCAGTCACTTTTCATTCCCACAATGCCATTGTAATTTCTGGCATAAAATCTAAAAATAGCTTATTCCATTACGACGCAATCCCTACTTTTGATGCCCCTGTGAAAGAAGTTTTTGGAAAACATTGTGGGAAAAGGAAAAAATACTGGTAACCAGCATTTTCTCCTTTTCCCACAATGTTTTCAAAACTTCACAAAACAGATTTCAAATTTTCAGTCACTTTTATTTTGTCGTCTGCAAATACTTTCGATTGGGATAAACCTAAAGTTTTGTCGTTTGGTAATGAGTTAAGATGCTATGTAGCCTTTTAAGGGAATAAGATACTTGTTATAAAGTCATTTGTTAACATTTTCATTTCCAAAATTTAGACCCGTCCATATTTTGGGCATTTCCAGATGATAAAATTTTTATGCTCCCCGAAGGGCGAGCATATAGTCGCCGCTTCGTCTGTCAGTCCGTCTGTCCTTCCATCCGTCTGTCCGTCCGTCCAAAGCGATTTCTCCACAACCCTTGGACCAAATTGGATGAAACTTCATATATGAACTCCTTAGGGTAAGGTGCCGATGCACTTTTCCCGGATTTTCAATTTGACCCCGTGTCATGGAAAAAAGGGGCTTAATGCAAAATTGCAATTTTTACCAATATCTCATTCAGTTTTTGTCAGAATATCATGAAACTTCATGGTTATATGTTCATGTGCCCGTGCTATTTTTAATCTAGGCATTTTTTAAGTTGACGTTCTGTCATGGAAAAAAGGGGCTTCTTGCAAAATTCCAATTTTTACACATATTTCATTCAGTTTTGGTCAAAATTTCATTAAACTTCATGGTTATATTGTTTTTTCAAAGTTACACCATGTGCTCTTGTTTCTTTATCCATGTGTTTTTCAATTTGACCCTCTGTCATGGAAAAAGGGGGTTTCTTGTAAAATGAAAAAGGGGCCCTAATGCAAAATTGCAATTTTTACTAATATCTTGTTCAGTTTTTGTCAACATTTCATGGTTATATCTTGTTTTACAAGTTTCAACATGTGCCCTTTGTTTTTGCAATCTATGAATTATTAATGCGCAAATACGTCTTTCCTGGTTTCTCAAATTATGGCTGCATCACGGAAAAAGGGTACTTCATGGAAAAAATTGTTTTTCACTAGGTTCTCCTTTATCTGTGCTCAAAACTTTGTGAAATTTCAAATCTGAACTTGTTGGAACATTGCCCAGGTACCTCTCTTCCTTTTTCTCAATTTCAGGCTGCGTCTCGGAAAAAGGGGGCTTCATGTAAAAAATTGTTTTATGTAATACATGACTGCTCAAAATTTTATGAAATTTCGAACTTTGAATTATTATTAAAAAATGCCACAAACCACACACCCGTTGTATTTATTGCAATGATCCAATATTGTCTTATTGGAAAAGGGGGCTTAAAAGGGGCTTGTTGGGCTTATTGTCCTCTACAAGTTTGTGTTGGCTATCTCTAAGATAGTAATTGCCTTTTCACTCAAATTTTGGGGGGCATGAACAGGTTCTTCTAGGATAAAAGAAGTGAACAAGCACTTGTTCTGGGAGCATAACCCGTCTCTGACGGCTCTTGTTACTTATATTTAACAATACTTTTGTAACCATGCTCTGTGAAAAGGGGTATTAATGCATCTGCAAAAGAATTGACCAAGGTCAGCCTACACATTGCTCTGATAATTTCAAATTTTTATCTCTTTTAGGTGCTTGCTTGAAATAATATGTTTGTATCAGTCTGGGAGCCAGAAAAAGCTTGAGAAGTATTGGTAGCCAGACAGTCAACTACTAGGGTGTTTAAGCTGCCAAAGCCAGTGGTTTAGAAGAGAAAGCCTGTAACCATACCATTAGTGCCAATACATATTGACAGTGTGCATTGGGCCTTCTTTTAGAATCCCATTCAAAACTTTATGATAGAAAGGGCATAATTGTTTGAATACACGTTAGATAGAACAAGCTGTAGTCCCTTTTCTCAGACATACTTTTGTTATCTGTGTTGCAAAGCAATGGTGTTTACAAGCTGTTTCATTGCACAAAATTAATAAATAGTTTTAAATTAATTATAGTTTAACTCCTTAGCAAACATTGATAGGTATAGAGATGTACATGCAGTAACAGAATATGAGCATGGAACACTATTTTAGACCGGGGGCTACAAGAATATTTAAAGATAATCTGCTGATTGTGCAATATATCTATCGTTCTTCCATCGCACCTGCATGGTTTTAACAATTAAGTCCATCAAACTCAACATTTTTTGACTAAACCAAATTAAAATCAATTAAAAGTTTAAATGATGACTTATGGTTTTGAAATGATAGAAAATACTGTGGCAGAAGTAAAGTACGCTGGTTACCAGCATTTCTCAATTTTCCACATTTCCACAATGTTTTCAAAGGCCTTCTCTTTTCAGGGTTTTTTTTTCTTTTTTATGCTATTGACCTGATTCTTCGAATGAATATATTCAAATCAATAAATACCAGATGGCAATATGAAACTTATTCAAAATGTTAACATGTTTATTGGACGCCCTCTTTTGTGGATGCATTTATTTTACCAGTATACAAGCCCCTGCAGGATATATATTTGCAAGCAATAGAATAATTACAAGTGCAGCTTCCCCTAATCTTTTGTCCAAGGTTCTATCGACATCACAACAAATTGATATGATAGGAGACATTCTTCTCCTAGAACTTAAAGGCAGAATAACAGCAAAACAAAATGAAGGTCACTGTCTTAAAATGTATTCTATCTTAACCCTCCCCAAACAAGCCCTTGTTGTTAAGTGTCTGCAGTACAAGTCTTTTGAAAATATTGTGGGAAAAGGAGAAATTGCTGGTAACGAGCAATTTCTCCTTTTCCCACAGTGTTTTCT
Source organism: Tridacna crocea (assembly GCA_943736015.1). Classification (NCBI taxonomy): domain Eukaryota; kingdom Metazoa; phylum Mollusca; class Bivalvia; order Cardiida; family Cardiidae; genus Tridacna; species Tridacna crocea. The sequence goes on from OX031067.1 coordinate 43,335,259, forward strand.
ACCCATTTGGAGAGCTTTCTGCCATTTCTATCAAATTTGAAATTATTGTCTGCAAACTCTTTGAGTCTGGAAGAGTCTAAAAGTAAAGGGGAAAATAATCAACATAGTTTACACATAGACTAGGGTCTGAAATTGGTTCTATTCCTCATTAATAAAACCCTATTCTCTGTAGCAGTAGTGTCTACCCTCAACAAGTTTGCCTGTCCAGGGTGTAGCTCTCTATATAGTATGGCATGGCTGAATCTCTAAAATGCAGACGGCATTTAAAGGTGGCCCTTCAGATTTTGGGACGAAAATTTTACCAAAATAACAAAAATCATCCTTGTACTCCCAAAGCCTTATAATTTTCATTTATTAAAACACAGTTGTCGAAAACCATCTGACAACTGGATAAAGTAGAGACTTACTTCAGCCCAGGTTGATACTGAAGGGAAACAATGTCATGGTCTATTTTTACATGAGCAACTCGCTCATTTAAATAAATGGAATTAAATTGTCATTAGTCACGTGCCAGTCACTTAACATTCCCACAAGGCTTTTTTGATTTTGGCAGGAAATCTAAAAATAGCTTAAGAGGCTACGCAGCCTTTTAAGGGAATACCACCAAAATAATTTTTTTTTTTGTAATTTTATGTTTCTTAATTTCTGATTTGTATTGTTTTTTCATTTAAGGAATGAAGAGAATTTTTTTGTTTTCATGGAGGTATGAAAAAAAACTAATCACACTGAAACCGCGAAGTGGTTTCATACAAAAGTGTGATTAGTTTTTTTTTCATACCTCCATGAAAACAAAAAAAAATTCTCTTCATTCCTTATAATTCAATATCACAGACAACAATTATACTCTTGAAAACTACAAGTACTAAATGCTTTTTTCATTGAAAATCTAACATTGCGTATTTATATAATGTCCATTTCATTCATAATTCATAGCGCTGTAAAACTGCTGGTTCATGGCGTAACAATGACGTATACGTGACATAACTGTAGTATTGAACATTTGCAGGTTCAGCAGCTTTATTACTAGAAGTTTAATACGCTAGAACTAAGCTGAAAATAAGATTGTTAGAACCCAGCAAAGTGACAATGAGTTTTCAGCTCTCTCTTTGAATTTGCCGTTGGATATTTTTATAAATATTTAGAGAAAATAAATTCAGCGAGCAATTTGAACTTCGGACTCGATAAAGATCAGAAAGAAGACCATTATGAAATCTCGTATACATGTTTGTTTACATTACTTTGCAAAAGTAGTCACAGCACTGCTGAAAATATTTTTTCATGGAGCTATGAAAAAAGAATTTCAGCCAATGTCCATGAAAACAACTAGTATTGAATTATATAAAATTTAGTGACATATAGATTTTTTATAATTTGGTGTGATGTGAAAATTCTAAATACCCACCTTTAATACATAGGCTAGAGTACAAAACTGGTTTCAGCGGACGGTCAGACACTTACATGTATATAACTTCTGCACAGACAAACAGGCAAAAAGCAAGTGCAGGTTTGAGTAGAGTTTGCCATTCCAGTCCAATGAAAAGGGTAGAAAACATGGTAACAAAAGGCAAAAATTCTGGTTATCAGCATTTTTCTCTTTTCCACAATGTTTCTCAAAGGTCTAAATGTGAATATTTGTAAAGATTGCCATTTCAGTCCATGTCTGCACATATCTGTCTGATGACAATGATTAATTTTGTGACTCTGATTTGAAGAAAGTTTTAGTGGTTTGTCACTTCTTTATAATTCCAGGAAAAACAGCCAGATTTGTGTTGCAAATGTAAAAGTTTTGTTTCCCTGTGCAAGCAAGTGCCAGGTATGATGCAAGCAAGTGCCAGGTATGAGCGCATTGTCATGGAAACCATTTTCAGATTCTAGTCTCAGTAAAATTATTGCAGTCAATATAGGGGCTCAACTTTGTAGTTGTGTTCAGTTGAGGCACATGTTCTCACGACATATTCTGACCTGTTGATGGCTGGCCATACATAGTTCTGTTTGAAGGGAAAATAATCAACAAAGTTACATATAGACTAAAGTCTGAAATTGGTTCTGTTCCTCTTTAATAAACCCCTTTTCCCTGTAGCAGTAGTGTTTACCCTCAACAAGTTTGCCTGTCCAGGATGTGGCTCTAACTATGTACAAAATAGACATACTGATCTTTTTGCACATTATAACATGGCTAAATCTCTAAAACACTGACAACAATGGTTTTATTCCTCATTAATTAACTCCTTTGTAGCTCTACTGGCCAAAGGACAGCAAACTTATATCATGGCACGGTGTCTGTCGTGTGTCTGTCTGTGTGTGCCCCAGTCCTTGCGTGCGTTAACTTTTATTTCAAACATCTTCTCTGAAACTACCCTTTCCAATTTTAATGAAACATCACAGAAGTGATCCTGCCATGGTCCTTTTTAGAATTTCTTGAAAGAATTTGATTACCTAAAAAACTCTGGTTGCCATGGCAGCAAAACTGAAAAATATTGAAAATCTTTGATAATCTTCTTCTTTGACATGATAAGGCCTAGGCCTACAAAATTTTGCATGTAGCTTTATCTAGTGAACCTCTACCAAGTTTCTTCAAATAATAGCCCTGGAGTCAAAATTGGCCCTGCCCCGGGGTCACAAGTTTTATATGGGCTTATTTATGGAAAATTTTAAAATCCATCTGGTACCTGGCCATAGGGCCTTGGGCTACCAAATTTGGCATGCATCTTTATCAAGTGGGTGTCTACCAAGAATGCTCAACTATAGCCCTGGGGACTGGTCTTGGGCGTCACAAGTTTTATACGGGCTTATATAGGGAAAATTTTAAAAATATTCTATTACCTAGCAATAAGGCCTAGAGGTACCAAATTTGGCATGTAGCTTTATCTAGTTGGTTTCTGCAAAGAGTGCCCAAGTTGTAGCCCTAGGGTCAATTTTTTGCCCCTTCCAAAAGGGTTACATTATATTTGGAAAACTTAAAGAATCTACTTGTACCTAGCCATAAAGCCTAGTAACCATAATAAGACCTAAATTTAGCTCTGCCTCATGGCTCTCGTGTTTTTACAGGGCTTTTTATGAAGGAAACTTTGAAAATCTTCTTGTTTATAACCACACATTTTAGACCTGTAATATTTGGTGTGTGGATTTATGATGTGGAACTCCACAAGGATTCAAGTAATTATAGTGAAGAAAAATGGCTTTGCCTGGAGGTCATAATTTTCTCAGTTTTTATAAAAAAAAAATTAGTATGTCTTCAAGTTTGAAACAAATTGGCCAAGTATCATAATGTTTGGCTTATTATTGCTTATTAGCCAGTGGAGCAATAAACAAGGTAATCATGGCCCTCTTGTTTCTGTAGCAGTATTGTTTACCCTCAACAAGTTTGCAAGTCCAGGGTTTGGCTCTTAAAATGTGCAAACTAGACATCCTGATCTTTGAGCCCGTTATGGCACGGATGAATCTCTAAAACGCAGACAACATTGTACATAGGCTAGAGTACGAAAGTGGTTTCAGCAGGCGGTCAGACAATTTAATAATTATTGCACTGATCTGCAGGCAAAAATCAAGCGTGGGTTTGTGTAGAGTTTGTCATTCCAGTCCAATAAAAAGGTTAGAAAACTTTGTAACAATAGGCAAAAATTCTGATTATCAGCATTTTTCTCATTTACACAATGTTTCCCAAAGGTCTAAATGTGAATATTTGTAAAGATTGCCATTTCAGTCCATGTCTGCACATATCTCTCTGATGACAATGATTAATTTTGTGACTCTTGATTGGAAGAAAATTTTAGTGGTTTTTCACTGCTTTATAATTTCAGGAAAAACAGCCAGATTGGTGTTGCAAATGTAAAAGTTTTGTTTCCCTGTGCAAGCAAGTGCCAGGTATGATGCAAGCAAGTGCCAGGTATGAGTGCATTGTCATGGAAACCATTTTCAGATTCTAGTGTCAGTAAAATTGTTGCAGACAATATAGGGATTCAACTATGTAGGTGCGTTCAGTTGAGGCACATGTCGGATCACTACATATTCTGAGCCTAAGCCCTTCTGATGGCTGGCCATACAATAGTTATCTCTCCTTAAATGGAAACTATTCAAACATAGTTATATATAGACTAAAGTCTGAAATTGGTTCTATTCCTGACTAATACACCCTTTTTCTCTGTAGCAGTAGTGTTTACCCTCAACAAGTTTGCCTGTCCAGGGTTTGGCTCTTAATATGTATAAAATAGACATACTGATCTTTTTGCACATAATAATTTGGCTGAATTTCTAAAACGCTGACAATAATGGTTTTATTCCTCATTAATTAACTCCTTTGTTGCTCTTTGTGCAAACTAGACATTCTGATCTTTGAGCCCGTTATGGCACGGATAAATCTCTAAAACACAGACAACATTGTACATAGGCTAGAGTACAAAAGTGGTTTCAGCAGGCGGTCAGACAATTTAATAATTATTGCACTGATCTGCAGGCAAAAACCAAGCATGGGTTTGTGTAGAGTTTGTCATTCCAGTCCAATAAAAAGGTTAGAAAACTTTGTAACTAAAGGCAAAAATTCTGATTATCAGCATTTTTCTCATTTACACAATGTTTCCCAAAGGTCTAAATGTGAATATTTGTAAAGATTGCCATTTCAGTCCATGTCTGTACATATCTCTCTGATGACAATGATTAATTTTGTGACTCTTGATTTGAAGAAAATTTTAGTGGTTTTTCACTGCTTTATAATTTCAGGAAAAACAGCCAGATTGGTGTTGCAAATGTAAAAGTTTTGTTTCCCTGTGCAAGCAAGTGCCAGGTATGATGCAAGCAAGTGCCAGGTATGAGTGCATTGTCATGGAAACCATTTTCAGATTCTAGTCTCAGTAAAATTGTTGCAGACAATATAGGGGTTCAACTTTGTAGCTGCGTTCAGTTGAGGCACATGTCGGATCACGACATATTCTGAGCCTAAGCCCTGCTGATGGCTGGCCATACAATAGTTATCTCTCCTTAAATGGAAACTATTCAAACATAGTTATATATAGACTAAAATCTGAAATTGGTTCTATTCCTGACTAATACACCCTTTTTCTCTGTAGCAGTAGTGTTTACCCTCAACAAGTTTGCCTGTCCAGGGTTTGGCTCTTAATATGTATAAAATAGACATACTGATCTTTTGCACATAATAATTTGGCTGAATTTCTAAAACGCTGACAATAATGGTTTTATTCCTCATTAATTTACTCCTTTGTAGCTCTACTGGGCAAAGGCCAGCAAACTTATGTCATCGCCTGGTGTCCGTCCTGCGTCAGTCAGTGTGTGTGCTAACTTTTATTTCAAACATCTTCTCTGAAACTACTAATCCAATTTTAATGAAACATCACAGAAGTTGACCTGCCATGGTCCTCTTTAGAATTCCTTGAAAGAATTTGATTCCTTAAAAAACTCTGGTTGCCATGGCAACAAAACTAAAAAATATTGAAAATCTTTGATAATCTTCTTCTTTGATATGATAAGGCCTAGGGCTACCAAATTTTGAATGTAGCTTTATCTAGTGGACCTCTACCAAGTTCCTTCAAATAATAGCCCTGGGGTCAAAATTGGCCCTGCCCCGGGGGTCACAAGTTCTATATGGGCTTATAAAGGGAAAACTTTTAAATCTGTCTGGTAGCTAGCCATAGGGCCTTGGGCTACCAAATTTGGCATGTATCTTTATCAAGTGGGTGTCTATCAAGAATGTCGGAACTATAGCCCTGGGGTCACATTTGGCCTGGTCCCGGGTGCCACAAGTTTTATATAGGCTTACATGTACATGTATGTAGGGAAAATTTTAAGAATATTCAATTACCGAGCGATAAGGCCCAGAGCTACCAAATTTGGCATGTAGCTTTATCTGGTTGGTTTCTGCAAAGGGTGCCCAAATTGTAGCCTTGGGGTCAAACTTGGCCCCTTCCAAAGGGGTCACTAGTTTTACATTATATTTGGAAAACTTAAAGAATCTACTTGTACCTAGCCATAAGGCCTAGTAACCATAATAAGACTTAAGGCTACTGGTTCTGGTGTTTCATAGGGCCTTTTATGGAGGAAACTTTGAAAATCTTCTTGTTTGTAACCACACATTTAAATCTTCTTGTTTGTAACCACACATTTTAGACCTGTATTATTTGGTTTGTAGTTTTTATAAGTAATTATAGCTTTGTGAAGAAAAATGGCTTTGCCTGGAGGTCATAACTTTCTCAGATTTTATAGAAAAAAACTTAGTTTGTCTTCAAGTTGGCAAATTGGCCAAGTATTATAATGTTTGGCTTCTAGTGTTATTGCTTATTAGCCAGTGGAGCAATACAAGGCCATCATGGCCCTTTTGTTTCTGTAGTTTGCCTATCAAGGGTGTGGCTCTTAATATATGCAAAGACATCCTGATCTTTGAGCCCTTTATGACATGGCTGAATCTCTAAAATGCAGATGACATTGATACATAGGCTAGAGTACGAAACTGGTTTCAGTGGACGGTCAGACAATTTAATAATTATTGCACTGATCAGCAGGCAAAAACCAAGTGAGGGTTTGTGTAGAGTTTGCCATTCCAGTCCAATAAAAAGGGTAGAAAACACGGCAACAAAAGGCAAAAATTTTGATTATTAGCATTTTTCTCCACAAAGTTTCCCAAAGGTCTAAATGTAAATATTTGTAAAGATTGCCATTCCAATCCATGTCTGCACATAATTACTTGTCTGATGGCATTAATTAATTTTGTGATTCTGATTTGAAGAAAATTTTAGTTGTTTGTCACTGCTTTATAATTTCAGGAAAAACAGCCGGATGGGTGTTGCAAATGAAAAAGTCCTGTTTCCCTGGGCAAGCAAGTGCCAGGTATGAGTGCATTGTCATAGAAACCATCTTCAGATTCTAGTCTCCATAAAATTGTTGCAGACAATATAGGGGTTCAGCTTGCATTCAGTTGAGGCACTTTTCGGCTCATGACATATTCTGAGCCTGAGCCCTGGCTGGTCATATGCATTTGGATGTGCAATTTGACTCCCCCCACCTTCTACTTCCTTTTTATTGTTCCTCTCTCAGCCTACTCTTGCCAATATAACTGATTAACCCTTTACCAGACAACAAAATTTCAGCCCTTTTCAAATTGAAAGCATTTGCAGGCGATAATTTTAATATGGCTCAAATGCTGTAACTATTTATGGATGGGATAGAAAAAGAGAATGCTGGTTACCAGCATTTTCTCTTTTTACCACAATGGTTTCAAAAGGCTTGATTCCAAGGGTTGTCCAAAGTGGTCATTGTGTGGTAAATGGTTAAATCTGTCAGAACTATCAGGCTATTCCAAAACCAAAGTTGAATTATTTCCCCTGACTGCACAAACTTTCCTACAGAGTCTAACCCATCTGTGCCTGTCAAAATGCCTTAAATTTACCACCATGAAAATCGCCCCTTGATGTCTTCCGATTGTTTTAAAGGGGGGGATATACATGTATAAATACCTAATTTTTCTTGGTTGAATTCAACTATTTCCATGGCCTTGTAAGCTTGGTGGACAGAATGATAATTTTTTCAGTCACGGTCATGGGGTTCATCAGGGGATCAATCTTCCAATTGTTCTGAATATGTTTGTCCAGGAGGCATTATGTACCTGCCCATGGTCTGTAATTACATAGTTAAATCCCCAAAGTGCAGACAACATTTCTGTCTGTATACGTAACAATTAAGAGAGATAACCACATACAACAAATGATAAAGTTCTACAATAGTTATCTCTCTTTTAAGGGAAAATAATCAAAATAGTTCCATGTAGACTAGGCTCTGAAATTGGTTCTATTCCTCATTAATAAACCCCTTATCTCTGTTGCAGTAGTGTTTGCCCTCACCAAGTTTGCCTGTCGAGGGTGTGGCTCTCTATATAGTATATGAAATGGCTGAATCTCTAAAACGCAGACGACATTGATACATAGAGTATGAAACTGCTTTCAGCGGATGGTAAGGCAATTTTATAATTATTGCACTGACCCGTCGGCAAAAAGCAAATGTGGTTTTGTGTAGAGTTTGCCATTCCAGTCCACTAAAAAGGATAGAAAACATGGTAGCAAAAATTCTGGTTATGAGCATTTTTCTCTTTTTTCATAATGTTTTCACAGAGTCTAAATGTGAATATTTGTAAAGTTTGCCATTCCAATCCATCCCTGCACATATATGTCTATTGACATTAATCAATATTTTCACTCTGTTTTGAAGAAAATTTTAGTAGTCTGTCACTTCTTTATAATTTGGAAAAAAAAACAGCCTGATTGGTGTTTCAAATGTAAAAGTTTTGTTTCCCTGTGCAAGCATGTGGCAGGTATGAGTGCATTGTCATGGAAACCATCTTCAGATTCGAGTCTCCGTTAAACAGTTGCAGACAATATGGCTTACAGCAGGTGAAAAGGGGCATGCGGACATTTGCGTAAAGTGTCGTCTCGGATCAGCCTGTGCAGTCCACTCAGGCTAATCCGAGACGTCACTTTATGACTAAATTAGATTTTGTGCTACAGTAGACTTTTGTGAAAGGGAAAATTACATAAAAACGGAAAGTGTCGTTCGGATCAGCCTGCGCTGATTGCGCTGGCTAATCCGAGACTACACTTTACGCTGATGTCCCAATGCCCCTTTTGGCGTCTTGCAAGCCATATAGGGTTCAGCTATGTAGTAGCGTGCAGTTGAGGCACATGTCTGCTTACGGCATATTCCGAGCCTAAGTCATGGCTAGCCATATCCACTTGACGGTGTAATGTGACCATCCCCCATCCTTTTGTTGTTCTCCTCACAGCCTACCCATGCCAATACTGTTTAATGATGTTTTCGGTAGTAATTTCTGCACATCATCTTTGCGAATTCAAGGGAGACAATAACAGACAGTAACTCTTCTCAAAGAAGGTACTTGTATATTGTTCGGATACGGTACTTTCGAAATGAAGAATGAGTCTACAATATCGTCTTAAAGGACATTTTGCAAAAAGATCTAAAGGGAAATTTGAAGATCAGAAGAATACAGGAAAGTTTTTGGTGGTATCGACTTTCTCAGAGACTAGAGTCTACTGAACATCACAGTGCCATCGGTCTGAGCGCCTAAACGGTTACTTTGGAAACGGCCATTTCACAAAAAATCTAACACGTCAACATATCTTTTCTTTCTATTTTTGTTCTTACAATTAAATTTTATTATACATACCAAAAAATTAGAAAAATCTATGAAAAGAATTTTTCAAAATTTTGAATTAATTGAAGACTACAGGTTGATTTTGCTTATATTTTGCAAGTCAAGAAATAGGAAAAATAGTTTTTAACAAAGAAAATGAATTCAGATTATTATTTCATTCATACAGAATCAAGAAATAATATATTCAATATGGAAAATAATATTTGGATCGTATAATAAACTTTCTAGCGCTCTGCCTTTTATGAAGATAGTCATTTTGAGTGTTTTGATACAAACGGTTACTGTAAAAAAAAGCCATTTTGCAGAAAATCCAACTTGTCAACATACCTTTTATTTTTATTTTTGAGTTTGCAATTGAATTTACCCAACTTATGAAATAATTAGAAAATTCTATGAAAGGATTCAATTTTCACAAAACTGTAGAAAAGCCTTTCCAAATTATCAGGCTAATCCAAAACCAAAGTTTAATTATTTCCAATGACTGCATAAAGCAGAACAGCTCCTCATCTACTGGGAGTCTAACCCATTATTATGCCTATCAAAATGTCTCCAACTGACCGTCATAATTTAGATTGACCCTAGAGACAGAATTTTGTTTTTGATGCTTTTAAAATGTATCGGAGAGAAAGGGATACTGTGTGTTTTCTTATTTATGCAACAGGTACCGCTGGCTTCTTGAAAAGTTGTCTCTGGTTTTTACAGCCAGCTATGCTGTGGTTCTTATTACGGTTACATCGCCCTTCGATCATCCACTTTATTATTGCATTGGTCCGTTCACAAAAACTAAATGGGAGTTTGTGTAAGGTTTGCCATTTCAGTCCATTAGAAATACTACCACACGTTGTGGGAAAAGGAAAAAAAATCTGGTCATCAGCATTTTCTCTTTTTTTTTTCCCCACAAGGTTTCCAATGCTCTAAACATTAGGTTGTGTACAGTTTCCAATTCCAAACTATCTTTGCACATATATGTGTAAAACATTAATAAATTTGGTCATTGTGATTTGAAGAAATTATTAGTGTGCTGTTGGAAATGTATAAGTTATGTTTACCTGTGCAAGTAAGTGCATTTTCACGAAAATCATCTTCAGATATTAGTCTCCGTAAAAGTGTTGCGGACAATATAGGGATTTAACTATACTACTCAAACTTTGATAGGGATCACTTACATATTTCTGTATGGGTTTATATGTTACAACAGTTTTGCATAAACTCTTTACCATACTGTAAAATTCTAGAAATGTCCAAGTTGAAAGCATTTGATGACCAAAAACTATATGCAACGTGCACTATGCTGTCTGTTGTAGGGTAGAAAACATCGTTAGAAAAGGAGAAAATGCTGGATACCAGCATTTTCTCCTTTTCCAACAATGTTTTCCAAAGGCTTCTTTCTCTGTGTCTTTAACAGTCGGCATTGTGAAGTAAAAGCTTAAAGATCCATTTCCACTAGTCATTTTATTGATCGAGTGGCAATGTAACATTGTAAAACCATACATAATACATGCCACATATACATTAAGGATGAATCTTTTAGGGTGATCCCTAGCAAATTTTGAGTAGTATATATATGCATTCAGTTGAGGCACGTGTCGGCTCACGACATATTCCGTTCCTGAACCCTGGCTAGCTGTATGCGTTTAACCGTGCGATGTGACCACTTGGCCTAATCATGCCACAATAACAGATTAAAGCTTCCAAAACTATGAGGCTATTCCAGAACCAAAGTTGAATAATTCCCCCTGCTTGCACAAAAAAAATTGTCCCTTGTCCTTTCTCCTCATTCTACCCCCATAAGGCCTGTCAAAATGTCTCCGATTCGCCATCATGAAGTTTCATAATGATATAAATAGAATTTTGTTTTTGATGTGTTAATAGATGGATAATGGAGAAAAAGGGGCACTTATCTATTTTTTTTTAATGCAACAGCAGTTACAAATGGCTTCTTGTCTCGCTTTTTTATAAGGCCTCCTTCATATTTACACTCTCTCTCTCTCTCTCTTATTTCTCTGAACTCGTTTATTTCTTTTTTCTCTAAAAGACTTCGTTCCTACTTTGATTTGAATGTAAAGCTTTAATAAACATATCTTTTGAAAAAGAAAAGGCAGTTCATTCCACCATTTTAGTCCTGTCATTGCAAACAACCTCTCTGCTAGACACGTACGTGTTCTTGGGATACTAAGCAGGGATAACAGTGGTTTATTTCATGCTTTTCGGAAGGATTCGAGAAATAGCAGTGAAAATATTTTTCAGTCTTACACTTGTACCACCAGTGAAAATATCGATTTTCATGTTCTTGTTCCCTAGGTTAATTACGCGTCCCTCACAACCAGATGGGAAGTATGACGTCATATACCGTACATTTCTCGTGCTTGACGTAATATTGCAATGCGTTGCTATGCGGGAGGGGTACGCCACGGGGAATATCAGAAAAGACTTTTACATAGTGGATCTTGATGAAGCTCTTCCCAGAAAGGGTTAAAAGCATGAAATAAATAGAATATTTATTTTATCGGTGAAAGATCGAAATTTATTTCATCACATGAACACCATCGGTAATATTTTCACGAGTGGCGCAGCCACTTGTGAAAATATTACCGAAAGTGTTCACTCGATGAAAAAAATTCAATCTTTCACCGAAAAAAATAAATATCCTCTATTTTCATAAATACTTGAGCAAATGTGCCAGCAGGTGCCCCCAGAATAAACAGATGCGCATTTTAAACCAATGACAAATTACCATCTATTCATTCTCTATCAGTAACAACAAGCACGTCAAGCGCCGGTGCATTCAGCCACGCCCAGAAAAAATTACCCCATCGGCCCAAGAGGTACGGGGACAAAAATAGGAAATCCCATTACCATTGGTGGAGTGGTTGCCTCCGTCTCTCCTGCGATCCATTTCTATGAACTTACAAAAAAAAAGACCTGCTTGGGATCTACACTATTGATCGTCAGTGCCAGAAAACGCTAGCCTGCGAATTTCCAATTCTCTCCCAATCTGTTGAGAAGAGATCTGAAAATGTAGTGGCATTAGGGCGAAGGAAATCGCGATATTAAACACTGGTGTAGGTTCCATTTGCGCTACGTTTGTAATTATGTGGTCGGTTGGATATTACAACAGTATACACCGTACGACAACTCATTAACACGGTTATTTTAAGATCTAAGACTAATAATTTGTAAATCCAAGAGACACGCGAAAAAAATTAATGATTTTTTTTTAGTGCTGTAAAACGTGAATTTCAATGCCACCGCGGACTGTATAGATGAAGATCATACCGCACAGAACCTGCAGTCAGATCTTGGATCTACATTGTCGATTTATCTGCATGAAATTATGATTTAAACAGCTTTTTAAGTCGCAATATCTGCATTTTAAACCATTCGCTGCTCACTGATTAGTAGCAGACAGTGTAGATCGAGATCAAACTGCATAGAAAGTGCAGTCTGATCTTGGATCTACACTGTTCGATAAGGAGATGATATATCTAGACAAAATTGACTTTGTAGTAGCAATATTTCTACTCTTAATATCTGCCTGGAAGTGTCATTTAGCGCGATATGGGTTAAATATCTGTTGAGATTGTCCATTTCAAAGGTTAAGTCTTTGCCAAACGCCAACATTTTGGACTAGTCCAAATTGAAAGCATTTGCAGACGACAAAATAGAAGTGTATCAAAATTTGAAATTTGATTTGGATAGGGTAGAAAACATTGTGGGAAAAGGAGAAAATGCTGGTTACCAGCATTTTCTCCTTTTCCTACAATGTTTTCAAAAGCTTTCTATCTTAGGTCGTTATAAGTCGGAATTGTTTGGTAAAGACTTAAGCCCTTTAATTCTTTACCAAACGACAATATTTTATATCTGTTTTAATTGAGAACAACTGCAGACGACAATTTCAGTGTGGCTTAACTCTTTACCAAACGGCAAAATTTTGGACTAGACCACATTGGAAGAAGCATTTGCAGACGACAAAGGTAATGTGACTTAAAAATCAGAATTTGTTTTTTGGATGGGTAGAAAACATTGTGGGAAAAGGAGAAAATGCTGGTTACCAGCATTTTCTCCTTTTTCCACAATGTTTTCAAAAGGCTTCTTATTCGGGTTCGTGAAAGCCAGGGTTTGTTTGGGAAAGGGTTAAATAGTGCAGCTGTTTATTGGTAGGGTAGAAAACATTGTGGGAAAAGGAGAAAATGCTGGTTACCAGCATTTTCTCCTTTTCCCTCAATGTTTTAAAAAGGCTTCTTTCCAAAGGTCGTCAAAAGTTGTCACTGTGTGATACGGGTGAAGTGTTATTAGGAAGACAAAGTTTTTGAAAGGTATAGAATAATTGCTTCTTTTATGCGCAATGATTGTTATGTTGTGATAAGGACTTGATTTAGTGCCTGTGATCTGCGAAAATGGTTTTGTATTCGTGGAAAAATCATTGTTTGTTTCAAATTATTTTAGGGCCAAGTTCACACCAAAAGTAAATAATATTGATGTTAGAATCCATTTGAATCGAATTCTATTCATTGAATGTGTTTGAATTTAAATTATATCATTTAAAAGTATGGAAATTGTAGTAAAATGAAAATGTTAGTGTATGGTTTAACAAAGTGTTTGTCGCTGGCAGAAAAATGAAATTTAAAATCTGGTTATAAGTAATTAAGGATGGAGGCACCTGGTTGCCTTTTTCGTGACTTAGTTTCACAACTCATTTATGGTATTTTTCGAAGACCATACCACTATGAGTTTAAGATTGAATTTTGATAATCATGTATTTTATTTTGTGCAAAGCCGAAGGAAATAAACCCAGTTAAACTCGTTTTTTCTCAGGCAAATGATTTTTTTCGGTGGCACTCAGATATTTAATTTTAAATGACATTGAATTACATAGGGCGAGGCCATCGATCGTTGAGATACTTATTTTTGATTGAAAATAGTTTCTATCGCTCATAGCCTTTTATTGGCGCAATGATACAAAATTGCCTATTGACTACAGGCTTTTTCTTTCCAAAACCAATTCGTTACATGGCTTGTTCGTCCTATGATTGGGCGATACTCCATTTGATTGCTCATGAATATTTATAGATCGAAGTAATTGATTTAAATGTTGGAAATTAAATGTAAAAGGCTAAAGATATTTCAAAATTATAGTTTTACATGAGTACTCTCCCTTCAACCGAAAAGGTATTCATTTGCTTGGTGGGTTGACTTTTAAGCCAATATTAGAACAATATCTTTCAAAGTATTAATTCCGCACAATTGGTTCCTTGACAAATACCACTTCAGCGTTCTCAACGCTTTGATTTTTTGTCAGCGACTATAACATGGAACGGGTGCATAATGAAAGAATGTCATCTTCACAGAATTTCCTATGCTTTTAACTAGTACAAGTATGATTTGCATTTTAACTACTACATTGTTTAGATTTGCCAGCTTCTTTGCCTTGAACAAATTCATCGCTTGCTATAATAATTGGCTTGCAACATGTGAAATGGAGCATTCGGACATTTGCGTAAAGTGTCGTCTCGGATTAGCCTGCGCTGTCCGCGCAGGCTAATCCGAGATGACACTTTACGACTACATTAGATTTTGTTCAAAACAGAAAATTACATAAAAACGGAAAGTGCCGTCTCGGATTAGTCTGCGTGGACTGCGCAGGCTGATCCGAAACGACAATTAAAGCAAGTGTTCGAATGCCCCTTTTCGCGTACTGCATGCCATATAAAGTCTATTTCTGTCGAAGACTTTCTTTACAATGCACTGAAACTAGGAAGTGTATTTAACCAGTTGAATAGACTAAGGCAGGGGACGGTGTGGATCAAGAAAAGACCAATAGACTATTCGCATTGTCTTTATGGCCTTATTTTGATGGACCCCATCCGCTGAAAGACTCCATCTGTGGAGCTAACAGGGTTTCATCCGTTTATCCTACAATCTTGACTTGACATTCAACACCCATGAGGCTGTTGTACATACCTTTTTGGGGGTAAAATACGTTTCTTTTGAGCCACATTTAGTTTGTCGTGTACAATCGCTTTTAATTTATACATGCCGTTTGGTACAGCGTGATTCTCATTTTCGAACATCCATCCTGTCATTTTATACTTGATAAGAAAATGTACCTTTTTAAGCATTCTTGGAAGAGGAGCAGTTGCACTGTACAAGCAGTTACTCCTTTACATACTGTCCTTGCAAACAACCTGTTGTTGTTTTCAAAAGAAAGAAAGAAAAAAAATATCCTTGTTATTTAGCGATAATGAACCAAGCAGTGATATTTATTGCAGTAAGTAGAACCATAGGGTAAACCGAGGACTTTGTGACGCAAAAAACGTACCTATTAAACATTCTTGGAAGAGGAGCAGTTGCATTGTACAAGCAGTTACTTCTTTACATACTGTCCTTGCAAACAATCTATAGATGTTGTTTTCAAAAGAAACATATAAAAAATATTCTTGTTTTTTAGCGATAATGAACCAAGCAGTGATATTTATCGCACTAAGTAGAACTATAGGGTAAACCGAGGACTTTGTGACGCAAAAAACAAACCCTTGTTATGAGTGATAACATATCAGGGAGTGATATTTATCACAGGAGGCGGACTTAAAAGTCAACTGAGGATTTTTCCCTACGCCATCGCTTTGGTTGTCTAGGAGATCATGTGCTCACCTAAAGACAAGGTGGTTTCGGGTTCAAGCCCTGACAGGAGTTGTAAATTATTGGATACTTTCCATGCTCAAAGTTTAGAGAATATCACTGCTATTTGCCCACTGGTGTCCGAATAATACACGCATGTTTAATTAACTATTCGCCAAACACTTAAATCTTGGAACCCGCATTTTGACATCTAAAGACAAGAAACCCATGGGCTGTTAAACTCGACTCGGATTACTTTTGCGGACAATGTAGATCAAGATCAGACTGCACAGAATGTGCAGTCTGATCTTTGATCTACACTGTCCGAAAAGGAGATTATTTAAAAAATACTTTTGAAATCATTAACAAAATTTGGTTTTCTACTTTCAGTTTTGAAAGTTTCACTTTACTGATTTAGCACGATAAGGGTTCAACCTTCTTTGAAACCTAGCAGTTGCGGGTAACATGTAATTACTCTTTTACATTTGAGCTGTGCTCTGGCAAAAGTGGGCTTAACTTTTTACCACACGAGAAAATTTTAGACTGGTCCAAATTGAAAGTATTTGCAGACGACAAAATAAAGATTACTGAAAAATTGAAATTTGTTCTTGGAAGGGTAGAAAACACTGTGGGAAAAGGAGAAAATGCTGGTAACCAGCATTTTCTCCTTTTCCCACAGTGTTTTCAAAAGGCTTCCCTCTCAGGGGCGTCAAAAGTAGGGATTGTGTGGTAATGGGTTAATACATCTCCGTTATACACGATACTGGCCCAAGTCATCACATAATCAGAAATATAGTTCCAAAGAAACTTGCTTATATTGATTTTGTTTTGAGTCTACGAGTTGTTTAATTAACAATTTTATCATCATTAAGAAATTTCCACCAGGAACCTAGGTCAGTAATGTTTTAGAAATGAAGCGTATAATTACAGAGTGTTGACCAAAATACAGCACTATATTTTTATCTCACACGTGCGTGAGACAAGAAAATTCGTAATGTCTGTATTACATTGAAAACAAGGAGAGTTATGTGATAAAATTTGATCTTTCACCAAAAGTAGTGTCCTTCAGGCTTCAAAAAATTAAATCTGTAACTATGTCTGATTTCTTTGTTTACTTATGGGTATGTTATCGGCTGACTATCAGGTTTAAATTCCTCTTTAGGCATTTTCTGTTATCTTAGCCTCTATAAACACTTGGTTCCTTGAAGTCTAGGTATGGCGTTACGTTAACCTTTATTCTGCTAAATATCAGACCATTTTAAGCCAATAGTATAACAACCTATTATTGCATGCTTTCCGGTAGGATATCGAGAAATAGCAGTGAAAATATTTATCGATCTTACATTGGTACCACCAGTGCAAATACCGATTTTCACGTTTTTGTTGCCATGGTAAATTGCGCGTGCCTAACAGCCAGATGGGAAATATGACGTCATATACCTTACATTTCTCGCGCTTGAC
The DNA here is from genome assembly GCA_943736015.1 of Tridacna crocea. Classification (NCBI taxonomy): domain Eukaryota; kingdom Metazoa; phylum Mollusca; class Bivalvia; order Cardiida; family Cardiidae; genus Tridacna; species Tridacna crocea. The sequence continues at coordinate 43,352,507 of OX031067.1, forward strand.
GTAATATTGTAATGCGTTGCGATGCAGGAGGGGTACGCCACGGGGATTAACGGAAAAGAACACCATCGTGAACACCATCGATAATATTTTCACGAGTGGCTGCGCCACTCGTGAAAATATTACCGATGGTGTCCACTCGATGAAATAAATTTCGATCTTTCACCGAAAAAGGCAAATATCCTCTATAACTTTTGGGTTTCGAATCAAGGATGATTTGAATGACTTTTTTGTTATCTTGCAGTAAAAGATTAAGTACAATCTTCGTAGCTGTTACTCTTTTTGGACCTGATACTCGACTGAATTACTCCATACTTGAATATATTACCAAATTTTGCCATACAAGGTTATAGAAAGAGGTCATGAACGATAAAACAGTTGAAAACGTTGCGTAACTTAAGGTAGTGGACCCGTAATGATTTTAGTGCGGCATGGCATAAAGTTTCTTGATAGTTGATCAAGACGATTTATACAGATATAGTACTTAAGCACATTTTTAACCGACCAGAAGTTCCTTTGATGTCTGTCTTTCAATTATTTGTTGATACTTTTGTTTGTTTCCAGAAAAAGGAGGTAATTATCACATCGCTTTGTAGTGAAAATATAGTGGTTTTAGATTTATAAATTATAAGTCCAGGAAGGACAAAAAGGAAAAAGTAGCTCGGTGAAAGTAGTACAATAATACTCAGTTTTTAAACTGAGGAAATTTTGTTGGATAATATTATAGTGGAAATAGCTGTTTTCTATTACGGGTCCACTATGTTAAGTCTCAACGGAGTCGAAAGGGTATGCGTAGTTCTCTGTTTTACACGCATTAAGATGAACTCTGGAAATAACCTATGTATAACTGTGACAAACCAATGTCGGAAAACGCTAATTAAATATTGAAGAAATCGATTCCGCATTTCCTGTTTTACATTGATATACATTTGGCTCCCTCGCTGGATAGGGCAATAGTTTGAAAGACCGGGATGAAATCGCACAGCATATGAGAAGTTCAAATACTGAAATGATGGCAGCGTGTAGGCCTAACTAAGTTTATGGTACACCGTAATTGTTTACATGTTTCTCAAAAGTGTTTCAACTCTTTAATAAACTGTAAAATTTCAGGCTCGTTCAAATCGACAGGATTTGTGGATAACAAACCAAATGTGGCTGAATTTGAAGGATTCGTTCTTGATATGGTAGAAAATACAGTCGAAAAGGGGAAAGTGCTTTTAAGCTCAATGTTTTAAGAACCAATTTTCTAAAGCTCATGAAAACCAGTTTGTTTCAGGAGGTATGAGGCAGACCTATGTCGGAACTAAAACAGATTTTTCTTTGGAAGGATACTTTAAAAACGAAAACAACCTTCTGTCAAAGGATGAGTGCTCGATAACAATGATTTGACTCTTATTATTATCAAAATTTTATCAAGCGGACGAAAGAAGCTACTAAACAAATGTTTAAATGGTTTCAGCTGTACAGCGATTGGCCGTTATCAGTTTTTCCAGCGATTATCGGCTTACATCCGGTGCACTTGTCTGAGACATATCCGGTCACACCACAGAAAAACAAATGACAGTTTTCATGGAGTGAAATAAATAGTAACAGGAATGACATTTCACGACCCGCGAAATTACAGAAATCAATTACGTTTTAATTGGATTTCAATCTGTGTTCTAACTCTTTTTACGTTGGAATTCTGTGTTACCGCCATTTTCCCGGAGTCACAATATGAGTGTTCGGGTTGTTCCTGCACTAAAATCACTCACCATGAAATTAAAATGGATTGCCAGAAGAGGCACCTTACTGTTCTACCACCTAACTTGACTTCAGCTATTGTCCATTTGTAAGTATTCATTTAAATGTATTCTTTTATTCATTTACAGTCTTTTATATTTGTTAAGTCTGTTTTGGCGTTTTAACACTTAAATCGCCTGTTTTATTTTTTAGCCATACTCTGTGAAAAGGGGGTTTTACTCTTTACCAAACGACAATATTTCAGACTGGTCCAAACTCAAAGCATTTGCAGACGACAAAATAAAAGTGACTGAGTGATTTGAAATTTGTTTTGTGAAGGGTAGAAAACATTGTGGGAAAAGGAGAAAATGCTGGTTACCAGCATTTTCTCCTTTTCCCACAATGTTTTCTAAAGGATTCCTTCTCAGGGTCGTCAAAAGTAGGGATTGTGTGGTAATGGGTTTTAATGCAATTGCGAAAAGTATCGATCCAGGTCAGAACGAAACCGAAACCTTTCGCTATAGGTCAGTTTTCTGTATGTCCAAAGACCACTTTTCCTGTATGTTCAGTAATTTATTAGACTAAGTAAAATTCGGAGGTTTCTAATTATTTCTTGACTCGTTTGGTGAACAGGATCACAGCCATACATTTAACTCATTACCAAACGACAATGTTCTAGGCTTGTCCAAATTGAAAGCATTTGCAGACGACAAAATAAAAGTGACTGAAAATTTGAAATTTGTTTTCTGAAGGTTAGAAAACATTGTGGGAAAAGGAGAAAATGCTGTTACCAGCATTTTCTCCTTTTCCCACAATGTTTTCTAAAGGATTCCTTCTCAGGGTCGTCCAAAGTCGGGATTGTGTGGTAATGGGTGAAGCCTCCTTTTGTGCCAGACAACGGCTCAATTATACTTTCCTCTGTGGTCAATGTAGATCGAAGATCAGACGGCGCGAAACAAACATGCATTATGATCTGTCTTCTCTGCGATTTACTCTATTGCTAAGCTTGGTATGGCATTCTAGACAAGGATAAACCCGAATTTGTGAATTATGTTGATCCTATTTCTTAAAATGTATTTTGGGATTTAGGCGCTCTAAGGGTATGCGCAGGTTTGCTAAGCTTGGTATGTCATTCTAGACAAGGATAAACCCGAATTTGTGAATTATGTTGATCCTATTTCTTAAAGCGTATTTTGGGATTTAGGCGCTCTAAGGGTATGCGCAGGTTTGCTAAGCTTGGTATGTCATTCTAGACAAGGATAAACCCGAATTTGTGAATTATGTTGATCCTATTTCCTAAAGTATATTTTGGGATTTCGGCGCTCTAAGGGTATGCGCAGGTTTTTAAGCTTGGTATGTCATTCTAGACAAGGATAAACCTGAATTTGTAACTTATCTTGATCCTATTGGTTAAAGTGTATTTTGGGATTTCGGCGCTCTAAGGGTAAGCGCAGGTTCGCAGCATTATTTGAGTTAAATGGTAGTAGCCTACTTGTTTTCTGTTCTGGAGCCCTTTATTAACCCCAACATCTTGTATGTTTGGTAAAGAGTTAATTAACTCTTTAACGCACAACCCCGACTTTTAACGAACTTGAAAAAAGAATACTTTTGAAAGCACTTTGATAAAAGGTGAAAATGCTGGTAACCAGCATTTTCTCCATTTTCAAAATGTTTTCGACTGTATCAAAGACAGAAATTGTTATCTAAGCAACACTGAATTTTTCGTCTGCAAATGCTTTCAATTTGGATGAGTCCAACATCTTATCGTTTGGTAAAGAGTTGATTAATCCTTTATATTATATTTCATGTGTCTATTTTTAGAAATATTATGGGTAAAAGAAATGTCGTAATATAAGCTGGGGGAATTATTTCCCCGACACACTGAATATTTTCCTCCTGTCGAAAATCTGGCACTACTTTTCGGTTATCTGGTAAATTGACTTGAGATCGCTAGTTTTAAAAGTGGCATTCGTTGACTAAATAATTAGAGGAATCATAATATATAATTTATTTCATCAGCTTGTGGTTAATATGAGGGTATATTTGCCTCAAAAGGGAAATGTCCGCGAAAATAACTCGTGCCTTACGGCACTCGTTGTTTTCGCATACCTTTCCCCTTTTCGGCAAATATTTCCCCATATTAACTACAAGCTGATGAAATAAACTCTCTATCGCACAATCCCGACTTTTAACGACCCTGAAAAAAGAGGGCTTTTGAAAACACTTTGGTAAAAAGGAGAAAAAAAAAATGCTGGTATCCAGCATTTTCTCCTTTTCTCACTAGTTCTTCTACCCTTCCTTAAATATATTAACATCTTTGAGTCTCATTTAGTTTGTAATCTGCAAGTGCTAGAATTTTGCTTTTTGGTACATGGTTAGCTGGTGTATTAAACTAAAAAAAAAAACACTGAGAAACAAACCCTTTAAGAATGAAAGTAAAAAATAACTCGTAGATTAAGCCACTATCTTTGCGAAAGTTTTGATATAAATCAGAGCTCCAGATCAGAGGGAGTTATGGTATTCTAAATCCTTTATTTCTCTTTCAAATCCTATGTTGTGGGTACTCATTAGAATCGTCTCGATGAGACGATTCTAATGAGTGCCCACAACATAGGGTTTAGTGGAGAATAAATAATGTTTTCAATTTTGAAATTAAAATTACTCCCTCTGTCTGTATTAATAATAGTAAAAGATGGTTCTAGTGCTAGTTTATGCGCCAGTCTCTTGGAAAAGCAGTCTTGATAATACAATACCGTGATACGTTATACCACGTATGTCATCACATACTTATGGTTTCATAAAATCGGTTTTGTCTAAAGGATAGAAGTTACAGGGTTTCGAGGTTAAATACTGATGGAGTTCGCAAGACTTTGTTGAAATCCGTTCGTTTGACCTTCGTCTCAAGTAGGGAACTAAAAAAGAGAGAAAAAAAAACTGATTTCGTGAGTTTACTTCAAAAACCTCGTAAGTACAGCTTGTAACAAGCTGTAGTTGCGAGGTTTTTGAAGTAAACCGACGATTTGTATCTGCCTGTACGTCACATGGTAAGAATTTCTATGTCAGACAGCATGCTATGTAGTAGACCCAGAGCTCCAGGTAAGAGGGAGTGATGGCATTCTAAATCTGTTATTTCTCTTCAAAAACCTATGTTGTTGGTACTCATTAGAATCGTCTCGATGAGACGATTCTAACGAGTACCCATAACATAGGGTTTAGTGGAGAATAGTTAATATTTTCGATTATGAAATCAAAATCACTCCCTCTATCTGGAGTTCTGGTAGACCACAAAATTTTGGACCCGACCATTTTGAAATAATGGTGATGATACAAATGATACAAAAATATACATCTCGGCAGGTGTAAGGTTGTTTGATATTTCTCAGAGAACGTGTGAAATGTAATGACGTAATACTGGAACAAGAATAGACAGTGTACCCCTAGTTTACGAGCTAATTATTGTCAGGCTTTCTACGTGAACCTTTACTTAACTGGATGGATGGAAAGTTGTCGTTTCTTGCAATAGATACAAAAAGGACACGTTAACTTTTGCGAATTTAAACCATTTTGATAAGTAGACACAACAAACTATAAGACAGCGTATATCCAAGATCGGGCTGCACGTTATCCGCAGTCTGATTTTGACCTACTTTCTCGGCGGAAGCGAGTGATGTTCTCCTCATTGAATGAAGTGTTAATGTCAAAGAAACGTTAAGTGGATGATAGGTTTCAGATCTTTTTTTCTTTGTTCTGCACATTAACACGTGTTTATGTCTGTGTCTCTTTTTTCCATTGCTACGTTTTAAAGCCCAAATGGTTGTTCAAAGTGAATAAAGCGAGTGCTAAAATGTCTTGTAATTTAAATTACTCCTTTTAATATGAAAATTACATTGTGAAAACGGCAATTTTTATTTCATGCTTGCCGGTAGGATATCGAGAATTAGCAGTAAAAATATTTTCGATCTTACACTGGTACCACCAGTGTAAATACCGATTTTCATGTTCTTCTTGCCTAGGTAAATTGTGCGTGCCTCTCAACCAGATGGAAATATGACGTCATTTACCTTACAATTCTCGCGCTTGACGTAATTTTGTAATGCGTTGTTATGCGGGAGGGGTACACCACGGGGAATAAAGGGAAAGAACTGTACTGGAGTTTGATAAAGCTCCTCCAAGAAAGGGTTAAAAGCATAAAATAAATAGAATATTTGTTTTTTTGCGCCACTCGTGAAAATATTACCGATGGTTTCGATCTTTCACCGAAAAAAAGTTTATCCTGTATCTGTTATTGCTCATTATCTGCCCTATCGAAATTTTACCCTATCGAAAATAGAAGTCATCTGTACGAAGAATATTTTGGCTCTTTCAATCTTTTTCCGAGAATTGGATCTGTATGAGAAAAAATATCTATCCGTTATTCCGAAGAATTTTCTAGACTTGAAAGTAACATACTAGTAACTACTGATTACCAGTAGCTATATGCCATTTGGTTTGTGTTAATTTCAAATTTAGAAAATCATGGAGAATGAGCCTAAGTTTATAGTTTAAACATTTATTTTACATCGATTGAGAAACAAGTTCTTACAACTTATACTAATCTCTCTCGATTCTGCTTCCTGGGAACTACACCAGTATTCGCGCCTAATGTGTGGCCCAATAAAAAATCCCAAGAATGAGCCTAAGAATGCCCTTAATCCATTAACACACAATCCCTACTTTTGACGATCTTGAGAAAGAAGCCTTTAGGAAAAAATCGTGGGAAAAGGAGAAAATGCTGGTAACCAGCATTTTCTCCTTTTCCACTGGTAACCAGCATTTTCTCCTTTTCCTACAATGTTTTCTACTCTTTACAAAACAATTTTAAATTTTCACTTTTATTTTGTCGTCTGCAAATGCTTTCGATTTGGAGAAGCCTTAAATATTTGTCGTTTGGTAATGAGTTAACCCTTGTACTGCTAGGTGAGACAGTGAAGATCAAGATCAGCTTATACAGATATAATGTAGCCTGATCTACAATGTCCGAGAAGGAGATTATAGAGATTATATTTCCTTTTATTTATAAATAACATGATATAAATTATTTATTTCGACACTTTTTAACCCTTTACCCCATAAGGCATTTCTATGGTATCTCTAATTGACCCTAAATAACAGCAAGGATGAAGCCGTTTCTTATGTGTAGATAGCACCTTTTGATAGCATAGAAAACATTGTGACAAAATGTGAAATTGCTCGTCACGAGCAATTTCACCTTTTGCCACAATGTTTTCCAAAGGTTCCTACAACCAAAGTGTAGAAATGAGTATCTATGGAGTAAAGGGTTAATGTACTAAACTCAAACTTGGACACAGTGATCTTGCATATATGAAGAGTTGCAAGTACAATAATGACCCTGCTGCGATTTTTGATGCAGAATTATCTCCCCTTGAACTTTTTTTCAACTCTTGCTTTTGTACTAAACCATTCTGCATTCAGTGAGAAAGACCTTGTTTTTGTGAGCTGGTGGAAAGAATTATCACGTTTAGTGATAGCTCTAGTTTGTTAGGATTTCATTTTAAATTATGCAAATTTATTTCTTCTATAACTTTCATAACACCAAACCGTCCGCTGCTTTCCGGCCAAGAGGAAGGAAGGCGGTCGAACTATTGTTGGAAAAGGAGAAACTGCTAAGAACTTGTATTTTTCCGCAAAACGTTTTCGATCCCTTGAAGGACTATATGTATACTACATATGTGGAAGAAATGAAGTTTATTGAATTGAATTGAATATATATTTCGAGCCACGGAGGCACACCATTCTCGTTATTCCATTTGAACGAGGCTTAGATTGGTCCGTATTTATTAAAAATTCTAAATTGCAGTGTTTTGTTCTAGATCTAAAATATAAAACAGGTGTCTGATTATCAAAACCAAGTGGTAGAACCAGTCAGAAATTGCGTTTGCACTATGGTTTGAATGTCAGAAATGGTTTAGAATGGGGGGGGGTGTGCCATTCTCGGCAATCAAATTATCTCCCTTGTCAGATATACACGAAAGGTATCCAAACAACAGATTGGTCCTTTATCTGTATTCCTTTGTTTTTATCTTTGGTTCCCTTGGCGATGTTGCGATAAATGTAACAGTGATTTATTATGTTTGTGCAAGGTCTGCATGTAATTCAATTCAATTTATTTTCTTGGTCATCAGGAACTACACATACGTTGATTTGTGAAACAAACTAACTAGATTAACTTGCAGTATATGCTCAAGAACATAGCTGTACAGTGACAGAAAATTAAGGATAAATTCCAAGTAATCATCTTATCAGGACCAATGTAGTACTGGAGAAGAATCAAGGGAAATATCTGAAGAATAGCCCTCATTAAACTAGGATTGTCATTAGAAAAGTGAATGAATATGGGTTCTTTGTAATAGAGAAACAAATTGCTGTTTGTTTTTTTGCTTTTCACAAAGCTGTTTTGTAAAACGGCGCGTCTTGATAATGTTTGTCATGGCAACCTTCCCTATTTAAAGATAATTTTGTTGTTTTTTTCCCCCGCTTTATGCAAAATGATAGTTTCAATATTGTGAATATTATTCAACCCTTTACCACGCAATCCCTAGTTTTAGCGACCCTGAAGAAAAAAGCTTTCTGAAAACACTGTGGAGAAAGGAGGAAGTGCTATCAAACAAGCATTTTCTCCTTTTCCCACAATGTTTTCTACTGTCTCAAAGTCAAGTTTTAATTTTTGAATTATGTTTAATTTGTCGTCTGCAAATGCTTTCAGTGCTTTCAATTTGAACCAGTCTAAGATTTTGTCGTGTGGTAAAGCTTTAACCAACATTCTCAGAGTGAGTCTTGCTTTTTACCTTCCGGGCAAATCGTGGCCCGGTGCCTTAACCCTTTCCCAAACGACAAACTTTTGGACTAGACCAAATTGAAAGCATTTGCAGACGACTATTCAATTCCTGCTGAAAAGATGATTTCTGTCTATGATATAGACAGAAATATAAAACAGGGCAAAAAACATTGTGGGAAAAGGAGAAAATGCTGGTTACCAGCATTTTCTCCTTTTCCCACAATGTTTTCAAAAGGCTACTTACTATTCCAGGCTCGTAAGAACCAGGGATTGTTTGGGAAAGGGTTAAGCAAAAACAGTGCCATTTGTAGAGGACACAGATCAAGGATCAGATTCTACAGAGGGTGCAGTCTGATCCTGGATCCATGCATTTGGTCTAATTACTCCCGTCTACAAAATTAACCCATTTCCTACCATGTAACTAAAGTAAAATTTTCAGTTCGATATTAATAACCCAAACATTGCTATTTTATAGTTATGTTTTGAGGAATCATACATGTATCCCCTTATCGGACAGTGTAAATCAAAGATCAGACTGCACGTTCTATGCAGTCTGATCTTGATCTTCACTGGCCGCATAAGGTCAGCCAGTCGCGCTTATCACCAAAATCTCGCTGAGTATCAGTATACTATTTTTTTTTCGTCGAAAAAGTTAAAGTTTATAATAGGGTTAAAGGTGGGTAATTAGGTTTTTTATATCACACAATATTAAGAAATATATCACTGAAATTCATATGAAAAAACAATTCAAATCATCATTCTTTAAGAATCAAATCATTATGAATTGCAAAAATAAATTTTTGATGGTATTCCCCTAAATGGCTACCTAACCTCTGAAGCTATTTTTAAATTTCGCGCCAAAAATGTAAAAAAGCATTGTGGGAATGTTAGGTGACTGGCACGTGACTAACGATGCTTAAATTCCATTACATAACAAGCATGTAATTATTTTACATAATATTTTCTTCGGACGCCATGTTTGAAGCTTTGTATGTGTATTTCCGGTATATAAATGAGCGAGTTGCTCATGTAAAACAGATTATGTTTGCCGTCGGTAGTTACCCGGGCTGTAGTGAATCTCGAATTTCTCTTGTTGTCGGATGGTTTTCGACAACTGGTGTTTTATGAAAAAAAAATATAGGGCTTTTGGAGTATAAGGATGATTTTTTTTTTTTTGTTCTTTTGCAAAATTCCCGTCCGAGAATCTGAAGGGCCACCTTTAAAAATGAACATGCAAAAAGTATCGACCAGGTCAGTTTGGGCAGTCCACATTTGCACAATTTGCTAGTGGTCAGTTTTCTGCTTATTTTAACCATTTACCACAAAAATCCCGACTTATAATACCTCTGTGAAAGAGACCTTTGAAAAAAATGTGGGAAAAGGAGAAAATTTTTAAAATTGGCTTAGGCACTTTCAATACTTTTATCTTCGTGTAATTATACTTTGCATATTGCTGTTATTTATGAAGTTTTGTGTACAAGTCAACATTCCCTGAAAAATTAACTAAAGTTACCAAATAATTATAGTTTTATCAAGTTTCCTGGAGTGTTTCTTGTTACTTTTGGCTAATTCTGTTAACCCTTGTTCTATAGACTGTCCTGTTTTAACTCATTACCAAACGACGCTGATATTTTAGGCTTCTCCAAATTGAAAGCATTTGCAGACGACAAAATAAAAGTGTTTTCTGAAGGTTAGAAACCATTGTGGGAAATGGAGAAAATGCTGGTAACCAGCATTTTCTCCTTTTCCCGCAATGTTTTCTAAAGGCCTCTTTCTCAGAGGCGTCAAAAGTAGGGATTGTGTGTTAATGGGTTAATGGCAATGAAGAAAACGGCTCTCTAAACTTTAAAGTGATATTAATCAGCATTTTCTCGTTTCCTCACAACGTGTGCTGAATTGATTTGTTTTTTAGCAGAACGTGTTTTTTAACAGAACGTACAGTCTGATCGTGGATCTATACCGTGAGCTTATCAAGTCAAGAAAACAAGATAAAACTGTTCCTAAGTTTCATACTGGATTGTGTCATCAGCCATGTGCAAAGGCACAGTGTATATAAGTACATTTGGGAACAAAAGTGTTACGTAGGTCAAGCAGCAAGCTATTCGTTTAATCTGAAAATACAGTCATCTTAGTTTGTCAGTAAGCAAATCAGCCAGACCGATAGCCATTAAGTTAATCAGTTAGTTTACAGCCAGACCGACAGCGTTTTAGTCAATTAGTCAGAGAACCAGCCAGCCTCACCGCCATTTAGTTAACCCTTTACCAAAGGATAGAATTTAAGACAGGTCCAAATTGAAAGTACTGTCAGACAACAAAATAAATGTAACTTATAAATAAATTGAAATTTATTTCCAGCAGAGTAGAAAACATTGTGGGAAAAGGCTGGTGAATACAGATCCAATTCTCGGAAAAAGATTGAAAGAGCCGAAATAGTCTTCGTAAAGATGACTTCTATTTTCCATAGGGTAAAATTTCGATAGGGCAGATAATGTGCAATAATAGATACAGGATACTTTTTTTTTCGGTGAAAGATCGAAATTTATTTCATCGAGTGGACACGATCGGTAATATTTTCACGAGTGGCGCAAAAAACAAATTTTCTATTTATTTCATGCTTTCAACCCTTTCTGGGAGGAGCTTTATCAAACTCCAGTACAGTTCTTTTCCGTTATTCCCCGTGGCGTACCCCTCCCGCATAGCAACGCATTACAATATTACGTCAAGCGCGAGAATTGTGAGGTAAATGACGTCATATTTTTATCTGGTTGTGAGGCACCCGCAATTAACCTAGGCAACAAGAGCACGAAAATCGGTATTTTCACTGGTGGTACCAGTGTAAGATCGAAAAATATTTCCACTGCTTTATCTCGATATCCTACCGGAAAGCATGAAAATAAATTGCCATTTTCACAACGGGCTTCTTTCTCAGGGCCGTAAAAACCAGGGATTGTTTTGTAAAGGGTAAAGCCTATAACGAGCCTGATGAAGAAAGCTTTTGAAAAACAATTTGTGTATCCTTTCAAAGACAAATGTCATCATTTGAGCCTCATTTAACCTTTCGTCTGCGTTTTCTATTTGAAGAAGACACAAATTTTGTCGTCTGGTGGAAAATAAATCAGGCAATGAACCAGTCACCCAGTCAGTAGGTTTGTCTAACGTTATCTCTTATAATACTGATGATATCGATCTAGTTTCCATTAACTCAATTTTTTTCCTGAAAAAAAAAAAAATAGAAAAACAGAATGTGTTAATCATGCAAGCGCCAAATAAACTCGACATCTTCTAATGGCTGAAATGACAGTTCTCTGAAACATACAACAATAATATCAAGTATATTTTGTAGGCTTATCCACACAAGCGGACGGTATGGATCCAAGATCAGACTGCACGTTCTGTGCAGTCTGATCTTGATCCATGCCGTCTGCAAAGGCCCCTGTTTTTGCCAATAGTACTTTAGGTTAATATTCTTGAATATTTCTAGCAGGGATGTATAAAACTCAATATTATATTGACAGTTTCACGTTTATACTTGAGACCGCAAACCTGCCCTATTTGTCGAAATTTTAGCCATGTGTATTCATGTATTGAAACTTATTGCAGTTGCTTTCTGTATTTCAAATACGCCCGAAAGGACGTATTGTGTTATGTCCTTTGTCGTTCCGTCTGTCTGCCTGTCCGTCCTCCTGTTTGCATGAGTTTGCATGAGCCTGTCTAAACAACCCAACAAAGATCCAAGATCAATCAGTGCGAACTCTGAAGTCTAATGTCTTATCTGTCTCCATTCGGCATACCTCGGGTGATGGGAGCCATCGTATCCCTCGGCATCTTCGCGAGCCAAGGTTACGATCACTACGTGGATCTTACCTTGGTTGATTGAGCCCAATTTCGAGATTTCTGCGATGCGCCCTCTATTGGATGCTTGTTTTTACCCCCCTTTATATCATATTTCTAAAAGCAACTGAAATATCGTTTTACAAACCGCTTACGAATACATATGAAGCGATAAGCAGACATCAACGCGAATTTCCATGTTTACCTTCTATACGAAATGTAGCGACCTTTTTCTATTTTTATCAAACATGAAATGCTACGAGCGATTTCATTCGTTGCAGTTAGAGCTGGCTGCATCCAATGAAAAAGCGTATCGAGGGAATGTAAAAATCAAGCTCGATCCGCCAAGGGTAGAGTAGCGTAGTGAATTGTCAGCCTTGGCTTGCGAAGATGATCGCTTGGGTGTAACTGGTGGAATGATATGTGTCCGATCGATGCATTCATCGCCCAGAAATACGCCCGGTTTACCGTTCAGATAATTGTAAGGTTCCTCTTACAAAAGAAAACTTGAGTTTCAATTATCTATCAAAATCTTTTTTACTATATTTCAGTTGACAAACAGTTTGTACATTAATTTTCTAACGTGGTTTTTCAACTCCGATTGAAGTTTTCACCGACAAATAGACAGATGTGAATAACTTCATCGGGTTGTTTATGCCGTTGCTAAACAACTGTCAGTGGTGCGCTATATATAGAATCACGTGATTCCCATTTCAAAATGGAAATCTCATTAATACGGTCGAGGTTAGATGTAAGTACTGAATCTGCCGAGTTGTGACGAGTGATCTGTCACAAGACAGTCCACAAGAGACCCCATTTCCGCTGAAAGCGTTAACAAAGGGGAAATCAGACTTATCTTTTATAATAATTTCCTTGCTGTCCATCAACCGTTAGGTCGCTGGGGAATCAGCGATGATGTATCTAAGCTAAACTGGTCTCCACCGTTGTCTGCTCACGACATATGATAATATGGCTTGCAACACGCGAAAAGGGACATTCAGACATTTGCGTAAAGTGTCGTCTCGGATCAGCCTGCGCAGTCCGCGCAGGCTAATCCGAGACGGCACTTTACGACTACATTAGATTTTGTGCAGCAGTAGACTTGCGTAAAACAGAAAATTACATAAAAACGGAAAATGCCGTATCGGATTAGCCTGTGCAGGCTGCGGAGGCTGATCCGTGACGACATTTGACGCAAATGTCCGATTGTCCCTTTTCGCGTGTTGCCGCCAATATGATACTGACCTGTCTGCTATGACGCATAATTATATATAATATTGCATGTGTCTATTTTTAGAAATGTTACGGATTAAGAAATGTAGTAATTTAAGCTGAGGGAGGAATTATTTCCCCGTCACAGTGAATATTTTCCTCCTGCCGAAAATCTGGAACTACTTTTTTTTTTGTGAAAATATCAGTTATCCGGTTAATTGACTTAGGATCACTGGTTTTAAAAGTGGCATTCGTTGACAAAATAATCAGAGGAAATATAATATATGATTTATTTCATCAGCTTTTGGTTAATGTGGGGAAATATTTGTCTCAAAAGGGAAAGGTCCGCGAAAATAACTCATGCCGTAAGGCAAGAGTTATTTTCGCATACCTTTCGCTTTTTCGGCAAATATTTCCCCATATCAACCAAAAGCTGATGAAGTAAACTCTGTATCCTGTACAGGATTGATAATATTGCGAGATACCTAAAGTCAAATCCAGTTTTCTATCCTATCAAGTCAAAACCATTTTAGCCACTTTGTCGTCTGCAATTGCTTTCAATTGGAATTTGTCTAAAATTTTGCTGTGTTGTGACGGGTTAACCCTTCACCAAACGATACAAGTTTAGAGTTGTTCTAATTTAAAGCATTTGCACACGACAAAATAAAATGTAACACAAAAAATGAGAAGGGTAGAAAATATTGTAGGAAAAGGAGAAAATGTTGATTACCTGCATTTTCTCTTTTTTCGCAACAGTAATTTCAAAGAGCACCTTTGTTGGAGTCGTTCAATTAGTTTAAACATATTTTATAGCCATACGTACAAGTCATTTACAATTCAAAGACAGCATTCGATAAAGGTGTCAAATGGGTTGAACTACAAGTTCAATAACTTAGTTACGGCTCTCCCCAAGTTCAAATTCAGGGTTGTGTGGTAAAGGGCTAAGGAAGAGTTTAGAAACAAAAAGTTAAATAGAAATATGTTTTAGTTTAAGATATTGTGAGGATTCCTGCAGACGGCGAGATGAAATTTTCAAAATATTGGAAGCACTTGATGTCGATTCTGTATTTTTTTTTTATATTTCCTGCAGAATGTATATATATATAAATGCTTTATCTTTCTCGAAATAAAGGAAGGGATACAGAAAAAATATCTAAAATTTTGAGAGTTAATACGGTTTCATAGAAATTTTGGGGAAAATTATACAATCTGTATAAATCTCTGAGCGGCTCTAAATGTTTGGTTTTAAGTTCATTTTTCTCTGAAAATTGCGCGAAAGTTCTCACAATATTGTCATACTTTTTATACTTTGAGTTGCTGAAAGCGAATCAAGAGCCCGTATTTACCAACCATTCTTGAGAATATTCTTAGTCTGATTCTCCAAGGTTTTCTAAATTTGTAAGTAACACAACTTCTGATTGTCTAAACCGAATGGTTTAGCCAATCAGGTGTTGTGTTACTTACAATTGTAGAACATTCTGGAGAATGAAACACAGAACGTTCTTAAGGTATAGTGGACCCGTAACACGTCTAGCGCACCATGAAATAAAATGTCTTTATAGTTGATTAATACGGATTTATACAGATATAAGACTTTTGCACATTTTTAACCAACGAAAATTCCTTTGATGTCTGTCTTGAAATTATTTGTTGACACTTTTGTTAGTTTCCAAAAAAGGAAGGTAATTATTATCTCCCTTTGTAATGAGATAATAGTGGTTTCAGATTTATAAATGATAATTCTAGGAAGGAAAAAAACGGGAAAAGTGGCTCGGTTAAAGTAGTACTGTACAATAAAACTCATTTTTAATCATAGCAAGTTTTATAGGATAATATCATGGTGGAAATAGCCTTTTTCTATTACGGCTCTACTACCTTGTACAGTGCAAATCAAAAATCAGACTTCAGGCTGATCTTGGATTTACACTGTCCGACAAGGAGACATCATGTTACCAATTAACCCATTACCACACAATCTCTACTTTTGACGCCCCTGAGAAAGAAGCCTTTTGAAAACACAATGGGAAAAGGAGAAAATGCTGGTAACCAGCATTTTCTCCTTTTCCCACAGTGTTTTCTACCCTTCCCAGATCAAATTTCAATTTTTCAGTCACCTTTATTTTGACGTCTGCAAATGCTTTCAATTTGGACCAGTCTAAAATTTTCTCGTGTGGTAAAGAGTTAAGAATAACTTTGAGCCGCTATTAAGGTTTTTACTCTCTGCCTTAACTCATTACCAAACGACAAAATTTTAGACTGGTTCAAATTGAAAGCATTTGCAGACGACAAAATAAAGGTGACTGAAAAATTGAAATTTGTTCTGGAAAGGGTAGAAAACACTGTGGGAAAAGGAGAAAATGCTGGTTACCAACATTTTCTCCTTTTCCCACAGTGTTTTCAAAAGGCTTCTTTCTCAGGGGTGTCAAAAGTAGGGATTGTGTGGTAATGGGTTAAAGGTGGCCCTTCAGATTTTGGGACGAAAATTTTACAATAAAGCAAAAAAATCATCCTTATACTCCCAAAGCATTTTAATTTTTAGTCACAAAAACCCCAGTAATCGAAAACCATCCGATAACACGAGAAATTAGAGATTTACTACGGCCCAGGTTGACAGCAACGGGAGACACGTTCTATTTTTAGATGATCAGTTGGCTTATTTACATACAGGAATACACAAAGTTTCAAACATAGCGTCCAAAGAAGACATTATGGAAAATAATTATTACATATTTGTTATGTAATGGAATCTAAGCGTTATCAGTCACGTGCCAGTCACTGACATTCCCAAAATGCTTTTTTTTTTTAATCATTTTTGGCGCGAAATCTAAAAATACCTTAAGAGGTTGCGTAGCCTTTTAAGGGAATACCATCAAAAAAAAAAATTTTTTTTTTTTCATTTTATGGTTCATAATTATTGATGATTTTTATTATTTTTTCATATGAATTTCAGTGATATATATGTTTTTTAATTTGGTGAGATGTAAAAATTCTAAATACCCACCTTAAAGTTTCATTTAATTATTTTGAAGATAAAGGAGAAATATCCTAGCCCCGTGCCATAGCGTACAAGGAAAATGAGTTTTGTTACATAACATATCATTCATTAACCTTTTACCACACAATCCCGACTTTGAACACCGAAGTGAAAGAAGCCTTTTGAAAACATTGTAGGAAAAGGAGAAAATGCTGGTAACCAGCATTTTCTCCTTTTCCCACAATGTTTTCTTCCCTTCCCAACACAAATTTCAAGTCTTTTTCAATCACATTTATTTTGATATCTGCAAATGCTTTCAATTTGGACCAGTCTAAAATTCTGTCGTTTGGTAAGGAGTGAAGCACACAAGAAGTACGTGTTTGGTTTACACTTGGTAGATATTGTCCATAGTATCTCTGTTTCTATTTGTTTCTCTCTCTTTGTCTCTCTGTCTCTGTCGCTCTGATTGGCTGGCCCACCCGGGTGGCTCAGTGGTGAGCGTGTCGGACTCATGTCTCGGTGGTTGTGAGTTCGATACCCGGATGAGGCGAACTTTCTTTCCGGCGTATATTCACCTCTCACCTTTCCTGAAGCATGTGAGAAAAGTAGTCGGTGGCTTTGGAAAGAAATTTGTGTTAGTACTGGTGTGAGAAAGCCAGGAAACACATGTGCGTCACCGACCGCCATAATATGACCTTAGCTGTTAAAGTGGCGTTAAACCCCAGTACAACCAAATCTGATTTGTGGACTGTCTCTCTCTCCCCTCTCTCCCTCTCTGTCTCCCTCTCTGTCTGTTTATCTGTCTCTCTCTCTCTGTGTCTCTCTCCCCCGTCTCTCTGTATCTCTTTTTAAGGTTCGATACAATTTGTGTTTGGTTTTTTTTTTTCATTAAGATTAAGTAGAATCTACAAGGTTAGGTAGTTTATACCATCGTGTGGAATTACCTTCATTCCGTAGGAAATTCCAGACGTGGTTTCGCTGGAACGAAAATGTCAGCTAATCCATTACATACGCACAACATGACGACTGTTCGTATTTACGTGACTAAAATATTTCCAAGATAGTTCACCTTTCTCCCTGGCGAACTCAAAAGAAAAATGGCGTTACAGCGTTATCTATCAATTTCTCTGCCAAAACGCTTTCAGAATCGTCTGCTTGTGATTTTGTTTGTTTCTATTGGAGTTTTCCGCTGTATTCAACACCTTAGGTCATAACACGGCGGCCATTGCACCCAACTACGTGTTTCCTGGCATTCTCACATCAGTATAAACACAACTTTCTTTCTGAGCTACTGGCTACTTTTCTCACAAGCATCAGAGGTTAGAGGTAAAAAAGGAGAAGATTCTGGTTTACCAGCATTTTCTCCTTCTCCCATAATGTTTTCAAACGGCCTGCTTTTTAAGATATCGCTAAACCACGCGATTATTCGGTAAATAGTGAAATGCAATCCTCGTTCTGCATTATTGGACAGGTCACCAGATCTCTCCAACAGTGGTGAGTTTAAAAGGCAGACTGTCGCAGAATTTGCTGTCTATATCCATTTTTCTTGCGAAATTGTACTGTTGCACAGTCTCTTTCGTCATGGTTTTGTAAATAAAGCGAAATCAAAAATCGGAACAGGAAATAGGCGTTGTTCATTTTTGTACGACGAATTTGAGAAAAAAATAATTGTTACGTTGATTTGCCATGGCTTCAAATGACCCCTCAAATAATTGTAATTTTTTCATTAAGCAAATAAATCTAAGCAGAAGAAAAAATAAGAATTTCGTTTAAAAAGAGAGAGCAGACGGCTGGACAAGATCGTGCCAGTTGAAAAAGCGACAAGAAGGCCAAATAACCGCCATGTAAAGCATATGAGGTTTCTACGCGGCGGCTTTTTTACTTGTTTGTTTACACGTATCAAAATGTATATATTGAAATCAACTCTTTACCACACAAGAAAATTTTTGACTGGTCCAAAATGAAAGCATTTGCAGACAACAAAATAAAGATGACTAAAAAATAGAAATTTGTTCTGGGAAGGGTAGAAAACACTGTGGAAAAAGGAGAAAATGCTGGTTACCAGCATTTTCTCCTTTTCCCATAGTGTTTTCAAAAGGCTTCTTTCTCAGGGGCGTCAAAAGTAGGAATTGTGTGGTAATGGGTTAAAAGCCAATAAATTAATTGAAAACATTGATGCTGACCTCTCCTGGCTTCTTTTTTAAAGAAGCCAACTTGTATTATGTATGATTACATAATGATGATGTGAGTAAACCGTCTATTATGGCTTATCAAGACCACTAAATACTTTCATTTTGTTTTCTCTTTTAACCCTTAGGCGGCTGTAGTGCGACTCACTGGGCATTTGTGGACAGATCAAGATCAGAACGTGCAGTCTGACCTTGGATCGACACTGTCTGAGAAGGAGATATAATTCTTCAAGACAAATCTTTGAAATATCAATATTTCGGTTTCCACTATAGAAATTAAAAAAAAATATTCTAGTTATTTAGCAGGAAAATCGTTAACTTTCTAACAGAAGACAAAATTTCAGACTAGTCGGTATGAAAATACTTGCAGACGATAACCTGAAGATTATCAGCATTTCCTTCTATCTCGCAATGTTTTCAAAAGTTTTTTTCAGTCCGTGTCGTTAGAAATAGAAATATAAAATTGTGTGGTAAAGAGCTTAAATGTTTAACTCATTACCAAACGACAAAATTTTTGGCTTGTCCAAATCGAAAGCATTTGCAGACAACAAAATAAAAGTGACTGAAAATTTGAAATTTGTTTTGTGAAGGGTAAAAAACATTGTGGGAAAAGGAGAAAATGCTGGCTACCAGCATTTTCTCCTTTTCCCACAATGTTTTCTAAAGGCTTCTTTCTCAGGGGCGTCAAAAGTAGGCATGGTAATTGGTTAAACATTCTCAGTCTTTTACTGTTTCTTGCTTCCTTATGTGGTGTGAAACGCCGTATATGATATTATATAGTACATGTATATGTATTAGAACCCTGACGCTTCTAGTGCAACATGAAATAAAATTTCGTGTTAGTTAATAACTAAGGATTTATACTGATATAATACTTTTGCGCATTTTTAACCAACCAGAAATTCCTTTGATGTCTAGCTTTAACTTATTCGTTGATAATCTTCTTAGTTTCCTGAAAAGGGAGGTGATTATTATCTCCCTTCGTAATGAAAATATAGAGGTTTTAGATTTATGAATGATAATTCTAAGAAAGGAGACAAGGAAAAAGTGGCTTGGTGAAAGTAGTTCAATAGCACTCATTTTTAATCGTAGCAAATTTTGAAGGATAATATTACAATGGAAATAGCTGTTTTCCATTAGGAATCTTATACCTTAATTACTAGTATAGTGGATGCCAGTGCACCTATTGATGCTTTCCTGGAGTTTCTTTTTACCAGTACTTCGTACTGCTTTTGAATATAAATATTACCAAAACAAAGATCATCGATGTGAGAGGAAAAATCGTGTTGCCATGACTGTCATCAATTCTCGGAAGTCTTGTTTAGTCTTCGATTCGCAATCTTGAGGCTACGGGTTTGATAATTACTCGCGATGCTGGATGTTTGCTGTAGGAGTGTCCTTGAGCATGGCATTTCAGAGATCGATCTAGTACATGTGAAAACCTGGGCCCGTATTCACCAACCGTTCTTAAGAATGTACTTGTACTTATTCTTCAAGATTTCCTGATTTTGAAAGTAACAGAACTTCTGATTGGCTAAACCATTTGGTTTAGCCAATCAAAAGTTCTGTTACTTTTAACATTGACAAATTCTAAAGAATAAGACTAAAGGTGTTCTTAAGAATGGTTGGTGAATACGGACCCAGGATACAGAATCTGTGCGAGCTATCGCCGTCGAAATTTCATGGACATGTTGAAAATTTATAAATAGCAAAACAGACCCAAATCAGCCAACGCGGACTGCGCCGGCTGATTTGGGTCTTTCTTTTTTCTAAGCATTAAACCGGCTTCTATCACAGAACACGACTCTTGTGGTGTATACGTGAAAAAAAAAATCAGAAACTTCTCACTGTGCAAGTAAATTTGGCGACTGTTAAAAGCATTGGTTTTCAAACTATCAGCGTGTGTGGGTGCCATTTGTCATCTGTTTGTTCCGAAACGGCTTCTCATTAATCCTTTACTACTAATAACTGTAACCGTTACTACTTGCGAAAAAATACTTTTTAAAACACTGTTGAGCAAGAAAAAACATTGCGAAACAAGGAGGAAAACTAATGCTTGTA
Source organism: Tridacna crocea (assembly GCA_943736015.1). Lineage (NCBI taxonomy): Eukaryota > Metazoa > Mollusca > Bivalvia > Cardiida > Cardiidae > Tridacna > Tridacna crocea. The sequence continues at coordinate 43,373,328 of OX031067.1, forward strand.
AGAAGCATTTTGTTCTATTCTCACAATGTTTATCACCTTTTCAAAGACAAAATTGATAATTTTAGTTGCATGTTATTTGTCGCCTAAATGTACTAGTCCAAAATGTCTGTAAAATGATTCCTCATTAGCCCCCTCGGCGCCAGATTGATAAAACCGTCCTCCTTTTACGGCTAAAAGGTTCGTTACCGGAAACTAAGAAAAAGTTCTCTTTCAGGTTTGACTAAATAAGCGGACTGTTTAGATTCAACATCAGACTGTACTGAATGTGCAGTCTGGTCTTGATCTATGCAATTCGCAAGAGTCAGCCACTGTTTTTGTCTATTACGCATATAGGATCATCCATGGAGAGTTCACTAACCTTAACAAAGGGACTAGCGCTTTGTAGACACGTAATTTTGTTTTTGCCATAGTTATTAGACAAAGTGATTTTATATATATACTCGTATATATACATATATTTTTGTTGTTGTTGTTTTATTTGCCATGTTAATTAGTACGTGGGCTTGGTGGCAATCTCATATCACACCCTACTGTTCAGAGCTTAGGTTTTGAATTATTTTATTTCGTTATTACAATTGTTTCGTATATTATAAGTCGTACGATCGGGTGGCAGGGAACTTAGAAACTTGTTCACGGCTGTGGTTAATCATGTCGCCCCAAGCCGAAGGCGACATGATTCACCACAGCCGTGAACAAGTTTCCAAGTCCCCTGCCACCTGACCATACAACGAATTTATCATACTGCAAAGTTATACCTTTTCAAAGCGTATTAAGCGAACTTTTCCTGTTTTATAGTCTCACGAATCGAGAATGCTGACGAAATAGAAATTCCCTTCTGTGTGCCCCAATTGAATGAAAACTGACGTCACTGGGAACTGACGTGACAAAAACGTGCAGTTTGGTGCATAAACGTGCAGTCTAGTGATCGATCGACGCCGCCATTTTGGATGTTGTGTTGCACGTGTAGTGTTGTTTACGGGGCACTCAAAACGGAAACTGGCTTTACGTGGTTTTTGCCAGGGTACATGATATGTTCCCAGCATGTTAACCAATCAGATCACGAGAAATTTCTTTGTAGTATAACAAAAATCACAGTCTATATGTAAAAAAAATAGGACTGTGTTGACCAAAAATTACGTTGCATGTTGTGTATTGAATGATCTTGACCTGCACTGATCGCAAAAGCCTACTGTATCAAACTGAGCAACCTGAGAGTTGACTGAAACATATGAGTCATGCTTGGGCAAAGGAAGGTATAATCTACGTGATGCTGCATACCAAGCAAGTCACCATATAGTTAAGGATCCTTAAAATCCGTTTTGTTATACCAGGCAAGTCATGGAGCTAAGGATCCTTAAAATTCGTTTTGTTGTACCAGGCAAGTCACCGTGTAGTTACCCCCCGTTCACACAGAGCTGCGACTTTAGGACGATCATCCCGATCAAGCCACGATCTGAAAAAGTATTGGATCGGGGCCGATCGGCGTCTAAATCAAGCAATTTGGCAAATTATGGTTCTCATTACGACCGTACTACGATGCTCCCACGTCCAACGCGCTGCTGACACGCTTCTACTACGATGCTACGCAGACCGTTGCCGACCAGCGGCCGTGTTTACTGCGTTTATACTACGCTGCCGCTACGACATTCAAGATCATACTACGACACTACGCAGACCTAAAAGACTGTACGACGATATCGCTACGGTGGTGCCGATCATATCACGCTTGTAGTACGCTTCTAGTACGATTTTGGGTATGATGTATTATATATCATGGGTTTCAAACATTATTTTTCACTTCTTTCCAAACAATAGCGGGATCATCAGGCTGAGGAGTTTCCGTGGAAGGAAGAGCACCATCTTAAACGGTCGAAGGCTCGCCATGCTCTTTTCCTGCCTCAGGATTTTCTGCTGCAGGATTTTCAAGGTCTTGAGTCACAGAGCTTTGCAACCGCAGGTTTTTCACGGCCTTTACCATGGGGTTTATGGGGCATTTTCAATTTTTGCAACTGTAACAAGATGTGCAAAGTTCGAAGTCTCATCTGCAAATAATCGTGAAGTATATTGCCGCCCGTTATATGTAGTTGACAGATGATGATTGGTCAAATATCAGCGCTATAGAAACAAACTGCAGCCCGATAGATCGTAGTATGATCGGCGTAAGGTCATGGTAGGTCTTCGTAGGATCGTCAGGAACGTAGAGAGATTGTAGTGGGAACGTAGTAAGAACGTAATGGGAACGTTGTAGGAGCGTACTCGATATGTTCCCGACTGTACTACGCTTTTACTGGGCTTTTACTACGATCATAAAGATCTCTCTACGATGCTTCCACGCTGCTTGTACGATTACGGCGCTTCTACTACGCCCTTTTTACGACTTTACCCCGATTCTTGTTTGCCACGATCCCGCTACGCTTGTTTTGAGCATGTTCAAAATAAGCGTGGCGATAGCGTAGAGCTTCCCGATCATGAAGACCCTCCCGCGATTATACTGCGCTTATGAAGACTCCACTACTTTTCTCTTGCGATTTGTCACGATCGGCCACGTTTTCGGCCACGCTTTGATCGTAGAAGAAGCGGCGTCTATGTGTGAACGGGGGGTAAGGGATCCTTAAAATCCGTTTTGTTATACCACGCAAGTCATGGAGCTAAGGATCCTTAAAATCCGTTTTGTTGTACCAGGCAAGTCATGGAGCTAAGGATCCTTAAAATCCGTTTTGTTGTACCAGGCAAGTCACCGTGTAGTTAGGGATCCTTAAAATCCGTTTTGTTGTACCAGGCAAGTCATGGAGCTAAGGATCCTTAAAATCCGTTTTGTTATACCAGGCAAGTCACCGTGTAGTTCGGGATCCGTAAAATCCATTTTGTTGTACCAGGCAAGTCACCGTGTAGTTAGTGATCATTAGAAGCCATTCTGTTGTACCAGGCAAGTCACCGTGTAGTTAGTGATCCTTAGAAGCCATTTTGTTGTACCAGGCAAGTCACCGTGTAGTTAGTGATCCTTAAAAGCCATTTTGTTGTACCAGGCAAGTTTCCGTGTAGTTAGGATCCTTAAAATCTACTTTTTTTGTACCAAGAAAGTCATAATGTATAAAGGAGCTTTAAAATCTTATTTTGTCATACCAAGCAAGTCATCATGTATTAAGGATCCATAAAATCTATTTTGTTTTAGTTGGCTGAATTCTGAGGTGAAATGGCCATTGGATATGCAGATTTTTTTTTTTTTTTTTTTTTTTTTTTTTTCATTAAGCCCCCTTTTTCAAGAGTAAGGTGTAAGCGTTGAAGGTATGGCGAATTCATGGCCATTTAACGAAATCTTTTGACATCAACTTTAGACCCCCTAGAAATAAGAAAATGATTGATTCCTTGGTAAGTCTCTAATCATAAATTCAAACAGAGTTTGTGATAACGATCTATTAATTTTCATTATTTGATATCCAGCGTTCTGTTTTTTACAAGTTCATGTAAAGTTTAACTCTATACCAGTCGACAAAATTGACTTGTCCGAATTGAAATAGACTTGTACGAATTGAAAGCCTTTGCAGACGACTAAATAAACGTGATTCAAAAGCTGAAACTTGAAGAGAAGAAAACATTATGGGAAAATTAGAGATGGTGGTTACCAGCATTTTCTCCTTTTCCCACAATCCTTTCAGAAGAATTATTCCTCTGGATCGTAAAAACCAGGGATTGTTTGGTAAAGGTCCAATAAACGACTAATCTTTGATATACAAAATCCGTTACAGCCAGAGAGAAAAACACGCTATTATATCTTGGGGAAAACCCCTCAAAAATGCTTGCTATTTATTGTATTAGGGTATATTGATTGATTTTCTGTTTATTACCCTCGCCATCGGTTGCCCGTATGAGCGATGCCCCTATCAAAGTTTTTACTACGGGGATCCACCTATAGCACTATGATGTCATCATAAATAAGGCTTGACCACAACAGATAATTGTTATAAGCCTTATTTATGATGACATCATAGTGCTATTGTACCCTGTACCAGTTGAACTTATTTGCATAATATGAACTGTGAATCAAAGGGAGATAACACAGTTAAGGTAGAATTATACCCACTCCCCGAAAAAGAGATAAAGAGTAAGTTTCCGAGTTGCATTTCAATGGCTTCAGCTTCTAACTAGGAGAAATAAAAACTTCCGTCACTATCTCAAACTTTAGGGTTGTTAACACGAGTTAACTTGTTTTTGTACACAGAGTAGTTTAAGACCAGACTGCACGTAGAGTCTGATCCTAGATCTAACTTGTTCACTTTTTTGAGTAATATTATGACAAGAGGTACTCTTGTACATTCCTTTTAAATTTCATTTATGTCGTGTTGTGTATGTTGAATGGGTTTACTCTTTTCAAACCAAACAATCTCGATTCTTAATGATTACGAAAAATAAACAGAGTGAAAAATAAGGCGAAAATGCTAATAGACAACATTTTCGCCTTCTGTCACAACGCTTTGTAACCTTTCAAAGATAAATCCAACTACTGTATTTTATTGAATTTGTCGTCTGTAAAATTATTTCATTTTGAACAACTGAAGAGTGTTGTCGTCTGGTAGAGCGTTACAATTATCCTATTCGGTAGAAAGTAAAATCGCTTGTGCAAGTACAGAAAGGAACGCCAAATTAGGAACGAAAATAAGAGGAACACGATTCCAGGGAAAAGATTTATTAGATTTGCAAAATACGCATCTTTTACTTGATTAGTTTATGGGATGAGACAAGGAAATTGAAAATAATGTTGTAATAAACCAATGCTTGAAAAATATTTTTCGGATAATGACGAAGACATAAAGATACAATCAGAGAGGCAATGACTGGTTGCACCTCATGCACTTTTTAACTCTTTACCAAACGACAGCATTTTAGGCTTGTCCAAATCGAAAGCATTTGCAGACGACAAAATAAAAGTCACTGAAAATTTGAACTTTGTTTTGTGAAGGGTAGAAAACATTGTGGGGAAAAGGAGAAAATGCTGGTTACCAGCATTTTCTCCTTTTCCCACAATGTTTTCTAAAGGCTTCTTTCTCAGGGGCGTCAAAAGTAGGGATTGTGTGGTAATGGGTTAACTCTTTTCCAGACGACAGGGTTCTAGACATGTCCAAATTGAAAGCATTTACAGATGACGAAGTAAATGGGGATGACAGAATTTGTCTTTTAAAGAATAGAACATTCTTTGGGAAAAGGTGCTACCAGAATTTTCTCCTTTTCTTCCGTATTTTTATAAGCCATTTTCCTTAGGGTCGTGTAAACTCGAGAATCGTAGTACAGGGTTAAATTTTAATTTTCTAATCAGAAGCTGCATCGCATTTGCTGTCAAGAAAATGGCTCCTTTTCTTAGTTCCATTGGGCAATAATTGATCGCATTATAGGCATTTTTTTTTTTAAATTGATCTGAAGAAAAAACATTTTGTGTCGAGACCTACTTTGAGACGAAATCGTTCAAATCAGTGCAGACAAGATTCCGAAGGGAGTTTCACGACTGTCCTGATAAAAGTCAGATTTACCGATGGGTTCAGTTTTTGCACACTTCCCGATCTCCTGAACTTATTTACCCTTCGGTAAATCTGACTTTTATCAGGATAGTCGTTTAACTCCCCTGAACTGATTTGAACGATTTCGTCTCAAAATAGGTCTCAAGACAAAATGGTTTTTGTTCAGTTGTCCAAGGCATTTTTAATACTGGCTGTTATTTTCTCTTGTTTTTATCCTCTCCTCTAGTGGAATATGCAACATAAAACGAATTGAATTACTTTTGACGATTTTATTCGCTATGATATGGGTTGCACTCATTTTGGGTCACCCTGTATTAGAGAGGTTATTTGCAGCCATGGCAAATCACTAAAGTAAATCTTTTCTGAAATTCGTTATTTTTAAAAATAAACCTCGTCTATTTCCTGTTTCGTTTTTTTTTTTATTTCGCTTTATTTACAAAACCATGACGAAAAAGACTGTGTATCAGAACAATTACGCTAGAAGAAATAGAATTAGACAGCAAATTTTGTGACAGTCTGCCGTTTAAACTCGCCACTGTTTGAGAGATCTGATGACCTCTTCAGTAATCTAGTATACATGTACATGTATTGCTTTATGTTACTCAAAAGCATTTGCTGCCAGCGGACGTTTTGTTTTTTTCAAAATTTGCCGGAAAAAGCTGCTTCTTTAAGGCGATGACCTATTACATTTAGGAAAAAAATCGTTTTGTTATGACCTACAACACGCGAGAAAGGGCATTCGGATATTGACGTAAAGTGTCTTCCAGAATCCGCCTGCGCAGTCTGTTCATACTAATCCGAAACGACACTTTCAGTCTCTATGTAATCTTCTGTTTTGTGCAAGTCTACTGAAGCACAAAATCTAGTGTAGTCGTTAATTGCGGTCTCGGATCAGCCTTTGCGTTCCGCCCAGGCTGATCCGAGACGCACTTTACGCTGATGTCCGAATGCCCCTTTTTCGGTGTTACAGGCCGTATCGATTTCACGGATAAATGCTATTACTCAGGTGTTTTCTAAGATTCATTAAAAACACATCATTTTCTTGGCGTTCGCCAAAGTTATTTAGAATTATGTTTCATGTTTGGTTTTTTTTTTTTTCCGGATTTTAATAAATAACGACGAAAAAACTTTGAACCAAGGTAAAACAGCTTTGAGGAAAATACGATTGACAAAATGAATAGCCAGACTCAATTATCTTTTTTCTAATGTAACTTTCTTGATTTTTTTTTTTCGTAACAGATAATTCTTGAAGATTTAACTGTTGATTGTATTGTGTTTAACGCCTTTTTAACATTATTTCAGTTATATCGCGGCGGCCAGTGCACATAGCCATACGTTCCTGAAGTTTCTTTTACCAGTACTTCGCACCATTCCTTTTTCAAGCGACTGGCTACTCTCCCACATGATCATCATCGAAACAATGGTCAGCGGTTGGAGAGGAATGAATCCTGTCGCACTGACTATCATCAGTCCTCGGAAAGAAATTGGCCGAGCCAGGGGTCGTAGCCAGGGATTGAACCCTGGGTCTGTATTCACCAACCATTCTTAAGAACATTCTTAGTCTTATATTCTTCAGAATTTTGTCAATGTGAAAGTAACAGAACTTCTGATTGGCTAAACCATTTGGTTTAGCCAATCAGAAGTTAAGGTACTTTCACAGTTAGAATTTTTTGAAGAGCAAGACAAACAATGTTCTTAAGAATGCTTGGTGAATACGAATTTTGTTGGTGAATTTTGTCAATGTGAAAGTAACAGAACTTCTAATTGGCTAAACCATTTGGTTTAGCCAATCAGAAGTTCTGTTACTTTCACAGTTAGAAAATTTTGAAGAACAAGACAAAGACTGTTCTTAAGAATGGTTGGTGAATATACGGACCCTGGACCCCGTGATGTCAAGTCCTGCACGCTACCGACTGAGCTAACGGAGCTCGGAAACTCTTTGAAGACAACAAATTTGAAAGGTTGCTGAAACGGTTCTAGCCGACAGATTAGATGAGACTCCAATGGCGGACTTTGGCTTCCTTCGAAAAAATTGGAAATATTGTTGGAAAACGAGAGAATGCTTGCTTACATGTGACCCTTCATGCAAAAAGGAACCATCTAGGAAATCTTTGGTGCATGAATTAGATAAAAAAAAAAACAGATCAACAATAGTGCAGGTCAATTTAAGTTGATAGTTAAAAAAATATTGTATAACAAAGTAGAATGAGTACTTCTCAGGCAGAAAATATCATGAAAGCGAAAAGTGTCAACCCTGGTCAGACTGCGCAGTTTGACCAGGGTTGACACTTTTCGCAGTTCCCTGAAGGTCTCCTTTTTGCGTGACGGGTCACAAATCTATTCCCATGTTTTTGCTATTAGAACTACCAAAAATAGAACTGGTTCTATATTCGTATAATTTAGGGGTCGCATACTTTATAATCAGGCTAGGTATGACGTCATCGCTTCAAAGCTTAGAATCACGCAGACAGAATGGCTGTCTAAAGCGTGCCATATCATTATCTCCTTGGTAAATTACCTAAAAACCATAATAAAACTATCGGGTGTGGTAGACATTTTCTGAATTACCCGCTAATCTGTCATAAATATGCAATGTGAGGTTGTTTTTAGCCCCGGATAAGTTTGTATACGCATAACATAACGCGTTACGTAATGTAAACAAACATTCAGATGGAAAATTTGCAAGTTGGATTATTTGCACCTAGCTATTGATTAACCTTTAATGCATGAAAAGATAAAATTATTATTACCACAGTAATTTGTAGAAAAGGTCTGCATAACAAAAGCAGTCGTCGAGCAGCCCCCTTAAAAGCAAAACTCTTCCGCAAAACGAAAGCGGTAGTGTTTCAAACCCGCTGAAAACAACGATTCTTCTCATAAACCAAAGCTGTATTCGAGCCATTCCTCTAAAAACGTCTGTTTTCCCGCAAAACGAAAGCTGTAGTCCAGCAATTCCCTGACAACGCCTGTTCTTTCGAAAAACAAAAGATGTAGTCCAGCAGTTTCCCTGACAACCAGTGTTCTTTCGCAAAACCAAAGCTGCAGTCCAGCAATTCCCCTTAAAACGAGTGTTCCTTCACAGAACGAAAGCTGAAGTCTAGCAACCTCTCTCCCCCCCCCCCCCCCCCCCATCGAAAACTTGCAGGGCGAAAGCTGTATATAGTCCAGCAACCCTCCCCCCTCCCCCCATCGAAAACGAGAAAGACAGAGAAAAAGTTGTCGAGCAACGTTATTGAGGCACATAACATAATGCTAAGCAGCCAATGGGAATAATATAATCGAAATAACACCAAAAGGCATTATCTAAGTTTTAAACGTTTGTGTCAAGAAACCACTTTTTAATCACCATGTTGGATGGTTTAGACTTTTTTGTGCAGTCTGATCTTGATCTATACTGTCTACAAAGGGCCCATAAAGTCACGCTCAGGAGCTGCAGGGAATATAGTTGAAACAACATCAATAGGCATTATCTAGATTTAAAAGGTTTGCGTCAAGAAACCCCATTTCTATTTCCCGATAAAGCAGGATTGTCGCATTGTGCTTCGTATTTTTTCTCCGGTTTAGGAAGCCATAAAACGTTGTTTGTTTGCATTTTAAACATTCAACAAAAGTACAGGCCTTGAAATGTCTTTATCGTTGTCTCAAACGACTAAATTCAAGACTTTTTCAAAGATCCAAAGCTTATGTAGACGAATATTTTAATTTGGATCAAATTATAATGGTATGTTTGTGAGAGGATAGAAAGGGGTTAATAGTGGTGACCGTTTTTTCCACGTCGCTCTCGAAAGCTTTTAAATGATTTTTTCGAAGCGACAAAATTTAACACATTATCCAAATTCCTAGCATTTGTCGGCGACAGCTGATACGGAGGTGAGCAAGGTCTGTATTCACCAACCATTCTTAAGAACATTCTTGGTCTTATTCTTCAAGATTTCCTGACTGTGAAAGTAACAGGACTTCTGATTGGCTAAACCGAATGCTTTAGCCAATCAGAAGCTGTGTTACTTACAAATGTAGGAAATTCTGGAGAATAAGACAAAGAACGTTCTTGAGAATGGTTGGTGAACACAGGCCCAGGTGTAGTAGTATAGTGTATAGAGCTATTTTTAGAAAAAAAGCAAACTACTGGTTATTGGCGTTTAATTATTTTACTGAAATGATTTTATTTTCTTAAAAATGGCCTTGTTTGGTAAAATGCTACCTTCAAAGTTTTTTCACGATCTAAGGGAAGGAGGCATTTACACTTATCCTGCTGTAAACCTAAAAATAAATTTTCAATGTAATATTAATAACCTAAATATTGCTGTTTCAAAGCTGTGTTTTGGGGGAAGAATATATCCTTGTCGGACAGTATAGATCAAGATCAGACTGCAAGTTCTGTGCAGTCTGATCTTGATCTATACTGTCCGCCAAAGGTCAGTGAGTCGCGCTTAGCAGTCTAAGGGTTAAGAGCATTGTCAGCAAAAGGTCATTTGCGAATGTTTTTTTTTTTTAGCTCCTTTTTTTTTAGCTCATGTCATGGCCGTTTGTCCGTCCGTGCGTTAACTTTTATTTCAAACATTTTCTTCTCTGAAACTACCCATTCACAGAAATGATACTGCCATGGTCCTCTTAAGAATTTCTTGAAATAATTTGATTCCTCCAAAAACACTGGTTGCAAAAAACTAAAAAATAATAACATTTTTAAAAATCTTCTTCTCTAAAACCACAAGGCCCAGGGCTACTAAATTTATCATGAAGCTTTATCTAATGGACCTTTAACAAGTTTCTTCATATTATAGGCCTGGGGTCAAAATTGGTTCATTCCAGGGATCATAAGTTTAACATGGGCTTTAAAATAGTCATTTCAATTTAAACATTAATTAAGGGAAATAACACTTGTTGTAAAGGATAAAGTTTGTGACTATTTACCTCCATTTGATTATCGAATTGCAGTGATAAATGATTGGTGCTAGATATTAAGTTTTTTGATAGAAAATATTCATTTTGATGCTAATAGTTATGCTCACATGATTGGAATATTAAATTCATATTAAGGTTTCTATCATTTAGGGTTTTTTCCCAAGAACTTTACCTTTCATGCCAATTAATTAACCTGCTTGTATTACCTGCTTGTGTTCGCTGTTTTTGAAGGCCCTCTTTTTCAGGGTCATGAACACTTTAATTTGTGCGGTAAAGGGTTAAAAAGCCAGTGAAGCGATACAGGGCCATCATGTCCCTCTTGTTTTAACTTGGATGGGTCAATGCAGATCAAGACTAGACTACAGAAAAACAACATGCAGTGTAGTCTTTGATATACATTGATCGCTGAACCATTCTTGTACACAGAAAACGCTAAAACTGCATTGATTTGGATTTTTATTTTTAGACTGAAACAGTCTGCAAGGGTTGTCTTCGGTGCTTGAGATGGTTATAATTGGTACATTCTGAACACTAAACTGCTGTAGACGACTTTAATTAACTCTTTACTAAATAATCCCGTGTGTTAACGACCCTGAGAAAGAGGCCTTTTGGGGAAAAAAATGTTAGAACTATATTCCTATCAGTGAATTACCGGGATTTCTCTGTGTATTATTTTTTCAGTTTTTCACTTTGGTGAAGAGTTAAAATCCTTCGTTACGACCTTGAGTAAGAAGATTTAAAGGATCGCGGGGTAAGACGCACAGGGGGAAAAGGGAAGATGCCAGAAGCCAGCATTTTTTTTTTCAACAAAATTTTCTGTTCTTAAAGGTGGACCTTCAGATTTTGGGACGAAAATTTTACAAAAAAAACTCATCCTTATACATGTACTTCCAAAGCCTTATAATTTTCATCCATAAAACCCCAGTAGTCGAAAACCATCCGACAACAAGATAAATTAGAGAATTACTACAGCCAAGGTCGTCACTGAAGGGAAACACGGTCTATTTTTACATGAGCAACTCGCTCATTTACATACCGGAAATATACAGACGAAGCTTCAAACATAGCATCCGAAGTTCTAGACATTATGGAAAATGATTACATGTTTGTTATGTTATGGAATTTAATATTCATTAGTCACGTGCAAGTCACTTATCATTCCCACAATGCTTTTTTTTATTTTGGCGGGAAATCTAAAAATAGCTTAAGAGGCTACGTAGCCTTTTAAGGAAATACCACCATTTTTTTTCTCTTGTAATTTTATGATTCTTATTTACTGTTTATTTGTATTTTTTATCCCCCGCCGTAGGCGGAGGGATATAGTTTTAGCGTTGTCCGTCCGTCCGTCCGTCCGTCCGTCCGTCGGTGTGTCCGTCCCGGCAAATATCTCCAATACCATTGGACGGAATTTCGTGAAACTTTATACAAATGTACAATGACCCATTCTCCCGAGACACTTTTTTTTGTTTTTTTGATTCGATGCAAAATGGCCGACTGAGAGCGATTTTAAGTTTCACTTAAGTTACACTTAAGTACACTTTTAATGTTTGGAGTCTTCTCTTCAAAACTATACAAAGTTTTTACATGGAACTTGTCATATCTGCCAACCTCCATTAGGAAATGCAGGAAAAAAAGGTTTCACCTACATTGACCGTGCAACACCACAGTTATTTGCCCTTGTTTTTGTAATAAGGTGTCATGGAAAAAGGGGGTTTCATGTTATATTTCATTCCATTTCTTTTGAAGGCAACTCATTCCACATTTCTTGACGGAATTGAATAGAATTTTGACAGAATATTTCTTGTCATGTCACCTATTGCATATTGTCAACATTTTGCGATTTGTAGCTGCGTCATGAAAAAAGGGGGCTTCATGTTTCATTTCATTTTATTTCTTGTGAATGCAACTCGTCCCATATTTCTTGACAGAATTCAATGAAATTTTTACAGAATGTTTCTTATCATCTGAGCTATCGCATATTCTCAAGGTTTTGCAATGTGTGGCTGCGTCATGAAAAAAGGGGGCTTCGTGTTTTATTTTATTCTATTTCTTGTGAAGGCAACTCCTCCCACATTTTTTGGTAGATTTGAATGGAATTTTTACATTATCATGTGACCTAACACAACACCTCCCACATTTCTTGGCAGATTTGGATGGAATTTTCACATGATCATGTGGCCTACGCCATATTGTCAAGGTTTTGGGATTTGTAGCTGCATCATGGAATAAGGGGGCTTCGTGTTATAGTTTCATTTTTCACCTGTATCTCTTTAATTACTGGACATATCTCAACAGATTTGGACGAGATTTTCACAGATCATGCGACCTAGCACATGTTGTCAGGGTTTTGCAATTTATCTCTGTATCATGGAAAAAGGGACTCTATGTCAAATTAAATTTTTTGTCAGTGTATCTCCAACTTATATGAAATGCCAAGTTCTGCCAAAAGGATACTTAATGTATAATCCTGTTATGGACCTCTTTTATATTTTTTATGTAATGAAATCCTGTGCCATGGAACAAAGGAGCTTAATGTATAATTTCATCATGGACCAATAACAAAAAGGCCACATGTACATGCAAAACAGAATACCTCCTATACGTTTGTATCAAAACAGGTCTTTTTCGGCGGGGGATATCATTTCAATTGCTTGTTCATATAAATTTCAGTGACATAATTATATATATTTTTATGCTCCCCGAAGGGCAAGCATATAGTCGCCGCTTCGTCTGTCCGTCCGTCTGTCCGTCCGTCCTTCCGTCCGTCTGTCCGTCCGTCCGTCCGAAGCGATTTCTCCACAACCCTTGGACCAAATTGGATGAAACTTCATATATGAACTCCTTAGGGTAAGGCGCCGATATATTTTTCCCGGATTTTCAATTCGACCCCGTGTCATGGAAAAAAAGGGCTTAATGCAAAATTGCAATTTTTACCAATATCTCATTCAGTTTTTGTCAGAATATCATGAAACTTCATGGTTATATTGTTTATGGAAAGTTTTAGCATATTGTTTATGGAAAGTTTTAGCATGTGCCCTTCCTATTTTTAATCTGGGCATTTTTTAATTTGACTTTCTGTCATGGAAAAAGGGGGCTTCTTACAAAATTCCAATTTTTACTAATATTTCATTCAGTTTTGGTCAAAATTTCATTAACTTCATGGTTATTTTTTTTTTCAAAGTTTCACCATGTGCTCTTGTTTCTTTATCTATGTTTTTTCAATTTGACCCTCTGTCATGGAAAAAGGGGGTTTCTTGTAAAATGAAAAAGGGGCCCTAATGCAAAATTGCAATTTTTACTAATATCTTGTTCAGTTTTTGTCATTATGTCATGGTTATATCTTGTTTTTTCAAGTTTCAACATGTGCCCTTTGTTTTTGCAATCTATGAATTATCAATGCGCAATTAGGTCTTTCCTGGTTTCTCAAATTAAGGCTGCATCACGGAAAAAGGGGACTTCATGGAAAAAATTGTTTTTCACTAGGTTCTCCTTCATCAGTGCTCAAAACTATGTGAAATTTCAAATCTGAACTTGTTGGAACGTTCCCCAGGTACCTCTCCTCCTTTTTCTCAATTTCAGGCTGCGTCTCGGAAAAAGGGGGCTTCGTGTAAAAAATTGTTTTATGTAATATTTGATACATGACTGCTCAAAAGTTTATGAAATTTGAATTTGAATTATTGCTAAAAAATGCCACAAACCACACACCCGTTGTATTTTTTGCAATGATCCAATATTGTCTTATGGGAAAAGGGGGCTTAAAGGGGGCTTATTGGACTTATTGTCCTCTACAAGTTTGTGTTGGCTATCTCTAAGATAGTAATTGCCTTTTCACTTCAAATTTTGGGGGGCATGAACAGCTTTTTCTAGGATAAAAGAAGTGAATTTATATCAATTTCTTATATTTTATGACAAGCACTTGTTCGGGGAGCATAACCCGTCTCTGACGGCTCTTGTTTTAATTTGGTGTCACATTAAAATTCTAAATACCCACCTTTAAAAGATAAAGAAAACGGACCCTATCATTTAAATCCTACAGTATTGGTCTTCTGCAAATACTTACTAGTTGGCCAAATCCTATTCATTATCGTATTGTGAAAACTCGGGGAAAAAAAGGTTTTGTGTTTGACATTTAGAACTAGGCATTGAAACTTAATACTTGTTATTTTTAGCCGGAACTGAGTCTTCGAGCTATATTTTGTAACAATCCTGTCTTGTATAATTATTTCAAAAGTTTTATAACATATTTTTTTGTACTTTTTTTTTCCAAGATTTGACGCCATTGTGATCGCCTGCATCTGATCTCTGTCTTTCTGTCTGTCTTTCTGCCTGTCTGTTTGACCGTTCATCCGTCCGGTTTCCTGCAAGCCTGCTGCCTGTCTGTCTGCCCTCCGTTCGTCCATCCAACAGCCCACCCGCCTGTCCATCCGTCCCTCCCTCCGTTCGCCAGAGTGCCCTTACTCTCCTCCGTCTGTCTGGCTGACTGTCTGTCTGTCTGGGGTCCAATGTAAATACAAGATCAGACTGTACAGAAGGTGCAGACGTTTATTTGGTACAGATACATGTATCTACTCGGCCAAAATTATTTTGTTTCGAGGTGCAAAAAGTATTTGAAATCGCAGTTTATTTGAATTTTTCCTATAGGTTGAAACATTTTCATTTGTTTTCTTCTTCTTCTTCTTCTTCTTCCTCTTCTTTTTCTTCTTCTTTTTCTTCTTTTTCTCCTTCTTCTTCTTCGTCTTCTTTGAGTGTTTAAGGGTCAACACAATTTTGAAATAGTCATGCTCTCACAGAATGGGTTTAACCTTTTACCAAACAATCTCTGGTTTTTACGACCTGAAACAGAGGCCTTTTAAAAAAAAAATGTGAGAAAAGGAGAAAATGCTGGTAACCAGCATTTTCCCCTTTACCCACAATGTTTTCTATCCGGAAGAAACAAATTTAAATTTTTGAGTTAACGTTTATTTTGTCGTCTGCAAGTGCTTTCAAATTGCACCAGTCTAAAAGTTTGTCGTTTGTTAAAGGGTTAACTCTTTACCACACGAGAAAATTTTAGACTGGTCCAAATTCAAAGCATTTGTAGACGATAAAATAACGGTGAATAAAAAACAGAAATTTGTTCTGGGAAGGGTAGAAAACACTGTGGGAAAAGGAGAAAATGCTGGTTACCAGCATTTTCTCATTTTCCCATAGTGTTTTCAAAGGGCTTCTTACCCAGGGACGTCAAAAGTAGGGATTGTGTGGTAACGTGTTAATGCATCTGGGTAACGCAGTATAGCCAAGGGAGTCGTTATACTATCATAAATCCATAGGGCTTGCAACACGCGAAAAGGGGCATTCGGACATTTGCGTAAAGTGTCGTCTCGGATCAGCCTGCGCAGTCCGCGCAGGCTAATCTGAGACGGCACTTTACGACAACATTAGATCTTGTCCTTCATTCGACTTGCGTTAAACAGAAAATAACAGAAAAACCGCGGGAAAGTGTCGTTTCGGTTTAAGTCCTGCGCATTTTAACTGCGCAGGCTGATCCGAGACGACACTTTGCGCAAATGTCCGACTGCTGCATTTCGTTTATCCTTAAAACCAATTTGGTCGAACAACCCACTGAATCTTAAGGTTGACTGGTCCTTTGAAACGCAGAAAATTGTCTTACAGCAGAAAGTTTCGACTCGTGTCAGCCTGCGCAGGCTGACAGGGTCGAAATAATTTGCAGATGCATTTTCACTCCTTCTTCCTCGGGCGCCGGACATTTATTATATCCCCCCCCCCCCACAACGAAGTGGAGGTGGGCTATACTGGAATCACCATGGCGGTCCGTCCGTAGACACAATTTTGTCCGGAGCTTTTTTCCAACAGTTTTTTCAAGTACTACACTGAAATTTACACATAATGTTTGGGTACATATGAAATTGTGCATGTGCAATTTTCATGACCTTACTGCCATTTGTTGCCGAATTATCTCCCCTTAAGCTTGTAAGGTTTCCTGCATTGTTGTTGTCCAGAGCATTACTCGTAGAGTTTTGCATCTACTGAACCCAATTTTACACATATTAATGTTTCTGTACATGTTCTGATGGGATGTTCCAGAGCCTAGCCTAGTATTGGTGAAACCCAGGGAAACATGAATAATGTGAGCTGTCGCCGTGATATGACTGAAATAATGTTAAACGCGGTGTAAAACACCATTCCAACAAACAAATATGATGGGATGTATTACTTTCATGCCTCTGCTATAATTTGTGGCTGAATTATCTCCCCTTGAACTTGTTAAGGAATTATTTCCCCTTCAGCTTTTTTCAACTCTTACTTTTATACTAAACCATTTTGCATTCTGTAACAAAGACCTGTTTTTGTGACAAGGAGCTGGTGGGGAGTATAATCACGTTTAGTGATAGCTCTAGTTCCTCTTGAGTTATTTTTTTAATGGCTTCGAAAGTCGGTAAAATCAGAATTTTTAGAGGAAAAAAAAAACTACGTGGGAGTACGCTGTGTAGGTTTGTATTCGAAAATAGGTTAACCCATTACCACACAATCCCTACTTCTGACGCCCCTGAGAAAGAAGCCTTTTGAAAACACTGTAGGAAAAGGAGAAAATGCCGGTAACCAGCATTTTCTCCTTTTCCCACAGTGTTTTCTACCCTTCCCAGAACAAATTTTAATTTTCCAGTCGTCTTTATTGTGTCGTATGCAAATGCTTTCAATTTGGACCAGTCTAAAGTTTTCTTGTGTGGTAAAGAGTTAATCTTTCCCGGAAAATTCTCCGTATCCCTGTATTTGATTTAGTTTTTGACATACATGCATATATGTAAGTGGGAGCGTTCATAAATTCATAATGAAGCTGTGACTGCATCTTTTTACCCTTTCCCAAACGGCAAATTTTGAACCAGACCAAATTGAAAGCATTTTGCAGATGACAAATTTACAGTTGCTAAAAAGATGATTTTTCTAAATGATAGGATAGAAAAGATTGTGGGAAAAGGAAAAAAATGCTGGTTACCAGCATTTTCTCCTTTTCCCACAATGTTTTCAAAAGGCTTCTGTTCCTGAGCCGTAAAATCCAGGGATTGTTTGGGAAAGGCTTAATCCTTTATGTAAAAAAAAAAAATAAAATGAAAGTTTGTAGGAGGTACTATAAAAAACAATTTTGGTTATTTTAAAAGTACTTTTTTGGGGGGCGGATGATATGTCTTTATCGCACTTTATCGGACAGTGTAGATCAAAGATCAGACTGCACATTCTGTGCAGTCTGATCTTGCTCTATACTGTCCGTGATAGGTCAGTGAGTCGTTCGTAGCAGATAAAGGGGTGAATCTTAACTCTTGACCAAACGACAAAATTCTAGACTGGTTCAAATTGAAAGCATTTGCAGACGACAAATTAAAGGTGACTGAAAAATTGAAATTTGTTCTGGGAAGGGTAGAAAACACTGTGGGAAAAGGAGAAAATGCTGGTTACCAGCATTTTCTCCTTTTCCTACAGTGTTTTCAAAGGGCTTCTTTCTCAGGGGTGTCAAGAGTAGGGATTGTGTGGTATTGGGTTAAGAGACTGCAGTAAAGTACTTTTTCTGGATATAAGATAGCCCATCTTTTCGAATTGAAGCAATTTAATTGATTTGAAATGTTGGGTCGATTCAGAATTTGGGAACGTTACCAGAGTTTTATAATGTTAGTGAAATAGATCTACGGTTCAGATTTCGTCATCGGATTTGAGTAAGATAACTTGCAGACTTAACTCTTTACCACACGAGAAAATTTTAGACTGGTCCAAATTGAAAGCATTTGCAGACGACAAAATAAAAGTGACTGAAAAATTGAAATTTGTTCTGGGAAGGGTAGAAAACAGTGTGGGAAATGGAGAAAATGCTGGTTACCAGCATTTTCTCCTTTTCCCACAGTGTTTTCAAAAGGCTTCTTCCTCAAGGGCGTCAAAAGTAGGGATTGTGTGGTAATGGATTAAGGTAGTGGACCCGTTACAGAAAACAGCTACTTCTACTATAATAATATCATACAAAATTTGATATGTTTGAAAATGCCTTTTATTGTACTACTTTAACCGAGCCACTTTTTCCTGTTTTTCCGTCTTAGAATTATTATCTATAAATTTAAAACCACTATACGCTATTTTCATTACAAATGGAGATAGTAATTACATCCTTTTTTTTTTTAAACTATAACAAAAGTTTCAATAGCAGCATTCTGTTTCAATATACTTCTTTATGGTTTTTTGTTTTTGTTCTTTTTAATAATGTTTTCTTTCAACTTCTTTCTGCTCTGAAATTATTTTCATCGCATTGACTATGAAATACATGTACCATAACCGTTGTCTGGAAAATGGAGAAGAACTTTATGAGCTGTAGCTTCCGTTCTGATCCATTTCTTTAGTATATGTGTAATATGACTTAGGTTTGTTACTAATTGTTATATACTGTTGCATAAAATATGTTTAAAAGTATCAAAAGATAATTCTAAGATAAACATCAAAAGAATTTCTGGTCGGTTAAAAATGTGCAAAGGTGTTATATCTGTATAAATCTGTATTTATCAACTATCAAAAACATAATTATTCCATGCTGCACTAGAGGTGTTATGGGTGTACTACCTTAAAAGTTTCTTTTTTGCATGAAACCGGTTACAACTAAGATTTACCGCAGCTGTATCCTAGCTCTAGAAGAAAATGGGTTAACTCATTACCAAACGACAATATTTTAGGCATGTCCAAATCGAAAACTTTTGCAGGCGACAACATGAAAGTGACCGAAACTTTGGAATTGGTTTTGTGAAGGGTAGAAAACATTGTTGGAAAAGGAGAAAATGCTGGTTACCAGCATTTTCTCCTTTTCCCACAATGTTTTCTCAAGGCTTCTTTCATAGGGTCGTTAAAAGTCGGGATTTTGTGGTAAAGGGTGAACTCTTTACCACACGACAAAATTTTAGACTGGTTTAAATTTAAAGCATTTGCAGACGACAAATTAAAGGTGACTGAAAAATTGAAATTTATTCTGTGAAAGGTAGAAAGCACTGTGGGAAAAGGAGAAAATGCTGGTTACCAGCATTTTCTCCTTTTCCCACAATGTTTTCTCAAGGCTTCTTTCATAGGGTCGTTTAAAGTCGGGATTTTGTGGTAAAGGGTTAAAGAGACATACGGAACGATGTATCTGCACAAGTTTTATTACATACAAGAAATTCTAGAGACGATGTTCCCTGGATTAGATTAATCTACGCTAACAGTTCGTTTATCGTTCCTGTATAAACCAAACGTTTATGTTATTATCGTCTCTCCGCTGGATTCAATCGAATTAAATCTTGCATGACATTCAATCATTTAAACTTTATAAGCTGCTGAGCGTGAGTAGATGAACTTTTGCGGACATTGTAGATCAAGATCAGACTGCACAGAACGTGGTCTGATCTTGGATCTACACTGTCCGATCAGAAGATATTTTTATTGGGAGGAAAAAAGCTTTTATACAGCAAAAGTTGGGGTTTTATTATCAGTTTAAAGGTTTCATCTCGACTTAAGTGGCAGGACAAGGATTGACAGATATTTGCAAGTATTAGCGACCCTTAGGTAAAATGATTTTGAAATCTATGTGAAAAAGTAGGACATACTGGTAGTCAGTATTTTCTCCTTTGCTTAAAATGTTTTCTATCCTTTTCATGACAGATACTATCACTTGAGTTATATCTAATTTGGCTTGTAACCCCCGAAAAGTGCGTTTGCACTCGGTAACGTTACATATAGTGCAATGTTTTAACGCTTTCCCAAACAAGCCCTGTTTTATGCGACCCTGAGAGAGAGAGGCCTTTTGAAAACATAGAGGGAAAAGGACAAAATGCTGGTTTCCAGCATTTCCTCCATTTCCCACGATGTTTTAAAGCACATTCTTCCTAGGGGTTGTTAAAAGACCTAATTGTTTGGTAAAAGGTTGACTTGGCGGCGACTGTATAAAGGTATTCTAGGGAATTATGCAGACAATAATTACTGCAGACGAAAATTTGCAGAACGACAACACGCATTACATATTCATTCTTTGATTTCTCTCTGGGAATGCAGATACTTCCCCTCCTCTCTACAGTTTCTTGTAAAGCATGGTAGGCAAACAGAAATTTGTTGAAAAAAGGGTATTTGTACGAGATTTTGTCTTGTAGAAGCGGGAACTCCATGACTAACTCGATATGCACTTAAAAGAAAAATGGACCAACCCCACCACGTCCGTCCGTGCGTGCGTCCGTCCGTCCGTCCGTCCATGCGTTAACTTTTATGTCAAACATCTTCTTCTCTGAAACTACCCATCCAATTTTGATGAAACTTCGATAAAATGATCGTGCCATGGTCCTCTTTAAAAACTTTGGTTGTCGTGGCAACAAAACTGAAGAATTTGATGATCTTTGAAAATCTTCTTGTCTGAAACGATAAAGCCTAAGGCTACCAAATTTTGCTTGTAACTTTATCTAGTGGACTTCTATCAAGTTCCTTCAAATAATAGCCCTGGGGGGGGGGGGGGGGTCAAATGTGGCCCGGCCCCAGGGGTCACAAGTTTTATATGGGCTTATATAGGAAAAACTTTTATAAATCGTCTCGTACCTCACGATAAGGCCTAGAGCTACCAAATTTGGCATGTAGCTTTATCTAATGGGTGTCCACAGCGGGTGCCCAAATTATAGCTTTTGGGTCAAATTTGACCCCGTCCTTTGGGGGTCACAAGTTTTACACTGGACTATTTTGGGAAAACTTTAAAAATCTATTTTTACCAAGCCATAAGGTCTATGACTACCAAATTTTGCTTGTAGCTTTATCTAGTGGGCCTCCACCAAGAGGGCTCAAATTATAGCCCTGGGTTCAAGTTTGTTCCGACTCCAGGGGTCCCAAGTTTTTGTGGTGAAAATTTCTAAATTTTCTTGTTACTAACCATAATGCGACATTGGGCTACTAAATTTAGCTCTGTGTCATGAGTCTGATGTTTTACAGGGCCTTTTATTGAGGAAACTTTGAAAATCTTCTTTTTCATAAACAGACGTTCTCGACCTGTATTATTTGGTATGGGGCTTAATCTTTTGGACCTCCACCAGAATTCAAGTAGTTATAGCTTTGTGGTAAAAAATGTCATTGCCTTGGGGTTATAGCTTTCTCATAGGATTTTATCCAAAAAAAATTGTATGTTTTCAAGTTTGAAACAGATTGGCCAAGTATTGTAATGTTTGGCTTGTATAGTGCTGTTACTCCATTACTATTAGCCAGTGGAGCGATACAGGGCCATCATGGCCCTCTTGTTATGTATATACATGTACATATTATAAACATAATTAATTTTATTATTATTATTCAACTGCCAGAAAATTTACCAAATGACAAAAAGATTCGACCCAGGTCAGCCTGCACGGACTGGATACCATTAAGCCCCCACCCCTTTCATCAGGATCTTTTTTCAAACAGGCGAATGTGCGGTAAAGGATCAAGGAAAAAGAATGCCAATGCATGCATTACCGTATCTCCTATAACCCATTACCACACAATCCCTACTTTTGACGCCCCTGAGAAAGAAGCCTTTTGAAAACACTGGGGGAAAAGGAGAAAATGCTGGTAACCAGCATTTTCTCCTTTTCCCACAGTGTTTTCTACCCTTCCCAGAACAAATTTCAATTTTGTCAGTCACCTTTAATTTGTCGTCTGCAAATGCTTTCAATTTGGACCAGTCCAAAATTTTGTCGTGTGGTAATGAGTTAAAAGCCAATTGGCCAAGTATTGTAATGTTTGGCCTGTACATTTTGACTTAGTAGCCAGTGGAGCGATACAGGGCCATCATGGCATTGTTGTTCAAACAGGCGAATGTGGGGTAAAGGATCAAGGAAAGAGCATGCCAATGCATGCATTACCGTATCTCCTATATGCAATGAAAGGACCCTAGTAATGCTGCAAATTGCTGCTGGCAGTGATGCGATTTTTCCTGATAAACAGTGCACACTATCAAACATAATGCTGTTTGCGTAAGGAGATCAAGAAACTCTTATGGAATGCTCTCAAAATTGAAAAATTTATGGTTCGGAAACTTGGCGACCGATCGGATAGTTCCGTGGCTAGCGTGTCTGACTCATGACCTGATTGCTGTGGGTTCGATATCCAGTTGAGCCAGACTTTATTTCCCACGATTTTTTACATCCAATCTCTGATACATGTGAGAAAATGAGCCAGTTACTTCGAAAGAAAGCTGTGTTAGTTGTAGTGTGTGAAAGCTAGGAATATACAATGTACATGCGTAAGTATACTGACCGCCATGATAGATGTAGGCCTACATGTATGAGCCAAGCTTTAAAATCCAAATCAAATTAACTCATTACCACACAATCCCTACTTTTGACGCCCCTGTGAAGGAACATCCTCGGATACCCCGGGGTCTCCCTATTTGCTACGCTACATCGACCCTGGGACAATTAATTGAATTTCCCTCGCTTTACCGCTGGCCGAATGCTGGCTTTTCATTGGTTCCATCATCATTTTGTGATGGGCGAGTGGACTGTACGCTATGACGTTTTGTATCGATTTTTGGCGGCTGATTCAAAGTTTTATTAGTCAATTGTCCCAGGGGTCGATGTAGCTTAGCAAATAGGGAGACCCCGGGGTATCCGAGGATGGTGAAAGAAGCCTTTAGAAAACATTGTGGGAAAAGGAGAAAATGCTGGTAACCAGCATTTTCTCCTTTTCCCACAATGTTTTCTACCCTTCACAAAACAAAGTTCAAATTTTCAGTCAGTTTTATTTTGTCGTCTGCAAATGCTTTCGATTCGGACAAACTTAAAATTTTTGTCGTTTGGTAATGAGTTAATGCAAGTACAAACTCACAAGTAGCAACTTCTTTTTAGGTGTATAACCTTTGTCAAACCTTTCTCACACAATCCTCACATTTTAAGAACATTGAAGAAGAAGGCTTTTGAATACTTAGTAGTAAAGGGAGAACATTTCCCACTCCTCACTCCTCACCCCAACCTCTCAGAGAATAACTCCACAATTTGAACTACATTTGAAATGTCATTTGCAAGATTATTGCTTTTGTTGTTGATTTTTTTAACCCTTTACCTGATATGCCAATTTGAGGCTCTTCCATTTCAGAATCAAATAAAGATATGATGTCAAAAATATGGATAAATGAGGATACAAATATCTGATTGAGTGGAAAACATTGTGGGGAATAGGAGAAATTGCTCGTTACGAGCAATTTCTCCTTTTCCCACAATGTTTTCAAAAGCTGTCTCTTGTTGATGCGCCAAAATGAGTATCTATGGAGTAAAGGGTTAGCACTGAACCACGTGGAAACAGTTTTAGGCTTGTCCATTTTGTATACAATTGCAGCAGACGACAAAATCAAATGTATACCTCAGCTTATGCAACATACCTCTGATTCACTCTTTACCACACGAGAAAATTTTAGACTGGTCCAAATTGAAAACATTTGCAGACGACAAAATAAAGATGACTGAAAAATTGAAATTTGTTCTGGGAAGGGTAGAAAACACTGTGGGAAAAGGAGAAAATGCTGGTTACCAGCATTTTCTCCTTTTCCCACAGTGTTTTCAAAAGGCTTCTTTCTCAGGTGCGTCAAAAGTAGGGATTTTGTGGTAATGGGTTAAGTAGAAAAATTATCGGAAAAGGAGAAAATGATGATAACCAGCATTTTCTCCATTTCCCACAGTTTTTCACATTTCCCCCCCCCCCCCCCCCCCCCCCCCCCCCAAGAAGCCTTCTTCCCCAGGGTCGACAAAACTCGAATTTTCTGTGGTTCAGCGCTCAATATCCAAAATACTGTTCTCAGTCTGAATTGTAAGACCAGCCGAATCGTTGGCTGAAACAGATCGTTTAATTCTTTACCACACGACAAAATTCTAGGTTTGTTCAAATCGAAAGCATTCGCAGACGACAAAGTAAAAGTGACCGAAAAATTGAAATTTGTTTTCTGAAGGGTAGAAAACATCGTGGGAAATGGAGAAAATGCTGGTTACCAGCATTTTCTCCTTTTTCCACAATGTTTTCAAAAGGCTTCTTTCTCCTCAGGGTCGTCAAAAGTAGGGATTCTGTGGTAAATGGGTTAAGCAATTAGTTAACTTGTTTTGAATTCTAAAAACGGAACAGTATCTAATATTCTAGGTGAATAGAGTCTAGGGTCTAATTACAATAGCACATTTTTTCGACATAATACAATTCTCTGAGGGAAAAAAATAACATGTTCTAGCCTAGGATCAATGTCGTAATGAGAACTATTTATACGGCGGAATTCTGGGTCAAGGTACATGACAACTGTTACATTTACTGCTTGTTTTTTCTTTATTTGTATAATACCAAGTAGCTTTAAAGGTGGCCCTCCAAAATTGGGGACGAAAATTTTACAAAAATACAAAAATATCATCCTTATACTCCCAAAGCCTTATAATTGTCATTCATAAAACCCCAGTAGTCGAAAACCACCCGACAACAAGAGAAATTAAAGATTTACTACGGCCCAGGTCGACATCTACGGGAAACGTGTTCTATTTTTACATGAGCAACTCGCTCATATACATACCGGAAGTACACATACGAAGCTTCAAACATAGTGTCTGAGGAAGATATTATGAAAAATAATTACATGTTTGTTATGTAATGAAATTTAAGCGTCATTATTCACGTGCCAGTCACTCAACAATCCCACAATGCTTTTTTTTTTTTGGTGCGAAATCTAAAAATAGCTTAAGAGGCTACGTAGCCTTTTAAGGGAATACCATCAAAAAACTTCTTTTTAGTAATTGTATGATTCTTAATTATTGATGATTTGTATTGTTTTTTCATATAAATTTCATCGATATATATATTTTTTAATTTGGTGTGGTGTGAAAATTCTAAATACCCACCTTTAAGACTTGTCATTTACTTGATAATAATGATTACTAAAACTATATTTTTTATTTCTTAATTTCTTTTAATCAATTTGAAAAAATATATACCAAAAATTTTACTTTGAAACATATGAGATATTTCATACATTCAATTCTGCAAGCCTTATCCTTAGTGATGGAATTTGAACAGGATTTAAAATGTTACATTATTGGAAGCCCTTTTATGATCGAAATATCACACAAGTATTTGAAAAATTGTAAATTATCATTCGAAAAATGAACATGACAAATCAGTCAGTGAGTAGTCTGTAAGTCTGTAAGTCATTCGAGCAATTGGTCAGTCGGTAAGTCAGTTAGTCAGTTAATCACTGTAAAAGATCGGTTACCAAGCAAGCGACTTTCATTGGTTCTCATCGATACTTTGATTACGTAACATTTCATCTTTATACGGGCATGACAGCATGTGGTCCTAGCTTAAAGTAATTAACCTGGTAAGTGGGAGTCACCTTACCTATTGAGCAAAGTGTGGGTTAAGATCAGGAAGCACAGAATGGAAATCGACTTGAAAGTTTCATGTAACTGTTACAGCAGGTCTGTCTGTCTATCTTAACTCTATACCAAACAACAAAATTTTAGACTGTTCCAAATTGGAAAGACTTGCAGACGTAGACAACAACATAAATGTAACTAAAAATTCATTTTTTTTTTCTTCCAGCAAGTTAGAAAACATTGGGGGAAAAGGAGAAAATGCTGGTAATGTTTACCTACACGGTAGCTACTTTTTTACCGGAAATACACCGCTTAACTGCTCTTAAAATAGTAATACTCCGCTGAGAAAAAGAAAGCCTAAGTCACAACCTTTTATCGGAATCTTTAAAGTTTATCTTTGTCGACACACAGTTTTTGCCTTTATTTTTAATTTTAAATCAATTCCTTTGGCATTTTCAGCAACAGGTTAAAATATGCGAATAACTTTATCGCGGTTATTTCTGACGTTGCAAATCGTCATGAGCACCGACATGTTGTAGATCATGTGACCGGTAATGATTCAAAAATGGATACGTTCTTAACACGACATCCTATGTGGCTACGGAATTAACCGAGTTGTGACGACCGGTTCCGTGGCTAGAGCTGAACCTATGGTCGGTCGTAAGGGCTAGAAGCAGGCACGTTTTACCCACGGCTAGGAATGGAGAGTTGGTAGAGACTACCGTAAAGGAGAGGGGGGGCGGATGCAACGATGGCTCCGCGTCCACCATTTAATCTGTTGATCTATAGACTGTCTCACGGGTAGTATGTTTCATCTCTAGCGCTCAGTCTGTAAATAGTCTGTCAGCCTGATATTTATTTACAAAACGATAAAACCTGAAAATTTTCCAAGCCAAAAGCATTTACATTTTGAAGAAGTAAAAGTTTCGAATGTTGAAACAGTTATTTGAAAGAGAGGAAAACATTCTGGGAAAAGGAGAAAATGCTGGTAACCAGCATTTTCTCCTTTTCCCAGAACTGTTTTCAAAAGGTATATTCCCTTCAGGTCCATTTAAATACGAGATTGTTTAGTAAAGGAATTGCACTCAATCACCACGATGCGTGCAATGCTGTAATTCTTACTAAATTCCATACGGCATTTATTGATGTTGTTTCATCACGCAAATCTGCAGTTACGTCTCGGTACAATATAATGTTACACAAACGGGAAAATTACGACGAAATTATGTTCGCCTGTAGATTGACAGATATCGCCTTTTTTCAAGATTCCAAGATCTCAACGGCTGTCTCAGACCGCTGTTAAACGTCACAGTGTACAAAGCTCAAAGATACATATATACTCTTTCACCTGGGTCCGTATTCACCAACCATTCGTAAGAACGTTCTTTGTCTTAATCTCCAAGATTTTCTGACTGTGAAAGTAACAGAACTTCTGATTGGCTAAACCAAATGATTCACCACAGCCGTAAACAAGTTTCCAAATCCCCTGCTACCTGACTGTACAAGGCATTTATTACACTGCAAAGTTTTACCGTGCAACGTCTGTTAAGCCAATGCCAATTTCCCC
The DNA here is from genome assembly GCA_943736015.1 of Tridacna crocea. NCBI lineage: Eukaryota > Metazoa > Mollusca > Bivalvia > Cardiida > Cardiidae > Tridacna > Tridacna crocea. Next base: position 43,400,654 of record OX031067.1, read on the forward strand.
TGTTGTTTTTTTTTTTTTAGAAAATTGAATACGCTGACTTTGTAAAGTTTTCCTTCTGAATGCCCTAATTCAATAAAAGCTGACGTCACTGGGAACTGACGTCACTAAAACCTTGGTAATAAGTGCTAAAACGTGCAGTTTGGCGGATAATCTTGATGTTAATCTTGATCGATGTGGCCATTTTGGATATTGCTTTGATAGTGTAGTCATGTATACACAGCTCCCGAAAGGGAAAAGTTCTGCTTTTAAGTTGGTTTTGCCAGTGTACATGATATATTATGTTCGGGGCATATTATCCAATCACATAACGAGAAATTCCTTTGCAGTATAATAATATTTACTGTCTACCTACTGACTCAGTGTTAGATTGGTCCAAATTGAAAGCATTTACAGACCGTATGAAATACAGCTGAATTGATGATAATTGTCTGTGAAAGTGTAGCAAGACGTGCGATTAAAGGAGAAAATGCTGTTTACCTGTATGTTCTCCTCTTCTCTCGAGGTTTTCTATAGATTATTTTATCGGGGGCATTAAAGTTGAGGATGGATTGTGTGACAAAGAGTCGAATTTTTGCATTAATACGATGAATTAATTTATCTCGGCGTTTATCATCCGATATGATAACCGGCTAAAGCCGGCCGACAGGTCTGCGATATGTCACCGGCACAAAACCGTGTCACAAAACCGTGTCGGGATAAGACGGTACTCGGTTCATCACGGGCCTTCAGTCGCAAGGACTACGGCCTAACCGTTACACAAATGCGTCACCTGTCCTCACTCGGCCGATTGCATAAGTACATGTAACCTCGTCCGTATCAAGGTTTTTATTTTGAAATATTGACCTTCACATGATCTTGAAAATTGCTACACATGCGTAAATCGAATGGCAAAAACATAAACAATAGCTGTGAATTTATTCACATAGATCTATCTGTCGGTGAAAACTTGATGGAATCGATAAACCGCGTTAAAAATTAAATGTACAAACTGTCAATGGAAATATAGTTACAAAGATTTCGATAGAAAATTGTGACTGACGTTTTCTTTTTAAAGAGGAGCCCTACAATTTCAAGAAAAGCAAAAACGGGGTATTTTCAGCGAAAAGGAATGTACTGCATTGGTGGCTGTTTTACTACACGATACAGCCGAGGATTTTGACCAACGGACCAGCAGAGGTCTGTCGAATGACAAGTGTGTCATCAACTGATTGTAGTTGTTTACCAGCATTTTAGAAATTACAGGGTAAGGAAGGGACCCAGGGGACAATGCAGCACAATACACGCATTTCCACTTGCACTTACCGATAAATTAAATTCCCCTATCCCCGAAAACAATAGATCAGTTTCTTGTCTTAAATGATAAGGTTGTCTAGGTTCCAACTAGAAACCATAAAAAGTAATATCGTAAATATGGGTGCTAGCGACGCTGATATGAAACATTGTGACAGGAACTACAAGTTTTCAGACAGACTGGCGCCATGTTCTAAGACATTCCCGTTGAAGCAATATGCATACAAGGCGATGATATGGTGTCTTGGGTGATTTAAACTTGTTTATTATGAACGAAACCTTTAGATCAGTTACGCGAATTTATCAGTACATTATCTTTAGAGTCTGCCATCCTGCGTATCGTCATTAACCCATTACCACACAATCCCTACTTTTGACGCCCCTGAGAAAGAAGCCTTTTGAAAACACTGTAGGAAAAGGAGAAAATGCTGGTAACCAGCATTTTCTCTTTTTCCCACAGTGTTTTCTACCCTTCTCAGAACAAATTTCTATTTTTGAGTCACCTTTATTTTGTTGTCTGCAAATGCTTTCAATTTGGACCAGTCTAAAATTTTCTAGTGTGGTAAAGAGTTAATGGTGTTATCAATATTTGAGTAACAACATCAGCCTGACAGTGTAATGCAGAGAAATGACCCTCACCTACAAAATGACCTATGGGTGATTATTCTATGTAGAAGAATGACTCCAGAAGTCATTTTACTCTGTAGAGAAATGCCCCTCACCTACAAAATGACTTATGGGTGATTATTCTGTGTAGAGGAATGACCCCAGAAGTCATTTTACTACGTAGAGAATTGACCCGGGTGATTATTCTGTGTAGAGAAATGACCCCAGAAGTCATTTTATTCTGTAGAGAAATGATCCGGGTCATTATTCTATGTAGAGAAATGACCCCAGAAGTCATTTTATTCTGTAGGGAAAATGATTCGGGTCATTATTCTATGTAGAGAAATGAGCCCAGGGGTCATTTTACTATGTAGAGAAATGATCCGGGTCATTATTCTATGTAGAGAAATGACCCCAGAAGTCATATTACTCTGTAGGGAAATGATCCGGGTCATTATTTTATATAGAGAAATGACCCCAGAAGTCATTTTACTCTGTAGAGAAATGATCCGGGTCATTATTTTATATAGAGAAATGACCCCAGAAGTCATTTTACTATGTAGAGAAACGACCCGGGTCATTATTCTATGTAGAGAAATGACCCCAGAAGTCATATTACTCTGTAGGGAAATGATCCGGGTCATTATTCTATGTTGAGAAATCATCCCAGAAGTCATTTTACTACGTAGACGAATGACCCGGGTCATGATTCTATGTAGAGAAATGACCCCCTATGACCCATGTGTCATTCCTCTACGAAGTGAAATGACCTCTTGGGTCATTTCTGTACATAGAATAATGACCCGGGTCATTTTGTAGGGGAGGGTCATTTCTCTGCATTACACCAGAACTATATTAACCCTTGTAATGCAAAGTATATTAAAGGGAAAAAAAGTTCGTGCTAAAGATGCAGATTTTGCAATTTCAGACTTTTTTCCCCATCGACATTCTCTGTAAAAGAAGCTGACAATACAGATCCAAGATGAGACAGCACGTTCTTTGCAGTCTGATCTTGACCTACACTGTCTGCAAAACCAATTAAATGTGGTTTCAGCGCTACAAAGCAAACGCCCCATTACACATGTATTATTAATTAAATGTAGCGAAGTTTAATGGTTTTACATAAGATAATATCTAATGTCAACTTTGTCGTTATGGCAAGCAACCCCATCGATTCAGTGACAACAAATAACCAAATTTCCAATCATAGAATTTTTATACATGTACTTTCATTTACGACGCACCGACCGTCCTTCTACACATACAGCAATTTAATGCCGCAAAATTTCTTGTGCTTCAAGATGGTACCCAGCGTCAGCCTTTTACTCTGGCAATCAACTACATACATATACATGTATGGTATCCGTGGTCGTGAGGTAGAGCGTCGGCCTCATAACCTAAAGGTCCTGAGTTCGATACCCGGGAGCGGGTGTCAACTTTGGGATTTTTCATTGGCCCACACATTCGGCGCGAGTACTGATGTAGTTCCCAGGAAGCAGAATTGAGGGAGATTAGTATAAGTTGTAAGAACTTGTTTCTCAATCGATGTGAAATAAACATGTTTAACTACGTCATATGATACAGTCAATAACCTTTTCATGTTTCTTACTCGGGAACTTTATATTTTCGTGTACGTCAATCATACATCAATGAATTGTCCTGTCACATATGTGTAGGAAGTGCTGTGACAGAAAGGAAGTTGTATGGAATCAACGTGATACATTGCATCAAACACGCCTTCAAATAATTATGGATCTATAAATCCAGTTTTGTCTGTGGAATGGTCTTTGAACATGTAGAAAAAAAAATACGAAAAGCAAAAAGTAACGACATAGAGGATATCTGTTTTTTTTTTGGTGAAAAATCGAAATTTATTTCATTGAGTGAACACTATCGGTAATATTTTCACGAGTGGCGCAGCCACGAGTGAAAATATTACCGATGGTGTTCAAGAGATGAAATAAATTTCGATCTTTACCGAAAAAAACAAATATTCTATTTATTTCATGCTTTTAACCCTTTCTGGGAGGAGCTTTATCAAAATCCAGTACAGTTCTTTTCCGTTATTCCCCGTGGCTTACCCCTTCCGCATAGCAACGCATTACAATATTACGTCAAGCGCGAGAAATGTAAGGTATATGACGTCATATTTCCTATCTGGTTGTGAGGCACGCGCAATTTACCAAGGTAACAAGAACGTGAAAATCGGTATTTTCACTGGTGGTACCAGTGTAAGATAGAAAAATGTTTTCCCTGCTATTTCTCGATATCCTACCGGAAGACATGAAATAAATAGGTCAGCCTGTGCGAACTGCACAAATGTACTGCTCAGGCCTCCTTTCAAAGACCATGTCTCGTATAGACTTGACGCCATAGAATTTCTTGAGATGATACTCAGTTTCAATCATTATCTCCCGCTAGATGGCATTCTATAAATACTAATCTATGTATTATGGACATCCTGGGTACAGAACCGGACCACTTTCCTACGCGACAACTGTTACTTTGAATTTAAAACTAAAATAAACGTTTACTCAATAAAACGCTACCTCGTTCAATTCACTCACCTATGATCAGAAGTTTAGAGAAATCTGGAGCTAAAGCAGGTCTCATTTCTCCTCAAACGTATTGATTGAAGCTATTTTCAACATTGCTACTTTATAGAGCGTAATAGTACAGTCAGCCCGCTTTCGGCGCTGGTGATGCGTCATATAAGACAGTCGAATCTTCGAAGAATATGACATGCGCAGACAACGCAGTTTCAAATTTTTATTACAACCAAGACTGCGGTAAAAAAAAAAGAAAGAAAAGAATGATTTACATCTTCTTCATCCCAGAACTACATGTAGTTTCATGTACGTCATAGATGTATCAGATTTTAATCCTATAAGACATACGTCAATTTGATTCCACAAAATTCCGTGAGATTACTGAAGATTCTTTTATGTACGTCTGGCATGTATCAACGTTCTGCACCGTCACATATGTAATGCTTAAATTCTTCAAATTTCTTGGCATTGCATAAAGGCATACACAGTGGTAGCTCTGTACTTTTGGCAAGTAATCCCTCTGCTAATTATATGATAACTTTTACGTAGGACCTTCTCATAAACTACATTGATGTGCACCACAAATCAGCATTAAATTTAATTAAATGCCCGTTCTTAACTGTTTCCACTATTTAATTTGAACATTTTTGTATTTTTATCCAAATACACAAACATTGGCTCGTGACTTCATTTCTTTGGTCATCTGTTACAGACATTGTAAATGAGACCAACCTGAGAATTCAACTTTACCATGGGGCGGCAGGTATAATGCAGAGATATGACCCTCCCCTACAAAATGACCCATGGGTTATTTCTCTACGTAGAGCAATGGCCCATGGGTCATTTCTCTACGTAGAGGAATGATCCGGATCATTATACTACGTAGAGAAATGACCCCAGAGGTTCATTTCTCTACCTAGAATATTGACCTGTGTTATTTCTCTACGTGGAAAAAATTGACTTCTAGAATCATTTCTCTACGTAGAATAATGACCCGGGTCATTTTGTAGGGAATGGTCATTTCTCTGCATTACACTGGAAGTATTTGCATTTCAGGAGCTTAACTTAAACCCTCCCCCTCCCCTCCCCCCCCCCTTGTATTCTGTCAAATAAGTTGAATGATACCCTCAAGTAGATAGTAAAACCCTAACTAATGCTACATCAAAATTACTGGGGGAGATATTTTCTTATCGGACAGTATAGATTTCAAGACCAGGGCCCGTATTCACCAACTATTATTAAGAACGTTCTTTATTATTATTCTCCAGAATGTTCTACATTTGTAAGTAACATAACTTCTGATTGTCTAAACCATTTGGTTTAGCCAAACCATTTGGTTTAGCCAATCAGAGGTTGTGTTGCTTACAAATTTAGAAAATCTTGGCGAATAAAACTAAGAATATTCTCTAGAATGGTTGGTGAATACGGGTCCTGACTGCAAGTTCTGCACAGTCTTGTCTTGATCTAAACTGTCCGTAAATGTCCTTTGATTGCACTCAGCGGTCTAAGAGTTATTTATTGTGTGGATTAGTTTGTAAGAAAACGTCCATTTTCTTCTTTGTTCTTCACAGATGGGCATATTTAATGCAGAAGGCTAAACAGCAGGGTGTATTTTCACTCGAAAGAGAAGTCCATTTGTAGTTGTCTATTGATTAATTTAGATTAATTACTATCGTAGACATTCTATCTCGGTGTAATCAGTTATGTTCCACCAAGGAACCATTTGTGTCGCACATTAAAGTACATCTGGATAGATTAACTCTCACGTCCGGTGTAATGCAGAAAAATGACCCCCATTACAAAATGACCCCCAGGTCATTTCTCGACGTAGAGGAATGACCCATGGGTCATTTTTCGACGTAGAAAAATGACCCGGGTCATTATTCTACATCGAGAAATGACCCGGGGGTCATTTTTCGACGTAGAGAAATGACCCATGGGTCATTATTCTACGTCGAGAAATGACCGTAGGTCATTTTGTAATGGGTGTAATGCATTACACCGGCACCAAAGGAAAAATGTTTGCGCTCAACGCAAAGGCTCTTTTTGTTGTGGACACTTGTTTTTTGTCCGAAATGTGTCACGTCGAAGTGGGCTGATGTTCTGTTACTTAATAGCACTACTTTTTAGACATTACCCGCCGATACTTGATAGGTTTGTAATTCCCCTTAATAAGTGCAAATGAGATAGGCTAGAAAAAGTGTTGGGATGTTAGCCTAGGTATATAAAGAGGATATTTGGTTTTTTTCGGTGAAAGATCGAAATTTATTTCATCGAGTGGACACCATCGGTAATATTTTCACGAGTGGCACAGCCACGAGTGAAATTATTACCGACAGTGTTCACGAGATGAAATAAATTTCGTTATTTCATGCTTTCCGGTAGGATATCGAGAAATAGCAGTGAAAATATTTTTCGATCTTACACTCGTACCACCAGTGAAAATACCGATTTTCATGTTCTTGTTGCCTTGGTTAATAGCGCGTGCCTTACAGCCATATGGAAATACGAAGTTATTTACCTTACATTTCTCGCGCTTGATGTATTATTGTAATGCGTTGCTATGCGGGAGGGGTACGCCACCGGGAATAACGAAAAAGAACTGTACTGGATTTTGATACAGCTCCTCCCAGAAAAAGTTAAAAGCATGAAATAAATAGAATATTTGTTGGTTTTTTCCGTTTTTTTTACATTGTTCCTGTGTAATGCAGAGAATTGACCCTCCCCTAAAAAATGACCCATGGGTCATTTCATTACGTGGAGAAATGACCCATGGGTCATTTCTCCACGTAGTGAAATGACCCGAGTCATTATTCTACTTAGAGAAATAACCCTGTGGGGTCATTTATTTACGTAGAATTATGACCCGGGTTATTCCTCTACGTAGTGAAATGATCCATGGGTCATTGTTTTAGGGGAGGGTCATTTCCCTGCATTACACCGGCTGACTCATCTTCTTCCGATTTATCTTTCTATTTCACTTTTAAGAGAGAGACAGAGAGAGAGACAAAGAGAGTGAGTGAGAGAATGTGATAGACCTTCAGACGCACGGTTTGATAGGCGGACAGGCGGAGGGCAACTGGTACTTTCTTTTCTAATGTTTACAGTCAGACATAGGTTAAGCACCACCAAAACTGACGAGCAATAGCCCATGTGCTTAGACCAGTATTACTCATGCCCACAATTTGCCATTTCTGGGCTTCGGAAAGTTTTCTCGTAGCCATCCTTTCATTTGGCTCATAAATCAGCCTGTTACTTGTCTAGTGGGTCCATGCACAGCTTGAAAATATACCAAATAAAAGGTTATGGATCCATTAAAAAAATATGACTAAATTTGTTCTGGTGATGCTTAACTTATGTCTGACTGTATATTTGGCAAACAAGATACAAAGGATCTATAGCACATTACGACGATAAACTTTGTTTTTACTGTCATTTCTATAATGAAGTTGGCATCTCTTATCTGAAGAACTGTTTGTTTTCTCAGTAAATCTATTACCACACAAATTCTGAAGAGTTTCCTTTGGTTAACGATGCAGACAGCTTTGAAAAACATGAAGGAAAATGAGCAGTTTGTTATTAACCTTTTCCAAATAATTTGGACCTGTAGAGAAGTCTAGGAAAACTTGCTCTTGATAACCAGAGTAGAGGTTCTACTTTTTGTGCACAGATTCCGTCATTAATACATTACGAACGCAAATAGTTCCAAGGAAACTTGTATAATAGTAAATACTGATTTTTGTTGAGTCTAACAGTGATTGAATTAACAATTGTTGACAGCTAATTTCCTCCAGAAACCTAGGTCAGCAATGTTTTATGAACGAAGCGTATAATTTCACAGTGTTGACCAAATACAGCACTATTTTCTTATCACACGTGTGTGAGACGAGAAGATTCGTAATGGCTGTATTACATTGAAAACAAGGAGAGTTATGTGATAACAGAGTTTTCTTTTTGCAGTTTTACTTGATGATTTTGTTTCCATGAAAAGGCTCTATTTAACGGACTCACACCAGTCTAAGTCGATGAGCAGCCGATGGATTGGTATTTTGTGTGTGTGTGTAGGTGTGGTGGGGGAGGGGGGGGGGAAGGAGTTAAGCCTTACTACATTTTTCATCATTATTATTGTTTTATGATATTCTACTTTTCGTATGTTCTATCTTACCGTTTTAAATCTGTTGTTTATTCTTTCGATGACTGACATAAACATTAACGCATCCAAAAGTTTAGTTATTACTCTCAGATGATAATTTTAGCCTTTGTTGACATACACAACATAAAACAAACAAGCACATAAAAAGTAAGACAGGTAAAATGCACTGCTTCATTACATAGACAGTACAAGAGACATGTAAGCAGTAAGGAATACCCATTTCCCCTATTATCATGAAGTCAGTCAACATTAGAAAGACACTGATACCGTCTGAGAGTAATAGTTTATAAGTGATTAAAAAAAAAAAACACGAGAGAAATGTTAATTAAGAAATGAGTACTGGACGTATCTCTGTTAGATTTCAAAAAAAAAAAAATTGGAAAGGAAGTTTAAATCTTTGTCACAAAAGCATTCAAAAATTGAAACTTGTCCTTGAAAGGGTAGAACCTGAATCATCATGTAGCTGGAAACTGCCACATATACTTGTTTGTTTCAACTGATCCGTTTTCGCGATAGATTTCCGTAAAGTGAGCCTCTTCATTTAATCTTCATCGCCGCGAAGACTTAACCCTTTACCAAACAAAACAGTTATAGGCCCGTCTAAATTGAAAGGGGGGGGGGGGAGGAGTATCTTATGAAGTGATGTATAAGCAAACAGATTTTTCCCGACAATTATTTAAAGACTAGACTGTGATCTGATCTATTGTTGAAAAGTTGGCGAATGATATGTCAGACGCGAAAATCTGACTGGGGCGATTCCGTCCTTGTATTCTTCTTCTAGTTAACACACTTCATTAGGATCTAATCTTTCGACATTTCCCCTGCAGGTACGTTGCTTACCCCTTTACCACACAATCCCGACGTAGAACGACCGTGAAGATGAAGGCTTTTGAAAACATTGTAGGAAAAGGAGAAAATGCTGATAACCAGCATTTTCGCCTTTTTCCCCACAATGTTTCCTGTTCTTTTAATTAACAAGTTGTAATTTTCAATGACATTTATAAGTATCTCGTTGTCTGCGTATGGTTTAGATTGGACAAGGCCAACATAGCGAAAAGACTTTACTCTGTAAAGTCCGTCTCCTATGTAAACTCGACTTCATTCGATGGCTGAAAATATAAGATGCCGAAAGTTTACCCTACCCCCCCCCCCACAAGGCATTTCTATGGTATCTCTAATTGACCCTAAATGACAGCAAGGATGAAGCCTTTTCTTATCTGTAAATGACACCTTTTGCTAGCATAGAAAACATTGTGACAAAAGGTGAAAGTGCTCGTCACGAGCAGTTTCACCTTTTGCCGCAATGTTTTCCAAAGGATCCTACAAGCAATATGTAAAAATGAGTATCTATGGCGTAAAGGGTTAAAATGATTTTTATGGTTTTAATTTAGGCTTGATCAGACTAAAGGTTCTGTACAGTCAGATCTTGATCTATGCCATCTGTAACCCTTTTAGTGGATATGCTGTGATATAATAATCGGAACAGCGGCTTGCACTGAAAAAGTTACACATCGGAAGAGCGGCTTTCACTATTTTCGAAGATGATATGTCGCGTTATAGTTTTCCTCAGCTCAGCTTGCACTGTGAATCAAGGTGACAAGTCTCGTTTAAGTTATCATAACAGCGGTTTGCACTTTTTTCTAACGTGACAAGTCTCGTTTAAGTTATCATATCAGCAGCTTGCACTTTCTTCTAACGTGAAAAGTCTCGTTTAAGTTATCATAACAGCGGTTTGCACTTTTTTCTAACGTGACAAGTCTCATTTATCATAACAGCGGTTTGCACTTTTTTCTAACGTGACACGTCCCGTTTAAGTTATCACAACAGCGGTTTGCACTTTTTTCTATCTAACGTGACAAGTCTCGTTTAAGTTTTCATAACAGCGGTTTGCACTTTTTTCTAACGTGACAAGTCTCGTTTATCATAACAGCGGCTTGCACTTTTTTCTAACGTGACAAGTCTCGTTTATCATAACAGCGGTTGCACTTTTTTCTTACGTGACAAGTCCCATTTAAATTATCATAACAGCGGCTTGCACTTTCTTCTATCGTGACAAGTCTTGTTTAAGTTATCATAACAGCGGCTTGCACTTTTTTCTAACGTGACAAGTCTCGTTTATCATAACAGTGCTTTGCACTATTTTTTAACGTGACAAGTCTCGTTTATCATAACAGCGGTTTGCACTTTTTTCTAACGTGACAAGTCTCATTTAAGTTGTCATATAAGCGGCTTGCACTTTCTTCTAACGTGACAAGTCCCGTTTAAGTTATCATTACAGTGGTTTGCACTTTTTTCTCACATGACAAGTCTCGTTTATCATAATAGCGACTTACACTATTTTCTAACGTGACAAGTCTCGTTCAAATTATCAAAACAGCAACTTGCACTTTTTTCTAACGTGACAAGTCTCGTTTATCATAACAGCAGCTTGCACTATTTCTAAAGTGACAAGTCCCATTTAAATTATCATAACAGCGGCTTGCACTATTTTCTAACGCGACAAGTCTCGTTTAAGTTATCACAACAGCGGTTTGCACTATTTTTTAACGTGACAAGTCTCGTTTATCATAACAGCGACTTGAACTTTTTTCTATCGCGACAAGTCTCGTTTAAGTTATCATAACAGCGGCTTGCACTTTTTTCTAACGTGACAAGTCTCGTTTATCATAACAGTGCTTTGCACTATTTTTTAACGTGACAAGTCTCGTTTGTCATAACAGCGGTTTGCACTTTTTTCTAACGTGACAAGTCTCATTTAAGTTGTCATATAAGCGGCTTGCACTTTCTTCTAACGTGACAAGTCCCGTTTAAGTTATCATTACAGTGGTTTGCACTTTTTTCTCACATGACAAGTCTCGTTTATCATAATAGCGACTTACACTATTTTCTAACGTGACAAGTCTCGTTCAAATTATCAAAACAGCAACTTGCACTTTTTTCTAACTTGACAAGTCTCGTTTATCATAACAGCAGCTTGCACTATTTCTAAAGTGACAAGTCCCATTTAAATTATCATAACAATGGCTTGCACTATTTTCTAACGCGACAAGTCTCGTTTAAGTTATCACAACAGCGGTTTGCACTATTTTCTAACGTGACAAGTCTCGTTTATCATAACAGCGACTTGAACTTTTTTCTAACGTGACAAGTTCCATCTTAGTTATCATAACAGTCGTTTGCACTTTTCCACATGACAAGTCTTGTATAAGTTAATATAACAGCGGCTTGCACTATTTTCTAACGTGACAAGTCTCGTTTATAATAACAGCGGCTTGCACTATTTTCTAAAGTGACAAGTCCCATTTAAGTTATCATAACAGCGGCTTGCACTATTTTCTAACGTGACAAGTCTCGTTTATCATAACAGCGGCTTGCACTTTTTTCTAACGTGACAAGTCTCCTTTAAGTTATCACAACAGTGGCTTGCACTATTTTCTAACGTGAAATGTCGCATTTAAGTTATCAGAACAACAACTTGCACTTTTTTCATTGTGATATGTCGCGTCCTTTTTATTTGAACACTTACTTGCACTTGTTTTCAAGATGAAATGTCTCGTTTAAGTTACCGAATCAGGTGCTTGCACTATTTTTTTTTTACAAGTTAAAATGTTAAAATGTAACGTTTAAGTTATCAGAACGGAGGCTTGCACTATTTTTCAATGTGAAATGCCTCGTTTAAGTTTTCAGAAGAGCATATTGCACTATATTTCAATGTAATATGTCTCTTTTACGTTATGAGAACAGGTACTTGCACTATTTTCAAAGTAAAAAAATCTCGTTTTAAAAGTTATCAGAAAAGCGGCTTGCACCATTTTCTAAAGTGAGAACTAATTTGATCAAAACAGCAATTTGCACTAATTTTTCTATGATGATAATTATGTCACATTTTAATCAGCAGAAAGTCTTGCACTTTTAGTAAAAAAGATATAAGGCATATTAGAAGAATAAAATTGATTGGTTGTAGTCGTCTCCAAGGCTTGCTCAAGGAATAAGATATATAAGATCTGACATGAGTTGGTTTTAGAGATAAAAAAATATTAAACAAGTCTACAAAAAAGGTTATTAAGCGAGCCTTTGGCAAGCTTAGTAACATTATTGTGGACGAGTTTAATAAATTTTTACAACAAAAACCAGCGAGTGTCAGGTTCTTTTTATCACATTACTGATTAACAAGAACTATAGTCCAAAATGTGTTAAACCAGAGGCATACATGTAACGTGTGTAGTGAAATTTACATCAAGCCTGTGCACTTACTTTGACATGTAAATTACGAACGAAAAAAGTTCCGGAGAAACTTGCATAATGTTGATTTTTTTTAGTCTAACAGGGATTAAAGTAAAGACTTACCACAAGAATATTCTTTTTCAGGATTAATGATGGTCGTTTCGTCAAGATTCATTGTTCTCTTCCCTTCCACCCCTTCCCCATATACTGTTTTGACTTTGTCCTTTTCTTAGAAGGCTATCAGTAGCTTGGAAAAAAACGCTGTGCAAAGTATCAGTGAATGAAAACGTCGAAAAACATGGATAAGAGCCCCAGCAAACAATCCCCAGCTATAACGACCATCCATAAAATGAAGAGCTTTAAAAACATTGTAGGAAAAGGAAAAATGCTGGTGATCATCAAAATGAAGGGAATTAAAAACATTGTAAGACAAGGAGAAAATGCTGATAATCAGCATTTTCTCCTTTTCTGACAACTTTTTTTACCCAATAATAGATAAATGTCAGTTTAAGGTCTCATTAATTTTGTCGTCTACAAATTTTTTCAACTTGGTCTGGTCTATTCTTTTTTTCTTCCTTTTTGCTCAGCATTAAATAGACAAACCGACAAACAAACATACATACACATACAGACAAAGAAACTAACTGTTGTCAAATGCACTTTAACCCTTTCCCAAACGGCAAATTTTGGACCAGACCAAATTGAAAGCATTTCGCAGATGACAAATTCGTCTACAAATTCTTTAAACTTAATCTGGTCTATTCTTTTTTCCTTTTTTGTTCAGCATTAAACAGACAAACAAGCATGTATACATACACATACAGAAAAAGAAACTAACTGTTGTCAAATGCACTTTAACCCTTTCCCAAACGGCAAATTTTGGACCAGACCAAATTGAATGCATTTTGCTGATGACAAATTAACAGTTGATTTTTCTAAATGATAGGGTGGAAAACATTGTGGGAAAAGGAGAAAATGCTGGTTGCCAGCATTTTCTCCTTTCCCCACAATGTTTTCAAAAGGCTTCTATTCCTGACCCGTAAAAACCAGGGATTGTTTGGGAAAGGATTAAAGTAGAGAAAACGCCGCCATTGACTTAGCTCGAAATATTTTCTAATGAAATATCATCGGACTATAAAATCCGTAAGGGATATAGCCAGGGCTTGTAATTACACCTCCGTTTCCGAACGGCGACATCATTAATCAATCACTCAACACTATCTCACCGTAAACGAGACATTTCCCTGTACATCCGGACAATACATCTGATTTATTTTACGTCTATCACGTTTTTTCTTGCTCCGACACCGATGGTCGGTAGTTTATAGATGGGCAATTACATTGTGACATAATGTCTTGCAGTAAATTAACCGTGATTAAACTGCGTATTAGATTTCCGAGAGAACTCGACGTTATACGGAGATGGGCTGCCACAGGCTGCTGGTATTTTTTTGTTGTCCATTTGATATGCAATGTCAGAGTCGTATTACATAGAGAACTACTTCCGTAGAGAATGAAAACACAATATGACTCATGAATTAGATATAATTAAAGCAACACATAATTATATCGTTAGTGAAAAAAAACAACTTTTAATCCTTGTGTTTTACACCAAAATAGGTTAAGTAACTTGTGGACAGCGAATGTATATAAACTCAAGACCGGACAGCGTTTTTAAACGAATTTAAACTGAAGACCGGACAGCATTTTTAAACGTATATAAACTGAAGACCAGACAGTGTTTTAAAACGTATATAATGTCAAGACCAGACAGCGATTTTAAACGAATTTAAACTGAAGACCGGACAGCGTTTTTCAACGTATATAAACTGAAGAGCAGACAGTGTTTTAAAACGTATATAAACTCAAGACCAGACAGCGTTTTTAAACGAATTCAAACTTAAGACTGGATAGCGTTTCAAAATAGGTAAAGTGGCCTGTGCAAAGCGAACGTATATAAACTCAAGACCAAACAGCGTTTCTAAACGAATTTAAACTCACGACAGGACTGCGTTTTTAAACGAATTTAAACTCAAGACTGGACAGCGTTTTTAAACGTAATTAAACTAAAGGCCAGACAACGTTTTTAAACGAATATAAACTCAAGACTAGACAGGTTTTGTGAACGAATATAAACCCAAGACCTACAGCGTTGTTAAACGTATATAAAGGACACAGTTTAGTAGGCTTTTAAAGTACCTCTCAATACTAACCTCTGCCCAGTTAACATGCAAGGTTACGGAACTTTACATATTTGCGGACAGTGTAGGTTCAACACCAGACTGCAGATTTCTGTGCAGTTTGGTCTTGATCTACACTGTCCACGTGGGGGCTCAAATTAGCTCTTAGCAAATCGAATAAATCACTCAAGACTGTACAGATACGTTACGACACAAACAATGTGGTTTCCGATACAAACAGACTGTACAGCCGACTCATATCCGATCCAAATATCCTTTTTGTGGTATTTATTGAACACAATACCACTACGAGTTGAATTTTGAAGACCATTTATCGTATTTTGTGCAAGGCCGAAGGAAATAAACCCTATTAAACTCAGACAAATGAAATATTCGTTGGCACTCAGATATATAATTGGAAATGGCATATTGAAATACACTGGGTGAGGCCATCGATCGTGGAAATACTATTTTCCCATTGAAAACAGTTTCACTCGCTCATAGCCTTCTACTGGCGCAATGATACAAAATTTGTCTACTGATCGCTCACTCGTCACAATTCGGCCGATTCGGTATAGATCTACATCTAACCTCGTCCGTATCAAGGAGATTTCCATTCTGAAATGTGAATCACGTGATTCTCTATATAGGGCACCACTGGCAGTTATTTAGCAACGACATAAACAACCCCGGTGGAGTTATTCACATCTGTCTATTTGTCGGTGAAAATTTCGATCGGAATAAACCACGTTAAAAAATGAATGTACGAACTGTTTGTTAACTTTTTATTTCTTTCTGAAATATAGTTAGAAAAATTTTGATAGAAATTGAAACTAAAGTTTTCTTTTGTAAGAGGAGCCTTACAATTTTCAGAAGGGTAAACCGGCCTATTTCCGGGCGGTAAATGTCCCGATCTGACACATATCAATCCACCAGTTACAGCCCAGGGTTATGATGGCTCCCATCACCCGAGTTATTCCGAATGCTGATCGCTTGGACCTGGGTTTTTTCGTTCCAAAACCAGTTCGTCCCATGCCTTGTTCATCGCTATTCCATTTAACTGGGCATGAATATGAAGATCGAAATAATTAATAGTAATATTGGTTATTAAATCTTAATGCTCAAAGATATTTTCAAATAATAGTTTTCAAGTACAGACTCAGTTTTATTCGATATATTCACACGGTTGCTCTCTCAATCCACCATACATCCTACTGTCCAGGGATGTTACTCCGGAGTTCTCTCCCTTTAACCAAAAAATATTTATTATGCTCCGGAGTTCTCTCCCTTTAACCAAAATATATTTATTATGCTTAGTAGGTTTCCTTTTGAGCCAATAGTTGATTAAACATTTCTCTCTTTATTCCTATTAGTTCAACACAATGGCTTCCATGACAAATGCCACTTCAGCGTTCTCGACGCTTTGATTTCTTATACCGATGGTTGTATTTATAGATGAATATATAAACGGTCATTTACAATATCTTATAGTAAATTAAGTGCAATATACATGGAGGGGGTATTTCATATTGCTATATCACAATAAATTTGTTTAGGGACAATACAGGTTCAAAATCATAATGCACGTTCTGTACAAACCAAGCTAGATCTACACTTTCTAATGAAGGACAATACCAAATCGAACTCAATCACTCAATATTCTCAACGTTGCGACACAAACATGGCGGCTTCAGGTACAGTCTGATAATACAGCCGACTCATTTCCGGTCTATCACATTTTTTTCTTTTACTCTGACAAAGATGGTTGCTAACTTATAGATGGCCAATTACATTGTCTAACAATAAATTAATCCCGATTACACTGGAGATTTCTATATTTTATCATGGGCTTTTTTTTCTCCGGTCAGCATGCAATATCAAAATTACTTAACCCTTTACCAAACATCCCCTGGTCTTTACGGGTCCGGAATAGTAGCCTTTTGAAAACATTGTGGGAAAAGGAGAAAATGCTGGTAACCAGCATTTTCTCCTTTTCCCACAATGTTTTCTACCCTATCATAGACAGAAATAATCTTTTCAGCAAGAGTTGAATTGTCATCTGCAAATGCTTTCATTTTGGTCTAATCCAAAATTATGTCGTTTGGGAAAGGGTTTAATTGATTTCCATACAGTACGGTTTTAAGACCAATCTGCAGGCTCTTTGCTGTCTGATCTTAATCTACACTGTCCGCCAAAAGGATACCACAGTATACCAGAAAGCAATCAATCACCTAACACCATCTCTCTCTTACGAGACGTTTTCCTGTTCAGCTGGACAGTACAGCAAATTTATTTCCGGTCTGTCCAATTCTTTCTTACGATTACGCGGTATGATTTGTTCATGGATAGGTCAATACCATTTTGGTTTTATATGATCTATCGTGATGACACGATATGTGAGGGATTTCGCAATTCAGCCGACGTAATAACATTTAACCCTTGGGCTTCTAAGCGCGATTCAACAACCTTATGCGGACTGTGTAGATCAAGATCAGACTGCACAGAACGTGCAGTCTGATCTTGGATTTACACTGTCCGAAAAAGGAAATGTTTTTCCAAAGAACAAAAAAAACTTTTAAAATAGTTACTTACATCGCAAGATAAGGGTTAAGGCAAGACCTGGGAAATAATGAGCAGCTGTATTAAATTTTGTCACAATTGAACTGCACTCTGAAAAACGCGGGGTTTCGTGCTTCTCCGAGATGCATTTTACTAAGCAAGACATTACTTTATTATGACCCATTGGTCATTTCTCTACGTAAAGGAATGACACGGGTCATTATTCTACGCAGAGAAATAACCCCAGGGTCATTATTCTACTAAGAGAAATGACTCGCTTGGGTCATTTCTCAAAGTAGAGTTATGACCTGGGTCATTCCTCTACGCAGTGAAATGACCCATGGGTCATTTTGTAGGGGAGGGTCATTTCTCTGCATTACACCGGCACGAATCGAAACTTTATGCAGTTGCATTGAACACCCTTTTAACAGAGCATAGCTCTAGGATTTGGTATGAACATCTTGAAACAATTATACAAACTTAGCAGAGTTATATTTTTTCAGTTTGGCTTTCTTTTAATTTAAAGGTGGCCCTTCAGATATTGGGACGAAAATTTTACAAAAATACAAAAAAATTATCCTTATACTCCCAAAGCCTTATAATTTTCATTCATTAAACCCCAGTAGTCGAAAACCATCCGACAACTAGATAAATTACAGGTTTACTACAGCCCAGGTCGACACTGAAGGGAAACACCTTCTATTTTTACATGAGTAACTCGCTCATTTACATACCGAAAATATACAGACGAAGCTTCAGACATACCGTCCAAAGTTCTGGACATTATGGGAAATTACTACATATTCGTTATGCTATGGAATTTAAGTCATTAGTCACGTGCGAGTCACTTAAAATCTCACAATGCTGTTTTTTCTAATTTTGGCGGGAAATCTAAAAAAAGCTTAAGAGGCTACGTAGCCTTTTAAGGGAATACCACTAAAAAATTTTTTTTTGAAGTTTTATGGTTCTTAAATACTGATGATTCGTATTGTTTTTTCATATAAATTTCATTGGCATATATATTTTTTTAATTTGGTATGATGCGAAAATTCTAAATACCTACCTTTAACTTTTTTTATTCGTAATTGCCTACTCTAAAGTAATTACCGCCTTTCGAATGAAATTTACGAAATACATCAGAATTATCAGATATAACGAATTTGACTTTGAAACAATTTTATCGGTTGTCTGCAGGTGTTGAATTGGTGTTGTTGAGACTAGTGTTTCAATTTAATGCAGGTGAGAAATGCTTAGACAGAACGTTTACTGTTGGACCTACTTTTTATTGCGGAGATACATTTTGTTTGGGTGATGTTCCTTACCCTTCCGGTTTAAGGTTTAGGCACAAAAGCAGGTTGAAGCCTAAAAAAATGTGACCTGCATGGTTACATAGATGTTTTTGCTCCGCGTATAAATTTAAAAAAATGAATGGAAAAATGACCAGTGGATCTTTTGTAAACGTCGAGACGTACAAAGCTCCAGATAAGAAGGAGCGATGGTATTCCAAATCCTTATTTCTGTTTGAAACCCTATGTTGTGGGTACTCATTAGAATCGATGAGACGATTCTAATGAGTACCCAAAACATAGGGTTTAGTGGAGAATTGTTAACATTCTCAATTTTGAAATCAAAATCACCCCCGTCTATCTGTAGCTCTGGACGTAGTTTGAAAACAATCTCTAAAGAAAGCAAATATGATAGCTTGTGACCGATGCTGTCTAGCCTTTCGAAAGAGGGTATCTACCATCGAGCAATAGTAAAGGACTGGAATTCTGATTAGAAAATCGTTATTCGATCTACAATTTTGTCCACGATCACATAGGAATGTCTTTTGACAAGTCATCGTATAGTCTTATACTTGTAACTGCGATACCAAGAAAGGGGATTTATAACTGTTCCATCGCCGTGAAGTGAATGAAAAACTTCTTATATGACTTTTTAGCTCACCTGAGCACAACGTGCTCAAGGGGAGCTTTAAGGATCACCCGGTGTCCGTCGTGCGTCAGTGCGTCGTCAACAATTCTTTAAACATCAACTCCTCCTAAACCGCTGGGCCGATTTGGACCAAACTTGGCTGGAATATTCCTTGGGCGGTCCTCTTTAAAATTGTTCACAGAATTTGATTCCATCCAAAACTCTGGTTGCCATGGCAACCAAATGGAATTTTCTAGGGAATTCTTTAAAAATCTTCTCTGAAACCGCTGGTCAGATTTTGAAATAAGTTCACAGATATGTTCCTCGGGTGATCCTTTTCGAAAATTGTTCGAAAAATTTTGATCTGTCAAAAAAGTGTGGCACTGGTGAATGGGGGCTTCTTGCACCATATAGAAATGAAGGAATTCCTAAAAATTCTTCTTCGCTGAAACTGCAGGTCAGATTTTGAAATAATTTCACAGAGATGTTCCTTGGATGCCCCTTTCCAAAAGTTGTTCGCGAAATTTCGATCCATCAAGAATCACGGCTCTGGTGAATGGGGGCTACTTGTACTATAGGGAAATTAAGAAATTCTTAAAAAGTCTTCTTCTCTGAAACCGCTGGTCAGATTTTGAAATAATTTCACAGAAATATTCCTTGGATGACCCTTTTAAAAAAGTGTTTGTGAAATTTTGATCCATCAAGAAACATGGCTCTTGTGAATGGGGACTTCTTGCACTATATGGCCACGAAGAAATTCTTTAAAATTCTTTTTCTCTGAAATGGCTGATCAGATTTTGAAATAATCTCACAGAAATGTTCCTTTGGTAACCCTTTTCAAAAATTGTTCGCAAAAATGCTGATTTGTCTAGAAATATGGCTCTGGTGTATGGGGGCTACTTGCACTATTTGGCCATGAAGAAATTCTTTTTCTCTGAAACAGCTGATCAGATTTTGAAATAATTTCATAGAAATGTTTCTTGGCTAACCATTTTCAAAAATTGCTCTAGAAATTTTGATCCATCAAGAAACATGGCTCTATTGGCTGTGGGCTATTTACTCTATACAGACATGAAGAAATTCTTAGAAAATCTTCTTCTCTGAAATGGCTGATTACATTTTGAAAGAAAATGGCTATGGTTCTCTCAGAAATTCAGGTGAGCGATCCAGGGCCATCTTGGCCCTCTTGTTGAAAGTAGACAAAATCGATTTTCCCCGTAACAATGTCTATCGTCATTCCATGGCCGACTAGTCTTCGAAATAATGAAGACAAAATGAAGTTTATTACACTAAAGTATGCTTAATATCCGGAAATTTTACTGAGAAAATGAGAAAGACCAATGAGATCAACAGGTTGCCGCAGGCATGCATTTCTACTACAAAATTTTCCCTTTTGAGGCAATCAGTTTAGATATTAATCACGCGTTTCTAAAATAAACACATCCAACGTAATTTGAATTGAAATTTTCGTCACATCTTGACGAAAAATTATGCACTGCGAATTAGCTTCATTTTTCCTTCTTCAAAAGTTCTCTCAACTAACTTAACGCAGTGGACCCGTAATAAAAAAACAGCAATTTCCGCTATAAAATTATCCTACAAAATTTGCTAAGATTAAAAATGAGTATTATTGTAGTACTTTCACCGAGCCACTTTTTCCCTTTTGTCCTTCCTAGATAATAACATTTTTTTTAGGCTCGTTTGATAATTTTTTTTTAAAACCCTGCACATGTCGGATGCTATATAATCTTGCGCAAAATACTGCCATGCGGTTAAAAACCTATACTGCTGAGGAACTTAAACAAATTTTTCAAGCCCATAACACAAACCAAGATTTTGCTATTTCAGAGGTATTTCTTCAGACAGTGCAGATCCAAGATCAGACTGCACGTTCTGTGCAGTCTGGTCTTGATCTACACTGTCCGCAAAAGGTCTGTGATCTACACTACCCGGAAAAAGTCTGTGATCAACACTGCCCGCAAAAGGTCTGTGATCTACACTGCCCGCAAAAGGTCTGTGATCTACACTGCCCGCAAAAGGTCTGTGATCTACACTGCCCGCAAAAGGTCTGTGATCTGCACTGTCCGCATAAGGTCCGTCATCTACACTGCCCTCAAAAGGTCTGTCTTCTACGTTGTTCGCAAAAGGTCTGTGATCTGCACTATCCGCAAAAGGTCTGTGATCTACACTGTTCGCAAAAGGTCCGTCATCTACACTGTCCGCAAAAGGTCCGTCTTCTACACTGTTTGCAAAAGGTCTGTGATCTGCACTGTCCGCAAAAGGTCTGTGATCTACACTGTTCGCAAAAGGTCTGTGATCTACACTGCCCGCAAAAGGTCTATCTTCTGCACTGTTCGCAAAAGGTCTGTGATCTGCACTGTCCGCAAAAGGTCTGTGATCTGCACTGTCCGCAAAAGGTCTGTCATCTACATTGTTCGCAAAAGGTCTGTGATCTGCACTGTCCGCAAAAAGTCTGTGATCTACACTGCCCGAAAAAGTCTGTGATCTAACACTGCCCGCAAAAGGTCTGTGTTCTAATGCTGCCCGCAAAAGGTCTGTGAACAAACACTGCCCGCAAAAGGTCTGTGATCTAACACTGCCCGCAAAAGGTCTGTGATCTAACACTGTCCGCAAATGGTCTGTGATCTACAATGTCCGCAAAACGTCTGTGATCTACACTGCCCGCAATCGGTCTGTGATGTACTTCGTCAGCAAAAGGTCTGTGATCTACACTGCCCGCAAAAGGTCTGTGATCTACACTGCCCGCAAAAGGTCTGTGATCTGCACTGCCCGCAAAAGGTCTGTAATCTGCACTGCCCGCAAAAAGTCTGTGATCTACACGGCCGGAACAGGTCTGTGATCTTCACTGCCCGCAAAAGGTCTGTGATCTTCACTGCCCGCAAAAGGTCTGTAATGTACACTGCCCGCAAAAGGTCTGTGATCTGCACTGCCCGCAAAAGGTCTGTGATCTGCACCGCCCGCAAAAGGTCTGTGATCTGCACCGCCCGCAAAAAAAGTCTGTGATCTGCACTGCCCGCAAAAGGTCTGTGATCTTCACTGCCCGCAAAAGGTTTGTGATCTGCACTGCCCGCAAAAGGTTTGTGATCTTCACTGCCCGCAAAAAGTCTGTGATCTACACTGCCCGCAAAAGGTCTGTGATCTGCACTGCCCGCAAAAGGTCTGTGAGTTGCGCTTAGCAACATAAGGCTGAAAACCGACGGTTCACTGCGCGAATTGCTCACGGCGCGAATTTTCCAGGAAAAGATTGGCAAACAAACCCCGGCGTCAGCGTGTCTGTCTATTTGCTAAACTTGTCAAATCCTTCATATCCAATTTGATGAAGAGGGAAATATATAGTAATAGTTGGTTGTATTTTTCCTCCAAATCGAGACAATTTAATCAGAAAAACAAATTGAGATTTTGATGAGATCGTTTTGGTTTTTCTTTATACTTTCGTGTTGCATCTGTGAATGTTTTCTGCAGTTGCTCTCTTATTGGAGAGGTCATCATACCTCTCCAACAGTGCTGAGTTTAAAAGACAGACTGCCACAGAATTTGCTATCTACATCCGTTTTTCTTACTGATACACAGTCTGTTTCGTCATGGTTTTGTATATAAACCGAAATCAAAAAGCCGAAACAGGAAATAGGCGTGGTTTACTCTTCTATAACGAATATCAGAAAAATATTTGTTAAATCAATTTGCCATGTCTGCAAATGACCCCTCAAATAATTTTATTTTTTAATAAGCAAATATAAGCAGCAGAAGGAAAAAATCGTTAAAAAAGAGAAGACTGCTGGACAAGATCATGCAACATGCGACTTGAAAAAGAGACAAGAAGGCCAAATGACCGTCATGTAAAGCATAATTATGAGGTTTCTACGCGGCGGCTTAATTATACTCGTTTGTTTACATGTACCAAAATGTATTGAAATTAAAAGCCAAAAAACTATTTGAAAACATTGATGCTGACCTCTCCTGGCTTCTTTTTAAAGAAGCCAACTTGTTTTACGCTAATTTTCAGTTCCTTGTACAAGCTTTTTGATTGGCTGATACGTTTTAAAACTGATATTTCTGTTTGAGCCAAGCTCTGTGTGAAACGGCAATTAGATAAAAACAGATCAAAGATAGTGCATGTCATTTTACGTTTATAGTTCAAAACATGATTGTATAGTAAGGTAGAAGAACCACTTTTCATACAGAAATTATCATAAAAGCGAAAAGCGTCGACCCTGGTCAGCCTGCGCAATCCGCGCAGTCTGACCAGGGTTGACACTTTTCGCAGTTCTCAGATGGTCCCATTTTGCGTAACGGGTCACAAATATATTTCGAGGTAAGCTCTGAAATACTGTAACGATATGGGAGACAATTTGCATACCAGCATGCATCCGAAATGGGAACATAAATTCAAATGCATATTACGCAACTAGAATCCGCCTCACCTAGATGCGGGGCGTTCTCTTTTGCATTTAAGTTTACATTTACAATACAGCATTTTTTGTCTTAACCCATTACCACACAATCCCTACTTTTGACGACCCTGAAAAAAAAAGCCTTTTGAAAACACTGTGGGGAAAAAGAGAAAATGCTGGTAACCAGCATTTTCTCCTTTTCCCACAGTGTTTTCTACCCTTTCCAGAACAAATTTCAATTTTTCAGTCATCTTTATTTTGTTATCTGCAAATGCTTTCAATTTAGACCAGTCCAAATTTTTCTCGTGTGGTAATGGGTGAAAGTAATAATCCTAAATAAACATATATGGCAATTTGGCTGAAAGAAGAATGGGTTCATAATTACCGACAAATATTGGTCTGACCGTCTGGTGTGAGAAAGTGCTCCACAAATGGACAGACGGTCTGATTAATTCACTTTTTTTCTCGCTTTTACCATATGAGCTTCGAATAAACGCTTCAGACACTTTAAAGGTGGGCGTTTAGGTTTTTCACATAACGCCAAATTAAAAAAATATATATACCACTGAAATTTATTTGAAAAAAAAAACAGTACAAATCATCAATAATTAAGAATCATAATACTACAAAACAAATTGGCGTGGTATTCCCTTAAAAGGCTACGTAGCCCTTTAAGCTCTTTTTAGATTTCGCGCAAAAAATCAAAAAAAGCATTGTTGGAATGTTAAGTGACTGGCATGTGACTAATGAGGCTTAAATTACATAACATAATTGTTTTCCATAATGTCTTCTTCGGACGCTATGTTTGAAGCTTCGTCTGTTTATTTCCAGTATGTAAATGAGCAAGTTGCTCATGTAAAAATAGACCGTGTTTCCCGTCGGCATCGACCTGGGCTGCAGTAAATCTCTAATTTCTCTTGTTGTCTGATGCTTTTCGACTACTGGGATTTTATGAATGAAAATTTTAAGGCTTTGGGAGTATAAAGATTTTTTTCTGTGTTTTTGTAAAATGTTTGTCCCAAAATCTGAAGGGCCACCTTTAACCTTTATCCTACTAAATGACTTAACTCCTTGCCAAACAATTCTGGGTATTCACGACTCGAAGAAAGTCGTTGAAAACATTGAGGGTAAAGGAGAAAATGCTGGTAGCCAGCATTTTCTCCATTTCCCACAATGTTTTTCCACACCTCCCAGAGCAAATTTCAATTCTTGAGTCACATTAATTTTCTCGTCTGTAAATGCTTTCAATTTGGACCCCTCTAAAATTTTGTCGTTTGCTAAAGAGTTAAATGAAAATTTCAAACCGGTGTAATGCAGAGAAATGACCCCATTACAAAATGACCCACGGTCATTTCTCGACGTAGAGGAATGACCTATAGGCCAGTTCTCTACGTCGAGAAATGACCCGTGGGTCATTTTGTAATGGGGGTCATTTCTCTGCATTACACCGGCAATAAAATCCAAAATAATGCTATTTCTAACTCGTTTTCATGGACAAAAATACATCCTTATCAGATAGTGTAGACCAAGATCACCCTGCACGTTCTATGCAGTCTGATCTTGATGCACGCGGTCCGCAAAAGGTCATTGAGGTGCACTTAGTAGCCGAATGTTTCAATGTAGAAATTAGGATCAAATAAGTGCATTGCCAATGTGATCTTTGATCAGTACGTCTCATAAAAGGGTAACAGTATAGATAAAGATCATGATACACGTTTTGTACAATCTGATTTTGATTTACAACTGTCAAATAGATAAGCAAGTACGTGGAATGCGATATAGGTGTGAACGATTTCTAAGCTACATAAATGAGACTTAATATCTGTATAAAATATATATACAATTTCAAGGCAAATTGAACAATTGATTGTCATGACAGAGAATCACGTAACGGACGGCGTGGATCAAGATCAGACTGCACAGAACGTGCAGTCTGATCTTGATCTACGCTGTCCGCAATAGATTTTCTTGCCACCCTAGGATGGCAACGAAAGAAGTATAATAATAACCTATTCTGTATGTTGGTGTATAAATACAATTCCACTGCAAATTGAAGTCGAAACGTTCTGTGCAGTCTGATCTTGATCTACGCTGTCCGCAATAGATTTTCTTGCCACCCTAGGATGGCAACGAAAGAAGTATAATAATAACCTATTCTGTATGTTGGTGTATAAATACAATTCCACTGCAAATTGACGTCGAAACGTTTGTCATGACAGAGAATCACGTAACGGACGGCGTGGATCCAAGATCAGACTGCACGTTCTGTGCAGTCTGATCTTAATCTACGCCGTCCGCCGAAGGTTTTCTTGCCACCCTAGGATGGCAACGAAAGAAGTATAATAATAACCTATTCTCTGTTTGTGTATAAATACAATTCCACTGCAAATCGACGAAACGTTTGTCATGACAGAGAATCACGTGACGGACGGCGTGGATCCAAGATCAGACTGCACGTTCTGTGCAGTCTGATCTTGATCTACGCTGTCCGCCAAAGGTTTTCTTGCCACCCTAGGATGGCAACGAAAGAAGTATAATAATAACCTATTCTGTATGTTTGTATATAAATACAATTCCACTGCAAATTGAAGTCGAAACGTTCTGTGCAGTCTGATCTTGATCTACGCCGTCCGCCAAAGGTTTTTCTTTTCCGACCCTGGATATCAGCGAAAACAATAATAATGTATTTCAATTTTCTCTTTTCAGAGACCTAGGTGTTAACAGTCTGTCAGACATTCCAGATCGAGCTTTCTCCAATCTTCGCCAGCTTAGTCGCTTGTAAGTTATTTATGGTTTTTGTTTTCTGAATTATGGTGGCCTTGGCCGCGAACAAAAAGGTGAAGTTTTGGTCTCGGCCGAGAACATGTTATGAGGGCATTGTGCAAAAAAGAAAAAGGTGAAATTGCCTTTTCATCCCTGCACCACACATTTCCGAGCTTTAACCACCCAGTTGAATAGAGCTGAATGAAATATAGTGGAAAAAGGAAGGAGAAAACGCTGGTAATCAGCATTTTCTCCTTTTTGTGGTATTTGTCGAAGACAATACCACTATTAGTTCAAGAATGAATTTTGATCACCATGTATCCTATTTTGTGCAAAGCCGAAGGAAATAAACCCAGTTAAATTCATTTTTCTCTTGCAAATGAGTTTTTCGGTGGCACTCAGATATGTAATTTGAAATGGCATATTAGAATACATGGGACGAAGCCATCGATCGTTGAGATACTTATTTTTCATTGAAAATAGCTTCTCTCGCTCATTTGGTGCAATGATACAAATTTGCCAACTGACCCTGGGCTGTTTCGTTCCAAAACCAATTCGTTTCATGGCTTGTTCGTCCTATGATTGCTCGCTATTGCATTTGATTGCTCATGAATATTTATAGATGGAAGTAATTGATTGTAATATTGGAAGTTAAATGTAAAAGGCTAAAGATATTTCAGAATTATAGTTTTAAGGTACATGAGTGCTCTCCATTCAACCGATAAGGTATTCATTTGGTTAGTGGGATGACTTTTAAACCAATATTTGAACAATATGTCTCTTTTTTTTTTTCAAACTATTAATTCCACACAATGGGTTTCCTTGACAAATACCACTTCAGCGTTCTCAACGCTTTGATTTTACTATGTTTTCTTTTCTTTAAGGGACCAGTTTTGTCATTTGATATCAATTTTTGTCGTTTGCAAAGATACTTTGAATTTGGGCAAGTTTGACATTTTGTGGCGTAATAAAGGTTTAAAGTAATTTTGCTTTCTTTCACAATATCTTCCAGTCTGTATTTATCATTATGCACATGTTTCGGAGAGCGTTTGTCGTTGGTCTTATTGAAATCTATTGCGACACTAATTCGAGACAGTCTTGTCTGGAACCACTTGACCTAGCACTTTAACTCTTACCCCGTTATATAGATGAATTTTTCAAGCCAATAGTTAAAAATCTAAAGATTTGTCCAAATTACAAGCATTAATTTTGTTCACACCAATTCAGACATTGCTGAATTTGAGAAATTTGTCTTTGAAAGTGTAAAATAACATTGTTGGGAGAGTAGAAAATGCTGGTTGCAAGCACTTGCGGTTTTCCACACTGTTTTTAGAAGGCCTCTTCCTCAGGGTCGATAAAAAATGAGATTGTGTGATAACAGGTTGAACGAACACGTCACGTTGATGTGGCACAATGCTACCAACGCCAACAATACAACCTGTACTGTTTGTGTCATGCTTCTTGGGGGAATAAACTTGAAATGCGAGTTGAATTTTGCTGGTATCGTTCAGGCGCAAATAGATCGGTTTTGCAGAGCCCCGGTAGCTCATAGAACTCAAGATCTGATGGTCACTGGTACGATCCTCCGCTCGGACATTTTTTCTCAGTTGGTGAATGACAGTCATTGCGACAGGATTCATTTCTCTCTCATTGCTGGTCAACGGTGTTTATGTGGGAAAGTAGCCAGTGACTTTGAAAGAATATTTTGCCTAATGCCAGTAAAAGAAACGTCGGGAAAGCATGGATAGATGCACTGGCCGCTGCGATATGACTGAGATGATGTTGTAAACGACATTAAACACCAATCGATACAATCGATTTGTACAGACCAATCGATACAATCGATTTGTACAGTAAAACACATTTCCTGTGGCAAAAGTGCCTTTTATTAACCTATTACCACACAATCCCTACTTTTGACGCCCCTGAGAAAGAAGCCTTTAGAAAACATAGTGGGAAAAGGAGAAAATGCTGGTAACCAGCATTTTCTCCTTTTCCCACGATGTTTTCTACCCTTCACAAAACAAATTTCAAATTTTCAGTCACTTTTATTTTGTCGTCTGCAAACGCTTTCAATTTGGACCAGTCTAAAATATTGTCGTTTGGTAATGGGTTAAAAGATAAAAGACATGTGCCGACAACACAGCAACACTATTGGCAAATCATCAGGAAAGTTTTGATGAAAAGAATGCGCTTTTCGCACCATGCTGACAGACGTGATTAATTGCCATGTGCGACGTCTTGGCTTCGTCCTTTGGACGCAAAATTGCTTTCTGGTGTAAAAACAGTTTAATTTCAGCTGCTTGTGACGCCATTCTCTGAACATCATTTGCACCAAACTCCAAGTGTCGTTTTTCCTCTCGGAAATTACCATTACGTAATATCCTGTCGCAGGTCTTGTGGTGCAGACTTTTGCAAACAGCAGCGAAAAAAGTGGTAATTATGGTTCGGGCGTAAATTGGTCTCCGGAGAACTTCCGTCTTTATCCTCATTCAGCTAAATATCTTAACTCTTTTCCAGCCGACAAAATTTTGGACTTTCTCAAATTGAAATCATTTGCAGACGATGAAATTACTGCTACTCAAAAACTGAAAATTGTCTTGGGAACGATAGAAAACATTATGGGAAAAGGAGAAAATGCTGGTGACCAGCATTTTCCCCTTTTCCCACAATGTTTTCAAAAGGTTTTTTTTAATAGAATCGTGAAAACCAGGGACAGTTTGGGAATGGGTTGAATGAAACTTTAAAGACGTTAACTACAACATTAATTTGTTTTTTTTTTTTCAAATTTACATTTTATGAGAAAATATCTTCTTATAGGACAGTGTAGTTTCCAGATCAGACTGCACGTTTTGTGCAGTCTGATCTTGATCTACGCTGTCCGCATAAGTTGCGCTAAGCAGTCAAATTATTGAGCTGTTTTCCTGTGTCACATTTTTAGCTCCACTGGCCAAAGGCCAGCGGGCTTCTGTCATGGCCTGCCGTCCGTCGTACGTCCGTCCGTTAACTTTTATTTTAAACATCTGCCATGATCTTCTTCAGAATTCCTTGAAAGAATTTTATTCCTTCAAAAACTCTGGTTGCCATGCCAACAAAACTGAAAAATATTGAACATTTTCAAAAAGCTTTTTCTCTGAAACCTTTTGGCCTAGGGCTACCCAATTTAGTATGTAGCTTTATCTAGTCGACCTCTACCAAGTTCCTTCTTCAAATAATAGCCCAGGGGTCAAAATTGGCCCCACCCCGGGGATCACAAGTTTTATATGGGCTTATATAGGGCAAACTTTAAAATCCTTCTGGCCATGTCCTGGGGATCACAAGTTTTACATGGGCTCGTATTGGATTTTTTTTTTAAAAATCTACTTGCACCTAGCCATAAGGTCTAGGGCTACCAGATTTTGCATGTAGCTTAATCTAGTGGGGCTCTACCGGGAGGGCCCAAATTACAGCTTTGGGGTCATATTTGTCCCCACACCAGGGATCACAAGTTTTACATGGACGTCTATGGTGAAAACTTTCTAAGCCATCTTGTTACTAACCGAACTAAAGACTATGGCTACTAAATTAAGCCCTTTCTCGTGGGTTTCATGTTTTACAGGGCCTTTTATTGAGAAAAATTTGAAAATATTCTTGTTTATAGCCATACATTCTAGAGCTGTATTATTTGGTATGGGGCTTTATCTTGTGGACCTCCACCAATATTCAAATACTTATAGCTTTGCGGTCAAAATTGGCTTTGCCCGGTGTCACAACTTTTTCGTAGGATTAGATAGAAAAATTCTTGTATGTCCTCAAGTGGCCAAACATTGTAATGTTTGGCTTGCAGTGTTTTTACTTATTAGCCAGTGGAGCGATACAGGGCCATCATGGCCCTCTTGTTTCGAACTTCACTTATTGCTTTAACTTTGCGTAAAGTATACTTTTGAATGTTTTGCGTCTTGGTTCAGACAGTTTGGCGTAAATTTGTGCCGTTAGGGTGTAAATTGGCGTTGGGGAAACGGTGTTTGATGTATGAGACATGCTCTATGAAAAGGGGTTTAGCCAATTACCACACATTCCCGGCTTTTAACACCTCTGTGAAAGAAGCCTTTTTGGAAACATTGTGGGAAAAGGAGAAAATGCTGGTAACCAGGGCCCGTATTCACCAACAATTCTTGAGAACGTTCTTTGGCTTTTTCTCCAGAATTTTCTATATTTGTAAGTAACACAACTTCTGATTGGCTGAATCGATTGGTTTAGCCAATCAGAAGTTGTGTTACTTACAAATTTAGAAAATCTTTGAGAATAAGATTAAAAATATTCTCAAGAATGGTTGGTGAATACCGGCCCAGCATTTCCTCCTTTTCCTACAATGTTTTTTTTTTTAACCCTTTCTAAAAAGAATTTAAATTTTGTAGTCACATTTATTTTGTCGTCTGCAAATGCTTTCAATTTGGACCAATCTTAAAATCTTGTCGTTGGGTAAAGAGTTAATGTATCTAATAAAAATATCGACCCAAGTCAGCCTGCGCGGACTGCACTGGCTGACATGGGTCGAAGCATTAAGCTATTGGTAAAAATTTCCTGTATGTCAAATGAGCAATCTATAATATACAGTGTATATAAGCTATGGTGTGTGAAAAGAGGCCTCAATGCATTTGCCAAAAGTATCGACCCATGGCATGGGCCGAAACTTTTCGCGTTCTTCGAATTTTCTGAATGTCAAAGGATGATTCTACCCCATGATTCAGTCTGTTATATTCAGACAAATTCGAATTTTATGGATTCACAATCTTATGATGGTTTGCTTGGCGTCGTGGACCACGGAGATGCATCAAGCCTCCTTTTGCTAGAGCAAGGCTCATATTCATGTACCGATTCAGTTAGTAGAGCGAGGAGCTCGTGAACGTGATGTTTCGGGTCATATGACGGTGTGGGTTGTTCGATTTCAAGGGCTGATCATCTAATATTCGTAATATTCGTATTCATCTAATATTCGTGTAATAGTCTTTCGGAGGTCCCGTGTGACTGTGCTTTATTTCATGCTTTCCGGTAGGATATCGAGAAATAGCAGTGAAAATATTTTTCGATCTTACACTGGTACCACCAGTGAAAATACCGATTTTCACGTTTTTGTTGCCTAGGTAAATTGCGCGTGCCTCACAACCAGATGGGAAATATGACGTCATATACCTTACATTTCTCGCGCTTGACGTACTCGTAATATTGTAATGTGTTGCTATGCGGGAGGGGTACGTCACGGGGAATAACTGAAAAGAACTGTACTGGATTTTGATAAAGCTCCTCCCACTCGTGAAAATATTACCGATGGTGTCCACTCGATGAAATAAATTTCGATCATTCACCGAAAAAAAAAACAAATATCCTTTATATACACCGAGCACGTAAAAGAACAAAGAACTTAAGATAAGTTTCGTCCGGTATTTGCACTTTCCCCAAAACAGTTCTATGAGCCTTCAGGTTTGACTGATGATTTTCGTTTATTTGTCGTCGCTACCGGTTGCCCATCTGAGCGACGCCCCCAGAAGACGGTTAGTTGTTACAGGGGATAGTGCAAGGATACAGGACGAAACTACTGAGAATTCCGCCTGGTTCTTTAACGTGCTCGGTGTATAGCACCTCGGTGTATAGCACCGTCACTCGGGACCTCGGTTAGGCAACCGGTGGCGACGATAGATAGATGCAAACTAATTATACTAATTTAAACAGTTATTAGACTGAATGTATATAATTTTTAGATCCATAAGTATGTGATGACATATAACTTGTGATCCAACCCCATTTCCCAGTAAACTTGAGGGAAAATAGATATGTTTAACTCTTTACCTCATAACAAAATTTTAGACTGGTCCAAATTAAAAGGATTTGCAGATGCCAAAATAAACGTGACTGAAAAATTGAAATTTGTGCTGGGTAGGGTAGAAAACACTGTGGGAAAAGGAGAAAATGCTGGTTACCAGCATTTTCTCCTTTTCCCACAGTGTTTTCAAAAGGCTTCTTTCTCAGGGGCGTCAAAAGTAGGGATTTTGTGGTAATGGGTTAAACATGATGACAGGCTTGGCAAATGTATAACTACCCCTTTTTGCCAGAGCATAGGTGATTTTTACTGGTTTTCTTGTGATGGCTCTCTCAACATTTCTTTTCCGTTGTTCAGCAAGCGTTGCGCCATCTTGCGAAAATCTGTAGAACAACCTGGTGTGGAAGACGGTTGCCGTCTCCAAGCAGACTGCATTTGAGAACACTTTTGCGAAAAACCGTGTCTTAACCGATAAGCCGCTGAGTGCGACTGTAGGACCGTTTGCGGGCAACGTAGATTAAGATCTGACTGCACAGAACGTGCAATCTGATCTTGTATCAGCAGTGTCCGTTAATACTATATCTTTCCTTTGTGTATACTTTTGAAATCGGAAATTTTGCGCTTTTACGATCGGCCTGAACGATTAATTTCTTTTTTACTTGGCAAGATAAGGATTAAAGATCTAAATTGGTCTCTGAGGATTGCTGTTTAACCCATTACCACACAATCCCCACTTTTGACGCTCCTGAGAAAGAAGCCTTTTGAAAACATTGTAGGAAAAGGAGAAAATGCTGGTAACCAGCATTTTCTCCTTTTCCCACAATGTTTTCTACCCTTCACAATACAAATTTCAAATTTTCAGTCACTTTTATTTTGTCGTCTGCAAATGCTTTCAATTTGGACCAGTCTAAAATATTGTCGTTTGGTAATGGGTTAAATCTGTTTTCTTCTGGCGCCTTACTCTCATTTCTTGCGCATTAAACTCTGTGTGTCACACCTCACATACTTTATTTATCCTTTACCAAAATATCCAGGTTTTTTTACGATCCTTGGGAAGCAGGCTTTTGAAAACATTGTAAATTTATTTTACAGAACACGAGTTAAGATTGTGTGGGCTTTTTTTTTTTAGCTTGTTTTTGTTGAAACAAGGAAACTCAGTTTCATTTTTGTTTCGGTTTTTATTTCATTGCGTTTTCCCCATGAAACAGAATATGCTCTTTGTTTACTTTTATAAGCTGATTTATGGAAGTAAAAACTTTGTTTTTACTGAAAATGATCGCAGCAACCATTGGTACAAAAACGACCAAAGTTAATGAACGAGGGATTTTAAATAGAAATACGGAATCTGAGTTAAACAGATTTTTATTTTCAACTTTTATCCTGAATGAGCCATGCTTTGTGAAAAGGGGGCTTATTGCATCTGCGCAAGCTGATAATTATGGGCAGAAACTTTGTGCTAATGGTCTATTTCAACGAGTCGAATGACTGGTCTACCTCATGATTTTGTTGATGATTAGACAAAATGGAATTTATGGATCCATAACTATGAGATGACTTGCTTCGTGTAAAGGATCGGATCACGTAAATGTAATAAACTTTCTTTTGGCCAGACTGTGGCTCACATTTTAACTTCTGACTTAACCCATTACCAAACGACTATATTTTAGACTGGTCCAAATTGAAAGCATTTACAGACGACAAAATAAAAGTGACTGAAAATTTGAAATTTGTTTTGTGAAGGGCAGAAAACATTGTGGGAAAAGGAGAAAATGCTGGTTACCAGCATTTTCTCCTTTTCTCACAATGTTTTCTAAAGGCTTCTTTCTCAGGGGCGTCACAAGTAGGGATTGTGTGGTAATGGGTTAAAGTCAAAATAAAGTCCAAATATATAATGGCCTGTTTATGAAATAGAGTTTATTTCATCAGCTTGTGGTTAATACGGGGAAATATTTGCCGAAAAGGGAAAGGTATGCAAAAATAACGCGTGCCGTGAGGCACGAGTTATTTTCGCTGACCTTTTCCTGATGAAATAAATTATATATTTCCTCTGATTATTTTGTCAACTTTTAACACTTTCAGAAGTAGAACAAAAAAGTAGTTCCAGATTTTCGGCAGGAAGAAAATATTCACTGTGACGGAGAAATAAACCCCCTCCTTCCCCCCCCCCCCCCCCGTTTAAATGACGACATTTCTTTACCCATAACATTTCTAAAAATAGACACATGAAATATAATACATAAAAGTAAATTTTAATACCATGTAAAAGTATGGCAATTATTATGACTTTATCGATATGTAAAGATGTTCGTAACAGTTCCAGTCAACTTCAGAAAAAAGAATTTTGAAACTTGAACAGATCCTACCAGGTTGCATTATCTGTTTGTTTACATCGATGATCGCCGACGATTAGCCGAATTTTCGTCGTAAATATCCGCTGTGACGTAATAGTGACCGATGCGTCAATGTTTTAGCGGATGCATATAAAAAAGAAACCTTTTTCATATTGTACATGATCCAAATACAAAAAGTTGGCAATCCATCGTTCTTTATTTCCCCATACCGAAGGTGTAAGGTTATAGATTTTGCGTTGTCCACCCATTTTTACGTCCGTTTGTCTGTCCATCCGTCCGGACATATATGTACTAAAAATCCTCTCCGAAAATTTATGAAACTTCATGTATGTGTGCCAAATATTAGTTCTGCGGTACACGTATTTGCATTCTTTATTAATCCATTACTACACAATCCGTAAGACCCTGAGAAAGACGCCTGTAGAAAACATTGTGGGAAAAGGAGAAAATGCTGGTAACCAGCATTTTCTCCTTTTCCCACAATGTTTTCTACCCTTCAAAAACAAATTTCAAAATTTTAGCCACTTTTATTTTGTCATCTACAAATGCTTTCAATGTGGACCAGTCTAAGATTCTGTCGTGTGGTAATGAGTTAATGCGGTGTTAACGAAGGAGGTGGCTGTTTCTTAAGGGGTTATCGTTTCAAAAAAATGAATTGTTTAACCTCGTGGTTTTTTTTTTTTAATCTATATTGAGCTTTAAAGCCATCCCTGTATGGAACTACTTTTCTTTGTTAAAACTGTGGGTTTTTTTTTTTTTTTTTTTCATTTAACCCTTTACTCCATAGATACTCATTGTGACGTATTAACAACAGACAGCTTTTGAAAACATTGTGGGAAAAGGAGAAATTGCTCGTAACGAGCAATTTCTCCTTTTCCCACAATGTTTTCCACTCAATCAGATATTTGTATCCGCATTTGTCCATATTTTGACATCATATCTTTATTTGCTGCTGAAAAGGAAGAGCTCTGGAGAGGAACTATATAAGCTAAAAGCTTACGTTCTAATCCTTTTCTTGTTTAAATTTATGTAAATCTAGTCTATGTAAATTATATGAATAAACTTTGTTTAAACTAAAAGGAAGAGCCACAAATTGGCATATGAGGTAAAGGGTTAGTAAAGATAAAAGTTGCAAGGCAAAATCTGGTTAGAAGTCATTTTAGGAATGTTTTCATGCGGGATTGCTGTGTTTTTGTTCTTGTAAATGGGTGAGTATTAAAGCAATAATGTGCAAAACATACAGCAGTAATTTGCAAAACAATCAGTCAGGATTTTTAGATGGAAATGTGAATCTGTTTTTATTTTCCTAGTAATTGCTTTTTGGCAGACAAGTATGTGACCCGGCACGTGAAAAAGGGACCACCTGGGAATTCTGTACATCATTTAGATGAAAGCAGACCAAGGATGGTGCAATGTCAAAAATGATTGTATTACATGGTAGAATGACCATTTTTTATACAGAAAATATCATAAAAGCGAAAAGTGTCAACCCTGGTCAGCCTGCGCAATTCGCGCAGTCTGACCAGAGTTGACACTTTTCGCAATTCCCAGAAGGTCCCTTTTTGCGTGCTGGGTCACATATAAGGTTCTGTAGTCCCATTGATTACCTATAGGATCTTAAGGCGCCGTCACACCATGACGTTCTGGTCAACGTTCTCTGAGCGTTTCAATCGTTCGATTTTTGAGCGTTCTAGAATGAGGATTTCACATCTGGCGTGTTATTAACGTGTGCCTAACGCATGACTAGCGTGTATCTAACGTACAAGAAGCGTGTAACATCGACCAAGTAAGATACCTCTGGTACCTCCATATGTATTGACGTTCGGGAAACGCTCGAATGACGCTAAATGAACGCCAAAAGGACGTTTGTTTCACTTTAGTCACACGCTGCGTGCGCTAGGAGACAGTTCAGCGGTTGTTGACAGGTCACCAGTGAGTCGTTCACTGCAAAGCAAACGATTAGTAACAACCAAGTAACGCTACCGTAACGACTGACTAGCGATAGCCGAACGCGTGCATTGCTCGATGAACGTTAGTAAAACGTCCCACAACGGTCTTTAAAGATCTTCAGCGTTTAAAATTAAACGTTGAAGAACGTTGGTGTCAGTGAGAACTTTTGTGCATGTTCAGAACTTTTTTTCCGGACTAGCGTTCTCCGCCGATTCCCGGCGATCACCGACGATCACCGACGTTCACTAGCGTTCACACAACGCTCTTCTGGCGCTATCCCAGCGACCATGGGCGGCTAACAACGTTTCCTCAAACGTCAGAAAACGTTGACCAGAACGTCATGGTGTGACGGCTCCTTTACATTATCATTTTTTATCGAGCGACTTGACTAAAACTAAATGATGCGAGCCTTGGCCAGCGTTATATTCATTTTAGTCATGAAGACTGATGAAAAGTGAGATTCTATTTTTATCACATAATCCCTCTTGTTTTCAGTGTAATATACCCGTTACGAATTTTCTTATCTCATACACGTTTGATATCACATTTTCGTGACGTCATTTTTTACGTCATTTTTATATAAGCATTTGATAAAGTGAATGGGTCTCATGGAAAATACCGCGGGTGCATTTATGAATGTGTTTGCATCATCTGTTCTATATTTTGTGAAATATCGTTATGTTATAAAAAGAGTCTGACATTTGTGGGCGTTTGAGATAAGATTTTATTAAATTCGTCAAGGAAAATGTAATTAAGCTTGCCAAAGGCTCGCTTCACAACATTTCCCTAAACTCGTTTAATAAAGTTTTATCTCAAAAGCCAACTCATGTCAGATCCTATATATCACTTGAAAAGAATGGCAGACATGTCAACAAGTATACATAGGTTCTTGTTTACAGATGTAGTTCGGTTTGAAATGTGTATGTGCGGCACTTGAAGGTAGCTCTGTGCCGTTTAATTCGAAATAAAAATGAAACTGTTTAAACCATTACCACACAATCCCTACTTTCGACGACCCGGAGAAAGAAGCCTTTAGAAAACATTGTGGGAAAAGGAGAAAATGCTGGTAACCAGCATCTTCTCCTTTTCCCACAATGTTTTCTACCCTTGAAAAGACAAATTTCAAAATTTTACACAGTTTTATTTTGTCGTCTGCAAATGCTTTCGATTTGGACAAACCTAAAATTTTGTCGTTTGGTAATGAGTTAAAGAGAGTGTAAATCGAAAGCTTTACACCATTTGGTTGATTGTTTTAAAAAAAAGTCACATTCTCAACATTGTTATTAAGGTAAGACCTGTGTAATGGAAAACAGCTGTTTTCACTAAAATATCATCCTGCAAATTTAGCTATAATTAAAAATGAGTAGTATTGAACTACTTTCACCTTTTCATTTTTTCCATTTTTTTCCTTCTTTGAATTATCATTTATAATTTTAAAACCACTATATTCTCAATTCAAAAAGAGATAATAATTACCTCCCTTTTTAGAAAACAAACAAAAGTATCAAAAAATAGTTTCAAGATAGACATAAACGGAATTTCTGATCCATTAGAAATGTGCAAAAATAGTATTTCTGCCTAAATCCTTATTTATCTTTATTTATCAACCAATTTGAATTTTTGCCCAATGTTCACCGGGAGTGCATTACACAGGTCTTACCTTAACCCTTTACCACACGACAATATTTTTAGACTAGTCCAGATCGAAAGCATTTGCAGACAACAAAATAAAAGTGACTGAAAATTTGAAATTTGTTTTGTGAAGGGTAGAAAACATTGTGGGAAAAGGAGAAAATGCTGGTTACCAGCATTTTCTCCTTTTCCCACAATGTTTTCTAAAGGATTCTTTCTCAGGGGCGTCAAATATAGGGATTGTGTGGTAATGGGTTAAAGATGCAAATCATGACACGTTTCACGTGTATTCGTCTTGGCGACAATGACGTCATTCTCCCGTGAAACAGAGCAGCAGTACTGTAGTGCAGACAAGTACCTGAATGGGGCTCAAATGATAGCAAATGTTTTTTTTTTTAAAGGACGAAAAACATTGTAGCAAAAGGAGAAAACGCTGGTTACCATCAATTTTTCCTTCTGCTACAGTTTTTTTTTCCCGAAGGTGTCTGCTGCTGTGTCCTTAGCATAGGAACAGGGGGATTGGGGGGGAGGGGAGCGGCGGGGGGGGGGCGCTCAGCCCCCCCCCCCCAATAATTTTGAAAATCATAGTAACTAAAATATGAGCTTTTAGCGCAATGCAACTACCACGCAAAAAATCTCAGTATTTCGAAGTTAGCCCCCCCCCCCCCCCCCCCAATCTTGAAATGCTTCCTACGTGGCTGCTTAGAATACAGCTCCTTAATTGACCAACCGCACCCTAATGACCGGGCATTGCTTGAGTCAGTCGTCATTTATAGATTAACTAAGCTAATTTTCTAAGTTGAAGCCTTAGAATCACCCGGTTAAAAATTACAGAAAGATTTATGTGAGGGCGTTTTCGGACTAAGCAGTTTCGCCAGTAATTACTATTTAAAAAGGCTATTTTCATTACATTAAAAAGGGGGGCGGCATTAAGATTCCCATAATCCAACCAAACTTCAAAACTATCTTATTACTGAATTTAACGAAACAATAGCTTACCAAACATCAATGAATAAGACAGAAATGTGTGAGGGAAATCAAAGGTTTTGTTGATGGTGGTTTTATGGGGTGCATAGGCTTTTAGTCTATATATATAGTATCTGACATGATTTGGCTTTTTAGATAAGATTTTTATTAAACGAGTCTAGGGAAATGTTATTAGGCGAGCCTTTGGCGAGCTTAATAACATTTTCCTTGACGAGTTTAATAAAATTTTATCTTAAACACCCACGAATGTCGGATTCTTTTTATCACATAACGATATTTCACAAAATATAGATCAGATGATGAAAAAACATTCATAAATGCACCCGCATTAACTTGTATGAAATGCGTACAAGATGACGTAAAAAATGACGTCACACAAATCTGATATCAAACGTGTGTAACATAAGAAAATTCGTAATGGGTATATTACACTGAAAACAAGGGAGGTTATGTGATAAATGTAGATTTCACGCTAGAATTTTGCAAAGGGTAGAGGAAACGTCGCGTTGATTACGTGGGATCGTAGTCATATGTGAACGATGACGTCATATTTGCAATCATAAACACAAATGGAGTAAAACTTACGATCACTCTCTCATTTAAAAGTAATAGTCGTGCGTTTTTGGTGAAACGTAACGGCCATTTTTTATCACACGCGAGGAAAAAGAGGCCATTCACTGTAAAAAGGGAATCACCCGCTTCTGCCAAAAGTATCGACTCATGTCAGCCTGCGCAGTCCCCGCAGGCTGACCAGTATGGAAACATTTTGCTTTCTGTAAACTCTCTGCAGATCCAGGGAGCATTCTACCACAGGACTCAGTCATTTATTGGACAAAATAGATTTTATGGATCCAGCATCATACGATCACTAGCTTGTTATATTTTGTACTTTATAACATTGATATACAAAACCTTTGATTTACAGCAAATATCTAAATAAATGCCTGTTGGAGGTTACCATATATTATTACATCTCCTGAACATGACTGCATCTGTTTTCTATAGTCTAGAAATAGAAAAAGGAACACTCATGATTAAAGTGTTTACCGTATATAAACCGTATATAAACCGATGAAATATTTTTATACTAGTCCAAATTTATGTATTTATTTATTTATATATCATTCCGACGACAAAATAACCAAGAGCTCAAACGGCGACATTTGACTTCAGAAGGTAGAAAACTTTGTGAGAAAAGAAGAAAATGCTGTTCACCAGTATTTTCTTCTTTCCCCAAAATCTTTTTCCAAAATAGACTTCTTCTCGAGGTTGTTAAAATCCGATTCGTTTATAAAGAGTTAACACATTACCACACAATCCCTACTTTTGACGAACCTGAGAAAGAAGCCTTTGAAAAACATTGTGGGAAAAGGAGAAATGCTGGTTACCAGCATTTTCTCCTTTTCCCACAATGTTTTCCACCCTGTCAAAGACAAATTTCATTTCATCACTGTCGTCTGCAAGTCCTTTCAGTATGCACAAGTCTATAAATTCTGTCTTTTGGTAAAGACTTTACTATATTTGGCTACAAGGTGTTGCCTGTTTGAGACATTGGTAGTTCAGCGCCCTCGACGATGAGATCATTAGCGCCATTTGCTTGAAATGATTATACACTCCTTGTTTTATGCCAACAACAGTGTCCGGTGTCACGTCGTTAACATTCTCGTACACTGAAAACAGTTAAAAAAAGAAAATGTTGATGCGTAACATCAATGGCGCCGCGAATCAGTTGTTTCTGAAATAAGGCACATTACAGCATTGCAAAATTGACCAAATTTACACAGAACTCGGTGAGAAATTGATTTAGGAGTCTTAGACAATCTATAGAATGCAACTTAAAACTTAAAAAAAAAAAAAGAAACAAATAATAAGAAACAATCACAGCCCTTCTTCGACGAAGTTAAAGATAGTTTCAATTGGAGCTGTGAAAAAAAGCAGTTGTCGAGCTATGTACAAAATCAGTTGTCATTCGACAACCAACACAACAAAATAGTATTAAAACTAGGTTCTAAATTACCGAACTGATATTGAAAAAAAAGGGTGTGAAATGACCTAAGTGCTTACGAAATTATAAAAGTGAGTACAAAATGACCAAAATAAAAAGTGAACGTGGGTACGAAATGGCTTAGGTACAAAATAACCAAGTTACGAAATGACTGGAAGCGAAGTAAGCAATATGGCTATCTCTATAATTGGAGTGCAACACGCGAAAAGGTGCATTTGGACATTTGCGTAAAGTGTCGTCCCGGATTAGCCTGCGCAGTCCGCGCAGGCTAATCCGAAACGACACTTTACGATTTTATGTGATTTTCTGTTTTACACAAGTCTACTGTAGCACAAAATCTAATGTTTTCGTAAAGTGCCGTCTCGGATTAGCCTGCGCGGACTGCGCAGGCTAATCCGAGACGACACTTTACGCAAATGTCCGAATGCACCTTTTCGCATGTTGCACTCCATATGTACTTTTCAAAACCGGGAATAAAAATATAGTGCCGCCGCTCATGCGGCGCCACATTCACTGCCGTTTACCCTCTGTTCTTCGTTCCTTGACAAGGAACGAGTTTTGTTGGCCATTTCTCAGTAAGTTATGTTCAATCACTTTTCACAAGAAGAAAAAAGTTGCATCATGAGGAATTAACTGATTTGCTTTTCCTCTAGCCGCTGAAAATCGGAGTAAACAGGGGCATTTACGAGCTGTAGACCCCGTTTCTCGTTACAATTCTTCTCC
The DNA here is from genome assembly GCA_943736015.1 of Tridacna crocea. Lineage (NCBI taxonomy): Eukaryota > Metazoa > Mollusca > Bivalvia > Cardiida > Cardiidae > Tridacna > Tridacna crocea. The sequence continues at coordinate 43,442,749 of OX031067.1, forward strand.
TCTGAAACCGTTGGTCAGATTTTGAAATAATTTCACAGATAAACATGGCCATGGTGGAGGGATGGGATCTGCTCTTTGCATCCAACGGTGACCACAATTCTTTAAACATCATCTCCTAAAAAAATTTAGGTGAGCGATCCAGTGCCATCTTGGCCCTCTTGGTTGTATACTCCCCAAGCAAATCGTCACTACATAAAAGATCTATAAAACCCATTTTGTATGATAACCTGTTGAATCGAATGGACATGCAGAAAATTTACAAATAGCAAAAAAGTATCGACCCTTATCAGCCTGTAGACTGAAACTAAATAGAGTTTATTTCATCAGCTTGTGGTTAATATGGGGAAGTATTTGCCGAAAAAGGGGAAGGTATGCGAAAATAACGAGTGCCATAAGGCACGAGTTATTTTCGCGGACCTTTCCCTTTTGAGACAAATACTTCCCCATACTAACCACAAGCTAACGAAATAAATTATATATTTCCTCTGATTATTTTGTCAACGAATGCAACTTTTAAAACTAGTCATTACATCGTAATAAAGAAAGTAGTTCCAGATTTTCGGCAGGAGGAAATTATTCACTGTGACGGGGAAATAATTCCCCCCAGCTTAAATTACGACATTTCTTTACTCATAACATTTCTAAAAATAGACTAATGAAATATAATATACCATATTTTTTTTGCAAACCATTTAATCCCATTTTCACAGAGTACAGTTCAAGGTATCCATTTCATACGTTCACGCGTTTTATATGTTCCTGTCGCCAACTCCTCACGCAAAGTTGACATTAGAAATTTTAACACGTAATTGCAAATTTTCGTGGTGTGAAATTTTCTTTATTTTTTTGTGTGACACATTTAATGTTGCAAGTGAAGCGGAGAATGCAAACACTTTCTTGCAAATAGTATAACGTTAGTAAACTGTGTCTTTATTACAGCTGAATATAGAAATTAGTACCCGGGATGTTTGTCGCTGATAAATGCGCCATTTGTTTGTAATTATTTTTACACTTCTAGTTGACCTGCTACCCAGAATGTTCCCTGAAGCAGTCAAATACAGGCCCCTAACAGATATGTTTATGAAATAATGGTTTTATCACATAACTCTCCTTGTTTTCAATGCGATACAGCCATTACGAATTTTCTTGTCTCACACACGTGTAAGAGAAAAAAATATAGTGCTGTATTTGGTCAACACTCTGTAATTATACGCTTTATTTCTAAAACATTGCTGACCTAGGTTTCTGAAGGAAATTAGCGGTCAAAATTCTTGTCATTATAAAAAAAAAAAATCACTGTTAGACTCAAACAAAAATCAATATATTATGCAAGTTTCTTCAGAACTATTTTCGTTCGTAATGTACCTGTCAAAGTCAGTGCACAGGCTTCATGTAAATTTCACTACACATGATACATGTATGCCTCTGGTTTAACACATTTTGGACTATAATTCTTGTTAATCAGTAATGTGATGAAAAGAATCTGACACTCGTTGGTTTTTGAAGTAAAAATCTATTAAACTCATCCACAAAAAAAAAATGTTATTAAGCTCGCCAAAGGCTCGCCTAATAACATTTTTATAGACTCGTTTAATAAATTTTCATCTCAAAAACCAACTCATGTTAGATCCTATATATCTAGCCCTTTTTCAATGAAAAAAAAATGTTAATAAGAAAAAGGTATTGGCTCAGGTCAGCCTGCGCGGACTGCGCAGGCTGACCTGAGCCGATATTATTTTGGTAAGCGCACCAAGCCTCCTTTTTAAAGAATGTGGTTTAAATATATAAATACAGTAAATTTGGGAGAAATAGCGCGTGAGATGACGGCTTATAAACGGCAATGACATTTTAAGCTGTTCTGCAGCAAGGTAATCCCAAGAGTCTAAAAACATAATGCCACTGTTCATTTCTTCGCATTATGGGATTAGATGGGGAAATTGATGCTATTTTGAGGACCGGGGAAAATTTGCATAGATGGTGAAGCGGATCAGGAGAACTGTATAATGTTGTTACTTAACCATGTCTGTACCATACGACAAAAATTCAGACTGGTCCAAATTAAAAGCGTTTGCAGACGGCAAATTGAAGGTGACCGATTTCTTGAAATTTGTCGTTTAAAGGAGAGACAACATTGTGGGAAAAGAAGAAAATGTGATTATAGTGATAACCTAGTTCCTTTTTTTTTTTTCCTTTTCTCAAAGTGTTTTCAAAAGCCTTCGTTTTCAGCGTTGTTAGAAGTGGGTATTGTGTCGTAAAAGATTAACCTTTTACCCAGTAACACCCTGTTTGAACTATCCTTAACAAGAAAAATAAAACAATATGGGAATAAAAGGAAATGGTTGTAAACCATGATTTTCTCCTTTTCCTACAGATCTTGTTAAGATATCAAGGTATATAATTTATATATTTAATTTTTGGTTTGCAAATGCTTTCGATTTGGACAAACCCATCAATTTTTATTTAGTGAGGTGTCAATGCAGAACCTTGAGTCCTTGGCCCATATTCACCAACCATTCTTAAGAACGTTCTTTGTCTTATTCTCCAGAATTTTCTACATTTGTAAGTAACACAACATCTGATTGGCTAAAACATTCGGTTTAGCCAATCAGAAGTTGTGTTACTTACAAATTTAGAAAACATTGGAGGATAAGGCTAAGAATATTCTCAAGAATGGTTGGTGAACACGAACCGTGATTGGTATTTGAACCCTCATCCGACAACAAGTTATCATTTATGAGTTTTTTTTTTTTCTCTTTTTTTGTAAACTTGTAAAGATCAATATCAGCCACCTCGTACATCCTGTCTGATCTTAATCTTCAACCTGCTTTTATGTTGTTTTCAATGAATAATGAGAGCTGTAAGGGAAACAGTTCATAAAGGAAAGTTGCGAGGGCTAGGTTAAATGATACGCATGAATCCTAGGTCCGGACAATCTTTCTCTTTCGTCAGATTGGTAACAGTATTTTGTTTGTGACAATATTTTATTTTAAAATGTTTTCATCATCATCATCATTATCATCATCATCATCATCAACAACATCATCATCGTCGTTATCATCATCATCGTCGTCATCATCATCATCGTCGTCATCACCATCATCATCATCATCGTCATCGTCATCATCGTTGAATTGTTATGGTTGACCGTTATTCTTAACCATTGGATTCCCTTGTTAAGCTATTCACAACAGTATAATGATGATTGATTAACTTTCTTTTCGAATTTCAGATATTTGGTAAACAACTCGCTTACCAGTCTCCCAGCGAATGTGTTTGCCGGACTTCATTCACTTAAACGATTGTACGTATACTACGTTACATGAGTTATTACTTTGGCAAAAGGGGTTAATTATGCATATTATACTGCAAAGAAATTTCTCGTAATCTGATTGGATAATATGCACGAGCATATATATTATGTACACTGGCAAAAAAACAACGTAAAAGCAGTTTCCCTCTTGGGAGCCCCGTATTCATGACTACACTATTAACACAACATCCAAAATGGCGGCGTCGATCAAGATAAACATCAAGATTATGCGCCAAACTGCACGTTTTAGCACTTATTACCAAGGTATCAGTGACGTCAGTTCCCGGTGACGTCATTTCTCATTGAATTTGGGGCTCTCAGAAGGGAAATTCTACTTCGACAGCGTACTCATTTTTTTAAACTGAACAAAAAAACAAGCTTAACAAACGTTGGAACGGTAAAACTTTGCGGTGTAATAAATACGTTGTACGGTCAGGTGGCACGGAACTTGGAAACTTGTACACGGCTGTGGTGAACAATATTGCCCCGAGCAACTTCACTGTGTTGTAAGCTGTACGGCACAAAATGTGTAGTCACTTCCAAGATGGCGGACTGTTTACTTGGAGAAAGGTGGGTGTCACATTTTATCATCAATAACTTTTTTTCTTGAAACCTTCGAGACATGATACTTATAATATATTGTGTGGGAATGATGTGGTAAGCCTCGGTGCTACATAGCAAAGAGCCAGTGCCATTATTCGATACGTTATATCGGCGTAAACATTGCCATTGGGTAAAATTTGAATTTGAAGTGAGGAACTTGCATCGTTTTTAGTTCTAGAATGGAAAATAAGCTAATGCAGTGGGTGAAGGTTGTTGTTTCTGTAGGTATTCATCACGTGCTTTCCAATGATTACGGTCATTTTTGTGAAATATGTCTAGAAAGACCCGAAAACATGTGTTTTGTATATCGCTAATGCAGCGGTGTAGTCCACATAAACAATTTCACACACAGCGGTGTAGACCCGATTTTTTCTGAACGGTTTAGACACAATTTAAAGCACAATATATGTACGGTTTAGACACAATTGGCTTGGTCTTGAATCTTCTTTTCTGAAGATAACGTAACTTGGCGTTAATCCAGAATCATGAAAATTGGCACCAACAGTTCGAGACAGTCTCCCTTATTACCGACACCCACGGAAGGAACCATCTGGAACCGAAAAAGGATCATCGTGGAACGAAAAGAGATAGTTGGGAACAAAAGAGTGCATCAAGACATTATTTACGATATTATTTATGTAATAGTGAGTATTATATCACGAAAAAATAAATTATGAAATTACTAATTAATGTCTGTGCACTTATAAATTAATTCCATCATGGTGGCAGCCATAATTTCAATCATTCACTTAGGATGATAATTATCATCCTGGACTTGACAATCATTTTCATTTCGAAGTTGTTTTAAATACCGTCGCTGATTCGTATCTTGGTATCTGTTTGTTTAATATCTAGTTAAAGATGCCCGTCTAAGGCCGGTGAGCAGAAATGTTGTTAAATTAATAAAAAACAAAGCATGGTACAGAAAATCGGTCCTTATTGTACGCAAGGATAAATTACTGACATGTACATGTATGGTGTAACTAAAATAAAAAAATACAAACGCGGAGGTTTGTGTTAGGAACCGAGCATTGGTCGGAAAATAACTGGCTGACGATCGAAGCTGTAAACAATGACAGTGCGTCACGGAAATTTATCGTTGCTTTCCGCCTAAAGTCGGATACGGTGTAACTTGCATATCACTCTCTTGCACTCCGGATCATTACATTCACCTCTGTAGTGGGCTCAGAAAGTAGTCCGTCATTACGCGATACTTTCGTCACATGACCAGAACTCAAAATGGCGACACAAACGCCGGTGAAAGAAAGATCAATATCGATTACTTTTTGTGCTGTTGAAACAGCATACGGCAAGTCTGACTAAGTGGTAGGCAATGTGAAAAAGATGGATTTTCTGAAAAGCTTAAATGTCTTTTAAAGGACCATAATTTGTTTTTTAATCTTATAACCCAAGATTTATCGGTGTATTAAAACTGTTGTCATCATTCCTGGGCGCAGCCATTTTTGTTAAACTTGGCGTAAGATTCTGATCAGTAAAGAGGCTCGAAAAAAAAAAAGTTCCATTTTATACAGGTAAATTCATCAGTTTGAACGCACCTATAATGTATCCAGAATCATATTTCCATTGTCTACCTTATAATTTTACGCACGAAACAGTTAAACAGTAACAAAACATCTTTTCCTCGGTTTGACAAGATTCTTGTCATTTAGCCCATCGCAGAGATGTATGTGAGAGTAACGAACGACAACTCTGCTCGGAGATTTCTTGCATATAGGCCACGACCTCCGTCTGAAAATCGAGGCTGCAACAGAGAAGCCTACATTTTCTTTTGTTTTCTCAGTATACGTAGGGCGAAGGTCAAATATAGTCACGAGACAGAATGTATGATCATTATACAAATCTACCAAAGTGTATAACGGATATCAAAAATCTTCGATTCAAAAACCAGAAACGATGAGTCTGTTTAGATGGAAGGCCGCAACTCGGCGAAATGCATTTTCTATCGATTGTTATCTAAGCAAGCTTGTCAGGCGAAATATTTGGCATGAAGATATAAGAATGACTATATTTTGATAAAATAAAAACAAAATGAGTTAAAACTGGTTTAAAATGAGTATAAGGATCTCTCTAAAGTTTTTAGTTTCTGTGCCACTGTTCGAGTAAAATATGACCAGTAGGTTAACAGGGAATGGGGGATCAAAAAAAAAAAACAAAAAAAAAACACTGCAGTAAAAATTACGTAATTATTGTTTTTTACCCCAAAAGGAAAAATCGTAAGATGGAATTCCATGTGATCGATATTCACAATTTTCATTTACCATTGTACAATTTGATTTCATTATATACGGGTCATGCATTTATATTTATAAAATCGAATGTTACCCATCAAGATTAGTTATCTCATAAAGTTTTTTATTTATTCTTATCGTTTCTGGAATGTTTCTTTTGGCCACGGACTACATCTGGTAGTAGACTGGTGTCAGTCCATTAAATAGAACCTTTTCATTAAAACAAAATCATCAAGTAAAACTGCAAAATGGAAACTCTGTGTTCTCAATGCTCTGAATGTCTGATTTAACGTATTTCAGAAGAAGGGCAAGTAACAACACATATTTCTGTGACTTTGCTGTAGTTGTGTACCTTGTTTATTAGAATGACTTAAATGCAGGGCCTGAATGCCAGGCTACATCTAGTAGGTGAATATACAGACCCGTTCGCGAAGTACCAAAGCAATTTTAATTTCCCATATTTTGAAAGAAAGACAGTCGATGATTAGTGAAACACTTTCAAAACATGAATAATTCCCGTGGCATCTTATTTGATATAAGTTTGTCTTTTAGAAAATACAGGATAGCAATAATATTGTACATGTATTTCCAAAAGCCCTGATGTTACTTTTGTTCCATGAAGTGTCAAACAAGAGTCTCTAAATCTCCTCCAAATGAGCATTGGTAGCACATGAATGGCGTGCAACTGGAATATAAGATAGACAAAGTTTTTTTTAAAGCAGGTAAATGGTATGTAACACAAATATCAAAAGACCAAAGTCTTTGCAGTTCATGTCTAGACCACAGATAGAATCAGATTTTGTGTCTAAACCGTACAGTATATAAAGCTTATGTATGTGTCTAAACCGTTCAGAAAACGCCGTGTCTACACCGCTGTGTGTAAAATTGTTGATGTGGACTACACCGCTGCATTAGCGATATACAAAACACATGTTTTCGGGTCTTTCTAGACATATTTCACAAAAATGATCGTAATCATTGGAAAGCACGTGATGAATACCTACAGAAACAACAGCCTTCACCCACTGCATTAGCTTATTTTCCATTCTATAACTAAAAACGATGCGAGTTCCTCACTTCAAATTCAAATTTTACCCAATGGCAATGTTTACGCCGATATAACGTATCGAATAATGGCACTGGCTCTTTGCTATATAGCACCGAGGCTTACCACATCATTCCCACACAATATATTATAAGTATCATGTCTCGAAGGTTTCAAGAAAAAAAGTTATTGATGATAAAATGTGACACCCACCTTTCTCCAAGTAAACAGTCCGCCATCTTGGAAGTGACTACACATTTTGTGCCGTACAGCTTACAACACAGTGAACTTGTTCACGGATGTGGTGAGTTATGTCGTCCCGAGCCAAGCCGAAGGCTCGGGGCGACATAATTCACCACAGCCGTGAACAAGTTTCCAAGTCCCCTACCACCTGACCTTACAACTAATATTATTATATACTGCAAAGAAATTTCTCGTGATCTGATTGGTTAACATGCCGGGAACATATATCATGTTCCCTGGCAAAAATACGTTTCCCTTTTGAGTGTCCCGTAAACATCACTACACGTGCAACACAACATCCAAAATGGCGACGTCGATCGATCACCAGACTGCACATTTATTCACCAAACTGCACGTTTTAGTGACGTCAGTTTCCAGTGACGTCAGTTTTCATTGAATTGGGGTACACAGAAGGGAATTTCTATTTCATCAGCATACTCGATTTGTGAAATTATTAAAAAAAAAGGAAAATTTTGCTTAACGCGCTTTGAAAGGGTAAAACTTTGCAGTATAATAAATTCGTTGTACGGTCAGGTGGCAGGGGACTTGGAAACTTGTTCACGGCTGTGGTGAATCATGTCGCCGCCTCGCCTTCGGCGGCGACATGATTCACCACAGCCGTGAACAAGTTTCCAAGTCCCCTGCCACCTGACCGTACAACTAATAATGTCTTTGATGTATCATACCAACAAAATCATAATGGATCTACACAGACTATGTTCTTAACTTTTTCCTGAAATGTGAAGTAGAATGGCCCTTTGACATGCAGAAAGTTTACAAAAAAGGCAAAAGATTTCGATCTATGGCAGCCTGCGCAGGCTGACATGGGCCGATCATATTTAGAGATGTATTCGACCCCTTTTCACAGAGTATAGCCAACTTTTTATGTAAAGCTATATTGTTTGTTTTTTTTATTAACTCTTTACCAAACGACAAAGTTTTAGACTGGTCCAAATTGAAAGCGCTTGCAGACCACAAGATAAAAGTAACTCAAAAATTGAAATCTGTTTTCAGAAGGGTAGAAAATAATGTGGGAAAAGGAGAAGATGGTGGTTATCACCATTTTCTCCTTTTCCCACAATGTTTAAGAAAGGCAAAAAAAAAACCCAGGGATTGTTTGGTAAAGGGTTAACTCTTTTTCAGATGAGGTAATGTTGGTCTGCTGAAATCAAAATAATTTGCAGTCGACAAATTCATAGTGGCTAAAAAAGGTAGTACTGTATTTATATCTGTAAAGAAGAAAACACTGGGAAAAGGAGAAAATGCTCATTATGAGCATTTTTTTTCCTTTTTCCATAGCGTTTTCCTTTTTCCACAGCGTTTTCAAACGCCTTCAACCTGAGAGCCGTAAAAATCGGGGCTTATCTGGAATGATAATGATGATAATGATGATGATGAAAAAGAAGTAGACGTTTGTGATGATTTTGATGATGATGATGATGATTACTATGATTACTATTATTATTATTATTATTACTGCAACTATTACTGCAACTATTATTATTACGATGTCCACGACGACGACGTTGATGATGATGATGATGAAAAAGAAGGAGAAGACTATGATGATTTTGATGATGATTGTTGTTGTTGTTGTTGTTGTTGTTGTTGTTGTTGTTGCAACTGCTATTATTATTACGACATTGACGACGCTTATAGTGATGATGATGATGACGATGAAAGAAGAAGTAGAAGAAGAAGAAAGAAGAAGAAGAAAATCTATTGTAAGGAATCTAATGGCAGAGTCTGTGACGTCTGGGTGTCAGACGAACATTTTCCAAACCCCTCTGGAATCAAATTAAGCCCCACTTGATTGACAGTAATAAGCGATATTGTTGACAGACTTAACTAGATTTTTCTGCGCAAACAAATTGCTACGCGAGTGAAGCGGTTACGCCAAAGAAAATAGTTCCATACAGATTGTCATTTGTCTCAAAGACCCTATACTGTTTATCAGGGAATCCTGCATTCACACAACTAAAAGGATAATGGATTTGAAAAGTATCGTAGGTGAAGGAAAAAAAAATCTTGTAATCATCAATTTTGGCTTTTCCGTAATTTGTTTTGTACCGTTTATCTAAACGAAATCCACATGTTCAGTCAAATTACAGTTTTCGTCTGCGGTTACTATTCAATTCGAACAGGTTTAACCCTGTACTCCATAGATACCAATTTCTAGGCATTGCTTGTAGGAGTTTTTGGAAAACATTGTAGCAAAAGGTGAAATTGCTCGTGACGAGCAATTTCACCTTTTGTCACAATGTTTTCTATGCTATCAAATGGTATCATTATACAATAAAAACGGCTTCATCCTTGCTGTTATTTAGGGTCAATTAGAGATACCATAGAAATGCCCAATGGGGTAAAGGGTTAATATTTTGCCGTTTGGTGAAGAGCTGATTTATCACTGAAATCTTTTCGAAAATGTTATTTTTAACTTTTTTGCTTGTTGACGAAATAACCTTAGTCCACATTGATAGCGGTTGCAGACGACAATTAAATGGGACTGTAATGATAGAATTTTTCCATGAAAAAAGTAGAAATATTGTGGGAAAAGCAGAAAATGCAGGTTACCAGCATTTTCTTCTTTTTCCACCATATTTTCAAAAGCATTTTGCCAAAAGAGAATCGAAAAAAAAAAATCGAGATTTTGTGGTAAATGGTTGAATGATGCCAACAATTCATAGATTTCTTGAGTGGAAAAAAATTGAGTGTTTAGAAATATTGTACTGTTGCAATAGTATTCAAAGAATATTGCGGCATAGAGAAAAATCTCTCACACTGTGCAAGTATTTCGTTGGACAAACTTTTTTCTCAAATAAATGTTCACTGTGCAAGTATCTGATTAAATTCAAATGAGAGTACTGTTTAACCCTTTCCCAAACAATCCCTGGTTTTTGCGTGTCTGGAATGGTAGCCTTTTGAAAACATTGTGGGAAAAGGAGAAAATGCTGGTAACCAGCATTTTCTCCTTTTCCCACAATGTTTTCTACCTTATCATAGACAGAAATCATCTTTTCACCAAGAGCTGAATTGTCGTCTGCAAATGCTTTCAATTTGGTCTGGTCCAAAAGTTTGTCGATTGGGAAAGGGTTAAAGCTATACGTACGATTCTAAATACAAAAGACGTCGCAATATTGTTTGCCTTGAATTCCTTCCAGTGTTTAAATGAATGTCTGTGAATTTTGATTCCTTTAACTTTATAGTCGAGTAGATTAGGAAATGTCAAAGTGTTACTTCTCGTCTCTCTTACCCTTTATCAGACAATCCTGACTTTTAATGACATTGAGGAAAATGGTTTTTGAAAACATTGTGGTAAAAGGAGAAAATGCTGGTAACCAGCATTTTCTCCTATTTCCCTCATGGGAAAAAAGAAAATGTTGGTAAAACCAGCATTTTCTCCTTTATTCCCCATGCTTTCTATTCGATGATAGATAAAGTTCAGATTTGGAATCCCATTCAGTTTTTTGCAAATGCTTTCAATCTGGATGAGATTCAAATTTTGTCTTCCAGCAAGGAGTTAAGTCGGTCAACTGGAATATATTAGTGTTTATAGTATTTCTTTTTTTTTATTTTGGAAGAAAGACAGATAGGGATGAATAAACGAAATAGACAGATAGGCAGAAAAAGAAAGGACGGATGGTGATAGATAGATAGATAGATAGATAGATAGATAGATAGATGGGGGCAGGACTGCGGACGGACGGATGGAAAGACAGACGGACGAAAGGACGGATGTGTAGATGGAAAGACCAACGGACAGACAGACAAACAGACAATGTGTATGAGTAAGAGACAGACAGAGAGTAAACCAAGTCGTCTACTTTTATCATAGCACAGAAATTTTGAATCACATTCCACTATCGTCCATCATGAGCATTTAACCCATAAAGCACTGGAACCGATTTAAATTGTTTTTGCGGACAGTGTAGATCAAGATCAGACTGCACAGAACATGCAGTCTGATCTTGGATCTATACTGTCTACTATTTTGTTACACATTCTAGCCAAAACAATGAAACTTTGATATTTCTGATATTTTTCATCGTAGAAACTCCGTTATATTAATCCTTTCCCCCAACAATCCCTGGTTTTTACGACCCTGAGAAAGAAGCCTTTTGAAAACATTGTGGGAAAAGCAGAAAATGCTGGTAACCAGCATTTTCTGCTTTTCCCACAATGTTTACTACCCTAATGGAAACAAAGTTCAATTTTGGAGTTAAATTCATTTTGTCGTCCGCAAGTGCTTTCAATTTGGACCAGTCTAAAACTGTAAAGAGTTCATTCAGGGCTATTGGTGTTGAAGGCTCGATCTTTTTTACAGATCTCTGGAGGGGAACCAGCTCACGTCAGTACCAAGAAAAGCTATCAGAAACCTACATTCTCTCAATGAACTGTAAGTCATTATTTTCTGAAAACTCTCACATTATTTCATACTTTCCGGTAGGATATCAAGAAAATATTTTTCGATCTTACAGTGGTACCACCGGTGAAAATAACCGATTTTCATGTTCTTGTTGCCCAGGTTAATTGCACGTGTCTCACAACCAGATGGAAATATGACGTCATTTACCTTACATTTCTCGCGCTTGACGTAATATTGTAATGTGTTGCTATGCAGGAGGGGTAAGCCACGGGGAATAACGGCAAAGTACTGTACTGGATTGTGATAAAGTTCCTCCAAGAAAGGGTTAAAAGCATGAAATAAATAGAATATTTGTTGTTTTTTTTCGGTGAAAGATCGAAATTTATTTCATCGAGTGAACACCATCGGTAATATTTTCACTAGCCACTCGTGAAAAAAAAAAATATACTTTATATAATACTAACTTTTCTTAGCCATAAATCTTATACACATTCCCCGTGGGGTCCCGGGTTTTTTTTTTTAGTGTATAGAACAGGACCTTGGCCTTTGTCTATGGCATGTCGTGGAAGGCGACTAGAATTAGAGACGAACGGTTGCTTTCCTCGTTATTCGTAGGATTGCAGCTGGCTGGGGAATTCTTTTTCCAAATCCTATATTTTTTTCTCGATGAAAATAGGGTTTGGAATGGGAATCAATTGGCCTGTGGGACCCCGTGTGGTTTAATCGGGGGTATAAGAATAAACCACTCCAGTCCTGCGATCGTCACATCTGCCATTTCATCTGGCGGAACAAACGTGACAGCATGTATGTCGTAAAAGGCGACAAAAGGGGCATCATTTTGTGTTTTGTCCATTTCTCATTTATAATGTTTGTCTTATGTTGTTGCACATGTATGTTATTTTCACCTCGCATTATTGTTTACTTAAGTAAGTGCGCCCAATATGACCTAAATTGTCGACGGGCCTTAAAACGGTATTCATTTATTCATTCATTCTTTTACAAATGTTACGTTCTCCATGAATTAAGATAGGAATGTCATACATATTGACCTATAGTTAAAGGTTTTGACGGAGGCTCTCCTGTGCAGACTGCACAAGCTGACAGGGGTTGATACCTTTTGCAAATAAATAAACCCCTTTTCATAGACTATGGGTCTTACATATTTTGGAAAGAAAAAAAAATCTCTTTAACGGTAATAACTTCTCTTTAGCAGTAATAAACTGTATTTGCAAATTGTCTGCATATTCTGTTCTTGTGCCAAACTATTTGCATGACAGACGTAGATCGATTCCAGAACTTTGTTTAGCATTTTGTCGACTATCGACAATCATATAAATATCGCAGTTTTTCGGTAGACTTGAATGCGCTAGGCTTGACCTACTTTTTGGTCCTGATAACAAATGAATAAATAGAACTTTCTGATTGGTTAAAAATGTAGACATGTACCCATGTTATTCTACAGGCCTCTATCTATTTGTGGCAACTTTACGCCATCCATCCTTTTAGCTCTTATTTTATTAAATAACTAACAGACAGACGCGGATCGATTCCAGAAATTTGTTTAGCATTTTGTCGACAATCGACAATCTTATAAATATAGTAATTTTTCGGTAGACCTGCATATGCTGGGTTTTGACCTACTTTTTGGTCCTGATAACAAATGAATAAATAGAACTTTGTGATTGGTTGAAAATGTAGACATGGTTATTCTGAGGGTCTATTGGTGCTGGTGCTGGGGGGGGGGGGGAGAAATATATCCTTATTGGAAAGTGTAGATCCAAGATCAGACTGCACCTTCTGTGCAGTCTGATCTTGATCTACATTGTCCGCCAAAAGGTCAGTGAGTCTCCTGTAGCAGCTTAAGATATTTCTTGTTTCTATTTCTGTGGATTTCCATGTTTACCTTCTATACGAAAGGTAGCTACTTTATTCTATTTTTATCAAAGATGAAACGCTACGAGTGATTTCATTGGTTGCAGTTAGAGCTGGCTGCATCCAATGAAAAAGCGTATCGGGGGGAATATAAAAATCAAGCTCGATCCGCCAAGGGTAGAGTAGCTTAGTGAATCGTCGGCCTTGGCTTGCGAAGATGGTCAGGACGGGGTAAAATGTTCTGAGAACATCGTTTGATGTGACGGGGATTTTACTCCACACTGACTCCATATAGACTGCTTTTCACTTTTTATAGCGTCTGAAGCTATTGAAAAGTATAGAAACACAACGAAAGCATTGCATGACATTCGTTTCATAGATTGACTAAAGAAAGTCTCTCTTTAACACTCATAAACGGTGTTTACAACTCGTCTGCACGTTCCAGTCTTCTGCCAAACTATTTGCATGACAGACGTGAATCGATTCCGAAAATTAAGTTTAAGATTCTGTTGGCAATCGACTATCGTATAAATGTCGCCATATTTTCTTCTCTTTAGATTTAACTGCGTCTTATTGAATTGCTGTTCTGCATAGAAACCGTCTCTTTTTTTTTCTCAGAGTCTTTGCTGACTAAACTCTAAGAAGGAATAGCGGTATTCTAGATCCATTATTTTTCTTTGAAAACCTATCTGTGTTGGTACTCGTTGGAATTGTCTCGATAAAATAATTCTAATGAGTACCAACGACATAGGGTCTGATGGGGGAAAATTATGTTTTTAATGAACTCTTTACCAGATGACAAAATTTTAGCCTCGTCCGAATTGAAAGCATTTGCAGACGATAATTTCAGTGTGACTCAAATGAAGCATTTTATCTTTGATTGGGTTGGAAAACATTGTGGAAAAAGGAGAAAATGCTGGTTACATGTTTTCAAAAGCCGTCTTTCCCAGGGTCGTTAAAAGTCGGCATTGTGTCGAAGTGGGTTAAAAACCCTTAGAAAGATAGATATTTTGAAAACATGGCGGTAACCATCTTCGTTGACCCAGTTTCGATTCGATTCATGGAGAGTAACGTAAGGCTTAAACCTTTACCGAACGACAAAATTTGGGACTTGTTCAAATTAAAAGCAGTTGCAGACGACAAAATGAATGCAGCTCAAATATTGAAATTTGTTTCCAGCAGGGTAGAAAACATTGTGGGAAAAGGAGAAAATGCTGGTTACCAGCATTTTCTCCTTTTCCCACAATGTTTTCAAAAAGGCTTGTATCTCAGGGTCGTAAGAACCAGGGCTTGTTTGGTAAAGGGTTAAACCTAGGTTCCGAGGATGGGTGGTAACCAGTATTTTCTCCTTTTCCCACAATGTTTTCAAAAGGCTTGTATCTCAGGGTCGTAAGAACCAGGGCTTGTTTGGTAAAGGGTTAAACCTGGGTTCCGAGGATGGATGGTAACCAGTATTTTCTCCTTTTTGCTCTACATGGTCCGTTCTATCAAATACAGAAAACTCTGTTTTATAAACATTTAATTTGTCGTCTGCAAACGCTTTCAATTCAATCAGGTCTAGTGCAATTTTTTATCGCTTGGAAAAAACTTAACCCTTTACCAAACGACAAATTTTAGACTGGTCCAAATTGAAAGCACTTGCAGCCGACAAAATGAACGTGACTCAAAAATGGAAATTTGTTTCAGCAGAAAACATTGTTGGAAATTTGTTTCGGCAAGGTAGAAAACATTGTCGGAAAAGGAGAAAATGCTGGTTACCACCTTTTCCCCCCTTTTCCCAGAATGTTTTCAGAAGGCTTCTCTCTCAGGGTCCTAAAAACCAGGGTTTGTTTGGTTAAGACTTAAATTGCATACCAATGTTTTGTTTTGTAAAAGCGAGAACAATCTGTCGTAGTGAGTTAACTCTACTGTATAGGGGAGTGGGGGATATCTCCATAACTCCTTGTCGGACAGTGTAGATCCAAGATCAGACTGCACGTTCTGTGCAGTCTGATCTTGATCTACATTGTCCGCAAGAGGTGACTGAATTGTGCTAAGCAGCCGAAGTGTGACGGAGAAAAAGGGAAAACACATTTTTAAGTCATTGTGGAATAATCCCCAGCCCATTATTTTCCCTCTGTAATAGAAAGGTCAATGGTTCCTAGCGAAGCTTAACCCTTTTCTTGAATCCTCGGGTTATATTGTTAAACCTGACAATGTAAATCAAAATCACAGTGCCAAGAGCGTGCTGTTTGACCTTTGACCTTCACTGTTCCGTCACTTTGTTCCGTCACTTTGTTAGGGGTCTACTACCTTAAGTCTCCTTTTTACAGAGCATTGTTACAACGCATTTTGTAATAAACCTGCAAAATGTAATAAGTATTACAAAATTACACCTTTACAAAAAAGTATTTTGTAATACTTATTACATTTTGCAGGTTTATGACAAAATGCCTTGTAACAGAGCATGGCTGATATTTATTTTTCTTAAAATCTTTTTGCCAGATGAAAATGTCCATCTTATTAATGTCGCCCTATAAGTGAGAACTATATACCACACAGTCCAACGTTTTACTGGCCTTTAGGGAAGAAAGATTTTAACAACATTGTGAGAAAAGGAAAAAATGCAGGTCACCTATTCCCTCTTTTTCATAGTGGTTTTTTGACTGCCGATATGCATAATTCCGGTCACATTTAAACTGTCGGTAACACATGCCTTAAATATGAATTAAATTTGATCGTTTGGTAAAGGGTTAACCCTCGATCTACCAGATAAATGAAAAGAAACTTAGAGAAACCCGTTCTCAGAAAGTCGATATTAAAACTCAGAATAAAGCTATTTCAACTTTTTTCTAGAAAAAACTCTCCTTGTCGAATATTGTAGATTCAAGATCAAATTGCACGGAGAGTGCAGAGTGATCTTAATCTATAGGCTAGTTCAGCTGAAAGTCAGCCAGTCGTGCTCAGCACCAGAACGGTTAAGGAACTGCACTGAGCTATCGATTATTCTTTTTCTGGCTTCCTTGTCGATGTTTTAGGATTGTATCGGGAAACGTCTTTAATACTTCAGCTCCTAAGCGCGATTCACTGACCTTTTGCAGACAGTGTGGATCCAAGATCAGACTGCACAGAACGTGCAGTCTGATCTTGGATCTACACTATCTGATATAAGGAGTTTCACCGAAGAAATAAGTTTGAAGAAGCATTATCGGGGTTTGTACTACATCGGCTTGATGAGGTTTCATTTCATTTACTTGGCAAGATAAAGATTGAAAAATCATTGTAGTGTAGTTACGACTTCTTTAGTTGACAGTTTTTTAAGAAGAAAAATGTGGGAAAATGAAATTGCCTTGCAATACATGTTTCGTCATTTTTTTTTTTGTTGTTGTTGTTGTTGAAACCATGAAATACATAATGTTTGTGATCCGTAACGCAAAAGGAGACTTCTGGAAACTGCGAATAGTATCAACCCCGGTCAGACCGTTGTCCCCGAGAAAGAAGCCTATAGAAAACATAATGGGTAAAGGAGGAAATGCTGGTAATCAGCATTTTCTCCTTTTCCCACAATGTTTTCTACCCTTCACAAAACAAATTTCAAATTTTTAGTCACTTTTATTTTGTCGTCTGCAAATGCTTTTGATTTGGACAAACCTAAAGTTTTGTCGTTTGGTAAAAAGTTTACCCATTACCACACAATCCCTACTTTTGACGACCCCAGTAAAGAAGCCTTTTTGGTAACCAGTATTTTCTCCTTTTCCCACAATGATTTCTACTCTTCACAAAACAAAATTTTAAATTCTCAGTCATTTTTATTTTGTCGTCTGCAAGTGCTTTCGATTTGGACAAACTGAAAAATTCAATGTTTGGTAATGAGTTGAAGAACCCAATTTATGGTGCCCGGAGAGTAAATGACGCAAGTACTGAAGTCTTAAAATGATGTAGACAATTATCTCATGAGCGGTCATGTAAAAGAATATCTTGTTTTTAACGGATTCCATGAAAGTTTGCTCTTCCCTAATAGACATTGAGGTTAGTTCAGTCTACGGGGAAGCCTACCAAATGCCCAGAGCCAGATCTACTCCTGTTTTTTACGATGCAAGTCATAAAAGTGTGAAATACAATATTTCCCAGGATGGTTCTCATTTTATCACGGAAACGTTCTATATTAACTTAACTCTTTATCAACTAAAACAAAACTAGACTGGTCAAATTTTAAAGCATTTGCAGATAACGAGTTGGAATTGTCTTGAACTATGTGGTTTCTCTTTGAAAGGGCATCACACGTAGTAGGAAAAGGAGAAATTGCTGGTTACGAACATCTTGTTTCTTCTCCTGCAATGCTTTCAAAATCCTTCTCCCTTATGGTCGTGAAATGGCAGATTTGTTCGATTAAAGTTTAGGTTTTGCACTGTGTCAGAATCGGTAAACTTCGATAAACATCGACAAAAGTCGTTACTTTTCCAACCTTAACCTAAACCCAATGACGAAATTACATAATTGTGATAGATAATCATAGATCGGCCACAAAAAGGGATTAAATATTAACATATACAATTGATGATCGACGAGAATAATATCTGTTAATGTCTGTACACATATTAAGTTGTTAACCCTTTCCCAAACAATCCCTGGTTTTTACGACCCTGAGATAGAAGCCTTTTGAAAACATTGTGGGAAAAGGAGGAAATGCTGGTAACCAGCATTTCCTCTTTTCGCCACGGTGTTTTAAACTCTGCTGGAAACAAATTTCAATTTTGGACTCATGTTCATTTTGTCTTCTGCAAGTGCTTTCAATTTTGATCATTCTAAAATTTTGTCGTTTGGTACAGAGTTAATTATGTTTGTGGACATTATTTGTTATTATTATTTATATTGTAGTAGTAGAGGCGTCGGTTTGCATGTAACAAAGAAGGCGTAATCGGCGACCATCTTGACCTACTTTCGGTTATCGTGTTACTATAAATAGTAACTCATTTGCATGTTAGTATGTTACTATGTTTAGACCAGCGGAAATTTTGGATGACGTAATGTTAATTTTAGATCAGCTGACGTTTATACTCTATCTAGTAATATTGGCGGGCAAAAAGGTCAGGCCCTTTTACAAGATGGAGGTTTTCCCACTTAGACTTATCTTTAACGCCGCACCAAGTCAAAGAGCCGATTCCTAATCATACTACGACTCTCAGCCAAGTTGGTCTAACCATGCTCTTTGAAGTATCTCAGAAAATATTACAAAAATAAAATCCATAAAATTCATATAAAATGGTACCAAATTCAGACAATTTGGTGACATAAGCCAAACGTGTTCAAACACGAATGTTTAAAAATATGACGCTGCGCACTTGATATATTAAAATAAAACTTAAAATTTTCCTCATTCTCATTTAGGACGTTACAGAGATCACATCAAAGGTACCGTTTTATATTAATTTCGGTATTTTATTTTTGTAATATTTTCTGAGACACTTCAAAGAGCATGGCTGTGTCTTAGACCGACTTAAGCGTATACAATTGGCCGAGAGTCGTAGTATGGTTACGAATCGGCTCTTTGACTTGGTGCGACGTTAAAAATGAGTCTAAGTGGGAAAATCTCCATCTTGTAAAAAAGCCTGGCCCTTTATGCCCGCAAATAATACTACATAGGGTATAAACGTCAGCTCTGTATACTGGTAGGTTACTCACTTGTATGACTCATTTTTAAAGCTATTTCTCTCCAAATATATAACCAAAAGAAAAATGAATTTTGCTGCAGAGAAAAACTCACTTCTATGACTCATTTTTAAAGCTATTTCTCTCAAAATTCATAACTGAAAGAAAAATCAATATTAGTGTCAAGAAAAAGGGGTCGACTAAAAAAATCGTCATCTTGAATGACTGCCACAATTAAGTCATCCAAAATAGCTGCTGGTCTATAGATATGAATCATTCAAAATGACCGCTGATCTAAAAATAAACAATACGTCATCCAAAATTTCCTCTGGTCTAAACACAGTTACATCCTAATATGCAAATGAGCTACTAATTATACTAACACGATAACCGAAAGTAGGTCAAGATGTCCACAGATTACGTCATCTTTGTTTACACGCAAAGCGACGCCTATACTACTGTTATCAATACTTTGCTTCATATATTATAATTGCAGAAACATTCCTTAATCAGTATTAAATTCACTACCCGTGAGACTGGTTTTTACTTAGTAATTAGAACTTTAAGCAGACAGTTGTCATCAGATTTATTCTCCTTTTACTCAGTAAATGGTCGTCATTAAGTGTCCTAACACATCATTCATTCAGTTGGGTCTCGCTTAATGACGGAAACAGTAAATATTGAGTGTGATACACATTATTTATCCAGTTGGTACCACGCATTTAACCTAGATAAGTTTGATACACACAACTTATCGAGTTTTCTATCGGTCATTTACGAAAAATACCAAAATTAAGCACGATTGACATGAATTCTACAATTACGTAAACGCTCGATATTAAGTGCAATACATATATGAAACTAAGCTGGTTAATTATGGAAAGGGGCATTATCAACCTTAATGAAGAAAGCGGTGGATATCAAGTGTGGTACACTTCATACATCAATTCTATTACAGAAACGGTCAATATTAAGTGCAATACACGTTATTTTCCATTCGACAGTTTTCGATGTATTGTGGAACATTTCGCTATTAAGGGCACTTTTCATCATTGACCTCGTGCTACTTTTGAGGTTTATTTTAACGGAAATTTTTTATTCAAACAACGATACACATTATTCCTCAAATTGGTTGTCGTTTCATTTACAGAAGAGTTGGACTTTCAAATAACAGACACGTGATTGCAAAGGTTGGCTATTATCATACAACAGGATTGGATAAAATCGTTGTCTTATCACTTAACGTTTTCACCAAATGACAAAATTTTAGACTTGCCAAAATGAAATCTTTTTCATAACCATCACTGAAAATTAGAAAAACAAATCGGAAAGATTGACATTAGTGTGAGAAGAGGAGAAAAATCTCGTTACTAGGCGCTTTTCTGTTCACCTTTTCCCACAGAGCTTTTAAAAGGCTTCTTCTGGATTGAGAGATAAAGAGATGTATGGCCCTAACCACTATTCATCAGGTTTGGTCTCATTCCGTTCATAAAAAAGTTCAAATTTCAAGCAAAAACTTATATTCCTCATTTTCTGTCTAATTTCAGAACGGCTTGCAATAAAACGTTGTCTCGTCTCTGTATTATCGCTTATGGAGACATAAAAAACTCCAGACTGACATGAAATGCAAAATGCTGTAATAAAACTAATATTGAAAATGTTATTGTCTAGTATCTTGTTTCGAAAATAAAATAACACAGGTAGAAATAGAACAGAAAGTTCTAAAACAAAAAAATATAGAATAACCGTTAAAAGCATTTGGCGACATAAGGCATTGGTATAAGTGTCCTCCATGCATAAGGAAAAGAAGACCTTTGAAACAAAGCTCGCACCCAAAGATACTATGATGTTAGCCGATCAGTTGACAGTTTTAGGTATTTGTACAGCAAGTCAGGGCGTACTTTCACTAAACTGTGTACAGATGAAATTTGCGTACGCACTTTAGAAAATTAGCTTTCAAGCCTAGAAACAAGTTTTATTTCACATCTACAATTTAAAGTCCAATGAAATCGCTTGAATACTGTCACGTGAGTTCAGAATATCTTAGCCCATATTAAGCGCCAAGGATTTATAATACGGATTTGTCAAAACGAGGCAAGAGTCCAATATTGATTTTTCCGAACGAGGCAACAGTCCAATATGGATTTTTCAAAATGAGGTTAGAGTCCTGAATGTCAATATTGGGCCGGATGAGTAGTCTACCGAAGTCCGTTGTAAAAAAAGCAACTTCAAAACCCTCTTTTGATATGTTTTGATTTCTTTCTTTATTAATCACGGAGATGCATTAACCCATTGCCACACAATCCCTACTTTTGACGGCCCTGAGAAAGAAACCTTTTGAAAACACTGTGGGCTGGTAACCAGCATTTTCTCCTTTTCCCACAGGGTTTTCTACCCCTCCCAGAACAAATTTCAATTTTTCAGTCACCTTTATTTTGTCGTCTGCAAATGCTTTCAATTTGGACCAGTCTAAAATTTTGTCGTGTGGTAAGGAGTTAACCCATTACCACACAATCCCTACTTTTGACACCCCTGAGAAGGAAGCCTTTTGAAAACACTGTAGGCAAAGGAGAAAATGCTGGTAACCAGCATTTTCTCCTTTTCCCACAGTGTTTTCTACCCTTCCCAGAACACATTTCAATTTTTCAGTCAGCTTTATTTTGTCGTCTGCAAATGTTTTCGATTTGAACCAGTCTAAAATTTTGTCGTCTGGTAAAAAGTTAAGTCATCTTTTGCCAGAGCAGGGCTCAGATATTGCCTGCAACACCCGAAAAGGGGCATCGAGACATTTGCGTAAAGTGTCGCATGGAATTAGCCTGTGCAGTCCGCGCAGGCTCATCCGAGACGGCACTTTACGCCTACATCAGATTTTGTCCAACAGTAGACTTGCGTGAAACAGAAAATCACCCACTATCGGAAAGGTTCGTCTCGGATCAGTCTGCGCGGGCTGTGCAGACTGATCCGAGACGACACTTTACGCAAATGTCCAAATATACCTTTTCGCGCGATGCAAGTCATACATGCGCCCATCCTCGATGACAAAGCATAGTATTTAGTTTCAATCGTCATTTGATGTAAAAGGAATTACTTCTGCATGGCATTCGGGAGCTATAAATGAATAATTCAGTAGACATAATGCCACCATGCCGGTAGTGTGCGATCCTTTGCCAGGAATATAGTATAAAGTGTATATGCTTTGTGAAAAAAAGGTGAATGCATTTGTAACAAGTTTTGACTCATGAAAGCCTGCGCAATCCTCGCAGGCAGACATGGATCGAAACTTTTTGCTATATGGAAATTTGGGCGTGTCAAGGAATCATTGTATTTCATGTTTCACTCGATTGTTGAACTAACATTATTTTAATGGGTCCATAATATTGTGATGCGTTGCTATGCGGAGGGGGTACACCACGGAAAAAAAACTAAAAAGAAATGTACTTGATTTTGATAAAGCTCCTTCCAGAGAGTGTTAAAAGCATAAATAGAATATTTGTTGTTGTTTTTTTCGGTGAAAGATCGAAATTTATGTCATCTCGTGAACACCATCGGTAATACTTTCACGAGTGGCTGCGCCACTCGTGAAAATATTACCGATGGTGTTCATTCGATGACATAAACTTCGATCTTTCAACGAAAAAAAATCAAATATCCTCTATTTAATTGTCAAAGACCTAGAGCAGACTGATTGTAAGGAGAGCAGATACGGAGTATTTAAAATCATGATCGCCGGGACCTAGGCAAGTTTTCGTGCTGTATCTCGGTCTCTCCCCTGTAACATAACCAATGCCTTCCAATCGTCTCTCATATAAAGCCCTCATCACACCAAACTAGATCCTAGATAATCTTACCCCAACCTAATATGATCGGAAAACGAGTTGCAGACGGGATAGAAAGTGTCATTTTGGCCTCATAATGCCTAAAGCGTTTGTCTCACCAAACCTGCTTTTAAAAAGTTTTACCCCGTCCAACAAAATCTTAAAACGGGCTGCCGTCGGGATTGGAAGTGTAACTTAAGTCGATGAAATTCAAGAACACTGCCAGTTAATGGCCGGTGCAATGCAGAGAAATGACCCTCCCTCCAAAATGACCCGGGTCATTATTCTACGTAGAGAAATGACCCCAGAAGTCATTTCACTACGTAGAGGAATGACCGGGCCAATATTCTACGTAGAGAAATGACCCTCTGGGGTCATTTCTCTACGTAGAATAATGACCCGGGTCATTCCACTACGTAGAGAAATGATCCATGGGTCATTCCACTACGTAGAGAAATGACCCATGGGTCATTTTGTAGGGGAGGGTCATTTCTCTACATTACACCGGCTGCAAAGCGCATCTGCAAGGATCGAAGTCCGACAGTTCCGTTTGAAGTACGTCTATATCGTTTTGAGTACGTTGTCACTCCGGCTATTTACAGGACGGGATGGACATCAGAAAAACTTGAGCTGGCTCAAATTTCTAGTTTAGTTTAAACATATTTTATTGCCATACATATGTACATGTCAACAACAGTAATACATAAATACAATTTCTAGTATACATGGAATGACAAATGTACATTGGCAAAGGGATCTGGCCACAAGTTCTCACAACTTAGATTCGGCCATTCCCCTCCTCCAATTACATGTTCAGGAAACAACAGTCTTATGGCAGCTAAAAAAAATTTCAAACTTTTCAGTAGTTAGGGATCATAAACAGAAACAGATAATGAAAAATCTGAACATCAAAGACTAATGTACTAGACAACATCAGAGTGATAAAGATTATAGATATATTATATATTGTCAGCCGGGATTGAGATTGGAGAATTCTGATCAAATGGCGACTCATATAGGATGGGCTCAAGGAACGTATTATAAACGGTCAATCAAACCTTCCTGAGTTTTTAATAAATTCTTGGACAGAATAAACTATTTCAATATTATCATTAAGGCTCAAATTTCTGAAGCATCCTTCCCGTTATAACCCGTCCATTAAGTTCGTAAACAGATCGTAAAAGGTTGCTAGTACGCCCGCTCCGTCCGAACACAGTTTAATTCTGACAAAAATTTTCAGAATGGAGTGAGTACGAATTCGGACTACACGTAACCGGTAGTGTTTATTTTGTCGTTTGCAAGTGCTTTTAATTTGGACCAATCTAAAATGTTGTCATTAGGTAAAGAGGTAAAGAGTTAAGGGTTTTTTATTTTTCATTTTTTCATTTTTCAGAAATTTGGAGTACAATTTGATCAGCAGCGTTCCCAACAACAGCTTTAAACCTCTAAAACATCTAACATCCATTCGACTGGATGGAAACAGACTGACAGAGGTTCCCGTTGCAGCCCTCAAACACGCCAGGCAGCTCACTGTATTGTAAGTATACCTAGAAAAAATGAGACTTGCTTCTGAAAAGGGGGCTTCGTGCATATACTAACAATGCCGACCCAGGCCAGCTTGCGCAGTCCGCAGTCCTGGCAGCCTGACCTGGGTCAAACCTTTTCGGCAAAGGTGAGTTTTCAGCATGTAAATGCAACATTATGCCTCTTGATTTAGTCGGTTTTTAACCCTTCACCACACAATGACGTGTTTTAACGACCCATGTAAGAGAAGCCTTTGGAAAACATTGTAGGAAAAGGAGAAAATGCTGGTAACCAGCATTTTCTCCTTTTCCCAGAATGTTTTCTAACCTTCCAGAGACAGTTTCATTTGTATTCCTTTGTTCTGTCATAAGCCGCTTATCATTTATATTCCTTTACTCTGTCATAAGCCGCTTAAAATAAGACCTGTGTAATGGAGAAAACAGCAATTTCCACTAAATTATCATCCTGCAAAATTAGCTATAATTAAAAATAAGTATTATTGAACTACCTTCACCGATTCTTTTTTTCCGTTTTTTCCTTCTTTGAATTATCGTTTATAAATCTAAAACCACAGTATTCTCAATTCAAAAAGAGATAATAATTACCTCCCTTTTCAGAAAACCAACAAAAGTATCAAAAAATAATTTCAAGATAGGCATAAACGGAATTTCTGATCCGTTAGAAATGTGCAAAAATATTGTTTCTGCGTAAATCCTTATCTATCCTCATTTATCAACCATTTAGAATTTTTGCCCCATGTTCACCAGAAGTGCATTACACAGCTCTTACCTTGTCGAGAACATTTTATAGAAGTCAAAGCTGAAGGCATTTTCAGACGAAAAATTGAATGTACATCAGAAACTGAAATACATGTTTGGAAGGAGAGGAAAACACTTTAGGAAATAGCTGGGAAAAATAGAAAAAAAAACAATGACATGTTTTCCTCCGTATTTCGCGCCAGATGACTTGATGGAACGTCACTTATAACCAATAACACGAGTCGATTACGAGGAATCGTATTGAAATCAGTATGATGACGTCACATCTGATGTGACCGAACAAGCAGCTCGTGCTACCCGATTGCAAACCGACACTCCCTTAAATTAAACGCTTGAAATTACACCTTGTTATTGAATACAATCGCAAAATATATATTAAGGAACAGAAAAATTTATCTTGATGTAATCGCAAAATTGATATTTAGGGACTGAAAAACTTATCTTGATATATTTGGCGATAAATAACAAGACATTTTAATTTACGGCATGAAAACTAAATAGACGCCTTTAATCTTGAATTATACCTTTTGTTTAAGGGTTTCTCAATGAATTTTCAGTGTATTTGTAACATTCTCCATTATGGAAAAGAAATTTTGATTTGGGAAAGTCTAAAATTTTGCCATGTGGTAAAGGGTTAAACGTAACGGATTTGATGGATTCATGATCATGTGATGCCTTGCTTGGTATTATGCATCTGGGAATTACAAAAAAAAAACTTTTCCTTAACGACACATTTTGGACTCTTCCAAACTGAAAGAGTTTGCAGACAACAGTTTTAGATTTTGAGAAAATGGCAGAAAGTTCTCAAAAAAGGGTAGAAAAAACTGTGGGAAATGGAGATATTGCTCGCAATATCTCCTTTTTCCACAGTGTTTTCAAAAGACTTACTGCAGACACGTAAAAACCAGAGCTTGTTTTGGAAAGGGTTATGCACGGCTAATTTTTACTTTTATTAATCTTACATGTAGTTCTATTTTCCAGAACAAATCCTCTGATTCGTACCAGCCAATCAAATGTCCAGTCT
Organism: Tridacna crocea; assembly: GCA_943736015.1. Lineage (NCBI taxonomy): Eukaryota > Metazoa > Mollusca > Bivalvia > Cardiida > Cardiidae > Tridacna > Tridacna crocea. The sequence goes on from OX031067.1 coordinate 43,469,207, forward strand.
TTGTTTTGAAATTATAATTATTATTTACCAGCATTTCCTTCTTTTCCTACAATTTTTCAAAAGCCTTCAGCACCAGGGTCGTTGTGGAAGAAGATTAACCCATTAGCACACAATCCCTACTTTTGACGCACGTGAGAAAGAAGCCTTTAGAAAACATTGTGGGAAAAGGAGAAAATGCTGGTAACCAGCATTTTCTCCTTTTCCCGCAATGTTTTCTACCTTTGAAAAAAAATTAAAATTTTCAGTCAATTTTTGGTCGTCTGCAAATGTTTTCGATTTGGACAAACCTAAAATTTTGTCGTTTGGTAATGAGTTAAACGCTGGCTTATCTATTCATCTGCAGTATCTCTGAAGTCAGCTACAGTGTCCCTGAGCGAAAGGGTAGTAATAAACAGCTTTCAGCATTAAAAAAATCAGCGTGTTGTTTATTACAAGAAATGCGTAGGTTTTAAACCATTTATCTCACAGCTAATTCGCTTCCTTAAGAATAAAAATCTTCTGAAAAATAGGTTTAATGCTGCAAAGGTTAAAAGATGTTGGTATCTGAGTATAGTGTATTGTGAAAAGTGCATGAATAGTCTATCTGTCTGTATGTCTGTCTATCTGTCTCTCTTTCTGCCTTTCTGTCTCTGTCTTTCCCTCTCTCTTCTCTGTCTCTGGCTGTCTTTCTCTCCGTCTTCTCTTTCTGTCTCTCTCTCTCCCCGTCTTGTTTGTCTGTCTGCCTCTCTCTCTCTTCTCTGTCTCTCGGTATCTCTCTCTGTCTGTCTCTGTCTCTGTCTCTGTCTCTCTGTCTCTCTCTCTCTCTCTCTCTCTCTCTCTCTCTCTCTCTCTCTCTATCTGTGTGTGTTTCCCTGTCTGTCAATTCCAACCAACCAACAGAAGAAACGCAACAACGAACCAACTAAACAACCAAACCCGGTCCAACCAAATGTTCCGGGATAAGGGGTAATGCAACTTCATGACGCATTATACAAACCAATTTATCAAATACTTATGGACCCCTTAACACCAACCATTCTTCAGAATATTCTTAGTCTTATTTCTCTATGTTTTCTGAATTCGTAAGTAACACAACTTCTGATTGGCTAAACCAAATGGTTTAGCCAATCAGAAGTTGTGTTACTTACAAATGTAGGATATTCTGGAGAATAAGACAGAGAACGTTCTTAAAAGAGGTTAGTGAATACGGGCCCAGTTTTGTATAACGATAGACCGAATAATGAGGTTCAGAAGTGCTTTGACATAAGGCTTGCACCACGCGAAAAAGGGACATTCGGACATTTGCGCAAAGTGTCGTTTCGGATCAGTCCGCGCCGGCTAATCGGAGACGGCACTTTACGACTACATTAGATTCTCTTCTTCTGTAGATTTGCTCACAACAAAAAATGCATAAAAAACGGAAAGTTCCGTTTCGGAATAGTCTGTGCTAACTGAGCAGGCTGGTCCGAAACAACAATTTACACTATTGTCCAAATGTTCCTCTCTGCGTATTGCAGGCAACTTATTGCAGGCCACTTACAGACAACTTTGGTCGACATATTTCCTAGATTCATCAAGCCCCCTTTTCAGATAGCAAGACATAGTTTCTAGTCGCCTTTGTCAAAGAAAAGGAGACAATGATGCTGAACCTCACCCTCGGAGGTGCTATAACTACTGGCTTTTATTCTGTCAATTGAGCCTGTTTCTGAAAATAGACACGTGTACTTTTCAAGTTTGATTGCCTTGTACCTTTAGAGTTTGTTTTAACCCTTTTGGCGCCTTGGGTGAAAGCAGTGATTTTTGCGAACGGTAAAGATCAAGATCAGACTGCACAGAACGTGCAGTCTGATCTTAGATCTATACCGCTCGCTTATGTTGTCAAGCCTAGATACTCAAAGTCTTTTTTATAATTTTCAATGGATTGTATTTAGAGCCGTCGAAAAAGGTCGATTTTATTTAATTGGTGCTACCCGATTGCAAACCGACACTCCCTTAATTTAAACGCTTGAAATTACACCTTGTTATCAAATACGATCGCAAAATTTATATTAAGGGACAGAAACTTCTATCTTGATATATTTGGCGTTAAATAACAAGACATTTTAATTTACGGCATGAAAACTGAATAGACGCCTTTAATCTTGAATTATACCTTTTGTTTAAGGGTTTCTCAATGAATTTTCATTTAATTTATAACATTCCCCATTAGAGAAAAGAAATTCTTTACTCGAAAGATATATGTTAGGCAATAAAACAAGTACTGTATTTTACTGAAAAGCATTGACTCTTTTGCCAACCGACAATTATATTGTCCGAATTTAAGTTGTTTGCAGACAAAATTGTAAATGGTGCACAGATAATGCCATTTGTCTTTAACTCTTTACTAAACGACAAAATTTTGTTTGATCCAAACTGAAAGCATTTACAGACAACGGAATAAAATTGACTCAAAAATTTAACTTTGACTTCAGAAAAGAAGAAAACATTATGTGAAAAGGGGAAAATGCTGGTTACACCTGCATTTTCTCTTTTTCCTGCAATGTTTTCAAAATGCTTCTTTTTTAAGGGCCGCGAAAAACGAGTGATTGTTTGGGAAAGAGTCAAGAAGATTAAAAACATTCACGTTGGGGTATAGCATTTTGTCCTTTGCCCACGATGTTATCAAAGGACCTCATCTTCATAAACGTTAAAACAGGGGATTGCATAACACATGGTAAAATAGGTGAAGCATTACAGAAATGCGAGATGTCTGTAAATAGACTCATAAACCGATTTAAAATTTCCCAGTGATCAAAGGAGAATGAGATAATGGGGGCGTCAGTGTTAGAATAGAATACATTCTAGATCAGGGCCTGTATTCACCAACCATTCTTGAGAATATTCTTAGTCTTATTCTCCAAGGTTTTCTATATTTGTATGTAACACAACTTCTGATTGGCTAAACCGAATGGTTTAGCCAATCAGAAGTTATATTACTTACAAATGTAGAAAATTCTGGACAATAAGATAAAGAACGTTCTTAAGAATGGTTGGTGAATACGAGCCGAGGCCGCACGACTTAATTGTACCACAGCATAGTTAGGCGATTTTCTGGACGCAGATGGTCAACCCGTCTCCATGTCCGTCCATAGACGCAGTTTTGTGTTCCGCTCTTCAACCTTTTCAAACAGCACGGCTAAAATTAAAATGGAAGTCTTCCTGCCATAGGGACTTATGTACCTGAAATTTTTAATACAGCTTGTAGACTGTCTTAAGAGTTATGTCCCTTCATTTTAATTGTGGCGCCGCATGAGCGGCGGCACTATATTTTAACTCTGTTTTAAAAAGTACCTATGGAGGCAGCCATACTGTTTACTCGGCTTCAAGTCATTTCGTAACTGTGTCATTTAGTACTTTGACCTTTTTTTTACACTTTTTGTCATTTCACACTCTGATTTAGTGACAAGTGAACCAAAGAGGAGAATCAGTTAGCGTGCGCAACTGCTGTAGTTTAGCCTTTTTTGCCAAACAATCCCGTTGTTCAACGATTCTAGTGGAGAATGCTTTTGTACTCTTTACCAAACGACAAATTTTTGGACTAGTCCAGACTGAAAGCATTTGCAGATGACAAAATAAAGATGAATAGAAAATTGAAATTTAATTTGGAAATAAACATTTTGAAAACATTATAAAATACTGGTCAAGAGAAAGGTTTCTTTTCCATTTTTCCATGGGTTATTTAGAGTCGGGATTTTGTATTAAAGCAGTGGATAGAGAGGGTTGCGGGGAGGGGGGGGGGGTGTTGAGAAAATGCTTAGAACCTTTCGAAAGCAAATTTTGATTATAAAATCACTTTTTTATGTCGTCTGCAAATTCCTTTTATTTGAACAAGCCCTAAAATTTGTCGTCTGGTAAAGTATTCAAAAAAAGAATTCAAGTCTTCACCGCAAAATGTCCTCCATTAGCCTTTGTGTGCTAATGTTTAGACTCTATAAAATCTGATAATTAGTGTGCAGAATTTCAATTACTTTCTTTTGAAAAGAAAAGTTTTATGGTGACCGATTTATTTCCAAGACAAGATTTATGGCAATAGAGAGACGCTGTTCTATCTTGTAACCCTTTACCACTACAATACAATTTTAGATTAACTCTTTAATGGGTCATTTTGTAGGGGAAGGTCATTTCTCTGCCTTGCACCGGCAAAAGATTTCGAGTTTTATGTATCACGTGGTACTGACAGACTTAACCATTGTCATGCTAAATAACTAAAATTGAATTTACACTTAGTAAAAACCATAGAAATGACTAGTTCAAAAGTATGTTTTGGGCAACAATATTTCCTTGGCGGACAACGTAGATTCCTCATCACATTACACGTTCTCACAGCCTATTAATCGTGATTTCCGGGGTGGGGGGGGGGCTTATTTTGCCAATCTTCTGGATTGTTTTAGAAATTCCGTAATTTGTATTGAAGATAATTCTTACAGCTAGTGCGAAAAAAATGCTGTTGAAACTTGAAAAGATGTAGAATGCGTATAATGTGTATATATAGATGGAATACTGTATAAGCCTTTCCCAAACGACACATTTTGTTTTGGACACTTCCAAACTGAAAGAATTTGCAGACGACAATTTTAGATTTGGACAAAATGACAAAAATGTTCTTAAAATGAGTAGAAAACACTGTGGGAAAAGGAGAAATTGCTCGTTACGAGCAATTTCTCCTTTTCCCATAGTGTTTTCGAAAGACTTTTACTGCAGACACGTAAAAACCAGGGCTTGTTTGGGAAAGACTTAAGGAATAGAAAAACGCAAGAGATTTGTCCATATTTAGAAACGACAACAGCTATCACTTTGAAGGCCCCCAAAACATGAAATGCGTTTTTGTCCGATGCAATCTCTGCAATCTTGGAGTCATCAGGGGGCAACGTTTGGCATGAAGATACAAGAATGATTCAAGTTAACTCTTTACCACACGAGAAAATTTTGGACTGGTCCAAATTGAAAGCATTTGCAGACGACTAAATGAATGTGACTGAAAAATAGAAATTTGTTCTGGGAAGGGTAGAAAACACTGTGGGAAAAGGAGAAAATGCTGGTTACCAGCATTTTCTCCTTTTCCCACAGTGTTTTCAAAAGGCTTCTTTCCCAGCGGCGTCAAAAGTAGGGATTGAGTGGTAATGGGTTAAAATTAAGAATGAAATCGGTTTAAAACTGACTAAAACTGTCTGATTACGAGAACGGATATAATTTTAAAGGTCACACTGTTTACTTCTAATTAGGCGTTGTCTGTTCATTTCATATTCTTCAAAGATTTGACCTGTCTGCTATGACGCATCACTCCCCCCAGTATTGAGGGGATTGTAGTAATACGCGCTATAAAGTAGCAATGGAGAAATGACTTTTATCAGTACGTTTGAGGAGAAATCAGGCCTGTCTTAGCTCCGGATTTCTTTAAATTGTTGATTATAGCTGTATGAATCGCACTATAGGTATTGTTTTATTGAAAAAAGAAAAACGTTTATTTTAGTTTGAAATTCAAAGTAACGGTTGTAGCGTAGGAAAGTAGTACAGTTCTGTACCCAGAATGCCCAACTTAGATAGATGTGTATTCGTTGAATGCCATCCAGCGGAAGTCAATGTTTAACCCGTTACCACCCGATCACTACTTTTGACGACCCTGAGAAAGAAGCCTTTAGAAAGCATTATGGGAAAAGGAGAAAATGCTGTTAACCAGCATTTCCTCCTTTTCCCACGTTTTCTACTGTTCACAAAACAAATTTCAAATTTTCAGTCACTTGTATTTTGTCGTCTGCAAATGTTGTCGATTTGGACAAGCCTCTAATACTGTCGTTTGGTAATGAGTTAATTAGGTCCAAAGTACACCTGACGTCATGCGTCGAGAGTCTTTATACACCGAGTGACAATGCTTTCAAAATGATATATGACATTTTGTTGTGGAGATCATATAAAAGCCATATTCTTTGAAGTTCTTTCTGCCCCCGAGAGAGACCTTCCGTGCACTGTGAAATTCAATTTGCAAGAGATACCTCCCCGATGCAGACGATTCCGTTTAACGTTAACCCTTAACCCCCGGGCCATTCGGCGCGACTCACTGACCTATCGCGGACTGTGAAGATTAAGATAAGACTGCACTGAACGTGCAGTCTGATCTAGGATCTGGACTCTCCGAAAAGGAGATACTTTGGAAATGGTCTAATTTTGGAATTTTAACCTTTTGCTTTAACATTTGATTTCATTTATTCAACAGCTTAAGGGTTAAAGTAAGTAGCAGGAAACAACATTTTAGACTAGACTGTTTAGAAAGCATTTGGTGACGACAACTAAAAGATTACTCAAATGAAAGGATATGGTCTTTAAATGTCACAAAACATTGTGGGAAAAGGAGAAAATGCTGGTTACCAGCATTTTCTCCTTTTTCCACAATGTTTTCAAAGACCTTTTTTTTTCAGGGTCGATAAATGATTGGATAGTTTTGTCAAGGGTTAAACAGCTGAATTAATGATATGTCTTTATTCATTTTTTTTTTTCAATATGGCAAATAGCTTAAACATTGCACTTTCAAGGCTTCTTTAGAACGAATAAATTACAAAGTTGCGGACAGTGTAGAAGTAAGATCCGTCTGCACTTTCTTGATTTATTGATAAAAGCAATTTTCTTCATTGCTACTTTATAGCGCGCATTACTACAATTCCCCCAATATTGCGGGGGGGGGGGATATTCGAAGAATATGACATGCGCAGACAACGGGTCATTCTTGTTTTATTTTTGTAGCTAGTATTCCTTTCCCACAACGTTTCCAACCATTTTCTAAAAAAAAAAAATCCATCTTTTAACCCTTTACCCCATAAGGCATTTCTGTTGTATCTAAAATTGACCCTAGATAACAGCGAGGATAAATTTTGTTTCTTATGTGTATATGACACGTTTTGATAGCATAGCAAACATCGTGACAATAGGTGAAATTGCTCATGACGAGCAATTTCACCTTTTGCCACAATGTTTTCCAAAGGCTCCTACAAGCAATGCGTAGAAATGAGTATCCATTGAGTAAAGGGTTAAGTCATTAATTCTAAATTTTTATCTACTTGTAAAAATTTCTACTCTGACTCTATTTTGTGAGCCATACTGTGTGAGAAGGGGCCTTAATGGGTCTGCAAAAGGTATCGACCCATGTCAACCTGCGCAGTTCGCGCAGGCTGACAGGTCGAAACATTTTGCTGTTTGTAAATTTACAGAATGTCGAAGGGCCATTCTACTCCCAGGTTTAGTCCATTGTTTGACAAAATGATTTTAATTCCATTATATAGACGAAGTGTAATGACTTGCTAGGTATCATAGCATAGCAGAGATGCATTAAACATCCGCTTTCGCCAGAGTATAACTTACTAATAATGTGAAAATTCGTCTCGTTACAGGAACCTGGACAACAACCTGATCTCAGAAATCCCTGATCATGCCTTTTCTAACTTGTACAATCTTCATTTTCTGTAAGTATGTCATGTTGTTTCTTAAAACCTATTCTAGTTTGTACGTAGTTATTCTAGTTTGCAGGTAGGGCTTTTGTTCCAGCATTGTTTAACTCTGCTTTCATCTATATTTCTCTAGTCCAGTGGAGCTTTATAACTTATTTACCGGTACGTACTTGAATAGTACTTCATCGCATCGCAGCGCACGATGGGTTTCTTTTTCTACAAGACATTGTTCTTATGGAAACAGAAGCCCATCGTTCGCTGCGATGTATTGGGAGGAGATTGAACTGATCAGAAAAGCCATCGAAGTCGGATCCTCTGCAGAACTACTCAAGTATAGATAACCTTATACCTATCCTTAATCTAAGATCAACGACTAATCCAACCACAAGTATCAGACATTTATTTTTACATTTTTCCTCAGGAGATACAACTGTATAAATATGTTTTCCCCTCGTCGGTGGTAGTCCGTTGTTTATTTCATGCCTTCCGGTAGGATATCGAGAAATAGCAGTGAAAATATTTTTCGATCTTACACTGGTACCAGCAGTGAAAATACCGATTTTCACGTTCTTGTTGCCTAGGTAAATTGCGCGTGCCTAACAACCAGATGGGAAATATGACGTCATATACCTTACATTTCTCGCGCTTGACGTAACGTTGCTATGCGGGAGGGGTACGCCACGGGGAATATGGGAAAAAACTGTACTGAATTTTGATAAAGCTCCTCCCAGAAAGGGTAAAAAGCATGAAATAAATAGAATATTTGGTTTTTTTTTCGATGAAAGATCGAAATTTATTTCATGTCGTGAACACCATCGGTAATATTTTCACTCGTGGCTGCGCCACTCGTGAAAATATTACCGATGGTGTCCACTCGATGAAATAAATTTCGATCTTTCACCGAAAAAAAACAAATATCCTTTATATATTTTATAACGTTTTCATTAAAAACCAAAGGCATCCTCTGCAGCAATTTATAGAGGGTTAATACTTGAAGGCTTGTTATATTTATGTGTTTAATGTTCTTTCGGTATTTAATTTTCTATACGCTTCGAGCTGTATATTCCTTCTAGATATATTTTCATCACACTGATCGAATATACATATTAGCTGTACTCTGTGAAATTGGGGCTTAACGCCTTTGTTGAAAAAAAAGAAAAAAAAGTATCGACTCATGTCACCGTACGTATTCCGTGCCAGCATAAATTGGGTTAATACCGTTGTTATTTGTCAATTTTATGCATGACAATGGACCATTTTACTACACGATTCAATATATAGCTTGTTAACCAATTACCACACAATCCTTACTTTTGAAGACCCTGAGAGAGAAGTCTTTAGAAAACTTTGTGGGAAAAGGAGAAAATGCTGGTAACCAGCATTTTCTCCTTTTCCCACAATATTTTCTACCCTTCACAAAACAAAGTTTAAATTTTCAGTCACTTTTATTTTGTCTTCTGCAAATGCTATCGATTTGGACAAGCCTAAAATATTGTTGTTTGGTAATGAGTTAAACAAAATAGATTTTGTGGTTCCATAGTTATGTGCTATCTTGCTTGGTATCATGTTTTACGCAGATGCGTTAAATCTTTACCAAACGACAAAATTTTAGGCTGGTCCAAATTGAAAGCATTTGCAGACGACAAGATAAATGTGATTAGAGAATTGAAATATGTTTTAGGAAGGGAAGAAAACATTGTGGGAAAAGGAGAAAATGCTGGCTACCAGCATTTTCTCCTTTTCCCACAATGTTTTCTAAAGGTTTCTTTCTCAGGGTCGTCAAAAGTAGGGATTGTGTGATAATGGGTTAATCTGCTGTGAACAGAGCAAGGCTCATATCTACCGTTATTGTGGTATTTGTCGAAGACAAATGAGTTCAATATTGAAGACCGTGTATCATATTTTGTGCATAGCCGAAGGAAATAAACCGGGTTAAACTCAATTTTTCCCAGACAAATGAGATTTTCGGTAGAACTTCGATATGTTATTAGAAATAGCATTTTAAAATTCTCTGGGTGATGCCATCGATCGTGGAAATACTAATATTTAATTGAAAATAGCTTTACCCGCTCATAACCTTCTGTTGGCGCAATGATAAACACAAAAGTCTACTGACTACTTGTTCCCGGGCTTTTTCGTTCCAAAATCAATTCGTACCTTGGCTAGTTTGTCCAATGATTGCGCGCTACCCTATCTGATTGTGCATGGATATTTATAGATCGAAATAATTGATTTTAATGTTGGGAATTAAATCGTTAAAGACAAAAGATATCTCAAAATCAAACAATCCTTACTTTATCATGAATACTCTCCCTTCAACCAAAAAGGTATTCACTTGTTTAGTAAGTTGACCTTTAAGCAAATATCTGAATAATGTTTCTCTTTTTTTTTTAATTATTAATTCCAAAAGGTTCTGTGACAAATACCACTCCAGCGTTTTGAATGCTTTGATCTCTTTTTCAGGACTCTATCAGACAATCAAATACAACATATAGGTAAACATGCCTTCGACGGTCTGCAAGTCCTCTATTGGCTGTAAGTTATCACATGTTTTATGAAATTCTGACATGTAACCTAATTAATCCTTAGGCTGCTAACCATGACTCGCTGACCTTTTGCGTACAGCGTAGATCAAGATCAGACTGCACAGAACGTGCAGTCTGATCTTGGATCCACACTGTCCAGTAAGGAGATGGCTAACAGTACCGTGTTTTAATGACCCTGAGGAAAATAGGTTTTTAACTGTTTACCAAACGACACAATTATAGACTAGTCCAAATTGAAAGCATTTGCAGACGACAAAACTCATGTGACCCAAAAATTGAAATAATTTGTTTTGGGGAGGGAAGAAAACATTGCTTGGAAAGTAGATAATGCTGGCTACACGTATTTTCGCTTTTCCAATAATATTTTTTTTTAAAGCCTATTCCTCAGAGTCGTGAAAACCAAGGATTGTTTAGGAAAAGATTATAAGCATTGCGGGAAAATTAGAAAATGCAGGTTATCATTTATTTTTTTCTACTTTTTATAAAGACATAATATCCTGTCGTTTCAACCAAATATTCCTTGTTGTCTGTAAATGAACTGTCTTTGCAAAGTGGAGTTAATCAAAGGACTGACAGTATTGATAGGCGCTAATGTGTACCATGTCAGATATGCGAATACACAGGCGTAGTAATTTTACACTTTTATTTGATATTTAAAGATAATCAAATATAATCAAATAAGAGTCCATGTGCAAAATAAGTTAACCCTTTCCCAAACAAGCCCTGCTTTTTATGTGTCCTCAGTAGAAGTCTTTTGAAAACGCTATGGGAAAAGGAGAAATTGCTCGTAACGAGCAATTTCTCCTTTTCCCACAGTGTTTTCTACACTTTTTGAGAACTTTCTGCCATTTTCTCCAAATATAAAATTGTCTTCTGCAAACACTTTCGGTTTGGAAGGGTTCAAAATTTGTCGTTTGGGAAAGGGTTAAACAATTGCAACAAAAATGATAATCTTTGTCTTTGTGGTTGAAGCAAACAGTTATTTAAAGGAAATGAATTACGGTTTTCTGCTTCAAGTTTTTACGTGCGTTTTCATTAATCAAAACGATTAAAAATGCCTTGCCAGACAGAGGAATTTATCAAAATAAGCATTTTCTCTATTTATCAGAAAAATTCAAATGATTTTCAGACCAGAAAATATTAGCTGTCATATTCCATTTTGTCCGTTTTCTGTTTCAAACCTTAGCCCTTTACCAAACAGTCCCTGGTCCTTACGACTATGAGATAGAATCCTTTTGAAAACTTTGTAAGAAAAAGGAGAAAATGCTTGTAACCAATATTTTCTCCTTTTGCCAAAATGTTTTCTATCCTGCTGGAAACAAATTTTAATTTCTGAGTTACGGTTAATTTGTCGTTTGCAAAAGCTTTCAATTTGGACCCGTGCAAAACCTTGTCGTTTGTAAAGCGTAAAAGCACCAAAAACACAGTGCATTATAAAAACTAATACTAGAACATTTGCAATTTCAAGGTTTTGTCAAAACTTTCTTCACAAAGCTGTCAGACTATATTACAGAACAAACTGCATGTAAAGTGGAATGTGATTTTGATCGCCATTGGTCGCCAAGGCAACCATAGTTATGCAAGACACCACATAATAGGTGCATTTTTACGAAACTATGAAGCTTTTATTTCAAATATCTTCTACATTGCAGAACATTAGACAACAACCTCTTGAAACAGATACCTGAAGCCTTGAACAGTTTACCAGACCTGTTTGACTTGTAAGTGTCTGTCTGAACTCTTTTTACCCTGATAAATGATTGAAATGAAACTTTTAACCCGTTAGCACACGGCAAAATTTAAATCTGTCTAAATTGAAAGCATTTGCATTTGCAGAGGATAGTTTCAAAGTGGCTTAAAAGGCGCAAATTTGCCTTGATAGGGTAGAAAACCTTGTGGGAAAAGGAGAAAATGCTGGTTACCAGCATTTTCTCCATTTCTCACAAGGTATTCAAAAGGCTTCTTAACCACGGTCGTCAAAAGTCGCCATTGTGTGGTGAAGGGTTAAGCCGATTTCAAAGTATCCATGTTTATATTCCGAAGGATATTTTTGGGGGAGAAACATCCTCCTATCGAACAGTGTAGATCCAAGATCAGACTGCACGTTCTGTGCAGTCTGATCTTGATCAACACTGTCAGCAAAATGTGTTTGAGTCGCTCTTGGCAGGTCTAAGGGTTATTACATTTGACATTCATTGTGAAACAAGATCTCGTGACTTAATGATGCATTCAGGATGCTTTTTGTCTGTGTTGAATGTTATTTAAAATACCATCAGCTTTTTAGTATTTAGTGTGAACACCTGGGTTTCAAAGCGCGACTTTGTGGGTTTTTGTGATTTATGTAGATCATTATTTCTTGTACGGTCAGGTGGCAGGAGACTTGGAAACTTGTTCACGGCTGTGGTGAATATTACAGGCAAATCCGAAGAAGGTTTGGGTCGACATGATTCGACACAGCCGTGAACAAGGTTCCAAGTCCCCTGCCACCTGACCGTTCAACGAATTTATTTTACTGCAAAGTTTTACCATTCACGTTTGTTAAGCGAATGCTATGTTTGCTTTTTTTAATTTAACAAAATTGAGTACGCTGACGAAGTAGAATTTCCCTTCTCCGTGCCCCAATTCAATGAAAACTGGCGCCACTGGGAACTGACGTCGATAAAACGTGCAGCTTGGCGCATAATCTTGATGTGTTGATCGACGCAGCCGTTTTGGATATTGTGTTGATAGTGTAGTCATGTATACGGGGCTCCTTAAAGGGAAACTGCTTTTACGTTGATTTTTGCCAGTGTACATGATATATATGTTCGGGTACTATCCAATCAGATCTCGAGAAAATTTTTTGCAGTATTGTAAAGCCGGATCTCTACCAATAAGGACATCCGGGGAATTAAGCCTCTTGAAAACATTGTGGGAAAAGGAGAAAATGCTGGTAACCAGCATTTTCTCCTTTTCTCACAATATTTTCTACCGTTTCCAAATTGAATTTCAATTTTTTATTCACATTAATTTTGTCGTCTGCAAATGCTTTCACTTCGGACTTGTCAAAAATTTTGCCGTTTGGTAAAGAGTTAAGGGTGTTTTTAGAGTAGCGCGACATTTTTTTTTTAAATGAAAGTAATAAAATAATGTTTATATTTTAAAAAAAAAAAAGGTCGATAAAAAGGAACAGAATAGAATACCTGGAAGAAGATTGTTTTGTGGGAAACAAGAAGTTAACAAACGTGGACCTGAATGACAACCCCATTTTAACATTTCACAAGAATGCGTTCAGAAATATGCCATCACTAGAAAAACTGTGAGTGTTCCCAATTTATTTTCATTTTGTTTCGTGTTGTTTCTATGTGCTTTTACCACAAAATCGCACACAATCCAATTTTAACATTTCACAAGAATGTGTTCAGAAATATGCCATCACCAGAGAAACTGTGGGTGTTCCCCATTCCCTTTCATTTTGTTTCGTCATTTTGTTTCGTTTTGTTTCGTCCTAAACTTTGCAGTTACTCTGAATCACATATAGAATTTTGATTCTTTCATACAAATTTGCCTATAACTACTTGTATTGATACAGACTATAGTTGTAAATTAGCACCAGGCTAGGATTACCTTGCACCCTTACCTGTGCAAATTCCCATTTGTCCAATATTTACACTTTGGTCTAAAAATCAAAATGTGGGGAAAATGGAATTAAACCATTATTTATTGTGCCACTAATTCACAACTGTGGTTTATTGAACGATAAACACGTTAGAAAGAAGATTCTAAGATGGCATGCGAATTCAGTTTTATAATCACAGTGCAAGGAAAGTGTGATAAAATCTGCGACAATCCATGCAGAGTGACGTCATCCTATATCGAGTGACGTCATTCAATGAGTGAGTTATTCGATGGAATATAATCTTCATACGCGTTTTTACTCTAAATTTTAACTTGTTTTCCTTTCATTAAAAATTGGCCATGTTAGAATCGAAATAATCTTTCTATCGTGATTTATCGTTCAATAAACCACGTTGTGAGTTATAAGGCGCAATGAATAAACCACTAGGGCTATCGTCCTCGTGGATTATTTATTGTGTCTCATAATTCACAACTGTGGTTTATTGAACGATATACCACGATAGGAAAAAGATTATTCTTCATTCTAACATGACACGCGACTTTGGCTCTATAAACACAGTGCAAGGAAAACGTGGTAAAATCTGCGACAATCCATGTAGAGTGACGTCATTCAATGAGTGAGTTATTCAATGGAACATAATCTTCATCCGCGTTTTTACTCTTAGTTTGAACTTGTTTTCCTTTCACTAAGAATTGGCCATGTTAGAATTGAAGTAATCTTCTTTCTATCGTGGTATATCGTTCAATAAACCACGTTGTGAGTTATGAGGCGCAATGAATAACCCACTCGGGCTATCGCCCTCATGGATTATTTATTGTGCCTCATAACTCACAACTGTGGTTTATTGAACGATATACCACGATAGAAAGAAGATTATTTCTTAATTAAACCATTATTTCTTGTGTCTGATAACTCGCAACTGTGGTTTATTGAACGATAAACACTGTAGAAAGACGATTATACTTCTTAACTCTTTCCCAAGCAAGCCCTGGTTTTTACGTTTCTGCAGTACAAGTCTTTAGAAAACACTGTGGGAAAAGGAGAAATTGCTCGCAACGAGCAATTTCTCCTTTTCCCACAGTGTTTTCTAGCCTATCGGAAAACTTTCTGCCATTCTCATCAAATTCAAAATTGTCATCTGCAAATACATTCAGTTTGAGACAGTCTAAAATTTGTCATTTCGGGAAAAATTTAAATGAACCTGTGAATAAAACTGCCTGTGTTGTCATCAGCAAGTTCAATAGCCACTGAGACCACGTGATTTAACCCTAGACCTACGAGGTGGTCGTGACCGGAATATATGATACAGCCAAGTTCCGGTAAAGCCGGGTTTAGTAAATTTCCGTGATGCACTATTCCAAGCAAGTTACTACATAATTATCCTTCCATCAAATCAATCATTGAACAGACTGAATCAAACGGTAGAATGGTCCTTGAACATGCATAACATTTACAAATATCAAAAAGTTTAAACTCATGTCAGCCTGCAGTCCCATTGAAATTTGGGTCCTGCGTGGCTCAGTGGTAAAGTGTAGGACTCGTGACTCGGAGGTCCCGGGTTCGAGCCTCGCTGGCTCCATTGGGTTTTTTCACAGGAGTGTCCTTTGGCAAGACACTTCAGTGTCTAGCCTAGTACTGGTGAAACCCAGGAAGCATGAATATGTGAACTGTCGCCGTGATATGACTGAACACTGTTGAAAGCGGCGTAAAACACCATTCAAACAAACCCATTGAAATTTAAGAAAATATTTCATGTTGCAGTCTTGAGTAAACTAACGGACAGTACTTATTCAGATCAGACTACACGTTCTGTGCAATATGAACTAATCTGTGCTGTCCACAAAAACACCTACAGTTCTATAAAAGTAAAATATCAGACGACTCCTACCATGACTTGCTATATTTGGTGATTTGTTACTAAGACAGTTGAAAGAAAAGTAAGACACTAGCCAGTGTTTATCCCCCGGGGGTTTCTTCTCTTTCGATCATAAATCCTGCTTAAGCCTTTACTCCACAGATACTCATTTCTACGCATTGCTTGTAGGAGCCTTTAGAAAACATTGTGGCAAAAGGTGAAATTGCTCGTGACGAGCAATTTCACCTTTTGCCACAATGTTTTCTACACTATCAAAAGGTGTCATATACACATAAGAAACGGCTTCATTCTTGCTGTTATTTAGGGTCAATTAGAGATACCGCAGAAATGCCTTATGGGGTAAAGGGTTAAGCCTTCTCACATAACTCTGGTAGACTGCTTCCTATACTTTACACTTGAAACCCTTTACCGATCTCCTTCTCTCTCTTTTCAAATCCGAGGAAAAAGGCTTTTGGAAATATTGTGGCAAAACAGAAAATATTGGTTACTTGTTCAAAAGTTTTAAACTTTACCAGACGACAAAATTTTAGCTTTAGCTTTCCAAATTTAGAGCAAGTCTACAAACAACAATCTCAACCTTACAATGTTTTTTTTTAAATAATTGAGACAATCTTGTGGGAAAAGGAGAAAATGCTGGTTACCAGCATTTTCTCCTTTTCTCTCAATATTTTCAAAAGCCTCTTTCCAAGGGTCGTTAATACTCGGGAATGGGTGGTAAAAGGTTAAAGGCCAAGTTCATTATTTTAGCCAAATTAAGCCAAAGCAAATACTATATATCTTTTGTCTGTGGATACTTTATGAAGGTTTAGATATTTTCAAAGGAACACGTTCAAGAACTTTAGAGGAGAGTAGAATGCTTTGGTGAATAAAAAGATGTGGGATAAGAGGGGCGAACGTTCATTACAAGCCTTGTCTCCTTTTTCAGATTTTTTTTTTTCACCGTGACAAATACAAAAAAATCTATCGTTCGAGTAGCACTCGAAAAGTCGTCTTTGAATTTGGACAAGTCTTGTACTTGATCTTTTAGCTTAAAGGTATTTACTCTCACTGCCTTTGACAACTTTGGAAATGAAAGGATTAACAAAAAAAGAGTATAAAAGAAATTTGCTGGAAACCAGAAATGTCCCCCCTTTCCAAACCACGTTTTTCAGAGGAAAACCTTGAATATCGACAAACGTAGAACCTTGTCGTCTCATATGGCTCTAAGAAACATTAACGACGATTATTACAATTTTAATACCCCCGGATACAAATGTTTTCGGGGGTATACTGGAATCAGCCTGTGTGTCCCTCCGTCCGTGTGTCCGTCTGTGTACGAAATACTAGTAATTTTGTGTCGCATCCTCCTCCTACAGTTTTCTTTCAGCTGTATAGAAACTTTGCAAATATAATGATCATATATTGAAGAGTTGCAAGACGCAATTTTCAAGTGCCAACTCTTCCTGGTTGAGGAATTACCTGCCCTTGAACTTGACACTTTTTTCTGTCAAAGCACTGGCTGGGGTATTAAGTCACATTCAGTGACAGCTCTAGTTTCTAACGGACAGATTAAAAAAAACTTTGCACACACATGATGACTCTAGGAAATTAATGTAAAAAAGATGAAGGTCAAATTACTTGTTTCTGAGAAAGTTGCTTTTAAAAAAGTTATGCATGTATACAGTTGCTAAATTCAGCTAAATTGGATTTAGCTCAAAAGTCTTCTTCCCCACATTTGTTGTTGCGTTGTATACAGTTCACAAAAATTTATATTCACGTCTTATTTTAAAACAGCGTGCTGTCAGAGGCCAGAGACTTGGTGACCTTTCCAAACCTCAGTGGAACCACAGGACTGGATAAAATAAACCTGGATAGAGCCGCCATCAAGAGTCTCCCAGACGATTTATTTGTCAACCTAGTGCGTCTGACAGAATTGTAAGTGGCTGTTGAGTTTTTATTCATATAGCTTTGAAACCAGTCAGCATGACTTTTCTGCGATATACAAAAAAGAGTTCTTTTGGCCAGCGTCCTACCTGCCTGTATGCAAAAAAAAAACGCAGTTGCGAACAATTTGAACAAAAAATAATCAAATTTTCCACAAACGATACCAGAACCAACAATAAGATTGCATGCAAGTCAGAAATCTTGGAAGGGAGGGACCCCAGACTCTTCTTTCGAAACCCCGATACGCTTTCCCGGCACTTTGCGCCTCGATGAAATCCTTTGGCATAATTTTTGCGTACACTCTATTTTGTGCTAGCTACGTTTCTCTGTATCCCCTGATAATTTTGATGTTAAGTTTTAAGGTTATTGGTATAAAAGTTTGGGTACAATACTGAATTCCATTGGATTAAAACACTGCAGAACCACTCAAGTTTGGATGAGTATCTTGTAAAATTTAGAGCTAGCATGAAATTTCGACCAAGATCAGCCAAAGAAACTGCGCAGGTTGACCTGGATCGGTACTTTTTGCTGGTGCATTAAGTCTACCTTTCACAGAGAACTGCTCGTTTATTATTAGTTGTACGGTCAGGTGGCAGGGGACTTGGAAAGTTGTTCACGGCTGCGGTGAATCATGTCGCCACCTCGCCTTCGGCTCGGGGCGACATGATTAACCACAGCCGTGAGCAAGTTTCCAAGTCCCCTGCCACCTGACCGTACAACGAATTTATTAAACTGCAAAGCTTTACCCTTTCAAAGCGCGTTAAGCGAAATTTTCTTATGTATTATAATCTCACAAATCGAGTATGGTGACGAAATAGAAATTCCCTTCTGTGTGCCCCAATTCAATGAAAACTGACGTCATTAAAACGTGCAGTTTGGTGCATAAATGTTCAGTCTGGTGATCGATCGACGCTGCCATTTCGGATGTTGTGTTGCACGTGTAGTGATGTTTACGGGGCACTCAAAAGGGAAACTGGCTTTACGTGGTTTTTGCCAGGGAACATGACATATATGTTCCCGGCATGTTAACCAATCAGATCACGAGAAATTTCTGTGCAGTATAATAATATGATATGTGGTGTCCATGGTTGTGAGGCAAAGCGTCGACCTCGTAACCATAAAGTTCTGAGTTCGATACCCGGGAGCGGGTGTCAACTCCTTCATTGGCCCATACGTTCGGCATGAGTACTGCTATAGTTCCCAGGAAGATTAGTAAAAGTTATGAGAATTTGTTTCTCAATCGATGTAAAACAAAATATGTTTAAAATAATAAAAAACATATTTTTTATATTTATATTTATATTGATATATGATTAACCCTTAGAGTGCTAAGCCCGACTCACTGATGTTTGCGGACAGAGTAGATCAAGATCAGACTGCACAGAACGTGCAGTCTGATCTTTGATCTACGCTGTCCGTTATATTCTTCATCGGAAAAATACCTTTGAAATAGGAAAATTTTCCTTTATACATGTGGCTTGAAAGTTTTATGTTAGGTTATTTAGTGGGACAGGGGTTAAGTCTGTGCTTTAATATCAGGCATAATAAATATAAGAATGGCTAACTTTTTATCATTTGTACTTTGAGCAAATTGAACTTTTGGTCATAAAATACAGCTGTTTGTCTCTTGTTGCTCTTCAAATATAGAAATACAAGTTAATATTTATTATATTATATTCGCAATACGTTTTTTCAGTGACATTCACACAAACAAGATATCGAGAATCCCTAACATGACAGCTTGTCATAACCTGACACTCATGTGAGTATGACAAACAAGCCACTTTCACACTGCTAAATGTATATAAACTACTGATTCTTTTCCAAAACGACAAATTTCTACACTGGTCCAAATTGAAAGCACTTGCAGACCGCAATTTAAACGTGACTCAAAACCTGAAACTTATTAGCGCAGAAAATATTGATGGGAAAGGAAGAATACTGGTTTGAAGCATTATCTTCTTTTTTCCTTAGTGTTTTGCAAAGGCATTTTTTCTGAAGGCCGTTTAGATCGGGATTGGGTTGTAAAAGGTTGAAGCACGGTGGAAAAAGCCGCGATTTCCTGTTGTTAGCAAAAACATGTACCCCATATTCCACAGTTTGCTTTTTTTCTCAAGTGTCCATTTTCTTTTTTTCTTTTTTTTTATCTAAATACGGCATGTTTGAATGGTAAAAATCACGTTTAACCCATTGCCACACAGTCCCTGCTTTTGACGACCCTGAGAAAGAATTTTTCGCGTTTCATACACAAAAGATCTATTTTTATTGTTTAAAATTTTCAAGACTTTTTGAAGTTTTATCACCGAAAAACCGTAAACATGTAACCAATTACCACACAATTCCTACGTATGACGACCTTGAGAAAGAAGCCTATAGAAAACATTGTGGGAAAAGGAGAAAATGCTGGTAACCAGCATTTTCTCCTTTTTCCCACAATGTTTTCTACTCTTCACAAAACAAATTTCAAATTTTTAGTCACTTTTAATATGTCGTCTGTAAAAGCTTTCGATTTGGACAAGCCTAGAATATTGCCGTTTGGTAAATAAATAAATCCTACACGACGCTTTGAGATGAAGTGGCTAAAGACAAATAATTTTCAAGAAATTGCAGATTGCAGTTTGAATGTGGCTGATATAAAGTAAATTTTCTTCGATATAGTAGAATACATTCAGGGAAAAGGAGACGATGCTGCCAACATGCATTAATCAGGGGCATTAAAACTTGGGAATGTTTTTTTTTTTAAATAGTTAAACGAAAAATCAATGCAAAAAAAAAATGGTAATCAGATTACTTAAAAAATACGAAAGATTAAAAAATATTTTGGAAACATATTATATATATTTTTACGATTTAAGAGCAATGATATATCTTTTAGTATTACTTTTGCAACAGTAGTTTTATTTTCTGTATTGTTGGTTTCAATAACATATTTTCGAGTGATATTGGTTACGACACTGTAATTTTTAGTATTTTGATGCCAATAACGGTTTTTTTTGTTTTATTTTCCAGAAAATTGGGTAATAGTTAAACATGTTTAAACTTTATTAGGACAATTATTTATCTTGTACATTGATTTTGGTTTAAAAGTATTGTTTTATAATAATTTATGATAATAATGTCATAATTTGTGTTTAACTTTGGTGATGATAACATATGTTTAAGTAATTTTAGTGACATTACTGATTTTTCAGAAATTTTGGTAACAATAAAATCGACTCTTTAGACAACAAGCCGTTCACCGGACTTGAGAAACTAAAAGATTTGACCTTGGCCTACAACCGTTTAACTACAATACCTAGAGATGCTTTTGATGATCTAACAAGCCTCGAGTATTTGTAAGAATTATTATAATTTTTTATTAATATTGTTTCACACTCAGCATGCATAAATCCTATATATTATATTTCACGTGTCTATTTTTAGAAATGTTATGGGTAAAGAAATGACGTTATTTAAAATGGGGGGAATTCTTTCCACGTCACAGTGAATATTTTCCTTCTGCCGAAAATCTGATTAATTGACTTTAGATCACTAGTTGTAAAAGAGGCATTCGTTGTCAAAATAATCAGAGGAAATATAATGTATAATTTATTTAATCAGCTTGTGGTTAATATGGGGAAATATTAGCCTCAAAAGGGAAAGGCCAGCGAAAAAAAACGAGTGCCTTACGGTACTCGTTATTTTCGCATACCGTTCCCTTTTTCGGTAAATATTTCCCCATATTAGCCACAAGCTGATGAAATAAACTCTATTTATCATTGAGCCAATATATGGCAAAAGTGGGCTTTTCATTCCCCTTTCACAGAGTCGGGCTCAATTTTATCACCCATGATACAAAGCTTAGCATATTACTTTCAGTAGTATAGGTAACGGTTCTCAGGTAAACAAAGATGACGAAATACACATATTTGTTAATATTTTTAGTTTAGTAAGTTCCTTTATTACATTATCGGACAGCCTTTTTAAAGTACTCAGTGTCTTTGTGGCCATTGTGGATAACCTAGTGTTTGGCAGCCGTCTTGGTTGACGCAGCTTTGAAATTCACCGACCAGTATACACTTGCTGAGTTGTACACAGACATTGAGGATCAGATACTGGACTCTAGAAGGGCTTCCAAAAGCTACTGGATTTGAAAAAAATATCAAAATATTTTCATACAAAGCTTCAAAGCTGTAGGCACTAAAAGATTAATAATACCTAGAATAAGATTTTATCTACATTCTTTCCTTGAAATGACCAAGATCACTAGTGTGTGTTGCAGCTGGTAAATTTACAATGGTTGATGTTAACAGGATCCAATGAGAGAAGGTGAATTGATAGGTATCCAAAACTATTCAGTACGAAAAAAAAACTGAATTGATATCTCAATTCGGACGTAAAAGCAAGCATACAAAAATTAATGAACCTCTTGGAAAAAGATTTAATGATTCGCCATCATAATTATCACCATGGATCAAATGTATATCAGGTTCAATATTTTCCAAGCTACATTTATTTATTGATATCAGAGGGTTGAGCTTCGTACAACATTTTGAATGATACGAATATCATAAAATGCAAACTGAAAGAGAAGGGTCTTTTGATAGCCGGCAGCTTTCAAAGTTATTACTATTGGATGCCTACCTACCTGATGTCAAGAATCGGAAAGTGATAGGGGCAAATAAAGCCAATCTGGCTTGATCTATTGGAAGTGTTCACCCTGTGATACAAACCTTACATTTAATGTTTTATTTTTAATATTTTTCAGAGATCTTTCATATAACGTAATTACGTATATACATCCCGATGCGTTTAGCTCTCTAGTAAAGCTGAGGGACCTGTAAGTACATTTATCATATTGTTTAGGTTTGTCTAACATGGATGTATATTATTATACAAATCCCTCAGAATACTGAAAACAGTCTAATGTCCTTTTGAAGAAAAGATAGAAAAGATTCTTCTGTCGCAGAATACTCAATTCGGGAATACATTCTAAATCAATTTCTAGACCCCTGGATTAGAATTTGGTTAACTGAGACAAAAAATCGCAGCGAATTATACTGAAGCATGCTCTGTTAAAACTTGGCTTAATCTCATCCACACAATCCTGACTTTTAACTACCTTGAGAAAGAAGTCTTTTAAAAACATTGAGGGAAAAGGAGAAAATGCTGGTAACCAGCATTTTCTCCTTTTCCCGCAACGTTTTTTACCCTTTCCAAATCACAATCATTGTGGTGTCCATAGTCGTGAGGTCGAGCGTTGGCCTCATAACCTAAGGTCCCGAGTTCGATAGCAGGGAGTGGGTGTCAACTTTGGGATTTTTCATTAGCCCACACATTCGGGGCGAGTACTGGTGTAATTCCCAGGAAGCAGAATTTAGAGAGATTAGTGTAAGTAGTAAGAACTTGTTTCTCAATCGATGTAAAATAAATATGTTTAAACTAAATCAAGTTTCGATTTTTCATTCAAATTTATTTTGTCGTCTGCAAATGCTTTGGACTAGCCCAAAATTTTGTCGTTTGATAAAGACTAAATGCATCTGTAAAAAAAGTATCGACTGAGGTCGGCCTATGCAGTCTGCATTGGATGTCGGGGTCGAAACATTTTGCTACAGGTCAATTTTCTACAGCTTGAAGAACTAGCGTTTCTCATGTTTCAGTCGGTAGGTAAATGAAATACAGTTTGTGGATCCATAATTATTACAGATCCCGTAACATGGCCAAATCGGTACGGGACTGTAACGTGGATAAATCGTTAACAAACTAATAACTGCAAAAGCAAAAGAGAAATGAAAGCCCTTAAATACTGATCAAACACCGCATTTGAAAAAAATGAAATGTGCCTCCTTTTACATTTCATTGTACTTCACATACGATGTCATTGACTTTGTCAACGCACGGCCCAGGGCCCGTATTCACCAACCATTCTGAAAATTATTCTTGGTCTTATTCTCCAAGGTTTTCTAAATTTGTGAGTAACACAACTTCTGATTGGCTAAACCATTGGTTTAGCCAATCAGAAGTTGTGTTACTTACAAATATATAAAATTCTGAAGAATAAGACAAAGAAAGTTCTTAAGAATGGTTGGTGAATACGGGCCCTGGACTAGGTCTAAACGAGCATGTAACCTGAAAAGTTCCTTAAATGGAATTGAGAAGTATTTGTTTTGTTTGTTTTTACAATAATAAAGTGTCAAATAATTATAATTAAACAGACCTTGTGCATTTGTAATTTCTGCAAGATATTAACTCAAATCTTGCAGAAATGTCGGCGAAAACGAATTTTCCGACCTGCCTACGAAAGGTTTACAAAATTTGCGAAACCTGAAAACGTTCCACAACAAGTACCTCCTACAACCTCCGAACCAAGACGACATTCCGAAGATTCAAACCATGGTCCTAGCGTATGCCTATCACTGCTGTGCCTTTATTCGACGACTTGAGGTAAAATATTTAATCGTATGCAAATTAATGTTTAATTGAAAATCTGCACATCTGTGTGATCGGTCCAAGTGTTTATCTCATGCAGAAAAAAATGGATTTCAAAAGTAGGTCAAAGCCCCCAGGTAGCTCTATATTTTGTTACTTTTTAACTGTTTTTAAAATTCATTTTTTTTTTTTGACAAAAATGAATTGCAGTTACAATATGTTCCATTCGTGTAAAATGTATGGATTAATGTCAAAGGCATTTCAACAAGCATAAAGTTTATTTTGGATGCCTCGCTGCCTTTAAAACCTATCATTACTATCTAAACCCTATCATGAAGGATCTGAACTCTTACAACACAATCATGAATTTAACGACCCTGAAAAAGAACCCTTTTGAAAGCATTGTTTAAAAAGGGGGAAAATAGTATCTATATTATATTTCATTTGTCTATTTTTTAAAAATGTTATGGGTAAAGAAATGACGTAATTTTAGCTGGGGGAATTATTTCCCCGTCACAGTGAATATTTTCATCCTGCCAAAAATCTGGAACAAATTTTTTGTTCTACTTTGGTAAAAAATGACTTAATCGGTTAATTGACTTGAGATCACTAGTTTTAAAAATGGCATTCGTTAACAAAATAATCAGAGGAAATACTAATTCATTTCATCAGCTTGTGGTTAATATGGGGAAATATTTGCCTCAAAAGGGAAAGGTATGCGAAAATAATGAGTGCCGTAAAATCAGCTTGTGGTTAAAAAGGGAAAAAAGCCTCTTACGGCATTGGTTATTTTCGCATACCTTTCCCTTTTTCGGCAAATATTTCCTCATATTGACCACAAGCTGATGAAAAAAAAAAAACTGTATATTAACATCACGCTATATCCTTTTCATAATGATCTACGCCTTATCGTGAAACCCCATCATTACTATCTAAACCCTATCATGAAAGGAGGAAATGCTGGCTACTAGCGTTTAGTTGTTCACATTGTGTTTCCATTTTTTTTCTTCTGAAAGTCAAAACAACAGGGTAAATGAGAAAGAGTCAAGTCAGTCTTTATGCATTTACAGAGTAAACCGAAAGAAGCGTTTTCATTCAGGCAGACGATCACCTGGTTACAGAACATGAATGCATCGGAAATGTGGTCATCCAGTAAGTCACATAAAACATCTATCTTAACGTGCATATATATGAAAGTAATATGTCGGTCACCCCTTTCAGCTCAAACTGAATGATCCCAAGTGTTTTAAAGGACTGGAAATACAAAATATACTCAGCGTCAATGAAAGGTCACGAGGTAGTCAATCAAAATTTACTCTGGATTGATAATTGGGGATAATTCCTGAAATAGCTATATTTTTTTCTAGCACATTGTGATAGTTTCAACGTGAAGCACATTGGCACAGGGACACTCTCATATCAAAAATTGAACTTTGTAAATGACGTAATTAAAAATTTCTCTCTTGTGGCAAGGCGAAAATTATTCAACTTTAGTAACTGGTGACTTTTCATTGATGCTGAGTATAGTAAATACCAGGGATGCCTTTTACTAAACTTCGTAGATTTAGGCAAATTATTTGGGATTTTATATTCACAGGTATGATTCCTGCTTTAGCCACGGGTGTGACTTAGAGAAAATTTATATCATCGAAATTCTTCCAACCTGCTAGAAAACTAGGCCGTAAATATTTATAAGCGGAATAAACTTGATATTTTTCCATTCAAAATGCATTTTAACCTTTTTGACCGATAAGTGCAACTCGGAGACCTTCTGCTAACAGCGTAGATCAAGACCAGACTGCACAGAACGTGAAGTGTGATCTTGGTTCTACAATGCCCGATAAGGAGATATCTTTTCTCAAAAATCTCTTTGGAAAAGCAACATTTTTGGTTTTTAGTTTCGGCTTGAAAAGATTTATATTACTTATTCAGCGGATTAAAGATTAATCCCATAAACCTCGTAAAACAAAATTAAACACATCGTTGGAAAACACCTGAGACATTTTTTTTTTTATTGTTTGGAATTGTGTTGGCACTTTTTCTTCTCGTCATGATTAAAAAAGAAGAAAAAACAGAGAAAAAACATCAGAACTAGATGTAATATGATACTTGTGGTTCTTAAATAATTTGATATTTTCTGAAATGCCATTTTTACACTACAACCTGGATACACAAATGCACGTCTGTATCGAAGGACATTGCAAAAAAAGTTAACAAATTGGCCATTTTTCACTAAGACTTATAATCATACCCGCATGGCATTCTAAAACACCTTCCGTATCCTTATGTTGCCAAGCAAGACTTCTAGACCCTTTGCAGACAGTATGGATCAGGATTACACTGCACAGAACGGCAGTCTGATCTTCGTTGTATTCTTTGCGATAAAGTAATATCTTTCAACCAAAACACCAACAGGGTTTTGCTATCGACTTGAAAGTTCCATTTCACTAGATAATAACGATAAAGAGTTACTGTTCTCTGGCAACCCTGATCATGTTGCCTTTGTCCCATTGATGTTGTAACTGTGTCAAAATTCTCTTGAATACGACATCTGCATCAGTCTGTGATAAAGGGTTGTGTGCAAACAGAACAAAAGTTCTGAGTTAAAATTCCGCGATAGGCGGGGTCAATTTTTGATTCTACGTGCGCCACTGAGTAAGTAGTGGACAGGCTTTTGGGTAGCAATTATCGTGAGTGATTTGAATTATGTTTAAGAACTTGTGTCGCAATTGATACGAAATAAATAACTTGACTCTCTACTAGACAACAAAATTTAAGACATGTCCATATGAAATGATTTTGCAGAAAACAAATCTATTGTGGCTCTAATGATAGTATTTGTTCTATAAAGGATAGAAAGCATTGTGCGAAAAGTAGAAAATGCTGGTTAAAAAGCACTTTTTTTTTCTACTTTTCACACAATGTTTTCATAAGCCGTCCTTATCAAGGGTGGTGAAAACATGGGGTTATTTGGTAAAAATTGATAAAGAAAGTCTGGCACATCACAGAACTTTCAGCCCTTTGATTTTTCTGATTTATTTGCAGCGATTTTCGACAACGAAACCCTGTATGACGACGACGAGGATTATCCAGCTTATTACGACTTTGGAATCAATAACAACTCATGGAACACGTCTGTCCCTCATTATTACCCTGTCGACCCGGTAGTGAGAACACAACCACCAGTAGAATGTACACCAGTACCAGGTGAGTTATCTCCCCTACAAAGACCTTCACGTTTTATGTTAAAGCACAATGTTTTTAAATATTTAATATGGACAAAATTTAAGACCGATCCAAATTCAAAGCAGTTGCAGATGGACAAATGTGCGTAATTCGTATCGGAAAGGAGAGAAAAACAACGTGGAAAAGGAATTAAATGCTAGCCACCAATAATTTCTTCAGCAGTTTCTTTTTTCAGGGCCGTTTAGAAGCGTAATCGTGTGATAAAGGCTTAATTCTGGATATTCACGTTCGAGTCATGGCATTTTTTAGTTTGACCGTCTATTCGATGAAAACAATCCATCTTTTGTCGCTAAACTTTCTACTAATCGTTTAGAAAGGCTATTTCATTATGTCTTGTAATCGTTCAGTTGTATTCTATTTGAAAGGTTGTTTTACGCCATTTTCATTAACATTTTGTTCGTAAGAGCTGTCTTGTTGGCAACTTTCTTACCCACGATTTTCCCAGGGTATTACAGCATGTACTAGGTCTGGACTGTGCAATACCTTGAATACGTTACTCTCACGTAACAACATACAGGCCTGCAAGTGGAGATCGAGATATAAGAGTTCATTGCGAAACGATTAACCCATTACCACACAATCCCTACTTTTGACGCCCCTGAGAAAGAAGCCTTTTGAAAACACTGTAGGAAAAGGAGAAAATGCTGCTAACCAGCATTTTCTCCTTTTCCCACAGTGTTTTCTATCCTACCCAGATTAAATTTCAATTTTTTAGTCACCTTTATTTTGTCGTCTGCAAATGCTTTCAATTTGAACCACTCTAAAATTTTGTCGTGTGGTAATGAGTTAAGCCTATACAAAACAATTCCGATTTTTGACAGGCCTAAGTAAAACGGTATTTTAGAACTTCACGAGAATAGGAGAAAATTCTGGCCATTAGCAATTTCTCCTTTTCCACACTTCTTTCTACCCTTCCCATAAAGAATATTCATTTTGACTCAAATCCATCAACGTGTGTTCTGCAAATACTTCTAATTTGGGCTAACCCGAAATTTTGTTGATTGGTAAAGAATTAAAGGAACGGCTGAGACAATGAAATTGATGGTTAAAATGTCATTAACCAGTATAATATGACATGAAAACTTTTTTTTTTTTTCAAATCTTATGTTTAACTTTTCAGCTTCATAGGGGAAAAGAGAGGCATAGAATAATATAATGTTGCACCAATATGATACATAACACTGACCAAGTCATCATATAATTGTTGATTCATAAAATCCATTTCTTCTCACAAATGACTGAATTATAAGCTAGAAGTATGTTTGAACAGGGAGGAGATTTAGAGTTAGCAAAAACTTTCGACCCAGGTCAGCTTGCGCATTCCGCGCAGGCTGACCTGAGTCGATACTTTTTGCAGATGCATTACATATATATATATGTCGTAATCCAAACTGGAATCTAAGCAGATCCAGAATCTGCCTAGAATAAACTGGATTTCTGTCTAGACCAAATTAGGGCTCCAGTTTGGCAAGGCAGCTGCACAATCTGCCGTAACCAAACTAGTATATTTTCTCATGTAATATAGTGCAACTACATATAAAGCATCTTATTTAACTTAGATGACAAAATAAAAGAAGTTCTAAGTAGAAATTCACCGTAAGAATAAATTTTGAATGCTTTACACTTCAGAGAATAGAATCTGGAACACAGAGCAATTGTGGGTAAGAAAACAAATAAAGTAAATATACGTGAATCATCATGATAAAAAATATGGAATAGAATCAATTTTGGTCTACACAAAATTATAATTCTAATTTGGTCTGGGCAGATTCCGGATAAGCATAGGCAGATTCCAGATCTGCCTAGATTCCAATCTGGGCTACGACATATACACTTTCGTAGAGCATAAAACATAGATTTATTTCACGCTTTTCGGTAGGTTATCGTGAAATATCGGTCAAGTACTTGTCGATATTTCATGGTTACGACCAGTGAAAATGCCGATTTTTATATTCTTACTCTTCGGTTGAAGGTGGAAACAGCTGTCTCTGTGCTCTAGTTACTTAGGTAAAATGTGCATGCCTCACAATCAGATGGAAATATGGCGTAATTTACCCTACATTTCTCGCGCTTAACGTACGTTGCGAAGGGGGTATGCCACGAGGAACAACCGAAAATGACTTTACTGGGTTCTGATTATGTTCCCACAAAACGGGTTAAAAGCATGAAATAAATAGAATACTTGGGGGTTTTTTTTCGTGAAGATGGAAATTTATTTCATGTCGTGAACATCATCGGTGATATTTTCACTAGTTGATGCTCCACTCGTGAAAATATACCGATCATGTTCACTCAACAAAATAAATTTCCATCTTTCACAATAATCCGAAGTACTGAAAGAGTTATATAACGTTATTACAGGGCCATTTCTTCCATGCGACGATCTATTTGGCTGGTGGTCACTGCGTTGTGGTGTCTGGATTGTATTTCTACTCGCTGTATTGGGAAATGGCGCCGTTCTTTTGGTTTCCATCACAAGCAAATCCAAGATGGACGTCACACGCTTTTTGATATGTAACCTAGCCCTTTCTGATCTATTTATGGGTATATATTTGGGATTCCTGGCCATCGTAGATGCATCGTCTCTAGGTAGGTTGTTAAGCTCTAGCCTGCTGCCGTATAAACGTTATCAAGCATAAAAAAGTTTCAAACGGTTAAAAAATAGTACTGGAAACCAGCATGTTTTTCTTTTTTTTCATGTTTTTCTTCCCCTACAAAGACATATTAATTCATATAAGCACATTAGCACATTAGTAGTATAGGGGTCTCTTTGGATGTAAACAAAGATGATGTAATCCGTGGTAATCTTGACCTTCTTTCTGCCATTGTATTACCATATTTAATAACTCATTTGCATATAAGGAGTTGTTGGTGTGACACGGGTATTCGCGACGGGTATGGTAAGTCTGCCATTTTGGATGAGAATTGGCCGTATTGGGTAAGGGTCGACCATGTTGGATCAGGATCAGTATACAGAGCTGACATGTATACCTCGTGCTAGTAAGTACTCGTGGGCATTTAGGGTCAGGCCCTTTCCTTACCAGACGATAAATAAATATTTAAATAATTTACCTGCAGCTACACGAATTTGCCCTGGTCAAAGTGTGGATAAGAATCGGCCATGTTGGATCAGGATCAGTATACAGAGTTGATGCGTACACCTCGTGCTGGTAAGTACTTATTGAGGGTCAGGCCCTTTCCTCACCAGACGATAAATAAATAAATAAATGAATTTTCCTCTCTCCGATGTGCACTCCTCAAGGTCCTAGTCTAAAATGAGGCCTAAAGTCCAGAACAGAGTCAAAAGTAAAAGTATGCGCATGCGTGAAACTATATTAGATAGATCATCTTTTATATTTAGAGTCATGACATCAGCTATAATTGGGTCAAAGGATCTGAAAAATCGTCTTTTGTTAATGTCTCCATACTGTCTCGTTTTGTTTATTTGGTGACGGAAGTACGAACAAAGGTCTATGCAACTGACTTGACCACTTTGGATTCTTGTAGTATTGCGACATAAACAAAAGACCATTGTTCTGCCTTGTGGGCCTATGTTATGGGATTAACTTCGACAGTTGAATAGATTATTGTTCGTACTTCTGTCACCAAAATAAACAAAACGAGACAGTATGGCGTCATTTTTCAGATCTTTTTACCCCCTTATAGCTGATATAATGACTCTAAATATAGTTGATGATCACATATCCAAATATAGCTTCACGTATGCACATCCTTTTACCTTTTACTCTGTTCTGGACGTAAGGCCTCATTTGAGAGTAGGATCGTGAGGAGTCCACATCGGAGAGAGGTAAATTCATTTATTTTTTCATTCATGTATTTATTGTCTGGTGAGGAAAGGGCCTGAACCTCAATGCCAACGAGTACTTGCCAGCACGAGGTATACATCTCAGCTCTGTACACTGATTCTGATCCAACAGGGCCGATCCTTATCCAAAATGGCGTACTTAACCATACCAGCTGCGAATACCCATGACACACCAACAACCATTCATATGCAAATGGGTTATTAAATATAGTAACACAATGGCCGAAAGTAGGTCAAGGTTACCACCGATTACGTCATCTTTGTCTCCAAAGACACACCTATACTACTCACATATATTTTGCTAAGCAAATGCTTTCCAAGGCGAAAAGTAATTTCATCATCTGGCAAAACTTACCTTTTAGGCTGCTAAGTGCTACTTAATTTTGATCAATGCAGGCATTGTAGATCAAGATAAGACTGCACAGGACGTGAAATCTGATCTTGGATCCACGATGTCCGATATGGAGATATTTTCCCAAAACATAATTATGATTTGAGCGTCGATTTGAAAGCTTCACCTATTGAGCGGCCTAAGGTTTACGGTGGGTAAGCTGGGACTGAGAGACACATTGACTACCTTTCTGCTGAATATGTTAACACTTTCCCAAACAATCCCTGGTTTTTACGAGTCCGGAATAGTAGCCTTTTGAAAACATTGTGGGAAAAGGAGAAAATGCTGGTAACCAGCATTTTCTCCTTTTCCCACAATGTTTTCTACCCTATCATAGATATGAATCATCTTTTCAGCAAGAGTTGAATTGTCGTCTGCAAATGCTTTCAATTTGGTCTAGTCCAAAAGTTTGTCGTTTGGGAAAGGGTTAAACCAAACTTTCCGGGCAATAATATTTGTTGCCGTCTTCACTTTAGAATAATGCTTTCAAATTATGCTCTTGTCAAAGATTTAAAAACATCGTAAATACGAGTAATGTTTCTTTTTGGTACAAAAAAAAATCTCCATATCGTACAGTGTAGATCCAGTATAAAGAGTGCACGTTCTTGATATACACTGTCTGTAAAAAGTCAGAGAGTCGCGCTTACCAGCTTAAGGGTTAATTCTTGCCAAATGTTTTGCCTCTATTGATATTTACCTTTCACCACTTTTAGACTTGTTCGTAATGAAACCGTTTTGCGCAAGACGAGGTAAAAGAAGTTAATAGATTGATTGCTGTGATTGCCAATTTATGTTCAGAATGTAAAAATAAATAAAATACTCCACTCTCTGTCCCTCTTTCGTTGTGGGTACTCAGTATTACAGAGAACTGTCCCCGAATACGATTGTAGATTTTAACTTGTAGCATCCGGGTACAGAGACGATCGCTAAAGAAACAAATATTGTAATCTCCTCTCATATATTGTAAGCACGTTTAAACTGTCGTATTCTCACAAATTGCCAATGAATTTAGACTTGTTCTTTCGAAATCAATAATCCTTTTACATACTAATATTTTCAACTTAAATGCCAAATATAAGGAAACAGTTTTTGAGTCATCTTCTTCTCGAGATGTTTACGATCAGAATTTAGAAATAGACAAATTGTTGCAGTCAAACACGACGAATGTAGTATTTTTTTTTGGTCTGTTTTACAAGTTAAAAACTGCTTTCTACCGAAGGATTCACAATGGACTTGAAATATGAGGACCTACGACGCACAGTTAATGTCCAAATAGCATCAGGTTTCATTATTGAGACTAGAATATTCATTTGTCCGATCTTTTCGAAACACGTGTCGTAGTATGATTTCGTTTGTGCAAAATACCAAATAAAGCGATATATTTGCAAAATCGCTATTTCAGGGTATTTTTCTATCATAGGCACTTGGTTTCCATGACTTTATGTTTCACAACTTAAATCTATTTTTTAATCAAACCGATATTATAGATACTAGATGGTTTCGCAACTGCCATGTTTTGAAACAAGGAAGTATAGTCACTAGTTTCAAATTACGCCGGTCAAATCATTGCATAGCGAACATTGCAATAACGGGTATCACGTTGATTCAAAAGCACCGTTCACTTAAAAACTTAGATATCGTAAAGTAACTACTTTATAATTTGGTTTCAACAACAAATAGCTAAAATGAAATTAGTTTCTTTAAAAGTTCGACGTAACCATCGTACCTGTGTTCTCAATGTTCGCTATGCGTCGATTCAGATATTGCCATCGCTATAATTTGAAGCTAGTGAACAAACTTCCGATGCTTTAAAAATTGGCAGCTATGACACCTTGTAGTTTTTATAGAAACGAATGTAAGTTGTGAAAACTTAAAAACAAGGAAACCAACTGAATATGCTTTCTTTTTGTCAATTTTAGGAGAATTTGAGATGTATGCCGTACGATGGCAAAGCAGTGCAGGTTGCCTGATCGCTGGGTTCCTAGGTGTATTGTCAAGTGAACTCAGCGTCTATACTTTGGTTATCATAACTATAGAACGTTTCTACGCCATATCGCACGCCGTGCAGCTTGACAAACGTTTACGACTTCGGCAAGCAGGTACGGTAAAACTTTATACGTATTATTTGTTGCCGTCTGCACTTTAGAACAAAGCTTTTAAATTAGCAGAGTCAAGATGGCGACTCGGTCGATAAAAGATAAAGCAGCTAAGGGAATGAAATAGACTACCCAAGTAAAGTTAAAGACCAAGTGTTGAGATTTCAAAAATCATTTGCAATTGCTTTTACTTTGAAAGTGTCTAGCATTTATTATTATTATTATTATTATTATTATTATTATTATTGTTATTATTATTTGTGTTTTTTTTATTTGAAAATGCGAGAAAGCTGTTATCGTTTTTTCATTGACCAGGTATACTGATGGCTGTTGGCTGGTTTGTGTGCCTATCTATTGCCTGTTTGCCCCTGTTTGAAGTGAGTGATTACAGAAAGTTTGCCATTTGTTTACCATTTGAAACGGAGAATGGCGCATCTTTAGGTAAATATAACCACATGCCTGTTGAAGTTCAAATGGTATAATACTTTAACTCGTTACCAAACGACAAAATTTTGGGTTTGTCCAAATCAAAAGCATGTGCAGACAACAAAATAAAAGTGACTGAAAATCTGAAATTTGTTTTGTGCAGGGTAGAAAACATTGTGGGAAGAGGAGAAAATGCTGGTTAACAGCATTTTCTTCTTTTCGCACAATGTTTTCAAAAGGCTTCTTTCTCAGGGTCATCATAAGTAGGGATTATGTGGTAATGGGTTAAATGATTTCGGTTTTCCAGTGATAAAACTTCAAAAAGTCTAAAAAATGTTATATAAAAAATGACAGCTAATTTTCAATCACTTTCAAAGATGGCCTTACAACTAAAATAAAAATGACTCTTTGTGTATAAAACTCAAAAAAATACTTTTATTAGGAGCATTTTTTTTTTTCTTTAAAATTTCTCATTTCGTTTGATATGGGGTAGCCATCATTGTATAAGGGCAAACGTACATGTAGAATACGTAATAAGTGAGTTAAGAATTGCAATTGCCTGAACAGGCCAATTGATACAGTGGTTGTATGATTTTATTTTAAAGGTCAAGTTTTGAAGAATTTTCTAAAATGTTTACTGCCCTTTCAAATACAAATTTCAATTTTTGAGTCACATTTACTTTGTCGACTGCAAAGGCGACTGCAAATGTTTTCAGTTTGGGCAGGCCTAAAATTTTGCCGTTTGTTAAAGATTTAAGGTGCACGATCGATCTTATACGTAATTGTAATTTGTGTACTATATTATAGAGAAATAAACGAGGCCCTCTCTGACAGGACCTGAAAAAAAAGTTTTGAATCTCAGCGGAGTAATTTTTTTGGCAGTGTTACAGCCTTCTAATTTTTTAAAAGTGAACTAAAAATCAATTTTCTCTACCCCCGCCCCCCACCCCATCATAAAAAAGGAGGGACAGAATCTTGTTATATACTGCTTTACTCTTAACACTTTACCACACAATCCCTATTTTCAACGACCCTTAGATAGTAGCCTTTTGAAAACATTGTGGGAAAAGGAGAAAATGCTGGTAACCAGCATTTTCTCCTTTTCCCACAATATTTTTACCCTGCTGGAAACAAATTTCAATTTTTGAGTTACATATAATTTGTCGTTTGCAAGTGCTTTCAATTTGGACCAGTCTACAATTTTGTCGTTTGGTAAAGAGTTAAGCACAAATCAAGAAAGTATTCTTCTCTTCTTGAAAGCGTTTGCAGACGACAACTTAAATCTGTCTTAAATGAGAGACATCTTTGATGATATAAAAAATAAACATTATGGCAATGGGGGAAAGTTTTGGCATTATCTTTTTGATTTTGTTAAACTGAAGCGTAATCTAAAAATCAACATTCTCAAACGCCCTCTCTCTCTCCCCCCCCCCCCCCGCGCATAAAACATTGGGGTATTTTTTTATTTCTCTTCTTTACTTTGTCCCCCCCCCCAAAAAAAAAAAAAATAATAATAATAATAATAATAATAAATAAAATAAAGTACCCTTAATACCAACTTTTTCCCTCTCTCCACGCCTGAAAAGGGTCAAAATCTACTTTCTTGCTTCTTTCCTGTATTTTTACCAACTTCATTATTTTAATCTATATCTTCAGCCTATGTTTGTTTCATCATGATCTTCAATGCCGTCTCTTTCCTGATCATTGTGATTTGCTACACCGCCATGTTTATTTCCATCCGTGGTTCCCATTCATGGAATTCCAATGACACTATCGTTGCTAAACGCATGGCGCTACTGGTATTCACCGACTTCTTCTGCTGGGCACCAATCATATTTTGCTCATTAACAGCTGCCTTTGGGGTAAACTTTGCGCAGATAAGTGTAAACGAAGCTAAGATTCTAACAATATTTGTGTTACCGCTGAACAGTTGTGCCAATCCATTCTTGTATGCCTTTTTTACAAGACAGTTTAAACGTGATTGCGTCAAGTTATGTCAGCGTATAGAGGAAGCAAGTATTTCACGTCATCTACAAGGAAGTGGTGGAGTACGAGCCTCTTTTGCTCCAAATCGCTATCATTCACAGGGAAGCACGTACAGGTTTAAGAACGCCAGCTGCGGACATTCAAACCAAGAAGCGAGCACGTCTGGGGAAGCATCGTATAGTAACTCTGATACAGAACTAAACGTTAAAAAGTTACCCGACACCGAGGAACACATTCTGAAGTATGTAAGATCAGATAGTGGGATATTTGTGGATGGTACCAAGTCTGTACCTTTCAGTGAAGATGTACAAATCATAGATCTTGTCAGTGACAAGCCTGAGAAGAAACATTCGAGCCCAAGTGTGAAAAAGATCAAGTTAAGAAAAGATATTCGCCAGGACTTCGATTCTGGGCCTGACATAGTACTTCATACAAAAGAAGGTCACATATTATTCAAAGCGAAAAAGAAATCACTCAAGGTAGAAAAGAAGAGTGATAATGAGAGATCAGAAGACCCTTCTTCTAAATGTGCCAAACGCTTATGCTATCATTCAAAAATGTGTAATTCAGAAAACACCACTAATCAGAATAACAATGTGGAACAAGTAGAAGCCCTCGTGGAACCCAAGGTCATTGAAGACGGTGAAATGATAGAATGTGACATGTCAACAAAACAAGGTAGAAAGGTTTTATTGAAACAAAAATTTGAGTCTGAACGGAGTGAGGACCTCGGACTGAAAGTAAAACCCTTCAAGACAAAGAAAACACATCCTTACAAAGTTAAAGGGACAGGAAACAAAGCTATCTCTATTCCAACTAAAACTGGCCTCAAATTAAGGAAAGTATCTCGACCGGAACTGCCGTCAGAAATGAACGAGAAGGATAAACAAATTAACGAATGGCGAAAATCTTCTCACCTGTCCTATCTTTGTAAAGGATCAGGTAATTATAACTCCGTCGCTCAAAAACAAAAGTCCAATAGCTTAGTTGAATTGACTCGTTTAGCTTATGACTGGAAAATCATGTCCAATAAGCGACACAGTCTATCTTCCCGCCACGAAGGATATCTTCTACTGAAGAACAGAACTCGGGACTCTGTGTACGATGATGAAGATCTCTATGAATTTCATAAGCCAATGTACGCGCCACATGCTGGTTTGGGTAGCCTTGGAAACTTGTACACTGTGATACAGGGTTGTAAAACCGAGCCGTGTAGCTACCATGATTTTTCTATCGATGGCGACGATGTCTGTGAGACGGCTATTCTACTTCCGGTTTCTGAAAAGTCCTCCAAAGATAGTCGTAAAGTGAACAGCTGTGAGAGTGGTATCAGTTCCAGTTCATAGACGTCTGTAATTGGCTATATGGAGTGCAACACGTGAAAAGGGACATTCGGACATCTGCGTAAAGTGTCGTCTCGGATCAGCCTGCGCAGTCCGCGCAGGCTAATCCGAGACGGCACTTTCCGTTTTAATGCCATCTTCTGTTTTGCGCATGTCTACTATTGCACAAAATCTAATTTAGTCGTAAAGTGCCGTCTCGGATCAGCCTGCGCGGACTGCGCAGGCTGATCCGAGACGACACTTTACGCAGATGTCCGAATGTCCCTTTTCGCGTGTTGCACACCATATGGAGTGCAACACGCGAAAAGGGTCATTCGGACATTTGCGTAAAGTGTCGTCTCTGATCAGCGTGTGCAGTCCGCACAGGCTAATCCGAAATGACACTTTCCGATTTTATGTGATTTTCTGTTTTACGCAAGTCTACTGTAGCACAAAATCTAATGTAGTCGTAAAGTGCCGTCTCGGATTAGCCTGCGCGGACTGCGCAGGCTTATCCGGGACGACACTTTACGCAAATGTCCGAATGCACCTTTTCGCGTGTTGCACTCCAATTATGCCGAACTAACATCTTTTTAAGGTGGATAAATGCGAAAAAAGAAAGAATTAAGTCATTAATTGTTGACCAAATG
Source organism: Tridacna crocea (assembly GCA_943736015.1). Classification (NCBI taxonomy): domain Eukaryota; kingdom Metazoa; phylum Mollusca; class Bivalvia; order Cardiida; family Cardiidae; genus Tridacna; species Tridacna crocea. The sequence goes on from OX031067.1 coordinate 43,506,976, forward strand.
ACACAATTTTGGACTCCTTCATTCTGAAAGTATGCATATTTTGGAAGGACAAAGTAAGTGAAGCTCAAACGATGGTTTATTGAAAAGGTAAAACAAACATGGTGAGAAAGGAAGAAAATGCTGGTTACCAACATTTTCTTCTATTCCTACAAGACTTCCAAGAGTCGTTTTGTTACTTATAACACAATACGGTTAAGGAAAGGATTGAAAGATGATTTAGATCAAATAATATACTTTTTGATTAAAAAAAAGTCTCTATTAAACGTTACCGTGCATCTTTCTGTGAAATTCATTTCTACAATTAGTTTGAAATTATGAACGCTCTTTATTGTTGGCTTTCCGAATGTGCAAGAATGCATCTTTATCTCACCTGAGCACGAAATGCTGAAGGTGAGGTTTTATGATTGTACTTTGTCCATCTTCAATTTTTGAAAGCACATTTTGTTCAATACTCATAAAACTTAATCAAAATATTTGTCTTCATTTCGGTCGAATCGGGTAATGGCTCAGTCGAGCTTGATTACTCGAAAAGTTCTTTTAAAAAATCTTATGTACACTCTAGTTGCAAAATTTTCAGTCCAATTCCCTTTAATTGTGTGAAAAAAAAAACTTTTATAAAGTCATTTGGCCACATTGTCATTCAAATTCTCATGAAGATGAGTGGGTCATGTCGAGTCGAAAAGAAGGTCGTCGGCTTAAATCGTAGAAAACCTTGTGTACACCCTAAAGACTTTGTTTTCGGTCCAATACACATAAAATGATCTGCATCTTGATTTTTATGGTATTCCATACTGTTGAAAGATGGGTCACGTCAGGTAGAAACAAGGTTATTGGGAAAATCATGTAAAAGGTTTGGGGTTTTTTTACACCTCAGAGACGGCATTTTCTGTCCAAGACTCATGATATTTTATCTGAATTTTTATCTTTCGAAAATCTTGTTCGTGTTTGAAATTGGGTAACATCGACATAGACAGTAAAACCTGTTTGTACATTCTGGAGGCTAGAGTTTTAATCTCATACTCATTAAACATAGTCAAAGTGTTTGTCTTGATGATTCCTCGGACTTGCACTAAATGGACGAAAAAGTAAAACACAGGTCAAATCTTTAAAAAAAAAATCTAACTATTGTTAAAACATGATGGGAACAAATTTTGTGAACACTCTAGAGGCCTCAATTTCAGTCCAGTTCTTGATAATTTTAGTAAGAATATTTGTTTACAAAAGAGTTTGAAAATAGGTCACGTCGGGTGAAAACTAGGTTACTTGGAAAAAATAAGTAAAACGTTTTATACATACCAGAGGCCACATATTTTATCCAATGAAATTACTTACGAAAGTTGGTCAAAACCTGTTTCATTATCCTCTCCGAAGAATTTAAAAATTGATCGAATCGTGTCAAAAAATGCACAAATGAGCGACCAAAGGCCATAATGGCCCTCTTGTTTCAATTGTGATAATGTAAATTGTTGTTTATGTATGACTTTGTGAATGAATGTTAAATTGGTTACTTCTATGTCAACGTTCGCTGAAAGAATAAAGTACGTGTAATAAAGTAATTGCCAATCCTACAGACGAGTTATCGCGTTTTACAGCTGACCGGTCTTGAAAACACAGCGGCATAATGTTGTATCCGTCGGAAATTGTCGTCTTGGCTTAGATATTGGTCGATAGGTGTTGCAGCGCAACTCTGAGTGTAAATAAGCCATGCCCTAGGCAAGGAGGGGTTTAATACATTACCGTGATTCATTAGACCCAACAGACCAGTGTAAAATTATAGAACCATAAAATCTGTTTGCCTTGTAACCGACTGAATTATTAGGTAGACTGGTCTTTTGACGTGCAACATTTTGACAAGTAGCAAAAAGTATCGATTTAGGTCAGTCTGCGCGGACTGCGCAGACTGACCTGAATTGATACTTGTTGCAGTTGCATTGAACTCTTTCACAGGGCATGGTTCAAATGTACCCTGGCTCGATTGTGGTCGACAGTGGCCAAAAATCTCCGCTAGTTGTCGGAAGGGTTCCCCTGGCTCGATTGTGGTCGACAGTGGCCGAAAATCTCGGCTAGTTGTCGGAACTGTTCCCCTGGCTCGGTTGTAGTCGACAGTAGCCGAAAATCTCCGCTAGTTGTCGGAAGTGTTCCCTTGGCCCGGTTGTGATCTACAGTGGCCGAAAATCTCCGCTAGTTGTCGGAAGTGTTCCCGGCTCGGTTGTGATCTACAGTGGCCGACAATCACCGCTAGTTGTCGGAAGTGTTCTCTTGGCCCGGTTGTGATCTACAGTGGCCGACAATCTCCGCTAGTTGTCGGAAGTGTTCCCTTGGCCCGGTTGTGATCTACAGTGGCCGAAAATCTCCGCTATTTGTCGGAAGTGTTCCCGGCTCGGTTATGGTCAACAGTAGTCACTGTGCATCACAATGTAGTGGTCCCCAAAACACTATTTCAGTTATAATGCGGCGACCTTTACATGTTTTCCTACAGTTCCTTTACTAGGAATTCACACAGTATTTTTTCCAGCCAGCACCTGCTTTCCTACATGGCTATCGTCGGAAAAATGATCAGCGGTGAGTGAAGAATGAGTCTTGTCGTAATGATTATCATCATTGTTCGAAGAGAAACTTATAGATAGAGGATATTTGGTTTTTTTTTTTTTTCCGGTGAAAGATGGACACCATCTCCAGTGAATCGAGTGGACACCATCGGTAATATTTTCACGAGTGGCTGCGCCACTCGTGAAAATATTACCGATGGTGTTCACAAGATGAAATAAATTTCGATCTTTCACCGAAAAAAAAACAAATATTCTATTTATTTCATGCTTTTAACCCTTTCTGGGAGGAGCTTTATCAAAATTCAGTACAGTTCTTTTCCCTTATTCCCCGTGGCGTACCCCTCCCGCATAGCAACGTTACGTCAAGCGCGAGAAATATAAGGTATATGACGTCATATTTCCCATCTGTTTGTTATGCACGCTCAATTTACTTAGGCAACAAGAACGTGAAAATCGGTATTTTCGCTGGTAGTACCAGTGTAAGATCGAAAAATATTTTCACTGCCATTCCTCATATCCTACCGAAAAGCATGAAATAAAGCAAGGTATTTGAACCAGAGAGTCCCCTTGTCTCAAGCTATGTACGCTAACGACCATCTTTGCTTCTATTTTATTCAAAAGTTGCGACCTTGTTCTATTTTTATCAAAGATGAAATGTTATGAGCGATTTGATTTGTGCAGTTAGAGCTAGCTGCAATCAATGAAAATGCGTATCGGGGTAACGTCGAAAACAAGCTCGATCCGCCAAGGGTAGAGTAGCGTAGTGGATTGTCAGCCGTGGCTTGCGAAGATGCGTAGAGAGATGATATAGAAGTGAGCAAGAGAAGAGGACAGTTGTACTAAATAAAAGTATGGGAAAATGATAAAGGTGTAACTACTGTGTTTTAATTCTTCACCAAACAACCTCGTTTTTTACGACCCTGAGAAAGGCGGCTTTTTAAAAGATTGCGGAAAAAGGAGAAAGGTAGTATGAATTGTCTCCTTTCTCACAATGTTTTCTAGTCTTTCAGACAATATATTCTAACATTTAAGCCACTTTTTATCCATTGTCTGCAATGGTTTGAATTTGAACAAATCTAAAATTGCGTTGTTAGGCAGAAATAAAACTCGTCACATTGGACTATTCATTTCTTTAACCCTTTACCCCCATATGGCATATCTATGGCATCTCTAATTGACCCTAAATGACAGCAAAGATGAAACCGTTTCTTATGTGTAAATGACACGTTTTGATAGCATAGAAAACATTGTGACAAAAGGTGAAATTGCTCGTCACGAGCAATTTCACCTTTTGCCACAATGTTTTCCAAAGACTCCTACAAGCAATGTGTAGAAATGAGTATCTATGGAGTAAAGGGTTAAAGTGCATGTGCGTATCAGCGCCTATGTAGTTTATATATTACATTTGCTCCTTTAACCACAATGTTTTGAAAATCACTCTCTCTCGCTCTGAGACTAAAAAGAAAAATAAGATTATTTGGGAAAGGGTTGAATTGTCTATGCGTTCGAAGTGCTGAATAATGGGCGCGGCTTTTTCATGTGATGTATGTAGAAAATTATCTCCAATAAAACAAATCATTGTAACCCCTAGGCTGCAAAACTCGACTCAAATACCTTTTGCAGACAATGTAGATAAAGATCAGACTGCAGAAAACGTGCAGTGTGACCTTTATGTACATTGTCCGACAAGAAGATATCTTTCTTAAAAAAAATACCTTCTAAGTAATAAAATTTGGAGTTTAACTATAGGATTTAAAAGCCGAGCCCCTGTAACTCAGTCGGTAGCGTGCAGGACTTGAAAACGCGGGTCTAGGGTTTCATCCCTGGCCACTACCCCTGGCTCAGCTAATTTCTTTTGAAGGATTGATGGTAGTCAACGCGACAGGATTCATTCCTCTCCCTCCGCTGACCATTATTTCGAAGATGATCATGTGGGAAAGCAGCCAGTGGTTTGGAAAGAAAATTGTGCGACGTACTGGTAAAAAAAAACTCTAGGAAGGCATGGATAGGTGCACTGCCACGATATAACGGAAATAATGTTGAAAATGGCTAAAAACACCCTACAAATCAATCAACAATGAATCGCCTTTAAACTTTTAATCCGCTTATCCAATAGGATAAGGGTTAAGATATAGAGGATATTTGTTTTTTTCGGTGAAAGATCGAAATTTATTTCATCGAGTGGACACCATCGGTAATATTTTCACAAGTGGCGCAGCCACGAGTGAAAATATTACCGATGGTGTTCACGAGATGAAATAAATTTCGATCTTTCACCGAAAAAAACAAATATTCTATTTATTTCATGCTTTTTACCCTTTCTTGGGGGAGCTTTATCAAAATTCAGTACAGTTCTTTTGCCTTATTCCCCGTGGCGTACCCCTCCCGCATAGCAACGTTACGTCAAGCGCGAGAAATGTAAGGTATATGACGTCATATTTCCCATCTGGTTGTTAGGCACGCACAATTTACCTAGGCAACAAGAACGTGAAAATCGGTATTTTCACTGGTGGTACCAATGTAAGATCGAAAAATATTTTCACTGCCATTTCTCGATATCCTACCGGAAAGCATGAAATAACTGATCCTATTTTGCAAAATGTGCAGAATAACGTCACACTTTATAAGTATACTGCATTACCGTTTGGACTTGTCTTGGTTGATTAATTGATTGATGAGTGTCTTACGCCACTTTTAACATAATGTCGGCCATGTCAAGGTGCCAGCTCACATACTAAAATAATTCCTAGGTCTTACCAGTGCTTGGTTGAGAATCTGTGTTCATTTACCCAACGAAGCGCCAAGTTTCATTATCTCCCGCTAGATGGCATTCTATAAATACTCATCTATCTGATACGGGCATCCTGGGTACAGAACCGAACCACTTTCCTATGCGACAACCGTTACTTTGAATTCAAAACAAAAAAAAAAGGGTTTACCCAATAAAACGCTACCTCGCGCAATTCACTCAACTATGATCACCAGTTTAGAGAAATCTGTTGCTATTTAAGCAGGTCTCATTTCTCCTCAAACGTATTGATACGTAAAAGCTATTTTCAACACTGCTACTTTATAGAGCGTACAGTCAGACCGCTTTCGGGGCTAGTAGTGATGCGTCATATAAGACAGTCGAATCTTCGAAGAATATGACATGCGCAGACAACGGCCAAGTTTAGAAAAGGTAGAAAACCCTATGACAATAAAGAGCTAAACACATTTGAGGAAAGAGTCACAACACAAATTTGAGAATGTCCACAGAAGTGCGAAAGGACGAACGGATTGAAAGCCTGGTTCCAGTATACTCTTACGAACATGAAAATTTGCTACAAATGTATAGCTGAAATAGAAACCGCATCTGGCGGGGTTCGAACCCAGGCGGACAAATATCCTCGTTTTCCGACATAATCTATTCGTTTTTCGGCATGGCGTATCTATATAAACATATATTAAAAAAAGAAAACAGAAAAGCTATGATATCTCAACCTGTGAAAAAAATGGACTTTTACTGAAGACAAAGGCCAATATGAGACTGCAAACAATTTGCAGTATAATATGGAGTGCAACACGCGAAAAGGTGCATTCGGACATGTGCGTAAAGTGTCGTCCCGGATTAGCCTGCGCAGTCCGCGCAGGCTAATCCGAGACGGCACTTTACGACTACATTAGATTTTGTGCTACAGTAAACTTGCGTAAAACAGAAAATCACATAAAATCGGAAAGTGTCGTTTCGGATTAGCCTGTGCGGACGGCACAAGCTGATCCGAGACGACACTTTACGCAAATGTCCGAATGCACCTTTTCGCGTGTTGCACTCCATATTGGACGTATGTCGTCCTTTTTTGTTAGTCAAGCCTAAAACGGGAAAAGAAAAAAAAAATAGTTAAATAATTATATCGAAAGAGAATAAGTTTATTAATTAACGCTTGATGTATGGTAATTGACGTTGTTTTCTACATTATCTCAGTTTTATGGTGGCGACCAGTGCACCTTTATTTGCTTTCCTGGGGTCTGTTTTCTCTGTAATCCGCACAATATTCTTCTCAAGCCACTCGCTGCTTTCCCACATAAAGGTCCTTAAACGATGATTAATGTCAAGAGACGAATGAATCCTTTCGCAACGACTGCCAATCCTCTGAAGGACTTCGGCCGATATAGAGATTCGAGCTGGCGAGACCCTAAGCACAAGCCTTGCACGTTACAACGGACCTACCGGTTCTGGCTGCTTGAAAGAGTTATATACGCCTAAATGCATGTGACCCCATTAAAAACACTTTGGACGTAGAAAATACCATCGACGAGGATCTGTCTTAATTGGATACCGATTTATCATTTTGTTACATTTCACAACGTCATTTTCGTCTCTTTCTTCCTCCAAAAAAATGTGTGAAATTTCAAACAATAGAATAAACAGATGAAAGTTTTAAAAAGTCAATAACTTGAACCAGATCTATACACGAGTATGGATTGGAATAGTCTTGTGCTTTTCTGTGGTTTGATTGTTTCTATTGAAGGGCAATGTGAGTATAGATTTGCTTCTATAATGGTTGAGAAAAAAGATCAGTTTCATTCTTTTAAAATGATCGAATTTTGAAAATATGACCAACCCTTTAAAACTGCTAAATAAATCAAATGGAGAATTCGACGCTAAGCTTAAAAATAAATTCCTGCCTAAACATAACGTGTAAAAACGATGTAGTGGGAGTGAATAAGTCTACATGTAGTTTGGTTGACAATATTTTCTCTTTTTACCACAAAACTTTCCTACCGTTTCATAACCCAAATCGCATCATCTTTCAACAGTTTTAAAGCACGAATTAACAATATACATTACGTCGGTTTGCTTCCAAAACCTCGTAACTACAGCTGTAGTTACGAGGTTTTGGAAGCAAACCGACGATTAGCAGATTCAGCGGGATAACGTCTATCCACAAAATCAAGGACGAAATTCGACGTAATTGTGATGTCGATTATGAGACGCAAAAAACGTCAATTCGCATAATTACATTATTTAAGGCTGCAAAACATTAAGATCTGTAAAACGACACTTTACTTAGATTTGTCTCAGCAAAAGATTAGATATTAAAGTTTATTGTCTTTTGTTGTCGCTTATACAGCATAAGTATGAAAAGACCTGTTTCTAAAAGATGACATTAAATTAGATATCTACGTCCCAAAAACTTGAGGCGTATATATGTTTTTTACTAAGAAATAGAACGAAATTGCCTATAATTCTAACTCTTGGTTGGACCGAAAAAGTAGAATTCTCTGTCCGACAACTGGGAGCATTAAGAGTATTGACACCATTTGCAAGACTTTACGACAATTGCACAATTCTTTAGTCAAATATGCGTATGATTTCATGTGATAAATAGCAAATAGAAGGCTCAAGGCAAAATTTTTCTAACTAGGCTTTTTACAAATTTTTCAGAAGAGAGAAAAATTATTCATTTCTTTTATATGGGTTTTTTAAACCATTTCATCTACCAACGTGCCTGAAAGCACTTTTTAAACAACGTATACTTTTTTCTTTAAGAATTTTATTTAGATTTTATATTGCATTTTTCAACTTTCAACAATCAATAGAATCGCATTTAATTTGTCTTCTGCAAATGCTTGCAGTCAGAATATTGTTTTATGGTAAGGAATTCAAGACGTTTATTTAAATCAATTTTTTTCATTCAAAAATAGTCCTCACATGAGGGTGATATATTTAAATAGACTTGTTTCTTTTCATTTAACCACAAATCTAATAATATCTGTTTCAATGATAAAAAATGTATCATGTCAAATTTCAAATGATCATAACTGTTCAAATTATGTCCGTCAGGTAAACTCTATGAGAACTCCCGCCTTTGGTTATTACATGTTTAACTACTTATGTATGATGGGTCCACCTTTAGTAGTCGACTTTGCTTAGGCAGCGCTCTGAAAACCTGAGCTTGGATCGTGAAACAAGAAGGTTCTAATGTGGCCCATAGTTTTTGAAACTGGCTATATGAGCACGAATATTCAAATTAGCTCCCATCAAACTCAGCTAAATGACGTATTACCATCCAGGATCCATATTCACCAACCGTTCTTAAGAACATCTTCAGTCCTATTCTCCAGAATTTTACACATTTGAAAGTAATACAACATCCGATTGGCTAAACCATTTCGTTAATCTAATCAGATTATGCGTTTCTTCCAAATATTGAAATTCTTGGAGAATAAGAATGGTTGATGAATATATACCCAGGTCTTCTTGTTCAGATCTAGCCTTAGTCTATGTTAACAGATTCTGATATTATTTATCCGGCTAATTAACTGACCATAGAAACTGTGTCAAATATTATATCAAATATTATATCAGAAGACGTTTAACGGATCTAGTTGAAGATCTTTACTTTTTTACTTAATGGTGATCAAAACATTAATCTTATAGTAATGCAATTTGGTCACTATGAGTTTGAATTAGGTCAAAGACATGAGTATTCAAGTGTACAAATTTTCTCCATGAAATTATTGAATCTTTCTCACCAAAGGCTTAGAAAAGGGGCAGATACAATGGTTACACAGTTTAAAAGCAGTATTATTAAGATCAGATGCAAGATTTGTGATGTTGTCAAAGCCTAAAAGTTAAAAGTTTGAATTTGAACTTTTCAAGCTGGATTGAAGAGCAAATCTAAGATAAATTTAGTAAGAATAGTTTTGCAACAAGAATATCAACATTAATTTGAAGATAGAACAATTTATAAAAAAAATGTCCAAAACTAACTGGAGTATTACAAAAATATTTTAACATAACATGTATCTTAAGATTTTATTCCAATAGATTTAAAAAACCAACTATTTTTGACCAAAAAAAATGAGTAAGAATAGTTTCGCGTTGAAGCCTATAAGTAGAAATCAGTAAAATGGTGATAACATTTACTGGCTAAACAACAAAAGTGTTATCATTATTACTTTATTTCTTCCAAATCCAATGACAAATGCGGCCTTGGGTATAAATGTGGTTTTAACGTTAAGTTTTTTTAATTCTTTTAGATCTAGGATGTGAACTTATTTTGTTACAGTTGCTTAACACATTCAAAATCGATATATTTAGCACTTGATGTGATCACGGTGTTCATGACATCATTATCGTGAACCAGTCACGTCCATGACGTCAGTGCTTCGTCGAAGATGCATAAAAGCATATACGAGTACTTGACTCGTTATGGCATGAAGGGTCAGTGAAGCTGGCTCAACTCTCGGAAATCGACATTCAGCTCAACACCAGCCATGTTGAGCCAGCTCGACATTCCAGCTCAACGGCCAGCTCAATAGTAAAAATACTTATACATATGTTTCGATCATTGTCCGTTGAGTCAGCTCGACATTCCAGCTCAACCGCCATCTCAACAGCAAAAGTACATATATATGTCACAATCAAAGTCCGTTGAGCAAGCTCGACATTCCAGCTTAACCGCCAGCTCAACACTAAAAATACTTATACATATGTTTCTATCAATGTCCATTGAGCCAGCTCGACATTCCAGCTCAACCGCCAGCTCAACAGCAAAAATACATTATGTATATGTCACAATCAAAGTCCGTTGAGCCAGCTCGACATTCTAGCTCAACCGCCAGCTCAACAGTCAAAATATTTATACATATGTTTCTGTCAATGTCCGTTGAGCCCGCTCGACATTCCTGCTAAACCGCAAGCTCAACTGCAAAGATACTGATACATAATTTTCGATCAATGTCTCTTGAGCCAGCTCGACATTCCACCTTACAGGCCAGCGCAACAGCAAAAATACATATACATGTATACGTCATCATCAAAATCCGTTGAGCCAGCTCGACATTCCAGTTGAACCGCCAGCTCAATACAAATGTTTCGATAAATGTCTGTTGAACTAGCTCACATTCAAGCTCAACGGCCAGCTCAACAGCAAATATACATATATATGCCAAATTCAAAGTTCGTTGAGCCAGCTGTTGAGCTGGTGAATGAGCTGGACATACTTAAGTATTTTTGCTGTTAAGTTGGCGGTTGGGCTGAAATGTTGCGCTGGCTCAACGGACTTTGATTTTGATTTTGACAAATATAAGTATTTTTACTGTTGAGCTGGCAGTTGAGCTGAAATGTCGAGCTGGCTCAACGGGCTTTGATTTTGATATATATATATTTTTGCTGTTGAGCTGGAATATCGAGCTGGCTAACGTGTGTATAAGTATTTTTGCCGTTGAGCTGGCGGTTGAGCTGGAATGTCGAGCTGGCTCAACGGACTTTGATTTTGACATATATATGTGTTTTTGCTGTTGAGCTGTCGACTTAACGAACTTCGTTTTTGACGTACAGGTATTTTTACTGTTGAGCTGGCGGTTGAGCTGGAATGTCGAGCTGGCTCAACGGACTTTGATTTTGACATATATATGTATTTTTGCTGTTGAGCTGGCCGTTGACCCGGAAAGTCGAGGCTGGTGTTCAGATGAATGTCGATTACTGAGCGTTGACCCAACTTCACACACCCAATTATGCGACTTCTATGCCCAAATAAATCTTATAAGATAATAATTTACTGGGAAACTATACGAGGGCTGTCCCAAATTGTCGAAGACAATTCTATTTTTGATGGATCCCGATTTCAGATTTCAGTAAAATGTGCATGTTGTGTTAGTTGTTTGTGCATATTCCTGAAAATAAAATAAAAAATCAAGATTACAAATAGTATATATTTATGAAGTATATATGAATGGGATATCTAGCAAGGCACTTACCAAAATATAACTTGGTTTCATGAGCCTGCTACATCTTCACATGTCTTTAATTCCAAACTTGGGCATAATTGCGAGAAATCTTTCGTCGTGTATTAAAGTCATTAGATCTAACGCCGTTTAACTGAAGTATGATTACGTAATATCATTTTGAAAAAAAAAAAGGTACATGAATAAGCCTAGTATGGTGGTTAGTTCCAACATGCCGAAAATGGCGACGTCAAAGGAAATGGCTGTGCAACGGAATGTTATCGAAAACCGTGTACAATTACATATGACTCTTGCACGCTACAGAAAAAATAAAATCTGTGTCAGGATCTTTTGTAATTAAATGGCGCAAGAGATGTTTTTGACGGATAGACAGAAGCGCAAAGCCCTTCGGTCCAGACCTGGCACCCCTACACTTTGCTTTATTCCCCTATTAAAGTCCCATTTGCGAGGGCATAGATTCTAAAACTTCAATTAACTGCGACAGGAAACTTTGCGAGTGTTGTGCAATTGAAAAGGCAAGTGGTTTTAAGACATAAGGTAAGTGGTTCACAAGCCGCCGTAAGTCCATCGAGCAACATGGTACTTGGAAAAAAAATCTAGGGACGTCATGACCTTGGCACTTAATTGAAAAACAGCCCAAAACTTGATGTTCATGCAAATGTAAAACTGATATAAAATTTATCTGTAGGTAAAAGTTGTTACTGGAAAGAAATACAATTGTCCACCAATCAGGGGTCTTCGGCTTATTTGTATCATGTTTGTTCTCAACTGCCTCAACTGCTTTAAAAATCCGATGTAATAATTATACTTATAAATGGAATGAAACAAGCAAATAGATTTACATCTTATTCAAAGAAAATACTTGATGATAAGAAAAAAAAATCGAAATTAAAGAGAAAGGTGTCACATTTAAAGCCATGTCTTGGCAGTAATCCGTCATAGGCTACTAAACAGTCATAGCCTGATAAAAAAAATACTGTTTAACATAAATAACCAAAATAAAAAGTTTTTAAATATTTACATAATTAATTGGTCCAATAAATTACTTGAGAATATCTAATTTGTAAATTAACCTTAATATATGAACAATATCATACCAGTAAATGTCAGTTAACTTCGCACTAGACGATAAAAATTTAGACTTGTTCATATCAAAAACATTTGGAGAAACAAAATTAAATGTGGTGTGAATATTTCAACTTTGTCATTTGAACGGCCAGAGAACACAGTGGAAGAATGAGAAATTAGTGTTAACTGGCATTTCCTCCTTCTTCCAACAAGGTTTTCAAATGCCTTCTCTTTCAGATTCGCTAAACTCGAAATCATTTCGCAGAGGGTTGAAATGTGGATAAATAGAGTTTATTTGGTTAATGTGGGGAAATATTTGCCGAAAACGGGAAAGTTCCGCGAAAATAACGGGTGTAGTAAGGCACGAGTTATTTTCGCGGACCTTTTGCTTTTGAGGCAAATATTTCCCCAAATTAACCACAAGCTGATGAAATATATTATATGTTATATTTCCTCGGATTATTTTGTCAAAGAATGCCAATTTCAAAACGAGTGATCTCAAGTTAATTAACCAGAATTTCGGCAGAAGGATACTATTCACTGTGACGGGGAAATAATTCCCCACAGCTTAAATGACGTCATTTTTTACCCATAACATTTTTAAAAATAGACACATGAGATATAATATATCTAAAATATTTGTGGCGGTCTTGTTGAGACGTCATAATCACCATTATCTAAGAAGATCTGCTACATGTGTTAAAACGGGTATACTACAAGGGGGAAAAGTCGTTTGTTGGTGGTTTTATGTGTTAAACATGGTCTTAAGATATTTATTAATTAAGAAATAGTCTTCTTTTTGTTGTGGTTTATCGTTCATTATACCATGGCTGAGAGTTATAAGGCACAATGAATAATCCACAAGGGTGATAGCCAGAGTACTTTGATCATTGCGCCTCCTAACCCACAACGCGCTTTCTTAATTCGACAAACCACGATAGAAAGAAGACAATTTCGATTCTAACATGACCAACTCTTAATCAAAGGAAGACAAGTTCATAGCCTACTTAGGGTAAAAATGCGGATGCAGATTATATTCCCTTGAATAAACCACGGCTGTTCCTCATACTTACCAAAACACAACCCTACTGCCCAGTCGTTAATTTTAGAGAAAAAAAATCAATAAACCATCACACATCAAACTCAACATAAAAAAACCCTACCATTTCACCATTATATTTTCTCCTTTTCAAAATACAAAGAAGAATGTGTGTAATGTCGAAAATTAGAGTCGCAGTTACTTTGTGTGCGCTGAATATAACTCCATCCATTCCTAATACCATTTCTAATGCAACCCTCAACTTGAGCAGACGCTTGATATATTTACTAGTAATATCTTTTCTTTAAATACAAGAAAATGAAATTCCCCTCGATCTTTTGTGGAAAACATAAAAAATTTGCGCAAAATGATAATCTTTGGGGACGCAAATATGTATTGCAAGATGCAATTACATCTTTTAAACGAGTAAATATGAAAGTACTAAAGAAAAGCTTCATGTAGTAATAGTTGTCCAGGATCAGTGATCATGCATGGACAAAATTTAGTTTTGCTTCAAAGGGTGAACGATTTTGGTCTAAATCAAAGTCAGTGCTACCAAACAATAATATGTCAATATTTAAAGGATAAAACGCCCTTTCTGCTCGAAAAACAAGAATAACAAAAGTTTATAGACAGTCTACCCTTCATTTGATCTGTCTAAAAAGAGAAGACAATAAATGCAATGTTGTCAATCAAGGAAACGGTCCAACTTATTAAAATGAGAAAAAGCAAACTATTTACTAATTACAAACATGGCGAAATAATCAACAATCGTCAACGACTATTTAATTAGAAAGAAAGAAGCTAAGAAACAAAGAAAGATTCGGATTTAATCGAGGGAATGTTAAGAAAACGATTTACGTTGCAAAATATAGTGCTGATATTATAGTGGCCTTGTCATCTTGTCATAATAATTTCTCTCAAACTCGTCAAATAAAATTGATTGTTTTAAAACACCACCATCATGCTTAAAAACATGCACGTTAAAATCATGCAATTGGATTAAAACGTATTTTTTTAAATAAAATGACTGAAATAACGAGGTGTAATTACAATTATTTTTGTAATTGCGAGAGACATTTAAACAGTGGGGGCAATAAGAATTGAATAATTATGACAAATCTAATTGTGTATTCTTTTTTTAAACGCTTTATAAATACTATAATGTATATCTTCCTCTCCTCCTTTCTTCCCTCGCTGTCTCTTTCTCTCTCTATGACACATTTTAATTCAAATGCTAAAACAATAGTGGAAAACACAATTTGAACTTATACATACATATTTGTACAAAATCACCGTCACAAGGCAAAGCAGTATTTTGTCGCAATGTTTTGCAAAGTTTTAATGCTTATTCTGTTAAACAAGCGAAATGAAACTTTCAATCGGATGGTAAAAACCGAAATTTGACACGTCAGAAGTATTTTAACCCTTTCCCAAACGACAAACTTTTGGACTACACCTCATTGAAAGCATTTGCAGTCGACAATTCAACTCTTGCTGAAAAGATGATTTATGTCTATGATAGGGTAAAAAACATCACGGAAAAGGAGAAAATGCTGGTAACCAGCATTTTCTCCTTTTCCCATAATGTTTACAAAAGGCTACTATTCCAGTCCCGTGAAAACCAGGGATTGTTTGAGAAAGGGTTAAGGGAACCATATCTTTCTTAACGTACAGTGTAAATTCAAGATCAGAACTAATCTGGACTTCGGAGAGCCGCGCTTAGAACCCTGAGGGTTGAAATTTATGACAAAAGAGAAAACAAAAACAGGGAAGAAGTGACGTACATTTTGTGATAAATAAAATAAAACACAAAGAAAATGAGGACTTACTGTATAATATCGACTTAATAGGCACCGTTGCCAAACAAATTGCATTAAAGGCTTAAGTCTGTAAAAAAAATGGCAAAAATGCAGACATTTTAGACGTGACACGTGGAACTTGTCCGTGATAGTAATGCCGCTTTTTTTTTTAAAACCGTTTTAAATCATGACGTACACCGCCCTTTTGACATATATAGAAAATTGAGTTACATTGTCTTGATGTCTGTTTTATCTCACTTGTAGTTCGAGACTGGGACCAGCCATGGCGTCGACAGTGGGGAACTGGGGACATGGACCGAGATTCAATCGACAGTCTTCGTTCCAGGGCTCCTTTACGAAGAGGCGGTGTTTCTTGGGACTTATCAGACAGAATAGATGACATTCAGGGTGATATCAATGACAGAAGAGAATCAGTCATTGGTGACACGCAGGACACATTGAGAGACGTTTTAGATTCGGTAAATGATGTAGTAGATTCTAAACGAGGTAGATTACAACAACGTGCATTTACCGGTCTTCGCGGTTTGAGAGGTTTAGTTGAAGATGGATTTGATCGTATTTCAGACATACGAGATAACAGGCGGGATAGGGCAAATGATATTATTGAAAATGTGAGAGACGGAGTTGGAAATCTGGCTGATAGAATGCAGGATAGGAGAGAAAATATCGCTGAAAATATTAGAAACGTGAGAGAAAATATCGCTGACAACGTTCGAGATGTAGTTTCAGAAAATATAGATGAGAAAAGTGCAAATGTTGTCATCGACTTAAGATCAAATGAAGATAGATTTGACAGTGGTACTCAAGACGACAGAAGAGATAAAGTGGATGATAAAGTTGACGATGCACGAGATAGAATAGAAACTGTTATTGAAAACGTAAGAGATCATACTGACGACAACATGCACCATGACGATCATGATCATGACCATCATGATCACGATCATGATCACCATGACGACAACGATGATGATGACGATGATGATAACGACGACGATAATGATAATGATAATGACGATGATGATAAAAATGATGATGGAACAGACTGGTTGGAAGAAATAGTTGAAAAAGAGCTGGATAATTCGCGACTATTTCCTAATGAATTCGAGAGTGACGATGATGGTGACGATGATAATGTATTTGAATTCTGGGAAATGTTTCGGAACAGCGGGTATAGAAACAATCCAAGATCTCGTATTTACCCCGAATTCCTTTTTGGTGGCAATTCTGGACGAAGGCGAGCAACTACAGCCATTCTTTCACAGCTTTTTTCTAGAACAACTGGTCGTTTCGGACAAAGGAGAAATCTTCCTGGTTTTGGAGCAAACGCGATCTCTAGACAGCAATTATGGTATCCAAGAAGGTACCCCACCAGTACACAAGTAAGACAACAGCAAAGCCAAATAGCAGGAAATAGACTCGGGTCGAGGATACAGGTGGGGCAACAGTTGCGCAACAGATTTCTGCAAAACAACAGGTGGAGGTTTGATGATGAAGATTGGAGACGGGAATCTAGATTCCGTGAAGACAGAGACGATGATGATTCAGATTTTCGAACTGGCATTCGGTCAAACAGATGGAACTATCATCGTAGAAACAGAAGACGATTTGATTTTCGCAGAGAAGATTTTGAGGACAGAGACGAACGTGACGAGATAGAAAGATCAGATATCTATAGAAGTAGAATAGGGAACCGGTACAGGCGTAGAAACAGATGGGACGATGGCCGACGAGTCGATAGATTGAGGTATAGTAACAGAGAATGGGATGATGACCATGATGACCGTAGATACAGGTGGGATACTTCTTACAGGCGGGGAAGACGAAGTGATTATGAAAGATCTGCTCCTCGATGGAGATCCAGGATGCGGGACTCTGATGATGATGATAATGATGACTTTGAAAGACAAAGATTTAGATTTACTCGAGGCAGAGGGGGCTACAGACAACCACGATACACGGGTAGGAGATCCCCTTTTGATTACGCAACAGGTTCAAGATTCATGGGTGGTTCTATGCCAGGGAGACGGCCTCGAGACAGAGCATCTACATACCGAGGTGACTTTCGAACATTTGATTCAGATGACAGGGAAAGCTTTAGAAGACCTTTCTCTTTCCGACCCCCTTTCTATCGTTTTAGATGATTCTAAGTAAACTGTTATTATAATTTTACACATCTATCTGTATTTGTTCCATTATTTAGATTTGCTCGTCCTTACTTAACCCTTTACCACACAATGATGACTTTTGACGACCCTATGAAAGAAACCTTTTGAAAATATTGCGCGAAAAAAAGAAAATGTTGGTAACCTGCATTTTCTCCTTTTCCCACAATGTTTTCTACCCTTACCCAATCAAATTTCGATTTTTCAGTCACATTTATTTTGTCGTCTGCATAGGATTAACCACCAGTTTAACAGCAGCAATATATGTATATATATATGTCAAAATCAAAGTCCGTTGAGCCAGCTGGACATTCCACCTCAGCCGCCAGCTCAATTGTTAAAATACTCATACATATGTTTCGATCAATGTCCATTGAGCCAGCTCGACATTCAAGCTCAACAGCCCGCTCAACAGCAAAAATATATATATTTGTCATAAGCAAAGTCCAATGAGCTAGCTCGACATTCCAACTCAACCGCCAGCTCAACAATAAAAATACTTATACACATGTTTCAATCAAAGTCCGTTGAGCCAGCTCGACATTCCAGCTCAAGGGCCAGCTCAACAACAAAAATACTAGATCCATGTCCGTTGAGTCAACTCGACATTCCAGCTTTAACCACCAGCTCAACAGCAAAAATACATATATATGTCAAAAGCAAAGTCCAATGAGCCAGCTCGACATTCTACAACTCAATCGCCATCTCAACAGTAAAACTACTTATACATATGTTTCAATCAATGTCCGTTGAGCCAACTCGAAATTCAAGCTGAACAGCCAGCTCAACAGCAAAAATACATATGTCAAAATCAAAGTCAGTTGAGCCAGCTCGACTTTCCAGCTCAACCGCCAGCTCAACAGTAAAACTACTTATACATATGCTTTGATCAATGTCTGTTGAGCCACCTCGAAATTTCAACTCAACGACCAGCCCAACAGCAAAAATACATATATATGTCAAAACCAAAAGTCCGTTGATCCAACCGCCAGCTCAACAGTAAAAAGACTTATACATATGCAAAATGAATCTAGTATTTTTGCTATTGAGGTCGAATATCGAGCTGGCCCAACGGACTTTGATTTTGACATATATATGTATTTTTGCTGTTGGGCTGGAATGTCGAGCTGCCTCAACGGACATTGATCAAAACATATGTATAATTATTTTTACTGTTGAGTTGGCAGTTGAGCTGGAATGTCGAGCTAGCTCAACGGACTTTGATTTTCACATAAATATGCATATATTTGTATTTTTGCTGTTGAGCTGGTGGTTAAGCTGGAATGTCGAACTGGCTCAACGTACATTGATTGTAACATCTGTATAAGTATTTTTACTGTTGAGCTGACTGTGGAGCTGGAATGTCGAGCTGGCTTCATGGACATGGATCTTGTAATTTTGCTGTTGAGCTGGCGATTGATCTGGCTCGAAATAACAGACTGATACTGAAATGGTATTAAAAGAAAATGTTGGGAAACAAAGAAAATGCTGAGTAGCAATTTCTCCTTTTCCTACCACGCTTGCAGACGACAATTCAAAGTGGCTCAAATTGTGTAGTTTGTCTTTGAAAGAGTAAAAAAAAACACTGTGGGAAAAGGAGAAAATGCTGGTTTCCAGCATTTTCTCCTTTTCCTACATTGTTTTTAATAGACTTCCTTCTCTTGGTTGTTAGAACTTGAGACTGTTTTGGTAATGCGATGACAGAGAACAATGGCTGAAGCTCGATTTATTTTTCTCTTCCTTCGCGTGTCTCTTCCATGCTGCTGTAGGTTAGGGATAGTTAAACTGTGGATAAAAACTTAAACTAATCAACTGAAAAAAGTGACAATAGAGAATACTTAACAATTTATTCACCGTATGATAGGTTTTTAATACTTTACATAAACAAAATATAGTTCTCTCTTTGTCTGCTAGATTATCGAGTAAAGAAAGTTTTCGATCAGTAAAAAAGAAAACAAAACTGACATTTTAGATTGTAACAGTGTAGATTTTTGCTGTTCACGTGATTTTCTCTTGATAAAAACTGCTGATGGCGAAGTTCCCATAGCTGCAAAGATTCTATCAAAAGTTCATTTAGCCAACGCTTTGGAAACTGTAGGAGAAGAAAACACAAAAGGGGGTCAATGGAAGGCCAGTCTGGCAATCATATAGACAGACAAACTGACTCCAGGTTACCCCTGTACATTATTAGTTGTATGGTGTCAGGTGGCAGGGGACTTGGAAACTTGTTCACGTCTGTGGCTAATCATATCGCCCCGTGCCAAAGGCGAGACGTCGACATGATTTACCACAGCCGTGAACAAGTTTCCTTGTCCCCTTCCACCTGACACCGTACATCGATTTTTTTTTTTTTATTAAAAGACCACTAGAGATGTAACCCTTTAATGAACCTTGTAAACAAAGTGTGAAAATAACACAAGATATTGGTGAAAGTGTGGAATAAGTCAAACGAACACGATATAGAGCGAACTGCAAAAGGACGAAGGGGATCAAGGCCGAACATCAGAAAAATGACGTCAAAGCAAAAATGTCAAACTGCGTAGTTCATACATCATTGAAATTTACAATGTTGATAATTTTTCCGGTATTTTTGTCATGATACGCGACCAACTGAGAAAAGAGGGCCTGCACGTGTATAACTCTTTCTCCTTTACTAGGTTGCCCTTAGCTTTATGAGTCTGCAGCACACAACATTAGAAAACATTGATGTCAAAAGGAGAAACTTCCCCTAATGATCGATTCCTCTTTTTCACACAACGATTTCTTATCCATCAAAGAACTATGACACATGAATAGATCTATCAGGTTTTGGTTTTAGCGTCTGCAAATGCGTCAAATTCAGAAGAGTCTAAAATTAGTCCTTTTGAAATGGCTATTAAATACTAACATGGGTAGATATATTACATTTATATGGTATGAACTGGTTTATTGTGACTAACAAACTTGATTCTTATAAATATCTTTGTATTATTGAAAAAAAAATGAGATAATTTACTTCGTAGAATGTCTGTCTTTGACAAATCCTACATATACTCATTAGTTAGTGCTCCGACGACAAACTTAAAATGTATTTTCTTAAAAAACAAGGCTAGTGACCTATTTGTTTTAAGCCTGATTCTTCTAGTTTAGTACCTGAATATTATTTGAAGAAAAAATAAGGAAAAAATTGAATGATAGAACATTTTTTTCCCAAAAATATATGTTTTAGCCATAAGTTAAGGGTTTTTTTCTGAATGTTGATACACAATATACTCTTAATTATTATTATTTTCATTAAATTTGATGTTTCACCAGTACAATGAGATAAAATTTGCTTATGATTAATGTCATTCAAAAATATATAATTGTCCCAAAGCCGGTGACCCCCTCTTTTATCTCCTGTTTTTGTAGATCAGATAATAAACTATCACCAGACAAAGTTTCATGAAATTCTGTATGTTTTGAAAAAATGGTGAAATTGCAGCGATCGTCTTTAAATATCAGACTTACAATATCCATATTTTTAAATATTAAATAATTATGTCTGCAATTTGTCCTCCTCCTCTTTTGTTTACATTTGCCAGTTTTTTATCTTTAAGTCACGCTTTCTCGTAGAAAGGTTAATCATAAATACATGCATGTGAAAACAGTGCGACAGAAGAAATTGTTGTTCATTATGCTGATTTCAGCAAGAGTCTGTTGCATGGCGACAAAGAAAGTCGTCTTCTGTCAAAGAATCGAAGAGTCTTAGATGAGGGCAGAGTACAACAATTTATCCCTTTACAAAATAGCACCCTAGCATAGACAACTCTGAAGAGGTAGACTTTTTGAAAGCATTGTAGGAAAATGAGAAAATGCAGGTACCTGCATTTTCTCATTTTCCCACAATAATTTCTATCCTTTCGAGACGACTCCAATCGATGAGACATACTCAGTCTGTCGCCTGCAAAAAGTTTTCAATTTGAATGAGCCTAAAATTGATTCTATTAATTCAGTATAATTAAAGCGATAAGAAATTGGTTGCGGAAGGAATCGTTTTAATGATTTGTACAAACTGGGGGAAACACTTTCGGTCATTATCGTTAGGAAATTGACCATGTGAATACGACAATAATGTTTAGAGTCAATAATTACCCTTTATCAAACAATCCCGAATTTGAAAGCCCATGAGTAAAAATAAAGCCTTTAAAAAATATATTGGAAAAAGAAGGAGAAAATAAAAATATATTGGAAAAAGAAGGAGAAAATGATGGCCAGTAACCAGCATTTCTCCTATTCCCACAATGCTTTATAAACGATCCTTGACAAATTCCATCATTTCAGTCATGTTTGAAATGTAGTCTGCAAATGCTTTCAGTTTGGAAAAGGTTAGGATATTGTCAAGTGGAATAGAATTAGAGTATTGTACCGTTTGAGGGATCATAAGCAGGAGGATTTGGACGTAAACACGTAAGATATCTTACTTCCAATTTAAATTTCATTTTTTTAAATTTTTATTAAGGAAATGTTTATCCCCTATTTTTCATTGATTTTTTCGGAAAAAAATGCCTTTAGATAAAAAAAAACTATTTTCACAGGACCAATTTCTGTAATATTATATTCATAAAGGGAAAAAAAGTCGGTTTGTATTACTTTTACCATATCTTAATGGGCTTGTTTTGAGGGGGTTTTTTTTCAGCCGAACTATCTTAAACTTGCCACATTTTCTCTCCCTTTTAAAATACTGTTTGCAAATAAGTAACTTTTACATGAATTTACTCTTAATATTGATATCAGGTCTAATTTCATGTGACAATGACTACGTACAGGACTAATGAATTATTTGTTCTCTTCTGTTCTGTCCTAACTTTACCTGTTTTTTTTTTTTTTTTTTTTTTGTTTTGTTTTGTTTTTAACAATGTGTACTCAGAACAAGTAGGGAAGACAAACACTTATTGATTCAACAATGTTTTTGGAAAACAAATTAAAGGAACTATTAAATGTTTAAAAATCGTAACCTGCATAATATTTGATAAAATTAAAAAAAAGGTACTTGTTCACTGAATTACAATTCGTTATGATAACTCGTAAAACAACTTATAAAAATTATAAGGGGAATATGCTGTAAAATTTTAATGAATCTGAAAAAATAAATAATGATTTCATAAAAAAAAAATAAAATAAAATATTCTGCTATATGATACATATGGAAATACTCTACATAATGGACGAAAATTATATTCTATAAAAACATTGAAAATAAAATATTCGAGCAAAAGAATGGGGAAAATTTGTCACAATTTCTGTTGGATTACAGAAAAAGAATATTCCAAAAAAAGAAAGAATCTTTCGTCAGAAATTCATAACACAAAAAACACCGTAACAATAACAAAAACCCCGAAACTTGAAATTTCAAATCAATATGGTAGACGAGCTCTGTGATGCATTACACCAAGCAAGTCACATGATTATGGATCCATACAACCATACAACCCATCTTGTCCAACAACCTAACGAGTTAGAATACTGAACCTTACAAGTTGCACGGTCAGGTGGCAGGGGACTTGGAAAACTTGTTCAGAGCTGTGGTTAATCATGTCGCCCCGAGTCGGTGGCAGGGGACTTGGAAACTTGTTCACGGCTGTGGTAAATCATGTCGCCACCTCGCCGGCGAGGTGGCGACATGATTCACCACAGCCGTGGACAAGTTTCCAAGCTCCCTGCCACCTGACCGTACAACGAATTTATTATTCTGCAAAGTTTTACTCTTTCAAAGCGCGTTAAGCGAAATTTTCCTGTTTTTATAATTTCATGAATAAAGTATGCTGACGAAAAAAAAATTCCTTCTGAGTGCCCCAATTCAATGAAAACTGGCGTCACTGGACACTGACGTCACTAAAACTTGTAGCTTGGTGCATAAATGTGCAGTCTGATGATTGATCGATGCCACCATTTTTGATGTTGTGTTTCACGTGTAGTGATGTTTACAGGGCACTCAAAAGGGAAACTGGTTTTACGTGTTTTTTTGCCAGGGAACATGATATATGTTCCCGGCATGTTACCCAATCAGATCACGTGAAATTTCTCTGCAGTATAATAAATTGAGTCAGAATGCAGAAAATTTACCAGAAACATCGACACAGCTCAGCCTGTGTGGACTGCAATGGATGTTTTGGCTTTTCCAGATAAATTAACCCTCTTTTTCAAAGGCAGGGCTCAAAATGTCACAGCCTTTTGCCGCAAGGAACGTAAGCGGACATTGTTAAAATAACAAAAATATAAAAATGCGGCAAGCTTCTGCAATTGTTATTCCTGTCTCTGTACAAAATGGCACAATTTTAAACTTGCCCAAAATATTGAAAGATCAATCTTATAAAAGTCTTTCTGTGATCCTGAAAAAATTATGGGCATTAATCAAGGTGATATGATTAACCTTATGTCCTTTCTTTGGCTTGCCATTGTAAATGAAACTAGTTGTCATTTTTGGGGTATTTTTGTTTTCAAGTCAACGTTCATTGCTCTTACACGTAAAAAAGGGAAACTGGAAAATGTACAGTATTAGTTGTACGGTCAGGTGGCAGGGGACATGAAAACTTATTCACGGCTGTGGTTAATCATGTCGCCCCGAGCCGAAGAAGGCGTGAACAAGTTTCCAAGTCACCTGCCACCTGACACCGTACAACGAATTTATTATACTGCAAAATTTTACCTTTTCAAAGCGCGTAAAGCGAAATTTTCCTGTTTAAAGTCTCACGAATCGAGTATGCTGACGAAATAGAAATTCCCTCCTGAGTGCCCCAGTTCAATGAAAACTGACGTCACTGGAGCCTGACGTCACCAAGACGTGCAGTTTGGTGCATAAATGTGCAGTCTGGTGGTTGATCGACGCCGCCATTTTGGATGTTGTGTTGCTAGTTTAGTGATATTTACGGGGCACTCAAGAGGAAAAGTGGCTTTACGTGGTTTTTGCCAAGGTACATGATATATATGTTTCCGTCATGTTAACCAATCAGATCACGAGAAATTTCTTTGCAGTATTATAATATTTTATCTGTATGATAGAACGAAAGCGACCTACACTGAGGGTTACATTTGTCCATATCGTCCATCAAAGCAGTCAGTGTGATCAAATATCAGTCTGTATGTTCTGATCAGTAGACATCCGATCTTTGATCTACAGTGATCGCAAAGGTAATTTTTAGTAATGAAAGGCGCCCTAACTCTAATGATGTGAAAAAAAAAAACACTTTGGAAGTAGGAGCGATTAATTATCATAAGCATTATCTGCTTTTCCCACGGTCTTTCGAAAGTTGCCCACTGGAAAGAATGAAGATTATAAGCCATGTTCTTTGAAAGGGGGGGGGGGGGGGGGGGGGAGGGCTTAAGGCATCTGTTAGAAAGAGTATCTATCGATGTCGGCCTGCCCAGCTTCAGCATGCTAACCTGAGTCGAAACCGTTTGCTTTCGGTGATTTTTTTTTTAAATGCACAAGGACCATAATACGTGATGTTTCTGTCCAATTTTATGGATTATAATTATGTGATTGCTGTCATGGTATGACGCAGACACGGAGATACATTTTTATTTTTTAACGTGAAAAACACTTTGGTATAAGGAGCGACTGCTTTTAATTTATAAGCAGTACCTTTTTTTCCTACAATATTTCCAAAAGTGCCTATAACAAGCAGAGTTCCAGATTAAGGTAGTAAATTTGATTTCAAAGTCGAAAATATCGATTATTCTCCACTAAACCCTATATTGTGGGTACTCATTAGAATTGTCTCATCGAGACAATTCTAATGAGTACCCACAACATAGGGTTTGGAAGAAAATTAATGGATTTAGAATACCATCACTCCTACCTATCTAGAGCTCCAGACAAGGACAGAAACATGTGAAATGGGTTCCTTATCAAGATAAGGCCCAATTAAAAGCTCTCAATTTACACGAGCGAACAAATATAATCAAATAAAGTGAAACATAAGACTGTTATCGAAACTCATTTACACATTGTGGGCTCTAAATAGTGAGTAATGGGACACTTTTGGAATTAGTATGGCATGAAAATAAATGGCTCGGGAAGATAACTTTATATTTTCCTTTTGCCTGATTATTTTTCATGAATAACCTTTACTCATCTTGATTTAATACTTATAATTTAAGCTACCGTCAGTAGTACTTTTAATTTAAGCACCTTTTTTTTTTAATTTTCTGTTTGATGCCTGCTTCGGGAGAGGTCAATAGAAGTATTTTGATTTGAAAAATAATGTATGTGTTCGAGACTTATTGTAATAACTAAAACATAAAAAGAAAATAAGTCATAAAATTTTCGCTTCAATTATTTGAAATCAATACATTTAAAATTCTAAAATTTCCCTTTTGAACCTTAGACCAAACAACCCTGTCTTCAACCTTAGAGATAATGTGGGCTTTTTTTTTTTTTTTTTCTTTTTTGAAAAAAAAAAGAAAAAAAGAAACGTTGTAAGAAAAGGAGAAAATGCTTCTGATCGCTATTTCGTCGTATTCTCACAATTTGGATGAACCTAAAATCTTATCATCTAAGAACGGGTCAACCTCTATCCTGCAGAATTTTCAAAATGGAACATTCCAGTTGAAAGTAAAAATCCACATTTTGCTATTTTAAAGTTTATTTTTTTTTATTTGAGATATCTCCTTATCTCAATGGAGACAATGGAGATCCAAGATCAGACTGCACAGAACGTGCAGTCTGATCTTGATCTACATTGCCAGTGAGTTGCGTTCAGCAGCCTAAAGAATAACTGATGAGAGCGCTGAAACACACGAATACACTTATTATACAATGAATATAAAAAGTATCAATATACAATACGCGGTTCTGATAAATGGTTGTGCCACAAACGTGATATCGCTGTCGGAACCAACTTGATATCTATTTGCCCTTAATAGGCTGGACATTATTTTAAAACCCTTTTCCAAACAATCCCTGGTTTTTACGACCCTGACATAGAAGCCTTTTGAAAACATTGTTGGAAAAGGAGAAAATGCTGGTAACCAGCATTTTCTCCTTTTCCCACAATGTTTTCTATGCTGCTGTAAACAAATTTCAACTTTTGAGCTATGTTTATTTTGTCGTCTGTAAGTGCTTTCAATTTGGACCAGTCTAAAATTTTGTCGTTTGGGAAAGGGTTAATAGTTGTATGGTCAGTTGGAAGGGGACTTGCAAACTTGTTCACGGCTGTGGTGAATCATGCCGCCCCGAGCCTCTTCGGCATACAGTTTCCTTTAACTCGTTTGTGTGCTGGGAGCAACTCAAGAACCTTCAGCAGACAGTGCAGATTAAGATCAGATTGCACAGAATGTGCAGTCTGAACTTGGATCTACAATGCCCTATATGGAGATATATTCCGGAAAAGAAAAGGAATTAGCAACTTTTGGGTTTTTTACTTTGGGCAGTAAAGTTTTCACTTAATTTATATAGCAAGTTAACTCTTTTCCAAACGACAAAATTTTGTACTGGTCCAAATTGAAAGCATTTCCAGACTAAAAATAAATGTAAGTTAAAGATTGAAATATATTTTTAGAAGGATAGAAAACATTGTGGGAAAAAGGAGAAAAGGAGATATATTCCGGAAAAGAAAAGGAATTAGCAACTTTTGGGTTTTTTACTTTGGGCAGTAAAGTTTTCACTTAATTTATATAGCAAGTTAACTCTTTTCCAAACGACAAAATTTTGTACAGGTCCAAATTGAAAGCATTTCCAGACTAAAAATAAATGTAAGTTAAAGATTGAAATATATTTTTTGAAGGATAGAAAACATTGTGGGAAAAGGGGAAAATGCTGGTTACCAGCATTTTCTCCTTTTCCCACAATGTTTTCAAAAGGCTTCTTTCTCAAGGTTGTTAAAAATCGGGATTGTGTGGTAAAGGGTTAAAAGTTAACATTCAGAAAAAGAAAAAAAATCGTCTTAGTTCACAATTTAAATTGTATAATGAGAAAGAAATATGACATAAATTGAAGGAACGGGATCTGCTCAACTATAACAATAGAACCATGTCAAAATTTACATTGAGTCATCAATTATAAAACTGAAAAAGTTTAACCCATTACCACACAATCCCTACTTTTGACGCCCCTGAGAAAGAAGCCTTTAGAAAACATTGTGGGAAAAGGAGAAAATGCTGGTTCTCCTTTTCCCACAATGTTTTCTACTCTTCACAAAAGAAATTTCAAAAATTCAGTCACTTTTACTTTGTCGTCTGCAAACGCTTTCAATTTGGACAAGCCTAAAATTTTGTCGTTCGGTAATGAGTTAAATGAAGCCCTGTATCAACAAATAAAACCTGATATCGGATAGTAATAAATATTGACTCAACGGTGTCTCAATTGCAGGGCAAAATTTCTATCGTCAATCTTGTTTCCTCAATCGTCATCTCTTTATTTCTGCTAAACTTTATCCTGTAATAGCAATTTAAATATAACTTCCAAGTTGATAGTAAAAACAAGATTATTTCATGCTTTCCGGTAGGATATCGAGAAAAAGCAGTGAAAATATTTTTCGATCTTACATTGGTACCACCAGTGAAAATACCGATTTTCACGTTCTTGTTGCCTAGGTAAATTGCGCGTGCCTAACAACCAGATGGGAAATATGACGTCATATACCTTACATTTCTCGCGCTTGACGTGACGTTGCTATGCGGGAGGGGTAGGCCACGGGGGAACAAGGGAAAAGAACTGTACTGAATTTTGATAAAGCTCCTCCCAGAAAGGGTTAAAAGCATGAAATAAATAGAATATTTGATTTTTTAGGTGAAAGATTGAAATTTATTTCATCTCGTGAACACCATCGGTTATATTTTCACTCGTGGCTGCGCCACTCGTGAAAGTATTACCGATGGTGTCCACTCGATGAAATAAATTTCGATCTATCCCGGAAAAAGACAAATATCCTCTATGTAATACGCTCGTTTATGACCAATCACGCAAAAAGGACCATCTGGGAATTCTGTACATCAATTAGATAAAAACAGATCAACGATAGTGCAGGTCAATTTAATTTGATAATTCAAAAAATGATTGTATAACAAGGTACAATGACCACGTTTCATACAGAAGATGTCATTAAAGCGAAAAGCGTCAACCTTGGTCACCCTGCGGAATTCGCGCAGTGTGACCAGGGTTGACACTTTTCGCAGTTCCCAGAAGGTCCCTTTTTTGCGTGATGCGTCACATTATTTCAAGCTTGTGTTTTGAAGAAAAATATCCACTTATCGGACAATGTAGATCCAAGACCAGACTCCACATTATGTGCAGTCTGGTCTTGAATCTACACTGTCCGTCACAGGTCATTGAGTCGGGCTCAACAAGGTAAGGTTTCATATACATGTATATCGTGCTCATGTATTTCACCGTTACAATGCCTCTCAAAATTTTGTACACGAACATCAGATTTGATTCTGTGTTCAAGAATTATCTCCCTGATACGGTTCCACTCATATGGAGAGAGAAAGTACCAAACAATTTGACAAAAGACCATTTGATATGGATACATACTAAATATTAATGCTCAAGGCTTTATGTTTGTATAAAACAAGACATCCATATAACACTTTATGTAGATCTAACTCTATTATCTTTCGCTCGGTGACATTTTTCAGATATACATTTTGTACTTCTATCTGATTTGGGCATTCTGGGTACAGAACCGGACTGTTTTTTCAAAACGAAAGCCGTTACTTTGAATTTCAAAATAAATGTTTACTAGATAAAACGCTATCTGGTTCAATTCATTCAGCTGTGGCCATTTTGCATATAACCGATGCATCGGCTATTAACGTAGTGGACCCGTAATAGAAAACAGCTATTTCCATTGTAATATTATGCTACAAATTTTGCTAATTTTAAAAATGAGTACTATTTCAATACTTTCACCGAGCCACCTTTCCCTTTTTGTCCTTCCTAGAATTATCATTTTTTTCGGTGAAAGATCGAAATTTATTTCATCGAGTGGACACCATCGGTAATATTTACACAAGTGGTGCAGCCACGAGTGAAAATATTACCGATGGTGTTCAAGAGATGAAATAAATTTCGATCTTTCACCGAAAAAAAAAATCTATTTATTTGATTCTTTTAACTCTTTCTGGGAGGAGCTTTATCAAAATCCAGTATAGTTCTTTTCCATTATTCCCGGTGGCGTACCTCTCCAGCATAGCAACGCATTAAATTATTACGTCAAGCGCGAGAAATGTAAGGTAAAGGACGGCATATTTCCCATCTGGTTGCAAGGCACGCGCAATTTACTTTGGCAACAAGAACGTGAAAATCGGTATTTTCACTGGTGGTACCAGTGTAAGATCGAAAAATATCTTCACTGCTGTTTCTCGATATCCTACCGAAAAGCATGAAATAATGATATTTATTAATGCACACGTTTGTAATGCGTGCCAGGTCAAATTTTCGAAGAATATGAAATGTGCAGACAACACTAAAAGTTAGTCGACCCGCCAAAGATTGGGTCAATGTTACTCTCCTTGCGGATCGTCGACAGTCCGCCGAATGCTAGCGGCTCAATATAATGAACAATTCACGACTACCGGTCTATAAGTGTAACTGAATTTATAAAGAGGAAAAAAGGTACAGCGATTTTTCATTGACATAATGTGTTTCAATAGCAAAAGTTTAGATGCCCACTTTTAGACATCCGGTTAACGCCACTGAGTCCGCCAATCAATTTTGTGATAGGTTTGTTCCTCATCATAATTGTTTTCGTTTCAAATTATGGCGCTGGTACAAAATATTTCGTAAAGACATTTGGAATAGAATGCAAAGGTCACTGCCTTAATTAAGGCCCCTAACTACTGAACTAGGTGCCGTAGACCTAAAATGGGTAGAACTTCTTGGTTAGTAATTACCAAGTTTTCATTAAAGGTTTCAGTCGTCCTCAAATTCTAGATTCAAAAAAGTTACACGATTTCTGATTGGCTAAACCATTTTGGTTGAGCTAATCAGAAATTACTTTACTTTGAAATGATCAAAAAACTATTTTTAGAATTAGACTAAGGATATAGATTTTGTAAAAAGTGAATTTATTCCTTTTCATTTTCAGGGACCAATTTTGTGGTCGATCTAAACCAAGTTGCTACCCGTCCATTGCCAGACACTACAAATAGACAACAGTTTTTGTATTACGTCCGAGATATTTCGGATTTTTAGTTTTCTGATTTTAACTATGCAAACTGAGTTATTTAAATGATGGTCAAGCTGTTAGCGTTTGGCTTTACGAGTTTGTTACTTAGTTTGACAGTGCACGTTCAGGGAGCCACGTGGGATGACTCGTACAATCAAATGAATGCAACTTTAACAGGCTACGACTCTCGGCATCGACCTGTCCTCGACCAATCAGACTCTGTCCAAGTGAACGTGTCCTTTGACCTGGTGGCGATCCAAGAGTTTGATGAAGTAAACGAAAAGTTCTCTGTAGTTGGTGTAATTTACATCACGTGGATTGACGAAAAGCTTGTTTGGAATCCATTTTTATATGGCGGTATATGGTCACAGATGTACAAAGCAAAGGATATTTGGTATCCTGTTATGATTCTTGCCAATCCTTACGTAGAGGTTGCGGATTTTGTGGAGGACTGGATGAGCGTTCGATTGTTTCCAAATGGTTACGCTTTTTTTGCACCCGGGTCTGTCTTCAAATCCACGTGCAGCGTTGACGTCACATATTATCCCTTTGATACTCAGGTACTTTATTAGTTTTACGGTCAGGTGGCATGGGGACTTGGAAACTTATTCAGAGCTGTGGTGAATCATATCACGCCGAGCCGAATGGCTATGCGGACCATGTTTCCAATTCCCCCCCTGCCACCTGACCGTACAAAGGATTTGTTATACTAATTATACTGCAAAGTTTTACCGTCCAGCGTTTGTTAAGCGAATTTTACCTTTTTTTATTTAAAAAAACATGGACACTGATGAAGTAGAAGTTCCCTTCTGAGTGCCCCAATTCAGTGAAAACTGATGTCATGGAGACCTTGGCAATACGTGCTAAAATGGCAACTTGGCGCATAAGCTTGATGTTAACCTTAGTCGACGCCGCCATTTTAGATTTTGTGTTGATAATGTAGTTATGTATGTACGGGTCTCCAGAAAGGGCAACTGCTTTTACGTGCCAGTGTACATGATAAATATGTTCGGGGCATATTATCGAATCAGATCACGAGAAATTTCTTTGTACTGCAATAAATTATATTTCTATTAAATTACTTCAAATCCTCTTCTGCCAATTTAATGAACTCGATTTTAGTTGAGGTTTAATTGATGGAATATAAGCTCGTTTATGGACAAGCTTTAAACGGCGAACGGAACAGATCGAAGGTCAGAAGCACGTTTGTGTTTGTGCCGTCTGATCTTAACATACGCCGTCCGAAGACGCACTGTAATTAAAAAATAACAACGAAAGATTTTGTATGTCATACCACTCTTTAACAAAAATAATAACCTTCTTGAAATAAATTCTTGGGAATAAATGAACAAATGAATGAATATGAATGAATTTAATCGACTTGTTCTCCTTGAGCAAGTTCATTTACAATAGAATGTGGACTTAATCAACCTGAATATAGTTCAGTTGTTCTACATAGTGATATTAAGAACATTTCTTAAATGAGACCAGAAAGCTCTATGTAATTGAATTGCTTCGTAGTACTATCCGGTGCTCGTTTATCAAAGTAATAAATGAATAAAGATGTTCATAGGTTTAAACCTATGAACATCTTGATTCATTATTTCCTTGATAAACGAGCACCGGGTAGTACTACGAAGCAATATCAAAGTAATAAATGAATAAAGATGTTCATAGGTTTAAACCTATGAACATCTTTATTAATTTAACTACGAAGCAATATCAAAGTAATAAATGAATGAAGATGTTCATAGGTTTAAACCTATGAACATCTTTATTCATTTATTACTTTGATAAACGAGCACCGGATGGTACTACGAAGCAATATCAAAGTAATAAATGAATAAAGATGTTCATGGGTTTAAACCTATGAACATCTTTATTAATTTATTACTTTGATAAACGAGCACCGGGTAGTACTACGAAGCAATATCAAAGTAATAAATGAATGAAGATGTTCATGGGTTTAAGGGTTTAAACCTATGAATATCTTTATTCATTTATTACTTTGATGAACGAGCACCGGGTAGTGCTACGAAGCAATTCAATTACAAAGAGCTTTCTGGTCTCAGGTAAGAAATGTACAAAATGGTGTATCTTTACGAAGTCATATAACAGGTGCAATTGAACATTATAGTGACACAAATTCTAAGAAATAGCACCTTCATAGTTCTCTTGTTTTATTTTCACCTTCACAATTTCTTGTCTTTCAGAAATGTCACCTTCTATTCGTAGCCTGGGCGTATTCCTCATCAGAGTTGTATTTCCATGCTGCTCAGAAGATAGTAGGTCGAGATTATTATTCAGAAAATGGTATATGGGAGTTGGGAGATACCAGCGTCAGTACATACGTCAACAATGACCTGTCGTTCATGAAAATTGATTTTAAACTAAAGAGAAAACCTCTATTTCTCGTAATAAACGTATTACTTCCAATCGTTTTCATGTCCATAATCAACATTTTAGTTTTCATGTTGCCTCCGGAATCTGGCGAGAGAGTTTCGTACGCCATAACTGTATTATTAGCTATTGCAGTGTTCCTGACACTGGTTGGTGACAATATTCCAAAGACATCCAAGCCGATGTCGGTGTTGTGTTATTTCTTAATGATCGAACTTATACTCAGTACATCAATGTGTGTTGCAGCCATTTTAAATTTGAGACTGTATCACAAAAAGCCAGCTGTCTCGGTCCCAAATTGGTGTAAATACTTGACACGTTTGCTTAATTGTAACATTAAAATCAACTGTGTAAAATCAAATGGACGACCGGAAACAAAACAGACACTACGTAAACGAGAAATTCAGCCGTTTAATTCTAAGTTTAAGGTCGATAAAAGGGAAGTCACTCCAATTGAAGTCTTTAATATTGAGGATGAAGAGCCTTCAAAATTGAACATTGTAACTGTGGACACAACAGTAGACGTGTCCTGGAAAGAAGTCAGTCAAGCCGTAGATAAGATATGCATCGCTTTGTTTGTCTTGGCAATGGCTATAACAGATGGAATATTTTTAACCATGCTCGTGAACAACACAAAATCTGTGTAGATCTAGTTTGGGAAACTGTGAGTGCACGTACCTTTTGGACTACTTCCGCATAAAAATGGAACAGCACAGCAACCACAATAAATGTTTTCAGTATTCGGCGTTTTCGTAAGCTGTATAATTTACCACACGAGGTTAACCTGCATGAAGTAGCTGTCTGGGTAGACAGACTGGCTAACGGATTGTTGGTCCATAATAAAATTATACATTTAACCCCCTTTTATAAGGACATGGCATTTCATGAAATAAGAACAAATAACTATTGCATGTGGGTTACGATAAACAATATAATATGAAATCATAGTTCATAAAATTTTGTACAGTAGTTAAAGATATGGTCCACAATGGAAAAAATCACAAATTTCCCCTTTTCCATGTCACAAAATACAATACAAAAATTTAGAAAAATTATTGGCGGAATATCATAAGGAACACACATATGAAGTTCCATCAATTTTCGTCAAGGGTTTTGAGTTTAACCCTTTACTCCATAGATACTCATTTCTACGCATTGCTTGTAAGAGCTTTTGGAAAACATTGTGGCAAAAGGTGAAATTGCTCGTGGCGAGCAATTTCACCTTTTGTAGCAATGTTTTCTATGCTATCAAAAGGTGTCATCCTTGCTGTTATTTAGTGTCAATTAGAGATACAATAGAAATGCCTTACGGGGTAAAGAGTTAAGAGATCTTGATCCATACTTCAAATAAACATGGAGCCCTCTTTTTCTGTGACGCTGTATTATATCAAAAAAGAAAAATAAATATTGTTTGACATAACCAGTGGCTTGGAAAGAATATTGTGCGGAGTGCTGGTAAGAAAACTTCCAGGAAAGCATGAACAGGTACTCTGACTGCCGCGATATAACTTGTATATTTGTTGAAAAATGGCGTTAAAGTCTATACAATCATCAAATTAATAATAGTAACCACCCTGTTTAACTCTTTACCTCACAAGAAAAATTTAGACTGGTCCAAATTCAAGGCATTTGCAGAAGACAAAAAAAAGGTGACTGAAAAATTGAAATTTGTTCTGGGAAGGGTGGAAAACACTGTGGGAAAAGGAGAAAATGCTGGTTACCAGCATTTTCTCCTTTTCCCATAGTGTTTTCAAAAGGCTTCTTTCTCTGGGGCGTCAAAAGTAGGGATTGTGTGGTAATGGGTTAATTCATAAATAGATCTACACAAGCGAAACTAAGGACCGTGCATAACGTTATACAGAATCCCTTGCAAAGCAAGTAACAAAGAAGGGTGTAAACCCCCCCCCCCTCCTGAAAACATGACGAAAACATCATGGGAAATAGGAGAAAATGCTGGTAACTAGCATTTTCTCCTTTTCCCACAATATTTGCTACCCTGCTGGAAACTAATTTCATTTTTTGAGTTACGCTCATTTTGTCGTCTGCAAGTGCTTTCAATTTGGACCAGTCTAAAATTTTGTCGTTTGGTAAAGAGTTCAAACACCAGTGTACCTGTTCATTCAGTTGGATGTTATGCAAACTAGAATTCATGAATCCATAATACAGAACCTTATGACTTGCTTGGTATCATGCGTCACGGTGATGCATTTAGTCCTCTTTTGACAGTACATGGCCCAATTAGTGTACAAGACGGTTGGGACGAATAAGTGAGTGCGAACAATTTCACGGACGAAAAAGTCTTCTCCAAAAGCAGGTACCAGCCGAAACGGTAACAAGTCTGGCGGAAACATTCAAGATTAGAAGCACGTGCAGTTCTAAATCTGCTGTAAACAAAATTTTCGTTTCTGCAATCAAATTAATCCATACTGTCAAATAGAGAGAGTTGGAAAGGTATGCAGATTGTACTGATGAATCAATACCGGATAAAAAGAAAGGGCATAATACCGTGAAACACTCCACCATAAATCGCGAAAACCCATGAAAATCAAAATTATGTGTCAAAAAAATTGCAACTGGTTTATGGATTCATTTCTTATACATAAAATACAATATTTTTAAACTGAATGAAGCTGAAAATTTCATTAAATTTCTTCTTTAAACTAAGAATAAAAACGATGCCATATGTAAGCATTGACTGTATAGCAGAGGGGCGTTTTACGGTGTTATGCCAAAGAAAGAGTAGCAAAAGACATTTGAAATAGATCTAGAAATGAACAACTTGTTCAACAAGCGTTCATCTACCTTCAATCTGAAGGTCTGCTCTGATGCTATTTTTGTGTCTGGTCTCAGCATACCTTCAGTCTGAAGGTGTCTGCTCCGATGCTATTTTTGTGACTGGTCTTCGCTAACACCTTCAGTCCAGCCATTCATTCAAGGCTTCTGGAAAATATACGATTTTACCCGCATCTTTTCGAACGGCTCTATGCGACAGAATTTCAAATGACAACTACTAAAATGGGCATGGATTGTTAGATAAATGATTAATCTTTACAAAAAAACTGATGTTAGTTAATATCCAACTCTTACCTTTGTGCAAATCTGTACTTTTCAACGTAAATAATCGTTGACCTACTTCACCAGAAATCAAAACATGGTTATCTTTTCAATGCGCATGTCTCGGCAGAAATCGCAGTATCTCTGACATGCTACAGGATGGTTTAGTTGCGAATTTTGCTGTAAATAAACGCACCTTGATCGAACTCGGCTGTATAGGGTTAGGGAACCAGACTGTACAAATTTCAAATTCCGTTGAGTGCGCATGCCTGACTAACGGAAGTCGCCGTGTTAGTTGTTTACAAATTACGCTGGATTTATTTACATTGGGAAAAAGGTAAATTCCCATTGATTTAATTAGTATTTTGCAGCATATTTTGTGTGCTCTTAAGGATTAATCATTTATCTAACGATCCATACCCATTTTATTAGCTGTCATTGGAATTTTTGTCGAATTGAGACGTTCGAAAAGATGCGGGTAAAATCGTATTTTTTCCATACGGGTTCAATGAATGGCTGGACTGAAGGTGTTAGCGAAGACCAGTCACAAAAATAGCATCGGAGCAGACACCTTCAGACTGAAGGTAGTCTCAGCAGGCCTTCATATCGGCCCTCTTTAAACACGTCTGGAATTAATATGATTTTACCCACATCTTTTCGAACGGCTCTATGCGACAAAGTTTCCAGTGACAGCTAATAAAATGGGCATGGATTGTTAGATAAATGATTAATCTTTAACAGCATACAAAATGTGCTGCAAAATACAAATTAACTCTTTACCAAACAACAGAATTTTAGACAAGTCCAAACTAAAAGCATTTGCAGTGGTCCGACAAATCACCGAAATACCGAAATACCACCGAAACACCGAAATACCCCTATTTTTGATTACTGTGTTATGCTTACCATTGAAGTTCAACAGATTTATCTTTTTTTGTGGAATTTGATCCAAATAATGTCAATAGAGATGAAGGGCTGTTGGTTAAAATCGTAATGACAAAACAATGTATCATTGGGGCCCGACGTAAACAATGCACCGAGACAGGCGTATGTAAGTCCACCGAAATACCCGCCCGACGCTGTAAATATTTGTTGATTTAGGGATTAAACCTTTGCAAGACTTGGCTCTTTTTCACATAAAACACGATTAGTTAAAGTAATGATCACTATAGAGAAGATTATAATGTAGAAGATTGCAGAAAAATGTCGTTAGTATACCACTGATCATTGATTCACGTGAAGAAAAATCGCCGAAATACTCGCCCGTCAAGTCCTGACATACCGAAATACCTGACCTTTATTACACAAAATACAAACTTGGGGGTCATCAGATGGAATTATCACTTATATTTCATTTCTTTAAATCATAAACTTAAAGTGTGCAAGTGCGTTCCATTTGCGAACGAAGTAAATTTACCTAAATTAGCATTGCGTGATTTATCCATCGTCACGTGCGTGTCGCATTTGACATTTTCTGCTTTTTCCACTATGTTTACGGGCCTATGGGGTGAACTGCAATTAAATCTATATTATTTAGACCAAAATTGATAATTTATTTATCGTCAGACTCAGTAGACGTGGAATTTAGATACACAGGTCTACAAATTAAGGCCGGGTAACATGTGTACCCGATTCACAATGGCGGCCGGTTGTCTTTCTAGATCCGTTAATTCTTAATTTCGTTCTCCAAATATCACGAAAGAAAACCATTTTTTCCGGGCATATTTATGGATATAGATCTGACACATCAACCTTGTAAAACAGCTACAAGGTGATGCATTTTACTACGTCGTGTGGGTATTATGGTGGACAACGGGCTCGGATTTCAGTGAACATCCATTGCGTCAGACGTCAATGGTATGTTGTTATTTTGTCATTTTGTTTTAAACTAACTACCTTTCATCAATATAAAGATAAGTTTGTGTAACAAAAAAAAAAACCCGACAACATTTTCGCTTTTATATTGGTTATATGACTTAATTGTAAAAAAATATGGGGTATTTCGGTGTTTCGGTGGTATTTCGGTATTTCGGTGATTCGTCGGACCCCATTTGCAGACAATAAAATAAACGTAACTCAAAAACTGAAATTTGTTCCCAGCAGGAAAGAAAACATTGTCGGAAAAGGAGGAAATGCTGGTTCTATCTCAGGGTCGTAAAAACTAGGGGTTGTTCGGTAAAGGGTTAATGGGAATTTACCTTTTCTCCCAACATAAATAAATCAAGTGTAATTTGTAAACAATTAACACGGCGACTTCCGTTAGACAGTCACACGCACTCAACGGAATTTGAATTTTGTACAGTCTGGTTCCTTGTAACAGTTTGCGTTTGCTCTAATCAAAAGTACTAATTTCCAAAAACAGCTGAAGAAAAATGTTTTAAACTCTCTGTAACCATAAAATCTGCTTCAATCATGCATTTTCAACAGTAACATTATATTTAACCCTTTGTTAAATGATAAAATTTTACATTTGTCCAAATTGAAAGCACTTGCAGACGACACAATAAACTTAGCTAAAGAATTGAAATTTGTTTCCAGCTGGGTAGAAAAAATTGTGGGAAGAGGAGAAAATGCTGGTTACCAGCATTTTCTCCTTTTCCCACAAGGTTTTCAAAAAGCCTTCTTTACCAGGGTCGTGAAAACCAGGGATTGTTTGGTAAAGGGTTAAGCCTTATGCTTGATGCTGGAAGGTGAATTGGCCAATAGGAAATCTGGATCTCACTGTCTGCAAGTGTTCTCAATCTGGACCAGACTAAAATTTAAGGGTTTTGGAAGAGTTAACCCATTACTACACAAAGCTGACCTTTAACCACCCTGTGAAAAAAGCCTTTTGAAAACATTGCAGGAAAAGGAGAAAATACTGGTAACCAGTATTTTCTCCTTTTCCCCCAATGTTTTCTACCATATCAAAGAGAATATGCACCTTTTGAGCCACGCTAATATTGTCTACAAATGCTTTCAATTTGGACAAGGTTAAATTTTTGTTGTCTGGTAATAGGTTAAAAAAGTTTGGTAAAAGAGAAAGTATGGGCCAATTGCTGTTCCTGTAATGTATTTAAAAGCCTTGAGAAAAGCACACGTTTTTGTTACATGCTGTGTTCTGCCAAGGATTTTAAAAAGTAAAGACAAATGTCTCGCTCACCCAGAAAAGTTTGAGACATTTTTGAAAATTCGGGGACAAAATTTAGCATGGATAAAATTGGTTTGAAAATAAATTGAAATAAGTTCCTCAATATCCATATTTGTTAATTGCTATATTCTCTTTCACTTGCCAACATGTGGATTTAAATGCAACTAGCACAACTGATAATTTATAATTGAAACTTTCCTTACCGTACAGTTTCCTTAACCCCTTACCAGACGACAATATTTTAGGCTTGTTCAAATCGAAAGCATTTGCAGACGACAAAATAAAAGGGACTGAAAATTTGAAATTTGTTTTGTGAAGGGTAGAAAACATTGTGGGAAAAGGAGAAAATGCTGGTTACCAGCATTTTCTCATTTTTCCACAATGTTTTCTAAAGGCTTCTTTTTCAGGGTGGTCAAAAGTAGGGATTGTGTGGTAATGGGTTAAACATCCCAGTGAAGAGACGTGGCCCTGACGGCTGATCCACAATAGATATTTTCTGCATGTCGTACATAGAATATTAGTTCTGAAGTTGGTTTTTTTTTTTCAGTAAATGTGTACTTTTTGGTTTTTAAACACATTTTACAACCAATAAAGTTGCACTCTCAATCATATTCCAACAAAGAGTATTCTAGGATATTAACTCGTTACCAAACAACAAATATTTGGGCTTGTCCAAATCAAAAGCATGTGCAGACGACAAAATAAAGGTGACTGAAGAATTGAAATTTGTTCTGGGAAGGGTAGAAAACATTGTGGGAAAAGGAGAAAATGCACCAGCATTTTCTCCTTTTCCCACAGTGTTTTCAAAAGGCTTCTTTCTCAGGGGTGTCAAAAGTAGGGATTGTGTGGTAATGGGTTAAGAACTTATGGCATTACTAACTGGTTAAAATATTCATTTGGCATGTTTCATGTTTGAAAAACGATAGCAAGCAAAATACTCTTACCCATAATGTTAATTATGAAGGTCATTTTCCAAAGCAAAACAAATCAACATGCTAAAACAGCTGCATATTACACCGACCATGTCGAATGCGGAGGTACGCCAAAGTGTATTTCAGGTTTCCAGGATCCATGGAACATCTCAAACTGCTGTTTATCATTCCAAATAGAATTTTTATACTATTAGTGAACAATTGTATTT
Organism: Tridacna crocea; assembly: GCA_943736015.1. Lineage (NCBI taxonomy): Eukaryota > Metazoa > Mollusca > Bivalvia > Cardiida > Cardiidae > Tridacna > Tridacna crocea. The sequence continues at coordinate 43,547,211 of OX031067.1, forward strand.
CACTGCAAAACGTTTACAACAGATTTTTGTTTCAAAATTCCCCCTTATCCCTTTACCAGACAATCCCGACTTTTAACGACCCTGAGAAAGACGCCTTTTGAAAACATTAAGGGAAAAGGAGAAAATGCTGGTGACCAGCATTTTCTCCTTTTCCCACAAGTTTTTCAACCCTTCACAAAACAAATTTCAAATTTTCAGTTACTTTTGTTTTGTCGTCTGCAAATGCTTTCAATTTGGAGCACTCTTTAAATTTTTCATTTGGTAAAGAGTTAGATTTCCCACTTGTCCGAAGACATCTAGATAAAAAAAAGTCTGATGCCATATTTTCCCAAGTCATATGTATGATTTCCACACCACTGTTTTGTAGTAACAATTTTGTTTTCTGGTAGTCAGTTTATTTACTTCATTTGTCTTGTTTACTTACAGGTGACATGGTGAACATACTTCAAGATATATTTTTTAGAAGTTCCGGGTTTGTTTCTCACATGCAGTGATGGTATTTATGGGTGTGTCCTTGGTAATGGCATGGCAGAGCCCTGGTCAAAGCCTGATAAAACCCAAAAAACAAATGAGCAAGTTAGCTTTTACCATGATGTAACTGGTATGCTGCTGAAAGTGGTGTAAAACATCAGTTGTAGACAAATCTGTGACTGGTCGGAGATGAACATTGGACAGAGGTACATGTACAAACTTTTTTCAAAATAATCAATGTCCTTTTGATGCTGCATGTCCCAATATTAACCCATTACCTCACAATCCCTATTTTTGATGACCCTGAGAATAAAGCCTTTAGAAAACATAAAGGGAAAAGGAGAAAAATAAATACATGTTTGTTATCTTATGGAATTTAAGCGTCATTAGTCACGTGCCAGTCACTTAACATTCCGGTAATGCTTCTTTTTATTTTTGGCGCGAAATCAAGAAATAGCTTAAGAGGCTACCTAGCCTTTTAAGGGAATATGGGTATTTAGAATTTTTACATCTCTCCAAATTAAAAAAAAATATATATCACTGAAATTCATATGAAAAAATAATACAAATCATCAATAATTAAAATTCATAAAATTACGAAAAAAACTTTTTTGATGGTGTTCCCTTAAAAGGCTACGTAGCCTCTTAAGGTATTTTTAAATTTCGCACCAAAAATCAATAAAGCATTGTGGGAATGTTAAGTGACTGGCATGTGACTCATAACGCTCAAATTCCAATATATAAAAAACAATTAATAATCTTTTTTTATAATGTCTTCTTCGGACGCTATGTTTGAAGCTTTGTCTGTGTATTCCTGTATGTAGATGAGTGAATTGATCATCTAAAAATAGAATGTGTCTCCCGTTGGTGTCAACCTGGGCCGTAGTAAATCTCTAATTTCTCGTGTTGTCGGACGGTTTTCGACTACTGGGGTTTTATGAATGAAAATTAAAAGGCTTTGGGAGTATACGGATAATTTCTTTGCATTTTTGTAAAATTTTTGTCCCAAAATCTGAAAGGCCACCTTTAAGGGTTACAAAAAAAGAAAAAAAATGATGATGAAAGGTTTAGAAATCACCAGCATTTCACCATTTTCCCATAATGTTTTTGAAACCCTTCTTCCTCATTAAAACTCAGGATCTTTCTATTTTCAGGAAGGCTATGTGATGTAGAGATGGGTATCTGACTGGACCTTTCCAGCGGAGAGTATTGTACTGTGGAGTGAAGATTTAGCCTGTTACTGCCTGAAGAAAAGAATTGAAATTTAAAGACTGTTTTGATCCATTGGGAATTTTAACAGATCAACAAGACTTGTCATAAGCTTAATCTGCTGAATAACTTCAAACTTCACCATTTACTCGATTTTAGCCAAAATACAGTGAACTTCTTGGGATTTATTGATACTGTAGTCATTCTTGTGGCTGCATGAAAAATACTATACCTGGTGGTTGTGAGATAGCTGTGGATAGAAAATGCATTTCTAGACTTGGCGGCTATCCATTTGTTCAGTCAAGGATATTGCACAACATTTGCCTTGCATCATCAAGACCTGGTCTGTATTCCCCAACATTTCTTTTAACTCATTACCAAACGACAATATTTTAGGCATGTCCAAATCGAAAGCATTTGCAGTTGATAAAATAAAAGTGACAGAAGATTTGAAATTTATTTTGTGAAGAGTAGAATTCATTGGTAAAGGGGCATTTTCTCCATTTCCCACCATGTTTTCTAAAGGCTTCTTTCTCAGGGTCATCAAAAGTAGGGATTGTGTGGTAATGGGTTAAATCGTCGTTGCAAAAGGAAGGATTGCTTAAAAGAAGACTCAAATCAATGCAATTCTATGGTTGTTTTTGTCTGTAGGGTTTTATTAAAGCGAACATGTAGGCCACAAATCAGACTGAAAATTTTGTGCAGTCTGATCTTGATCTGCATTGTATACAAAGGCATTTCTAGTTGAAAAGGGCTGCTGTGAGGTTCGGATGTTTTTTTTTTTAGCTCACCTGAGCACGAAGTGCTCATGGTGAGCTGTTGTGATCGTGCTGTGTCCGTCGTCTGCCGTCCGACGTCCGTTGTCAACTTTTTACCTTGAGTATTCGCTAGAGGCCACATTTTCGGTCAGATACACGTGAAAAGTGGTCAGGATGTTTGCCTCGGTGAAATCTCAGACGATTTTGAAAATGGGTCATGTCAGGTCAAAAACTAGGTCACTAGGTCAAATCTTAGAAAAACCTTGTGAACGCTCTAGAAGCCACATTTTCAGCTGGATACTCATGAAAGTTGGTCAGGATGTTTGTCTGGATGATATCTCAGACGAGTTCGAAAATGGCTCATGCCAGGTCAAAAACTAGGTCACTAGGACAAATTTTAGAAAAACCTTGTGAACGCTCTAGAGGCCACATTTTGTATTGGATACTCATGAAAGTTGGCCAGGATGTTTGTCTGGATGATAGCTCAGACGAGTTAAAAAATGGGTCATGTGGGGTCAAAAACTAGGTCACTAGGTCAAATTTTAGAAAAACCTTGTATACGCTCTAGAAGCCACATTTTCAGTTAGATACTCATGAAAGTTGGTCAGGATGTTTGCCTGGATGATATCTCCGACGAGTTCAAAAATGGGTCATGTTGGGTCAAAAACTAGGTCACTAGGTCAAATCTTAGAAAAACCTTGTGTACGCTCTGGAGGCCACATTTTTAGTCCAAAACTCTTGGAATTTCTTCAGAATGTTTGTCTTGATGATATCTCGGACAAGTTTGAAAATGGGTCATTTCGGGTCAAAAACTAGGTCACTAGGTCAAATTTTAGAAAAACCTTGTGTACGCTCTAGAGGCCACATTTTCAGTCTGATACTCATGAAAGTTGGTGAGGATGTTTGCCTGGATGATACCTTGGACGAGTTTGAAAATGGGTCAAAAACTAGGTCACTATTTCAAATCTTAGAAAAACCTTGTGTATGCTCTAGAGGCTACATTTTCAGTCTGATACTCATGAAAGTTGGTCAGGATGTTTGCCTCGATGAAATCTAGGATGAGTTCGAAAATGGCTCATGCCAGTCTCTTGAAAACACTGTGGGAAAAGCAGAAATTGCTCGTTACGAGCAATTTCTCCTTTTCCCATGGTGTTTTTTCTACCCTTTTTGAGAACTTTCTGCTATTTTCTCTAAATCTAAAATTGTCGTCTGCAAGCTCTTTCGGTTTGGAAGAGTCCAACATTTGTCGTTTGGGAAAGGGTTAATTTCCATGTTGTTTAATTCTTTACCACACAAGAAAATTTTAGACTGGTCCAAATTGAAAGCATTTGCAGACGACAAAATAAAAGTGACTGAAAAATTGAAATTTGGACTGGGAAGGGTAGAAAACACTGTGGGAAAAGGAGAAAATGCTGGTTACCAGCATTTTCTCCTTTTCCCACAGTGTTTTCAAAAGGCTTCTTTCTCAGGGATGTCAAAAGTAGGGATTGTGTGGTAATGGGTTAATTCTTTACCTAACAACAAAATATTGTACTCCACCCAATTCAGAGCATTTGCACACAATAAATTGACTTGCTCAGTTGATGATTGCCATCTTTAATAGGGTAGAAAACATTGTGGCTAAATGAGAAAATGCTGGTAACCAGCATTTTCTCCATTTTTCCACAATGCTTTCATAAGCCTTCTGGATCATTGAAACTTGAGACTATGCAGTGAAAGAATTAAAAACCCTGCACGGGTGGCTCAGTGGTGAGCTTGTCGGACTCATATGACTTGGTGGTTGTGAGTTCGATACCCAGTTGAGGTTAACTTTCTTTCCAGCTTATTTGTGCCTCTCACCTCTGATAAAGCACATGAGAAAAGTAGTCGGTGGCTTTGGAAAGGAAGTAGTGTAAGTACCGGTGTGAGAAAGCCAGGAAACACATGTGCGTCACCGAACGCCATGATATGACCATAGCTATTAAAGTGGCGTTTAACCCCAATACAACCAACCAATGAAAGAATTACGTAAAAAGATACTTGCCTTTCCTAAAAATATCTATCCTTCGTGCCTTTCATACATGAAGTAGGAATGTCTTAACCCAGTTTCCCAAACAGAAAGTTTTAGACTCTTCCAGTCCAGAAGACTTTGCAGACGACAATTTTAGATTTGGAGAAAATGGCAGAAAGTTCTCAAAAAGGGTAGAAAACACTGTGGTAAAAGGAGAAATTGCTCGTTTGGGACAGTCTAAAAACCTGTCAATAAGTAAAGAGTTAAAATAGCCTGTAATGAGTTTTATGATATTGTTGTCTTAACCCTTTCCCAAACGCCAAACTTTTGGACTAGACCAAATTGAAAGCATTTGCAGATGACAATTCAACTCTTGCTGAAAAGATGATTTCTGTCTATGATAGGGTAGAAAACATTGTGGGAAAAGGAGAAAATGCTGGTAGATATTGTTGTCTTAACCCTTTCCCAAACGCCAAACTTTTGGACTAGACCAAATTGAAAGCATTTGCAGATGACAATTCAACTCTTGCTGAAAAGATGATTTCTGTCTATGATAGGGTAGAAAACATTGTGGGAAAAGGAGAAAAATGCTGGTTACCAGCATTTTCTCCTATTCCCACAATGTTTTCAAAAGGCTACTATTCCAGACCCGTAAAAACCAGGGATTGTTTGGGAAAGGGTTAAAATGTTGATGAACCTTTATTCAAACATTTTGTTTTATAAACTGTAAGTAGAAGTCTAGGCTTTTAATAACAATATTGAAAATGATAGAAATGCTTGTAACTAGCTTTTTTCTCCTTTTACATTGCATTTTGAATCTCTTTAACTCATAACCAGGCAATCTCAAGTTTTGATTGCTCAGGAAAACCAAGCTTTTCAACAAGAAACAATGAAGGGAAGGGAGAAAATACTGGTAACCAGCATTTTCTTCTTTTCCCTCAGTGTTTTCCATCCTTTCAGAGACCACTCCCATCGTTTGAGCTGCATTTAATTTGTCGTCTGCATATGCTTCAATTTGGACCATTCTAAAATTTTGGCGTTTGGTAAGAGTTACAGAGAAATAATATCATTTCAACCTTTCCCAGACAATCCCTGGTTTTTACCCCGAGATTAAGGCCTTTTGAAAACATTGTGGGAAAAGGAGAAAATGCTGGTAACCAGCATTCTCTCCTATTCCCACAATGTTTTCTACCTTTCACAAACCAAATTTCAAATTTTCAGTCACATTTATTTTGTCGTCTGCAAATGTTTTCAACTTGGACCAGTTTAAAATTTTGTTTTTTGGTAAAAAGTTAAGCCTCTTTTCATGTCTTCTGCACCTGGCCTCAAATTGGACAATACTAAAATTTTGTCTGATTAAAAAGTCTGTATTGTGATATGTTTGTTTGATTTTAACTCTTTACCAAACAATCCTGACTTTTAACGACCCTCAGATAGAAGCCTTTGAAAACATTGTGGGAAAAGGAGAAAATGCTGGTAACCAGCATTTTCTCCTTTTCCCACAATGTTTTCTACCCTCCCGATATCAAAAATCATTTTTTTATTCACACTTATTTTGTTGTCTGCAAAATGCTTTCAATTTAGAGTGGTCAAAAATTTTGTCGTTTGGTAAAGAGTTAAACCTTTAGCAAACAAGAAGTCTTTTGAAGACCTTGTGGGAAAAGGAGAAAATGCTGGTAAGCAGCATTTTCTGCTTTACCAAACAGTGTTTTCTGCTTTGCTGGAAATAATTTCAAGTTTTGAAATATATCTATTTTGTCGCCTGCAAGTGCTTTCAATTTGGACCGGTCTAAAATTTTGTCATTTGGTAAAGAGTCAAACCTTTGTCAAACCAGCTGTTATTGAAAAAAAAAAAAATGTTAGATAAGGTCTTGAAAATATGGTGGGAAATGGTGAAACTGCTGGTTAGCTCCTGTGGGGTCCCGGGTTTTTTTTTACTGTATAGAATAAGACCTCGGCCTTTCTCTATGACATGTTGTTAGCAGCATTTACTCTTCTGTGTTACCTATCCTTTCATAGAAAGTTTAAATAATTACCAAACGACAATATTTTAGGCTTGTCCAAATCGAAAGCATTTGCAGACGACAGAATGAAAGTGACTGAAAATTTGAAATTAGTTTTGTGAAGGTTAGAAAACATTATGGGAAAAGGAGAAAATGCTGGTTACCAGCATTTTCTCCTTTTCCAACAAAGTTTTCAAAAGGCTTCTTTTCCAGTGGCGTCAAAAGTAGGGATTGTGTGGTAATGGGTTAAATCATTTCAGCCACATCTAATTTGTCGTCTGCAAATGCTTTGAAAAACTGAAATTTATCATGTACTAAAAAGCAAAATTAGGTCGAAATTGAAAGCATTTGCAGACGACAATTCAGATGTGACTCGAACAATGGAATTTGTCTCTAATAGGGTAGAAAAAATAGTGGAAAAAGGAGCAAATGCTGGTTATCAGCATTTTCTCCTCTTCCCACAATGTTTTCTAGTTTTTTCCCCAACTTGGGGGTGGTAAAAAATGGGGATCGTTATTAAAAGAGTTTTTTAGCTCTACTGGCTTTCAGCCAGCAGAGCTTATGTCATGGCGTGGTTTCCGTCGTCCGTCCGTCTGTCTGTCCGTCCGTTAGTCTTTTTCTTGTTTACGCGATAAAATCTTAATTTCTGGTCAGATTTTCGTGAAACTTACACTGTTTGTTTATCTCATCGATAGCTTTAACCCTATTGATTTTGAAAAAAATCTGACAAACGATATGGGAAAAGTAGCCATTTCAGGTTTAAAATTTCCATTTCTTGTTTATGCGATCAAGTCTGTATTTTTGGTCAGATTTTCATGAAACTTGCAGAGTTTGTTTATCTTATCAATAGCTTCAACCCTAATGATTTTGAAAAAAAAAACAACGAACAGTATGGGAAAAGTAGCCATTTCAAGTTGAAAACTTTCATTTCTTGTTTACGCATTAAAGTCTTCAGTTTTGGTCAGATTTCTGTGAAACTTACACAGTTTGTTTATCCCATCAATAGCTTTAACCCTATTGATTTTGAAAAAAATCCGACAAACAGTATGGGAAAAGTAGCCATTTTAAATTTTAAAATTTCCATTTCTTGTTTATGCGATCAAGTCTGTATTTTTGGTCAGATTTTCATGAAACTTGCAGAGTTTGTTTATCTTATCAATAGCTTCAACCCTAATGATTTTGAAAAAAATCCAACGAACAGTATGGGAAAAGTAGCCATTTCAAGTTGAACATTTTCATTTCTTGTTTACGCGACAAAGTATTCATTTTTGGTCGGATTTCTGTGAAACTTACACAGTTTGTTTATCTCATCAATAGCTTAAAGCCTATCGATTTTGAAAAAAATCTGACAAACAGTATCCGAAAAGTAGCCATTTCAAATTGAACAATTTCATTGTCTGTTTACATGATAAAGTATTTATTTGTGATCAGATTTTATGAATTGTTCAGCTTGTTTATCCCATCAATAGCTTTTTAACACTGTTGAGTTTGGAAAAGTTCAACAAACAGTAATGGAAAAGTAGCCATTTTGAGTTGAAAATGTCAACTTTTTTGTCTTTTTGCGTAATGAGTTCCTATGTATGCTTTGTTTAAAAGCAAACTCTCTGCCAGTAGAGCATATTCAGGCCCTTCAGGGCCTTCTAGTTTTTCAAATATTCTGTATTATAATGATGTATTTGTCTTGATTTTCACCGTTTTTCAAACTAGCCATTGTTTCTATCCCCAGCCGGAGGCAGAGGGATATAGAGAATATTTGTTTTTTTTTCAGTGAAAGATCGAAATTTATTTCATCGAGTGAACACCATCGGTAATATTTTCACTTGTGGTTGTGCCATATGTGAAAATATTACCGATGGTGTTCACGAGATGAAATGAATTTAAATCTTTCACTGAAAAAAACAAATAGTCTATTTATTTCATGCTTTTAACCCTTTCTGGGAGGAGCTTTATCAAAATCCAGTTCAGTTCTTTTCCATTATTCCCTGTGGCAAACCCCTCCCGCATAGCAACGCATTACAATATTTAGTCAAGCGCGAGAAATATAAGGTATATAACATCATATTTCCCATCTGGATGTCAGGTACGCGCAATTTACCTAGGCAACAAGAACGTGAAAATGGGTATTTTCACTAGTGGTACCAGTGTAAGATGGAAAAATATTTTCACTGCTATTTGTCGATATCCTACCGGAAAGCATGAAATAAATTTTATTGTTGTCTGTCCATCCATCCATCCTCTGTCCTATTGCCTGTCTGTCAGGAGAATATCTCCAGTACCACTGGACAGAATTTAATGAAACTTTATTCCTATATACAAGAATTTATTCTGTTGAAATACTTTTTATAATAAAAAATAATTGAAAAATATGATTCGATGCAAAATGGCCGATTTATGCGACTAGGAGGGATTTTTAGCTATGTATTTGCATGAATTTTTGAAAAGGTTTTTTGAGCAGTGGATATCATTTTAATGAAATTGTTTGTTCAAACAGAAAGAAGTGCAATATCAATATAAGTTTCTTGGAAATATTATAGAAAATGGCTGATATGCTCGTCAGCATTTTCACAATGTTTTCTATCTTTTGAGAAACAGAATTCCACTGTCATAGCTACATGTACATTTATTTTTAGCTCCACTGGCCGAAGGCCAGCGGGCTAATGTCATGGTCCGTTGTCCGTCGTGCGTCCGTGCATCCGTCCGTGCGTTAACTTTTTCTTTAAACATCTTCTTCTCTGAAACTACCCATCCAATTTTGATGAAACTTCACAGAAATGATCCTGCCATGGTCCTCTTCAGAATTTCTTGAAAGAATTTAATTCCTTCAAAAACTCTGGTTGCCATGGCAACAAAACTGAAAAATTTTGAAAATCTTTGAAAATCTTCTTGTCTGAAACCATAAGGCCTAGAGCTACCAAATTTGGCATGTAGCTTTATCTAGTGGACCTCTACCAAGTTTCTTCAAATTATAGCCCTGGGGTCAAAATTGGCCCCACCCTGGGGGTCACAAGTTTTACATGGGCTTATTTAGGGAGAACTTTAAAACTCCTCTCCTACCTAGGCATAGGGCCTAGGGCTACCAAATTTGGGATGTTGTTTTATTTAGTGGACCTCTACCAAGAGTGTCTAAATTATAGCCCTGGGGTCAAAATTGGCCCCGCCCCGGGGGTAACAAGATTTACATGGGCTTATATAGGGAGAACTTCAAAATTCTTCTTCCACCTAGCCATAGGGCCTAGGGCTACCAAATTTGGCATGTAGCTTTATCTAGTGGACCTCTACCAAGGGTTTCCAACTTATAGCCCAGGGGTCAAATTTGGCCCCGCCCCGGGGGGTAACAAATTTTTCATGGGCTTGTATAGGGAAAATTTTCAAAATCTTGTTGCACCTAGCTATAAGGACTATGGCTATCAAATTTTGCATGTAGCTTTATCTAGGGGGTCTCTACCAAGGGTGCCCAAATTATAGCCCTGGGGTCAAATTTAGCCCCCGTCACAGGGGATCACAAGTTTTGCATTGGCTTATAAAGGGAAACTTTAATAATCTACTTGTACATAGCCATAAGGCCTAGGGCAACCAAATTTTGCATGTAGCTTTATCTAATGGGCTTCTACCAAGAGGGCCAAACTTTTAACTTTGGGGGTCAAGTTTGACCCCATCCCAGAGGTCACAAGTTTTACATTGGCTTTATAAAGCTGTCTCATGGGTCACATATCTTACAGAGCCTTTTATAGAGCAAACTTGTTGTACAGGGCTTTTTATTGGGCAAGATTCAAAAATCTTCGTGTTTATAACCACACATTCTAGTTTCATATTGTAGGTCTGGGGTCAAAATTGGCTCCATCCAGGGATCACAAGTTTAACATAGGCCTCAAGATATAGTCACTTTAATTTATGCATTAATCAAGGGAAATAACTCTTTTTATGAAAGATAAAGTTTGGTACTATTTACCTCCCTTGATTATCAAACTGCATTGATACATGATTGGTGCTAGACAGTAAGTTTTTTGATAGAAAATATTCTGTTTTCAAGTGTTATTCATTTTTTTGATGCTAATAGTTATGCTCACATGAGGTGAATAATAAATTCAGAGTAAGGTTTCTATCATTCAGCTTATTTTTCCAAGGATTTTACCTTTCATGCTAATGAATTAACCTGCTTGTACTGCCTGACAGCGTTCATTGTTTTTGAAGGCCTTCTTTTTCATGGTCATGAACACTTCAATTTGTGTGGTAAAGGGTTAAAAAGCCAGTGGAGCGATACAGGGCCATCATGGCCCTCTTGTTTTTGTCTTTCAATGTGGACTAGATAAAACTTTGGTGGTGGATTGATTGAACCTTTTTCATGATTTTATTTAACTCTTTGCCGAACGTCAAAAATTTGTGTACCCAGGTTCAAAACTTTTGCAGGGAATGAATGATATCTGGCCCAGTCATTGAAAATTATCTCCTAAAAGAGTGGAAAACATTGTGGGAAAAGGAGAAAATGTTGGATTTCAGCATTTTCTCCTTTTCACACAAAGTTTTCATCAGACTTTGTCTATAGGATTCTTAAAAGCCAGTATTGCTTGGCAAAGAGTTATAATTTTTGTATCTCTATTGACCCCTTTTTCAGTTAACAAAATTTTAACCCTTTACCCCATAAGGCATTTCTATGGTACCTCTAATTGACCCTAAATAACAGCAAGGATGAAGCAGTTTCTTATGTGTATATGACATCTTTTGATAGCATTGAAAACATTGTGGCAAAATGTGAAATTACTCGTCACGAGCAATTTCACCTTTTGCCACAATGTTTTCAAAAGGCCCATATAAGCAATGCGTGGAAATGAGTATCTGTGGAGTAAAGGGTTTAAAGGGTTAAAGTAATCTTTATTGAAGACATTTACTGTCGACAAATTGTTGGTTTTAACTCTTTTGTAAGTGACAAATTTTTAGACTTATTCAAATTAACTCATTACCACACTGGTCCAGATTGAAAGCATTTGCAGACGACAAAATAAAGGCAACTGAAAATTTGAAATTTGTTTTGTGAAGGGTAGAAAACACTGTGGGAAAAGGAGAAAATGCTGGTTACCAGCATTTTCTCCTTTTACCACAATGTTTTCTACTGGCTTCTTTCTCAGGGGCGTCAAAGGTAGGGATTATGTGGTAATGGGTTAAGAAAATTTGCTTACGACAAAATAAATATGAGCGAAAAGTTAAAATTTGCTATGGGATGATAGAAACATTGTGGGAAAAGGAGAAAATGCTGGATACCAGCATTTTCTCCTGTTCCCACAATATTTTCAAAAGGCTGAGAACTACCTCAGGGTCATCAAAAACTGTCATTGTGTGGTAAACAGTTAAATAATGGTACTTAGGTGTGAAAGGATAGAAAACATTGTGGGACAAGGAAAAAAGCAGCATTTTCTCCTTTTCACAATGTTTTCATCAGGTCAAATTCAAAGCCTTTGCAGCCAGTGAATTATACCTGGCCAAGTCATTGAAAATTGTCTCCTGAAAGAGTGGAAAACAACGTGGGAAAAGGAGATGTTGGTTTTTCAGCATTTTCTCCATTTCACACGAAGTTTTCATCCGACTTTGTCCTTAGGATTGTTAAAAATCAGGATTGTGTGGTAAAGAGTTAAGATTTTTGTATCTATATAATGACCCCTTTTTCAGATGTCGGCATTTTAACCCTTTCCCAAACAATCCTTGTTTTTTACGACCCCGAGATAGAAGCCTTTTGAAAACATTGTGGGAAAAGGAGAAAATGCTGGTAACCAGCATTTTCTCCTTTTCCCACTATGTTTTCTACCCTTCTGGAAACAAATTTCAATTTTTGAGTTGTATTTATTTCGTCATCTGCAAGTGCTTTCAATTTGGACCAATGTAGTATTTTGTCGTTTGGGAAGGACTTAAACCTTTCCCAAACAAGCCCTTGTTTTTGAGTGTCTGCAGAACAAGTCTTTTGAAAACACTGTTTGAAAAGGAGAAATTGCTTGTAACAAGCAATTTCTCCTTTTCCCACAGTGTGTTCTACCCATTTAGAGAACTTTCTGCCATTTTTATCAAATTTGAAATTGTTGTCTGCACACTGTTTGAGTTTGGAAGAGTCTAAAATTTGTCGTTTGGGAAAGGGTAAAGTCAGTCTGTATTGAAGGTATTTTCTGTCGACATATTATTTGTGTTTCAAATAATGGTACTTGAGTATAAAAGGTTAGAAAACATTGTGGAAAAGGGGGAAAATGTTGGTAACCACCATGTTCTCCTTTTTCCTCCTTGTTTCTAAAGTCTTTATTTTAACTCGTTACCAAATAATAAAATCTTAGGTCTGTCAAAATCGAAAGAATAAAAGTGACTGAAAATTTGAAATTTGTTTTGTGAAGAGTAGAAAACATCGTCGGAAAAGGAGAAAATGCTGATTATCAGCATTTTCTCCTTTTCCCACAATGTTTTCTACTCTTCTTTCTTAGGGTTTGTTTTCTCATTGTTTTGTGAAGAGTAGTAAACATTGTGGGAAAAGGAGAAGATGCTGAATACCAGCATTTTCTCCTTTTCCCACAATGTTTTCTAAAGGCTTCTTTCTCAGGGTTGTGGAAAATATGGATTGTGTGGTAGTGGGTTAAAAGGCTGTTGATTTTTATCTTTGGGTAATATCTCTGTTGTTTACATAATTATTTTGATAAATAAAATATATGTTTCTACTTCAGTGTTGGTCTTTCTTTAATTAGATAAAAGAAGTTCTATAGAACTTGTTTTAAAAAATCATTATTTATATTTCATTAAACACCTCCTTATTATAGTTCATAATTCCAAATACACAGAGTAGTAAAAGGTAATTTCCCTGGATCCCCCCATCGCCTACATATGTGTCTTTCTTTCCCGTCCACTATCCGGCACTTGGTTTCTCTATCCAGCTGTCTTTCTCTATTTCCCCAGTTCTCTATTTGCATTTTTTTTTCCGTTTGCGGGAGGTATCGATCTCAGGCCGCCGAGTTCCAAGTCGACTTCCACTAGCATTTGACCACTTTGGAGCCTACTAGATATAGGTTGTAGTTTATATTTGAATACAATGTCTTGTAAAAACATTGAAAAAAAAAAACAAATCTACCGGAAGTCCGGTTACAAATGCCTAGTGGTTCTTCAATCAAAACTTTCTACCAAATTAGCCCTTGTTTTAATAACCACAGCATGATATCTTTCGAAAACATTGTGGAGAAAAGGAATAATGATGGTAACCAACAAATTCTAAAGTGTTTGTTTTTTCACTTTCAAAGAAAAATCGCATTATTTGAGCGACGTGTAATGTCGTCTGTTCTGTCACTCCTAAAGGGCGAATTCTTAACTCTTAGCCTGATAAGCGCGACTCGATGACCTTTTGTTGGCTGTATAGATCAAGATCAGACAGCACAGAGCGCGCAGTCTGGTGTTTGTCCTACACTGCCCGATAAAGAGATATTTTTTTCCAGAAAAAAAATAACTTGGAAATAGCAACTTTTTGGGGGTATTTTGCAGATTAAGGGATGATTTTTGTCGTCTGCTAAAACGTGCGCTTCAACTCAATGTATAAAATTTCATCACCTGCACAAATACGTATACATTAGATAACTTTGAAAATGTCCCTGTAAAATACTTATTTTGATGATGCCACATCATAAATGATAGTGAACATAGCTCTAGATAGACGGAGTGATTTTGATTTCAAAATTGAAAATAATAATTATTCTCCACTAAACCCTATGTTGCGGGTACTCATTAGAATCGTCTCGATGAGACAATTCTAATGAGTACCCACGACATAGGGTTTGGAGGACAAATAATGGATTTAGAAAAACATCACTCTCTTATTTGGAGTTCTGGTGAAAAAAAACATTATGACAACAGTTGTTCAGCCTAGGTCCACACTGAAAGGTCAATAATTGTTCAACCCATATGCAGCTTAGTACAACCCGAGGACATTTGTGGATCTAAGATCAGACTGAACGTTCCGTGCACGGAACGTGCAGTCTGATCTTAGTTCTACACAGTCCGATTGGGAGACACCCGCAATAAAAATGCCTTTGAAATAGCAAATGTTCATTTCAGTTATAAAATATGTTCAGGGTAAACAGTCATTCATGGTCTAAATAGAACTCCCAAAACAATCTTTTAACCCTTTCCCAAACAATCCCTTGTTTTTACGACCGTGAGGAAGAAGCCTCCTGAAAACATTGTGGAAAAGGAGAAAATGCTGGTAAACCAGCATTTTCTTTTTTCCCACAATGTTTTCTACCCTTCACAAAGCAAATTTCAAATTTTCAGTCCGACTTTTATTTTGTCGTCTGCAAATGCTTTCGATTTGGACAAACCTAATTTTTTTCCTTTGGAAATGAGTTAATCTGAACACACACACCCCTTTCTCATTAAAAGTGCGTTCATATGGAGAAAGAAGCCTTTTGAAAACACTGTGGGAAAAGGACAAAATGCTGGTAACCAGCATTTTGTCCTTTTCCCACAGTGTTTTCTACCCTTTCTAGAACAAATTTCAACTTTTCAGTCACCTTTATTTTGTCGTCTGCAAATGCTTTCAATTTGGACCAGTCTAAAATTTTCTCGTGTGATAAAGAGTTCAACTCCATACAAACTATCACTGAACTTTTATCGTCTGATATGGAGTTTAAAACTATGTCTATGGTGAAAAGTTTATCGGCTCCTTTTCCGTGTCTAAATGCAAGTATTACAAGCAACGATTTCTGTCACAATGGCAATTATTTCACGTTAAGGATGACTGAATTATGTTTCACGACGCTTTCAAAATTATTTCAGTTATATCACGCCGACAGCCCACACATTCATATATTTCCTTGGTTACACGAGTGCTTGACTAGGGTAATAAAGTGTCTTGCTCAGGGACACTCATACGTAAAACCTAGTATTTCCATTTAGGCTCGAACTTGGGGCGTCCAGGTTTATAGCCTTCAGTTTCCAGGTCAGTTTACAAGCTCACGGTTCTTTGAATATCATTTGGTCATATCACTACGACAGCTTATTTCTGTTTCATGCTTTCCTTTGTCTCATGGGCATTAAAGCAGGATTTTGAAGTGTTAAACCTAAGAACACTCGCGCGAAACACCCTCTTGAAGATCCAACCAATGGCTCATGGGCGAATCCAGAGGGGGGGACCGGACCCCTCCCCCCCCCCCAGGAATTTTGGCAAAAATGTGGTTATCGGAAATGGTACTGGTTTGATAAAAAAAATAAAAATAAAAAAAAATATAGATTCTAAATGTGGAGACCTTCTCATGGTTAGAACTGGAAACGTTGACTTTTCTTGTAAACGGCTTACATCCAGTGAGATCCGGTAAACAAAGCATTATATACCGGTAATAAGACGAGTGCGTTTTCGGTGGGACCCCCCCCCCCCCCCCGAGAAAGATATCTGGATCCGCCCATGTGGCTGTCGGACTACAAAGCCTATATCTCAACCACTTTGCCATGCAGGAACCCTTTGGCAGAGCCAGGAATCGAACTCAAACGGTTTACGTCACGACTGAGCTAGGGGGCTCGGTATCGAACCCACGACCGTAACAATCCCTAAATTTCAAACCCTATTGTCGCCAACTGAGCTAAGCCACCGAACTCCTTACTCCTAAATTTTCGAGCCTCGCACATAACCGACTGAGCCCATTGTGAAGATCATTATTAAATTTAACCCTTTCCCAAACAATCCCTGGTTTTTACGGGTCTGGAATAGTAGTCTTTTGAAAACATTGTGGGAAAAGGAGAAAATGCTGGCAACCAGCATTTTCTCCTTTTCTCACGTTTTCTACCCTCTCATAGACAGAAATCATCTTTTCAGCAAGAGTTGAATTGTCGTCTGCAAATGCTTTCAATTTGGTCTAGTCCAAAAATTTGTCGTTTGGGAAAGCGTTAACCTCATTAGGAATGGTGTGATGAAAACAGCCGACGAAAGCGATTACAGTATGATGATTAAACACACAAAAAAAGATGGCATAATACCGTAAAACGCCCCTCTACAAATCGCGAAAACCCATGAAAATCAAAATTATGTGTCAAAAAATTGCAACTGGTTTATGGATTCATTTCGTAAACATCAAATTACAATATTTTTCAACGGAATGAAGCTGAAAATTTCATTAATTTCTTCTTTTAAGTAAAAAAAAACAATGGCACATGTAAACATTGACTGTATAGCAGAGGGGCGTTTTACGGTATTATGCCAAAAAGATGTGATGATCCCTGGATGTACCGACTATAGATTTTGCTTGGCAATTTCAGGCAATAGTTCAAGAAAAGTAGGACGTTATTTGCCATTTCAACATTCATTTCGTACATTTATTGCGTAAATTACACAACAAAATCTGTGGTGGGGAAATTCCTGGGATCATGCCAGAGAGATTTAAAAAAGCAGAAGAGGAAAATCGCTACAACGAATTCACCCACCTCCATGTTATAAATTTCCAAAATGTATCTTTAGGCGAAACAATCCATCAATAAAAAAAAATAATAAACACTGTCTCGTAAACATGCATTTTACACCACAAGCGATTGTTAAACACACTCAACAGTGAATACCAAACATGCCCAAATGAAGCACGTGGAAAGCCTGCAAATTTGGGGATTACAGCGATGGGGTTGTTGTTGTTGTCTGTCAAGGATTTGAGCAACTCTTTGCGAAGAGTTTTATGTATCCTCCCCCCCCCCCCCCACCCCAAAAAAAAGTATCGATCCATATCCGCCTAAGCAGTCCTCACAAGCTGATATAAGTCCAACCTTTACCAATAGATATACTATTTCCTGCATGTTCAAGGACCGTTCTACCTCATTCCGTCGGTTGTTAAACAAAATCAATCTTATGGAGCCATAACTATGTTGGCTGATTGGCTGTATAGTGTTTAACGCTGTTTACAAGATGATTTCAATGATATCGCGGCGGCCAGTGCACCTTTGCTTTTCTGGAGTTTTTTTTTACCAGTACTCCACACAATTTTCAAGTGAAATTGTGCTTTGCCTTATTACCGTCGTCGAAGAAAAGGAATAAATACTGTCGCAATGACTATCATCAATCCTTGGAAAAAATTGCCCGAGTCGTGAATCGAGCCAGCGACCTCCTCCTGTCAAGTTTTATACGTTACCTAATGAGCTACCGGGGCTCGGCCCATCATTATTTGAGGACCTACCAAGATGCATTGGGCCCCCTTTTCACAAAGCATGTCTGATATATAACTGTACATGTTTCCCTGTCGTGTATTTGACAGAAAGTGTTTAACCTTTCCCAAACAATCCCTGGTTTTTACGGATCTGGAATGGTAGCCTTTTGAAAACATTGTGGGAAAAGGAGAAAATGCTGGTAACCAGCATTTTCTCCTTTTCCCACAATGTTTACTACCCTATCATAGACGGCAATCATCTTTTCAGCAAGAGTTGAATTGTCGTCTGCAAATGCTTTCAATTTGGTCTAGTCCAAAAGTTCGTCGTTTGGGAAAGGGTTAACAAAGATCGGTCTGTGCAGTCTAATTTTGGTCTATACCATTCCTTTCTGATGATGTATGAAAATATAATCACGGACCAGAACTATTTTTTAACTCTTATCCAGCTGAATAAGTTAAACGAGACTTTCAAGTCGAGAGTAAAACTCTGAATGGTGCTTATTTCAAAGCCAATTTGGAAAAGCCCGAATCTCTATGGAACAGTGCAGATGCAAAAACAGACTGCGCGTTCCAGGCAGTCTGATCTTGACCTACACTATCCGCAAAAGATCACCCAGTCGCTTTTAACCCATTACCACACAATCCCTACTTTTGACGCCTCTGAGAAAGAAGCCTTTTGAAAACTCTGTAGGAAAAGGAGAAAATGCTGGTAACCAGCATTTTCTCCTTTTCCCACAGTGTTTTCTATCCTTCCGAGAACAAATTTCAAATTTTCAGTCACCTTTATTTTGTCGTCTGCAAATGCTCTCAATTTGGACCAGCCTAAAATATTTTCGTTTGGCTATGAGTTAAACGCCTAAGAGTTAAACCGACAGGAGGTATGCCTTCAGTTCTAAATGAGGCATGCAAATTGTTGCAGAATATGTTTTTTCGGCGTAGCCGAATTCGCTGGCTTTAACCTACCTTTTCGGCGTATAGCTGAATTCGCTGGCTTTAACCTACCTTTTCGGCGTAGCTGAATTCGCTGGCCTTAATCTACCTTTTCGGCGTAGCTGAATTCGCTGGCTTTAACCTACCTTTTCGGCGTAGCTGAATTCGCTGGCTTTAACATACCTTTTCGACGTAGCTGAATTCGCTGGCTTTAATTAACCTACCTTTTCGGCGTAGCTGAATTCGCTGGCTTTAACCTACCTTTTCGGCGTAGCTGAATTCGCTGGCTTTAACCTACCTTTTCGGCGTAGCTGAATTCACTGGCTTTAAAGGTGGGTAGATCTACTTAGAAATTTCACATCACACCAAATCAAAATATATATATATCACTGAAATTTATATGAAAAAACAATACAAATCATCAATAATTAAGAATCATGAAATTACCCCCAAAAAAGTTTTGATGGTATTTCCTTAAAAGGCTACGTATCCTCTTAAACTATTTTTAGATTTCGTGCCAAAAAAAAAAAAAAAAATGCATTGTGGGAATGTTAAATGACTGAAACGTGACTAATGACGCTTAAATTCCATTACATAACAAACATGTAATTATTTTTTCATATCTTCTTCGGACGCTATGTTTGAAGCTTCGTCTGTGTATTTCCAGTCTGTAAATGAGCGAGTTGTTCATGTAAAAATTGAACGCGTTTCCCGTCGATGTCGACCTTGGCCGTAGCAAATCTCTAATTTCTCGTGTTGTCGGATGGTTTTCGACTACTGGGGTTTTATGAATGACGATTATAAGGCTTTGGGAGTATAAGGATATTTTTGTAAAATTTTTGTCCCAAATTCTGAAGGGCTACCTTTAACCTACCTTTTCGGCGTAGCTGAATTCGCTGGCTTTAACCTACAATGTACCTTTTCGGCGTAGCTGAATTCGCTGGCTGATTGTAGACCTACTTTTTCGGCGTAGCTGCATGTCTTGGCTTTGACCTACTTTTTTCGGCGTAGCTGATTGTAACTGATTGCAGTAGCTTAGACCTTTTTTTTTTCGGCATAAGGGAATGCCCGAGTTTGACCTACATTTTTGGCGCACCTAAATGTGCTGGCTTTTGATCTATTTTTTTCGGCGTGACTGAATGTGCTGGCTTTTTACCTACTTTTTCGGCGTAACTGAATGCGCCGTCCTTGACGGTCTTTTTCAGCGTACCTGAATGCGTTCGCTTTTGACCTACTTTTTGTAGATATGTTTATTTTACAGCTTGCATATTTGCTTTCACATTATGAAACTACTATTAACCCTTTCCCAAACAAGTCCTTATTTTTACTTGTCTGCAGTACAAGTCTTTTGAAAACACTGTGGGGAAAAGGAGAAATTGCTCGTAACGAGTAATTTCTCCTTTTCCTACAGTGTTTTCAACCAATTTGGAAAACTTTCTGCCATTTCCATCAACTTAAAAATTGTCGTCTGCAAACTCTTTCAGTTTGGGTTGGTCTGAAATTTGTCGTTTGGGAAAGGGTTAATCAAGCGTTGCTAGCGCTAATCAGTACGTCCGAGGCCTTGATTCATACTATTGCAAATTGGAAATGTAATATTTTCAGAAGCGTTACCCATTAACACTATACTAAAAACTAAGAATGAAAAAGAGGAAAAAGAGGCAATTGTTCGTGAGGTTACTTAAGAAATAATCTTCTTTCTATCGTGGTATATCGTTCAATAAACCACAGTTGTGAGTTATGAGGCACAATAAATAATCCACGAGGGCGACAGCCCCAGTGGGTTATTTATTGCGCCTCATAACTCACAACTGTGGTTTATTGAACGATATACCACGATAGAAAGAAGATTATTTCGATTCTAACATGGCAAATTCTTAATGAAAGGAAAACAAGTTCAAACTTGTAGTTAACACGCGGATGAAGATTATGTTCCATTGAATAACTCACTCATTGAATGACGTCACTCGATTTAGGATGACGTCACTCTACATGGATTGTCACAGATTTTACCACGTTACCCTTGCACTGTGTTTATAGAGCCAAAGTCGCGTGTCATGTTAGAGTTAAGAAATAATCTTCTTTATATCGTGGTATATCGTTCAATAAACCACAGTTGAGAGTTATGAGGCGCAATAAATAATCCACGTGGGCGATATCGCCCTCGTGGATTATTTATTGCACCTCATAACTCACAACTGTGGTTTATTGAACGATACCATATAGCCCTCGTGGATTATTTATTGCGCCTCAAAACTCACAACTGTGGTTTATTGAACGATATACCAGGATAGAAAGAAGATTATTTCTTAATTCTAACATGACACGCGACTTTGGCTCTATAAACACAGTGCAAGGAAAACGTGGTAAAATCTGCGACGTTCCATGTAGAGTGACGTCATCCTATATCGAATGACGTCATTCAGTGAGTGAGTTATTCAATGGACCATAATCTTCATCTGTGTTTTTACTCTTAGTTTGAGCTTGTTTTCCTTTCATTGAGAATTGGCCATGTTAGAATCGACATAATCTTCTTTCTATCGTAGTATATCGTTCAATAAACCACGTTGTGAGTTATGAGGCGCAATGAATAACCCACTCGGGCTATCGCCCTCGTGGATTGTTTATTGTGCCTCATAACTCACAACTGTGGTTTATTGAACGATATACCACGATAGAAAGAAGATTATTTCTTAATTGAATAACTCACTCACTGAATGACGTCACTCGATATAGAATGACGTCACTCTACATAAATTGTCGCAGATTTTACCACGCTTTCCTTGCACTGTGTTTAAAGAACCAAATTCTCATGTCATGTTAGAATGAAATTTTGACGAAAACTGAAGGAGATATTAGTAAAAGTTGGAATTTTACAGGAATCTCCCTTTTTCCATGACGCTGCATCAAATTGGAAAACCGAGAAAAGCATACTGGTGCAATATCCTAAAGAGTTTATATATGAAATTTCAGCTATTTTGGTCCAGGGCTTTGAAAAATGGCTTCCGATGGATGGATGGACAGGCCACAGACGATGGACAAAGCGGCAACTATATGCTCCATTTCAGCATTAACCCTTTCCCAAACAATCCCTGGTTTTTACGGGTCTGGAATAGTAGCCTTTTGAAAACATTGTGGGAAAAGGAGAAAATGCTGGTAACCAGCACTTTCTCCTTTTCCCTCAAAGTTTTCTACCCCATCATAGACAGAAATAATCTTCTCAGCAAGAGTTGAATTGTCGTCTGCAAATGCTTTCAATTTGGTCTAGTCCAAAAGGTTGTCGTTTGGGAAAGGGTTAGAAGAGAGTGAGCTCTCTCATACTTTTGTCTAATAAGGTCTGAGTGACGACCCTATGTTCAGTAGGGACTTTTCGCCGATATATTCACCCATGTAAACCGTTTGATTTTGCCAATCAGAAGGTTGGTTAGAGCAGTCCATTTGATTTAGCCTGTCAGAAAATGTGTTATTTTCAAATTCAGATGATTCTTGAGAATATGTTAAAAATGAGTTTATTTATGGCAGCTACCGGGGCCTTCAGCAATAATCCAATGACTTATCCAGAATTTAAAACAAAACAAAAACAGCATACTGCACACTGGCGGATCCAGAAGGGATTCGGACGAACCCCCCTAAATTTCCAGATTTTTTTTTTGATGGACTTCCAACTCATTAGCGACTGATTTGTGCTTTGGGTACGTGTCTGCATATCTGAGCTTGACCGAGTTGAACCCCCCTGAAGAAATCCTGGATCCGCTCCTGCTGCATTTTTTTTTTGTGTGTGTCAAGTTTTGCATCTAAATCTTTTATTTCGACATTCTCAGCAACACTTGTCTTATAGCTTTGAATCCTCCAAGATTCCATACATGTAAACTTGTTTGTAGGATAGAACTCATCAAAACATGACTTTTATGCTAAGCGAAATCAATTGATAGATCCCATGGGATGGTGCTGTGCTAAACACAGAGAATGTAAAAGCATTACTTAAAACTGGTTTCATCCAGTATCTGCACTATCCCCTGTAATTACACTAACAACCTTCAGGGGTGTTGCCCAATGCCCATATGGTCAAATGGTGGCAATGATAAATAAACGCAAATTCAATCAACCACGTGAACTTAGACTGAGCCGCATAGCCCGTCCGGGTGGTTCAGTGGCGAACATGTTTTACTCATGATCTGGTGGTTGTGAGTTCGATACCTGGTTGAGGCAAACTTTCTTTCCGGCGCATTTTCGCCTCTCACCTCTGCCGAAGCATGGGAGAAAAGTAGTCGGTGGCTTTGGAAAGGAAGTTGTGTTAGTACCGGTGTGAGAAAGCCAGGAAACACACGTGCGTCACCGACCGCCATGATATGACCTCAGCTGTTACAGTGACATTAAACCCCAATACAACAACAACAACTGAACCGCATAAATCAATAGATAGAGCATAGGACTCGTGAATGTGAGGTTTTGAGTCACTCGAGGGTGTGGGTTTGATTCCAACGGCTGCCCATCTAAAATTACTAACAGTTTTGTGGATGATACAAGAAAGCAAGGTCATGTGTGATGGTGCTATACACTAAGCATGTAAAAGAACCAGGCATGACTAAAGATAAGTTTTCGTCCTGTATCTGCACTATACCCCGTAATAGTTCTAACAGCCTTCAGGAGGGACTTCACCCATATGGGCAACCAGTGGCTACAATAAATAAACCCAAATTCAATTAAACCACATGAACTTTTGACCAGCCTGCATAGCTCAATAGGTAGAGCTTAGGATTTGTGAACATGATGTTTCGAGTCACTCCAGGGTGTGGGTTCGATCCCCATGGCAGCCATCTAAAATAACAATACTAATAGCTTTCACCCATATGGGCAACCAATGGGGACGATAAATAAACCATCCTGTTTATGTGGAGGAGAATGCATTTGAACTCTTCTCAGAGCAGAGTTTCACTTTGATTGTATAAGACAGATGTCTGTCATGATCGTGTTTTGTTTAGCATTTCAAAGTATTCCTGGCCTTGGTTTCACCCCAGTATGACCATATGGCCGAAAGCTGAAGCAGTTGAAACGTCTCTGTCTTTCCTGTCAAACACAGTGTTACCTACAACATATACAGAAAGTTAATGAAGTTTTTGCTAAAATAACTCAACTGACAAATGCCCCCTTCACACTTATGGATTTTTCATACAAGTCCTAATGGATGTCACATATCCGTAAAAGTACAAGGATTGTTACAATCTGGTCACTTTTACGAGTGGTTTACAAGTAATTAATGTCCATTTATGATTTATTAACTCTTTCCCAAACAATCTCGTGAAGAGCAATTTCTCCTTTTCCCACAGTGTTTTCTACCCTTTTCGAGAACTTTCACCATTTTCTCAAATCTAAATTTGTCATCTGCAAACTCTTTCGGTTTGGAACAGTCCAAACTTTGTCGTTTGGGAAAGGGTTAAGGGTGCAGCTGCGATAGGTCAGTGGAAGGCGGGCAGTCTTCTACCTCAGCGGGATCTAGCTATGGTGGTGGTGGTTCTAAGAAGGGTGCTTTTTTCTGATGGCTGCCTTTTTGCTTTCTTTGGAGCCATGCTAGTAGAAAGTGTATATCAACACTGTATATCGACGAGATCAGGCCTCTGTAACCTCTTGGTAACAAATGAAAGGAACTGTTCAATTTTGAACGCTTTTATACCATTTCTAAATCGTAAGGTATACATATGTATTTGTAAAGTACACATACATATTGATTAATTGCTCGCAATTAAATCTAATTGATACGTAAAGCAATTGTAACTGAACGCAATTAAAATCGGTAACATCACTTAAGAACTTAAGAACATCACTTAAGAACTCGTGATATTCTATAAAAGAATTGTAAACTTACCTTAACAAATCGTAAAACAAATTGTTTACGAGACATTTAGGGATTATTGTGAGTAGTTTACAGATCATTTCAATTGGTTTAAGATACTTACAGATCGTTATTTACAAGTTAAATAGGGAAAATTTTATCCATCAAGACTCTTAAGAAAATTTTTGAAATGTCAAATTTTTTTTCTCTACTTTCACTGATCCTCATGAGTGTCTGCGAGTTGTGACGAGTTTTTAACATGCAAATGAGTTACATACCAATGCTTGTGATTGAATACGAGTTGGACTCGTAAGAAAATTCATAAGTGTGAAGGCAGTATAACAGAGTCATAGTGGAGGCAAAAGTAATACCAAAGGTATTTTCCAAGGTGCAATTATGAAAAAAAGGAGGAGGGGGATTTCCCATGATGGTCTGGAAATTTTTTGACAAATTTTACCTTTGGCTAAGGTATGACACAATTTTAATTTCATCATCTGAAACAACCCTTATCTGAAGGCCCCATTTCAACTACTGTGGTAGAAGTCCAGTGAGTGAAGCCCTACCTGTTATGAAAATTTAATGAAAAGCCTTTAATTCTACCACACAACATCATTTTAGGGTGGACCAACTGAAATCATTTTCAGGCCACAAATGTTGGTAAAATGAGCATTTCTGTGTTAAATAGGGTACAAAACATTGTAAGAAAAGGAGAAAATGCTGGTTACCAGCATTTTCTCCTTTTCATGCAATGTTTTTAAAAGCTTTCTCTTTCAAGATCAATAAAAGTTGGGATTGTGTGGTAAAGGGCTAAGCCCTGGTAACCAGCATTTTCTCCTTTTCCCACAATGTTTTCTTCCCCATTCAAAATGTTAACAATCAACTGAATCATGAGATAGAGAGGTCCTTGAATATGCAGAAAATTACCATATAGCACAAAGTTTCAACTCACATCAGCTGCACTAAATGACAAGGGTTCTGACTTTTTAGATGCATTAAATTCCATTTTCACAGAGCATGGCTCATTTACTAACCCATTACCACACAATCTCAACTTTTGAAGCCCCTGACAAAGAAGCCTTCAAAAAACACTGTGGGAAAAGGAGAAAATGCTGGTAACCAGCATTTTCTCCTTTTCCCACAATGTTTTCTATTCTTCACAAAACAAATTTAAAAATTTTCAGTTTATTTTGTCATCTGCAAATGCTTTCGATTTGGAGTCTAAAATCTTGTTGTTTGGTAATGAGTTAAGCTAAAGTTTATTCACATACACCACGTTGAAAATACACAGTACCATGTAATTTATATACACTCTGCCCTGTGAAAAGAGGGCTTAACTCTTCACCAAACGACACATTTTTGGACTGGACCAATTTCAAAGCATCTGCAGATAACAAATTAAATCTTGTTAACCCTTTACCCCATAAGGCATTTCTATGGTATCTCTAATTGACCCTAAATAACAGCAAGGATGAAGCTGTTTCTTATGTGTATATGACACCTTTTGATAGCATAGAAAACATTGTGGCAAAAGGTGAAATTGCTCGTAACGAGCAATTTCACCTTTTGCTACAATGTTTTCCAAAGGCTCCTACAAGCAGTGCGTAGGAATGAGTATCTATGGAGTAAAGGGTTAATATTATGATATCTGACTTTAATAGACTGGAAAATTTTGTGGGAAAAGGAGAAAATGCTGGTTATCAGCATTTTCTCCTTTTCCCATGTTGTTTTCTATAGGCTTATTTCTCAGGGTTGTTAAAAGTCTGGATTGTGTGGTAAAGAGTTAATGCATCTGCAAAAATTATAAATCTAGTGCACCTATACATTGGATTTCTCATACCAGTAGACATCTTTCTTTCAAAGCCACTCGCAGCTTTCTTCACATGAATTGAAGGTTAAGTCATTACCAAACGACAAAATTTTAGACTTGTCGAAATTGAAAGCATTTGCAGACGACAAAATAGATGTGACTCCGAAACTAAAATTTGTTTTGGGAAGGATAGAAAACATTGTGGGAACAGTAGAAAATGCTGGTTACCAGCATTTTCTCCTTTTCCCACAATGTGTTCAAAAGATTTTTTTGCAGGGTCGTTAAAAGTCGGGATTGTGTGGTAATGGGTTAAAGGCAACAAACCACCAGAAAGATTATCTGTTACAAATGGGTAACAAACCCAAAACCACCAGTTCACAAGTCAGATAAAATAACCACTAAGCTACTCAGCTACTTTTGATGCAAAGGCGTCTAAAATTTTGTAATGTAGTTAACTCTTTACCACACGACAAAATTTTAGACTGGTACAAATTGAAAGCAGTTGCAGACGACAAAATAAAGACGACTCAAAAATTACAATTTGTTCTGGGAAGGGTAGAAAACACTGTGGGAAAAGGAGAAAATGCTGGTTACCAGCATTTTCTCCTTTTCTTACAGTGTTTTCAAAAGGCTTCTTTCTCAGAGGCATCAAAAGTAAGGATTGTGTGGTAATGGGTTAAGAGTTAACCCCCTTACCAAGCAATCCCTTGCTTTAAAAACCACCCTGAACAAGAAGACTTATGAAAACATTTTTGGGACAAAGAGAAAATGCTGGTAATCAGTATTTTCTCCTTTTCCCAAAATGTTTTCTACCCTTTCATAGATAAATCCTTCTGTTTGGGCCAAATTTAATTTATCTCTGTACAAATATTTTTTAACTTAGACCAGTCTCAAATTATTTTGTGTGGTAAAGTGTTAAATATTCCAATCTGTCCTTTATATTACATGAAAAGAAATTGGCACAAAGATTAACCCTTTCCCAAACAAGCCCTGGCTTTTGAAAACACTGTGGAAAAAGGAGAAATTACTCGTAACGAGCAATTTCTCCTTTTCCCACAGTGTTTTCTACCCTTTTTGAGAATTTTCTGCCATTTTCTCCAAATCTAAAAATTGTCGTCTGCAAACTCTTTTGGTTTGGAAAGAGTACAAAATTTGTCGTTTGGAAAAGGGTTAAAGCAATATTAACTTACACACCCATGTTTTTATCAAACCTTTCTTTTTTAAAGTGTCTCCTTTTCTTCGAGGGAACTTTTCACCAATCTGACTGTTATTCAGTCATTTGCATATACCTGAAGCAAAACAAACTAGAGCTGTCACTGAATGTGACTTAATACCCACGCCAACACATTGCCAGAAAAAAAGTGTCAAGTTGAAGGGGAGATACTTCATCAATCAGAAAGAGCAGACACTTGAAAACTGTGTCTTGGCAATCTTCAATATATGATCAATATATGTGCAAAGTTTCAATACAATTGAAGGATAAGTGTAGGAGCAGTTTGCAGCACAAAATTTCCAGTATTTTGTAGAAAGTGGGACACACAGATGAATGGACACACAGACAGATGGACGCATGGACAGACAGGCTGATTCCAGCATACCCAAGAAAACATTCGTTTTGCCGGGGTATAAAAAGCAAGGTGTAAACCAAATTGTCTCTAAATCTCTTTTAACCCTTCAACACACAATCCAAAGTTTTAACTTCTCGAATGTATAAGCCTTTTAAAGACATTGGTGAAAAAGGAGAAAATGCTGATAACCAGCATTTTCTCCTTTTCTCACGATGATTTCTTTTTGTGTAAAGCTAAACTTTTTTTTTTCGCTCATTTGAAATTTGTCAGGGAATCATCATGCTGCTTTCAATAGCAATAGGTTAAAAAAAAATGCCATGTGGTAAAGGGTTAACCCTTTCAGCATCAACTATAAAAATATGACATATGGTTTGCAATACCCTAAAAGGGGCATTTGGGTAAGTGCCGTCTCAGATCAGGCTGCGCAGTCCACACAATTTAATCGGAGATGGTACTTTACGACTAAATTAGATTTTGTCGTACAGTAGACTTATGTGAAGCAGAAAATCACTCACAACTGAAAATTGTGGTCTCGGATCAGCCTGCGTGAGCTGCACAGGCTGATCCAGGCCAACACTTTACGCAAATGTCCAAATGTCCTTTTTTTTGTGTGTGTTGCAAACCATTATGCCAAAGGCTGAGAATATACTCCACTGAAAATTAAAAAGATCAATGATCCATGCTCTGGTAAAAGGAGGCTCAATTCATCTTTAACCCTTTACCCAATAAGGCATATGGTATCTCTAATTGACCCTAAATAACAGTAAGAATTTCTTAATTTACTAATTTCTTATGTGTATATGACAATTTTTCATAGCGTAGAAAACATTGTGACAAAAGGTGAAATTGCTCGTCATGAGCAATTTCAATTGCTCGTCATGAGCAATTTCACCTTTTGCCACAATGTTTTCCAAAGGCTCCGACAAGCAACGTGTAGAAATGAGTAAAGGGATAACACACGATGCCTTGCAAGACACACATAATGATGGATTCATAAAATCCATTTTGTCTCACAAAACACTGGATCCTGAGGTAGAATGGCCCATAGACATGCAAAAAAACGACCAAAAACGTAATACAATTTGATGTTTATGTAGACTG
The DNA here is from genome assembly GCA_943736015.1 of Tridacna crocea. Classification (NCBI taxonomy): domain Eukaryota; kingdom Metazoa; phylum Mollusca; class Bivalvia; order Cardiida; family Cardiidae; genus Tridacna; species Tridacna crocea. Next base: position 43,576,007 of record OX031067.1, read on the forward strand.
GGGCTGATACTTTTTGGATTAACCCCCTTTCATAAAAACATGGCTCATTCCTTTTTTTTAAACCCTTTCCCAGATGGCAAATTTTGGACCAGACCAAATTCAAAGCATTCTGCAGATGACAAATTAACAGTTGCTTAAAAGATGATTTTTCTATATGATAGGGTAGAAAACACTGTGGGAAAAGGAGAAAATGCTGGTTACCAGCATTTTCTCCTTTTCCCACAATGTTTTCAAAGGCTTCTATTCCTTTCCCGTAAAAACCAGGGATTGTTTGGAAAAGGGTTAAATTACACTTAACCAGCAAACAGTAGCATTACAAGATGAGACTGCAAGCTCTGTGCAGTCTGATCTTGATTCAATGCCAGCTGCAAAGCCCCTTGTTTTTCCCTCTACTTTTAAAAGTGATAAAGCAGCCAGTGCTATTTTAGTTAAATTTTAATCAGTGATAAAAATTTCTGGAACGAAATTAGGGACAACAATTAAGGACTCAAAGAAAGACCAGGCACCAGTAGCTATATTTATTTCCAGATGACAAAACCTCTAGGCTGGTCCATATCAGAAATGTTTGTTGATGAAATAATGTATTGCTCTGTGCAGCTTGGTCTTGATCAACACTGCCCATAGAAGGCAGACTGATCTTTACTTTATACACACAAATAACTGATTGTTTGTGTTTCACATCACTTTCAATATTATATATCATAGAGAAAGCTTACTTATATATGTATATCCTTGGTTTCATAACTGTGACCAGGTATCTTTCCGAAAAACAATCCCAACGAAAAGCCATGTGCTTCCAGTGAGGCTTGTACTTGTGGCCTCAAGGTCATCATTGGTACTTTACCACTGATTCAAGCAGGACCCATCGCAAATGATTCAACCCTTTTCTAGCATTTCTAGCACCTGCCTGGGGGTTGTGAAAATACAAGTTCCTTTCTTGTTTTCATCTGTGACCAAAGTCTACTGTGTTTACAGGTACATTCACTAGTTACTTCATCCTGCTGTAATTTCTCCATCATGCTGTCTCTTCCATCACCTGTTACTTACCTGCAGGACTGCTGTTAAAAAGAACACTGACAAAAAAACAAAGAGACAGACAAACTGGTATACAATGTTTCCATGGTAATTTTATACAGGTATGTCTCCAAGCAATTTCTTCTTTTACCTTTGGGGTTTATACCTAAACCTAGCACATTTTCTTTAACCCATTACCACACAATCCCTACTTTTGACGCCCCTGAGAAAGAAGCCTTTTTGAAAACACTGTGGGAAAAGGAGAAAATGCTGGTAACCAGCATTTTCTCCTTTTCCCACAGTGTTTTCTACCCTTCCCAGATCAAATTTCAATTTTTCAGTCACCTTTATTTTGTCGTCTGCAAATGCTTTCAATTTGGACAAGTCTAAATTTTTTTCGTGTGGTAATGGGTTAAGCAACTGACTGCTCTCCTACATAAATGACGCCAATGACTCAACTTATTTGGTGGACAGACAGAGAGAAACAGACAGAGAGAGCATGACAAAGTAATATACAATAATTCCATGCTAGCTTTCAGCAAATATGTCTTCAAGCAACTTCTCCTTTGTTCTCAAGTTTGCTTTACAAAAACTGCAGCAGCAATTTTTTCCAGCAACTGGCTGCTTTCTTTTCACAAAATGTTCTCAAAATAATGACTTACAGGGTCAAATTGTCACAGGATTGGAGGGGGTTGTGAAAATAAAAATACCTTTCTCGTTTTTATCTGTGACTAGGAGTCTACTGTGTATACAGCTACATTCTCTAGATTCTTCATTCTGTTGTCGTTTCTTCATCACCTGTTACTTACCTGCAGGACTGCTGTTAGAAAGAACACTGACAAAGAAACAAACAGACAGACATACAAACTGGTATACAATGTTTCCATGGTAACTTTATACAGTTATGTCTCCAAGCAACTTGTTCTTTTACCTTTTGGGTCTATACCTTAATTTAGCACATTTTCTTCAAGCAACTGACTGCTCTCCTATATAAATAACGCCAATGACTCAATGAATTGGGTGGAGAATGTGTTAAATTGTCAATTTGTCAAACGGTGTGAGGGGGCTGTAAAAGTACCTTTCTTGATTTCATCTGTGAGCAGAAATCTTTCTTGATATCATCTGTGAGCAATAACCTGTTTTGACGACTGCTATATTCACTTGTAGCTTTATCTTGGTATCTCTTCCATCACCTATTACTTACCTGTAGGTCTGCTGTTAAAAACGAGAGGCAGAGAGAAAGACAGACAGACAAAGAAAGACAGTCAGACAGAAAATGACAAAATAATATACAATATTTCCATGATAGTTTCTAGCAAATATGTCTTCAAGCAACATCTTCGTTGCTTTGAAGATGGCTTTACAAAAACTGCAACAGCATTTTTTTCAAGCAACTGGCTGCTTTTTATTCACAAAATGTTCTCAAAATAATAACTTACGGGGTCAAATTGTCACAGGGTTGGAGGGGGTTGTGAAAATAAGAGTACCTTTCTTGTTTTCATCTGTGACCAAAAGTCTACTGTGTATACAGGTACATTCATTATATGCTTCATTCTGTTGTCGTTTCTTCATCCTGCTGTTTCTTCCATCACTTGTTACTTACCTGCAGGACTGCTGTTAAAAAAAAACGCTGACAAAGAAACAAACAGAAAGAAAAACTGGTATACAATGTTTCCATGGTAACTTTATACAGGTATGTCTCCAAGCAACTTCTTCTTTTACCTTAGGGGTCTATACCTTAACTAAGCACATTTTCTTCAAGCAACTGACTGCTCTCCTACATATATAACGCCAATGTCTCAATGTATTGGGTGCAAAATGTGCTAAATTGTCAATTTGTAAAACAGTATGAGGGGGCTGTGAAAGGAAAAGTACCTTTCTTGATTTCATCTGTGAGCAAAAATCTTTCTTGACTTCACCTATGAGCGATAATCTGTGGTGCAGACATGTGTATTCACTTGTAGCTTCATCCAGGTGTCTCTTCCATCACCTTTAACTTACCTGTATGTCTGCTGTAAAAAATGAGAGACAGAGAGAAAGACAGACAGAGAGAAACAGACACAGAGAGAGAGGGACAAAGTAATATAAAATAATTCCATGCTAGCTTTAAGCAAACATGTCTTCAAGCAACTTCTCCTTTCCTCTTAAGTTTGCTTTACAAAAACTGCAGCAGCAATGTTTTCCAGCAACTGGCTGGTTTCTTTTCACAAATTGTCCTCAAATTAATGACTTACAGGGTCAAATTGTAACAGGTATGGAGGGGTTGTGAAAATAAAAGTACCTTTCTTGTTTTCATCTGTGACCAAAAGTCTACTGTGTACAGGTTCATTCACTAGTTGCTTCATTTTGTTGTCGTTTCTTCATCCTGCTGTTTCTTCTGTCACCTGTTACTTACCTGCAGGACTGCTGTTAAAAAAAGAACATTGACAAAGAAACAAAGAGACAGACAGACAGGCAGACAACCTGGTATACAATGTTTCCATGCTAACTTTATACAGGTTTGTCTCCAAGCAACTTCTTCTTTTACCTTAGGGAACTATATCTTAACTTAGCACATTTTCTTCAAGCAACTGACTGCTCTCCTACATCAACAACGCCAATGTCTCAATGTTTTGGGTGGAAAATGTGCTAAATTGTCAATTGTTCGATTAGATTGAGGGGGCTGTGAAAATAAAAATAAATTTTTTGATTTCATCTGTGAGCAAAAATCTTTCTTGACATTATCTGTGAGCAATAATCTGTGGTGCAGACTTGTGTATTCGCTTGTAGCTTCATCCAGTTGTCTCTTCCATCACCTATTACTTACCTGTAGGTATGCTGAAAATAACGAAAGACAGATAGACAGACAGAGAAAGACAGTCAGACAGAGAGAGACAGATAGAGAGAAAATGACAATATACAATATTTCCATGCTAGTTTCTAGCAAATCTGTCTCCAAGCAACATCTTCTTTGCTTTGAAGTTGGCTTTACAAAAGCTGCAGCAGCAATTTTTTCCAGCAGCTGGCTGCTTTCTTTTCACAAATGTTCTCAAAATAATGACTTACAGGGTCAAATTGTCACAGGATTGGAGGGGGTTGTAAAAATAAAAGTACCTTTCTTGTTTTCATCTCTGCTCTGACTAAGAGTCTACTGTGTATACAGCTACATTCTCTAGTTTCTTCATTCTGTTGTTGTTTCTTCATCCTAATGTTTCTTCCATCACCTATTACTTACCTACAGGACTGCTGTTAAAAAAAATATTGATAAAGAAACAAACAGACAGACAGACAGACAGACTCACTGGTATACAATGTTTCCATGGTAACTTTTTACAGGTATGCCTCCAAGCAACTTCTTCTTTTACATTAGGGGCCTATACCTTAACTTTGTACATTTTCTTCAAGCAACTGACTGCACTCCTACATAAATAACGCCAATGACTCAATGTATTGGGTGCAAAATGTGCTAAATTGTCAATTTGTCAAACAGTGTGAGGGGGGCTGTGAAAGTAAAAAAACCTTTCTTGATTTTATCTGTGAGTAAAAAACCTTTCTTGACTTCACCTATGAGCGAAAATCTGTGGTGCAGACTTGTATATTCGCTTGTAGCTTCATCCAGGTCTCTCCTCCATCACCTATTACCTACCTGTAGGTCTGCTGTAAAAAAACTAGAGACAGAGAGAAAGAAAAACAGAGAAAGACAGACAGGCAGAGAGAGACAGACAGAGAGAGAATGACAAAAAAATAAACAATATGTCCATGCTAGCTTAAAGCAAATATGTCTTCAAACAACATCTTCTTTGTTTTGAAGTTGGCTTTACAAAAATTGCAGCAGCATCTTGTTCCAACAACTGGCTGTTTTGCTTTCACACAATCTTCCCAAAATAATGAGTTACAGGTTCAAATTCTGACAGGGTCTAGGGGGTTGTGAAAATAAAAGTACCTTTCTTGTTTTCATCTGTGACCAAATGTCTACTGTGTATACAGGTACATTCACTAGTTGCTTCATTCTGTTGTTGTTTCTTCATCCTGCTGTTTCTTCCATCACCTGTTACTTACCTATAGGACTGCTGTTAAAAAGAACATTGACAAAGAAACAAACAGACAGACAGACAGACAAACTGGTATACAATGTTTTCATGCTAACTTTATACAGGTATGTCTCCAAGCAACTTCTTCTTTTACATTAGGGGTCTATACCTTAACTTTGTACATTTTCTTCAAGTAACTGACTGCTCTCCTACATAAATAACACCAATGACTCGACTTATTGAGTGGAAAATATGTTAATTGGTCAATTTGTCACAGGCTGGAAGGGGGTCTGTGAAAATAAAAGTACCTTTCTTGAATTCATCTGTGAGCAAAAATCTTTCTTGGCCTCATCAGTGAGCAATAACCTGTGGTGCAGACTGTTGTATTCACTTGTAGCTTCATCCAGGTGTCTCTTCCATCACCTGTAACTTACCTGTATATCTGCTGTAAAAAAAATGAGAGACAGGGAGATAGACAGACAGAGAGAAACAGACAGAGAGTGACAAAGTAATATAAAATAATTCCATGCTAGCTTTAAGCAAATATGTCTTCAAGCAACATCTCCATTAATCTTAAGTTTGCTTTACAAAAACTGCAGCAGCAATGTTTTCCAGGAACTGCCTGCTTTCTTTTCACAAATTGTTCTTAAAATAATAACTTACAGGGTCAAATTGTCACTGGGTTGGAGGGGGTTGTGAAAATAAAAGTACCTTTCTTGTTTTCATCCGTGACCAAAAGTCTACTGTGTATACAGGTTCATTCACTAGTTGCTTCATTTTTTTGTCGTTTCTTCATCCTTCTATTTCTTCCATCACCTGTTACTTACCTGCAGGACTGCTGTTAAAAGGAACATTGACAAAGAAACAAACAGACAGACAGACAGACAAACTGGTATACAATGTTTCCATGGTAACTTTATACAGGTATGTCTCTAAGCAACTTCTTCTTTTACCTTAGGGATCTATATCTTAACTTAGCACATTTTCTTCAAGCAACTGACTGCTCTCCTACATAAATAACGCCAATGACTCAATGTTTTGGGTGGAAAATGTGTTAAATGGTCAATTTGTCAAACGGTGAGAGGGGGCTGTGAAAGTAAAAGTACCTTTCTTGATTTCATCTGTGAGCAAAAATTTTTCTTGATATCATCTGTGAGCAATAATCTGTGGTGCAGACTTGTGTATTCGCTTGTAGCTTCATCCAGGTCTCTCTTCCATCACCTATTACTTACCTGTAGGTCTTCTGTTAAAACGAGAAAAAGACGGATAGACAGACAGAGAAAAACAGTCAGACAGAGAGAGTTAGAGAATGAGAAAATGACAAAATAATATACAATATTTCCATGCTAGTGTCTAGCAAATCTGTCTCCAAGCAACATCTTCTTTGCTTTGAAGTTGACTTTACAAAAACTGCAGCAGCAATTTTTTCCAGCAACTGGCTGCTTTCTTTTCACAAATGTTCTCAAAATAATGACTTACAGGGTCAAATTGTCACAGGGTTGGAGGGGGTTGTGAAAATAAAAGTACCTTTCTTGTTTTCATCTGTGACCAAAAGTCTACTGTGTATACAGGTTCATTCGCTAGTTGCTTCATTCTGTTGTCGTTTCTTCATCCTGCTGTTTCTTCCGTCACCTGTTACTGCTGTTAAAAAGAACATTGACAAAGAAACACACAGACAGACAGACAGACAGGCAGACAACCTGGTATACAATGTTTCCATGCTGACTTTATACAGGTATGTCTCCAAGCAACTTCTTCTTTTACCTTAGGGAACTATATCTTAACTTAGCACATTTTCTTCAAGCAACTGACTGCTCTCCTACATCAACAACGCCAATGTCTCGATGTATTGGGTGGAAAATGTGCTAAATTGTCAATTGGTCGATTAGATTGAGGGGGCTGTGTAAGTAAAAGTACCTTTCTTGATTTCATCTGTGAGCAAAAATCTTTCTTGATATCATCTGTGAGCAATAATCTGTGGTGTAGACTTGTGTATTCGTTTGTAGCTTCATCCAGGTGTCTCTTCCATCACCTATTACCTACCTGTAGGTCTGCTGTAAAAAAACGAGAGACAGAGAGAAAGAAAGACAGAGAAAGACGGACAGAGAGAGAATGACAAAAAAATAAACAATATGTCCATGCTAGCTTAAAGCAAATATGTCTTCAAACAACATCTTCTTTGCTTTGAAGTTGGCTTTACAAAAACTGCAGCAGCATCTTCTTCCAACAACTGGCTGTTTTCCTTTCACACAATCTTCCCAAAATAATGAGTTACAGGTTCAAATTCTGACAGGGTCTATGGGGGGTGTGAAAATAAAAGTACCTTTCTTGTTTTCATCTGTGACCAAATGTCTACTGTGTATACAGGTACATTCACTAGTTGCTTCATTCTGTTGTTGTTTCTTCATCCTGCTGTTTCTCCCATCCCCTGTTACTTACCTACAGGGCTGCTGTTAAAAAGAACATTGACAAAGAAACAGACAGACAGACAAACTGGTATGAAATGTTTCCATGGTAACTTTATACAGGTATGTCTCCAAGCAACTTCTTCTTTTACATTAGGGGTCTATAACTTAATTTTCTACATTTTCTTCAAGCAACTGACTGCTCTCCTACATTAATACTGCCAATGACTCAATGTATTGGGTGGAAAATATGTTAATTGGTCAATTTGTCACAGGCTGGAAGGGGGTCTGCGAAAGAAAAAGTACCTTTCTTGATTTCATCTCTGGGAAAAAATCTTTCTTGGCCTCAGCAGTGAGCAATAACCTGTGGTGCAGACTGTTGTATTCACTTGTAGCTTCATCCAGGTGTCTCTTCCATCACCTATAACTTACCTGTATGTCTGCTGTAAAAGATGAGAGACAGAGAGAAAGACAGACAGAGAGAAACAGACAGACAGAGAGTGACAAAGTAATATAAAATAATTCCATGCTAGCTTTAAGCAAACATGTCTTCAAGCAACGTCTCCTTTCCTCTTAAGTTTGCTTTACAAAAACTGCAGCAGCAATGTTTTCCAGGAACTGCCTGCTTTTTTTTCACAAATTGTTCTCAAATTAATGACTTACAGGGTCAAATTGTCACAGGGTTGGAGGGGGTTGTGAAAATAAAAGTACCTTTCTTGTTTTCATCTGTGACCAAATGTCTTTTGTGTATACAGGTACATTCACTAGTTGCTTCATTCTGTTGTTGTTTCTTCATCCTAATGTTTCTTCCATCACCTATTACTTACCTACAGGACTGCTGTTAAAACAAATATTGATAAAGAAACAAACAGACAGACAGACATTCTCACTGGTATACAATGTTTCCATGGTAACTTTTTACAGGTATGTCTCTAAGCAACTTCTTCTTTTACCTTAGGGGCCTATACCTTAACTAAGCACATTTTCTTCAAGCAACTGACAGCTCTCCTACATAAATAACGCCAATGACTCAATGTATTGGGTGCAAAATGTGCTAAATTGTCAATTTGTCAAACAGTGTGAGGGGGCTGTGAAAGTAAAAGTACCTTTCTTGATTTTATCTGTGAGCAAAAAATCTTTCTTGACTTCACCTATGAGCAATAATCTGTGGTGCAGACATGTGTATTCACTTGTAGCTTCATCCAGGTCTCTCTTCCATCACCTATTACCTACCTGTAGGTCTGCTGTAAAAAAAACGAGAGACAGAGAGAAAGAAAGACAGAGAAAGACAGACAGGCAGAGAGAGACACAGAGAGAAAGAGAGACAAAAAAATAAACAATATGTCTGTTAGCTTAAAGCAAATATGTCTTCAAACAACATCTTCTTTGCTTTGAAGTTGGCTTTACAAAAACTGCAGCAGCATTTTCTTCCAACAACTGCCTGTTTTCCTTTCACACAATGTTCTCAAAATAATGAGTTACAGGTTCAAATTCCGACAGGGTCTATGGGGGGTGTGAAAATAAAAGTACCTTTCTTGTTTTCATCTCTGACTTAGCGTCTACTTTGTATACAGCTACATTCTCTAGATTCTTCATTCTGTTGTTTCTTCATCCTGCTCTTTCTTCCATCACCTATTACTTACCTGCAGGACTGCTGTTAAAAAGAACATTGACAAAGAAACAAACAGACAGACAGACAGACTCACTGGTATACAATGTTTCCATGGTAACTTTTTACAGGTATGTCTCCAAGCAACTTCTTCTTTTACATTAGGGTTCTATACCTTAACTTGGCACATTTTCTTCAAGTAACTGACTGCTCTCCTACATATATAACGCCAATGACTCAATGTATTGGGTGGAAAATGTGCTAAATTGTCAATTTGTCAAACAGTTTGAGGGGGCTGTGAAAGTAAAAGTACCTTTCTTGAATTTATCTGTGGGCAAAAATCTTTCTTGACTTCACCTATGAGCAATAATCTGTGGTGCAGACATGTGTATTCACTTGTAGCTTCATCCAGGTCTCTCTTCCATCACCTATTACCTACCTGTAGGTCTACTGTAAAAAAAAAACGAGAGAAAGAGAGAAAGAAAGACTGACAGAGAAAGACAGACAGGCAGAGAGAGACAGACAGAGAGAGAATGACAAAAATAATAAACAATATGTCCATGCTAGCTTAAAGCAAATATGTCTTCAAACAACATCTTCTTTGCTTTGAAGTTGGCTTTACAAAAACTGCAGCAGCATTTTCTTCCAACAACTGGCTGTTTTCCATTCACACAATCTTCCCAAAATAATGAGTTACAGGTTCAAATTCTGACAGGGTCTAGGGGGTTGTGAAAATAAAAGTACCTGTCTTGTTTTCATCTGTGACCAAATGTCTCCTGTGTATACAGGTACATTCACTAGTTGCTCTTTTTCTGTTATTGTTTCTTCATCCTGCTGTTTCTTCCATCACCTGTTACTTACCTACAGGACTGCTGTTAAAAAGAACATTGACAAAGAAACAAACAGACAGACAGACAGACAAACTGGTATACAATGTTTTCATGCTAACTTTATACAGGTATGTCTCCAAGCAACTTCTTCTTTTACATTAGCGGTCTATACCTTAACTTTGTACATTTTCTTCAAGCAACTGACTGCTCTCCTACATAAATAACACCAATGACTCGACTTATTGGGTGGAAAATATGTTAATTGGTCAATTTGTCACAGGCTGGAAGGGGGTCTGTGAAAGTAAAAGTACCTTTCTTGAATTCATCTGTGAGCAAAAATCTTTCTTGGCCTCATCAGTGAGCAATAACCTGTGGTGCAGACTGTTGTATTCACTTGTAGCTTCATCCATGTGTCTCTTCCATCACCTGTAACTTACTTGTATGTCTGCTGTAAAAAAATGAGAGACAGAGAGAAAGACAGACAGAGAGAAACAGACACAGACAGAGAGTGACAAAGTAATATAAAATAATTCCATGCTGGCTTTAAGCAAACATGTCTTCAAGCAACGTCTCCTTTCCTCTTAAGTTTGCTTTACAAAAACTGCAGCAGCAATGTTTTACAGGAACTGCCTGCTTTCTTTTCACAAATTGTTCTCAAAATAATGACTTACAGGGTCAAATTGTCACAGGGTTGGAGGGGGTTGTGGAAATAAAAGTACCTTTCTTGTTTTCATCTGTGACCAAAAGTGTATTGTGTATACAGGTTCATTCACTAGTTGCTTCATTTTGTTGTCGTTTCTTCATCCTTCTATTTCTTCCATCACCTGTTACTTACCTGCAGGACTGCTGTTAAAAAGAACATTGACAAAGAAACAAACAGACAGACAGACAGACAAACTGGTATACAATGTTTCCATGGTAACTTTATACAGGTATGTCTCCAAGCAACTTCTTCTTTTACCTTAGGGATCTATATCTTAACTTCGCACATTTTCTTCAAGCAACTGACTGCTCTCCTACATAAATAACGCCAATGACTCAATGTATTGGGTGGAAAATGTGTTAAATGGTCAATTTGTCAAATGGTGAGAGGGGGCTGTGAAAGTAAAAGTACCTTTCTTGATTTCATCTATGAGCAAAATTTTTTCTTGATATCATCTGTGAGCAATAATCTGTGGTGCAGACTTGTGTATTCGCTTGTAGCTTCATCCAGGTCTCTCTTCCATCACCTATTACTTACCTGTAGGTCTTCTGTTAAAACGAGAGAAAGACGGATAGACAGACAGAGAAAAACAGTCAGACAGAGAGAGTTAGAGAATGAGAAAATGACAAAATAATATACAATATTTCCATGCTAGTGTCTAGCAAATCTGTCTCCAAGCAACATCTTCTTTGCTTTGAAGTTGGCTTTACAAAAACTGCAGCAGCAATTCTTTCCAGCAACTGGCTGCTTTCTTTTCACAAATGTTCTCAAAATAATGACTTACAGGGTCAAATTGTCACAGGGTTGCAGGGGGTTGTGAAAATAAAAGTACCTTTCTTGTTTTTATCTGTGACCAAAAGTCAACTGTGTATACAGGTTCATTCGCTAGTTGCTTCATTCTGTTGTCGTTTCTTCATCCTGCTGTTTCTTCCGTCACCTGTTACTGCTGTTAAAAAGAACATTGACAAAGAAACACACAGACAGACAGACAGACAGACAGGCAGACAACCTGGTATACAATGTTTCCATGCTAACTTTATACAGGTATGTCTCCAAGCAACTTCTTCTTTTACCTTAGGGAACTATATCTTAACTTAGCACATTTTCTTCAAGCAACTGACTGCTCTCCTACATCAACAACGCCAATGTCTCAATGTATTGGGTGGAAAATGTGCTAAATTGTCAATTGGTCGATTAGATTGAGGGGGCTGTGTAAGTAAAAGTACCTTTCTTGATTTCATCTGTGAGCAAAAATCTTTCTTGATATCATCTGTGAGCAATAATCTGTGGTGTAGACTTGTGTATTCGTTTGTAGCTTCATCCAGGTGTCTCTTCCATCACCTATTACCTACCTGTAGGTCTGCTGTAAAAAAACGAGAGACAGAGAGAAAGAAAGACAGAGAAAGACGGACAGAGAGAGAATGACACAAAAATAAACAATATGTCCATGCTAGCTTAAAGCAAATATGTCTTCAAACAACATCTTCTTTGCTTTGAAGTTGGCTTTACAAAAACTGCAGCAGCATCTTCTTCCAACAACTGGCTGTTTTCCTTTCACACAATCTTCCCAAAATAATGAGTTACAGGTTCAAATTCTGACAGGGTCTATGGGGAGTGTGAAAATAAAAGTACCTTTCTTGTTTTCATCTGTGACCAAATGTCTACTGTGTATACAGGTACATTCACTAGTTGCTTCATTCTGTTGTTGTTTCTTCATCCTGCTGTTTCTCCCATCCCCTGTTACTTACCTACAGGGCTGCTGTTAAAAAGAACATTGACAAAGAAACAGACAGACAGACAAACTGGTAAGAAATGTTTCCATGGTAACTTTATACAGGTATGTCTCCAAGCAACTTCTTCTTTTACATTAGGGGTCTATAACTTAATTTTTCTACATTTTCTTCAAGCAACTGACTGCTCTCCTACATTAATACTGCCAATGACTCAATGTATTGGGTGGAAAATATGTTAATTGGTCAATTTGTCACAGGCTGGAAGGGGGTCTGCGAAAGAAAAAGTACCTTTCTTGATTTCATCTCTGGGAAAAAATCTTTCTTGGCCTCAGCAGTGAGCAATAACCTGTGGTGCAGACTGTTGTATTCACTTGTAGCTTCATCCAGGTGTCTCTTCCATCACCTATAACTTACCTGTATGTCTGCTGTAAAAGATGAGAGACAGAGAGGAAGACAGACAGAGAGAAACAGACAGACAGAGAGTGACAAAGTAATATAAAATAATTCCATGCTAGCTTTAAGCAAACATGTCTTCAAGCTACGTCTCCTTTCCTCTTAAGTTTGCTTTACAAAAACTGCAGCAGCAATGTTTTCCAGCAACTGCCTGCTTTCTTTTCACAAATTGTTCTCAAATTAATGACTTACAGGGTCAAATTGTCACAGGGTTGGAGGGGGTTGTGAAAATAAAAGTACCTTTCTTGTTTTCATCTGTGACCAAATGTCTTTTGTGTATACAGGTACATTCACTAGTTGCTTCATTCTGTTGTTGTTTCTTCATCCTAATGTTTCTTCCATCACCTATTACTTACCTACAGGACTGCTGTTAAAAAAAATATTGATAAAGAAACAAACAGACAGACAGACAGACTCACTGGTATACAATGTTTCCATGGTAACTTTTTACAGGTATGTCTCCAAGCAACTTCTTCTTTTACATTAGGGGCCTATACCTTAACTAAGCACATTTTCTTCAAGCAACTGACTGCACTCCTACATAAATAACGCCAATGACTCAATGTATTGGGTGCAAAATGTGCTAAATTGTCAATTTGTCAAACAGTGTGAGGGGCTGTGAAAGAAAAAGTACCTTTCTTGATTTTATCTGTGAGCAAAAATCTTTCTTGACTTCACCTATGAGCAATAATCTGTGGTGCAGACATGTGTATTCACTTGTAGCTTCATCCAGGTCTCTCTTCCATCACCTATTACCTACCTGTAGGTCTGCTGTATAAAAAACGAGAGACAGAGAGAAAGAAAGACTGACAGAGAAAGACAGACAGGCAGAGAGAGACAGACAGAGAGAGAATGACAAAAAAAATAAACAATATGTCCATGCTAGCTTAAAGCAAATATGTCTTCAAACAACATCTTCTTTGCTTTGAAGTTGGCTTTACAAAAACTGCAGCAGCATCTTCTTCCAACAACTGGCTGTTTTCCTTTCACACAATCTTCCCAAAATAATGAGTTACAGGTTCAAATTCTGACAGGGTCTAGGGGGTTGTGAAAATAAAAGTACCTGTCTTGTTTTCATCTGTGACCAAATGTCTCCTGTGTATACAGGTACATTCACTAGTTGCTCTTTTTCTGTTATTGTTTCTTCATCCTGCTGTTTCTTCCATCACCTGTTACTTACCTACAGGACTGCTGTTAAAAAGAACATTGACAAAGAAACAAACAGACAGACAGACAGACAAACTGGTATACAATGTTTTCATGCTAACTTTATACAGGTATGTCTCCAAGCAACTTCTTCTTTTACATTAGGGGTCTATACCTTAACTTTGTACATTTTCTTCAAGCAACTGACTGCTCTCCTACATAAATAACACCAATGACTCGACTTATAAGGGGGAAAATATGTTAATTGGTCAATTTGTCACAGGCTGGAAGGGGGTCTGTGAAAGTAAAAGTACCTTTCTTGAATTCATCTGTGAGCAAAAATCTTTCTTGGCCTCATCAGTGAGCAATAACCTGTGGTGCAGACTGTTGTATTCACTTGTAGCTTCATCTAGGTGTCTCTTCCATCACCTGTAACTTACTTGTATGTCTGCTGTAAAAAAATGAGAGACAAAGAGAAAGACAGAGAGAAACAGACACAGACAGAGAGTGACAAAGTAATATAAAATAATTCCATGCTGGCTTTAAGCAAACATGTCTTCAAGCAACGTCTCCTTTCCTCTTAAGTTTGCTTTACAAAAACTGCAGCAGCAATGTTTTACAGGAACTGCCTGCTTTCTTTTCACAAATTGTTCTCAAAATAATGACTTACAGGTTCAAATTGTCACAGGGTTGGAGGGGGTTGTGGAAATAAAAGTACCTTTCTTGTTTTCATCTGTGACCAAAAGTGTATTGTGTATACAGGTTCATTCACTAGTTGCTTCATTTTGTTGTCGTTTCTTCATCCTTCTATTTCTTCCATCACCTGTTACTTACCTGCAGGACTGCTGTTAAAAAGAACATTGACAAAGAAACAAACAGACAGACAGACAGACAAACTGGTATACAATGTTTCCATGGTAACTTTATACAGGTATGTCTCCAAGCAACTTCTTCTTTTACCTTAGGGATCTATATCTTAACTTCGCACATTTTCTTCAAGCAACTGACTGCTCTCCTACATAAATAACGCCAATGACTCAATGTATTGGATGGAAAATTTGTTAATGGTCAATTTGTCAAACGGTGAGAGGGGGCTGTGAAAGTAAAAGTACCTTTCTTGATTTCATCTGTGAGCAAAAATTTTTCTTGATATCATCTGTGAGCAATAATCTGTGGTGCAGACTTGTGTATTTGCTTGTAGCTTCATCCAGGTCTCTCTTCCATCACCTATTACTTACCTGTAGGTCTTCTGTTAAAACGAGAGAAAGACGGATAGACAGACAGAGAAAAACAGTCAGACAGAGAGAGTTAGAGAATGAGAAAATGACAAAATAATATACAATATTTCCATGCTAGTGTCTAGCAAATCTGTCTCCAAGCAACATCTTCTTTGCTTTGAAGTTGGCTTTACAAAAACTGCAGCAGCAATTCTTTCCAGCAACTGGCTGCTTTCTTTTCACAAATGTTCTCAAAATAATGACTTACAGGGTCAAATTGTCACAGGGTTGGAGGGGGTTGTGAAAATAAAAGTACCTTTCTTGTTTTCATCTGTGACCAAAAGTCTACTGTGTATACAGGTTCATTCGCTAGTTGCTTCATTCTGTTGTCGTTTCTTCATCCTGCTGTTTCTTCCGTCACCTGTTACTGCTGTTAAAAAGAACATTGACAAAGAAACACACAGACAGACAGACAGACAGGCAGACAACCTGGTATACAATGTTTCCATGCTAACTTTATACAGGTATGTCTCCAAGCAACTTCTTCTTTTACCTTAGGGAACTATATCTTAACTTAGCACATTTTCTTTAAGCAACTGACTGCTCTCCTACATCAACAACGCCAATGTCTCAATGTATTGGGTGGAAAATGTGCTAAATTGTCAATTGGTCGATTAGATTGAGGGGGCTGTGTAAGTAAAAGTACCTTTCTTGATTTCATCTGTGAGCAAAAATCTTTCTTGATATCATCTGTGAGCAATAATCTGTGGTGTAGACTTGTGTATTCGTTTGTAGCTTCATCCAGGTGTCTCTTCCATCACCTATTACCTACCTGTAGGTCTGCTGTAAAAAACGAGAGACAGAGAGAAAGAAAGACAGAGAAAGACGGACAGAGAGAGAATGACAAAAAAATAAACAATATGTCCATGCTAGCTTAAAGCAAATATGTCTTCAAACAACATCTTTGCTTTGAAGTTGGCTTTACAAAAACTGCAGCAGCATCTTCTTCCAACAACTGGCTGTTTTCCTTTCACACAATCTTCCCAAAATAATGAGTTACAGGTTCAAATTCTGACAGGGTCTATGGGGGGTGTGAAAATAAAAGTACCTTTCTTGTTTTCATCTGTGACCAAATGTCTACTGTGTATACAGGTACATTCACTAGTTGCTTCATTCTGTTGTTGTTTCTTCATCCTGCTGTTTCTCCCATCACCTGTTACTTACCTACAGGGCTGCTGTTAAAAAGAACATTGACAAAGAAACAGACAGACAGACAAACTGGTATACAATGTTTTCATGCTAACTTTATACAGGTATGTCTCCAAGCAACTTCTTCTTTTACATTAGGGGTCTATAACTTAATTTTCTACATTTTCTTCAAGCAACTGACTGCTCTCCTACATTAATACTGCCAATGACTCAATGTATTGGGTGGAAAATATGTTAATTGGTCAATTTGTCACAGGCTGGAAGGGGGTCTGCGAAAGAAAAAGTACCTTTCTTGATTTCATCTCTGGGAAAAAATCTTTCTTGGCCTCAGCAGTGAGCAATAACCTGTGGTGCAGACTGTTGTATTCACTTGTAGCTTCATCCAGGTGTCTCTTCCATCACCTATAACTTACCTGTATGTCTGCTGTAAAAGATGAGAGACAGAGAGAAAGACAGACAGAGAGAAACAGACAGACAGAGAGTGACAAAGTAATATAAAATAATTCCATGCTAGCTTTAAGCAAACATGTCTTCAAGCAACGTCTCCTTTCCTCTTAAGTTTGCTTTACAAAAACTGCAGCAGCAATGTTTTCCAGCAACTGCCTGCTTTTTTTTCACAAATTGTTCTCAAATTAATGACTTACAGGGTCAAATTGTCACAGGGTTGGAGGGGGTTGTGAAAATAAAAGTACCTTTCTTGTTTTCATCTGTGACCAAATGTCTTTTGTGTATACAGGTACATTCACTAGTTGCTTCATTCTGTTGTTGTTTCTTCATCCTAATGTTTCTTCCATCACCTATTACTTACCTACAGGACTGCTGTTAAAAAAAATATTGATAAAGAAACAAACAGACAGACAGACATTCTCACTGGTATACAATGTTTCCATGGTAACTTTTTACAGGTATGTCTCCAAGCAACTTCTTCTTTTACCTTAGGGGCCTATACCTTAACTAAGCACATTTTCTTCAAGCAACTGACTGCTCTCCTACATAAATAACGACAATGACTCAATGTATTGGGTGCAAAATGTGCTAAATTGTCAATTTGTCAAACAGTGAGAGGGGGCTGTGAAAGTAAAAGTACCTTTCTTGATTTTATCTGTGAGCAAAAATCTTTCTTGACTTCACCTATGAGCAATAATCTGTGGTGCAGACATGTGTATTCACTTGTAGCTTCATCCAGGTCTCTCTTCCATCACCTATTACCTACCTGTAGGTCTGCTGTAAAAAAAACGAGAGACAGAGAGAAAGAAAGACAGAGAAAGACAGACAGGCAGAGAGAGACACAGAGAGAGAGAGAGAGAGACAAAAAAATAAACAATATGTCTGTTAGCTTAAAGCAAATATGTCTTCAAACAACATCTTCTTTGCTTTGAAGTTGGCTTTACAAAAACTGCAGCAGCATTTTCTTCCAACAACTGGCTGTTTTCCTTTCACACAATGTTCTCAAAATAATGAGTTACAGGTTCAAATTCCGACAGGGTCTATGGGGGGTGTGAAAATAAAAGTACCTTTCTTGTTTTCATCTCTGACTTAGCGTCTACTGTGTATACAGCTACATTCTCTAGATTCTTCATTCTGTTGTTTCTTCATCCTGCTCTTTCTTCCATCACCTATTACTTACCTGCAGGACTGCTGTTAAAAAGAACATTGACAAAGAAACAAACAGACAGACAGACAGACTCACTGGTATACAATGTTTCCATGGTAACTTTTTACAGGTATGCCTCCAAGCAACTTCTTCTTTTACATTAGGGTTCTATACCTTAACTTGGCACATTTTCTTCAAGTAACTGACTGCTCTCCTACATATATAACGCCAATGACTCAATGTATTGGGTGGAAAATGTGCTAAATTGTCAATTTGTCAAACAGTTTGAGGGGGCTGTGAAAGTAAAACTACCTTATCTGTGGGCAAAAATCTTTCTTGACTTCACCTATGAGCAATAATCTGTGGTGCAGACATGTGTATTCACTTGTAGCTTCATCCAGGTCTCTCTTCCATCACCTATTACCTACCTGTAGTCTACTGTAAAAAAAAAACGAGAGACAGAGAGAAAGAAAGACTGACAGAGAAAGACAGACAGGCAGAGAGAGACAGACAGACAGAGAATGACAAAAATAATAAACAGTATGTCCATGCTAACTTAAAGCAAATATGTCTTCAAACAACATCTTCTTTGCTTTGAAGTTGGCTTTACAAAAACTGCAGCAGCATCTTCTTCCAACAACTGGCTGTTTTCCATTCACACAATCTTCCCAAAATAATGAGTTACAGGTTCAAATTCTGACAGGGTCTAGGGGGTTGTGAAAATAAAAGTACCTGTCTTGTTTTCATCTGTGACCAAATGTCTCCTGTGTATACAGGTACATTCACTAGTTGCTCTTTTTCTGTTGTTGTTTCTTCATCCTGCTGTTTCTTCCATCACCTGTTACTTACCTACAGGACTGCTGTTAAAAAGAACATTGACAAAGAAACAAACAGACAGACAGACAGACAAACTGGTATACAATGTTTTCATGCTAACTTTATACAGGTATGTCTCCAAGCAACTTCTTCTTTTACATTAGGGGTCTATACCTTAACTTTGTACATTTTCTTCAAGCAACTGACTGCTCTCCTACATAAATAACACCAATGACTCGACTTATTGGGTGGAAAATATGTTAATTGGTCAATTTGTCACAGGCTGGAAGGGGGTCTGTGAAAGTAAAAGTACCTTTCTTGAATTCATCTGTGAGCAAAAATCTTTCTTGGCCTCATCAGTGAGCAATAACCTGTGGTGCAGACTTGTATTCACTTGTAGCTTCATCTAGGTGTCTCTTCCATCACCTGTAACTTACTTGTATGTCTGCTGTAAAAAAATGAGAGACAGAGAGAAAGACAGACAGAGAGAAACAGACACAGACAGAGAGTGACAAAGTAATATAAAATAATTCCATGCTGGCTTTAAGCAAACATGTCTTCAAGCAACGTCTCCTTTCCTCTTAAGTTTGCTTTACAAAAACTGCAGTAGCAATGTTTTACAGGAACTGCCTGCTTTCTTTTCACAAATTGTTCTCAAAATAATGACTTACAGGGTTAAATTGTCACAGGGTTGGAGGGGGTTGTGGAAATAAAAGTACCTTTCTTGTTTTTATCTGTGACCAAAAGTGTATTGTGTATACAGGTTCATTCACTAGTTGCTTCATTTTGTTGTCGTTTCTTCATCCTTCTATTTCTTCCATCACCTGTTACTTACCTGCAGGACTGCTGTTAAAAAGAACATTGACAAAGAAACAAACAGACAGACAGACAGACAAACTGGTATACAATGTTTCCATGGTAACTTTATACAGGTATGTCTCCAAGCAACTTCTTCTTTTACCTTAGGGATCTATATCTTAACTTCGCACATTTTCTTCAAGCAACTGACTGCTCTCCTACATAAATAACGCCAGTGACTCAATGTATTGGGTGGAAAATGTGTTAAATGGTCAATTTGTCAAATGGTGAGAGGGGGCTGTGAAAGTAAAAGTACCTTTCTTGATTTCATCTGTGAGCAAAAATTTTTCTTGATATCATCTGTGAGCAATAATCTGTGGTGCAGACTTGTGTATTCGCTTATAGCTTCATCCAGGTCTCTCTTCCATCACCTATTACTTACCTGTAGGTCTTCTGTTAAAACGAGAGAAAGACTGATAGACAGACAGAGAAAAACAGTCAGACAGAAAGAGTTAGAGAATGAGAAAATGACAAAATAATATACAATATTTCCATGCTAGTGTCTAGCAAATCTGTTTCCAAGCAACATCTTCTTTGCTTTGAAGTTGGCTTTACAAAAACTGCAGCAGCAATTCTTTCCAGCAACTGGCTGCTTTCTTTTCACAAATGTTCTCAAAATAATGACTTACAGGGTCAAATTGTCACAGGGTTGCAGGGGGTTGTGAAAATAAAAGTACCTTTCTTGTTTTTATCTGTGACCAAAAGTCAACTGTGTATACAGGTTCATTCGCTAGTTGCTTCATTCTGTTGTCGTTTCTTCATCCTGCTGTTTCTTCCGTCACCTGTTACTGCTGTTAAAAAGAACATTGACAAAGAAACACACAGACAGACAAACTGGTATACAATGTTTCCATGCTAACTTTATACAGGTATGTCTCCAAGCAACTTCTTCTTTTACATTAGGGGTCTATACCTTAACTTGGCACATTTTCTTCAAGCAACTGACTGCTCTCCTACATCAACAACGCCAATGTCTCAATGTATTGGGTGGAAAATGTGCTAAATTGTCAATTGGTCGATTAGATTGAGGGGGCTGTGTAAGTAAAAGTACCTTTCTTGATTTCATCTGTGAGCAAAAATCTTTCTTGATATCATCTGTGAGCAATAATCTGTGGTGTAGACTTGTGTATTCGTTTGTAGCTTCATCCAGGTGTCTCTTCCATCACCTATTACCTACCTGTAGGTCTGCTGTAAAAAAAACGAGAGACAGAGAGAAAGAAAGACAGAGAAAGACGGACAGAGAGAGAATGACAAAAAAATAAACAATATGTCCATGCTAGCTTAAAGCAAATATGTCTTCAAACAACATCTTCTTTGCTTTGAAGTTGGCTTTACAAAAACTGCAGCAGCATCTTCTTCCAACAACTGGCTGTTTTCCTTTCACACAATCTTCCCAAAATAATGAGTTACAGGTTCAAATTCTGACAGGGTCTATGGGGGGTGTGAAAATAAAAGTACCTTTCTTGTTTTCATCTGTGACCAAATGTCTACTGTGTATACAGGTACATTCACTAGTTGCTTCATTCTGTTGTTGTTTCTTCATCCTGCTGTTTCTCCCATCCCCTGTTACTTACCTACAGGGCTGCTGTTAAAAAGAACATTGACAAAGAAACAGACAGACAGACAAACTGGTATGAAATGTTTCCATGGTAACTTTATACAGGTATGTCTCCAAGCAACTTCTTCTTTTACATTAGGGGTCTATAACTTAATTTTCTACATTTTCTTCAAGCAACTGACTGCTCTTCTACATTAATACTGCCAATGACTCAATGTATTGGGTGGAAAATATGTTAATTGGTCAATTTGTCACAGGCTGGAAGGGGGTCTGCGAAAGAAAAAGTACCTTTCTTGATTTCATCTCTGGGAAAAAATCTTTCTTGGCCTCAGCAGTGAGCAATAACCTGTGGTGCAGACTGTTGTATTCACTTGTAGCTTCATCCAGGTGTCTCTTCCATCACCTATAACTTACCTGTATGTCTGCTGAAAAAGATGAGAGACAGAGAGAAAGACAGACAGAGAGAAACAGACAGACAGAGAGTGACAAAGTAATATAAAATAATTCCATGCTAGCTTTAAGCAAACATGTCTTCAAGCAACGTCTCCTTTCCTCTTAAGTTTGCTTTACAAAAACTGCAGCAGCAATGTTTTCCAGGAACTGCCTGCTTTTTTTTCACAAATTGTTCTCAAATTAATGACTTACAGGGTCAAATTGTCACAGGGTTGGAGGGGGTTGTGAAAATAAAAGTACCTTTCTTGTTTTCATCTGTGACCAAATGTCTTTTGTGTATACAGGTACATTCACTAGTTGCTTCATTCTGTTGTTGTTTCTTCATCCTAATGTTTCTTCCATCACCTATTACTTACCTACAGGACTGCTGTTAAAAAAAATATTGATAAAGAAACAAACAGACAGACAGACATTCTCACTGGTATACAATGTTTCCATGGTAACTTTTTACAGGTATGTCTCCAAGCAACTTCTTCTTTTACCTTAGGGGCCTATACCTTAACTAAGCACATTTTCTTCAAGCAACTGACTGCTCTCCTACATAAATAACGCCAATGACTCAATGTATTGGGTGCAAAATGTGCTAAATTGTCAATTTGTCAAACAGTGTGAGGGGGCTGTGAAAGTAAAAGTACCTTTCTTGATTTTATCTGTGAGCAAAAATCTTTCTTGACTTCACCTATGAGCAATAATCTGTGGTGCAGACATGTGTATTCACTTGTAGCTTCATCCAGGTCTCTCTTCCATCACCTATTACCTACCTGTAGGTCTGCTGTAAAAAAAACGAGAGACAGAGAGAAAGAAAGACAGAGAAAGACAGACAGGCAGAGAGAGACACAGAGAGAGAGAGAGACAAAAAAATAAACAATATGTCTGTTAGCTTAAAGCAAATATGTCTTCAAACAACATCTTCTTTGCTTTGAAGTTGGCTTTACAAAAACTGCAGCAGCATTTTCTTCCAACAACTGGCTGTTTTCCTTTCACACAATGTTCTCAAAATAATGAGTTACAGGTTCAAATTCCGACAGGGTCTATGGGGGGTGTGAAAATAAAAGTACCTTTCTTGTTTTCATCTCTGACTTAGCGTCTACTTTGTATACAGCTACATTCTCTAGATTCTTCATTCTGTTGTTTCTTCATCCTGCTCTTTCTTCCATCACCTATTACTTACCTGCAGGACTGCTGTTAAAAAGAACATTGACAAAGAAACAAACAGACAGACAGACAGACTCACTGGTATACAATGTTTCCATGGTAACTTTTTACAGGTATGCCTCCAAGCAACTTCTTCTTTTACATTAGGGTTCTATACCTTAACTTGGCACATTTTCTTCAAGTAACTGACTGCACTCCTACATAAATAACGCCAATGACTCAATGTATTGGGTGGAAAATGTGCTAAATTGTCAATTTGTCAAACAGTTTGAGGGGGCTGTGAAAGTAAAAGTACCTTTCTTGAATTCATCTGTGGGCAAAAATCTTTCTTGACTTCACCTATGAGCAATAATCTGTGGTGCAGACATGTGTATTCACTTGTAGCTTCATCCAGGTCTCTCTTCCATCACCTATTACCTACCTGTAGGTCTACTGTAAAAAAAAAACGAGAGACAGAGAGAAAGAAAGACTGACAGAGAAAGACAGACAGGCAGAGAGAGACAGACAGACAGAGAATGACAAAAATAATAAACAATATGTCCATGCTAGCTTAAAGCAAATATGTCTTCAAACAACATCTTCTTTGCTTTGAAGTTGGCTTTACAAAAACTGCAGCAGCATCTTCTTCCAACAACTGGCTGTTTTCCATTCACACAATCTTCCCAAAATAATGAGTTACAGGTTCAAATTCTGACAGGGTCTAGGGGGTTGTGAAAATAAAAGTACCTGTCTTGTTTTCATCTGTGACCAAATGTCTCCTGTGTATACAGGTACATTCACTAGTTGCTCTTTTTCTGTTGTTGTTTCTTCATCCTGCTGTTTCTTCCATCACCTGTTACTTACCTACAGGACTGCTGTTAAAAAGAACATTGACAAAGAAACAAACAGACAGACAGACAGACAAACTGGTATACAATGTTTTCATGCTCCAAGCAACTTCTTCTTTTACATTAGGGGTCTATACCTTAACTTTGTACATTTTCTTCAAGTAACTGACTGCTCTCCTACATAAATAACACCAATGACTCGACTTATTGGGTGGAAAATATGTTAATTGGTCAATTTGTCACAGGCTGGAAGGGGGTCTGTGAAAGTAAAAGTACCTTTCTTGAATTCATCTGTGAGCAAAAATCTTTCTTGGCCTCATCAGTGAGCAATAACCTGTGGTGCAGACTGTTGTATTCACTTGTAGCTTCATCTAGGTGTCTCTTCCATCACCTGTAACTTACTTGTATGTCTGCTGTAAAAAAATGAGAGACAGAGAGAAAGACAGAGAGAAACAGACACAGACAGAGAGTGACAAAGTAATATAAAATAATTCCATGCTGGCTTTAAGCAAACATGTCTTCAAGCAACGTCTCCTTTCCTCTTAAGTTTGCTTTACAAAAACTGCAGCAGCAATGTTTTACAGGAACTGCCTGCTTTCTTTTCACAAATTGTTCTCAAAATAATGACTTACAGGTTCAAATTGTCACAGGGTTGGAGGGGGTTGTGGAAATAAAAGTACCTTTCTTGTTTTCATCTGTGACCAAAAGTGTATTGTGTATACAGGTTCATTCACTAGTTGCTTCATTTTGTTGTCGTTTCTTCATCCTTCTATTTCTTCCATCACCTGTTACTTACCTGCAGGTCTGCTGTTAAAAAGAACATTGACAAATAAACAAACAGACAGACAGACAGACAGACAAACTGGTATACAATGTTTCCATGGTAACTTTATACAGGTATGTCTCTAAGCAACTTTTTCTTTTACCTTAGGGATCTATATCTTAACTTCGCACATTTTCTTCAAGCAACTGACTGCTCTCCTACATAAATAACGCCAGTGACTCAATGTATTGGATGGAAAATGTGTTAAATGGTCAATTTGTCAAACGGTGAGAGGGGGCTGTGAAAGTAAAAGTACCTTTCTTGATTTCATCTGTGAGCAAAAATTTTTCTTGATATCATCTGTGAGCAATAATCTGTGGTGCAGACTTGTGTATTTGCTTGTAGATTCATCCAGGTCTCTCTTCCATCACCTATTACTTACCTGTAGGTCTTCTGTTAAAACGAGAGAAAGACGGATAGACAGACAGAGAAAAACAGTCAGACAGAGAGAGTTAGAGAATGAGAAAATGACAAAATAATATACAATATTTCCATGCTAGTGTCTAGCAAATCTGTCTCCAAGCAACATCTCCTTTGCTTTGAAGTTGGCTTTACAAAAACTGCAGCAGCAATTCTTTCCAGCAACTGGCTGCTTTCTTTTCACAAATGTTCTCAAAATAATGACTTACAGGGTCAAATTGTCACAGGGTTGCAGGGGGTTGTGAAAATAAAAGTACCTTTCTTGTTTTCATCTGTGACCAAAAGTCTACTGTGTATACAGGTTCATTCGCTAGTTGCTTCATTCTGTTGTCGTTTATTCATCCTGCTGTTTCTTCCGTCACCTGTTACTGCTGTTAAAAAGAACATTGACAAAGAAACACACAGACAGACAGGCAGACAACCTGGTATACAATGTATCCATGCTAACTTTATACAGGTATGTCTCCAAGCAACTTCTTCTTTTACCTTAGGGAACTATATCTTAACTTAGCACATTTTCTTCAAGCAACTGACTGCTCTCCTACATCAACAACGCCAATGTCTCAATGTATTGGGTGGAAAATGTGCTAAATTGTCAATTGTGTCGATTAGATTGAGGGGGCTGTGTAAGTAAAAGTACCTTTCTTGATTTCATCTGTGAGCAAAAATCTTTCTTGATATCATCTGTGAGCAATAATCTGTGGTGTAGACTTGTGTATTCGTTTGTAGCTTCATCCAGGTGTCTCTTCCATCACCTATTACCTACCTGTAGGTCTGCTGTAAAAAAACGAGAGACAGAGAGAAAGAAAGACAGAGAAAGACGGACAGAGAGAGAATGACAAAAAAATAAACAATATGTCCATGCTAGCTTAAAGCAAATATGTCTTCAAACAACATCTTCTTTGCTTTGAAGTTGGCTTTACAAAAACTGCAGCAGCATCTTCTTCCAACAACTGGCTGTTTTTCTTTCACACAATCTTCCCAAAATAATGAGTTACAGGTTCAAATTCTGACAGGGTCTTTGGGGGGTGTGAAAATAAAAGTACCTTTCTTGTTTTCATCTGTGACCAAATGTCTACTGTGTATACAGGTACATTCACTAGTTGCTTCATTCTGTTGTTGTTTCTTCATCCTGCTGTTTCTCCCATCACCTGTTACTTACCTACAGGGCTGCTGTTAAAAAGAACATTGACAAAGAAACAGACAGACAGACAGACAAACTGGTATGAAATGTTTCCATGGTAACTTTATACAGGTATGTCTCCAAGCAACTTCTTCTTTTACATTAGGGGCCTATAACTTAATTTTTCTACATTTTCTTCAAGCAACTGACTGCTCTCCTACATTAATACTGCCAATGACTCAATGTATTGGGTGAAAAATATGTTAATTGGTCAATTTGTCACAGGCTGGAAGGGGGTCTGCGAAAGAAAAAGTAACTTTCTTGATTTCATCTCTGGGAAAAAATCTTTCTTGGCCTTAGCAGTGAGCAATAACCTGTGGTGCAGACTGTTGTATTCACTTGTAGCTTCATCCAGGTGTCTCTTCCATCACCTATAACTTACCTGTATGTCTGATGTAAAAGATGAGAGACAGAGAGGAAGACAGACAGAGAGAAACAGACAGACAGAGAGTGACAAAGTAATATAAAATAATTCCATGCTAGCTTTAAGCAAACATGTCTTCAAGCAACGTCTCCTTTCCTCTTAAGTTTGCTTTACAAAAACTGCAGCAGCAATGTTTTCCAGGAACTGCCTGCTTTCTTTTCACAAATTGTTCTCAAATTAATGACTTACAGGGTCAAATTGTCACAGGGTTGGAGGGGGTTGTGAAAATAAAAGTACCTTTCTTGTTTTCATCTGTGACCAAATGTCTTTTGTGTATACAGGTACATTCACTAGTTGATTCATTCTGTTGTTGTTTCTTCATCCTAATGTTTCTTCCATCACCTATTACTTACCTACAGGACTGCTGTTAAAAAAAATATTGATAAAGAAACAAACAGACAGACAGACAGACTCACTGGTATACAATGTTTCCATGGTAACTTTTTACAGGTATGTCTCCAAGCAACTTCTTCTTTTACCTTAGGGGCCTATACCTTAACTAAGCACATTTTCTTCAAGCAACTGACTGCACTCCTACATAAATAACGCCAATGACTCAATGTATTGGGTGTAAAATGTGCTAAATTGTCAATTTGTCAAACAGTGTGAGGGGGCTGTGAAAGAAAAAGTACCTTTCTTGATTTTATCTGTGAGCAAAAATCTTTCTTGACTTCACCTATGAGCAATAATCTGTGGTGCAGACATGTGTATTCACTTGTAGCTTCATCCAGGTCTCTTTTCCATCACCTATTACCTACCTGTAGGTCTGCTGTAAAAAAAACGAGAGACAGAGAGAAAGAAAGACTGACAGAGAAAGACAGACAGGCAGAGAGAGACAGACAGAGAGAGAATGACAAAAAAAATAAACAATATGTCCATGCTAGCTTAAAGCAAATATGTCTTCAAACAACATCTTCTTTGCTTTGAAGTTGGCTTTACAAAAACTGCAGCAGCATCTTCTTCCAACAACTGGCTGTTTTCCTTTCACACAATCTTCCCAAAATAATGAGTTACAGGTTCAAATTCTGACAGGGTCTAGGGGGTTGTGAAAATAAAAGTACCTGTCTTGTTTTCATCTGTGACCAAATGTCTCCTGTGTATACAGGTACATTCACTAGTTGCTCTTTTTCTGTTGTTGTTTCTTCATCCTGCTGTTTCTTCCATCACCTGTTACTTACCTACAGGACTGCTGTTAAAAAGAACATTGACAAAGAAACAAACAGACAGACAGACAGACAAACTGGTATACAATGTTTTCATGCTAACTTTATACAGGTATGTCTCCAAGCAACTTCTTCTTTTACATTAGGGGTCTATACCTTAACTTTGTACATTTTCTTCAAGTAACTGACTGCTCTCCTACATAAATAACACCAATGACTCGACTTATTGGGTGGAAAATATGTTAATTGGTCAATTTGTCACAGGCTGGAAGGGGGTCTGTGAAAGTAAAAGTACCTTTCTTGAATTCATCTGTGAGCAAAAATCTTTCTTGGCCTCATCAGTGAGCAATAACCTGTGGTGCAGACTGTTGTATTCACTTGTAGCTTCATCTAGGTGTCTCTTCCATCACCTGTAACTTACTTGTATGTCTGCTGTAAAAAAATGAGAGACAGAGAGAAAGACAGAGAGAAACAGACACAGACAGAGAGTGACAAAGTAATATAAAATAATTCCATGCTGGCTTTAAGCAAACATGTCTTCAAGCAACGTCTCCTTTCCTCTTAAGTTTGCTTTACAAAAACTGCAGCAGCAATGTTTTACAGGAACTGCCTGCTTTCTTTTCACAATTGTTCTCAAAATAATGACTTACAGGTTCAAATTGTCACAGGGTTGGAGGGGGTTGTGGAAATAAAAGTACCTTTCTTGTTTTCATCTGTGACCAAAAGTGTATTGTGTATACAGGTTCATTCACTAGTTGCTTCATTTTGTTGTCGTTTCTTCATCCTTCTATTTCTTCCATCACCTGTTACTTACCTGCAGGTCTGCTGTTAAAAAGAACATTGACAAATAAACAAACAGACAGACAGACAGACAAACTGGTATACAATGTTTCCATGGTAACTTTATACAGGTATGTCTCTAAGCAACTTTTTCTTTTACCTTAGGGATCTATATCTTAACTTCGCACATTTTCTTCAAGCAACTGACTGCTCTCCTACATAAATAACGCCAGTGACTCAATGTATTGGATGGAAAATTTGTTAATGGTCAATTTGTCAAACGGTGAGAGGGGGCTGTGAAAGTAAAAGTACCTTTCTTGATTTCATCTGTGAGCAAAAATTTTTCTTGATATCATCTGTGAGCAATAATCTGTGGTGCAGACTTGTGTATTTGCTTGTAGATTCATCCAGGTCTCTCTTCCATCACCTATTACTTACCTGTAGGTCTTCTGTTAAAACGAGAGAAAGACGGATAGACAGACAGAGAAAAACAGTCAGACAGAGAGAGTTAGAGAATGAGAAAATGACAAAATAATATACAATATTTCCATGCTAGTGTCTAGCAAATCTGTCTCCAAGCAACATCTTCTTTGCTTTGAAGTTGGCTTTACAAAAACTGCAGCAGCAATTCTTTCCAGCAACTGGCTGCTTTCTTTTCACAAATGTTCTCAAAATAATGACTTACAGGGTCAAATTGTCACAGGGTTGCAGGGGGTTGTGAAAATAAAAGTACCTTTCTTGTTTTCATCTGTGACCAAAAGTCTACTGTGTATACAGGTTCATTCGCTAGTTGCTTCATTCTGTTGTCGTTTCTTCATCCTGCTGTTTCTTCCGTCACCTGTTACTGCTGTTAAAAAAAACATTGACAAAGAAACACACAGACAGACAGACAGACAGACAGACAGGCAGACAACCTGGTATACAATGTTTCCATGCTAACTTTATACAGGTATGTCTCCAAGCAACTTCTTCTTTTACCTTAGGGAACTATATCTTAACTTAGCACATTTTCTTCAAGCAACTGACTGCTCTCCTACATCAACAACGCCAATGTCTCAATGTATTGGGTGGAAAATGTGCTAAATTGTCAATTGGTCGATTAGATTGAGGGGGCTGTGTAAGTAAAAGTACCTTTCTTGATTTCATCTGTGAGCAAAAATCTTTCTTGATATCATCTGTGAGCAATAATCTGTGGTGTAGATTTGTGTATTCGTTTGTAGCTTCATCCAGGTGTCTCTTCCATCACCTATTACCTACCTGTAGGTCTGCTGTAAAAAAACGAGAGACAGAGAGAAAGAAAGACAGAGAAAGACGGACAGAGAGAGAATGACAAAAAATTAACAATATGTCCATGCTAGCCTAAAGCAAATATGTCTTCAAACAACATCTTCTTTGCTTTGAAGTTGGCTTTACAAAAACTGCAGCAGCATCTTCTTCCAACAACTGGCTGTTTTCCTTTCACACAATCTTCCCAAAATAATGAGTTACAGGTTCAAATTCTGACAGGGTCTATGGGGGGTGTGAAAATAAAAGTACCTTTCTTGTTTTCATCTGTGACCAAATGTCTACTGTGTATACAGGTACATTCACTAGTTGCTTCATTCTGTTGTCGTTTCTTCATCCTGCTGTTTCTCCCATCCCCTGTTACTTACCTACAGGGCTGCTGTTAAAAAGAACATTGACAAAGAAACAGACAGACAGACAAACTGGTATGCAATGTTTCCATGGTAACTTTATACAGGTATGTCTCCAAGCAACTTCTTCTTTTACATTAGGGGTCTATACCTTAACTTGGCACATTTTCTTCAAGCAACTGACTGCTCTCCTACATCAACAACGCCAATGTCTCAATGTATTGGGTGGAAAATGTGCTAAATTGTCAATTGGTCGATTAGATTGAGGGGGCTGTGTAAGTAAAAGTACCTTTCTTGATTTCATCTGTGAGCAAAAATCTTTCTTGATATCATCTGTGAGCAATAATCTGTGGTGTAGACTTGTGTATTCGTTTGTAGCTTCATCCAGGTCTCTCTTCCATCACCTATTACCTACCTGTAGGTCTACTGTAAAAAAAAACGAGAGACAGAGAGAAAGAAAGACTGACAGAGAAAGACAGACAGTCAGAGAGAGACAGACAGAGAGAGAATGACAAAAATAATAAACAATATGTCCATGCTAGCTTAAAGCAAATATGTCTTCAAACAACATCTTCTTTGCTTTGAAGTTGGCTTTACAAAAACTGCAGCAGCATCTTCTTCCAACAACTGGCTGTTTTCCTTTCACACAATCTTCCCAAAATAATGAGTTACAGGTTCAAATTCTGACAGGGTCTAGGGGGTTGTGAAAATAAAAGTACCTGTCTTGTTTTCATCTGTGACCAAATGTCTCCTGTGTATACAGGTACATTCACTAGTTGCTCTTTTTCTGTTGTTGTTTCTTCATCCTGCTGTTTCTTCCATCACCTGTTACTTACCTACAGGACTGCTGTTAAAAAGAACATTGACAAAGAAACAAACAGACAGACAGACAGACAAACTGGTATACAATGTTTTCATGCTAACTTTATACAGGTATGTCTCCAAGCAACTTCTTCTTTTACATTAGGGGTCTATACCTTAACTTTGTACATTTTCTTCAAGTAACTGACTGCTCTCCTACATAAATAACACCAATGACTCGACTTATTGGGTGGAAAATATGTTAATTGGTCAATTTGTCACAGGCTGGAAGGGGGTCTGTGAAAGTAAAAGTACCTTTCTTGAATTCATCTGTGAGCAAAAATCTTTTCTTGGCCTCATCAGTGAGCAATAACCTGTGGTGCAGACTGTTGTATTCACTTGTAGCTTCATCTAGGTGTCTCTTCCATCACCTGTAACTTACTTGTATGTCTGCTGTAAAAAAATGAGAGACAGAGAGAAAGACAGAGAGAAACAGACACAGACAGAGAGTGACAAAGTAATATAAAATAATTCCATGCTGGCTTTAAGCAAACATGTCTTCAAGCAACGTCTCCTTTCCTCTTAAGTTTGCTTTACAAAAACTGCAGCAGCAATGTTTTACAGGAACTGCCTGCTTTCTTTTCACAATTGTTCTCAAAATAATGACTTACAGGTTCAAATTGTCACAGGGTTGGAGGGGGTTGTGGAAATAAAAGTACCTTTCTTGTTTTCATCTGTGACCAAAAGTGTATTGTGTATACAGGTTCATTCACTAGTTGCTTCATTTTGTTGTCGTTTCTTCATCCTTCTATTTCTTCCATCACCTGTTACTTACCTGCAGGTCTGCTGTTAAAAAGAACATTGACAAATAAACAAACAGACAGACAGACAGACAAACTGGTATACAATGTTTCCATGGTAACTTTATACAGGTATGTCTCTAAGCAACTTTTTCTTTTACCTTAGGGATCTATATCTTAACTTCGCACATTTTCTTCAAGCAACTGACTGCTCTCCTACATAAATAACGCCAGTGACTCAATGTATTGGATGGAAAATTTGTTAATGGTCAATTTGTCAAACGGTGAGAGGGGGCTGTGAAAGTAAAAGTACCTTTCTTGATTTCATCTGTGAGCAAAAATTTTTCTTGATATCATCTGTGAGCAATAATCTGTGGTGCAGACTTGTGTATTTGCTTGTAGATTCATCCAGGTCTCTCTTCCATCACCTATTACTTACCTGTAGGTCTTCTGTTAAAACGAGAGAAAGACGGATAGACAGACAGAGAAAAACAGTCAGACAGAGAGAGTTAGAGAATGAGAAAATGACAAAATAATATACAATATTTCCATGCTAGTGTCTAGCAAATCTGTCTCCAAGCAACATCTTCTTTGCTTTGAAGTTGGCTTTACAAAAACTGCAGCAGCAATTCTTTCCAGCAACTGGCTGCTTTCTTTTCACAAATGTTCTCAAAATAATGACTTACAGGGTCAAATTGTCACAGGGTTGCAGGGGGTTGTGAAAATAAAAGTACCTTTCTTGTTTTCATCTGTGACCAAAAGTCTACTGTGTATACAGGTTCATTTGCTAGTTGCTTCATTCTGTTGTCGTTTCTTCATCCTGCTGTTTCTTCCGTCACCTGTTACTGCTGTTAAAAAGGACATTGACAAAGAAACACACAGACAGACAGACAGACAGGCAGACAACCTGGTATACAATGTTTCCATGCTAACTTTATACAGGTATGTCTCCAAGCAACTTCTTCTTTTACCTTAGGGAACTATATCTTAACTTAGCACATTTTCTTCAAGCAACTGACTGCTCTCCTACATCAACAACGCCAATGTCTCAATGTATTGGGTGGAAAATGTGCTAAATTGTCAATTGGTCGATTAGATTGAGGGGGCTGTGTAAGTAAAAGTACCTTTCTTGATTTCATCTGTGAGCAAAAATCTTTCTTGATATCATCTGTGAGCAATAATCTGTGGTGTAGATTTGTGTATTCGTTTGTAGCTTCATCCAGGTGTCTCTTCCATCACCTATTACCTACCTGTAGGTCTGCTGTAAAAAAACGAGAGACAGAGAGAAAGAAAGACAGAGAAAGACGGACAGAGAGAGAATGACAAAAAAATAAACAATATGTCCATGCTAGCTTAAAGCAAATATGTCTTCAAACAACATCTTCTTTGCTTTGAAGTTGGCTTTACAAAAACTGCAGCAGCATCTTCTTCCAACAACTGGCTGTTTTCCTTTCACACAATCTTCCCAAAATAATGAGTTACAGGTTCAAATTCTGACAGGGTCTATGGGGGGTGTGAAAATAAAAGTACCTTTCTTGTTTTCATCTGTGACCAAATGTCTACTGTGTATACAGGTACATTCACTAGTTGCTTCATTCTGTTGTCGTTTCTTCATCCTGCTGTTTCTCCCATCCCCTGTTACTTACCTACAGGGCTGCTGTTTAAAAAAAACATTGACAAAGAAACAGACAGACAGACAGACAAACTGGTATGAAATGTTTCCATGGTAACTTTATACAGGTATGTCTCCAAGCAACTTCTTCTTTTACATTAGGGGTCTATACCTTAACTTGGCACATTTTCTTCAAGCAACTGACTGCTCTCCTACATCAACAACGCCAATGTCTCAATGTATTGGGTGGAAAATGTGCTAAATTGTCAATTGGTCGATTAGATTGAGGGGGCTGTGTAAGTAAAAGTACCTTTCTTGATTTCATCTGTGAGCAAAAATCTTTCTTGATATCATCTGTGAGCAATAATCTGTGGTGTAGACTTGTGTATTCGTTTGTAGCTTCATCCAGGTGTCTCTTCCATCACCTATTACCTACCTGTAGGTCTGCTGTAAAAAAACGAGAGACAGAGAGAAAGAAAGACAGAGAAAGACGGACAGAGAGAGAATGACAAAAAAATAAACAATATGTCCATGGTAGCTTAAAGCAAATATGTCTTCAAACAACATCTTCTTTGCTTTGAAGTTGGCTTTACAAAAACTGCAGCATCTTCTTCTTCCAACAACTGGCTGTTTTCCTTTCACACAATCTTCCCAAAATAATGAGTTACAGGTTCAAATTCTGACAGGGTCTTTGGGGGGTGTGAAAATAAAAGTACCTTTCTTGTTTTCATCTGTGACCAAATGTCTACTGTGTATACAGGTACATTCACTAGTTGCTTCATTCTGTTGTTGTTTCTTCATCCTGCTGTTTCTCCCATCACCTGTTACTTACCTACAGGGCTGCTGTTAAAAAGAACATTGACAAAGAAACAGACAGACAGACAAACTGGTATGAAATGTTTCCATGGTAACTTTATACAGGTATGTCTCCAAGCAACTTCTTCTTTTACATTAGGGGTCTATAACTTAATTTTTCTACATTTTCTTCAAGCAACTGACTGCTCTCCTACATTAATACTGCCAATGACTCAATGTATTGGGTGGAAAATATGTTAATTGGTCAATTTGTCACAGGCTGGAAGGGGGTCTGCGAAAGAAAAAGTACCTTTCTTGATTTCATCTCTGGGAAAAAATCTTTCTTGGCCTCAGCAGTGAGCAATAACCTGTGGTGCAGACTGTTGTATTCACTTGTAGCTTCATCCAGGTGTCTCTTCCATCACCTATAACTTACCTGTATGTCTGCTGTAAAAGATGAGAGACAGAGAGGAAGACAGACAGAGAGAAACAGACAGACAGAGAGTGACAAAGTAATATAAAATAATTCCATGCTAGCTTTAAGCAAACATGTCTTCAAGCAACGTCTCCTTTCCTCTTAAGTTTGCTTTACAAAAACTGCAGCAGCAATGTTTTCCAGCAACTGCCTGCTTTCTTTTCACAAATTGTTCTCAAATTAATGACTTACAGGGTCAAATTGTCACAGGGTTGGAGGGGGTTGTGAAAATAAAAGTACCTTTCTTGTTTTCATCTGTGACCAAATGTCTTTTGTGTATACAGGTACATTCACTAGTTGCTTCATTCTGTTGTTGTTTCTTCATCCTAATGTTTCTTCCATCACCTATTACTTACCTACAGGACTGCTGTTAAAAAAAATATTGATAAAGAAACAAACAGACAGACAGACAGACTCACTGGTATACAATGTTTCCATGGTAACTCTTTACAGATATGTCTCCAAGCAACTTCTTCTTTTACCTTAGGGGCCTATACCTTAACTAAGCACATTTTCTTCAAGCAACTGACTGCACTCCTACATAAATAACGCCAATGACTCAATGTAATGGGTGCAAAATGTGCTAAATTGTCAATTTGTCAAACAGTGTGAGGGGGCTGTGAAAGAAAAAGTACCTTTCTTGATTTTATCTGTGAGCAAAAATCTTTCTTGACTTCACCTATGAGCAATAATCTGTGGTGCAGACATGTGTATTCACTTGTAGCTTCATCCAGGTCTCTCTTCCATCATCTATTACCTACCTGTAGGTCTGCTGTAAAAAAAACGAGAGACAGAGAGAAAGAAAGACTGACAGAGAAAGACAGACAGGCAGAGAGAGACAGACAGAGAGAGAATGACAAAAAAAATAAACAATATGTCCATGCTAGCTTAAAGCAAATATGTCTTCAAACAACATCTTCTTTGCTTTGAAGTTGGCTTTACAAAAACTGCAGCAGCATCTTCTTCCAACAACTGGCTGTTTTCCTTTCACACAATCTTCCCAAAATAATGAGTTACAGGTTCAAATTCTGACAGGGTCTAGGGGGTTGTGAAAATAAAAGTACCTGTCTTGTTTTCATCTGTGACCAAATGTCTCCTGTGTATACAGGTACATTCACTAGTTGCTCTTTTTCTGTTGTTGTTTCTTCATCCTGCTGTTTCTTCCATCACCTGTTACTTACCTAGAGGACTGCCGTTAAAAAGAACATTGACAAAGAAACAAACAGACAGACAGACAGACAAACTGGTATACAATGTTTTCATGCTAACTTTATACAGGTATGTCTCCAAGCAACTTCTTCTTTTACATTAGGGGTCTATACCTTTGCTTTGTACATTTTCTTCAAGCAACTGACTGCTCTCCTACATAAATAACACCAATGACTCGACTTATTGGGTGGAAAATATGTTAATTGGTCAATTTGTCACAGGCTGGAAGGGGGTCTGTGAAAGTAAAAGTACCTTTCTTGAATTCATCTGTGAGCAAAAATCTTTCTTGGCCTCATCAGTGAGCAATAACCTGTGGTGCAGACTGTTGTATTCACTTGTAGCTTCATCTAGGTGTCTCTTCCATTACCTGTAACTTACTTGTATGTC
Organism: Tridacna crocea; assembly: GCA_943736015.1. NCBI lineage: Eukaryota > Metazoa > Mollusca > Bivalvia > Cardiida > Cardiidae > Tridacna > Tridacna crocea. Next base: position 43,612,103 of record OX031067.1, read on the forward strand.
TGCTGTAAAAAAATGAGAGACAGAGAGAAAGACAGAGAGAAACAGACACAGACAGAGAGTGACAAAGTAATATAAAATAATTCCATGCTGGCTTTAAGCAAACATGTCTTCAAGCAACGTCTCCTTTCCTCTTAAGTTTGCTTTACAAAAACTGCAGCAGCAATGTTTTACAGGAACTGCCTGCTTTCTTTTCACAAATTGTTCTCAAAATAATGACTTACAGGTTCAAATTGTCACAGGGTTGAAGGGGGTTGTGGAAATAAAAGTACCTTTCTTGTTTTCATCTGTGACAAAAAGTGTGTTGTGTATACAGGTTCATTCACTAGTTGCTTCATTTTGTTGTCGTTTCTTCATCCTTCTATTTCTTCCATCACCTGTTACTTACCTGCAGGACTGCTGTTAAAAAGAACATTGACAAAGAAACAAACAGACAGACAGACAGACAAACTGGTATACAATGTTTCCATGGTAACTTTATACAGGTATGTCTCTAAGCAACTTCTTCTTTTACCTTAGGGATCTATATCTTAACTTCGCACATTTTCTTCAAGCAACTGACTGCTCTCCTACATAAATAACGCCAATGATTCAATGTATTGGATGGAAAATTTGTTAATGGTCAATTTGTCAAACGGTGAGAGGGGGCTGTGAAAGTAAAAGTACCTTTCTTGATTTCATCTGTGAGCAAAAATTTTTCTTGATATCATCTGTGAGCAATAATCTGTGGTGCAGACTTGTGTATTTGCTTGTAGCTTCATCCAGGTCTCTCTTCCATCACCTATTACTTACCTGTAGGTCTTCTGTTAAAACGAGAGAAAGACGGATAGACAGACAGAGAAAAACAGTCAGACAGAGAGAGTTAGAAAATTAGAAAATGACAAAATAATATCCAATATTTCCATGCTAGTGTCTAGCAAATCTGTCTCCAAGCAACATCTTCTTTGCTTTGAAGTTGGCTTTACAAAAACTGCAGCAGCAATTCTTTCCAGCAACTGGCTGCTTTCTTTTCACAAATGTTCTCAAAATAATGACTTACAGGGTCAAATTGTCACAGGGTTGCAGGGGGTTGTGAAAATAAAAGTACCTTTCTTGTTTTCATCTGTGACCAAAAGTCTACTGTGTATACAGGTTCATTCGCTAGTTGCTTCATTCTGTTGTCGTTTCTTCATCCTGCTGTTTCTTCCGTTACCTGTTACTTACCTGCAGGACTGCTGTTAAAAAGAACATTGACAAAGAAACACGCAGACAGACAGACAGACAGACAGGCAGACAACCTGGCATACAATGTTTCCATTGTAACTTTATACAAGTATGTCTCCAAGCAACTTCTTCTTTTACCTTAGGGAACTATATCTTAACTTAGCACATTTTCTTCAAGCAACTGACTGCTCTCCTACATCAAAAACGCCAATGTCTCAATGTATTTGGTGGAAAATGTGCTAAATTGTCAATTGGTCGATTAGATTGAGGGGGCTGTGTAAGTAAAAGTACCTTTCTTGATTTCATCTGTGAGCAAAAATCTTTCTTGATATCATCTGTGAGCAATAATCTGTGGTGTGGACTTGTGTATTTGTTTGTAGCTTCATCCAGGTGTCTCTTCCATCACCTATTACTTACCTGTAGGTCTGCTGTAAAAAAACGAGAGACAGAGAGGAAGAAAGACAGAGAAAGACAGACAGGCAGAGAGAGACAGACAGACAGAGAATGACAAAAAAATAAACAATATGTCCATGCTAGCTTAAAGCAAATATGTCTTTAAACAACATCTTCTTTGCTTTGAAGTTGGCTTTACAAAAACTGCAGCAGCATCTTCTTCCAACAACTGGCTGTTTTCCTTTCACACAATCTTCCCAAAATAATGAGTTACAGGTTCAAATTCTGACAGGGTCTATGGGGGGTGTGAAAATAAAAGTACCTTTCTTGTTTTCATCTCTGACTTAGCGTCTACTGTGTATACAGCTACATTCTCTAGATTCTTCATTCTGTTGTTTCTTCATCCTGCTCTTTCTTCCATCACCTATTACTTACCTGCAGGACTGCTGTTAAAAAGAACATTGACAAAGAAACAAACAGACAGACAGACAGACTAACTGGTATACAATGTTTCCATGGTAACTTTTTACAGGTATGTCTCCAAGCAACTTCTTCTTTTACATTTGGGTTCTATACCTTAACTTGGCACATTTTCTTCAAGTAACTGACTGCTCTCCTACATAAATAACGACAATGACTCGACTTATTGGGTGAAAAATGTGTTAATTGGTCAATTTGTCACAGGCTAGAAGGGGGTCTGTGAAAGAAAAAGTACCTTTCTTGAATTCATCTGTTAGCAAAAATCTTTCTTGGCCTCATCAGTGAGCAATAACCTGTGGTGCAGACTGTTGTATTCACTTGTAGCTTCATCTAGGTGTCTCTTCCATCACCTGTAACTTACTTGTATGTCTGCTGTAAAAAAATGAGAGACAGAGAGAAAGACAGACAGAGAGAAACAGACACAGACAGAGAGTGACAAAGTAATATAAAATAATTCCATGCTAGCTTTAAGCAAACATGTCTTCAAGCAACGTCTCCTTCCTTTCCTCTTAAGTTTGCTTTACAAAAACTGCAGCAGCAATGTTTTACAGGAACTGCCTGCTTTCTTTTCACAAATTGTTCTCAAAATAATGACTTACAGGGTCAAATTGTCACAGGGTTGGAGGGGGTTGTGGAAATAAAAGTACCTTTCTTGTTTTCATCTGTGACCAAAAGTGTATTGTGTATACAGGTTCATTCACTAGTTGCTTCATTTTGTTGTCGTTTCTTCATCCTTCTATTTCTTCCATCACCTGTTACTTACCTGCAGGACTGCTGTTAAAAAGAACATTGACAAAGAAACAAACAGACAGACAGACAGACAAACTGGTATATAATGTTTCCATGGTAAATTTATACAGGTATGTCTCCAAGCAACTTCTTCTTTTACCTTAGGGATCTATATCTTAACTTCGCACATTTTCTTCAAGCAACTGACTGCTCTCCTACATAAATAACGCCAATGACTCAATGTATTGGGTGGAAAATGTGTTAAATGGTCAATTTGTCAAATGGTGAGAGGGGGCTGTGAAAGTAAAAGTACCTTTCTTGATTTCATCTGTGAGCAAAAATTTTTCTTGATATCATCTGTGAGCAATAATCTGTGGTGCAGACTTGTGTATTCGCTTGTAGCTTCATCCAGGTCTCTCTTCCATCACCTATTACTTACCTGTAGGTCTTCTGTTAAAACGAGAGAAAGACGGATAGACAGACAGAGAAAAACAGTCAGATAGAGAGAGTTAGAGAATGAGAAAATGAAAAATAATATACAATATTTCCATGCTAGTGTCTAGCAAATCTGTCTCCAAGCAACATCTTCTTTGCTTTGAAGTTGGCTTTACAAAAACTGCAGCAGCAATTCTTTCCAGCAACTGGCTGCTTTCTTTTCACAAATGTTCTCAAAATAATGACTTACAGGGTCAAATTGTCACAGGGTTGCAGGGGGTTGTGAAAATAAAAGTACCTTTCTTGTTTTTATCTGTGACCAAAAGTCAACTGTGTATACAGGTTCATTCGCTAGTTCCTTCATTCTGTTGTCGTTTCTTCATCCTGCTGTTTCTTCCGTCACCTTTTACTGCTGTTAAAAAGAACATTGACAAAGAAACACACAGACAGACAGACAGACAGGCAGACAACCTGGTATACAATGTTTCCATGGTAACTTTATACAGGTATGTCTCCAAGCAACTTCTTCTTTTACCTTAGGGAACTATATCTTAACTTAGCACATTTTCTTCAAGCAACTGACTGCTCTCCTACATCAACAACGCCAATGTCTCAATGTATTGGGTGGAAATTGTGCTAAATTGTCAATTGGTCGATTAGATTGAGGGGGCTGTGTAAGTAAAAGTACCTTTCTTGATTTCATCTGTGAGCAAAGATCTTTCTTGATATCATCTGTGAGCAATAATCTGTGGTGTAGACTTGTGTATTCGTTTGTAGCTTCATCCAGGTGTCTCTTCCATCACCTATTACCTACCTGTAGGTCTGCTGTAAAAAAACGAGAGACAGAGAGAAAGAAAGACAGAGAAAGACGGACAGAGAGAGAATGACAAAAAAATAAACAATATGTCCATGCTAGCTTAAAGCAAATATGTCTTCAAACAACATCTTCTTTGCTTTGAAGTTGGCTTTACAAAAACTGCAGCAGCATCTTCTTCCAACAACTGGCTGTTTTCCTTTCACACAATCTTCCCAAAATAATGAGTTACAGGTTCAAATTCTGACAGGGTCTATGGGGGGTGTGAAAATAAAAGTACCTTTCTTGTTTTCATCTGTGACCAAATGTCTACTGTGTATACAGGTACATTCACTAGTTGCTTCATTCTGTTGTTGTTTCTTCATCCTGCTGTTTCTCCCATCACCTGTTACTTACCTACAGGGCTGCTGTTAAAAAGAACATTGACAAAGAAACAGACAGACAGACAAACTGGTATGAAATGTTTCCATGGTAACTTTATACAGGTATGTCTCCAAGCAACTTCTTCTTTTACATTAGGGGTCTATAACTTAATTTTCTACATTTTCTTCAAGCAACTGACTGCTCTCCTACATTATTACTGCCAATGACTCAATGTATTGGGTGGAAAATATGTTAATTGGTCAATTTATCACAGGCTGGAAGGGGGTCTGCGAAAGAAAAAGTACCTTTCTTGATTTCATCTCTGGGAAAAAATCTTTCTTGGCCTCAGCAGTGAGCAATAACCTGTGGTGCAGACTGTTGTATTCACTTGTAGCTTCATCCAGGTGTCTCTTCCATCACCTATAACTTACCTGTATGTCTGCTGTAAAAGATGAGAGACAGAGAGAAAGACAGACAGAGAGAAACAGACAGACAGAGAGTGACAAAGTAATATAAAATAATTCCATGCTAGCTTTAAGCAAACATGTCTTCAAGCAACGTCTCCTTTCCTCTTAAGTTTGCTTTACAAAAACTGCAGCAGCAATGTTTTCCAGCAACTGCCTGCTTTCTTTTCACAAATTGTTCTCAAATTAATGACTTACAGGGTCAAATTGTCACAGGGTTGGAGGGGGTTGTGAAAATAAAAGTACCTTTCTTGTTTTCATCTGTGACCAAATGTCTTTTGTGTATACAGGTACATTCACTAGTTGCTTCATTCTGTTGTTGTTTCTTCATCCTAATGTTTCTTCCATCACCTATTACTTACCTACAGGACTGCTGTTAAAAAAAAACATTGACAAAGAAACAAACAGACAGACAGACAGACTCACTGGTATACAATGTTTCCATGGTAACTCTTTACAGATATGTCTCCAAGCAACTTCTTCTTTTACCTTAGGGGCCTATACCTTAACTAAGCACATTTTCTTCAAGCAACTGACTGCACTCCTACATAAATAACGCCAATGACTCAATGTATTGGGTGCAAAATGTGCTAAATTGTCAATTTGTCAAACAGTGTCAGGGGGCTGTGAAAGTAAAAGTACCTTTCTTGATTTTATCTGTGAGCAAAAATCTTTCTTGACTTCACCTATGAGCAATAATCTGTGGTGCAGACATGTGTATTCACTTGTAGCTTCATCCAGGTCTCTCTTCCATCACCTATTACCTACCTGTAGGTCTGCTGTAAAAAAAACGAGAGACAGAGAGAAAGAAAGACAGAGAAAGACAGACAGGCAGAGAGAGACACAGAGAGAGAGAAAGACAAAAAAATAAACAATATGTCTGTTAGCTTAAAGCAAATATGTCTTCAAACAACATCTTCTTCGCTTTGAAGTTGGCTTTACAAAAACTGCAGCAGCATTTTCTTCCAACAACTGCCTGTTTTCCTTTCACACAATGTTCTCAAAATAATGAGTTACAGGTTCAAATTCCGACAGGGTCTATGGGGGGTGTGAAAATAAAAGTACCTTTCTTGTTTTCATCTCTGACTTAGCGTCTACTGTGTATACAGCTACATTCTCTAGATTCTTCATTCTGTTGTTTCTTCATCCTGCTCTTTCTTCCATCACCTATTACTTACCTGCAGGACTGCTGTTAAAAAGAACATTGACAAAGAAACAAACAGACAGACAGACAGACTCACTGGTATACAATGTTTCCATGGTAACTTTTTACAGGTATGTCTCCAAGCAACTTCTTCTTTTACATTAGGGTTCTATACCTTAACTTAGCACATTTTCTTTAAGTAACTGACTGCTCTCCTACATATATAATGCCAATGACTCAATGTATTGGGTGCAAAATGTGCTAAATTGTCAATTTGTCAAACAGTGTGAGGGGGCTGTGAAAGTAAAAGTACCTTTCTTGATTTTATCTGTGAGCAAAAATCTTTCTTGACTTCACCTATGAGCAATAATCTGTGGTGCAGACATGTGTATTCACTTGTAGCTTCATCCAGGTCTCTCTTCCATCACCTATTACCTACCTGTAGGTCTGCTGTAAAAAAAAACGAGAGACAGAGAGAAAGAAAGACAGAGAAAGACAGACAGGCAGAGAGAGACACAGAGAGAGAGAAAGACAAAAAAATAAACAATATGTCTGTTAGCTTAAAGCAAATATGTCTTCAAACAACATCTTCTTTGCTTTGAAGTTGGCTTTACAAAAACTGCAGCAGCATTTTCTTCCAACAACTGCCTGTTTTCCTTTCACACAATGTTCTCAAAATAATGAGTTACAGGTTCAAATTCCGACAGGGTCTATGGGGGGTGTGAAAATAAAAGTACCTTTCTTGTTTTCATCTCTGACTTAGCGTCTACTGTGTATACAGCTACATTCTCTAGATTCTTCATTCTGTTGTTTCTTCATCCTGCTCTTTCTTCCATCACCTATTACTTACCTGCAGGACTGCTGTTAAAAAGAACATTGACAAAGAAACAAACAGACAGACAGACAGACTCACTGGTATACAATGTTTCCATGGTAACTTTTTACAGGTATGTCTCCAAGCAAATTCTTCTTTTACATTAGGGTTCTATACCTTAACTTAGCACATTTTCTTTAAGTAACTGACTGCTCTCCTACATATATAACGCCAATGACTCAATGTATTGGGTGCAAAATGTGCTAAATTGTCAATTTGTCAAACAGTTTGAGGGGGCTATGAAAGTAAAAGTACCTTTCTTGATTTTATCTGTGGGCAAAAATCTTTCTTGACTTCACCTATGAGCAATAATTTGTGGTGCAGACATGTGTATTCACTTCTAGCTTCATCCAGGTCTCTCTTCCATCACCTATTACCTACCTGTAGGTCTGCTGTAAAAAAAACGAGAGACAGAGAGAAAGAAAGACTGACAGAGAAAGACAGACAGTCAGAGAGAGACAGACAGAGAGAGAATGACAAAAAAAATAAACAATATGTCCATGCTAGCTTAAAGCAAATATGTCTTCAAACAACATCTTCTTTGCTTTGAAGTTGGCTTTACAAAAACTGCAGCAGCATCTTCTTCCAACAACTGGCTGTTTTCCTTTCACACAATCTTCCCAAAATAATGAGTTACAGGTTCAAATTCTGACAGGGTCTAGGGGGTTGTGAAAATAAAAGTACCTGTCTTGTTTTCATCTGTGACCAAATGTCTCCTGTGTATACAGGTACATTCACTAGTTGCTCTTTTTCTGTTGTTGTTTCTTCATCCTGCTGTTTCTTCCATCACCTGTTACTTACCTACAGGACTGCTGTTAAAAAGAACATTGACAAAGAAACAAAGACAGACAGACAGACAAACTGGTATACAATGTTTTCATGCTAACTTTATACAGGTATGTCTCCAAGCAACTTCTTCTTTTACATTAGGGGTCTATACCTTAACTTTGTACATTTTCTTCAAGCAACTGACTGCTCTCCTACATAAATAACACCAATGACTCGACTTATTGGGTGGAAAATATGTTAATTGGTAAATTTGTCACAGGCTGGAAGGGGGTCTGTGAAAGTAAAAGTACCTTTCTTGAATTCATCTGTGAGCAAAAATCTTTCTTGGCCTCATCAGTGAGCAATAACCTGTGGTGCAGACTGTTGTATTCACTTGTAGCTTCATCTAGGTGTCTCTTCCATCACCTGTAACTTACTTGTATGTCTGCTGTAAAAAAATGAGAGACTGAGAGAAAGACAGACAGAGAGAAACAGACACAGACAGAGAGTGACAAAGTAATATAAAATAATTCCATGCTAGCTTTAAGCAAACATGTCTTCAAGCAACGTCTCCTTCCTTTCCTCTTAAGTTTGCTTTACAAAAACTGCAGCAGCAATGTTTTACAGGAACTGCCTGCTTTCTTTTCACAAATTGTTCTCAAAATAATGACTTACAGGGTCAAATTGTCACAGGGTTGGAGGGGGTTGTGGAAATAAAAGTACCTTTCTTGTTTTCATCTGTGACCAAAAGTGTATTGTGTATACAGGTACATTCACTAGTTGCTTCATTTTGTTGTCGTTTCTTCATCCTTCTATTTCTTCCATCACCTGTTACTTACCTACAGGACTGCTGTTAAAAAGAACATTGACAAAGAAACAAACAGACAGACAGACAGACAAACTGGTATACAATGTTTCCATGGTAACTTTATACAGGTATGTCTCCAAGCAACTTCTTTTACCTTAGGGATCTATATCTTAACTTCGCACATTTTCTTCAAGCAACTGACTGCTCTCCTACATAAATAACGCCAATGACTCAATGTATTGGGTGGAAAATGTGTTAAATGGTCAATTTGTCAAATGGTGAGAGGGGGCTGTGAAAGTAAAAGTACCTTTCTTGATTTCATCTGTGAGCAAAAATTTTTCTTGATATCATCTGTGAGCAATAATCTGTGGTGCAGACTTGTGTATTCGCTTGTAGCTTCATCCAGGTCTCTCTTCCATCACCTATTACTTACCTGTAGGTCTTCTGTTAAAACGAGAGAAAGACGGATAGACAGACAGAGAAAAACAGTCAGACAGAGAGAGTTAGAGAATGAGAAAATGACAAAATAATATACAATATTTCCATGCTAGTGTCTAGCAAATCTGTCTCCAAGCAACATCTTCTTTGCTTTGAAGTTGGCTTTACAAAAACTGCAGCAGCAATTCTTTCCAGCAACTGGCTGCTTTCTTTTCACAAATGTTCTCAAAATAATGACTTATACGGTCAAATTGTCACAGGGTTGCAGGGGGTTGTGAAAATAAAAGTACCTTTCTTGTTTTTATCTGTGACCAAAAGTCAACAGTGTATACAGGTTCATTCGCTAGTTGCTTCATTCTGTTGTCGTTTCTTCATCCTGCTGTTTCTTCCGTCACCTGTTACTGCTGTTAAAAAGAACATTGACAAAGAAACACACAGACAGACAGACAGACAGGCAGACAACCTGGTATACAATGTTTCCATGGTAACTTTATACAGGTATGTCTCCAAGCAACTTCTTCTTTTACCTTAGGGAACTATATCTTAACTTAGCACATTTTCTTCAAGCAACTGACTGCTCTCCTACATCAACAACGCCAATGTCTCAATGTATTGGGTGGAAAATGTGCTAAATTGTCAATTGGTCGATTAGATTGAGGGGGCTGTGTAAGTAAAAGTACCTTTCTTGATTTCATCTGTGAGCAAAAATCTTCCTTGATATCATCTGTGAGCAATAATCTGTGGTGTAGACTTGTGTATTCGTTTGTAGCTTCATCCAGGTGTCTCTTCCATCACCTATTACCTACCTGTAGGTCTGCTGTAAAAAAACGAGAGACAGAGAGAAAGAAAGACAGAGAAAGACGGACAGAGAGAGAATGACAAAAAAATAAACAATATGTCCATGCTAGCTTAAAGCAAATATGTCTTCAAACAACATCTTCTTTGCTTTGAAGTTGGCTTTACAAAAACTGCAGCAGCATCTTCTTCCAACAACTGGCTATTTTCCTTTCACACAATCTTCCCAAAATAATGAGTTACAGGTTCAAATTCTGACAGGGTCTATGGGGGGTGTGAAAATAAAAGTACCTTTCTTGTTTTCATCTGAGACCAAATGTCTACTGTGTATACAGGTACATTCACTAGTTGCTTCATTCTGTTGTTGTTTCTTCATCCTGCTGTTTCTCCCATCACCTGTTACTTACCTACAGGGCTGCTGTTAAAAAGAACATTGACAAAGAAACAGACAGACAGACAAACTGGTATGAAATGTTTCCATGGTAACTTTATACAGGTATGTCTCCAAGCAACTTCTTCTTTTACATTAGGGGTCTATAACTTAATTTTTCTACATTTTCTTCAAGCAACTGACTGCTCTCCTACATTAATACTGCCAATGACTCAATGTATTGTGTGGAAAATATGTTAATTGGTCAATTTGTCACAGGCTGGAAGGGGGTCTGCGAAAGAAAAAGTACCTTTCTTGATTTCATCTCTGGGAAAAAATCTTTCTTGGCCTCAGCAGTGAGCAATAACCTGTGGTGCAGACTGTTGTATTCACTTGTAGCTGCATCCAGGTGTCTCTTCCATCACCTATAACTTACCTGTATGTCTGCTGTAAAAGATGAGAGACAGAGAGAAAGACAGACAGAGAGAAACAGACAGACAGAGAGTGACAAAGTAATATAAAATAATTCCATGCTAACTTTAAGCAAACATGTCTTCAAGCAACGTCTCCTTTCCTCTTAAGTTTGCTTTACAAAAACTGCAGCAGCAATGTTTTCCAGCAACTGCCTGCTTTCTTTTCACAAATTGTTCTCAAATTAATGACTTACAGGGTCAAATTGTCACAGGGTTGGAGGGGGTTGTGAAAATAAAAGTACCTTTCTTGTTTTTATCTGTGACCAAAAGTCAACAGTGTATACAGGTACATTCACTAGTTGCTTCATTCTGTTGTTGTTTCTTCATCCTAATGTTTCTTCCATCACCTATTACTTACCTACAGGACTGCTGTTAAAAAAAATATTGATAAAGAAACAAACAGACAGACAGACAGACTCACTGGTATACAATGTTTCCATGGTAACTTTTTACAGGTATGTCTCCAAGCAACTTCTTCTTTTACCTTAGGGGCCTATACCTTAACTAAGCACATTTTCTTCAAGCAACTGACTGCACTCCTACATAAATAACGCCAATGACTCAATGTATTGGGTGCAAAATGTGCTAAATTGTCAATTTGTCAAACAGTGTCAGGGGGCTGTGAAAGTAAAAGTACCTTTCTTGATTTTATCTGTGAGCAAAAATCTTTCTTGACTTCACCTATGAGCAATAATCTGTGGTGCAGACATGTGTATTCACTTGTAGCTTCATCCAGGTCTCTCTTCCATCACCTATTACCTACCTGTAGGTCTGCTGTAAAAAAAACGAGAGACAGAGAGAAAGAAAGACAGAGAAAGAAAGACAGGCAGAGAGAGACACAGAGAGAGAGAAAGACAAAAAAATAAACAATATGTCTGTTAGCTTAAAGCAAATATGTCTTCAAACAACATCTTCTTTGCTTTGAAGTTGGCTTTACAAAAACTGCAGCAGCATTTTCTTCCAACAACTGCCTGTTTTCCTTTCACACAATGTTCTCAAAATAATGAGTTACAGGTTCAACTTCCGACAGGGTCTATGGGGGGTGTGAAAATAAAAGTACCTTTCTTGTTTTCATCTCTGACTTAGCGTCTACTGTGTATACAGCTACATTCTCTAGATTCTTCATTCTGTTGTTTCTTCATCCTGCTCTTTCTTCCATCACCTATTACTTACCTGCAGGACTGCTGTTAAAAAGAACATTGACAAAGAAACAAACAGACAGACAGACAGACTCACTGGTATACAATGTTTCCATGGTAACTTTTTACAGGTATGTCTCCAAGCAACTTCTTCTTTTACATTAGGGTTCTATACCTTAACTTAGCACATTTTTTTTAAGTAACTGACTGCTCTCCTACATATATAACGCCAATGACTCAATGTATTGGGTGCAAAATGTGCTAAATTGTCAATTTGTCAAACAGTTTGAGGGGGCTATGAAAGTAAAAGTACCTTTCTTGATTTTATCTGTGGGCAAAAATCTTTCTTGACTTCACCTATGAGCAATAATCTGTGGTGCAGACTTGTGTATTCACTTGAAGCTTCATCCAGGTCTCTCTTCCATCACCTATTACCTACCTGTAGGTCTGCTGTAAAAAAAACGAGAGACAGAGAGAAAGAAAGACTGAGAGAGAAAGACAGACAGGCAGAGAGAGACAGACAGAGAGAGAATGACAAAAAAAATAAACAATATGTCCATGCTAGCTTAAAGCAAATATGTCTTCAAACAACATCTTCTTTGCTTTGAAGTTGGCTTTACAAAAACTGCAGCAGCATCTTCTTCCAACAACTGGCTGTTTTCCTTTCACACAATCTTCCCAAAATAATGAGTTACAGGTTCAAATTCTGACAGGGTCTAGGGGGTTGTGAAAATAAAAGTACCTGTCTTGTTTTCATCTGTGACCAAATGTCTCCTGTGTATACAGGTACATTCACTAGTTGCTTCATTCTGTTGTTGTTTCTTCATCCTGCTGTTTCTTCCATCACCTGTTACTTACCTACAGGGCTGCTGTTAAAAAGAACATTGACAAAGAAACAAACAGACAGACAGACAGACAAACTGGTATACAATGTTTTCATGCTAACTTTATACAGGTATGTCTCCAAGCAACTTCTTCTTTTATATTAGGGGTCTATACCTTAACTTTGTACATTTTCTTCAAGCAACTGACTGCTCTCCTACATAAATAACACCAATGACTCGACTTATTGGGTGGAAAATATGTTAATTGGTCAATTTGTCACAGGCTGGAAGGGGGTCTGTGAAAGTAAAAGTACCTTTCTTGAATTCATCTGTGAGCAAAAATCTTTCTTGGCCTCATCAGTGAGCAATAACCTGTGGTGCAGACTGTTGTATTCACTTGTAGCTTCATCTAGGTGTCTCTTCCTTCACCTGTAACTTACTTGTATGTCTGCTGTAAAAAAATGAGAGACAGAGAGAAAGACAGACAGAGAGAAACAGACACAGACAGAGAGTGACAAAGTAATATAAAATAATTCCATGCTGGCTTTAAGCAAACATGTCTTCAAGCAACGTCTCCTTTCCTCTTAAGTTTGCTTTACAAAAACTGCAGCAGCAATGTTTTACAGGAACTGCCTGCTTTCTTTTCACAAATTGTTCTCAAAATAATGACTTACGGGTTCAAATTGTCACAGGGTTGGAGACACTTAAGGCACTGTTACAAGGACAGAATGATAGACTTAGCAAGAGATTAGAAAACATAAATATTTGAACAGCCGTCATTCATGATATAATTAAACACTGTTCGCACGCCATCGAACCCTAAACAAATGACCAATCCTACGTAATGACTCGAGTTCTTAATCTTCATGAATGCTGTGCTAGATACTTAGTCAGGTCCTCTAAATTACGCACATGTTTCATCATTATTGGAAAGATTAACCTGTTTGTTTTTTTCAGAATTGTTACAAATACGAACGACTTTATTCATGGTCAAGTGCAATTCACAAAATTGAAATAACCAAAATGAGTTCCAGACAAGAATTAGACAAACATCAATATTTTGTAGCTATTGTAGCATATAGCACCGTACAATTGATCAACCAAATAATCAGGAGAATATGCACGGGTCAACCTACAGACATGTGCAAATTTGGTCTTCAGGAGTTGACCATAGAGATGTAAAAGTAATCAAGTATTAATTAATATGATGTACCTTCAAAAGCCTATAAAAATGACAAAACACTTGATTATAGAAAAAGACCTTACCGATCACAAGTTCTTGCTGATAAGATGACGAATAAATTTATTATTAATTAATCCCGACCTTTACGTCCTCACATTGATACACTCACTGTAAAAATTATGTAGGACATGTTTCGCCGTATATACTCGTATATCATAAGTATTTTGTAAGTAGTCTGTATACATAACATAACATTTTATTTTGGACTTAAAGCATACAGCTCATAGTCAGATAATACAAATAAATTCAATACATACGTGGAAAGCAAATAGATATATAGACATAAAGTTGTTGGATTGATTTGTTAACAACATAAAAAAATAGATGAATAATTGTTAACAATCTTTTCAGGTTTCTCTACTGTTTCAGATGATATAGATATAATTTCGATAGACGTTAATTCAAATGGTAGATGATCGTAGAGTTGAGATTATTTCATAGCATATTTACAATATGGACCGCCTGCTACGTACATTATGTTTATATGATTGGAAAAGCCATGGAGTTTTAGCACAATATTCGAGATAAGCATTATGAACCAATTAGTAAGAACAGATTGCATCAGACATTTGCGGATTGGTCAATTCATTTTCGCATAAGATCGGGACCCTTCTGTTCACTTACATGTAAAAACTAAGAAAATATTGATGATTCGGGTAGATTTAGATTGGACTGAATAGGATCGCTACTAACTATACATGTACATATGGAGAAATATGTTCTACAGAAGTTAAGTGCGGGTGAAACGTTGTGAGGACGTGATAAGTCCATTCATTTTGGTTATAAGATCGGGGACCGTTCTGTTCACTTACATGTAAAAACTTAGAAAATATTGATAATTGGGTAGATTTAGATTGGACTGAATAAGAACGCTACCAATCATACATTGGAGAAGTGCGGGTGTGACGTTCTAAGGACGTGATAGGTCTATTCACTTTCGCTATAAGATCGGGGCCCGTTCTGTTCACTTAAATGTAAAAACTAAGAAGATATTGATGATTTGGGTAGATTTAGATTGGACTGAATAAGACCGTTACCAACCATACATATGGTGAGACATGTTCCACAGAGTTTAAAATGAGAGTGTGACGTAATGAGGACGTGACAGGTCGGGAGTTATCAGTGATTACTTGATTTATAATCTTAGCGGCATGAATTTATAATCTGTATAATTTTCTGCCTCATTTAAATGTTTTGTCTGTTATAACTTAATTCATAATCTTGACGGCAAGATTTTCTGAAGGGAACAAATCCCGTCCTATTTAGATGCTTTATTCCTCATATAAAAAATATGGTTGATGACTGATTAGCTATACTAGGTTAAAGGCTGTGCTGTTGGTTGATCAGATACATGTATTACGAAGACAATATGTATATGCTCATATCTGAATCTTAACTCTTGTCCTATAAGTCATCCCTTGCCAAAGTACTATTCGCTTTATTCCTGGTTATGACCAGATCTAAATGACAAAGTGTGTATCAGTTTTCTATAGGAAGGAATGCCTGATTTTATTCTTATCAATTAGAACAGTGCATTGTTTGCCGTGCAATCTTTGAAGTCTTTTATCTTGTTTAAACCTGCTAACAGTTTCATTTTCTGGCTTCAGAACAGTTTTGGTTGGTCGACAAGCATTTTACTAACATCAGGAGGCTTTAGAAATGTTCACAAATCCTGAGCTGACACAACGTGTTAGATTCAACTCAGCAAAGTAAATGACATAACGCAGAATTATGTCCATACTTTTTTTTATCCGTGTAGATTCATATCTATAGACTACGAGATATAATACCTCTAAGGCCTTACCAAAAAATCTGTGTATACAGGTACATTCACTAGTTGCTTCATTCTGTTGTTGTTTCTTCATCCTAATGTTTCTTCCATCACCTATTACTTACCTACAGGACTGCTGTTAAAAAAAATATTGATAAAGAAACAAACAGACAGACAGACAGACTCACTGGTATACAATGTTTCCATGGTAACTTTTTACAGGTATGTCTCCAAGCAACTTCTTCTTTTACCTTAGGGGCCTATACCTTAACTAAGCACATTTTCTTCAAGCAACTGACTGCACTCCTACATAAATAACAATATGTCTGTTAGCTTAAAGCAAATATGTCTTCAAACAACATCTTCTTTGCTTTGAAGTTGGCTTTACAAAAACTGCAGCAGCATTTTCTTCCAACAACTGCCTGTTTTCCTTTCACACAATGTTCTCAAAATAATGAGTTACAGGTTCAAATTCCGACAGGGTCTATGGGGGGTGTGAAAATAAAAGTACCTTTCTTGTTTTCATCTCTGACTTAGCGTCTACTGTGTATACAGCTACATTCTCTAGATTCTTCATTCTGTTGTTTCTTCATCCTGCTCTTTCTTCCATCACCTATTACTTACCTGCAGGACTGCTGTTAAAAAGAACATTGACAAAGAAACAAACAGACAGACAGACAGACTCACTGGTATACAATGTTTCCATGGTAACTTTTTACAGGTATGTCTCCAAGCAACTTCTTCTTTTACATTAGGGTTCTATACCTTAACTTAGCACATTTTCTTTAAGTAACTGACTGCTCTCCTACATATATAACGCCAATGACTCAATGTATTGGGTGCAAAATGTGCTAAATTGTCAATTTGTCAAACAGTGTGAGGGGGCTGTGAAAGTAAAAGTACCTTTCTTGATTTTATCTGTGAGCAAAAATCTTTCTTGACTTCACCTATGAGCAATAATCTGTGGTGCAGACATGTGTATTCACTTGTAGCTTCATCCAGGTCTCTCTTCCATCACCTATTACCTACCTGTAGGTCTGCTGTAAAAAAAACGAGAGACAGAGAGAAAGAAAGACAGAGAAAGACAGACAGGCAGAGAGAGACACAGAGAGAGAGAAAGACAAAAAAATAAACAATATGTCTGTTAGCTTAAAGCAAATATGTCTTCAAACAACATCTTCTTTGCTTTGAAGTTGGCTTTACAAAAACTGCAGCAGCATTTTCTTCCAACAACTGCCTGTTTTCCTTTCACACAATGTTCTCAAAATAATGAGTTACAGGTTCAAATTCCGACAGGGTCTATGGGGGGTGTGAAAATAAAAGTACCTTTCTTGTTTTCATCTCTGACTTAGCGTCTACTGTGTATACAGCTACAATCTCTAGATTCTTCATTCTGTTGTTTCTTCATCCTGCTCTTTCTTCCATCACCTATTACTTACCTGCAGGACTGCTGTTAAAAAGAACATTGACAAAGAAACAAACAGACAGACAGACAGACTCACTGGTATACAATGTTTCCATGGTAACTTTTTACAGGTATGTCTCCAAGCAAATTCTTCTTTTACATTAGGGTTCTATACCTTAACTTAGCACATTTTCTTTAAGTAACTGACTGCTCTCCTACATATATAACGCCAATGACTCAATGTATTGGGTGCAAAATGTGCTAAATTGTCAATTTGTCAAACAGTTTGAGGGGGCTATGAAAGTAAAAGTACCTTTCTTGATTTTATCTGTGGGCAAAAATCTTTCTTGACTTCACCTATGAGCAATAATTTGTGGTGCAGACATGTGTATTCACTTCTAGCTTCATCCAGGTCTCTCTTCCATCACCTATTACCTACCTGTAGGTCTGCTGTAAAAAAAACGAGAGACAGAGAGAAAGAAAGACTGACAGAGAAAGACAGACAGTCAGAGAGAGACAGACAGAGAGAGAATGACAAAAAAAATAAACAATATGTCCATGCTAGCTTAAAGCAAATATGTCTTCAAACAACATCTTCTTTGCTTTGAAGTTGGCTTTACAAAAACTGCAGCAGCATCTTCTTCCAACAACTGGCTGTTTTCCTTTCACACAATCTTCCCAAAATAATGAGTTACAGGTTCAAATTCTGACAGGGTCTAGGGGGTTGTGAAAATAAAAGTACCTGTCTTGTTTTCATCTGTGACCAAATGTCTCCTGTGTATACAGGTACATTCACTAGTTGCTCTTTTTCTGTTGTTGTTTCTTCATCCTGCTGTTTCTTCCATCACCTGTTACTTACCTACAGGACTGCTGTTAAAAAGAACATTGACAAAGAAACAAACAGACAGACAGACAGACAAACTGGTATACAATGTTTTCATGCTAACTTTATACAGGTATGTCTCCAAGCAACTTCTTCTTTTACATTAGGGGTCTATACCTTAACTTTCTACATTTTCTTCAAGCAACTGACTGCTCTCCTACATAAATAACACCAATGACTCGACTTACTGGGTGGAAAATATGTTAATTGGTAAATTTGTCACAGGCTGGAAGGGGGTCTGTGAAAGTAAAAGTACCTTTCTTGAATTCATCTGTGAGCAAAAATCTTTCTTGGCCTCATCAGTGAGCAATAACCTGTGGTGCAGACTGTTGTATTCACTTGTAGCTTCATCTAGGTGTCTCTTCCATCACCTGTAACTTACTTGTATGTCTGCTGTAAAAAAATGAGAGACTGAGAGAAAGACAGACAGAGAGAAACAGACACAGACAGAGAGTGACAAAGTAATATAAAATAATTCCATGCTAGCTTTAAGCAAACATGTCTTCAAGCAACGTCTCCTTCCTTTCCTCTTAAGTTTGCTTTACAAAAACTGCAGCAGCAATGTTTTACAGGAACTGCCTGCTTTCTTTTCACAAATTGTTCTCAAAATAATGACTTACAGGGTCAAATTGTCACAGGGTTGGAGGGGGTTGTGGAAATAAAAGTACCTTTCTTGTTTTCATCTGTGACCAAAAGTGTATTGTGTATACAGGTACATTCACTAGTTGCTTCATTTTGTTGTCGTTTCTTCATCCTTCTATTTCTTCCATCACCTGTTACTTACCTACAGGACTGCTGTTAAAAAGAACATTGACAAAGAAACAAACAGACAGACAGACAGACAAACTGGTATACAATGTTTCCATGGTAACTTTATACAGGTATGTCTCCAAGCAACCTCTTTTACCTTAGGGATCTATATCTTAACTTCGCACATTTTCTTCAAGCAACTGACTGCTCTCCTACATAAATAACGCCAATGACTCAATGTATTGGGTGGAAAATGTGTTAAATGGTCAATTTGTCAAATGGTGAGAGGGGGCTGTGAAAGTAAAAGTACCTTTCTTGATTTCATCTGTGAGCAAAAATTTTTCTTGATATCATCTGTGAGCAATAATCTGTGGTGCAGACTTGTGTATTCGCTTGTAGCTTCATCCAGGTCTCTCTTCCATCACCTATTACTTACCTGTAGGTCTTCTGTTAAAACGAGAGAAAGACGGATAGACAGACAGAGAAAAACAGTCAGACAGAGAGAGTTAGAGAATGAGAAAATGACAAAATAATATACAATATTTCCATGCTAGTGTCTAGCAAATCTGTCTCCAAGCAACATCTTCTTTGCTTTGAAGTTGGCTTTACAAAAACTGCAGCAGCAATTCTTTCCAGCAACTGGCTGCTTTCTTTTCACAAATGTTCTCAAAATAATGACTTACAGGGTCAAATTGTCACAGGGTTGCAGGGGGTTGTGAAAATAAAAGTACCTTTCTTGTTTTTATCTGTGACCAAAAGTCAACTGTGTATACAGGTTCATTCGCTAGTTGCTTCATTCTGTTGTCGTTTCTTCATCCTGCTGTTTCTTCCGTCACCTGTTACTGCTGTTAAAAAGAACATTGACAAAGAAACACACAGACAGACAGACAGACAGACAGGCAGACAACCTGGTATACAATGTTTCCATGGTAACTTTATACAGGTATGTCTCCAAGCAACTTCTTCTTTTACATTAGGGAACTATATCTTAACTTAGCACATTTTCTTCAAGCAACTGACTGCTCTCCTACATCAACAACGCCAATGTCTCAATGTATTGGGTGGAAAATGTGCTAAATTGTCAATTGGTCGATTAGATTGAGGGGGCTGTGTAAGTAAAAGTACCTTTCTTGATTTCATCTGTGAGCAAAAATCTTTCTTGATATCATCTGTGAGCAATAATCTGTGGTGTAGACTTGTGTATTCGTTTGTAGCTTCATCCAGGTGTCTCTTCCATCACCTATTACCTACCTGTAGGTCTGCTGTAAAAAAACGAGAGACAGAGAGAAAGAAAGACAGAGAAAGACGGACAGAGAGAGAATGACAAAAAAATAAACAATATGTCCATGCTAGCTTAAAGCAAATATGTCTTCAAACAACATCTTCTTTGCTTTGAAGTTGGCTTTACAAAAACTGCAGCAGCATCTTCTTCCAACAACTGGCTGTTTTCCTTTCACACAATCTTCCCAAAATAATGAGTTACAGGTTCAAATTCTGACAGGGTCTATGGGGGGGGGGGGTGTGAAAATAAAAGTACCTTTCTTGTTTTCATCTGTGACCAAATGTCTATTGTGTATACAGGTACATTCACTAGTTGCTTCATTCTGTTGTTGTTTCTTCATCCTGCTGTTTCTCCCATCACCTGTTACTTACCTACAGGGCTGCTGTTAAAAAGAACATTGACAAAGAAACAGACAGACAGACAAACTGGTATGAAATGTTTCCATGGTAACTTTATACAGGTATGTCTCCAAGCAACTTCTTCTTTTACATTAGGGGTCTATAACTTAATTTTCTACATTTTCTTCAAGCAACTGACTGCTCTCCTACATTAATACTGCCAATGACTCAATGTATTGGGTGGAAAATATGTTAATTGGTCAATTTGTCACAGGCTGGAAGGGGGTCTGCGAAAGAAAAAGTACCTTTCTTGATTTCATCTCTGGGAAAAAATCTTTCTTGGCCTCAGCAGTGAGCAATAACCTGTGGTGCAGACTGTTGTATTCACTTGTAGCTTCATCCAGGTGTCTCTTCCATCACCTATAACTTACTTGTATGTCTGCTGTAAAAGATGAGAGACAGAGAGAAAGACAGACAGAGAGAAACAGACAGACAGAGAGTCACAAAGTATTATAAAATAATTCCATGCTAGCTTTAAGCAAACATGTCTTCAAGCAACGTCTCCTTTCCTCTTAAGTTTGCTTTACAAAAACTGCAGCAGCAATGTTTTCCAGCAACTGCCTGCTTTCTTTTCACAAATTGTTCTCAAATTAATGACTTACAGGGTCAAATTGTCACAGGGTTGGAGGGGGTTGTGAAAATAAAAGTACATTTCTTGTTTTCATCTGTGACCAAATGTCTTTTGTGTATACAGGTACATTCACAAGTTGCTTCATTCTGTTGTTGTTTCTTCATCCTAATGTTTCTTTCATCACCTATCACTTACCTACAGGACTGCTGTTAAAAAAAATATTGATAAAGAAACAAACAGACAGACAGACAGACTCACTGGTATACAATGTTTCCATGGTAACTTTTTACAGGTATGTCTCCAAGCAACTTCTTCTTTTACCTTAGGGGCCTATACCTTAACTAAGCACATTTTCTTCAAGCAACTGACTGCACTCTTACATAAATAACGCCAATGACTCAATGTATTGGGTGCAAAATGTGCTAAATTGTCAATTTGTCAAACAGTGTGAGGGGGCTGTGAACGTAAAAGTACCTTTCTTGATTTTATCTGTGAGCAAAAATCTTTCTTGACTTCACCTATGAGCAATAATCTGTGGTGCAGACATGTGTATTCACTTGTAGCTTCATCCAGGTCTCTCTTCCATCACCTATTACCTACCTGTAGGTCTGCTGTAAAAAAAACGAGAGACAGAGAGAAAGAAAGACAGAGAAAGAAAGACAGGCAGAGAGAGACACAGAGAGAGAGAAAGACAAAAAAATAAACAATATGTCTGTTAGCTTAAAGCAAATATGTCTTCAAACAACATCTTCTTTGCTTTGAAGTTGGCTTTACAAAAACTGCAGCAGCATTTTCTTCCAACAACTGCCTGTTTTCCTTTCACACAATGTTCTCAAAATAATGAGTTACAGGTTCAAATTCCGACAGGGTCTATGGGGGGTGTGAAAATAAAAGTACCTTTCTTGTTTTCATCTCTGACTTAGCGTCTACTGTGTATACAGCTACATTCTCTAGATTCTTCATTCTGTTGTTTCTTCATCCTGCTCTTTCTTCCATCACCTATTACTTACTTGCAGGACTGCTGTTAAAAAGAACATTGACAAAGAAACAAACAGACAGACATACAGACTCACTGGTATACAATGTTTCCATGGTAACTTTTTACAGGTATGTCTCCAAGCAACTTCTTCTTTTACATTAGGGTTCTATACCTTAACTTAGCACATTTTCTTTAAGTAACTGACTGCTCTCCTACATATATAACGCCAATGACTCAATGTATTGGGTGCAAAATGTGCTAAATTGTCAATTTGTCAAACAGTTTGAGGGGGCTATGAAAGTAAAAGTACCTTTCTTGATTTTATCTGTGGGCAAAAATCTTTCTTGACTTCACCTATGAGCAATAATATGTGGTGCAGACATGTGTATTCACTTGTAGCTTCATCCAGGTCTCTCTTCCATCACCTATTACCTACCTGTAGGTCTGCTGTAAAAAAAACGAGAGACAGAGAGAAAGAAAGACTGACAGAGAAAGACAGACAGGCAGAGAGAGACAGACAGAGAGAGAATGACAAAAAAAATAAACAATATGTCCATGCTAGCTTAAAGCAAATATGTCTTCAAACAACATCTTCGTTGCTTTGAAGTTGGCTTTACAAAAACTGCAGCAGCATCTTCTTCCAACAACTGGCTGTTTTCCTTTCACACAATCTTCCCAAAATAATGAGTTACAGGTTCAAATTCTGACAGGGTCTAGGGGGTTGTGAAAATAAAAGTACCTGTCTTGTTTTCATCTGTGACCAAATGTCTCCTGTGTATACAGGTACATTCACTAGTTGCTCTTTTTCTGTTGTTGTTTCTTCATCCTGCTGTTTCTTCCATCACCTGTTACTTACCTACAGGACTGCTGTTAAAAAGAACATTGACAAAGAAACAAACAGACAGACAGACAGACAAACTGGTATACAATGTTTCCATGGTAACTTCATACAGGTATGTCTCCAAGCAACTTCTTCTTTTACCTTAGGGATCTATATCTTAACTTCGCACATTTTCTTCAAGCAACTGACTGCTCTCCTACATAAATAACGCCAATGACTCAATGTATTGGGTGGAAAATGTGTTAAATGGTCAATTTGTCAAATGGTGAGAGGGGGCTGTGAAAGTAAAAGTACCTTTCTTGATTTCATCTGTGAGCAAAAATTTTTCTTGATATCATCTGTGAGCAATAATCTGTGGTGCAGACTTGTGTATTCGCTTGTAGCTTCATCCAGGTCTCTCTTCCATCACCTATTACTTACCTGTAGGTCTTCTGTTAAAACGAGAGAAAGACGGATAGACAGACAGAGAAAAACAGTCAGACAGAGAGAGTTAGAGAATGAGAAAATGACAAAATAATATACAATATTTCCATGCTAGTGTCAAGCAAATCTGTCTCCAAGCAACATCTTCTTTGCTTTGAAGTTGGCTTTACAAAAACTGCAGCAGCAATTCTTTCCAGCAACTGGCTGCTTTCTTTTCACAAATGTTCTCAAAATAATGACTTACAGGGTCAAATTGTCACAGGGTTGGAGGGGGTTGTGAAAATAAAAGTACCTTTCTTGTTTTTATCTGTGACCAAAAGTCAACTGTGTATACAGGTTCATTCGCTAGTTGCTTCATTCTGTTGTCGTTTCTTCATCCTGCTGTTTCTTCCGTCACCTGTTACTGCTGTTAAAAAGAACATTGACAAAGAAACACACAGACAGACAGACAGACAGACAGGCAGACAACCTGGTATACAATGTTTCCATGGTAACTTTATACAGGTATGTCTCCAAGCAACTTCTTCTTTTACCTTAGGGAACTATATCTTAACTTAGCACATTTTCTTCAAGCAACTGACTGCTCTCCTACATCAACAACGCCAATGTCTCAATGTATTGGGTGGAAAATGTGCTAAATTGTCAATTGGTCGATTAGATTGAGGGGGCTGTGTAAGTAAAAGTACCTTTCTTGATTTCATCTGTGAGCAAAAATCTTCCTTGATATCATCTGTGAGCAATAATCTGTGGTGTAGACTTGTGTATTCGTTTGTAGCTTCATCCAGGTGTCTCTTCCATCACCTATTACCTACCTGTAGGTCTGCTGTAAAAAAACGAGAGACAGAGAGAAAGAAAGACAGAGAAAGACGGACAGAGAGAGAATGACAAAAAAATAAACAATATGTCCATGCTAGCTTAAAGCAAATATGTCTTCAAACAACATCTTCTTTGCTTTGAAGTTGGCTCTACAAAAACTGCAGCAGCATCTTCTTCCAACAACTGGCTGTTTTCCTTTCACACAATCTTCCCAAAATAATGAGTTACAGGTTCAAATTCTGACTGGGTCTATGGGGGTGTGAAAATAAAAGTACCTTTCTTGTTTTCATCTGTGACTAAATGTCTACTGTGTATACAGGTACATTCACTAGTTGCTTCATTCTGTTGTTGTTTCTTCATCCTGCTGTTTCTCCCATCACCTGTTACTTACCTACAGGGCTGCTGTTAAAAAGAACATTGACAAAGAAACAGACAGACAGACAAACTGGTATGAAATGTTTCCATGGTAACTTTATACAGGTATGTCTCCAAGCAACTTCTTCTTTTACATTAGGGGTCTATAACTTAATTTTTCTACATTTTCTTCAAGCAACTGACTGCTCTCCTACATTAATACTGCCAATGACTCAATGTATTGTGTGGAAAATATGTTAATTGGTCAATTTGTCACAGGCTGGAAGGGGGTCTGCGAAAGAAAAAGTACCTTTCTTGATTTCATCTCTGGGAAAAAATCTTTCTTGGCCTCAGCAGTGAGCAATAACCTGTGGTGCAGACTGTTGTATTTACTTGTAGCTGCATCCAGGTGTCTCTTCCATCACCTATAACTTACCTGTATGTCTGCTGTAAAAGATGAGAGACAGAGAGAAAGACAGACAGAGAGAAACAGACAGACAGAGAGTCACAAAGTAATATAAAATAATTCCATGCTAGCTTTAAGCAAACATGTCTTCAAGCAACGTCTCCTTTCCTCTTAAGTTTGCTTTACAAAAACTGCAGCAGCAATGTTTTCCAGCAACTGCCTGCTTTCTTTTCACAAATTGTTCTCAAATTAATGACTTACAGGGTCAAATTGTCACAGGGTTGGAGGGGGTTGTGAAAATAAAAGTACCTTTCTTGTTTTTATCTGTGACCAAAAGTCAACAGTGTATACAGGTACATTCACTAGTTGCTTCATTCTGTTGTTGTTTCTTCATCCTAATGTTTCTTCCATCACCTATTACTTACCTACAGGACTGCTGTTAAAAAAAATATTGATAAAGAAACAAACAGACAGACAGACAGACTCACTGGTATACAATGTTTCCATGGTAACTTTTTACAGGTATGTCTCCAAGCAACTTCTTCTTTTACCTTAGGGGCCTATACCTTAACTAAGCACATTTTCTTCAAGCAACTGACTGCACTCCTACATAAATAACGCCAATGACTCAATGTATTGGGTGCAAAATGTGCTAAATTGTCAATTTGTCAAACAGTGTCAGGGGGCTGTGAAAGTAAAAGTACCTTTCTTGATTTTATCTGTGAGCAAAAATCTTTCTTGACTTCACCTATGAGCAATAATCTGTGGTGCAGACATGTGTATTCACTTGTAGCTTCATCCAGGTCTCTCTTCCATCACCTATTACCTACCTGTAGGTCTGCTGTAAAAAAAACGAGAGACAGAGAGAAAGAAAGACAGAGAAAGAAAGACAGGCAGAGAGAGACACAGAGAGAGAGAAAGACAAAAAAATAAACAATATGTCTGTTAGCTTAAAGCAAATATGTCTTCAAACAACATCTTCTTTGCTTTGAAGTTGGCTTTACAAAAACTGCAGCAGCATTTTCTTCCAACAACTGCCTGTTTTCCTTTCACACAATGTTCTCAAAATAATGAGTTACAGGTTCAAATTCCGACAGGGTCTATGGGGGGTGTGAAAATAAAAGTACCTTTCTTGTTTTCATCTCTGACTTAGCGTCTACTGTGTATACAGCTACATTCTCTAGATTCTTCATTCTGTTGTTTCTTCATCCTGCTCTTTCTTCCATCACCTATTACTTACCTGCAGGACTGCTGTTAAAAAGAACATTGACAAAGAAACAAACAGACAGACAGACAGACTCACTGGTATACAATGTTTCCATGGTAACTTTTTACAGGTATGTCTCCAAGCAACTTCTTCTTTTACATTAGGGTTCTATACCTTAACTTAGCACATTTTCTTTAAGTAACTGACTGCTCTCCTACATATATAACGCCAATGACTCAATGTATTGGGTGCAAAATGTGCTAAATTGTCAATTTGTCAAACAGTGTGAGGGGGCTGTGAAAGTAAAAGTACCTTTCTTGATTTTATCTGTGAGCAAAAATCTTTCTTGACTTCACCTATGAGCAATAATCTGTGGTGCAGACATGTGTATTCACTTCTAGCTTCATCCAGGTCTCTCTTCCATCACCTATTACCTACCTGTAGGTCTGCTGTAAAAAAAACGAGAGACAGAGAGAAAGAAAGACAGAGAAAGACAGACAGGCAGAGAGAGACACAGAGAGAGAGAAAGACAAAAAAATAAACAATATGTCTGTTAGCTTAAAGCAAATATGTCTTCAAACAACATCTTCTTTGCTTTGAAGTTGGCTTTACAAAAACTGCAGCAGCATTTTCTTCCAACAACTGCCTGTTTTCCTTTCACACAATGTTCTCAAAATAATGAGTTACAGGTTCAAATTCCGACAGGGTCTATGGGGGGTGTGAAAATAAAAGTACCTTTCTTGTTTTCATCTCTGACTTAGCGTCTACTGTGTATACAGCTACATTCTCTAGATTCTTCATTCTGTTGTTTCTTCATCCTGCTCTTTCTTCCATCACCTATTACTTACCTGCAGGACTGCTGTTAAAAAGAACATTGACAAAGAAACAAACAGACAGACAGACAGACTCACTGGTATACAATGTTTCCATGGTAACTTTTTACAGGTATGTCTCCAAGCAAATTCTTCTTTTACATTAGGGTTCTATACCTTAACTTAGCACATTTTCTTTAAGTAACTGACTGCTCTCCTACATATATAACGCCAATGACTCAATGTATTGGGTGCAAAATGTGCTAAATTGTCAATTTGTCAAACAGTTTGAGGGGGCTATGAAAGTAAAAGTACCTTTCTTGATTTTATCTGTGGGCAAAAATCTTTCTTGACTTCACCTATGAGCAATAATTTGTGGTGCAGACATGTGTATTCACTTCTAGCTTCATCCAGGTCTCTCTTCCATCACCTATTACCTACCTGTAGGTCTGCTGTAAAAAAAACGAGAGACAGAGAGAAAGAAAGACTGACAGAGAAAGACAGACAGTCAGAGAGAGACAGACAGAGAGAGAATGACAAAAAAAATAAACAATATGTCCATGCTAGCTTAAAGCAAATATGTCTTCAAACAACATCTTCTTTGCTTTGAAGTTGGCTTTACAAAAACTGCAGCAGCATCTTCTTCCAACAACTGGCTGTTTTCCTTTCACACAATCTTCCCAAAATAATGAGTTACAGGTTCAAATTCTGACAGGGTCTAGGGGGTTGTGAAAATAAAAGTACCTGTCTTGTTTTCATCTGTGACCAAATGTCTCCTGTGTATACAGGTACATTCACTAGTTGCTCTTTTTCTGTTGTTGTTTCTTCATCCTGCTGTTTCTTCCATCACCTGTTACTTACCTACAGGACTGCTGTTAAAAAGAACATTGACAAAGAAACAAACAGACAGACAGACAGACAAACTGGTATACAATGTTTTCATGCTAACTTTATACAGGTATGTCTCCAAGCAACTTCTTCTTTTACATTAGGGGTCTATACCTTAACTTTCTACATTTTCTTCAAGCAACTGACTGCTCTCCTACATAAATAACACCAATGACTCGACTTACTGGGTGGAAAATATGTTAATTGGTAAATTTGTCACAGGCTGGAAGGGGGTCTGTGAAAGTAAAAGTACCTTTCTTGAATTCATCTGTGAGCAAAAATCTTTCTTGGCCTCATCAGTGAGCAATAACCTGTGGTGCAGACTGTTGTATTCACTTGTAGCTTCATCTAGGTGTCTCTTCCATCACCTGTAACTTACTTGTATGTCTGCTGTAAAAAAATGAGAGACTGAGAGAAAGACAGACAGAGAGAAACAGACACAGACAGAGAGTGACAAAGTAATATAAAATAATTCCATGCTAGCTTTAAGCAAACATGTCTTCAAGCAACGTCTCCTTCCTTTCCTCTTAAGTTTGCTTTACAAAAACTGCAGCAGCAATGTTTTACAGGAACTGCCTGCTTTCTTTTCACAAATTGTTCTCAAAATAATGACTTACAGGGTCAAATTGTCACAGGGTTGGAGGGGGTTGTGGAAATAAAAGTACCTTTCTTGTTTTCATCTGTGACCAAAAGTGTATTGTGTATACAGGTACATTCACTAGTTGCTTCATTTTGTTGTCGTTTCTTCATCCTTCTATTTCTTCCATCACCTGTTACTTACCTACAGGACTGCTGTTAAAAAGAACATTGACAAAGAAACAAACAGACAGACAGACAGACAAACTGGTATACAATGTTTCCATGGTAACTTTATACAGGTATGTCTCCAAGCAACCTCTTTTACCTTAGGGATCTATATCTTAACTTCGCACATTTTCTTCAAGCAACTGACTGCTCTCCTACATAAATAACGCCAATGACTCAATGTATTGGGTGGAAAATGTGTTAAATGGTCAATTTGTCAAATGGTGAGAGGGGGCTGTGAAAGTAAAAGTACCTTTCTTGATTTCATCTGTGAGCAAAAATTTTTCTTGATATCATCTGTGAGCAATAATCTGTGGTGCAGACTTGTGTATTCGCTTGTAGCTTCATCCAGGTCTCTCTTCCATCACCTATTACTTACCTGTAGGTCTTCTGTTAAAACGAGAGAAAGACGGATAGACAGACAGAGAAAAACAGTCAGACAGAGAGAGTTAGAGAATGAGAAAATGACAAAATAATATACAATATTTCCATGCTAGTGTCTAGCAAATCTGTCTCCAAGCAACATCTTCTTTGCTTTGAAGTTGGCTTTACAAAAACTGCAGCAGCAATTCTTTCCAGCAACTGGCTGCTTTCTTTTCACAAATGTTCTCAAAATAATGACTTATACGGTCAAATTGTCACAGGGTTGCAGGGGGTTGTGAAAATAAAAGTACCTTTCTTGTTTTTATCTGTGACCAAAAGTCAACAGTGTATACAGGTTCATTCGCTAGTTGCTTCATTCTGTTGTCGTTTCTTCATCCTGCTGTTTCTTCCGTCACCTGTTACTGCTGTTAAAAAGAACATTGACAAAGAAACACACAGACAGACAGACAGACAGGCAGACAACCTGGTATACAATGTTTCCATGGTAACTTTATACAGGTATGTCTCCAAGCAACTTCTTCTTTTACCTTAGGGAACTATATCTTAACTTAGCACATTTTCTTCAAGCAACTGACTGCTCTCCTACATCAACAACGCCAATGTCTCAATGTATTGGGTGGAAAATGTGCTAAATTGTCAATTGGTCGATTAGATTGAGGGGGCTGTGTAAGTAAAAGTACCTTTCTTGATTTCATCTGTGAGCAAAAATCTTCCTTGATATCATCTGTGAGCAATAATCTGTGGTGTAGACTTGTGTATTCGTTTGTAGCTTCATCCAGGTGTCTCTTCCATCACCTATTACCTACCTGTAGGTCTGCTGTAAAAAAACGAGAGACAGAGAGAAAGAAAGACAGAGAAAGACGGACAGAGAGAGAATGACAAAAAAATAAACAATATGTCCATGCTAGCTTAAAGCAAATATGTCTTCAAACAACATCTTCTTTGCTTTGAAGTTGGCTTTACAAAAACTGCAGCAGCATCTTCTTCCAACAACTGGCTGTTTTCCTTTCACACAATCTTCCCAAAATAATGAGTTACAGGTTCAAATTCTGACAGGGTCTATGGGGGGTGTGAAAATAAAAGTACCTTTCTTGTTTTCATCTGTGACCAAATGTCTACTGTGTATACAGGTACATTCACTAGTTGCTTCATTCTGTTGTTGTTTCTTCATCCTGCTGTTTCTCCCATCACCTGTTACTTACCTACAGGGCTGCTGTTAAAAAGAACATTGACAAAGAAACAGACAGACAGACAAACTGGTATGAAATGTTTCCATGGTAACTTTATACAGGTATGTCTCCAAGCAACTTCTTCTTTTACATTAGGGGTCTATAACTTAATTTTTCTACATTTTCTTCAAGCAACTGACTGCTCTCCTACATTAATACTGCCAATGACTCAATGTATTGTGGAAAATATGTTAATTGGTCAATTTGTCACAGGCTGGAAGGGGGTCTGCGAAAGAAAAAGTACCTTTCTTGATTTCATCTCTGGGAAAAAATCTTTCTTGGCCTCAGCAGTGAGCAATAACCTGTGGTGCAGACTGTTGTATTCACTTGTAGCTTCATCCAGGTGTCTCTTCCATCACCTATAACTTACCTGTATGTCTGCTGTAAAAGATGAGAGACAGAGAGAAAGACAGACAGAGAGAAACAGACAGACAGAGAGTGACAAAGTAATATAAAATAATTCCATGCTAGCTTTAAGCAAACATGTCTTCAAGCAACGTCTCCTTTCCTCTTAAGTTTGCTTTACAAAAACTGCAGCAGCAATGTTTTCCAGGAACTGCCTGCTTTCTTTTCACAAATTGTTCTCAAATTAATGACTTACAGGGTCAAATTGTCACAGGGTTGGAGGTGGTTGTGAAAATAAAAGTACATTTTTTGTTTTCATCTGTGACCAAATGTCTCCTGTGTATACAGGTACATTCACTAGTTGCTTCATTCTGTTGTTGTTTCTTCATCCTAATGTTTCTTCCATCACCTATTACTTACCTACAGGACTGCTGTTAAAAAAAATATTGATAAAGAAACAAACAGACAGACAGACAGACTCACTGGTATACAATGTTTCCATGGTAACTTTTTACAGGTATGTCTCCAAGCAACTTCTTCTTTTACCTTAGGGGCCTATACCTTAACTAAGCACATTTTCTTCAAGCAACTGACTGCACTCCTACATAAATAACGCCAATGACTCAATGTATTGGGTGCAAAATGTGCTAAATTGTCAATTTGTCAAACAGTGTGAGGGGGCTGTGAAAGTAAAAGTACCTTTCTTGATTTTATCTGTGAGCAAAAATCTTTCTTGACTTCACCTATGAGCAATAATCTGTGGTGCAGACATGTGTATTCACTTCTAGCTTCATCCAGGTCTCTCTTCCATCACCTATTACCTACCTGTAGGTCTGCTGTAAAAAAAAACGAGAGAAAGAGAGAAAGAAAGACAGAGAAAGACAGACAGGCAGAGAGAGACACAGAGAGAGAGAAAGACAAAAAAATAAACAATATGTCTGTTAGCTTAAAGCAAATATGTCTTCAAACAACATCTTCTTTGAGGAAGACTTGATTTCTTTTTAATGACTCTTACTTTACTTCCCTGTCTCAAAAACTGTGATATAGACATAAGTTATAAGTCTGATCATTCAATCATTTTTCTTGAACTTCAACTTTCTGAACAAAATCACGGAAAAGGTTTTTGGAAGTTAAATAACTCATTGCTGAATGATAAAGCCTATGTTGATAGTATAAATAGGAAGATAGATAGTGTTATTTTACAATATTGTTTACCGGTATACAACATTGATAACGTGCTCAAAATGGAACCATCAGACATACAGTTTATTATAAATGATCAGCTCTTTTTGGAAACATTACTTATGGAAATACGCGGAGAAACAATATCGTATTCAAGTCATAAAGCCAAAACAAAATGTCAAAGAGAAAAAAACATTGAAGATGAAATTGTTCAGTTAGAAAATAATTTAAATGAAACAAATAAAGATAGGTTAACTATACTACATGATCAATTGGAAAACTTGAGGCAAGAAAAACTAAATGGTTACTTCACCAGAGCCAGAGCAAATTGGGTTGAAAATGGAGAAAGAGCAACAAAATATTTCTGTAACTTGGAAAAACAACATATAGCTTCAAAAAATATCCCTTTCCTTGTAAAAGATGATGGAAGTCATACTTATGATCAAAATGAAATTTTAGTGGAAACAAAAAAATACTTTGAAAATTTATTTAATGAAAAAAGCTCTAATATAGACAGTAAATTTGAAACTTATATGAAAGATTGTGCAGCAAATAAATTAGATGAAAAAAATAAAAATGCAATTGAAGGACTTTTACAATACAGTGAGGTAACTGAAACATTAAGAAATATGAAAAATGACAAAAGTCCTGGTATAGATGGTTTTACTACAAACTTTTACAAGGTGTTTTGGAAAAGGATAGGCCATTTCGTAGTAAAAGCCTTAAATCATGCATTTTTGACAAACTCTTTTTCAAAAAATATCAAGTTAGGTATTATTACACTAATCCCAAAAGAAGATAAACCAAAACAATTTCTAAAAAACTGGAGGCCGATTACGCTTTTGAATGTTTTATATAAACTTGCATCTGGTAGTATAGCTAGGCGAATTAAAAATGTTTTAAATCACGTCATATCAGGAGATCAAACCGGTTTTTTACAAGGCAGATTTATAGGCGAAAACACACGACTAGTTTATGATATTATGCAACATTGCGAAGAACACCATATTCCTGGATTGTTGATGTTAATTGACTTTGAAAAAGCATTTGATTCTTTATCTTTTAACTTTATTGAAAATGCGTTAACCTATTTTAATTTTGGGGAAACATTTAAACAATGGATTAAATTATTTTTGTATAATACTGAAGTTTCTGTTCAGTTAAATGGATTTTTATCAGAGTACTTTACTATAAGGAGGGGCTGTCGTCAAGGTGACCCAATATCTGCATACGTTTTCATTCTTTGCACAGAGATTTTGAATATCAAAATAAAACATGATAAGAATATCACCGGAATAAAGATAAAAAATCTAGAATACATAATATCTCAATTCGCAGATGATACAACCCTTTTTCTAGATGGGTCCGAAAAAACGCTCAATAGTACTTTGGAAATGCTTGAACACTTTTCACACATTTCTGGTCTTAAAGTTAATTTTGATAAAACAAAATTGATATGGATTGGTTCCATGAAATATAGCATTCGAGCGATTAAAACAAAATGGAAATTAACATGGGGGGAAACACAATTTAAATTACTTGGTATTTTGTTCCATGTTGATTTGGAAAAAATGTTAAACTTAAATTATGAGCCCAAATTACAAAGTATAAGAAATAGCATTTCACATTGGAAAAAACGAAAATTAACTCCGATTGGTAAAATAATTGTGGTCAAAAGTATTTTAGTGCCAATACTCACACATTTGTTTATTTCTTTACCGTCGCCGACCAATGAATTCTTAAAAAAAATACATGACATTCTTTATAAATTTGTATGGGATGGCCCAGCTAAAATAAAATATTCAGTGATGATCAAAGATTATGTGGAGGGGGGATTAAGGATGATAGATATCAAGAATTTTAATACAACTATGAAATTAAAATGGATGAAGAAAATAGTAGCCAACAGTAAAAATGATTGCTACAAATTTATAACCAACATATTTAATCCAGAGAGAGTTTTTAACTTTGGTACTTTATACTGCAAAAAAATTCTAGGAACAATAAAAAATGAATTTTGGATAGATGTTTTAAAATCATTCATGGTATTTAGCTCTAAATATAAGTTTACAAAATTGTCGGAAATAATGACTATGCCTCTATTTTATAACGAGAACATTACGATAGACTCTAAGTATATCTACAACGCAAACTTATACGAATGTGGCATAAGATATGTTAAAGACATTTTGAGAAACGACGGATGTTTTAAAAGTTTAAATGAAATCAAAACCGTAACCAAGAATAGAATAAATTTTTTAAACTATTATAGTATTGTAAATTCAGTTAAAGCTTTCTTTTCAAATCAGGATATTCCATTTCCCGTTACACATAAAATTTTGAATGAATGTCATAATCCTTCAATTAACAGTTA
The DNA here is from genome assembly GCA_943736015.1 of Tridacna crocea. Lineage (NCBI taxonomy): Eukaryota > Metazoa > Mollusca > Bivalvia > Cardiida > Cardiidae > Tridacna > Tridacna crocea. Next base: position 43,645,961 of record OX031067.1, read on the forward strand.
TTTTTTTCATATAATAACTGAAAACGACATAAACAAACACGTTTATAATACTCTTATAAGAAACGATGAAACACCAACAAGTAGGAACAAATGGTCTACATATTATAATGGTTTAAACTTAGATTGGAAACAAATTCACGGAAACGTATTCAAATACACACGAGATACTTACACCCAATGGTTACAAACAAGAATAGTGCATCGGATTATTGCAACAAATGCCTTACTTTTTAAAATGAAGCTGATAGATACGAATTTATGTACATTTTGTGGCACAGATGTTGAAACAATCACACATTTATTTTACGAATGTAGGTACACGAAAAATTTGATAAGTAGAGTCACAGAAATTATAAAAAATTTAATCAAACTGTGCAAATTAACAGCTCTATTTTACTTTTGGGCTCAAACACAACAAATATTAAATTAGATATACTCCTTTTGGAAATAAAAAAATATATATATTTCTGCAGAAATAAACTATATAAACCTTCAATAAATGGATTAAGGAACCACCTCACCACAAATTTAGACGTCTATAGAAATACTAAAATGTTTGAAAAAGGAGAAAATATCATGACTTTTGTTGAACATATCATACAAAACCTCCCATGAGCCGATTAAGATAGTCAATAACCGAAGACAAAAAACAGAGAAAACACGAAAAAAAAAAATCAACAATTAAGAAGTAAGATTTAAAGACACAAGACTCTTCCTTTTATCCTGGTTCATTTTAGTGAGTAAACAAGCATAGCAGCATATCAGCCCACCAATGCACACACACATACACACACACACACACACACACACACACCCGCACACACTCCCCACACATACCTGCACACTTTTGCACCACATAAAAAATTAAGCTTTGTTGTCGCAAATCAATCAGTATTTTGGCACATCAATTACATATTAGTTAACTTGAAATTTTGGAATGGAGAAATTGTAAAATTGGAAAATATTTTAAAATCTATTACACAAGGAAACAATGATATTTGTAAATATGTACTACTAACAAAATATTTACTAACAATGATATGTAAGGTATGTTGGGGGATGGCCACGACCCTCACATACCGATAGACGTGGCAATTAAAGCTTTAAAAAAAAAAAAAAAAAAAAAAAAAAAAAAAAAACATCTTCTTTGCTTTGAAGTTGGCTTTACAAAAACTGCAGCAGCATTTTCTTCCAACAACTGCCTGTTTTCCTTTCACACAATGTTCTCAAAATAATGAGTTACAGGTTCAAATTCCGACAGGGTCTATGGGGGGTGTGAAAATAAAAGTACCTTTCTTGTTTTCATCTCTGACTTAGCGTCTACTGTGTATACAGCTACATTCTCTAGATTCTTCATTCTGTTGTTTCTTCATCCTGCTCTTTCTTCCATCACCTATTACTTACCTGCAGGACTGCTGTTAAAAAGAACATTGACAAAGAAACAAACAGACAGACAGACAGACTCACTGGTATACAATGTTTCCATGGTAACTTTTTACAGGTATGTCTCCAAGCAACTTCTTCTTTTACATTTGGGTTCTATACCTTAACTTAGCACATTTTCTTTCAGTAACTGACTGCTCTCCTACATATATAACGCCAATGACTCAATGTATTGGGTGCAAAATGTGCTAAATTGTCAATTTGTCAAACAGTTTGAGGGGGCTATGAAAGTAAAAGTACCTTTCTTGATTTTATCTGTGGGCAAAAATCTTTCTTGACTTCACCTATGAGCAATAATATGTGGTGCAGACATGTGTATTCACTTGTAGCTTCATCCAGGTCTCTCTTCCATCACCTATTACCTACCTGTAGGTCTGCTGTAAAAAAAACGAGAGACAGAGAGAAAGAAAGACTGACAGAGAAAGACAGACAGGCAGAGAGAGACAGACAGAGAGAGAATGACAAAAAAAATAAACAATATGTCCATGCTAGCTTAAAGCAAATATGTCTTCAAACAACATCTTCTTTGCTTTGAAGTTGGCTTTACAAAAACTGCAGCAGCATCTTCTTCCAACAATTGGCTGTTTTCCTTTCACACAATCTTCCCAAAATAATGAGTTACAGGTTCAAATTCTGACAGGGTCTAGGGGGTTGTGAAAATAAAAGTACCTGTCTTGTTTTCATCTGTGACCAAATGTCTCCTGTGTATACAGGTACATTCACTAGTTGCTCTTTTTCTGTTGTTGTTTCTTCATCCTGCTGTTTCTTCCATCACCTGTTACTTACCTACAGGACTGCTGTTAAAAAGAACATTGACAAAGAAACAAACAGACAGACAGACAGACAAACTGGTATACAATGTTTCCATGGTAACTTTATACAGGTATGTCTCCAAGCAACTTCTTCTTTTACCTTAGGGATCTATATCTTAACTTCGCACATTTTCTTCAAGCAACTGACTGCTCTCCTACATAAATAACGCCAATGACTCAATGTATTGGGTGGAAAATGTGTTAAATGGTCAATTTGTCAAATGGTGAGAGGGGGCTGTGAAAGTAAAAGTACCTTTCTTGATTTCATCTGTGAGCAAAAATTTTTCTTGATATCATCTGTGAGCAATAATCTGTGGTGCAGACTTGTGTATTCGCTTGTAGCTTCATCCAGGTCTCTCTTCCATCACCTATTACTTACCTGTAGGTCTTCTGTTAAAACGAGAGAAAGACGGATAGACAGACAGAGAAAAACAGTCAGACAGAGAGAGTTAGAGAATGAGAAAATGACAAAATAATATACAATATTTCCATGCTAGTGTCTAGCAAATCTGTCTCCAAGCAACATCTTCTTTGCTTTGAAGTTGGCTTTACAAAAACTGCAGCAGCAATTCTTTCCAGCAACTGGCTGCTTTCTTTTCACAAATGTTCTCAAAATAATGACTTACAGGGTCAAATTGTCACAGGGTTGCAGGGGGTTGTGAAAATAAAAGTACCTTTCTTGTTTTCATCTGTGACCAGAAGTCTACTGTGTATACAGGTTCATTCGCTAGTTGCTTCATTCTGTTGTCGTTTCTTCATCCTGCTGTTTCTTCCGTCACCTGTTACTGCTGTTAAAAAGAACATTGACAAAGAAACACACAGACAGACAGACAGACAGGCAGACAACCTGGTATACAATGTTTCCATGGTAACTTTATACAGGTATGTCTCCAAGCAACTTCTTCTTTTACCTTAGGGAACTATATCTTAACTTAGCACATTTTCTTCAAGCAACTGACTGCTCTCCTACATCAACAACGCCAATGTCTCAATGTATTGGGTGGAAAATGTGCTAAATTGTCAATTTGTCAAACAGTTTGAGGGGGCTGTGTAAGTAAAAGTACCTTTCTTGATTTCATCTGTGAGCAAAAATCTTTCTTGATATCATCTGTGAGCAATAATCTGTGGTGTAGACTTGTGTATTCGTTTGTAGCTTCATCCAGGTGTCTCTTCCATCACCTATTACCTACCCGTAGGTCTGCTGTAAAAAAACGAGAGACAGAGAGAAAGAAAGACAGAGAAAGACGGACAGAGAGAGAATGACAAAAAAATAAACAATATGTCCATGCTAGCTTAAAGCAAATATGTCTTCAAACAACATCTTCTTTGCTTTGAAGTTGGCTTTACAAAAACTGCAGCAGCATCTTCTTCCAACAACTGGCTGTTTTCCTTTCACACAATCTTCCCAAAATAATGAGTTACAGGTTCAAATTCTGACAGGGTCTATGGGGGGTGTGAAAATAAAAGTACCTTTCTTGTTTTCATCTGTGACTAAATGTCTACTGTGTATACAGGTACATTCACTAGTTGCTTCATTCTGTTGTTTTTTCTTCATCCTGCTGTTTCTCCCATCACCTGTTACTTACCTACAGGGCTGCTGTTAAAAAGAACATTGACAAAGAAACAGACAGACAGACAAACTGGTATGAAATGTTTCCATGGTAACTTTATACAGGTATGTCTCCAAGCAACTTCTTCTTTTAAATTAGGGGTCTATAACTTAATTTTTCTACATTTTCTTCAAGCAACTGACTGCTCTCCTACATTAATACTGCCAATGACTCAATGTATTGTGTGGAAAATATGTTAATTGGTCAATTTGTCACAGGCTGGAAGGGGGTCTGCGAAAGAAAAAGTACCTTTCTTGATTTCATCTCTGGGAAAAAATCTTTCTTGGCCTTAGCAGTGAGCAATAACCTGTGGTGCAGACTGTTGTATTCACTTGTAGCTTCATCCAGGTGTCTCTTCCATCACCTATAACTTACCTGTATGTCTGCTGTAAAAGATGAGAGACAGAGAGAAAGACAGACAGAGAGAAACAGACAGACAGAGAGTGACAAAGTAATATAAAATAATTCCATGCTAGCTTTAAGCAAACATGTCTTCAAGCAACGTCTCCTTTCCTCTTAAGTTTGCTTTACAAAAACTGCAGCAGCAATGTTTTCCAGGAACTGCCTGCTTTCTTTTCACAAATTGTTCTCAAATTAATGACTTACAGGGTCAAATTGTCACAGGGTTGGAGGTGGTTGTGAAAATAAAAGTACATTTTTTGTTTTCATCTGTGACCAAATGTCTCCTGTGTATACAGGTACATTCACTAGTTGCTTCATTCTGTTGTTGTTTCTTCATCCTAATGTTTCTTCCATCACCTATTACTTACCTAAAGGACTGCTGTTTAAAAAAATATTGATAAAGAAACAAACAGACAGACAGACAGACTCACTGGTATACAATGTTTCCATGGTAACTTTTTACAGGTATGTCTCCAAGCAACTTCTTCTTTTACCTTAGGGGCCTATACCTTAACTAAGCACATTTTCTTCAAGCAACTGACTGCACTCCTACATAAATAACGCCAATGACTCAATGTATTGGGTGCAAAATGTGCTAAATTGTCAATTTGTCAAACAGTGTGAGGGGGCTGTGAAAGTAAAAGTACCTTTCTTGATTTTATCTGTGAGCAAAAATCTTTCTTGACTTCACCTATGAGCAATAATCTGTGGTGCAGACATGTGTATTCACTTCTAGCTTCATCCAGGTCTCTCTTCCATCACCTATTACCTACCTGTAGGTCTGCTGTAAAAAAAACGAGAGACAGAGAGAAAGAAAGACAGAGAAAGACAGACAGGCAGAGAGAGACACAGAGAGAGAGAAAGACAAAAAAATAAACAATATGTCTGTTAGCTTAAAGCAAATATGTCTTCAAACAACATCTTCTTTGCTTTGAAGTTGGCTTTACAAAAACTGCAGCAGCATTTTCTTCCAACAACTGCCTGTTTTCCTTTCACACAATGTTCTCAAAATAATGAGTTACAGGTTCAACTTCCGACAGGGTCTATGGGGGGTGTGAAAATAAAAGTACCTTTCTTGTTTTCATCTCTGACTTAGCGTCTACTGTGTATACAGCTACATTCTCTAGATTCTTCATTCTGTTGTTTCTTCATCCTGCTCTTTCTTCCATCACCTATTACTTACCTGCAGGACTGCTGTTAAAAAGAACATTGACAAAGAAACAAACAGACAGACAGACAGACTCACTGGTATACAATGTTTCCATGGTAACTTTTTACAGGTATGTCTCCAAGCAACTTCTTCTTTTACATTAGGGTTCTATACCTTAACTTAGCACATTTTCTTTAAGTAACTGACTGCTCTCCTACATATATAACGCCAATGACTCAATGTATTGGGTGCAAAATGTGCTAAATTGTCAATTTGTCAAACAGTTTGAGGGGGCTATGAAAGTAAAAGTACCTTTCTTGATTTTATCTGTGGGCAAAAATCTTTCTTGACTTCACCTATGAGCAATAATCTGTGGTGCAGACTTGTGTATTCACTTGAAGCTTCATCCAGGTCTCTCTTCCATCACCTATTACCTACCTGTAGGTCTGCTGTAAAAAAAACGAGAGACAGAGAGAAAGAAAGACTGAGAGAGAAAGACAGACAGGCAGAGAGAGACAGACAGAGAGAGAATGACAAAAAAAATAAACAATATGTCCATGCTAGCTTAAAGCAAATATGTCTTCAAACAACATCTTCTTTGCTTTGAAGTTGGCTTTACAAAAACTGCAGCAGCATCTTCTTCCAACAACTGGCTGTTTTCCTTTCACACAATCTTCCCAAAATAATGAGTTACAGGTTCAAATTCTGACAGGGTCTAGGGGGTTGTGAAAATAAAAGTACCTGTCTTGTTTTCATCTGTGACCAAATGTCTCCTGTGTATACAGGTACATTCACTAGTTGCTTCATTCTGTTGTTGTTTCTTCATCCTGCTGTTTCTTCCATCACCTGTTACTTACCTACAGGGCTGCTGTTAAAAAGAACATTGACAAAGAAACAAACAGACAGACAGACAGACAAACTGGTATACAATGTTTTCATGCTAACTTTATACAGGTATGTCTCCAAGCAACTTCTTCTTTTATATTAGGGGTCTATACCTTAACTTTGTACATTTTCTTCAAGCAACTGACTGCTCTCCTACATAAATAACACCAATGACTCGACTTATTGGGTGGAAAATATGTTAATTGGTCAATTTGTCACAGGCTGGAAGGGGGTCTGTGAAAGTAAAAGTACCTTTCTTGAATTCATCTGTGAGCAAAAATCTTTCTTGGCCTCATCAGTGAGCAATAACCTGTGGTGCAGACTGTTGTATTCACTTGTAGCTTCATCTAGGTGTCTCTTCCATCACCTGTAACTTACTTGTATGTCTGCTGTAAAAAAATGAGAGACAGAGAGAAAGACAGACAGAGAGAAACAGACACAGACAGAGAGTGACAAAGTAATATAAAATAATTCCATGCTGGCTTTAAGCAAACATGTCTTCAAGCAACGTCTCCTTTCCTCTTAAGTTTGCTTTACAAAAACTGCAGCAGCAATGTTTTACAGGAACTGCCTGCTTTCTTTTCACAAATTGTTCTCAAAATAATGACTTACGGGTTCAAATTGTCACAGGGTTGGAGGGGGTTGTGGAAATAAAAGTACCTTTCTTGTTTTCATCTGTGACCAACAGGGTATTGTGTATACAGGTTCATTCACTAGTTCCTCTATTTTGTTGTCGTTTCTTCATCCTTCTAATTCTACCATCACCTGTTACTTACCTGCAGGACTGCTGTTAAAAAGAACATTGACAAAGAAACAAACAGACAGACAGACAGACAAACTGGTATACAATGTTTCCATGGTAACTTTATACAGGTATGTCTCCAAGCAACTTCTTCTTTTACCTTAGGGATCTATATCTTAACTTCGCACATTTTCTTCAAGCAACTGACTGCTCTCCTACATAAATAACGCCAATGACTCAATGTATTGGATGGAAAATTTGTTAATGGTCAATTTGTCAAACGGTGAGAGGGGGCTGTGAAAGTAAAAGTTCCTTTCTTGATTTCATCTGTGAGCAAAAATTTTTCTTGATATCATCTGTGAGCAATAATCTGTGGTGCAGACTTGTGTATTTGCTTGTAGCTTCATCCAGGTCTCTCTTCCATCACCTATTACTTACCTGTAGGTCTTCTGTTAAAACGAGAGAAAGACGGATAGACAGACAGAGAAAAACAGTCAGACAGAGAGAGTTAGAGAATGAGAAAATGACAAAATAATATACAATATTTCCATGCTAGTGTCTAGCAAATCTGTCTCCAAGCAACATCTTCTTTGCTTTGAAGTTGGCTTTACAAAAACTGCAGCAGCAATTCTTTCCAGCAACTGGCTGCTTTCTTTTCACAAATGTTCTCAAAATAATGACTTACAGGGTCAAATTGTCACAGGGTTGCAGGGGGTTGTGAAAATAAAAGTACCTTTCTTGTTTTCATCTGTGACCAAAAGTCTACTGTGTATACAGGTTCATTCGCTAGTTGCTTCATTCTGTTGTCGTTTCTTCATCCTGCTGTTTCTTCCGTTACCTGTTACTTACCTGCAGGACTGCTGTTAAAAAGAACAATGACAAAGAAACACGCAGACAGACAGACAAACAGGCAGACAACCTGGCATACAATGTTTCCATGGTAACTTTATACAGGTATGTCTCCAAGCAACTTCTTCTTTTACCTTAGGGAACTATATCTTAACTTAGCACATTTTCTTCAAGCAACTGACTGCTCTCCTACATCAACAACGCCAATGTCTCAATGTATTGGGTGGAAAATGTGCTAAATTGTCAATTGGTCGATTAGATTGAGGGGGCTGTGTAAGTAAAAGTACCTTTCTTGATTTCATCTGTGAGCAAAAATCTGTGGTGTAGACTTGTGTATTCGTTTGTAGCTTCATCCAGGTGTCTCTTCCATCACCTATTACCTACCTGTAGGTCTGCTGTAAAAAAACGAGAGACAGAGAGAAAGAAAGACAGAGAAAGACAGACAGAGAGAGAATGACAAAAAAATAAACAATATGTCCATGCTAGCTTAAAGCAAATATGTCTTCAAACAACATCTTCTTTGCTTTGAAGTTGGCTTTACAAAAACTGCAGCAGCATCTTCTTCCAACAACTGGCTGTTTTCCTTTCACACAATCTTCCCAAAATAATGAGTTACAGGTTCAAATTCTGACAGGGTCTATGGGGGGGTGTGAAAATAAAAGTACCTTTCTTGTTTTCATCTCTGACTTAGCGTCTACTGTGTATACAGCTACATTCTCTAGATTCTTCATTCTGTTGTTTCTTCATCCTGCTCTTTCTTCCATCACCTATTCCTTACCTGCAGGACTGCTGTTAAAAAGAACATTGACAAAGAAACAAACAGACAGACATACAGACACACTGGTATACAATGTTTCCATGGTAACTTTTTACAGGTACGTCTCCAAGCAACTTCTTCTTTTACCTTAGGGAACTATATCTTAACTAAGCACATTTTCTTCAAGCAACTGACTGCACTCCTACATAAATAACGCCAATGACTCAATGTATTGGGTGCAAAATGTGCTAAATTGTCAATTTGTCAAACAGTGTGAGGGGGCTGTAAAAGTATAAGTACCTTTCTTGAATTTATCTGTGGGCAAAAATCTTTCTTGACTTCACCTATGAGCAATAATCTGTGGTGCAGACATGTGTATTCACTTGTAGCTTCATCCAGGTCTCTCTTCCATCACCTATTACCTACCTGTAGGTCTACTGTAAAAAAAAACGAGAGACAGAGAGAAAGAAAGACTGACAGAGAAAGACAGACAGTCAGAGAGAGACAGACAGAGAGAGAATGACAAAAAAAATAAACAATATGTCCATGCTAGCTTAAAGCAAATATGTCTTCAAACAACATCTTCTTTGCTTTGAAGTTGGCTTTACAAAAACTGCAGCAGCATCTTCTTCCAACAACTGGCTGTTTTCCATTCACACAATCTTCCCAAAATAATGAGTTACAGGTTCAAATTCTGACAGGGTCTAGAGGGGTGTGAAAACAAAAGTACCTTTCTTGTTTTCATCTGTGACCAAATGTCTACTGTGTATACAGGTACATTCACTAGTTGCTTCATTCTGTTGTTGTTTCTTCATCCTGCTGTTTCTTCCATCACCTGTTACTTACCTACAGGACTGCTGTTAAAAAGAACATTGACAAAGAAACAAACAGACAGACAGACAGACAAACTGGTATACAATGTTTTCATGCTAACTTTATACAGGTATGTCTCCAAGCAACTTCTTCTTTTACATTAGGGGTCTATACCTTAACTTTGTACATTTTCTTCAAGTAACTGACTGCTCTCCTACATAAATAACACCAATGACTCGACTTATTGGGTGGAAAATATGTTAATTGGTCAATTTGTCACAGGCTGGAAGGGGGTCTGTGAAAGTAAAAGTACCTTTCTTGAATTCATCTGTGAGCAAAAATCTTTCTTGGCCTCATCAGTGAGCAATAACCTGTGGTGCAGACTGTTGTATTCACTTGTAGCTTCATCTAGGTGTCTCTTCCATCACCTGTAACTTACTTGTATGTCTGCTGTAAAAAAATGAGAGACAGAGAGAAAGACAGAGAGAAACAGACACAGACAGAGAGTGACAAAGTAATATAAAATAATTCCATGCTTGCTTTAAGCAAACATGTCTTCAAGCAACGTCTCCTTCCTTTCCTCTTAAGTTTGCTTTACAAAAACTGCAGCAGCAATGTTTTACAGGAACTGCCTGCTTTCTTTTCACAAATTGTTCTCAAAATAATGACTTACAGGGTCAAATTGTCACAGGGTTGGAGGGGGTTGTGGAAATAAAAGTACCTTTCTTGTTTTCATCTGTGACCAAAAGTGTATTGTGTATACAGGTTCATTCACTAGTTGCTTCATTTTGTTGTCGTTTCTTCATCCTTCTATTTCTTTCATCACCTGTTACTTACCTGCAGGACTGCTGTTAAAAAGAACATTGACAAAGAAACAAACAGACAGACAGACAGACAAACTGGTATACAATGTTTCCATGGTAACTTTATACAGGTATGTCTCCAAGCAACTTCTTCTTTTACCTTAGGGATCTATATCTTAACTTCGCACATTTTCTTCAAGCAACTGACTGCTCTCCTACATAAATAACGCCAATGACTCAATGTATTGGATGGAAAATTTGTTAATGGTCAATTTGTCAAATGGTGAGAGGGGGCTGTGAAAGTAAAAGTACCTTTCTTGATTTCATCTGTGAGCAAAAATTTTTCTTGATATCATCTGTGAGCAATAATCTGTGGTGCAGACTTGTGTATTCGCTTGTAGCTTCATCCAGGTCTCTCTTCCATCACCTATTACTTACCTGTAGGTCTTCTGTTAAAACGAGAGAAAGACGGATAGACAGACAGAGAAAAACAGTCAGACAGAGAGAGTTAGAGAATGAGAAAATGACAAAATAATATACAATATTTCCATGCTAGTGTCTAGCAAATCTGTCTCCAAGCAACATCTTCTTTGCTTTGAAGTTGGCTTTACAAAAACTGCAGCAGCAATTCTTTCCAGCAACTGGCTGCTTTCTTTTCACAAATGTTCTCAAAATAATGACTTACAGGGTCAAATTGTCACAGGGTTGCAGGGGGTTGTGAAAATAAAAGTACCTTTCTTGTTTTTATCTGTGACCAAAAGTCAACTGTGTATACAGGTTCATTCGCTAGTTGCTTCATTCTGTTGTCGTTTCTTCATCCTGCTGTTTCTTCCGTCACCTGTTACTGCTGTTAAAAAGAACATTGACAAAGAAACACACAGACAGACAGACAGACAGACAACCTGGTATACAATGTTTCCATGGTAACTTTATACAGGTATGTCTCCAAGCAACTTCTTCTTTTACATTAGGGAACTATATCTTAACTTAGCACATTTTCTTCAAGCAACTGACTGCTCTCCTACATCAACAACGCCAATGTCTCAATGTATTGGGTGGAAAATGTGCTAAATTGTCAATTGGTCGATTAGATTGAGGGGGCTGTGTAAGTAAAAGTACCTTTCTTGATTTCATCTGTGAGCAAAAATCTTTCTTGATATCATCTGTGAGCAATAATCTGTGGTGTAGACTTGTGTATTCGTTTGTAGCTTCATCCAGGTGTCTCTTCCATCACCTATTACCTACCTGTAGGTCTGCTGTAAAAAAACGAGAGACAGAGAGAAAGAAAGACAGAGAAAGACGGACAGAGAGAGAATGACAAAAAAATAAACAATATGTCCATGCTAGCTTAAAGCAAATATGTCTTCAAACAACATCTTCTTTGCTTTGAAGTTGGCTTTACAAAAACTGCAGCAGCATCTTCTTCCAACAACTGGCTGTTTTCCTTTCACACAATCTTCCCAAAATAATGAGTTACAGGTTCAAATTCTGACAGGGTCTATGGGGGGGGGTGTGAAAATAAAAGTACCTTTCTTGTTTTCATCTGTGACCAAATGTCTATTGTGTATACAGGTACATTCACTAGTTGCTTCATTCTGTTGTTGTTTCTTCATCCTGCTGTTTCTCCCATCACCTGTTACTTACCTACAGGGCTGCTGTTAAAAAGAACATTGACAAAGAAACAGACAGACAGACAAACTGGTATGAAATGTTTCCATGGTAACTTTATACAGGTATGTCTCCAAGCAACTTCTTCTTTTACATTAGGGGTCTATAACTTAATTTTCTACATTTTCTTCAAGCAACTGACTGCTCTCCTACATTAATACTGCCAATGACTCAATGTATTGGGTGGAAAATATGTTAATTGGTCAATTTGTCACAGGCTGGAAGGGGGTCTGCGAAAGAAAAAGTACCTTTCTTGATTTCATCTCTGGGAAAAAATCTTTCTTGGCCTCAGCAGTGAGCAATAACCTGTGGTGCAGACTGTTGTATTCACTTGTAGCTTCATCCAGGTGTCTCTTCCATCACCTATAACTTACTTGTATGTCTGCTGTAAAAGATGAGAGACAGAGAGAAAGACAGACAGAGAGAAACAGACAGACAGAGAGTCACAAAGTATTATAAAATAATTCCATGCTAGCTTTAAGCAAACATGTCTTCAAGCAACGTCTCCTTTCCTCTTAAGTTTGCTTTACAAAAACTGCAGCAGCAATGTTTTCCAGGAACTGCCTGCTTTCTTTTCACAAATTGTTCTCAAATTAATGACTTACAGGGTCAAATTGTCACAGGGTTGGAGGGGGTTGTGAAAATAAAAGTACATTTCTTGTTTTCATCTGTGACCAAATGTCTTTTGTGTATACAGGTACATTCACAAGTTGCTTCATTCTGTTGTTGTTTCTTCATCCTAATGTTTCTTTCATCACCTATCACTTACCTACAGGACTGCTGTTAAAAAAAATATTGATAAAGAAACAAACAGACAGACAGACAGACTCACTGGTATACAATGTTTCCATGGTAACTTTTTACAGGTATGTCTCCAAGCAACTTCTTCTTTTACCTTAGGGGCCTATACCTTAACTAAGCACATTTTCTTCAAGCAACTGACTGCACTCTTACATAAATAACGCCAATGACTCAATGTATTGGGTGCAAAATGTGCTAAATTGTCAATTTGTCAAATAGTGTGAGGGGGCTGTGAACGTAAAAGTACCTTTCTTGATTTTATCTGTGAGCAAAAGTCTTTCTTGACTTCACCTATGAGCAATAATCTGTGGTGCAGACATGTGTATTCACTTGTAGCTTCATCCAGGTCTCTCTTCCATCACCTATTACCTACCTGTAGGTCTGCTGTAAAAAAAACGAGAGACAGAGAGAAAGAAAGACAGAGAAAGAAAGACAGGCAGAGAGAGACACAGAGAGAGAGAGAAAGACAAAAAAATAAACAATATGTCTGTTAGCTTAAAGCAAATATGTCTTCAAACAACATCTTCTTTGCTTTGAAGTTGGCTTTACAAAAACTGCAGCAGCATTTTCTTCCAACAACTGCCTGTTTTCCTTTCACACAATGTTCTCAAAATAATGAGTTACAGGTTCAAATTCCGACAGGGTCTATGGGGGGTGTGAAAATAAAAGTACCTTTCTTGTTTTCATCTCTGACTTAGCGTCTACTGTGTATACAGCTACATTCTCTAGATTCTTCATTCTGTTGTTTCTTCATCCTGCTCTTTCTTCCATCACCTATTACTTACTTGCAGGACTGCTGTTAAAAAGAACATTGACAAAGAAACAAACAGACAGACATACAGACTCACTGGTATACAATGTTTCCATGGTAACTTTTTACAGGTATGTCTCCAAGCAACTTCTTCTTTTACATTAGGGTTCTATACCTTAACTTAGCACATTTTCTTTAAGTAACTGACTGCTCTCCTACATATATAACGCCAATGACTCAATGTATTGGGTGCAAAATGTGCTAAATTGTCAATTTGTCAAACAGTTTGAGGGGGCTATGAAAGTAAAAGTACCTTTCTTGATTTTATCTGTGGGCAAAAATCTTTCTTGACTTCACCTATGAGCAATAATATGTGGTGCAGACATGTGTATTCACTTGTAGCTTCATCCAGGTCTCTCTTCCATCACCTATTACCTACCTGTAGGTCTGCTGTAAAAAAAACGAGAGACAGAGAGAAAGAAAGACTGACAGAGAAAGACAGACAGGCAGAGAGAGACAGACAGAGAGAGAATGACAAAAAAAATAAACAATATGTCCATGCTAGCTTAAAGCAAATATGTCTTCAAACAACATCTTCGTTGCTTTGAAGTTGGCTTTACAAAAACTGCAGCAGCATCTTCTTCCAACAACTGGCTGTTTTCCTTTCACACAATCTTCCCAAAATAATGAGTTACAGGTTCAAATTCTGACAGGGTCTAGGGGGTTGTGAAAATAAAAGTACCTGTCTTGTTTTCATCTGTGACCAAATGTCTCCTGTGTATACAGGTACATTCACTAGTTGCTCTTTTTCTGTTGTTGTTTCTTCATCCTGCTGTTTCTTCCATCACCTGTTACTTACCTACAGGACTGCTGTTAAAAAGAACATTGACAAAGAAACAAACAGACAGACAGACAGACAATCTGGTATACAATGTTTCCATGGTAACTTCATACAGGTATGTCTCCAAGCAACTTCTTCTTTTACCTTAGGGATCTATATCTTAACTTCGCACATTTTCTTCAAGCAACTGACTGCTCTCCTACATAAATAACGCCAATGACTCAATGTATTGGGTGGAAAATGTGTTAAATGGTCAATTTGTCAAATGGTGAGAGGGGGCTGTGAAAGTAAAAGTACCTTTCTTGATTTCATCTGTGAGCAAAAATTTTTCTTGATATCATCTGTGAGCAATAATCTGTGGTGCAGACTTGTGTATTCGCTTGTAGCTTCATCCAGGTCTCTCTTCCATCACCTATTACTTACCTGTAGGTCTTCTGTTAAAACGAGAGAAAGACGGATAGACAGACAGAGAAAAACAGTCAGACAGAGAGAGTTAGAGAATGAGAAAATGACAAAATAATATACAATATTTCCATGCTAGTGTCAAGCAAATCTGTCTCCAAGCAACATCTTCTTTGCTTTGAAGTTGGCTTTACAAAAACTGCAGCAGCAATTCTTTCCAGCAACTGGCTGCTTTCTTTTCACAAATGTTCTCAAAATAATGACTTACAGGGTCAAATTGTCACAGGGTTGCAGGGGGTTGTGAAAATAAAAGTACCTTTCTTGTTTTTATCTGTGACCAAAAGTCAACTGTGTATACAGGTTTATTCGCTAGTTGCTTCATTCTGTTGTCGTTTCTTCATCCTGCTGTTTCTTCCGTCACCTGTTACTGCTGTTAAAAAGAACATTGACAAAGAAACACACAGACAGACAGACAGACAGACAGGCAGACAACCTGGTATACAATGTTTCCATGGTAACTTTATACAGGTATGTCTCCAAGCAACTTCTTCTTTTACCTTAGGGAACTATATCTTAACTTAGCACATTTTCTTCAAGCAACTGACTGCTCTCCTACATCAACAACGCCAATGTCTCAATGTATTGGGTGGAAAATGTGCTAAATTGTCAATTGGTCGATTAGATTGAGGGGGCTGTGTAAGTAAAAGTACCTTTCTTGATTTCATCTGTGAGCAAAAATCTTCCTTGATATCATCTGTGAGCAATAATCTGTGGTGTAGACTTGTGTATTCGTTTGTAGCTTCATCCAGGTGTCTCTTCCATCACCTATTACCTACCTGTAGGTCTGCTGTAAAAAAACGAGAGACAGAGAGAAAGAAAGACAGAGAAAGACGGACAGAGAGAGAATGACAAAAAAATAAACAATATGTCCATGCTAGCTTAAAGCAAATATGTCTTCAAACAACATCTTCTTTGCTTTGAAGTTGGCTCTACAAAAACTGCAGCAGCATCTTCTTCCAACAACTGGCTGTTTTCCTTTCACACAATCTTCCCAAAATAATGAGTTACAGGTTCAAATTCTGACTGGGTCTATGGGGGGTGTGAAAATAAAAGTACCTTTCTTGTTTTCATCTGTGACTAAATGTCTACTGTGTATACAGGTACATTCACTAGTTGCTTCATTCTGTTGTTGTTTCTTCATCCTGCTGTTTCTCCCATCACCTGTTACTTACCTACAGGGCTGCTGTTAAAAAGAACATTGACAAAGAAACAGACAGACAGACAAACTGGTATGAAATGTTTCCATGGTAACTTTATACAGGTATGTCTCCAAGCAACTTCTTCTTTTACATTAGGGGTCTATAACTTAATTTTTCTACATTTTCTTCAAGCAACTGACTGCTCTCCTACATTAATACTGCCAATGACTCAATGTATTGTGTGGAAAATATGTTAATTGGTCAATTTGTCACAGGCTGGAAGGGGGTCTGCGAAAGAAAAAGTACCTTTCTTGATTTCATCTCTGGGAAAAAATCTTTCTTGGCCTCAGCAGTGAGCAATAACCTGTGGTGCAGACTGTTGTATTTACTTGTAGCTGCATCCAGGTGTCTCTTCCATCACCTATAACTTACCTGTATGTCTGCTGTAAAAGATGAGAGACAGAGAGAAAGACAGACAGAGAGAAACAGACAGACAGAGAGTCACAAAGTAATATAAAATAATTCCATGCTAGCTTTAAGCAAACATGTCTTCAAGCAACGTCTCCTTTCCTCTTAAGTTTGCTTTACAAAAACTGCAGCAGCAATGTTTTCCAGCAACTGCCTGCTTTCTTTTCACAAATTGTTCTCAAATTAATGACTTACAGGGTCAAATTGTCACAGGGTTGGAGGGGGTTGTGAAAATAAAAGTACCTTTCTTGTTTTCATCTGTGACCAAATGTCTTTTGTGTATACAGGTACATTCACTAGTTGCTTCATTCTGTTGTTGTTTCTTCATCCTAATGTTTCTTCCATCACCTATTACTTACCTACAGGACTGCTGTTAAAAAAAATATTGATAAAGAAACAAACAGACAGACAGACAGACTCACTGGTATACAATGTTTCCATGGTAACTTTTTACAGGTATGTCTCCAAGCAACTTCTTCTTTTACCTTAGGGGCCTATACCTTAACTAAGCACATTTTCTTCAAGCAACTGACTGCACTCCTACATAAATAACGCCAATGACTCAATGTATTGGGTGCAAAATGTGCTAAATTGTCAATTTGTCAAACAGTGTGAGGGGGCTGTGAAAGTAAAAGTACCTTTCTTGATTTTATCTGTGAGCAAAAATCTTTCTTGACTTCACCTATGAGCAATAATCTGTGGTGCAGACATGTGTATTCACTTGTAGCTTCATCCAGGTCTCTCTTCCATCACCTATTACCTACCTGTAGGTCTGCTGTAAAAAAAACGAGAGACAGAGAGAAAGAAAGACAGAGAAAGACAGACAGGCAGAGAGAGACACAGAGAGAGAGAAAGACAAAAAAATAAACAATATGTCTGTTAGCTTAAAGCAAATATGTCTTCAAACAACATCTTCTTTGCTTTGAAGTTGGCTTTACAAAAACTGCAGCAGCATTTTCTTCCAACAACTGCCTGTTTTCCTTTCACACAATGTTCTCAAAATAATGAGTTACAGGTTCAAATTCCGACAGGGTCTATGGGGGGTGTGAAAATAAAAGTACCTTTCTTGTTTTCATCTCTGACTTAGCGTCTACTGTGTATACAGCTACATTCTCTAGATTCTTCATTCTGTTGTTTCTTCATCCTGCTCTTTCTTCCATCACCTATTACTTACCTGCAGGACTGCTGTTAAAAAGAACATTGACAAAGAAACAAACAGACAGACAGACAGACTCATTGGTATACAATGTTTCCATGGTAACTTTTTACAGGTATGTCTCCAAGCAACTTCTTCTTTTACATTAGGGTTCTATACCTTAACTTAGCACATTTTCTTTAAGTAACTGACTGCTCTCCTACATATATAACGCCAATGACTCAATGTATTGGGTGCAAAATGTGCTAAATTGTCAATTTGTCGAACAGTTTGAGGGGGCTATGAAAGTAAAAGTACCTTTCTTGATTTTATCTGTGGGCAAAAATCTTTCTTGACTTCACCTATGAGCAATAATCTGTGGTGCAGACATGTGTATTCACTTCTATTTTCATCCAGGTCTCTCTTCCATCACCTATTACCTACCTGTAGGTCTGCTGTAAAAAAAACGAGAGACAGAGAGAAAGAAAGACTGACAGAGAAAGACAGACAGGCAGAGAGAGACAGACAGAGAGAGAATGACAAAAAAAATAAACAATATGTCCATGCTAGCTTAAAGCAAATATGTCTTCAAACAACATCTTCTTTGCTTTGAAGTTGGCTTTACAAAAACTGCAGCAGCATCTTCTTCCAACAACTGGCTGTTTTCCTTTCACACAATCTTCCCAAAATAATGAGTTACAGGTTCAAATTCTGACAGGGTCTAGGGGGTTGTGAAAATAAAAGTACCTGTCTTGTTTTCATCTGTGACCAAATGTCTCCTGTGTATACAGGTACATTCACTAGTTGCTCTTTTTCTGTTGTTGTTTCTTCATCCTGCTGTTTCTTCCATCACCTGTTACTTACCTACAGGACTGCTGTTAAAAAGAACATTGACAAAGAAACAAACAGACAGACAGACAGACAAACTGGTATACAATGTTTTCATGCTAACTTTATACAGGTATGTCTCCAAGCAACTTCTTCTTTTACATTAGGGGTCTATACCTTAACTTTGTACATTTTCTTCAAGTAACTGACTGCTCTCCTACATAAATAACACCAATGACTCGACTTATTGGGTGGAAAATATGTTAATTGGTCAATTTGTCACAGGCTGGAAGGGGGTCTGTGAAAGTAAAAGTACCTTTCTTGAATTCATCTGTGAGCAAAAATCTTTCTTGGCCTCATCAGTGAGCAATAACCTGTGGTGCAGACTGTTGTATTCACTTGTAGCTTCATCTAGGTGTCTCTTCCATCACCTGTAACTTACTTGTATGTCTGCTATAAAAAAATGAGAGACAGAGAGAAAGACAGAC
The DNA here is from genome assembly GCA_943736015.1 of Tridacna crocea. Lineage (NCBI taxonomy): Eukaryota > Metazoa > Mollusca > Bivalvia > Cardiida > Cardiidae > Tridacna > Tridacna crocea. The sequence continues at coordinate 43,664,808 of OX031067.1, forward strand.
AGAGAGAAACAGACAGACAGAGAGTCACAAAGTAATATAAAATAATTCCATGCTGGCTTTAAGCAAACATGTCTTCAAGCAACGTCTCCTTTCCTCTTAAGTTTGCTTTACAAAAACTGCAGCAGCAATGTTTTACAGGAACTGCCTGCTTTCTTTTCACAATTGTTCTCAAAATAATGACTTACAGGTTCAAATTGTCACAGGGTTGGAGGGGGTTGTGGAAATAAAAGTACCTTTCTTGTTTTCATCTGTGACCAAATGTCTTTTGTGTATACAGGTACATTCACTAGTTGCTTCATTCTGTTGTTGTTTCTTCATCCTAATGTTTCTTCCATCACCTATTACTTACCTACAGGACTGCTGTTAAAAAAAATATTGATAAAGAAACAAACAGACAGACAGACAGACTCACTGGTATACAATGTTTCCATGGTAACTTTTTACAGGTATGTCTCCAAGCAACTTCTTCTTTTACCTTAGGGGCCTATACCTTAACTAAGCACATTTTCTTCAAGCAACTGACTGCACCCCTACATAAATAACGCCAATGACTCAATGTATTGGGTGCAAAATGTGCTAAATTGTCAATTTGTCAAACAGTGTGAGGGGGCTGTGAAAGTAAAAGTACCTTTCTTGATTTTATCTGTGAGCAAAAATCTTTCTTGACTTCACCTATGAGCAATAATCTGTGGTGCAGACATGTGTATTCACTTCTAGCTTCATCCAGGTCTCTCTTCCATCACCTATTACCTACCTGTAGGTCTGCTGTAAAAAAAAACGAGAGACAGAGAGAAAGAAAGACGGATAAAGACAGACAAGCAGAGAGAGACAGAGAATGAGAGAAAGACAAAAAAATAAACAATATGTCTATGCTAGCTTAAAGCAAATATGTCTTCAAACAACATCTTTGCTTTGAAGTTGGCTTTACAAAAACTGCAGCAGCATTTTCTTCCAACAACTGGCTGTTTTCCTTTCACACAATGTTCTCAAAATAATGAGTTACAGGTTCAAATTCTGACAGGGTCTAGGGGGGTGTGAAAATAAAAGTACCTTTCTTGTTTTCATCTCTGACCATATTTCTTTTGTGTATACAGGTACATTCTCTAGATTCTTCATTCTGTTGTCGTTTCTTCATCCTGCTGTTTATTCCATCACCTATTACTTACCTGCAGGACTGCTGTTAAAAAGAACATTGACAAAGAAACAGACAGACAGACAAACTGGTAAGAAAGACAGAGAAAGACGGACAGAGAGAGAATGACAAAAAAATAAACAATATGTCCATGCTAGCTTAAAGCAAATATGTCTTCAAACAACATCTTCTTTGCTTTGAAGTTGGCTTTACAAAAACTGCAGCATCTTCTTCTTCCAACAACTGGATGTTTTCCTTTCACACAATCTTCCCAAAATAATGAGTTACAGGTTCAAATTCTGACAGGGTCTTTGGGGGGTGTGAAAATAAAAGTACCTTTCTTGTTTTCATCTGTGACCAAATGTCTACTGTGTATACAGGTACATTCACTAGTTGCTTCATTCTGTTGTTGTTTCTTCATCCTGCTGTTTCTCCCATCACCTGTTACTTACCTACAGGGCTGCTGTTAAAAAGAACATTGACAAAGAAACAGACAGACAGACAAACTGGTATGAAATGTTTCCATGGTAACTTTATACAGGTATGTCTCCAAGCAACTTCTTTTACATTAGGGGTCTATACCTTAACTTTGTACATTTTCTTCAAGCAACTGACTGCTCTCCTACATAAATAACGCCAATGACTCGACTTATTGGGTGGAAAATATGTTAATTGGTCAATTTGTCACAGGCTGGAAGGGGGTCTGTGAAAGTAAAAGTACCTTTCTTGATTTCATCTGTGGGAAAAAATCTTTCTTGGCCTCAGCAGTGAGCAATAACCTTTGGTGCAGACTGTTGTATTCACTTGTAGCTTCATCCAGGTGTCTCTTCCATCACCTATAACTTACCTGTATGTCTGCTGTAAAAAATGAGAGACAGAGAGAAAGACAGACAGAGAGAAACAGACAGAGAGAGAGAGTGACAAAGTAATATAAAATAATTCCATGTTAGCTTTAGGCAAATATGTCTTCAAGCAACTTCTCCTTTCCTCTTAAGTTTGCTTTACAAAAACTGCAGCAGCAATGTTTTCCAGCAACTGGCTGCTTTCTTTTCACAAATTGTTCTCAAAATAATGAGTTACCTGGTCAAATTGCCGTAGGCTTCTAGGCGGGGTGTGAAAATAAAAGTACCTTTCTTGTTTTCATCTGTAAGAAAAAGTCTCTTGTGCATACAGGTACATTCATTAGTTGCTTTATTCTGTTGTCGTTTCTTCATCCTGATGTCTCTTCCATCACCTGTTACTTACCTGCAGAAGTGCTATTAAAAAAGAGATTGACAAAGAAACAAACAAACACAAATACAGACAAACCGCAATACAATTTTTCCATGGTAATTTTATACATGTATGTCTTCAAGCAACTTGTTCTTTTACCTTAGATGTCTAGGGTGTTGGGGGTCTGTGAAAGTAAACGTACCTTTCTTGATTTCATACTGTGTATACAGGTACATTCACTAATTGCTTCATTTTGCTGTCGTTTCTTCATCCTGCTGTCTCTGCCATCACCTGTTACTTTCCTGTAGGACTTCTGTTTAAAAGGAGATTGACAGAGAGGAAGGGAGACAGACAGAAATAGTGCATGCATATTCATTTCTCTAGGCAACTTGTCCTTTTACCTTAGGTGTCTGTTACATGAATTTTCTATATTTTCTTCAAGCAACTCACTGCTCCCCTACATACCTGTCATCAAAAAACACTTAGAAGTGAGGCAGGTATGATTCTTGTTGGAAGCAATGAGCAATGAGTTTGGCAGAGCTTGGATTTCACCTAGCATTCCCCATGGTTGTTAGTCATCTGGGCAAATGAGTCACATTCTTGTTGCAAGTAGTAATTATCCGCAGTCCCGTGAAAGATTATGGCCAAACTTGAATTTGATGTTTTACCCTTTACCCCATAAGGCATTTTATGGTATCTCTAAATGACCCTAAATAACAGCAAGGATGAAGCGGTTTCTTATGTATATATGACACCTTTTGATGGTATAGAAAACATTGTGACAAAAGGTGAAATTGCTCGTCACGAGCAATTTCACCTTTTGCCACAATCTTTTCCAAAGGCTCCTACAAGCAATGCGTAGAAATGAGTATCTATGGAGTAAAGGGTTAATCCTCGTGAAGTACAAGAAAGGGATGAACCATGTTGCAAACAAAGACACTGACTAGTCCTGTTAATGCTTGCCAAACAATTCCAACTTTTAACAACCTTAAAGAAGAGGACTTTTGAAAACAATGTAGAAAAAGGAGAAATACCTTTACAGTAAAAATTTTCAATAATAGATTCACATTTATTTTCATGTCTGCAAATGCTTTAGAATTTGGAAAAATCTTAAGTTTTGTTGTTAGATTAACTCTTTCATTTTGGTCAGTATTTTCAGACAGCAAATTAACTCATTACCAAACAACAACATATTAGGTTTGTCCAAAATGAAAGCATTTGCAGACGACAAAATAAAAGTAACTGAAAAATTGAAATTTGCTTTGTGTAGGGTAGAAAACATTGTGGGAAAAGGAGAAAATGCTGGTAGCCAGCATTTTCTCCTGTTCCCACAATGTTTTCTAAAGGCTTCTTTCTCAGGGGTATCAAAAGTAGGGATTGTGTGGTAATGAGTTAAAGGAGGCTGAAATAACAAAAGATGTCCTTGATGGGGTAGAAACATTGGAAACAAAGAGGATGTCAGTTACCAGCATTTTCTACTTTTCCCACAAAATTTTCAAAAGCCTTCTTGCTCAGGATCATTGTATGTTGTGATCATTTGGTAACGGGATAACAGTAAGGATTTCTGCCACACTAGATTTGTTTTCACATACCTTTGAATTCCGAGCCAAATTAACCCTTTACCAAACAATCCCTGCTTTTTACGACCCTGGGATAGAAGCCTTTTAAAAACATTGTGGGAAAGGGAGAAAATGCTGGTAACCAGCATTTTCTCCTTTTCCAACAGTGTTTTTTTTCTACCCTGCTGGAAACAAGTTTCACTTTTTGAATTAAGATTATTTTGTTGTCTGCAAGTGCTTTCAATTTGGACCAGTCTAAAATTTTGTCATTTGGTAAACGGTTAAAGATCAATCTCATGGCATAAGTAATGGGTTAAATTCTTGCATCATTACAATGAAGGGGGGGAAGGAATGTACAAATCAACATCCTTACATGACTGGATCTGTGACCAAGAATTTCTGGAATATATAGAGGATATTTGTGTTTTTCTTTTTTTTGGGTTAGAGATTGAAATTTATTTCATCATGTAAACATCCTCGATAATATTTTCACGAGTGGTGCAGCCACGAGTGAAAATATTACTGATCATGTTCTTGAGATGAAATAAATTTCCATCTTTAACCGAAAAAATAAATATTCTATTTATTTCATGCTTTTAGCCCTTTCTGGGAGGAGATTTATCAAAATCTAACTAGTACTGTTCTTTTCCGTTATTCCCCGTGGCATATCCCTTCAGCATAGCAATGCATTACAATATTACATCAACCTTGAGAATGTAAGGTAAATGATGTCATATTTCCATCTGGTTGTTAGTCACACGCAATTTACTTAAGTTACTAGAATATAAAAAAAAGTTTTTTCACTGGTCGTACCCATGGAATATCGAAAAATATTTTCACAGCTTTTCCTCGATATCTTACCAGAAAGCATGAAATAAGGTGGTGTATTCACTTGGTATCTATATCCAGCTATCACCAGATTGGGTGTTAATTGCCTTCTCTGCATCTTTACTCTGCTGCGAAATAGTGAAATAGAGAAAGAGAAGAAGAGAGATTAATTATAAGCTACACCTATTCCTATACATGTTCAAAAGAGTACAAATCTTGATGGTCTATATGGAGAATTAGGGCGTTATCCAATGAAAATTAGAAGACAAATAACAATGGTAAAATTTTGGACAAAACTACTAAACTTAGACAATAATAATATTACTAAAAAGATTTATAATATGTTAAAAAATGAAGCAAATAATAACAGGACATTAAAGGGAATAAACTGGGCCTCTCATATGAAAACATTACTTGACAGACTGGGACTTTCTAATTTGTGGGCTAATCAGGATACTTTAACCATCAACTATAATTATATAAATCAACGGATCATTGATAACTACATACAAATTTGGCATTCCAACATTCATGAATCTAAAAGACTAGAATCCTACAGTAAATTCAAAGAAAATTTCGAGTTAGAAGAGTATCTTTCTATAATAACAAATAAAAAATACATAACATCACTAACAAAGATTATCATTATTCAGATTATCATCATATGAATTACTCATTGAAAAGGGAAGACATCTGCATATCACAAGAGAAGATCGGTTATGTAAATACTGTAATATGAATCTGGTTGAAAACGAATATCACTTTCTTTTAGTTTGCCCGAAATATGCTAATCTTAGAAAAGAACATCTTACAAATTATTACTGCCGGTGGCCTACCGTGGAAAAATTTAAAAACCTAATGTCTTCAAAGTCACGTAATACTTTAATTAATTTATGGAAATATATATATTTTGCATTTGAGTTAAGATCGGAACCTGAAGATATCTGATTCTTTTTTTTTTCATCAATTTTCCATCAAATATTGTTCATTGATTCTATGTTTCTATTTTTAAACTTTTTATGTCAGAAGTTATACTTTTTACCACTTCTCAGACAAAACAGAAATTCCAACCTATTTTGATCAGGTACAAACATATTACGTGGTCGTTAGTTTCCGGATTGTGAATTTCACAGTTTGAAATATTATTACTATTATTATTTCTTTATAATTATATATTTTTCACACGCATGTGCAAATGTTATTTGTATCAAGACATCAGCTAGAAATTTATGTAATTTTATGCTGAATAAACTGAAACTGAAACTGAAACCTACCTAACAATTCATAATAAAATACTGATATCCCCAGATCTGTGAACTACTCTCTATTTATATAATACCTTGATTCTTTTAACAACCCTGAGAAAGAAAGCTACTGAAAACATTGTGAGAAAGGAGAAAATGCTGGTTACCAGCAATTTCTCCTTTTCCCACAATGTTTTCTACCCTTCTCAAATCAAATCAGATTTCAACTTTTGAGTTACATTTTTTTTGTCATCTACAAATGCTTTCAATTTGGACTCGTCCAATATTTTGTTCTTTGATAAAGAGTTAAAGTGTGGTCTTCAAAAAAAGGCAGATCTCATGTGCAATATTATAAGATAACATTTTTCTGAAAAACAGATTTCAGTCTTACCCAAATTTCAGACATTTGCAAATGACAATTTTCAACTTTGATTCAAATAACAGGATTTGTCTTTGAAAGGGGTATCAGTTTTCGGCATTTACTCTTTTTTCTGCAATGTTTTCAAAGGTTTTCCTTTTCAGGGTCATTGAAACATGATTACATCATATAAATACTCTTACTTCATGATAATAATGTTCTTATAAATTTGACTGTTATGATTGAATTATGAAATGTGTGAATATGTTTCACATTTTGTTTTCTACTTTTCTCTTAAAGCTTAGATTTGTTAACTCTTTACCAAACAACAATACATTAAACCTATCCGAATTGAAAACATTATAAGACATACATTACCAAGAACATAAAATTTGACTTTCAAAGGGTGAAAAACATTTCAGAAAAAAAAAATCTTTTCCTGCAATGTTTTCAAAAGCTTTTTTTTTTCAAGTTTATTTCAAGTTGGGATTGTGGGGTTAAAACACAGGATTGTTTGGTAAAAAGTGACCTCTTTACTAGATGTCAAACCTTTGGACTTTCCCAAACTGAAAACATTTGCAGATGACAAAGTTAGTCCAACTCAAAGTTGTATGCCTTTTGTTGATGAAAGGGTATGAAACATTCAAGAAAATGGAAAAGAAATGCTGGTTACCATCATTAGCTCGTTTTCCTACAATATTTTCAGACACATTCTTCACCTGAACATGGTATTGTTCTTCACCAATTACCTCACAAATTTGATTTTCTTGGATCCTCAACAAACACCGTGTATCAACCCATTACCACACAATCCCTACTTTTGACAACCCTGAGAAAGAAGCCTTTAGAAAACATTGTGGTAAAAGGAAAAAATGCTGGTAACCAGCATTTTCTCCTTTTCTCACAATATTTTCTACCCTTCACAAAACAAATTTCAAATTTTTTGTCACTTTTATTTTGTCACCTGCAAATGCTTTTATTTTGGACAAACCTAAAATTTTGTTGTTTGGTAATGAGTTAAACACAATGGGAAAGGGAGAAAATTTATGGTTACCAGTATTTCCCTATTTTTTCACCATGCTTTTTATCCCTTTCACCCTTTACCACAAAATGATGACTTTTAGCGACCTTGAGGAAGAGGCCTTTTCAAAACTTTGTGGAAAAAGGAATAAATGCTGGTAACCTGCATTTACTCCTTTTCCCACAAAGTTTTCTACTCTATCAAAGAATATTGCATCATTTGAGCCACTATGAAATTATCATCTGCAAATGCTTTCGATTTGGATATGTCTAAAATTCTCCTGTGTGGAAAAGGGTTAAAGACAAATTTAATCATTTGAACCACATTTAACCCTTTACCAAACAATCCCTGGTTTTTATGGCCCTGAGATGGAAGGCTTTTAAGAAAAAGTTGTAAAAATCAGAGTGGGAAAAGGAGAAAGTGCTGGTCATCTGCATTTTCTACTTTTCCATCAATGTTTTCAAAGGCATTCTTCCTCAGTGCACTCAAAAATCAAGATTCAGTGGTAAAGGTTAACCCTTTCCCATACAATGAAGACTTTTGACAACCCTAAGAAAGAGGCCTTTTGAAAACATAGTGGCAAAAGGATAAAATGCTGGTAACCAGCAATGTCTCCTTCTCCCAAAATGTTTTCTACTCTATCAATAAACAATAGCACCATTGAGCCACATTGAGATTGTCGTCTGCAAATGCTTTCAATTTGGACAGAGCTAAAATTTTGTCGTCTTGTAAACTGTTAAAGAGAGCACTAGATGGATGAATATGAAAATACTCTGACATCCCTTGGAGACTGGTGGAACTATACTCACAGGTATGTTTGATACAGAAATCTTGACACCTACCTTTCCACCTAGCTTGACACTTAGCTTTTCAATCAACCTCACCAACACAAATTTGGCTAGACACTTCTGACAATGTCAAGTTGGAATGTCTGTGATTCTGCTGGAGAAAAAATGTCCAAAGTTATTGAAACAATGCTCTGAAAAAGTCCAAAAACTGGGAAACTGGCAAAATGTGAGAATTGGTACTTTTCTTAAATCTTATGCTGCCAAAGGTCAGACTGCATACAATGTGCAAAGTGATCTTGGATCTGCACTGTCCGAAAAATACAAGCATTTAAAAAAAAGAAGTTTCCTGTTAGTTATTCAGCTGGATGAGGGTTAAACCCCATTACCACACAATCCCTACTTTTGACAACCTTTAGAAAGAAGCCTTTAGAAAACATTGTGGGAAAAGGAGAAAATGCTGGTAACCAGCATTTTCTCCTTTTCCCACAATGTTTTCTACCCTTCACAAAACAAATTTCAAATTTCCTGTCACTTTTATTTTGTCGTCTGCAAATGCTTTTGAATTGGACAAACCTACAATTTTGTCATTTGGTAATGAGTTAATTCTGTGCAAAATGATAAAATATCAGACTTGCCCAAAGTGAAATCCTTTGCAGAAGACAAAAATAAAAACTGGCCCTTGGAGGATAGAAAAAATTGTAGGAAAAGGAGAAAATGCTGGTACACAACATTTTCAAAAGCCATTTCCTGCAGGGTCATTACAACCATTCAAAAGCCTTGTTCCTCAGGGTTGTTTAAACATTTTATTTTACTATGGAAATGTTATCTGTTCATGTCAACTGAACACTTAAATTTAACTCTTTCAGTGCTAAATTAACTTAATAGACATTTTCAAGCTGGAAGTAAGATCCAACAAATTGAAATTCAAAATTTGCTTTTGTCAAGATTGTCTCAGTAAAAATAGACGGAGTAGATAAAAAATCCCGGCACTAAGCTCTGTGTGTCGGTTGTTAATATCCAGAGCTCACTCTTACGAACAAAGTCCGTAACAAAGAAACAAATACACAGCTGAAATACAAACTGTCTCAAGAGGGATTCGAACCAATGACGGGCAAAAATCCTCGTTTTTTGAGATTTAAAAGACCAATACCATAACCACTGAACCAAAGAGATAACTCCCCAATGAATTGGTCAGGTATCATACATGTATTTAAATCAGAACGAAGCTATGCTCGAAGGAGTGGTCTCCTATAATACTCACAACCAGGGGTACCTGATCCAATCTGCAAGCTCAGTGCCAAGATAGCAGCTCAGTCAGAAACATACAGGGCTTAACCTTTAAGCTGTACCTAACAACAAACATTGGGCTGAACCATACATTAAGCATCAGATGACAACAAATTAAATGAGCCTAAAATTTGGGTTTCTGTCTCTGATAGGATAGAACACATTGTTGGGAAAAGAGAAAAATGAAGGTTACCAACATTTTATCTTATTTCTACACTGTTTTGAGAAAGCCTCTGTCTAAGGCCTGTTAGAAGTCTGGATTGCGTGGTAAAGACTTAAAGTGCAGAATAAACCTAACAAAAATTTTCAGATATAATGTCTAGAAAGTTGCAATTTTATTGTTTCTTTGTTCCACATTACTTCAGCTATGCAGAAATTATTGAACAAGGATCAGGCTGCACATTTTCTGCAGTCTGATCTTGCTCTACACAGGCCACAAAGGCAACTATAGTTGTAAGAGGGATTATAAGGGTTGAGACCAGAGGGTCATTTGCTTGATTCTCAGAGGCGACACATTCATTCTGACGATTGATGCAAGTCATTGAAAAACATTTTATTATATACCTAGCAGTGGAATCCTGGAATTTCCAAGTGTAATAAATTTTGATATTATCACTAGTAACGATATCAACTTTCACTTTCTGTCATAATTTAGGAACTACATTTTTTTCATTAAGCACTTATACATAGTGTTGATTAAAAATATTAATGTTAATAAGGTACATACTAAATAGAATAATCAACTGGTTATTTTTGATATGAAAAAATCTCACTTGGATGCGTTGTAGGGCGTTTAAAAAAACGAGTGCTGCTGCGCACTCTTTTTTTCAACGCCTAACAACCCATCCTCATTTAGTGACGTCAGTTTCCAGTGACATCAGTTTTCATTGAATTGGGGCACACAGAAGGGAATTTCTATTTCGTCAGCATACTCGATTCGTGAAATTATAAATTAGGAAAATTTCGCTTAACGCGCTTTGAAAGGGTAAACCTTTGCACTATAATAAATTTGTTGTATGGTCAGGTGACATGATTAACCACAGCCGTGAACAAGTTTCCAAGTCCCCTGCCACCTGACCGTACAACTAATAATGTTCTGATAAAAGAAACTTTAAGTTATAGCATAGATAGGTGCTAGGTCCTTGATTGTGCCCTTAGACAAGACATTTCACGATCCCAGTCTTATCTTGGTGAAACTGGACTCACATGTACAAGTAAGCTGTCGCCCTGATATGAGTGAAATAATTATGTTGAAAATGGATCTGTAAACTGCTTACCAAACAACAAAATTTTAGACTTGTCCAAATTCAGAGTAGAGCTCGAGCTCTTGTTGCAGACAACATAATTTTTATTAAATTTGGGCCATCTAAAGGAAACTGTCCACAATAGGGACTAAAAAAAAAGAGATATTTTTTTTTTGGCTTTTCCTATCCTACCTAGAAAACTGCTGCGACCCTAACTTTTTTTTCTCTACAATCAAAAAAAAAAATTCATAGGTGAGATTTTGGCTGTTGCAATTTTGTTCCCTCTCACTCATCTGCACTGAAATATACTGGTACCGTTATATGTCATGTAGCCATCCAAAAGAACTGATTCAGTATTTGTCTTTTTCGGTGAAAGATTGAAATTTATTTCATCGAGTGGACACCATCGATAATATTTTCATGAGTGGCACAGCCACGAGTGAAAATATTACTGATGGTGTTCACGAGATGAAATAAACTTTGTTCTTTCACCGAAAAAAACAAATATTCTATTTATTTCATGCTTTTAACCCTTTCTGGGAGGAGCTTTATCAAAATCCAGTAGAGTTCTTTTCCTTTATTCACTGTGGCGTACCCCTCCCGCATAGCAACGCATTACAATATTACGTCAAGCGCGAGAAATGTAAGGTATATGATGTCATATTTCCCATCTGGTTGTTAGGCACGCGCAACCTATCTAGGCAACAATAACGTGAAAATTGGTATTTTCACTGGTTGTACCAGTGTAAGATCGAAAAATATTTTCACTGCTATTTCTCGATATCCTACCAGAAGGCATGAAATAAAAATGTACATTATTATTATTATTATTATCTATACTAGTCAAAAGGGCAGGGTACCCTAAAATTCACTCGGTTGTTATACAAAATGGATGTTACAGATCGATGATTAGATAGGTACATGATGTCTTGCTAGGTATCATGTCTCACAGAGATGTATTAACCCATTACCACACGATCCCTACTTTTGACGACCCCAAGACCCTACTTTTGACGACCCACGCTTTACTTACAAGAACCATTTAGAAAACATTGTGGGAAAAGGAGAAAATGCTGATAACCAGCATTTTCTCCTCTTCCCACTATGTTTTCTACCCTTCCAAACACAAATTTTGATTTTTCAGTCACATTTATTTTTTCGTATAAGATGCTTTCAATTCGGACCAGTCTATAATTTTTGTCGTTTGGTAAAGAATTAAGACTCTTATTGTCAGAGCATGGCACAATCATTTATAAAGCATTTGAGACGACCCCACAACCTACTACTCATTGCATTGTATGGCAATAAAGACAAAAAATTAGAGAACTTTATGTTCTTAAATGGCTATGGTGTGTTCAAATATGATTACATGCACAAGACACTGAATTCTAACTGGCAATTTACCTGAACACTTTATATGGGGAAGTCTGTCATCTTGCTTGTTTGGATGCCATCTTTCCTATGATCAAGCGACCGCGCTTTACTTAAACAAGAGGGCCAAGATGGCCCTGGATCGCTCACCTGAATTTTTGAGATGACCATAGTCTATTTTTTTTTTTGAGGTATTGAAACAGTGGAACCAAATTTATAATTTTGCCAAGCAATTTTCAAACGGTCACCTGTAAAAGTCATTTCGAAATCTGACCATCAGTTTCAAAAAGAAGAATTTTTAAGAATTCTTCATTTCTGTATAAGAGCAAGTAGCCCCCATCCATGAGAGCCATGTTTCTTGATGGATCAAAATTTACGAACAAGTTTTGAAAAGGGTCACCCAAGGAACATCTCTCTGAAATAATTTCAAATCTGACCAGGGGTTTCAGAGAAAGAGAATTTTAAAGAATTTCATCATGTCCATATAGTGCAAGTAGCCCCCATTCACAAGAGCCATGTTTCTTGATGGATCAAAATTATATGTACAGCTTTTGGAAAGGGTCCCCCAAGGAACATCTCTGTCAGATTATTTTAAAATTTGACCATAGGTTTGAGAGAAGAAGAATTTTCAAGAATTTCTTCATTTCCATATAGTGAAAGTAGCCCCCATTCACTAGAGCCATGTTTCTTGGCCAATCAAAATTTTGCGAACAATTTTAGAAAAGGGTCACCCAAGGAACATCTCTGTGAAATTATTTCAAAATCTGTCCAGCCATTTCAGAGAAGAAGAATTTTCAAGAATTTCTTCATTTCTACATGTATGTAGTGCAAGTAGCCCCCATTCACCAGAGCCATGTTTCTTGACCAATCAAAATTTCACGAACAATTTTTGGAAAGGGTAACCCAAGGAACAAGTCTGTGAAATTATTTCAAAATCTAACCAGCGGTTTCTGAGAAGAAGAATTTTTAAGAATTTCTTCATTTCTGTATAGTGCAAGAAGCCCCCATTCACCAGAGCCATGTTTCTCGACAGATCAAAATTTCGCGAACAATTTTTGAAAAGGGTCATCCAAGGAACATCTCTGTGAAATTATTTTAAAATCTGACCAGCGGTTACATAGAAGAAGAATTTTTAAGAATTTCTTCATTTCTGTACAGTGCAAGAAGCCCCCATTCACCAGAGCCATGTTTCTTGACGGATCAGAATTTCGCAAACAATTTTTGAAAAGGGTCACCTAAGGAACATCTGTGTAAAATTATTTTAAAATCTGGCCAGCGGTTTCAGAGAAGAAGAATTTTTAAGAATTTCATCATTTCTGTATAGTGCAAGAAGCCCCCATTCACCAGAGCCATGTTTCTTGACGGATCAAAATTTCACGAACAATTTTTGAAAAGGGTCACCCAAGGAACATCTGTGTGAAATTATTTTAAAATCTGGCCAGCGGTTTCAGAGAAGAAGATTTTTAAAGAATTTGCTAAAAAATTCCATTTCATTGCCATGGCAACCAGAGTTTTTGACCGAATCAAATTCTGTGAACAACTTTTAAAGAGGACCTCCCAAAGAACATTCCAGCCAAGTTTGGTCCAAATTGGCCCAGCGGTTTAGGAGGAGTTGATGTTTAAAGAATTGTTGACGACGCACGACGCACTGACGCACGACGGGTGATCCTAAAAGCTCCCCTTGAGCACGTTGTGCTCAGGTGAGCTAACAAGAGGGCCAAGATGGCCCTGGATCGCTCACCTGAATTTTTGAGAGGACCATAGCCTTTTTTTTTGAAGGTATTGAAACACTGGAAACAAAATCATTATTTTGCCAAGCAATTCTTAAAAGGTCACCTGTAAAAGTCCTTTCAAAATCTGACCAGCAGTTTCAGAAAAGAAGAATTTTTAGGAGTTTCTTAATTTCCGTACAGTGCAAGTAGCCCCCATTCACCAGAGCCATGTTTCATGACCTATCAAATTTTCGCGAACAGATTTTGAAACAGGTCATTCAAGAAATATTTCTGTGAAATAAATTTCAAATCTGACCGGCCGTTTCACAGAAGAAGAATTTTCAAGAAATTCTTCATTTCCATATAGTGCAAGTAGCCCCCATTCACCAGAGCCATGTTTCTTGGCGGACAATTTTTGAAAAGGGTCACCCAAGGAACATCTCTGTGAAATTATTTTAAAATCTGGCCAGCGGTTTCGGAGAAGAAGAATTTTTAAGAATTTCTTCATTTCTGTATAGTGCAAGAAGCCCCCATTCACCAGAGCCATGTTTCTTGACGGATCAAATTTTCACGAACAATTTTTGAAAAGGGTCACCCAAGGAACATGTCTGTAAAATTATTTTAAAATCTGGTCAGCGGTTTCAGAGAAGAAGAATTTTTAAGAATTCCTTCATTTCTGTTTAGTGCAAGAAGCCCCCATTCACCAGAGCCATGTTTCTTGACGGATCAAAATTTCACGAACAATTTTTGAAAAGGGTCACCCAAGGAACATCTCTGTGAAATTATTTTAAAATCTGACCAGCTGTTTCAGAGGAGAAGATTTTTAAAGAATTTCCTAAAAAATTCCATTTTGTTGCAATGGCAACCAGAGTTTTTGATGGAATCAAATTCTGTGAACAACTTTTAAAGAGGACCTCTCATGGAACATTCCAGCCAAGTTTAGTCCAAATCCGCCCAGCGGTTTAGGAGGAGTTGATGTTTAAAGAATTGTTGACGACGCACGACGCACTGACGCACGATGGACGACGGACACCGGGTGATCCTAAAAGCTCCCCTTGAGCACGTTGTGCTCAGGTGAGCTAAAAATGGAATAGGTTGCGACTCAGGGAAGAAAATTTTTTTCTACCTGATAAATACATTTTTTCTTGTGTTTCTTGATTATGATTTGCGTCACTATGTAATGATGTCCTTAAAAAGGCAAAAAATATAAATACAAGTATATAACAAGTTTATTCGTCAAAATAGTTTCATGTCCCTTTATCAGAAATTAAGCCATGTCCAAATTGAAAGCATTTACATATGACAATTTCAGTGTGACTTAACTCATTACCAAACAACAAAATTTTGACTTATCCAAAGCGAAAGCATTTGCAGACGACAAAATAAAAGTGACTGAATATTTGAAATTTGTTTTGTAAAGGGTAGAAAACATTGTGGGAAAAGGAGAAAATGCTGGTTACCAGCATTTTCTCCTTTTCCCACAATGTTTTCTAAAGGCTTCTTTCTCAGGGGCGTCAAAAGTAGGGATTGTTTGGTAATGAGTTAAACAGTGAAATCATATTTTAGATAGAGTAAAAACATTTTGAGAAAAGGAGAAAATAGTGGTTACACAGTCCTGAGTTTTAATGACCCCGAGAAAGACAGCTTTTGAAAATACAGTGGGAAAAGGAGAAAAATCTGGTTACCAGTATTTTCTCCTCTTCCAACCATGATTTTTACTCTAGGTCTAAAAAAAAGTTTAGAGAAAAGGAGAAAATACTGGTTAAACAGGCCTGAGTTTTAATGACGCTGAGAAAGCTTTTGAAATTCTGTTGGAAAAGGGGTTCAAAATTCTGGTTACCTGCATTTTCTCCTCTTCCAACCATGTTTTCAACTGTAGGCCTAAAAAATGTTTTGGGTTAAATAAGGTAAATTTGTAACTAAAACTTATCTTTCCTTTACATACATGCATACTGTCTTGTCTTTCATTGCATTTTGCAAATAACAATGGTGACACAGTTGTTTACATTCAAATTAACAGTTTACACAAAACAGTGACATCATTCATTTCATAGATTGCAAGAAAAGTCCAATATTTCTATTACAAAAACATGTACCCCATGAAAATTGGTCAGTTGACCATACAAACAGTTTAGATGGCTTATTGATTGGTTGATTCATTGAATCAATATTGATAAGAAGCATCAAAATGCCATGATTTTTGCCGTTTTGGTATTCTGATGCTACTGGCACAAGAGGGCCAATGGCCGCCATGACACTTCCGTCCCTTTCATTGCGCTTTGAACAACAGCTTAAAATAAATGACTTAGAACTGATCATTTACATAGTTCAAAATAGTCCCGTATTGTGATTGTAAACATTTAGCTGTTTTTGCTTTCTTTTTAAATTTGTGAACTATTCAATAGATATTGAAAGCCACGACAGTCCAACGACAACAAGATAGTCCGCCATAACTGGCGCAGGGTGGCCCGAGAATCATAGACTAATTGGCAATTAGTAAAAATTCTAATGTAAATAACTGTTCAGTTGGGCCCATATTCAGATCTTAGTGACAATAAAAGATACCAGAACTACCTTTCTGCAACCAGAAGTCTCGGGTTTTTTTTCCTTCTACTTGAAATAATCGAAAAATAACGGTTTTTCTTCCGACCAAGACTCAGCCTCTTTTCCAGTTTCCTCCAGACGACAGTTTTCAGGTGACGTATATTTATCGCGTGACTTTATTTTTCAAATTACTACATGATTTATTTTTGTGCTACGTTAAATATCTGAGTATCAAAGACAAATGACTACATATGTTTATCATTTATTGTTCTAGATTTAAAAGAAAAAAAAAAAGTGAGCGAAATGCTAATTATATCTCACTCGTCAAAACTCGGCAGATTCCGTACCTAGCTCTAAAAGCAGCTGTACAGATCATCCGAGATTTGCCGAATGCTTAGGTACCGTTACATGTTCGTACTTCTTGTGTGTAGCCTTGCACAAAAACTTTTTAGTTTACGAAAAAAAAATAGCAAATTCATTGCAATTTAAAGGCTTTTTGGATTAGAGCATTTAATAAAATGTAATAGTAAAGAAATAAGAGAGAGTAATAGATCTATATTAAGAACAGACTTTGCGTTCAGGGACTGATATATGAAATTACTGTGACAGTATGTTTGAAAAGAACTCTTTGGAATGTGGATTTTTCAAGGTGATCAATTTTCTTTAATCCCTAAAGCGCTAACTAAGTGAAATGAAACTTTCAGGTCTATAACAAAAACCCATATTTTACAATTTCATAGGAATTTTGGGATCTAAGTCCATTCAGAAAATGTTCGCAATTAACCCTTTACCAAAGGCAAAAAAAATAGACTGGTCCAAATTGAAAGCACTTGCAGACCACGAAATAAACGTAACTCAAAAAATTGAAATTTATTTCCAGTAGAGTAGAAAACATTGTGGGAAAAGGAGAAAATGCTGGTTACCAGCATTTTCTCATTTTCCCACAATGTTTTCAAATGCCTTCTATCTCTGGGTCGCAAAAACCAGGGATTGTTTGGTAAAGGGTAAAAGCCGTCTTTTCTTGGAGTCTAATTCTAGTCATTATTTTAGCCCAAAAAAAAAAGGTTTCCATTTTTAAAATGACTAGATCTATATCAATATACTTTTTTTTTTACAGGGATGAAGGCCCAACAGCAGGCAAAACACAATGCAGATGTTGAAATGCAAATGGATTTCAAATCACACCATTTAATAGTATAAAAAAAATTGCTAAGATAACAATAATTATTTATTACTTTATTGTGTAGTCGGCCCAGGTGTTTGCACGGACAGAAACATAAACTTTAAAGTCACACAAAGCAAGGCAAATTAAGTATTATAATCTTCGCAGTAATTTCCATACTTGATATGATTTGAATTCAAATGCATTTTAACATGTTAACACCTATATTGTTTAATTTTGGCAGCTATTTTCACTTTCACAAGCATTTTCTCCATTTCCCACAATGTTTTCTACCTTCTCCAATTCAAAATTCAGTTTTTGATTCACATTATTTCTAAAAGTAACATTGAATTGAATTTTAATACCTGTATTGTTTAATTTTGGCAGCTTTGATTTCTTACTTTCACACGCATTTTCTTCTTTTCCCACAATGTTTTCTACCTTCTCCAATTCAAAATTCAATTTTTGATCCATATTTATTTTGTTGTCTCGAAATACTTTCAGTTTGGACTAGCCCAAAATTTTGTTGTTTTGTAAAGAATTAAAAAACATTGTAGGCAAAGGAAGGAATGCCTTTAACCCATTACCACACAATCCCTACTTTTGATGCCCCTGCGAAAGAAGCCTTTAGAAAACAATATGGGAAAAGGAGAAAATGCTGTTGGCCAGAAAATTTCTCCTTTTCCCACAGTGTTTTCTACCCTTCACAAAACAAATTTCCAGTCACTTTTATTTTGTCGTCTGCAAATGCTTTAGATTTGGACCAGTCTAAAATATTGTCGTTTGGTAATGGGTTAATCTGCAATCTTTTCCTTTGCCCACAATCTTTTTTACCCTCTGAAAAATCTATCTTTTGAGCCAGGTTTGGATTAATGTCTACAAAAGCCTTGAATTTGGACAAGTCCAAGATTTTGCCATTGGGTAAAGAATTAAAGCTGAAAATGCAAAACACAACTTAACTCATTACCAAACGACAATATTATAAACTTGTCCAAATTGAAAGTATTTGCAGACGACAAAATAGAAGTGACTGAAATTTTTAAATTTGTTTTGCAAAGGGTAGAAAACATTGTGGGACAAGGAGAAAATGCTGGTTACAAGCATTTTCTCCTTTTCCAACAATGTTTTCTTAAGGCTTTTTTCTCAGGGGTGCCAAAAGTAGGGATTGTGTGGTAATGGGTTAATATAATTGTATGATAATATACTATATAATTTCTACAAAATTTAAGCTTTGTTTCAAGTATTTGCCAGTTTCCCTGAATCATTTTCAAGGAATATACTTGATAAAAGTGGGAATGTAAAAATGAATCTGCTTATGTATTTCAGCTGAAATAGATTGAACAGGGATAAAATGGAATTTATATCAAGAGAGTCAGGATCCCAAGTTTTAATGACCCTCACAGGGAACACTTTGGAAAACATTAGGGAAAGAGGAGAAAATGCTGGTAGCATTTTTTCCTTTACCTGCAATGTGGTCTTTACACAATTCCGACTTTTAACAACCTGCAAAAGAAGCCTATAGAAAACATTGTGTTAAACCACTTCTTATTCTTTACCAAACGACAAATTTTTTGACTTGACCAAATTGAAAATATTTGAAGATGACAATATTGTTGTAGCTCAAAAGGTGACAGCTCTCTTTGCTGGTTATCAGCATTTCCCCGTTTCCCAGATTGTGGTCAAAAGCCTTTGCTTTCAGGTTCATTAAAACTTGGGATTGTTTGGTAAAGAGTTAACATAAAGTAGCTCATTTATTATGCACTGTTAAGGTGAAAGGAGGACAAGCCTATCAAGTCATTTGGTAATAAACAGGGCTGAAATACCTCAGGGTAGTTGGCTTTTTTCTCCAAATTCTGCTGAATTATTCCTGAAAGGGGTGATGATAATGTGATAGGATTCATTCCTCTTTACCTGCTGATCAACATATGAAAGAAATTTCATACTTAAAAGTAGCCAGTGGCATGACGAAAATCTTGTGTGAAGTACTGGTATAAAAAGCATCAGGAAGACACTGACTGGCACTATGTGAATGAAATGATGTTGATGAAAAAGGTTCTAACACTTTAATGCACATTTCCAGTTTTAACCCTTTACCCCACAAGGCATTTCTATGGTATCTGTAATTGACCCTAAATAAGAGCAAGGATGAAGCCATTTCTTATGTGTATACGAGACCTTTTGATAGCATAGAAAACATTGTGACAAAAGGTGAAATTGCTCGTCACGAGCAATTTCACCTTTTGCCACAATGTTTTCCAAAGGCTCCTACAAGCAATGCATAGAAATGAGTATCTATGGAGTAAAGGGTTAATAAGCCTGAGTAAGAAAGCTTTTGAAAATATTGTGGGAGAAGGAGAAATGCTGGTAACCAGCATTTTCTCTTTTTCCAACAACATTCTCTACCCTTGCAATGGGGAATTTCAATTTTTGCTTCAGTTATTTTGTTGACTGAAAATGCTTTCAATTTCAAGTTTTGTTCCTTGGTAAAGGATTAAAACTGGAAAAGCTTTTCAAAGCCTTCTTTCTCAAGATCATTACAACTTTAGATTATGTGGTAAAGGGTATACCTCTTGACAAGACAATCAAATCTTAGACTGGTCTATGTTAAAAGTAGTAGACAAAAACCATTTAGTTTAGCCAATCAGAAGTTGTGAAAGTTACAAATGTAGAAAATTCTGGAGAATAAGACAAAGAACGTTCTTAAGAATGGCTAGTGAATACGAGCCCAGATGGTACTAGACAGTCCTTGCCAACCATCGCATGGGGGGCAAATGTCCAGGTGGCAGGTGTACTAATGGGGCAAAAGTCCGGAGGCAAAAGTCCTGGGGGCAGAAGTCTGGGGGGGCAAGTGTCCTGGACCCCCGTTTGGGCTCCGTCTGGCGCCTGGACGGAGGCAGTCCGGACGCCGTACGATTTGGAGATAAACGTTTTTGTACGAATCTGCAAGGCCCCAACCGCCCTGCCAGAGCCTAGACGATAAGATAAACGGGCTCTCCGACGGCCAAAAAATCGTCTGGTTGCCTTCCAATTATAACTTTGTTTTAAACCTTGAACAGGCCCTGGACGGCGTCTCAAAACTGAACTGCCACCATTCAAACTGAACTTCCACCGGACAGTCTCCTTGTGGTCCCCAGACGATTGCATTAAAATTTCCTGAAAAACTCGCCGTCCGGCAGCAGTTGGCTTTTTGTGACTGGACGCTTAAATGGCCAACAGAGAGTCCGTTAATTCATCGTCTGGTCACCAGACAGAGCCCGGACAATGCCTACAGAAATCGGATGGCACCCGGCCCATTTTTATGAAAACGCTTATCTCCAAATCATTCAGGGACCGAACTGCAGCTATCCGGCGACCCGACTGCCTCCGTCCATGCGCCAGACAGAGCCTGCATGGGTACTGCCCAATTATGAATATCTGTAGGGGCACCGTCCAGTAACTGTCAGATCGCTGCGAGGCATTGATTTTGTTAAATCTTTACAAACGGCAACCGGACACAAACAAATACTTTGGCGGCATGATGGCTGTATTATAAAAGTGGATATTGATATCTTACCTCATTATCATTTATTATTTCTCCAGTGAAAATTGCACTCATACTGCAACAAAATCTGTTGAATCCTTTCCTTCATCAAGAGAGATTACAAGCTACTTGCCGAAGGCAGATAAATGTAATAACAGCTGCTGCTGTTTATGATCAGGATCGTGCTGGTTGAGGCCACATATTGACGACTGTCTGAGTCAAAATTTGGCTAGAGGCGTGTTAACCTCGGACATTATGACACGCCATCCGGTCGCAGCCTGATGACCGTCGGGTTGCCGCCTGGTGCCTTTCCGAACTGAAAAGTGCACACAATGCATTTCCAAAGAAAATGCCGTCCTGTTCCTGTTTGATTTGTGACTGCTTGAGCAAAATGTCTTTAAATCATGCTGTGCCCGTTCGATGTCTCAAATCTTTGAATCAGCAAAGTTGGAAGAAATTGTCCAGCTTCCGTTTTATTTGTGACCTAGGCATAAACCTCAAACAGGTGCCGGACGCCGTCTCAAAATTGAACTGCAATCGTAGGGTCGCTGTGCGGTCTCCGGGCGATTTTGTCCAAAATGTCCAGAAAAACTCGCCGTCCGATGTTAGTGGTTATGATTAAATACGTTTAAGGTTGAGTATAAAAGAAATGTTTATTTACTCATTTTTTCCCAGGACCTCACTATTTATGACATTGGAAAAATGTTTACTGCTTCTAAAGTCTGGAAATCTCCGTGTCGAAATAAAGTTTTTTAGAGTTCAATGTTATTTCATATGAAGTATCTTTGATAAGGCCTGCTTGTATTCTTTGACACAATATTTGCATTTGAAAATCATGGTTATTTTTCGAGGGTGGGGCAGGGGGTGGGGTGGAAGGTCGATTTACAATGAAAGGCTGTATCTGTACGGACTACCTGTGATGTACGGGTCTCTGTAAATGCCTATTAAGTGCATAGTACCACCATTTACAAACAAGTGGAGCCATATAGGGCCATAATGGCCCTATTGTTTTCATGCGTGACACTTTTAGATAACTTACTAAAAAACCATTTGTCCCACGACAGTCGAGGATCTAGCCCACAGAATTGTCAGAGCCGTAACTGATATCTCCGAGAAGCCTTCCCTTTAAACCCTTTACCCCATAGGGCATTTCTATGGTATTTCTAATTGACCCTAAATAACAGCGAGGATGAAGCAGTTTCGTATGCGTATATGACACCTTTTGATAGCATAGGAAACATTGTGACAAAAGATGAAATTGCTCGTCACGAGCAATTTCACCTATTCCCACAATGTTTTCCAAAGGCTCCTACAAGCAATGCGTAGAAATGAGTATCTATGGAGTAAAGGGTTAAACCCTTTGCACTGTGATTTATGATTTTGTGGTTTCATACAATGTCAAGCCTATCCGGTATTCAGTGAAGTACACTGCTAAAAGAATGAAAGAACGCATATACATGTACCTTTACTCATTTTCTCAACAGAAAAAATCTGGGAATATTTTCAGTCTTACAGAATGAAGTTTATTTGTAAACCACTGAGAATGCTTGTGCTTTCAGTGCTCCTCATTGTCCTGTAAGAACTTGTTGGCGCCAACCCTTGGTGTTTGCTAGGCGGTCCCATATAGAGGCTGCTTTCAATCATGATAATTATTTCAAATTGAAAGCCTGTTACACTGCAATATAAAGTTTACCTTATCATTTCTTTGGTCTGTAATTTGTTTTGTTAGTTACTGTTGTCATGCGGCATTTGGACACAGCAGATGTTCACAGGCTGTGCCAATGTTGCGAGATGGGCAGCACAACGTGAGGTCTTCAGAAGACTTGTTTCAAAAGAAAGAACAATTCATTAAGATAGGTCGTAAACTGATCTACCTTTTTTTTTCTTTAATTCGACTCAAAATGGCCGACTGGAGGCAATTTTAAGTAACGCAGCCTCGTAAATTTGTGAAAATGTCTTTTTCGGCAGGGGATATCATTTCAAGGAGATTGTTTGTTATATATGAGTTGAAATATCGGGAAACATGGATTAATTTTTACCAAAAAAAAAAACCCTGACAATTTTGTCAGTGACAAGATCAAAGTTTTAACAGTTTCAAGACTATTTCGTCAACATGGTCGTGCTTTACAACGAAGGTTCGTAGTACATCTGCTGTGTAGTTCAATCTTATTCATTATTGCTCAGAGGAGCAGTCAGCATGTATCGGAAAATTCCGAAAGAATGGATAAAAACTGATTCCATATTCACCAGCTTAAAAGTAAAACAACTTCTGATTAGCCTTGCCATTAAGATTTGCCATGAGAAATTAAGCTACTTTCCAATATTAGAAAATGTTTTGAGAATTAAAGTGCAATTCAGAAATACTTTGGTAATTTTGACCGCTAGTCTATTTTGTGAAATCTCGACTGTGTAGATTCAGAATTATTCAAATTATGCTGCTTCAAAAGAGACCGACAGACGGACGACAGGTACTAAGTAATCATAAGTAATCCAAGTAATTTAAGTAATCATATATTTTGTTGTTCAAGTTAATATGTTTTTTTATCTGATTTGCCTTTTAGTCAGACTTGACCTACTACTTGGTAAAAAAAAAGGGTGATTTAAAGGCAGTAGGAAGGTATATTTGTCAAAAGTATTGCAACACAGTCAAGCGGATCACAAAGTTTCAATATCAAATATTCAAAGGTTTTAAATAAAGGTTAATTGACGAACAAAAGAATGTTCATATATTGTTAGTGCGCAATGCTTTTCGATATTACCATATTACAGTTTTAGGCATTCATTCTTTTCACAAAGTCCATGCAAGCAAAAGTTTGATAAACTGATAGCTGATTATTCCTTTATTTCGGTGAATTATCGGTATTCTCTCCGACTATCTTTGTAATCGAATATCTTTTACTCTGACACATGCATTCATTAGAGGGTAGTTATAATGATCTATAGATCTTAAGTTCTACCGTTAAAACAATTGCATATTTTTGGGAAAAAAAGTATTTTTTAACTCTTTACCAAACAGCAAAATTTTAAACTGGTCCAAATTTAAAGTACTTGCAGGCGACAAATTAAATGTAAATCAAAAAATTTAAAGTTGTTTCCAGCAGGATAGAAAACATTGTGGGAAAAAGGACAAAATGCTGTTTATCAGCATTTTCTCCTTTTCCCACAATGTTTTCGAAAGTTTTCTATCACAGGATCGTGAAAAACCAGGGACTGATTGGCAAAAGGTTAAGTTAGTCTTTATGAACGATAAATAATTTGAACAAATGATAGCGCGTATTTGCTACCCTGTAACTGTATAAGAGCATTTTCATAGTCAGTGGGAGTCTGACCAAGTAAATGTAAATGTGTCCCTTGATCTTGTTGTGCATATATGTACGTGCCCGTATGTATGTGGCAGTCAAGGATTATGTACAGAATTAGACAAGTGTTTGATTGCTTCCTCGTAATTGTTCCAAATTCTTATTGTTACACGTTTCTGCCAATGGTAGCGTATTTAGTAGTAGAAACTATTTGTATAATACAACTTCAAAACAGCACCTGTATGTAAGAGCCCCTCATACAATAGTCACTGCACATGTGTTTTTGGTAAATACACAATACCGCTTATATAGGGTTATATACATGTAGGGCGTATTCCTTTCACCTGTTCTGGCACAATGTTCTGGAATGCGCGAAAGGAATATACCAGAACACAATACACTGTTCCGGAAGTATGTTCATGTCCATGGAGTTCGGAAGGAAACGAATATTGATAAACTTATTAATACATCACTTATCAATAACTTTTTTTCATTTCATTGATTTATTTCAACTAAAGAATTTTCTCATTAGCCATGAGCTACAAGCAGATAAGTTGATGTTTTTCATTCAAATATCCCTTTTCATACATACATATTGCCTCCAGGATCCGATGAGAGAGTTTTGGACTCCAATACAGTCATTTGAAACTAAAGAGTTTTTGATGATACTCAGAGACCTACCAAACCAGTCAGCTTAAGTTTCAAGGTATTCCACATGCAGGTTATTGGTAACCGCAAGATATTTGAAAGATACCCAAAGCGATAGCACCTTTAAGTCCACTCCAGTGAAACCTGTAAAGGGCTTATCTATATAGTCAGTCCAATATTAACCCTTTACTCCATAGATACTCATTTCTACGCATTGCTTGTAGGAGCCTTTGGAAAACATTGTGGCAAAAGGTGAAATTGCTCGTTACAAGCAATTTCACCTTTTGCCACAATGTTTTCAAAGCTATCAAAAGATGTCATATACACATAAGAAACAGCTTCATCCTTGTTGTTATTTAGGGTCAATTAGAGGTACCATAGAAATGCCTTATAGGGTAAAGGGTTAATCGCATGATCTAATATTCTCAATGAAAATAAACAACTGTACATAATATAATCACATTTATTAACAACATGTGCCATTCATGAACAAGGATTCGTCCACAAATATGATTATCACAACTTCAACATAGTCACAAAAATCATACACATTCACGCCGTGAATTAAATTTGTAGCAGATGAAAGAAACATCCATGTTAAAAATGGCCAATCAGCACGATGAATGATCAAGTATAGACTGATAAATCTGAGAACACAGTGACAAATGGAATTCAATCACCAAAAGCCATGTCTCCTTCGTCAAAAGTGAATTCTATTATGATCCGCTGAACAGATCTGAATTAAAGTCGAATTTAGTACATACCAGTAATCAAATACATTATTCTCATCATGAAACTTGAAAGTTTAGGCGATCTTACAACTGCTGAAGATAGATAACAAGTTGTATTCGAATATCCTACAGTAACAATACGATAAATGATCTTGGATTTGCACAAAGTAGGCAAGTTCCTTCTCCATGAAAAGATCCTTCTCTGTGAAATGATCATTTCGTTTCATTGAGCAATCAAGGATTGACTTGTAATCTTTATATTACAATTCTCCTGTTTGCAGCCCCATTTTCTTGATGCGTTTTCTCCTTCATTTCTCCTAATGTAAAAACAACGTAAAAAGAGCATATATTAACACTTTTGACTTTGATTTAGGTTAACCCATTACCAAACAACAAAATTTTACACTGGTCCAAATTGAAAGCATTTGCAGATGACATGATGAGAGTGACTGAAATTTGGAATTTGTATTGTGATAGGTAGAAAACATTGTGGGAAAAGGAGAAAATGCTGGTTACCAGCATTTTCTCCTTTTCCCACAATGTTTTGACAAGGCTTCTTTTTCAGGGTCGTCAAAAGTAGGGATTGTGTGGTAATGGGTTAAACTAGTTTTGGCAAATCAGATACTAGAGCATCAAGACTAAATGAATGACAGCAAATAAAATTTGATTGCAGGGACATTTCTGTTTTCAAACTAAAAGTGCCATGTGCCCACCAACATCGCCTCGTCACGGAACAGTTGTCATATTATTAGTTAAGCTCCAGCCAAAAATCGAATTTTAAAATTAACGTAGTGAAATAACTCTAGAACTAGTGGGAATATAGTTTTGTTGCTTGTACACTGCACTTGTTATACCCCAGACAAAAATCCATAATTACAATGCACCAAAGCAAATAACTCTAGAAAAGAGTGATGGTTCTTATAAAGTTCACTTTGTTTTATAGTGATCTAAACGTAAAAGAAGTTTGAAGATACTTGCTTTTGTACCTGGAAGGTATGACCAAGACAAAAATCCAAAGTTAAAATTTACCAAGGGCAATAACTCTTAAACAAGAGGGCCAAGATGGCCCTGGATAGCTCACCTGAATTTTTGAGAGGACCATAGCCAATCTTTTCAAATTCTGATCAGCCATTTCAGAGAAGAAAAATTTTTAAGAATTTCTTCATGTCTGTACAGTGTAAAGAGCCCACAGCCATCAGAGCCATGTTTCTTGATGGATCAACATTTCTTGAAGAATCTTTTAAAAAGATCCGCCAAGAAACATTTCTATCAATCTATTTAAAAATCTGATCAGCCGTTTCAGAGGAGAAGAAGGATTTTAAAGAATTTCTTCATGGCCATATGGTGCAATTAGCCCCCATTCATCAGAGCAATGTTTCTAGACGTATCAAATTTTCACGAACAAGTTTTGAAAAGAAAGGGTCAGCCAAGGAACACATCTGTGAAATTATTTAAAAATCTGACTAGCAGTTTCAGAAACGATGATTTTTAAAGAGTTTCCTAGAAAATTCCATTTGGTTGCCATAGCAACCAGAGTTTTTGATAAAATCAAATTCTGTGAACAATTTTAAAAGAGGACCTCCAAAATTGGCCTAGCGGTTAAGAAGGAGTTGATGTTTAAAGAACTGTTGACAACGCCTTGACGCACGACGGACCTTCAGCATGTTGTGCTCAGGTGAGCTTAAAACTATAAACAGTAGACAGCACTTGCATGTAATTAATAACTTTATCTTTTAAAACACTTGAGAACAATCTCAACTGCTTCCCTGAGACTGTCTGTCATAAAAATATTGCAACGTCAATTCACAAAGTATTCAAGTACTAAAAACAATTAAGAGGTACATGTATAAGAAACCACAAAGCAAGCTGTGAGGGACATTTTTTTTATGTTAAAAGTTGTCTACAAATTTCTCAAGCTTGGCCTAGATACCATAAAGACTGACGTCAGACCATGGTATCTGACTGGCTCTATGAGAATTCAAGAGTCGAATTAAACAATTTCATCAGTTTGAGCAAAATTTCTGTCTTATAACCTGTTTCCAATTACCTCCAAATATCATGGAGAAAAACTTTATTACAAAGTTCCATTATAATTGGATTAGAACTGCGGGAAGAATTTTCAATAACACGTTCAAGTGATCAAGTATTTTATATCACCTGACCAAAATTAGAAATAAGTGCAATTTCAAACAGACAATTTTTCTAACAATACTTGGCACAGACTCAACTAAGGTCTTGACTGCTTGTTTTCAACAGAGTCCTGACTGTTAAACTACTAATTATAGTACAAGTGAAAATTTTTCAGATGTGGAAAAATTTGCGATTTCACAAATTTGAAAAATTGCAAACTTTCGTGTTCACATACTTTACCACAATATACACCTACAAATATTGAGTGCCTTAAGTTTGTAAACATTTCTGTACGCAAAACATTTGTTGTTTTGTAGATTTTTCAACACACGTCTTATTAGACTTTTCAACACACGTCTTATCAGGTTGGTAAAAACCTGTTTTACCCACACTATGTTAACCAGTACATTCAAATTAAAATATGCAAACCCAGGAAGTCTGATCTTACACCATGCTATCTGCAAAATGCATTTATAGTAAGCCTTTGAGGTTTAAATGTTACAATTTGTATCTTTCATCAATTTTAAGCAAATAATCTAGATTTTTGTATAAACCTTATACCGTAAATCTGTCCAAATATTTAGAAAACTCTGTTCCTAACATAGTTGGTCGAAATTGGTTCAAAATTATCATTTCTAGAGCCTGCTGAAGGCTTTAAGATGATCTTCTAACTTCCACACAATACTGATCAGACTTTATCCAGCTCAAAACATTACTTTGCGTGCCTTTTTTTTTTGTATGATATAATATGATATTTTTAGAGTGGTTTGTTCCAATACGAGGCAGAGTTACCTGCAGATGGTTACTTAATAATTAACATAAAAGATTTGCTCTGCTGAATCGTTTAATCATTGTACTTCAACACAGTCATTTGTCTTAACTCTTTACCACACAACAAAATTTTAGACTGGCTCAAATTGAAAGCATTTGCAGACGACAAAGTGAAGGTGACTGAAAAATTGAAATTTGTTCAGGGAAGGGTAGAAAACACTGTGGGAAAAGGAGAAAATGCTGATTACAGTGTTTTCAAAAGGCTTCTTTCTCAGGGGCGTCAAAACTAGGGATTGTGTGGTAATGGGTTAAAACTTTGATCTTTGTTGATAAAGCATATAACTTTTTACTTATGAAGGAAAAACAGTACCTTTCTATGGATAAACATTTGCCTTTCTCGTGCACCATAAAAAATACCCATTCGCTGTT
This sequence comes from Tridacna crocea, assembly GCA_943736015.1. Lineage (NCBI taxonomy): Eukaryota > Metazoa > Mollusca > Bivalvia > Cardiida > Cardiidae > Tridacna > Tridacna crocea. Next base: position 43,693,798 of record OX031067.1, read on the forward strand.
GCACATACTTTTAATTTTTTTTAACCAAAGAACAAAATTTTGGGCTTGTCCAAAAGCAATGGTAGGCAACCAATCAAATGGGCTCAAATATTGAAAGTTGTCGAGGAAAAGGTAGAAAACAGTGTGAGAAAAGAAGGAAATGGTAACCAGCATTTTCTTCTTTCCAAACATTTTTTTCTAAAGCCTTCTATCTTATTAACGTAGAGATTGTTAAGTAAAGGGTTACTCCCCTTTTCTGAAAGATAATTCTGCAGCATTACTTTATAAAGGAATGTTCTGCATGTTTTACATTTTTATAAGTATGTGAGATGCAGATAATAATTCTTCACATACTCTCTTTTCACACAGCTAGTGTAATATGTATCTTTAATGATACATCATAAAAACATGTAATTTTAAATGAATTGTTTTAAGCCCGATAAATTAGACTCTACGACAAGTCAGGTCAATCTATTGCCTTGAAAAGTGTGAGACTCCAGCCAAATATTGAATGCCAAATTCACAAGTGCAGGACAGCATGTGTATACAGACATCAAATAAGAAATCTGTGGACAAAAGACATACCGGTAACTAAAATTAATTCTATTGTATTTTGAAACCTTTTAGTATGTGAAACTTAACAATCTTGGTGAGAAATTGCCACATTTTGTGACATTGTATGACCAATATCATACATTGTTTGGCTAAAAATAGTATAAAAGCATGCACGATAGCTGCCAGCCGCTTTGCAGTGTGTGCTATCATTGCATGCTGAATGCGTTAGACACTCAGTGTAAATACTGGTTATCATCACAACTCTTGTAAGTATGCAGTTGGACACATGGCCTGTTTGTTGCTGGCAGCTTTTACAAGTATCATTCCCTCAGTTTCTTCCCCAATCTGGAACACTATCTGAAATAATAATAGCAAAAAAATCATATTTATAGCGCAATCTAATCTTTTTGAATCTATCTTTTTACACACTACTGATTGTGTTTTTTTCTTTATACGGCCGAACTTTATGATGTTTCAATACTTACTGTAGTTAACAAATGCTGCAAGTTTTAAAAAAATGTGACATCTAATGTTAACTGTCATTTCTAGACACTTGTATTGAAATTCTTTTACAAAAAAGAAAAAAAGTTACAAGCCAAAATATGAACATAATCACCCAAAATTTCTTCTTAAACATATCTGACCCAACTGTGACCTTGACCTTGACCTTTACAGTCGTTGCACATGACATTATCTTTATGTGGCCTACAACTCTGCAAAAAAAGTTACAGACTGGATACAACACTACACCCATAATACATTTGACCTTGCAGTGGCCTTGACCTTATTGTCTAGATGTGGTCAACATTAGTGTATGGTTATTGTGATCAACAAATCTAAAACCAGATAAAAACAAAACATCAAATAACCTTGAAACTTTTCAACCCAACTTTACAATCAATGTTGTTTCATCATTGGAGTTTATGTCTGTTTCCACATTATTCCAAAATAATTTCAAGGTTAGTTTGCTGCTAGACCAAAAAAAACCAACATTCTCTTGATGAGTATTCACCCATCTATCAGATAACTCCATTAAAATGGGTTTAAGGCATCTGCAAGAAGAATTAACTCATGCAAGCATGCAGTCTGCTAAGGCTAACATGGGTCAAAGCTTCTGCTATTGCTAAATTTTCTATATAGCTTGCAACATGCAAAAAGGGGCATTCGGACATTAACAGAAAGAGTTTGCAGACGACAATTTTAGATTTTGAGGAAATGGCAGAAAGTTCTCAAAAAGGGTAGAAAACTGTGTGAAAAGGAGAAATTGCTTGTTAAATTGCACGTAAAAACCAGGGCTTGTTTGGGAAAGGGTTAACTGATTACCGCGCAATCTTGACTCTTAACAACCCTGAGAAAGAAGCCTTGAAAACATTGTGGGAAATAGAGAAAATGCTGGTAACCAGAATTTTCTCCTTTTCCCACATTGTTTACTATCCTTTCCAAAAGAAATTTCAAATCATGAGTGACACCTATTTTATCTTTATTTCATGCTTTTGCTTTGATGAAGTCTAAAATTCTGTTGTTTGTTAGACAGTTAAATTCCTACCTGATCCTTATGAAACTTGACAGAATAGTTCCCATCTGATAAATTCAGTGGCTGTGTGACTTGAAATACCCTTTGTTCTGATTGTAATGGTATAACATAGGCTGCAGGAAAGTATCCCATCTTCCCATGGCTTTTCCCCTGTAATGTAAAACAACATATATGAACTAGGAAAACCCTTGCTAAAGGACTTCGTGTTTTTATTGTTCATGAAAATATATATCAGACAGGAAGTAAGTCACATTGACTGAATAGTGTTTTATGCCACTATTTAAGACTTTTTCGGTTGTATCAAGGTGACACGAGAAAAATGTCTAAGAATTTATTCATTTCCATATAGTGCAAGTAGCCCCCATTAACCAGAGCAATGTTTCTTGGTGGATCAAAATTTGGCAAACAATTTTTGAAAAGTTTCATCCAAGGAACATCTCTGTGAAATTATTTCAAAATCTGACCAGCAGTTTCAGAGAAGAAATTTTAAGAATAACTTCATTTACATATAGTGCAAGTAGCTCCCATTCACCAGAGCTATGTTTCTTGAAAGACAAAAAGGTCAAAAGCAATTTTGGAAAAAGGTCACCCAGAGAACATCTCTATTAAATTATTTCAAATTCTAATGGGAAGATTTTTAAAATAATTTCCTAGAAAATTCCATTAGCTTGCTATGGCAACCAGAGTTTTTGATGGAATCAAATTCTGTGAAATTTTTTCAAAGAGGACTTCCCAAGGAACATTCAATCCAAGTCCGGTCCAAATTAGCCCAGCGGTTTAGGAGTTGATGTTTAAAAAATTGTTGACGACCCAAGACGGACACCAGGTGATCCTTAAGGCTAAAAAGTTTTGAGTCACATTTACTTTGTCATCTGCAAATGCTTTCAATTTGAACAAGTCTAAAGTTTTGTTGTCTGGTAAATTTTGAAATATGCAATATTACTTCAACAGAGAAAGGTAAAGGACACCTTCTACTTCTGTTTCCATCTAAAATTTGACAAGAGGGCTAAGATGCCCTGGATCGCTCATCTGAATGTTTGAGAGGACCATAGCCAATTATTTTCAAAATCTAATCAGCCATTTCAGGGAAGAAGAATTACAAAAAATTTCTTCATGTCTGTATAGTGTAAATAGCTCAGAGCCATCAGAGCCATATTTCTTTATTGATCAAAATTTCTTGAGCAAATTTTGAAAAGGGTCAGCTGAGAAACATTTCTGTGAGATTATTTCAAATTCTGATCAGCAGTTTAAGAGAAGAATTTTAAAGAATTTCTTCATGGCCACATAGTGCAAGTAGCTTCAATTCACCAGAACCATGTTTATTCACGAATCAATATTTTGCAAACAAGTTTTGAAAAGGGTCATCCAAGGAACATTTCTGTGAAATAATTTCAAAATCTGACCAGCTGTTTTAGTGCTACTAGCCCCAATTCACCAGAGCCATGGTTCTCGACAGATCAAAATTTGACAGTTTTTGAAAAGGCTCATCCAAGGAACATCTCTGTGAAATTATTTCAAATTCTGACCTGCCATTTCAGAGAAGAAGAATTTTTAAGAATTTCTTAATTTCCGTAAAGTGCAATATAGAACAATTTTTGAAAAGGGTCATCCAACGAACTTTTCTGTGAAATCATTTCAAAATCTGACCAGCTGATTTAGGGAAATCAGCCCCCATTCACCAGAGCTATGATTCTTTGACTGTTCAAAATTTTGCAAACAATTTTTGAAAAGGGTCACCCAACGAACATCTCTGTGAAATTATTTCAAATCTGTATTTCAAATCTGACCTGCTGTTTCAGAGAAGTTCTTAAAAAAATTCCTAGAAAATTCCATTTGGTTGCCATGGCAACCAGAGTTTTTGATGGAATCAAATTCTGTGAACAGTTCTTAAAGTGGACCTCCCAGACACATTCCACCCAAGTTTGGTCCAAAATTGCTCAGTGGTTTAGGAGGAGTTGATGTTTAAAGAACTGCTCATTGGCGAACGATGGACGACAAACAGTGGGTGATCCTAAAAGCTCCCCTTGAGCACTTTAATCTTACTGCATATTCTGAGCAGTCTAATCTTGATTTACACTGTCCACTAGCTGCTGTCTGATCTAAATCGAAATGGTCTCCATATATGATAAAAAGTGTGTGTGGTATTTGAAGCGTTTACAACTGATTGACCCTGAAAAGATGCCTTTGAAAAAAATTGTGGGGAAAGTAAAAATCCTCATAACCAGCAGTGCCTGCAAAAACTTTCAATTAGGAAAAGTACAACATTTATATTGTTTCGCAAGGGGCTATAAAAGTTGCTTTCGTACAAGTGCGAGCCTGGATCTTTGAACTTCACTGTCAACTGTGTTGTAATGTGTTGTGCATTTATGATTATAGATAAATCAACCTTAAAATTGCAATTCTACGCTTTTTCCTTATTTGAAAAACACCATTTATGCAGCACTTTATAAGTAAGGTAACATACCTTCCACCAGTCTTTTTTAGAGCTATCTGTAACACTGACTCTCCATCCAGCTCTGAAATACATTGACACTGATGAAAATGGTCTGAATAATGATATACAAGTTTCAGTGATAACTCTTTAACAAACCATGAAAATTTAGACTTGACCAAATTGAAAGCATTTGCAGACATCAGATGCAAAAGTAATTCTAATGATGGCAAAGTGATTACAATCAAACAAGAGGGCCGGAATGGCCCTGGATGGCTCACCTGAATTTTTCAGAGAAACACAGCCCTTTTTTTTGTCAAGCTTTTGAAATGAACACACGGTGAGCTAAAAATGGTCACCCAAGGAACATCTCTGTGAAATTATCTCAAAATCTGACCAAAAGTTTCAGAGAAGAAGAATTTTTAAGGGTGTCTTCATTTCTGTATATATTATAAGTAGCTCCCAGAGCCATGTTTCGATATGGATCAGAATTTTGTGGACTTTTTCCAAAAGGATCACCCAAGGAACATCTCTGTGAAATTATTTTAAAATCTGATTAGTGGTTTTTGAGGTGAAGATTTAAAAAGAATTTCTTAAAAAATCCATTTAGTTGCTATGGCAAACTGAGTATAAGATGGAATCAAGTTTCGTGAGTTGTTTTCAAAGACGACCTCCTAAGGAACATTCCAGCCCAGTTTGGTCTAAATCAGCCCTGTGATTCAGGAGGAGGAGATGCTTAAAGAAATTGTTGACGACTGACGACGGACACCAGGTGATCCTTAAAGCTCCTCTTGAGCACGTTGTGCTCAGGTGAGCTAAAAATGCTAAAAGTTTAAGACCAAGGTAGAGGTATCATGTAAAAGTTTTCGATGAAGTACATACATGTAATTTCATTCTCTAAAGAAATCTCATTTGACATTTTACTGAAATTTAAAGTCCTTGTCAAACACCCCATCTTTTATCTTTTCTCAAATAAGAAAGGAAATTGAAAACATAAAAGGAAAAGAAAAAAAAGAACGCTGGCAACTACTTTTACCTCCAATTTTTCATACCCTAAGAAAGAAAAAAATCATCCAATGAGCCAAATCGACTGTCATTGTAATTTGGGAAAGACTTATGGTTTGTTATTGGTCTAAATTTTCAGCAAAAGTAGTAATTCTCAGTTCAGATATTGGCATTAGAAAATTCTGCTTAACAGGAGAAATTGTAATAACAAGGTCGATGGCATGTTCTGTGTCACCTGTACTTGATTTACACTGTTTGCAAAACACGATAAAGTTACATTTACATGTGAAACAATCGAACACCTACCTCAAGTCCATGTCATCTTTTTCTTTTGCTTTAAAGTTATACAGCGCCACATATAGACTTTGCTTTTCTTTCCTCTGAGATTTCTAGGTGGGGAAAAAAAAAAAGAGAAATTATTTTTTTTTTTTTAAATAAATATTATAGGCATGATGGTTTTTTTTTACATATTATAGGCAGTCATCTTCTAATGCAAGAAATAAAAACCGAAAAAGTTCTTTCAAAAAGTTTCAATATCAAGCAAACTGAAGTAAAGAAATGAATTATTTTATCAATCATATTCATCAGGGGTAACTTTCACAACTAAACTGCGTACCCATGACATCTGCACACACAGTTTTTGCAAGAAGACATCAAATTGGGAAAGCAAGTTTCACTAAACTGCATAACTTAAAAATCTGAGTAAATATTTAATTAACTCTATACCAGTTCATATTTTTGGGTGAAGCAGGGGTTGTGCAAGTGTATATCTTAATCCCAAAATACTTGTGTAAATCTACACAGTATATTGAAAGATAACCCAGAATCCAGAGGGCCATTATGGCCCGGAAGTCGCTAACCAGAGCCTTTTGTCCAAACATGCCCCAATTTCAACCTATTTGGAGATAATTATAATGGCAGTATTTTTAACACGCTTTCGTTATTATTGGACTAAATATTTGGCCTCTAGATTGTACACAAAAAACTTTTTCTAGACTCATTCAAGTTGTCATCAAGACAAACTTTATGAACAACTTGAATGACCATTGAACTTAAATTGTGTAAACAAGGTTTTTCTAACATTTGTCCCCGTGACTTAGTTATCAACCTGATATGACCCATTTTGAAAGTTATCCAAAATATAGTGTCAAAAGAAACATTCTGACCAAATTTCATGAGTGTTTGATGGAAAATGTGGACTGCAGACTGTACACAAACTTTTTCAGAGTTTGGTCCCAGTGACCGAGTGGTTGACTCTACAAGACCCATTTTCAAAGTTCTCTCCGGTAATATTAAGTTGAGCATTTTGACAAACTTTCTGTTTCACGAGTATCTGACTGAAAATGTGGCTCCTGAGGGCACACAAAATTTCTTTTAGATTTGACCTGGTAACCTACTTTTTAGACCCGACCATACCATTTTTCAAACTTGTAGCAGATATTATAACAAGAGGGCCAAGATGGCCCTGGATCGCTCACCTGAATTTTTGAGATGACCATAGTCTATTTTTTTTTTTGAGGTACTGAAACATTGGAACCAAATTTATAATTTTGCCAAGCAATTTTCAAAAGGTCACCTGTAAAAGTCATTTCGAAATCTGACCATCAGTTTCAAAAAGAAGAATTTTTAAGAATTCTTCATTTCTGTATAAGAGCAAGTAGCCCCCATCCACGAGAGCCATGTTTCTTGATGGATCAAAATTTACAAACAAGTTCTGAAAAGGGTCACCCAAGGAACATCTCTCTGAAATTATTTCAAAATCTGACCACTGGTTTCAGAGAAGAGAGAATTTTAAAGAATTTCATCATGTCCGTATAGTGCAAGTAGCCCCCATTCACAAGAGCCATGTTTCTTGACGGATCAAAATTATATGTACAGCTTTTGGAAAGGGTCACCCAAAGAACATCTCTGTCAGATTATTTTAAAATCTGACCACGGGTTTCAGAGAAGAAGAATTTTCAAGAATTTCTTCATTTCCATATAGTGCAAGTAGCCCCCATTCACTAGAGCTATGTTTCTTGGCCAATCAAAATTTCGCGAAAAATTTTAGAAAAGGGTCACCCAAGGAACATCTCTGTAAAATTTTTTCAAAAATCTTTCCAGCCATTTCAGAGAAGAATTTTTAAGAATTTCTTCATTTCTGTATAGTGCAAGTAGCCCCCATTCACCAGAGCCATGTTTCTTGACCAATCAAAATTTCGCAAACAATTTTTGAAAAGGGTAACCCGAGGAACAAGTCTGTGAAATTATTTCAAAATCTAACCAGCTGTTTCAGAGAAGGAGAATTTTTAAGAATTTCTTCATTTCTGTATAGTGCAAGAAGCCCCCATTCACCAGAGCCATGTTTCTTGACCAATCAAAATTTCACGAACAATTTTTTAAAAGGGTCACCCATGGAACAACTCTGGGAAATTATTTCAAAATCTGACCAGCGGTTTCAGAGAAGAAGATTTTTTAAGAATTCCTTCATTTCTGTATAGTGCAAGAAGCCCCCATTCACCAGAGCCACAATTTTTGACGAATAAAAATTTCAAGAACAATTTTTGAAAAGGGTCACCCAAAGAACAAGTCTGTGAAATTATTTCAAAATCTAACCAGCTGTTTCAGAGAAGAAGAATTTTTAAGAATTTCTTCATTTCTGTATAGTGCAAGAAGCCCCCATTCACCAGAGCCATGTTTCTTGACCAATCAAAATTTCGCGATCAATTTTGTAAAAGGGTCACCCATGGAACAACTCTGTGAAATTATTTCAAAATCTGACCAGCGGTTTCAGACAAGAAGATTTTTTAAAAATTCCTTCATTTCTGTATAGTGCAAGAAGCCCCCATTCACCAGAGCCACATTTTTTCACGGATCAAAATTTCACGAACAGTTTTTGAAAAGGGTCACCCAAGGAACATATCTGTGAAATCATTTCAAAATCTGACCAGCGGTTTCAGAGGAGAAGATTTTTAAAGAATTCCTTCATTTCTGTATAGTGCAAGAAGCCCCCATTCACCAGAGCCACAATTTTTGACGAATCAAAATTTCACCAACAATTTTTGAAAAGGGTCACCCAAGGAACATATCTGTGAAATTATTTCAAAATCCGACCAGCGGTTTCAGAGGAGAAGATTTTTAAAGAATTTGCTAAAAAATTCCATTTCGTTGCCATGGCAACCAGAGTTTTTGACGGAATCAAATTCTGTGAACAATTTTTAAAGAGGGCCTCCCAAGGAACATTCCTGCCAAGTTTGGTCCAAATTGGCCCAGCGGTTTAGGAGGAGTTGATGTTTAAAGAATTGTTGACGCCTATGACGCACGACGGACACCAAGTGACCCTAAAAGCTCCCCTTGAGCACGTTGTGCTCAGGTGAGCTAAAAAGGGGGGGTCACGATCACTCTGAGGATGTTCACTGAGTCTTTTTACCAAACATAACCATCTTTTAGCTCTTTTAAGATATTAAGACAAACACTCTACCAAGATTTTCATGAGTATTTGACAGAAAAAGGTTTTCATCAACAATTTGACTCAGTGACCTAGTAACTGATACTGACCCACTTGAAAACTGGTAAAAAAATCATCAAAACAAGCATTCTGAACAAGTTTAATGAGTATTGCACTAAAAATATAACTTATAGAAAGTGCACACGGTTTTCAAAAATTTGGCCTAGTGACCAAGTTTTTGACCCTCGATGTTCCATTTTCGAACTGGTCTGAGATATTATCAAGAAAAAGATTCTGACAATCTTTCATGGAGTTTTTGACTGAAGATGTGGCCACTACAGCATACACAAGGTATTTTTTCTAAGATTTTGACTAACTTTCAAGAATTTTCGACAGACGATGTGGCCTTTAGAGCATACACCATGTTTTTCTGTGATTTGACCTAGTGACCTACTTATTATCCGGACATGATTTACATGCAAATTCTTTTGACGTATCATAATGACAATTATTTTGAACAATTTTCGAGATTTTTGGACTGAAAATGTGGCCTCTAGAACGTACATGTACATAAGGGTTTTCTAAGATTTGACCCGGTGACCTTTTTTGTGACCGGACATTACCTCTTTTGAAACTCATCCAACGTATCATCAAGACAAACATTATGACAAACTTTCAAATTTTGGACAGAAAATGTGGCTTCTAGATGGTACACAAGGTTTTTGCCTTAGTTACTGATCTTACATAACACTCTGTAAAACTCATACAAGGTATTATCATGACAAACTCTCTGACCAATTTTCAGGGTTTTTTGATAGAAAATGTTTTCTCTAGGGCATAAACAAGGTTTTTCTTAGATTTGACTTATTGATCTTGTTTCTAACCCAATATAACCATTTTTAACCCTTTACCACACAATCCCGACTTTTAACGACCCTGAGATAGAAGTCTTTTGAAAACACTGGGGGAAAAGGAGAAAATGCTGGTAAGCAGCATTTTCTCCTTTTCCCACAGTGTTTTCTACCCTTCACAAACAAAATTTTAATTTTTGGGTCACCTTTATTTTCTCGTCTGCAAATGCTTTCAATTTGGACCAGACTGAAATTTTCTTGTGTGGTAAAGAGTTAAACCAGTCCAAGGTATCACCAAGACAAGCATTCTGATAATCTTTCAGGAGTTTTTGAAAGAAAAATGTGGCTTCTCGAGTGTAAACAAGGTTTTTTCTAAATTTTGACCTAGTAACCTAGTTTTTTACTGGACTAAGCCTAATTCAAACTCTTTTAAGATATCATTAAGACAAATATTCTGACCAATTTTCCAAAGCCAGAACAAGAGTTTTCTAAGATTTGACCTACTGACCTAGTTTTTGACCAAATATAACCCATTATCAAAGTCACCCAAGATCTCATCGAGAAAAACATTCTGACCAAGTTTCACAAGTATTCGACATCAATGTAATGTATGTGAATTTAATATGGTAATTTAGTGGTGAATATAGTGACGGTAAAATGCCATTTGATTATGAGTGGTGTATGAGTAAAAGTAAAATTTATTATGATTCTGAAACTGACCAGTACTATCCAGCATAAAAGATGCAAATATGTTACATTGAAAAGAGTTCTGATATAAAAATTCACATGTTTCAAGACTTCAATTAAAAAAAGAAGAACATACAAAAAACAATTGATTTCATCTAAATTCAGTGCTGTTTAATTTCTTTTTCTATTATCAAGAATTTGGAATAGCATTTGATGTGAATAATTTCAAAGGTTGACATCATTTAAGAGTCACAAGTTGTTTAGATAACAGCTTGTATGGATAGCTGCTCAGGATGGCTATGTAGTAAAGGCAACCAAAGACACCTATTTCTGAAACTAAGTTACAAGACCTCACATTTAGACCTGTTAACTTTTATTTCAAAATCTGACTGTATTAATCTGTGGTTTAAACTTGGGTCTACAATGCCAGATATTTTAGCAGTAAATAAAAAAAAATATCGGAAAACTGTCATACATGGAACATTCATATTGTGTGAAAATATACATTTCATTCTTTTAAGTCTAAAGAAGTTAAAGATTCATTTCATTTAAGCATTTCTCCTCACAATGCAGGCCTTCTAACTACCATGAAGAAGAAAGCATTGAAAGCATTTTTTCCTTTCCCAACATTTTTTGCCCTTTTCCGAGAAAAAATCATCACTTTAACCACATTTTTTTTTGTCTGCAAATACTCTAAAATCTGAAAAAGTCTAAAATTTTGTCTTCTGGCAAAGACATGAGTCTATTTCTTTAGGGTGAAGCATAAAAAGTACTGTGAAAGATTCTGTGTCTATTAGTTTCCTCCACCATTGTGCTCAATTAATTTTTTCAACGATTATAATTTGTGATTAAGCAGGGTTCACCTTAATAGATATCAATCGTAGGATTCTTTTTTTCTGAAAAGAATAATTAACTTGTGCAGTATTTTTTTAAACTAGAAAGTCTGGCAAAGTTTCAGGATGCTAGAGGCCCTAGATGGCCTCTAGATTTTGCTTACTGGCAAAGATTTCGCTTTTATGCAAGCAAACATTTTAAAATAATGATGCAACACAACACAAAAATGTGTTCCTGCCATTGGGCTTGAACCCACTGAGACGGCATAGGTAGGCATGATAAATTCAAACAAAAAGTGAAAAAAATGAAGTGCAGTTTTTTAAAACTTAAAGTTTAGAATCCAACCAAATTTGATAGGGTTTCGGTATGCCTTGTATTAAACCATCCTAGCAAATTTCAAAGAAATGTGACAATCATGTGGACTTTGTTGAGTAAACGATACTATGCCATCAAATGGCTACTTTTTCTGAATGATTTACTAGATTTTCTTCAAATTAAAGAGATCAATCCCTTGACAAATCTATGCAGGTTTTAAAAAAAAAGTTGGATCAACACTGTAATTTTCATTGCCTATACAAGAAATGAAAATTTTTCAACTTGAATGGCTACTTTTTCCATACTGATTGTCAGATGTTTTTTTTTTTTTTTTTCCAAAATCAATAGGGTTCAAGCTGTTTATGATGCAAAGCAACTGTGCAAGTTTCATGAAGATCCGAAAAGCAGATTGTATCACGTTTACAAGACATTAATTTTTTTTAAAATTGAAATAGCTTCTTTTCCAAAACTATTTGTTGGATTTTTTCCAAAATCAATAGGGTTGAAGCTATTAATAAGATAAACAAGCTGTGCAAGTTTCGCTGAAATTTTACCACAAATTCAGACTTTATCATCTAGACAAGCAATGCAAATTTTTCAACTTGTTGTCTACTTTTTCACACTGTTTGTTGGATTTCTTTTTAAGAAATTACTAAGATTCAAGCTATTGATAAGATAAACAAACTATGCAAACAATATTTCACAAAAATCTGACCACAAAATGAGTCTTTATCCCATACACACGAAATGTAAATTTTTACATTGAAATGGCTACTTTTACCATATTGTTTGTTGTTGGCTCTACTGGCTAAAAACCAGAAAAGCTAATGGTATGGCGTGGTCTGTCTTTCTGTCCGTTCATTTCTTAGTCTTCTTCTTGTTTAATTTTGAAAAAAAAAAAACAACAGTGTGAGAAACAGTAGACATTTCAAGTTGAAAATTTCCATTTTTTGTTTACACGATTAAGTCTGCATCTATGGTCAGATTTCCCTGAAAGTTGCACAGTATCTTTATCTCATCAATAGCTTGAACCCTATTGCTATTGAAAAAGATCCAACACACAAACAGTATTGGAAAAGAAGCTATTTGACATTGAAAATTTCCATTTCTTGTTAACGTGATTAGGTCTGCATTTGTGTTCAGTTTTCCGTGAAACTTGCACTTTAGTTTATCTCATCAATACCTTCAACATTCTTGATTTTGAAAACAATCTAAGACACAGTATGGGAAAAGTAACAATTTCAAATTGAAAATTTCAATTTTTCATTATTGCAAAGAAGTCAGCATTTGTGGTAGAACTTACACAGTATATTGATGTCATTAATAGCTTCAACCCTAAAGGTCTCGAAAAAAAATCTGGCAATCAGTATGGAAAAAAGTAGCCATTCAAAGATGAAAAGTTCCATTTCTTGTTTAGGCAATGAAAGTTACAGTGTTTTGACACTAAAAGGATTGAAATCTAATAAAAGTGAAGAAAATCTATTAAAGCGTTAAGGAAATGCAGTCTTTTGATGACTTGGTATCATTTACTCAACAAAATTCACATTATTTTTCACATTTCTTTGAAATTTGCTGGGATTAAATACAAGGCACACTGAAACCCTTTTGAATTTGGCTAGATTACAAACATTTAGTTATGAGAAACTGCGCTTCATTTTTTTCGTTCCCTTGTTTAATTCACCATGCCTACTTATGCTGTCTTAGTGGGTTCAAGATCAGTTGCAAGAACACATTTTACTTTTGTGTCTGCAAGAACACATTTTTGTGTCTTCTGTCTATTTTTTCATCATACATTTATAATGTATGTTAGCATAAAAGCAATTTCATTGCCAGTAGGCCCTCAAAGGCCTCAAATTTTCATTTCATTCATGTTTCACAAAAATCTGATCACAAATGCAAACTTTATCATGTTAATAAGAAATGAAAATGTTCAACTTGACATGGCTTCTTTTTCCATACTGTTTATTATTATTATTTTTTTTTAAATCAATAGGGTTGAAGCTTCCGATATTATAAAAACTGTGCAAGTTTGACTGAAATCTGATCACAAATGCAGACTTTATCGCACAAAGAAGAAATGGTGATTTACAACTTAAAATGATTACTTTTCCCATACTGTTTTCCCTCCAAAATAAATAAGTTTCAAGCTAATGCTGAGACAAAAAATAATGTACAAGTTTCAACAAAATCTGACCACAAATGTAGACTTAATCGTGTAAACAAGAAAAAACTTTTCAACTTGAAATGCCTACCTTTTCTTACACTGTTTGATGTATTTCTTTTCAAAAGGATGCAAGCTTTTAATGAGATAAACAATCTGTGCAAGTTTCGCAAAAATCTGACCACCATTGAGCCCTTTACCACTTAAACAAGAAAAAGACTATCAGACGGACACACGGATGGACACACAGAGGATGTGGATGCTGAATGAAATGCACATGCTTACACTTACGGCAATACTAGGATTAATGCATTATAGTTCTACACTGACAATGTCCAACTGAGCTATAACCCAGAGCACTTAGATATCAGACATGCAACAGAAGCACTGAATTTCTAGATATAAGTAGCCAACTTGACTTGTTAATTTGTTGAAACAGTTCTGCAGCCAGTTAGTTGATAGTTTTGTGGCTATGACCAAACATGCTCAGCTTATAATTAATCTTAAAACGTTGAGTCTGAAAGTGAATAATTCTGAAGATTGTTGATAAAGATGAGATGCCATAGGCTGTGCTGTCTCATCTTTAATCTACAGGTTGAGGCAATAAGTGTCTCATCAAATTCCATATTCCCATTTGAAATTGACTTATAAATACTGTACATGTATGCATGTTTTTGGTGCGAGAGAAAACCAAATTACCCTTTACCACATAATCCCAAAATGTAATAACCCTGAAAGAGAAGGCTTACGGGCACACTATGTCAAAAGCTGAAAATGCTGGTAATTTATTTTGTCATCTGCAAATGCTTTCAATTTGGACTGGTCTAAAATTTTGCCGTTTCATTAAGAGAAGCAGTGTTCTTATAATGCTATGCAAATAAAAACTAGACTGGTGGAAAGTAAGGATACTAGAGTTCATCTACACTAATTAATTATTACTGTTTCACAACTGACTCGAATGAATTTCAATGTCATATTTGTTCAGTCCAAAATTTTGTTGGTAAAAAGTTAACCCATTACCACAAAATCCCTACTTTTGACGCCCCTGAAAAAGAAGCCTTTAGAAAACATTGTGGGAAAAGGAGAAAATGCTGGTAACCAGCATTTTCTCCTTTTCCCACAATGTTTTCTACCCTTCAGAAAACAAATTTCAAATTTTCAGTCACTTTTATTTTGTGTTCTGCAAATGCTTTCAATTTGAACAAGTCCAAAATTTTGCCGTTTGGTAATGGGTTAAGAGAAGCAGCGTTCTTATAACGCTATGCAAATGAAAACTAGTGGAAAGTAAGGTTACTGGAGTTCATCTACACTAATTGAATATTACTGTTTCACAACCGACTCGAATGAACGACTAATTTCAATGTCATATTTGTTCAGTCCAAAATTTTGTTGGTAAAAAGTCAAAGTAAGTTACTATCAGGCCACTATAACAGAACACTATTTTAGTAGAAATTCTCAAGTTCCTCTCGCACTTACCGGTGATTGTTTTGGCGATGGGCTATAGCTTCTCTGTTTTTTATCTTCTATCTCAAGAGAACTTGCCTTTCCAAAGGCAAACTTCTTGCGTAGAGCAGAGGCAGAAAATGCCGTTACTTTTTCGTCTGGGCTTTCTCGACCTGTGTATGCAAGCAAATATGACATAATATTTTGGTTGACTTCATGTATACCTTTAGTAAAATCATTACACTTCAGCAATGCTCAGTGAAAAGATGGCTTGATGAATCTGCAAAGTGGATCAACTCCGGTAAGCCTGTGCACGTTATGCAATTTTAATTTTATCAGTCTTTATTTCATGCTTTCCGGTAGGATATTGAGAAATAGCAGTGAAATATATTTTTCGATCTTACACTGGTACCACCAGTGAAACTACCGATTTTCAGGTTCTTGTTGCCTAGGTAAATTGCGCGTGCCTCACAACCAGATGGGAAATATGATGTCATATACCTTAGATTTCTCGCACTTGACGTAATATTGTAATGCGTTGCTATGCCGGAGGGGTACGCCACGGGGAATAACGGAAAAGAACTGTACAGGATTTTGATAAAGCTCCTCCCAGAAAAGCTTAAAAGCATGAAATAAATAGAATTTTTGGGGTTTTTTTGGTGAAAGATTGAAATTTATTTCATCTTGTGAAAACCATCGGCAATATTTTCACGGGTGGCTGCACCACTCGTGAAAATATTACCGATGGAGTCCACTCGATGAAATAAATTTCGATCTTTCACTGAAAAAAAAAAAAATATCCTCTATAATTATAATTATGCGAATACTTATTTAGTATCATACTTCATGAAGATGCATCAGACCTCCAGCCACAGAGCAAGGCTCACTTAATCTACATGTTTATCAAGGGGATTCATTAACAAGAAGATCATGATGGTCCTAAAGTCGCTCATCTGAGTCTTTTGACCAAACATGACCCATTTTTAATCTACCAAGATGTTACGAGAAACATTCTACCAAGCTTGAATAGTTATTAGACTGAAAATTTGGCCTCTAGCTTGTACACAAGCTTTTTCTAGAATTTCTCACATCTGCATTTTTAGCTAAACATAGCCGATTTCCAAATGTAAATATCAAAGGCGATGTCAAATTGTACATATCAAAACAAAGATTCTGACCACTTATCATAAGTATTGGACAGAAAATGTGGCCTCAAGAAAGTACACAAGATTTTTCCAATATCTGACATGTCCACCTAGTTTTTCAACCGATGTGGCCCATTTTCAATTCTATCATATTGATCATCAAGTTAAAGATTATACCTAATTTTCATTAGTACTGGACAGAAAATATTGACTCTAGAGCTACACATGATATTTTAAAGATTTGACCTGGTGACCTGGTTTTTTACCTCATTCTAATCACGTTTCATGTGTAATGTATTGAAAATGTGGCCTCCAGAGCATGTAAGATATCTTTTAAGATTTGACCTGTTGACCTAGTTTTTTACTTCATTCGACCCATTTTTTTAATCATCAAAGAAATCAAGACAAACGGTTTGACCAACTTTTGGATGGAAAATGTGGCCTCTGAAGCTCTGGGTGTTTTTAACATTTGACCTGTATGTAGTGACTTGGTATTTGACCCCACTGGAGCCATTTTCAAACTTGTTTCAGGTATCATCACAACAAACATTCTGTCCAATTTTCAAGAATTTTGGACTGAAAATGTGGCCTGTAGAGCACACACAAAGTAATTCTAAGACTGAACCTAGTGACCTATTTTTTACCTAATGTGATTTATTTTCACATTTATCAAAGAAATAAGGTAAATATTCTGATCAGGCTTCAGGAGTTATGCTCTGAAAATGTGGCCTCTTAAGCATACAAAGTTTTTCTAAAATTTGACCAAGTGCCCTATTTTTTTACTAACCATGATCCATTTCCTTCGTTAAGATATCATCAAGACATACATTCTGACCAACTCTCAAGAGTCAGTTCATGTTTGGACAAATATTCTGACCATATTTCGCACTGAAAATGCGAGCTCTAGAGCATACACGTTCTTTTTTTTTTTTAAATTTTACCTAGTGACCTTGTTTCAAACTAATACTACAAGAATCATCAGAACAAACATTCTAAGTTCCATGAGTATTGCAATGAAAATGTGGCCTCTAGATCTTATACAAGGTTTGACCTTCTTCCCTTTTTGACCTGGCAGGACTGATTTTCAAGCTCATCAAAAAACATATGAAGACAAACATAGTGACTAAGTTTTATGAGTAATGCACTAAACATGTGATCTCTAGAGCATACACAAGGTTTTTAGAGGTTTGACCCATTGACTTTTTTTTATACCTCAAGACCCATTTTCAAGCTCATCCAAGAAATCATCTAGATTAACATTCTGACTAAGTTTTATGAGTATTGCCTTAAAAATGTGGCCTCTAAAGTGTACACAAGGTTTATCTAAAATTTGACCTAGAGGTGTAGTTTTAGACACGGCTAGACCTTTTTTCAAACTCATCCAAGAAATTATTAAGACTAACATTCTGAGCAAGTTTCAAGAGTTTTAGACTGAAAAAATGGCCTCTAGAG
The DNA here is from genome assembly GCA_943736015.1 of Tridacna crocea. Classification (NCBI taxonomy): domain Eukaryota; kingdom Metazoa; phylum Mollusca; class Bivalvia; order Cardiida; family Cardiidae; genus Tridacna; species Tridacna crocea. Next base: position 43,711,617 of record OX031067.1, read on the forward strand.
CATTTGCCAGGTTTATCTAAGACTTGACCTGGTGATGTACTTTTAACCAGACATTACACATTTTCATACTGATCCTAACAATCATCAAGACAAACATTCTGATCAACTTCCAAGGGCTTTGGACTGAAAATGTGGCCTCTAGAGCTTACACAAGATTTTTCAAAGATTTGACCCAGTGACCTAGTTTTTGACCTGACATTACTTTTAAGCTCATCTGTGATATCATCAGACCAAACATTCTGACCAACTATCAAGACTTTTACGACTGAAAATGTGGTCTATAGAGCTGATACAAGATTTGTCAATGATTTGACCCTGTGACCTTGTTCTTGACTGGACATGTCCCATTTATAATTTTATCTGTAGTATCAAGACAAACATTCTGACCAAGTTTCACAAGTATCAAATTAAAAATGTGACTTCAAGAGTAAATGTAAGTTAAAAGGGCAATGGAGATGGGCGATGGACACAGCACAATCACAAATGCTCACCTTAAGCACTTTGTGCTCAGGTGAGCCAAAAGCACCTCTGACTTATTTTCACAAATACCTACAAAGGTTTAATTTTATTCCTCGATGGAAAGCAATAGCTTCTTTTCCCTAAATGTTATGATAAATATGACCAGTAAATCTCCAACATGCAGTAGCTACAACCTCAATATTCTTGATATAATAATCTTATTTTTTTTTAATTCAATTCTTGCCATTTTTTGGTCTTTGCTCATCTATTACTCTTTTCTTTGTGACAACATTTCAATAATATGCAGTTTCTACTTGTGTGTTCAGTCTTGAAATGGTCTTTTATGCAAGTGTTTTTGCATGTGCGTTGAATCTTTAGACACCTTTTTTTCATTCTTTATCTTTTTTCTCTCTGCTTCAATAGCTGAAACAAAATTTACGATTACTTTTCTTTGACTCATTATGAAGAAGATCATTTCTCATTTCATAAATCCTTTAACCCTTTCCCAAACAATAAATTTTGGACTCTTCCAAACTGAAAGAGTTTGCAGACGACAATTTTAGATTTTTGAGAAAATGGCAGAAAGTTCTCAATAAGGGTAGAAAACACTGCGCGAAAAGGGGAAATTGCTCATCACAAGCAATTTCTCCTTTTCCCACAGTGTTTTCAAAAGACTTTTACTGCAGACACGTAAAAACCATGGCTCGTTTGGGAAAGGATTAAGAGGCAGAAAAAAATTTAGACAAGTCCTTATGCAAGTATTCACAGAAGACAAATCAAATAATCAAATGATGATACTTGTCATCGAAAGGTAGGAAAACGCCGACATAAAAGGTGAAAAAGCTGGTTACCTGCATTTCTTTTTTTCTCTCAGTGTTTTCAAAAGCTTCTGTTCTTTGGGACATTTATTTGTAATTACATTTAAAAAAGTGTCAAAGCAAGTAAATTGATAAAAACGTAAAAATGGTAAGAAAAAATATAAGTTACAGCATAATGCAAATTTAACAAATTAATAATTATAAAATGCGTACTAAATTACAAATAAAAGTCTAGTCTAGTTAGCTAATGAGCAGCATACCAAACTAATCAAATGTACTTAACTCTTTACCATACGACAAAATTTAAGACTGGCCAACATTGAAAGCGTTTGCAGGCAACAAAATAAACGTGACTAAAAAACATTAAACTTGACTTTGGGAGAGTACATTGTGGGAAAAAGAGAAAATGCTAGTTATCAGTGTTTTCTCCTTTTCCAACAGACGACTTCTTCCTCAGGGTCGTAAAAACAAGGGATTGTTTGGTAAAGATTTAAACAAATGTAAATATTAGACATGCTATACTGTGCCATAATGTGCAAATATTATATATTCATTTTTCTTTCTCAAAGGAATGAGAAAGTCTTTATTTGTAAAACTTTACTTGAAGGACTTTAGGTCAGCTTTGTGCAAATTTGAGCTCACTTTAAGCAATATTGATGATGAGTTTTTAGAAAGAATGATTCAAGAATATAGAGAAAACAAACTTTTATTCATTGTAGCTTTGTGCAAATTTGAGCTCACTTTAAGCAATATTGATGATGAGTTTTTAGAAAGAATGATTCAAGAATATAGAGAAAACAAACTTTTATTCATTGTACATCACATAAAGAACTTTACTATCTTGCAACTGAAAACATGGTTACAAAAGACAAATTGCTTGTTATTTGTAATTTCTCCCTTTGTTACAATGTTTTTATAAATATATTTAGAAGTAAAGCCTTAAACAGTCATAATAACAAACCTATGATTATCAGAACTTTATTTGTCCTCAGCTAGTTTAAAAAAATCATCAAGAAGGAAACAGACTTATTAGTACGTTCATAAGTCTGTTACTCTCCTGCCAATTTTCTGAAACTGGTTGAGTACAAAATAAAGTTATAATCATCATAGGCTTTTCATCACAAATATTTAATGTTTTATTATCTCCTGCAGTGCGGGATATTCTCTCTCTAATTTTCAGGAGGTAGAAACTTCTTCGATAGGCTAAGATTTTTGTTAGATTTTAACATGAGATGTAGCAAAAGATCATTCACAAGCTCAGAACTGATGACTTCTGATTTAGTTGAGCTTTTAAAACAGTGTCCTAAATTTCTGACAGAGAAAACAAACTACAGCCTCAAAAAGCAATATTTTCCCTACAACTTTTGAAAGTGATCCAACAGAGGAAAAAAGGTTAACGCATAAAACTAATAATTTGTAAAAGATTTTTTAAAGGTTTTCATGTTTCTTACTTTGCTTCAATTGCAACCAGATTTCTCTTTCAAATTCATGCATTTACAGAACTGATTATATAATGGATTATTACATAAAATTTAGTTCAAACTGGTTCTAAAGTTTAAGTCTATCTCAGAAACACATGGTTACGTATGCAAGACAGTTATAATCTCTGTTGGAAACTGCTTGGTGCCGGACACTGTTTAACTGAAAACTGTCCTGATACAAAAGAAATGCCATTCATCCATCTACAAAGGGGTTCAAATATGTGAATAATGATAATGTACACAGGTTTTATCATCTAAACATATTCTTTTACAAAGATTGCATTTTTCACACTTGATACAGGGAAAGCGTGTAAATGACTAAGCATTATTGTTATGTCAGTCTCACAACTGTATAATGCTGTCCCTCATTAAAGTGCATATGCTTTCATTTCAAAGATGTGGAGGACAACTTTGGAAGCCTATGCTGACATTGAAGACCAAGCTGTCTGACCTTAGGATTTACAGTGTTTTCATTTTGTTTTATGGAAAAATCTGCCTGGCAATTGAATTTTTTTTTTTTGTCGTCAAAAGACTGAAAAAATCTCGGTCTATTTCAACTGCACTCTCTGTGCTTTGATACTATTAGATATTTGATAAAGGACGAGTGAACTTTCATTAAATTTTACATTATAAGGTATGACTTTTGCAGTTGGTTAGATATCTAAACCGTCTCATACAGGACCTTGGACAGATGCCAAAAAATAACAAATATTAAAATTATTGAAAAAATTGCAATATAATAACATTTTGACCGTAGATCACCAACCTGAGCATTTGTAGCTTTCAAAGCATAATGAAAAATCTAAAATAAGGTGTTATCAATACCAAAGCATTAACAATTAATTTCTAGAAAACTTTATCACATTATATCAATTAAATGGCACCTACTCTTTGATATCATAGAGAAAAACATAAGAAGAGTACAGATTGTTGCCAAAACATTTTGACTTTGTTCTTGACATAAAATTGTTGCCTACAGAATGGTTGCAAAAGGTTTTCCAATTCGACCAAGTGACCAATTTGACCTATTCTTGAGGTAATTTGAGATATTACCCCAAAAAGCATTCTGATCAAATTCATGAGCAGTGGACAAAAATTGACCTCTAGAGTGTACACAAACTTTTTATATTTCATCTAATGGCCCAGGTTTTTTTAATCAGAGAAACCTGTTTTGTAACTTATCAGATATAGCAATGGAAGGAGGGACAGCATTATAGTTATCATTACAACTTACATCTATGCCTGCTCCAGTATTCGTAAACTGTTGAAAAACTATCAAAGTAACTTTTGCTGCTTTTTTACTTTCCAAGTTAAAGATACTCATTTACTCATTTTCTGCCAAATACAACCAATTTCTTTGATATTTTATCACACTATAGTTCTTGTACCTTCATGACAAACATATCACCTGACAGTCGCAAGATTGCAAAGAGTACGGTGGATAGAAAATGCAGCTTTGCACTTGGCTCCAATCAACTCGTTCAATCAAGGATACCACCTTATGCTTGTCACGTGACCGTGTACAATCTTCACATTGCATTTATGTTAATGACAAGAAAATGGAGCTGGGATACACTACACAGATCTACTGCTGTAACAATCTCAGTCAAAAGAACCAAACAGTAATTTACACAAGGATGTCGGAATTTCGTATTAAGAGTGCAGTGGAATGATTTTAAAGACATTAGAAATGTTAATTGCATATGTGCACATTAATATTCAGTGATTTGGGATTGCTGAAGGTCGGGGAAAAACCCATGACCCTACGAGTGTGCAACTTCCAGTGTTGAACAACACGTAGTCTAACCTTCAATATTTAGATCGGGTGTATAAATGACTATAATGACACACTTACACGTTGTTTACAATTTTGACTCAATGTAATTTTTCCCCAATCAACATCGAATCAAAATTAAAAATCTGAAACTTCTTTTCATTCTTTTGGGCCATAAATATTGCTAATTTATTGATTATAACACATTTCCATATCTGGCTAAAATGAGTAAATGGGCATCTTTAACTCTTTCCCACAGAATTGCAAGTTTTAACCCACATAAAAGCCAGTTTTAATGCACCTGCATGAGAAGGCTTTTGAAAATATTGTGGGGGAAAAGGAGAAAGTGCTGGTAACAACAATTTCCTCCTTTTCCCAAAATGTTTTATATCCTATTAAACATAGATCATAATTTGAGCTACAGTAAATTTTTGTCAACTGTAAAATTAATGCTTTCAATTTGACTGAGCTTAGAATTGTATATTTTAGAAGACTGTTAAAATAGTTTAGACTATTACAGTAGCAAGAAATGGGCCTATTTTCATCATCCTTAGTAAAATCTGATTTTGATCCCTTTATACACATAATAAGCCAATAAACAATATATCAATGGGGATTTAATTGTCATCAAGTAGTATTTCTTATCTAGGGCTGAAAATTTATCAATTAAATAATAACAAAACAGCAAAGTCTTTTGTAATACAAAAAAACTTTTCACTACCAGTGTCAGAATCTAACATAAAAGTTGAAGCAATCAATGAGCTCTTAACTGAATCTTAACTTTGAATTTGTTAAGAATGGCAGAAAGCTTTCCGATAGAAAACACTGTGGGAAAAGGAGAAATTGCTCGTTACGAGCAGTTTCTCCTTTTCCCACAGTGTTTTCTGAAGACTTGTACTGCAGACACGTAAACCAGAGCTTGTTTGGGAAAGACTTAACCTGACAACAAAATTTGGACTTGTTTTGGTTTAAAGCATTTTCAGACAACAAAAAGCTCATATGAATCCAAGATCAAACTGGATGTTCCGTGCATTCTGACTTCTGTCTACACTGTCCACGCAAGTTCCTTAAAACCACTAAATAGCACCCTAACGGTTAACCCGTTATTTGATTATTTCAGAATGGTTCAGTCCACCTTACTCTCTGCATAATTATTAAGGATCATCTAATGCTAATTCTTTTGACATTAATGACAATTATAATTAAGATAGTATGTTAACCCTTTACTCCATAGATACTCATTTCTAAGCATTGCTTGTAGGAGCCTTTTGAAAACATTGTGGCAAAAGGTGAAATTGCTCGTGACGAGCAATTTCACCTTTTGTCACAATGTTTTCTATGCTATCAAAAGGTGTCATATGTTATTTAGGGTCAATTTGAGATACCTAAGAAATACCTTATGGGGTAAAGGGTTAAGTCATTTTCATTTGTCAGTTCTAGCAGCAGTGCAAGAAGGTCAATTAAAAAATACTTTAAACAAGACTTTAAGCCTTTACCACACCATCCAGAGTTTTAATTATCATAAGCAAGTAATCATTTTAAACATTGAGGAGAAAAGGAGAAAATGCTGGTAACCAGCAATTCCTCCTTTTCTTACAATGTTTTCTACCCTTTTGCAGATAGCATTTTTTTTAAACCTAGATTTAGTGTCATCTGCTTTCAATGTGAACAGGTCTAAAATTTTGTCATGTGGTAAAGATTTAAGAAATACACAAGCAAGCTGTTAAACAAGCCCTTAAAGTGAAAATAAGCAAGAAGTCCCTGAGGTTCCTACATTGCTCATCTGAGTTCAACATCATCAAACCCTTATTGATATAATTATGTAGCAGTTTAGCAAACAGTGTTTCAGACTTGTGTTGACACCTGAATAAAATAAGAGGGCCTTGATGGCCATGTATCGCTCCACTGGCTTTTTAACCCTTTACCACTCAATATAAAGGCCTATAATATAAAGAAACTTGCTTCAATTAGATAAAGCTACATGCCAAATTCAGTAGTCCTGGGCCTTGTGGTTTCAGAGCAGACTTTTAAAAATGTTTTTTTTTTTGTTTTGACATGGCAACCAGAGTTTTTGAAAGAATCAATTTTTTTCAAAAAATTCTGAAGAGGACTATTGTAGGATAATTTCTGTTAAGTTTCATCAAATTAGGATGGGTAGTTTCAGAGATGTTTGAAATAAAAAATAATGCATAAAGACGGACGCACGACAGACACCAGGCCATGACCTAGGCATGCTGGCCTTCAGCCAGTGGAGCTAAAAATGCTAAAAAGATCAATTTATTTCTAGCCTGCAAGACAAATTAAGTATGGCTAAAATTATGGGGTTTTTCTTTGACAGAGTAAATAAGCTTGTTGAAAAAAATAGAAATTGTTGGTTATACAGGTTACCTGTTTTATCCAACAATGTTTTTAACAGCCTTTGTTTTTGTGGAGTCCTAAAACTACAGTATTACCTTAAAATTTTCCACAGCACAGAAGGAATTCACAATTTGGAATTGTCAAGCCTGTTTTCAATATTTTGGCTAACACCTTTTTCAAGAAATTTAATATGAAGTTAATGGTTTCTATTTTTTGTGACAATCTATAAACCACCATTTTTATAGACATGGTTGAAAAAATAAATATGGTGGAAAATTGTCACAAAATGCAGAAGACATTAATTTCATGTTGAATTTCTCGAAAAAGGTGATACGCTCAAGACGGAATTTGAATAGTTCAAATTCATCCCCGGATTTAAACATAATTTCAGTTTGAGAAAAATAGCAGGACAACCTTGACTGTCCATGATACTGAACAAACATGCAATAAATGATTTTTCCGTGTGTTTTACCTATATTTTTAATCAGGCCGAGAAATTCCAAGTAGAATAATTCTGACCATTTTAATGTAGATTGGATTAATAAAAAATAACTTCTCGACAAAACAAAGATAAATATCTACAGCAGATAAGAAGGGTGTGTGAATAAAAGATGGTGGACAAAGGGTGTTACAATGACTCATCTTTGAGCACTTTGTGCTCAAGTGAGATAAAATGCATAAGCATAAAATACCTAAAGAAAAAAATAGTGTTTAGTATGGTTGTACTATACATACCTAAAGCAGATGGAGCTGAAGAGGTAGATGAATAAAATAGCAAATAGAGAAAAGAAAGATTGTAATGGTTGACAAAAGTTTACCACACAATCCCAAGTTTTAACAATCCTGACAAAATAGTCTTATTAAAACATTGTGACAAAAAGAGGAAAATGCATTTTCTTTTTTTCCTCAATTCTTTTTAGTTTATAACAGACATATATCATCATTTGGGTTATCTTTAATTTGTCTTCAAATGCTTTCAGGTTGGTTGAGCATAAGATTTTGTTGCTTGATAAAGAGTTACCAAACAACAGAATGTTAGCCTGGTTCAAACTGAAAGCATTTGCAGAATGGTGGAATTTATCCATGATAGAAAGAGAAAATATTGGGGGTAATTGAACACAAGCATTTTCGTCTTTACCATTAATGTATTCAAAAGACAACTTTCCCAAAGTTGTTAAAACCTGCAATTGCTTGGTGAAGAATTAAGATGTGGGTTCGTATTTATGGACTATTCTTAAGAACATTTTATGTGTGATTACCAAGAACTTTCTACATTTGAAAGTGACAAAACTCTTTCTAATTGGCTAAACCTAGTAATTTAGTCAAGCAGAAAGGTGTTTTAATTTCTAAATCTAGCATTAAGCCAAGAATATCCTTCAGAATGCTTGGTAAAAATGGATCCTGGTATTCCATAAAGCTATTTTGGTTAAAGTTTGTCTTCTGAAAAGACTGGATTACTGTAACTAAAATATTCTGAATTTGGTAAAAATCTGGTAAACACCACAAAATACTTGTCATTACAGCAACACAGGAAGCTGAGATCCAATTTGTTTCACTTCTATGAGGGACGATAAAAAAATATGTGGACACTTCTGATATTTACACTTAGGCTCCATGGGAATTTATTAAACCTGGTTAACTAATCAACATGGTTATAATATTCTTACATTTTACTAAAAAATATGGCTCCTATAGCAATTGAAGTTTAGACACATGGTGCAGAACACAGAATTTCCACATCCTTTTTTTACATCACATGACTGAGCTTATTATGTACTAATAGACAGTGGCAAAAAGTTGTAAAACTGCACATACATTTAGCATGATTTTACATCACTGTTTGTATTGAATTTAAACTACGAATTTGCAAGGGTTATTTGAAACTTGTTTATTTACCAAAGCAATCAATTTTGTTCTGGAGAAAAATTATGACATTGTCTGAAGCCACAGAGTCTGATGATCAAGTTTTGTATTGCACTCTGAAAAACACCAATCGAGACAAGACAGATGCTGGAAAAAGCGGAGCTGAAGCCAAAGGTGTACCACCTGATTCTACAAGACTTAGTGTCATTCACATTGTCAAAGGGAAGAAAATCTGTTGAGGATGATTCAGAATTGGGAAGAAAGTGAAAAACTGATAAGAAACTTATCAGCAGCATCGGCAGTGTGATGAACACAACAGAGTAATTGAAGTATGAAACCAGAATCTCATTAGCTTGGATCAAAAAGAATTGGTGCAACCAGGAATGAATCAATAGGTAGAGACACTGTATAGAGTGCATGGGTGAGCATTTGGAAAAGCTTCAGGGAGAGTCTTCCGAAACACAATTTCTATTTGTAAAACAGTCATGCCCCCCTACTGCCACATTGATACAGGACATGACACAGTTCATTGACTGATATTAATACATGCACTCGACTTCTGCTTTTTCCCAGTTGACTTCGATGGTTACTACGTCCCAATAATACGCGAGTAAAATGTCAGAGCCACAAGTTGAGCTATATAAGATGATTTTTGAGACACATGATTTTTTTTGGGGGGGGGATGGCTCAAGTGGCAGACAGCAGTGTGGGCCGCCACTGTGACCGTTCATGGATTAACCTTAAAATCGATAAGAATCATTTCCACTCAAAAAAGTACATGTATATTTATTACTCTATACAGAACTTGCAGGACGTACATGAAGGTAAATTCTGTGTAGTTATCATCTAGACAAGGTTTGGTCTATATATCATTAAGTTTAAGGCCACTGTAACATTTGATAGATTAATCTCAAAATCAATAGGGATCATTTACACTCCCAGACAAATATCTGGGCCAAATTTGAAGAACCTAGGTCAATTCTGTGCCTAATTATCATCCGGAGAAGATTTGGTTTATATATCAACATGTTGATGGTCACTGTGACCTTGACCTTTGATCGATTGACCTCAAAATCAATAGGGATCATCTACGACTCAAGGCAAAGTCTGTGCCAAATTTGACGAACCTAGGTCATTTCTGTGTCTAGTTATCATCCAGGTAAGGTTTGGTCTACATATCAAAATGTTGACAGCTGCTGTGACCTTGGTCTTTGATGGATTAATCTCAAAATCAATAGGGATCATTTTTACTCCAAGATGAATATTTGCACAGATTTTGAAGGACAGGGTTTGGTCTATATATCAACATGTTGACGGTCACTGTGACCTTGACATTTGACCGATTGACCTAAAAATCAATAGGGGTCATCTAAACTCCAAGACAAATGTCTGTGCCAAATTTGACAAATGTAGATCAATTGTGTGTCAAGTTATCATCCAGACAAGGTTTATCAACATGTCGACGGTCACCATGACGTTGACACTTGACCTATTGACCTCAAAATCTATAGAGATCATCTTTACTCCAGGATGCATTTTTGTGCCAAATTTGAAAAACCTGGGTCATTTCTGTGTCTAATTATCATCCAGAAAAGCTTTAGTCTATATATCAACATATTGATGGTCACCGTGACCTTGATCTTTAAACGATTGAACTCAAAATCACTAGGGATCACCTGCACTCCAAGACGCATGTCTGTGCCAACTTTGAAAAACCTAGGTCATTTCTGTGTCTAGTTATCATCTGGACAAGGTTCGTCTATATATCAGAATACTGACAGTCACTGTGACCTTGACCTTTGACCAATTGATTTCAAAATCAATTGGGATCATTTACACCCCAAGACGCTTGTCTATGCCACATTTGACGAACTTTGGTCAATTCTGTGTCTAGTTATCATCAGAAAATGGTTCGGTCTATATATCAACATGTTGACAGTCACTGTGACCTTGACCTTTGACCGCTTGTCCTCAAAATCACTAAGAATCATCTACTTTCTAAGACAAATGTCTACGCCAAATTTGACAAACCTAGGTCAATTCTGTGTCTAGTTATCATCCAGACAAGGTAAGGTCTACCGACCGACCGACCGACCAAGCCACCTATCTACTGAACGACAGGCATTAGCAAAGCAATATATCCCCACTTCGTTGAAGGGGGGCATAATGATGTTGATAATGTCAAGCAGCGTAAATTTTACTGCACTGTGGTTAATGCTGTGATGTAGCATAACATATATTAAGATGAAGAGCAAACTGATGTCGGAGATATTTCAGACCAAAGTTGGTAAAATGTTTGGCTATACTCTCCATGACCAACGTACAGTCGAAAACTTCATCATAAACAATGAATTTACTTTCTGCTTGCATGAACCTTGCCTTTATTGTTCTATACTCTACTGACCCTTTTCCAAACAATTCCGTTTTAATGACTCGGGGGGAAAAGGGCATATGAAAACATTGTAGAAGGGAGAATGTATTGGTGACAATCACTGTGTCCATTTCTCACAAAATTTTCTTTGCTTTCTAAGACAATTCCCATCCACTGTGCCTCAGTTGATGTTCTCCGCAAATGCTACAATAAGTCTAAATTTTGTTGTGAGGTAGAGTTATCTGATAACTGCACACATAAAACCAAATTCTATGAAGAATAATTGGAAAATGTATTTATAGGCTTATTTTAGACAATGTATTTTTATAAAAAAGTGAAAAAAATATTGGTAATCATGAAATCAATGTGACAGAGGGAATTTTCGTTGTACCAGGATGTATTTTCGTTTCTTACACAATAAATTTACTTAAACAATTTCTAACAAAACAATGCCTCAAAGCCATCTGTCACAAATTTCTTTCAGTAGATTAATGAGAAGAAAAATAAAACCTCATGAAGAAAGACCTAATAATAAAGACCTGGATCAAACTGAACATTCAGTAGATTCTCTTCTTGATCTGAATTCACCTCTAATAAACTTAGTTGAAACACAAGTAAGAGATAACTCCTTACTGGATACAAATATTTAGACGGATCAAAAGGTATTTTAATTGATAAAATGATATCAAATGATATCATTTGCAGACCACACTTTTAATGTATCTAAAATGATAGGGTGGTCTTTGAAAGGGTGAAAAAAATATTACTGGAAATGGAGGAAATGCTGGCTCCCAGCATTTCTTCCTCTTTCTAAATTATCTTTAAGTCTTCTCCTTCAGATTCAGTATGATGGCGTTGTTCGGTATGAGGTTAAAGTCAATATGAAACATCATGTCTCTTTACACAGAAAAGGAATGTAGTCACAACAACAATCTATGTAACTATATGGGGTATTCTTTTTCATAAGTATCATATATTTACCTCCGAAACAAGTGTTGGTAAAGGAGCTACTTTTCTTTTTTGTTGTCTCGTCGATACCGAGAAGCTGTTTTGGTGGTTCGGGGGTATCGAGAGAAAAGCTCTTCATTCTTGCATTCAGCTTTTTTCGCCTTGTCTTTGGGCTGTGGGAGGCTGTCGATAGAATGAAAAACAGAAAGTTGTAAAAAAAAAAATGAATACATCAAACAAAATAAAACATTAACTAGAGCTGTCACTGAATGTGACTCAATACCCCCGCCAGCGCTTTGACAGAAACAGGCAATTACTAGTTTTTTGTACAAAGACGGACACACGGACGGACAGTCTGATTCCAGTATACCCCCGAAAACATTCGTTTTGTGGGGGTATAATAATGTTTTTTTTTTTTTCATCGAAATCAGTTACTTTACCTTGACTAGCACTGAATATAAGGAAAATCTACAGAAAATCTTAGTTATAATAAAGATGTCTCTTTAACCCATTAACACACAATCCCTACTTTTGACGCCCCTGAAAAAGAAGCCTTTTGAAAACACTGTGGGAAAAGGAGAAAATGCTGGTGACCAGCATTTTCTCATTTTCCCACAGCGTTTTCTACCCTTCCCAGAACAAATTTCAACTTTTCAGTCATCTTTATTTTGTTGTCAGCAAATCCTTTCAATTTGGCCCAGTCTAAAATTTTCACGTGTGGTAAAGAGTTAATACATGATTATAGTAACTTAGGGATATTTTTCTTTCTTGATATTTGAGGAAAAAAAATAGATTGAGGAACACTTTGCCTTCTTATGTAACCCTATCTCAACAACCCATCAGAACTCCAGATAAGAGGAAGTGATGGTAATCTAAAGTCGTCATTTTTTTTTTAACCCTATGTTGTGGGTACTCATTAGAATCATCTCAATCAGGCGATTCTAATGAGTACCCATAACATTGGGTCTAATGGAAAATAATTAGTATTTTCAATTCTAAAATCAAAATCACTAACTCTATCTGGAGTTCTAACCGATGTAGTTGGACGCTGAGACGGTGTTAGTGAACACCAACAGCCTAAGTCTGATATATAATTGCTCCATTTTTGCCTTTTTTTTTTTTAACATAGTGTGCTGGATTTTGACTTAGTTCTTGGTAATGATAATATTTATGATCAAATGAAAAATTAGTAATTTGCGATTTGTAAAAATTTGTGCAAATGTTCATTTGGTGGGCCACTGCTAGCCTAGTTGGCCACACGGTAACCATATTTATACAGCCAATCAATACCCTAGAAATTTCATTCTCACCAAAGCAAACAAGTATGAAGGGCATAATCATTTTCTTGTCCAAAACTAATATTTCTTCAATCTGCACCATAATAATCTAATATAATATGATAATACATATCGTCAGTGTACTTCCAAAACCTCGTAACTACAGCTTGTAACAAGCTGTAGTTACGAGGTTTTGGAAGCACACCAACGATATGTAAGCAGGCCAACCTTGTTAAACATAATTATGAAATAGATCGAGCTGTCACAAGTGATGCCCATGAGCAGTACTATATATAATAACTTAACCCAGTCTCATGTCTACAAAGCTGTATGATTTGATATGTGCCTACCCCTTGTAGTACCTACTTATAATTTGGTAAGTGCTGGGGTGGGTGACCAAACTGTTTCATATTACTCAATTATTTCAGGTCCACAACTTTAACATTAGCAGTAACAGCCCCTTTTTAAGATTAACATCTACTGTTGAAAAATATAATATCTGGCAGTACTCAGTTTCACACACAAAAAAACAAGGAAAAGTAATTATTGGCAAGGTTACTTTTTGTTACTTCTCATAATGAACTGCCTCAGATTTCGAATATCTCAGCCTAGTACATCTTCTGGCATTAATCTTTCTTTTTTCAAAAGACTTTACTAATTTTAACTGTACTCATGTATCACACCTCTAACTCATGTTCATGCTCCTTATTTTACAAAGATGCCTATAGAGACCCTTGCTTAAAACTTGTTGCAAAATGTAACCAGTAAATAAGCTTATTCCTCATAATACTAATTGATACATGTATATGTTAATGTTAAGTTATTCATAGCTTGTTTTCCAATCATATCTGTCAACCCTTGCAACTTGCTTATACCATGTTATTTGTATTAAATTCAATAAAGTTTTAACTAAATGTTAAGTTTCCAACAAAAATCAAAGAAAATGTTACAAAATGGGCAGTTAGAAAATAAAGTAGTTTATAAGGTACAAGGGGAAATTTCATTCCATTCGAAAACAAGTTGTTAAGTTGTTACGACCATTTACCGAACAACCTTCAAAAGACCTAAAAAAGAATGAATTAATTAAAAAAAACTGTGGGAAAAGGAGTAAATGGTGGTATCCATCATTTTTCTCCTTTCCCATGGGTCTGCAATTTTAACTAGTCTAAAATACCGACATTTGGAATTGGGTTAAATGGTTTGAGTGTAAACAAAGAACATCAAACAAAATATCAAAAAAAATAATATTATGTAAATTTTTGCTTTTGAATTGCAATTTTCCTCCCATTAAAAACATTATGTGGAATCTGGTAGAAAATTATTTACAAGTGGTTTCTCATGAAATCACAATGTTTTCTTGCTGGCAATGCACGGTCACTGCAGCAACCTCACCATTTGCATTGATTGATGATCACTACACAACAAACTTGGAAATTTCTCATCTAAAAACATTATTTAAATAAACTGTAGATCAAGTCATAGGATTTGTATTTGGAAGTTTAGAAGCCTTATTATCAGTATTCTTTCTGTCTCCCATTTATTTCTCAAAAGCCTATTACTAGCACTCAGTGTTATTTAAAAAAACTTCTCAGAAGCCAATTTTCACTGGGAAGTAATTGCATTGAATTGTACAGGGTGACCCAAAAAAAATGAGACCCATGAACATGTTAATAAAAATTTTAATTTTCAGGCTACAGAAACAAAACATCACACATGTTATCTCAACTTAACGCAAGGCCTGCACACCAAGTTTCATTAGTCAGGGCTTATCACTTTCTGTTTAATGACGTCTTTCCATAATGTGCTCAAAATGAGCCCCTCGGCGCTGGCGGCACACTTGAACACAACCCGCGAAATTCTCAATGACTCGAACGCACTCCTCCTTTGGAATCTCATGAATCTTAGCAGTTATGGCCTCCTTCAACTCGTGAATGTTTTGGGGATTATTCCTATAGACATTGAGTCATTGAGAATTTCGCGCGTCGTGTTCAAGTGTGCCGCCAGCGCCGAGGGGCTCATTTTGAGCACATTATGGAAAGACGTCATTAAACAGAAAGTGATAAGCCCTGACTAATGAAACTTGGTGTGCAGGCCTTGCGTTAAGTTGAGATAACATGTGTGATGTTTTGTTTCTGTAGCCTGAAAATTAAAGTTTTTATAAACATGTTCATGGGTCTCATTTTTTTGGGGTCACCCTGTATGTTATCCAAGGAAAATCTATATGTCAAAATATTTTCAATAAATAAATGGTCAATACTTTGGCAAAAGGGAAATAAATGCAACTCAGTGGTGCATTGCACCAAGCATGTCATCACATGACAATAGATCCATTGAAATTCTTTTTAACCCATTACCACACAATCCCTACTTTTGACACCCCTGAGAAAGAAGCCTTTTGAAAACCCTGTGGGAAAAGGAGAAAATGCTGGTAACCAGCATTTTCTCCTTTTCCCACATTGTTTTCTCCCCTTCCCAGAACAAGTTTCAATTTTTCAGGCACCTTTATTTTGTAGTCAGCAAATGCTTTCAACTTGGACCAGTCTAAATTTTTCTTGTGTGGTAACGGGTTTGTTACGGGAGACCACTCCTTCCCGCATGGCATTCTCCCGATTTAAATACAATACCTGGCTACTGCGTCAGGGAGATATCTCTTTGGCTCAGTGGTTAGGGTATTGGCCTTGCATCCGGGAGTTCGGAGTTCAAATCCCGCTCGGTACCTTATTTCTGCCATGCATTTATTCATTTGTTTCTTTGTTACGGACTTCGTTCGTAAGATGGGGGCTCGTCCGGGATTGGCCATTGAGCCATTAATCCCATTTGTTGTCCAAAATCGGACTTCCTGCCTAATAAGGCTTTGAGTCATCAATAAATGATGACTTTAAGAGGGGGTGTGTTACGGGAGACCACTCCTTCCCGCATGGCATTCTCCCGATTTAAATACAATACCTGGCTACTGCGTCAGGGAGATATCTCTTTGGCTCAGTGGTTAGGGTATTGGCCTTGCATCCGGGAGTTCGGGGTTCGAATCCCGCTCGGTACCTTATTTCTGCCATGCATTTATTCATTTGTTTCTTTGTTACGGACTTTGTTCGTAAGATGGGGGCTCGTCCGGGATTGGCCATTGAGCCATTAATCCCATTTGTTGTCCAAAATCGGACTTCCTGCCTAATAAGGCTTTGAGTCATCAATAAATGATGACTTTAAGAGGGGGTGTGTTACGGGAGACCACTCCTTCCCGCATGGCATTCTCCCGATTTAAATACAATACCTGGCTACTGCGTCAGGGAGATATCTCTTTGGCTCAGTGGTTAGGGTATTGGCCTTGCATCCGGGAGTTCGGGGTTCGAATCCCGCTCGGTACCTTATTTCTGCCATGCATTTATTGATTTGTTTCTTTGTTACGGACTTTGTTCGTAAGAGGTTAACTAACCATCAACTAAGTCATGATAAAGAATGGTCCTTTGACATACATCATGGTCTGCAAAGGCTGACAGTTGTTGAAACTTGTTTGCTGATGCATTAACCCCTTCCCAAACGACAAATTTTGGACTCTTCCAAACCGAAAGAGTTTGCAGACAACAATTTTAGATTTGGAGAAAATAGTAGAAAGTTCTCAAAAAGGGTAGAAAACACTGTGGGAAAAGGAAAAATTGCTCGTTACGAGCAATTTCTCCTTTTCCCACAGTTTTTTTCAAAAGACTTTTACTGCAGACACGTAAAAACCAGGGCTTGTTTGGGAAAGAGTTAAGCTTCCTCTCACTGAGCATTTGTTACAATGCATTTTGTAATAAACCTGCAAAATGTAATAAGCATTACAAAATGCTTTGTGATTAGATGAAGTGTAATATAAAGTTATGCAACGAGTTTTGTAATAAATTTGGAAAATGTAATAATCTTTGTTCCCTGGGTCCCAGTTCTAAGATGTTCTTGTTTTGATCATACATGCAACTACTTAATATGATAATGAATGAAAAAAATGTTCAATGTGTGTAAATGTGATCGAAGTTATTAAGCCGATGACAAATCCTTAATTAATTAAAATCTCTGTCTTTCTTTAAGAAATTTTAGAACTGTCAAGCTCAAAAACAGCGGGTCCTATTTAGAGTCAAGCTCAAAAACAGCGGGTGCAATTTAGAGTCAAGCTAAAAAAAACAGCGGGCCCGACTAGAGTCAAGCTGAAAAATAGCATTGCAATTTAGAGTCAAGCTCAAACACAGTGGGCTCGACTAAAGTCAAGCTCAAAAACAGCGGGACCGACTAGAGTCAAGCTCAAAAACAGCGGGTCCAATATAGAGTCAAGCTAAAAAATAGCGGGTCCAATATAGAGTCAAGCTAAAAAAATTAGCTGGTCCGACTAGAGTCAAGACATTGTTAGGTAGCATATTTTGCCTAGACTTTCCTTGACTAGAGTCAAGGTCAAAAATAGCGGATACAACTTAGAGTCCATTTCAATAAAAGCGGGCCCGACTACGGTCAAGCCAAACAGAGCCAGTGCAGAGGAAATATGCTGCCTAACAATGGCTTGATGGATCGTTCAAAACAGCGGTTCCGGATTAGAGTAAAAGATCAAAAACAGCAGGCGGACATAATGTCAAGCTCAAAAACAGCGGGTCCAGGTCCAAATTAAACAGTGGGTTGACTTTGAGTCAAGCTCAAAAAGCGGCCGTGCAGGTCCGACCTAGAGTTAAGCTTCAAAAGAGCGGGTCCGACCTCGTGCCAGTTAAGCACAATTTGAACCTAGGTCGGATTCAATTTGTTTAGCTTGACTCTAGATGAAATCCACACTTGTTAGGCTTGACTCTAGTTTTGATTCACTCTTGTTAAGCTTTGTTACAATGCATTTCGTAATAGACCTGTAAAATGTAACAAGAACTGGGGCCCAGGGAACAAAGAAGTTATTACAAACGCATAACTTTTTATTACATTTCATGTAATCTCAACACATTTTGTAATACTTCTTACATTTTGTAGATTTATTACAAAATGCGTTGTAACAGAGCATGGCTCCTTTTTTTTTTTTAACCCAAATGGTACCACTGTCAGTTATGGCCAGAATACGTAACAAAGTACAGGACAGTATAGATCCAAGATCAGATTGCCCGTTCTGTGGAGTCTGTTCTTAATCTATATTGTCAGCAAAAACAACTTAAGTCACTTCAAGCCCTTCATGGGTTAATGCAAATGGTACCTCAGTTAGTTTTTCTTGTGTGCATTTCTCGTAATGTTAATTTATGTATTTCGAATGAATATCTGTCTTGTTAGGACTTTGTATAGCCTCTTCAAATACTTTATTTTTTCTAGGATCCCGTTTCTTCCCTGCCCCTTTAATGTTTTTGAAAGACCATCATAATTATACTTCTGAAACAATGATGAATAGAACTACTAGTCTAAACAGGAAGGGATAAATAATCTTGACATGCAGAATGCATCTAAAATAAACTGTATAATGAAATCAATTTTTATTGCGAGCTTAAAATTTTATCAAATAATCCAGTGTTTCAAAAACCCTGATTCGTCCCAAATTGAAATGTGTTTTGGGAAGGGAAGAAAACATTGTGGGAAAAGGAGAAGATGCTTGTTACTAGCATCTTCTCATTTTCCCCCAGTTTTCAGAAGGCTTCTTTCTCAGGGTCATGAAAACCAGGTACTTTTTAGGAATGGGTTAATAATCTTTCAAAGCAATATTTGATGACGTGTCACAAACCTTGCAACACAATAATTAATTTTGTTCAGAAAGTTGATTTACAACTTTGTCATTGGTGTCTCCAGAACAGTGCAACTATTGTATATGACCCTTTCACAGGCAATAATATTTCAGACAAGTTACATTTTAGAGCACCTGTAGACAACCATGTAGGTAAATGCCAGGTAAATTTGTCCTTAGAAAGGTAAAAACACTGTAAGTAAAGAAATTTCTACTTTTCCTTTTTAAATGTTTTCCTTGTTATGATCCTGTAAACATGGGATTGTTTGGTTTAGGGTTTATAGCTTAACTCCTGTGCCTTTTGGAATCTGAAACAATACTGCAGAGCTTTACAATTTAATCACGTTCACATTCAGATAATATAATAGCATTTTTGCCATCAGTATCTCCTAAAACAAAGACAACTTGGAAAACATTCTGGTGACCAAAAGTTTGGATTTTGAAATCAAATATCACAAGATAATAGAACGCAGCAATACAAGTAACCTTACTCAAGGCAAACAATTTCTCCTTTTGCAACATTCTCTATATACCTAGTCTGTTTCAAACATATCAAATTGTCTAGAAGAGGTAAGGAGTCTAATAATTTAAAGAGTTTCTAGCATATCATCTAATGAGCATTTATGAGCATTTAAACAAAAATTCAAATAATCAAGTTCAAACATTGCACACAGGTCTATGGAATCACACAAAATAACCATATCAAACACATTTGTCATTTCTCTTCAACTTGGGGTCTTCTACCCACAAAATACACACCATTCTCTAAGTTGTATGGAACATAAATAACTAAAAATCTGTCTTACTGCAAAGCAAATAATGTCTGGTTGATAATTTCTATAACATAATAAGATCTCAAAATGAAGTGGAATTGTCCCATTCGTATTAATTTGAAGAAAACTGTTTACACTGCTTACACAAATTTTATCTCTGGACCAAAGAATACCATGCTTTAGGAGGATGAAGAAGTACGCAATAAAAAACACTGTTGGAAATACACAAAATGCTGGTAACCAGTATTTTTGTCTTTTCTGCCAATGTTTTCTACTCTTTCAAGTATAAAAGATTAATACAAATTAAGAACTACTTTTTAGTCCGTCATCTGCATATGCTTTCAATTTGGACCTGTCCAAAGTATTGTAGTGTGGTTAAAACTTAATTCATGACATTGGAATTCATTTTTTTGACTAACCATTGAACACGTGAAAAGAGAACTGAAATTGTACACAATCTAGCATGACCATGTGACCTTTCAAGCTGTCAGATGACTAAAGCTCTAATAAAATTAGTTCTGTACAAACCATCACATGATCAGGCACAATCAAAACACATTTCCTTATTACAGTAATCACACTTTTTGAGATCTTATTTGCAAATACACACCAATAAAATCTATCAAAATCTGTTTCATTTAAACTCCAATGCAC
This sequence comes from Tridacna crocea, assembly GCA_943736015.1. Classification (NCBI taxonomy): domain Eukaryota; kingdom Metazoa; phylum Mollusca; class Bivalvia; order Cardiida; family Cardiidae; genus Tridacna; species Tridacna crocea. Next base: position 43,732,097 of record OX031067.1, read on the forward strand.
CTAAAACGGAAAATATACATCAATAACCCTAGAAATCAATAAAATCTATCATCCAAGTAAAACTGTAACAAATAAGCATTTCAAACAGTGTGCAGCATTCTGTCAAAGATATCACATTGCAAGAATAAATCTACCATTATATGTTCAATCTTATTAGTTAATAATAAGATATAAAGATGTAATAAAAAGCATGTGTTAACAAAATCCCTAAAGCAAAAATAATATATATTTGTATCATTAGCAATGTGTAGTCTTCAACTCAAAGCATTAGAGAAAATTGCAGATTCAAGACAAACCATGCAACATCATGCCACAAAGGTAAATACTTACGCTCTATAGTCAGAATAAAAAGTAATCTTCTAATTGTCGAGTCTTTCTCTTATTCTTAAACCTGTCTTTGAAAACTCAATATGAAGTAATGGTTGTAAAGCAGAGCTAAATCTATAGAGGAATGAATGAAGAGATTATAACAGTGTTAAAACTGGAATAGAGAAAGCTGAAAATCCAGACAGAAGAGAACTGTTGGCTTTGAAATTTGATCCCAAGATTGCACTGCAAAACATGGAGTCATTAAGTTTGTAGATAATGTTGATTGAAATCAGACTGTATATACAAGTGGTTTGATCTTGGATCAATTCTGTCTACTGTATCAGGTAACATTCTTGGCAAAACAGCTGGAAAAATCCAAAGTTTTCATCTGTATACATGCATGAAAATATTAATATAACCAAAAAACAAAATTTTTGACTAGTCCAACCTAAAAGTATTTTAAGAACAACACATAAAGGTGAATAAGAAATTTGTGTTGGGGATGGTAGTTAACATTGTGAGAAATAGAGAAAATGGCATTTACCTACATTTTCTTCATTTCCCACAACATTTTCAAACACTGTTTTCTCGCGGGCCATCAAAATCATGATCATTTAGTAAAGGGCTTTTCAACACACTACAGGTTACCACTTTCATTAATAAAAGCACAGAGCCTTTCTTTTTCAGCTAGTTGGATGTGACTCCTTTTGACCTACTTTCTCATACTGATAACAAATGTATAGATAGGATTTTGTAATTGGTCAAATATGTAACCATCTTAATTCCTCAGGCCCCCAATTGTGGTCAAAATGTTGACATGTTTATTCTAAGGAGCCCTGCCTTTTTGCAGGTATAGATCAACGAGTAGTTTGGTCTGATATACATGGTATGCTTCTTCGTTCTTTTCCTTCTGATGTCCCCAAAATTTGCTCTTTTGCAGTAGACTTGATTTTCAAACTTGCATAAAAAGTCAAATAGATAATTATGACCAAGGCTCAGGCAAAAAAAAAAATGTTCATGATACCAAGCAATTCATCAAATAGTTATGCAGAGCTTCAGATAAGAGGAAGTGATGGCATTTTAAATTTATCATTTCTTTTTGAAACCCTATGTTGTGGGTACTCATTAAAATCGTCTCGAAGAGACGATTCTAATGAGCACCCATAACATGGGGTTTAGTGGATAATAATTAATATTTTCAATTTTGAAATCAAAATCACTCCCTCTATCTGGAACTCTGTTATGAATCTATAAAATCCATTTTGTTCAACAACCAGATGAAGCAAAAGGAAGAACAGTCCTTGAACATGAAGAAATTTACCAAAAGCAGAAAGTTTTGACCACGAAAAGCCTAATAAGCAGACTACACAGATTTATCTGCTTGATACCTTTTTTTGCAAATATACATATTTTGCCCACTTTTCATAGAGCATTGCTCACACAATAATTTGGTGGCAAAAAGAGGTGGTGAATTAAATCAAACTTAAATGTGGTGTCCATGGTTGTGAGGTAGAAGGTCAGCCTTGTCTCCATAAGGTCCCTAGTTTGACACCCTGGAGCCAGTATCAACTTTAGGACTATTTATGGCCCACAGTGTGAGTACTGGGGCCATATTCACCAACCATTCTTAGAACGTTCTTGGCCTCAGTCTCCAGAATTTTCTAAATTTTAAAAATTAAACAACTTTTGATTGGCTAAACCAAGTGGTTTAACCAATCAAAGTTGTGTTACTTTCAAATTTAGAAAATCTTGGAAAATAAGACTATTCTTAAGAATGGTTGGTGAACATGGACCCTGGTGTAGTCGTCTGGTAGCAGAATTGAGAAAGGTAAGTATATGTTGTATTAACTTGTTTCTCATTGATGTAAAATAAATATTTTTAATCCTTTACCACACAATCCGAGTTTTAAAGATCCCAGAGAAGAAAACTTTTGAAAACATTGTGTGAAAAAAAAGAGAAAATGTTGGTAATCAGCATTTTCTTCTTTTCCAACAATGTTTTCTACTATTGATATACAAACTTCAATTCTTGAATCAAATTTATTTTGTCGTCTGCAAATGCTTTTAATGTGATCTTTTCCAAACTTTTGTCGTTTGCTGGAGTTAAACTGAATAAATCCCAACAGACACAAAGATAAGAAAATACACATAAAAATTTCATGTTTATTACAAAAACTTCATAAAGAAAGGTGGGAAAAAGAAAACAAAAATAATTGTACGAAGGTTCAGATTAAATGCATTTTAAATGGAGGGATACAATAGTAACTTCAAAATAAGTGATGCTCAGCAACAAGGGCTTTTAACCCATTACCAAACGACAATATTTTAAGCTTGTCCATCGAAAGCATTTGTAGACAACAATAAAAGTGACAGAAAATTTGAAATTTGTTTTGTGAAGGACAGAAAACATTGTGGGAAAAGGGAGTAAATGCTGGTTACCAGCATTTTCTCCTTTTCCCACAATGTTTTCTAAAGGCTTCTTTCTCAGGTGCGTCAAAAATTTTCTGCATATCCAAGGACCTTTCTACCTTATGATTCAGTCGCTTGCTATACAGATTGGATTTTATGGATCCGTTGTAATGTGATGACTCGACTGGTATAATCTAACACCGGATATATTAATTCCTTACCAAACGACAAAATTTTGGACTGGCCCAAATTGAAAGCATTTGCAGACGACATAATAAATGTGAATCAAAAGTTGAAATTTTATTCGGAAAGGGCAGAAAACATTGTGGGAAAAGGAGAAAATGCTGGTTACCAGCATTTTCTCCTATTCCCTCAATGTTTTCTAAAGGTTTCTTTTTTAGGGTCGTCAAAAGTAGGGATTGTGTGGTAATGGTTTAAACCCCTTTGCTACAGCTCAAATATTATCCAACATGTAATATTTATCACTTTTGTTCAGCAAACAATTGTTTCAAAAAAATGAAATGTGACTGTCTAACAGTCTGTGAATCTATTAGAAAATATTGGTCTTGTCTGTTCCAACAGGTGGCTGCTCAAGACAAGCTAGACTTGGTGAACTATGGTAAGATTCTTATTATATAATCTTGTAAACCCATTACCAACAAATTCCATGTTTTCCAAGAAAATCCCAAGGAAAACGGCAATAGATAATATTGTGATCAAAGAAGAAAACAATGGTTACCAGAATTTTTTCATTCTCCAACAATATTTTCAAAAACCTTCTCCTGGAAAACTGTGTAAAAATAGGATAACATTGGAAAAGATTAAGTATGTTTTATTTGAATACATCTCAACTCATTACCAAACAAAAACCAAATTTTACCAAACAACAATTTTTTTTTCAAACTGAGAGTGATTGTAGATGACATATTTAAATGTGACTTAAATATTTACACATTTAATTGAAAATTGTTGTGAGACAAGTAGAAACTTTGTGATAAAAGGAGAAAATGCTGGTTATCAGTATTTTCCCTTTTTTCCCACAAAATCTTCAAATGCTTTCCTTTCTCAGGGTCATTAAAACTTGGGATTGTGTGGTAAAGTGTTAACTTGAAATAGTGACACATGCCCAAAACATCTATGTGCGTAGTACAGTGATTTTCAACCTAATGGTTGTACAGACATAACAGTACGATATCTGCAAAACTGAAGAGGGACTATGCAATATAACACCCATATCAACATGGCTTATCCCTTTCCCAAACAATCCCAGGTTTTCATGAACCTGAGAAAAGAAGCCTCCTGAAAACATTAGGGGAAAATGAGAAAACGCTGGTAACCAGCAATTTTCTGTTACCCACAACATTTTCTACTCTTCCGACAAGAAATTTCCATTTTATGTGTCACACAGATTTTGTTGTCTGCAAATGCTTTCAATTTGGACAAGTCTACAATTATATCATTAATTTTGGTAAAGTGTTAAAGGCAATAATGTGAAAAGTCAATGACACTTTTATTTTTTAAATAGATTGTATTATAATTACCTTTGCTATATATTACATTATTACATTAATTGATCACCTTCATTCATTATTAAATTCATAACAGCTTATAAACTAATAACTGTGAGGAACTGTGGGAAAAGGAGATTAAATGCATCTGCATGATGCATACTTCATTAATTAGTCATGTTATTAAAATTGCTTAACTCTTTACCAAACGACAAAATTTTTAGACTGGTCCAAATCGAAAGCATTTGCAGAATGACAAAATAAAAGTGACTAAAAATTTGGAATTTGTTTTGTGAAGGGTAGAAAATGTTTTGGGAAAAGGAGAAAATGCTGGTTACCAACATTTTCTCCTTTTCCCACAATGTTTTCAAAAGGCTTCTTTCTCAGGGTCCTCAAAAGTAGGGATTGTGTGGTAATGGGTTAAGAAATTATCTTCTTCCTATTGTGGTTTATTGTTCAATAAACCACAGTTGTGAGTTATGAGGCACAATAAGTAATCCACGAGGGCAATAGCCCTTGTGGATTATTTATTGTGCCTCATAACTCATTATTTTTATTCTAACATGGCCAATTCTTAACGAAAGGAAAACAAATTCAAACTGAGAGTAAAAACGCAGATGAAGATTATGTACCATTGAATAACCCACTCAATGAATGACGTCACTCGATATAGAATGATGCCACTCTACATGGATTGTCGCAGATTTTACTACGCTTTACTTGCACTGTGTGTACAGAGCTGAATTCACGTGTCATGTTAGAATATATGTTAACTTGCTCAGTATAATGCATCATAGAGATTCACATAACCTGTTTTGTCCCAAAGCACTGCTTATATATTTGGACAAGCCACTGGAAGCTTCCTGACAGACAGAACCATAACATGAGGAGCCTTTAATCAGCCAATCAAAATGAAAGTCTTGTAATCAGTTTTTAGCACAGTTCACAGGGTCATTTCTCTATGTAGAATAATGACACCGGGTCATTCCTCTACATAGTGATACGACTTCTGGGGTCATTTAAGCTGAAAATCAAGTCTGCGAATTGTGGCATTGGACAAAATCATGTCCTTTTATTTACATGTAGATCAAAATCTAGTGAGATACAGTGGCTGAAGATTTCTTGAAATTGCAAGAACTTTGCCCTTACTTACAAATTTAAAAAGATAATTTCATCATTTAGGGAATCTTAATGTTTACCCACATGTTGAAAGTTCAATGTTGGTAACCGTCATGTACTGTTTACAGAATGACCAAACCACTACATGTTTGCTATTAGGCATTGTCTTAAATTTTCACATTATCACCAAAAACAAACCGATGGGTAAGTGCAAGACTTATGTAAGTGCATATATATGGTATATGCACTTACAATTGTCTTGCACTTAGCAATCAAATTACTGTAATATCCAATTATTTGGCCTAATCTTACATTAACATCAAATACAAAGGTACATAAATTGACTGCTGCATCCTACGGCCAAAAATTGTCCAAATTTGTGCATTAAAAAAAAAGATAAGGTGAAATAATGTGGAAACAGAAAGCAAAGATTAACTGTTTACCATACAATCCCGACTTTAAACTTTAAACGACCCTGAGTAAGGAGCCTTTTGAAAACATTGTAGGAAAAGGAGAAAATGCTGGTAAGTAACCAGCATTTTCTCCTATTCCTACAATGTTTTCTACCCTTCCCAAGACAAATTTCAATTTTTTAGCCATACTTAGCTTGTCGTCTGCTAATCCTTTCACTTTGGACTGGTCTACAATTTTGTCGTTTGGTAAAGAGTTAGTCTTATTGGTATGCAATGGAAAGCAAATGAATTCTACCTTCCTGCTGATTTTATGAGTAATAAATGCGCATATGTGAATATGTAACTTTCTATATGAGAATTATGTAACTTTCATAAATCAATGAAAAATTGGAACCCATTTTCCCATATACTTAAAAACCAGTATATACAAATAATGTTTATGCCAGTCAAATTATATTTCAAAAAAACCCTCAAAACTCTAAATGAATTCACCCTTTACCAAACTATCCCTGGTTTAACAACCTCAAGGAAAAAGGCCTTTGAAAACACTGGGCAAAAAAGGGGAAAATGCTGGAAACCAAGATTTTCTCCTCTATCTGCTGTGTTTTTAAACTTCTCACAGACAATTCTATCATTAAACAACATTTATCTTTCATAGATTGAAAACTGGCTTTAATTCTCTGTTTCTCTCTTTCAAATTCAATTATGGCTAAGAACTTAGAGCACAACAAGAGGACCACATGGACCTGAAGCTGCTCACCTGAGTCTTTTGACTAAACATGACCCATTTCCAATATTTCCAATAACATCTAACACCATATAGCAAACTTTTAAACAAACCTTCAAAAGAAGTGGAGTGACAATGTGCGCAAGATTTTGTTTAGAATTTGTCTCGGTGACTTTTTGATTGTAAAGCATGGCCCACTTTTTACATCTGTTGTAGAGACAAACATCCTGACCACCTTACATGAGCATTGGACGGAAAGTATGGCCTCTAAAGTGTCCAAGGTTTGACCCAGAAACCTACGGTTTGATCCAATGTGATCCATTTTCAGAACCGACCCAAAAACCATCAACCCAAACATTCTGACAAACTTTCACGAGGACCGGCCTATAGAGTGTACACATGGTTTTTGTAAGTTTTTACCCACATTACCAATTTTCAAACCTACTCAAGATATCAAGACAAACATTCTAACCATCTTTTTAGAGTATTGGACACAACAAGTGGCAGTTTGTACAAAATGTTTTTCTTCAATTTGACCAAACTAGTTCTTGACCCTACTTAACCCATTCTCAAAGTAATTTGAAATATTATCAACAAAAAACATTTTGTTGAAGTTTTATCAGTATTGGACTGAAAGCGCTTATAAGATTATGTGCTTATGTAACCCAGTTATCGACAAGACATGACCCATTTTTATTCTCATCCGAGATATTATCAAGACAATCATTCTAAGCTTGATAAGTATTGGACTGAAAATGAGGTCTATAGAGTGTATGCTACATTCTTGCTCGATTTGACCTAGTGACCTATTTTTTAACCTAGGATACCATTCAGGTAAAACATTCTGACCAATTAATATCTATAATGTACTGAAAAATGTGGCCTCTATAGAGTACACAATTTTTTAAATAAGATTTCACCTAGTAACCTAATTTTTTATCTGACATGACCCATTTTGAAACTTGTCCAAGATATCAAAACAAACATTCTGACCAGGTTTCATAAGCATCTAACTGAAAATGTGGCCTCTAGAGGGTACAAAAGGCAAAAGCTGAAGATGGCTGATGGACACAGCACAGTCACAAAAGATCAACTTGAGCTTGTCGTCTCTTTTCATGGTTAAGAAAGTGCATTCAAAGAATCGTCTATTGAATGCCTTGATAGTTATTGTTGAAGCCTGGTTTTTTGGGGCTTCAGCCTGGATATGTGCCTATCTTGGGAAAATGGGTTTACAGCAGAAACAACATGAGTATAAGCTATGATGTTTTGCCCTAACAACCATGATACAAACAGTGCATCTCATCACAAACTGATAAACCACTATGTTAGACAAATAAAGCTAGTTCAGATGGCAAAGATTCATTTTTAACCATTTACCAAAGAGTCTCACGTCTTTCAAACCTTTAACCCTTTACCAAACAATCCCTTGTTTTTACAACCCTGATATGGAAGCTTTTTGAAAACTTTGTGGGAAAAGGAGAAAATGCTGGTGACCACAATGTTTTCAAAAAGCTTCTTTCCCAGGGTCTTTTAAAGTTGGGATTGTGTGGTAAAGTGTGAAGTCTTTACCACACAATCCTGAGTTTTTATGACCCTGAAAGAGAAGGCTTTTATGCTGGTAACCAGCATTTTCTCCATTTCCCACAATGTTTTCTATCCCATCAAAGAATGATTGCTCTTTTTGAGCCGCATTGAAATTGTCGTCTGCAAATACTTTCAATTTCTTGTCGTCTGGTAAAGGGTTAAATATTAAAGTAATTTACTTAGGCTAGCTGTTACCTATCAAAAGGGGAACCTATACTGAATAGGCATGTAAGCCTAAACATATCTTTGAAACATTCAAGTTGGTCAAACCTAAAATCTAGCCGTAAAGAGTTCAGTAATATATCGGGTACAAGTTGGGATATATTTGAAGTGTCTTTCATGGTGGCTGTTCAGTTGTGAATGACAATGAATGGATAATTTTATATATACATATCACATTGACACGATAGTAATAAAATATACTAATACAATGATACTAAGATGTGTGTATAAAAATTGTAACAGAAGATATACAGCAACAAGGTATAAAAAAAAAAAACAACAAAAAAGCCTCTGCCGTTAAGATAGCTCTCTTATTTTTTTTCTATAAATACTCCGCTTTTAAGTCTTTACTAATAAAGGAAATTGTTGCCTTGTGAAAACTGTGAGCATTTGGAGATGGCAAAAGATTAGAAAACTAAAAGGCAAGCAAAACAAAATACCGGTTTCCAGTTTTCTCTTCTTGTACTCATTTATTAACCCTTTACCCCCATAAGGCTTTTCTATGGTATCTCTAACTGACCCTAAATAATAGCAAGGATGAAGCTGTTTCTTATGTGTATATGACACCTTTTGATAGCATAGAAAACATTGTGACGAAAGGTGAAATTGCTCGTGACGAGCAATTTCACCTTTTGCCACAATGTTTTGCAAAGGCTCCAACAAGCAATACGTAGAAATGAGTATCTATGGAGTAAAGGGTTAAGGTAAAAGACTGTTTGGTAAAGTATCGGGATTTCCATTCACTTTTACACAGGATTTCAAAAAATACTTAACAACTCTTTATCAGAAAACACAGTTTTAAACCAGCTCAAATCAAAAGCATCTGCAGATATATCTTAATTTCACAATGATTTCTTTTTTCCTGTCGTTTCATGGAAGCATTAAGTACTAAATAGAACAACTGGCAGTGTTCTCCAAACCACTTGAAAAAGCAGGGATCATTTTCAAAAACAACAGGACATAGTTGGTTTACCTGCTTTTCTTTAGCATACATTCTAGTTTGATTTTTTTGTCACAAAAACATACAAATAATCAGGAAAAAAATTTAGGAGTTTACATAGGGGATAATTAACTGGTTGTGTTGACGGACAAGTTTTTAAACCTTTCCCAAACAAGGCCTGGTTTTTACGTGTCTGCAGTAAAAGTCTTTTAAAAACACTGTGGGAATAGGAGAAATTGCTCATTAACGAGCAATTCCTCCTTTTCCCACAGTGTTTTCTACCCTTTTTGAGAACTTCCTGCCATTTTTTCAAAATCTAAAATTGTCGTCTGCAAACCCTTTCAGTTTGGAAGAGTCCAGAATTTGTTTTATTTTGGAAAAGTGTTAATAACCATACTAAACCCAATTTGAGTGACAGATTTTTTATCCCACACACAACCAGCTGATTTGTCTATTTATTAATTTCTAATTCACCTAATTTCATCATAATAATTATCAAGAATGGTACTAAGTGAGCAATAACATAAAATAGTTGTTCTAGCAAACATTCTAAATCTATATCATCACTAGTTATGATATCATCATCTTCGCGACCCAAGTTTACGATCACTATGTGGATCTTACCTTGGCGAATCGAGCTAGATTTTTATGTTCACCCGATACCCTTTTTCATTGGATGCAGCAAGCTCTTGCTGCAACGAATGAAATGGCTCATAGCATTTCATCTTTGATAAAACTAGAACAAGGTCTCTACCTTTCGAATAAAAGGTAACACATGGAAACCCACGTGGATGTCTGCTTATCGCTTCACGTGTATTCATAAGTGGTTTGTAAAACAATATTTCATTTGCTTTTAGAAACATGATGTAAAGGGGAGTAATAACCAGCATCTAATAGAGGGCACATCGCAGAAATCTCGAAATCAGGCTCAGTCAGCCAAGGTATGATCCACGTAGTGATCGTAAACTTGGCTCACGAAGATGTGTTATCATAAGTATCATCAGTATTGGTGTTATTCACTGTCTAATCCAAGTTCCAAGTTATTCACTGAAAGGAATATAAACAAGAGGGCCATGATGGCCCTGAAATTGCTCACCTGAGTCTGTTGACCAAACATGAACCATTTTCAATATAGTTTCCCAGTGACCCATTTTTTCAATCAAACATTACCCATTATCATGAGATATCAGTAAGACAAACAATCTGACTAAGTTTCATGAGTACCTCTACAGCGCACAAAAGGTTTATCTAAGATTTGACCAAGTGACCTAGTTCTGGACCCGACAATTACCCATTATCAAACTCTTTTGAGACATCACCAAAACAAACATTCTGACATGTTTGAAGAGTATCAGGCAGAAAATGTGGCCTCTAGAGTGTACACAAGTCTTTTTTTTTAATATTTGAGCCAGTGACCTAGTTTTTGACTCCACATGACCCATTTCCAAACTCATTCTAGGTATCACCAAGATCAATATTATGAACAAGTTTCAGGTGTATCAGACTGAAAATGTGTCCTCCAGAGTATACACAAGGTTTTTGTAACATTTGATCTATTGACCTAGTTTTTTTACCCAACATGACCCATTTTCAAACTCATCCAAGATATTATCAAGGCAAACATTCTGACCAACTTTCAAGAGTGTTGGACTGAAAATGTGGCATCCAGAGCGTATACAAGGTTTTTGTAAGATTTGACCTGGTAACCTACTTTTAGACCCAACATGACCCATTTTCAAACTTGTCTGAGATATCATCAAGACAAACATTCTGACCAGCTTTCAAGAGTTTTGGACTGAAAATGTGGCCTCTAGAGCATACAAAGGGTTTTCTAGCATTTGACCTGGTGACCTAGTTTATGACCCCACATGACCCACTTTCAAACTCATCAAAGATATCATCAAGACAGACATTCTGTTCAACTTTCAAGAGTTTTGGACTGAAAATGTTGCCTCTAGAGCATACACAAGGTTTTTCTAAGATTTGACCTAGTGACCTAGTTGTTGATCCAACATGACCCATTTTCAAACTTGTCCGAGATATTATTGAAGCAAATATTCTGACCGAGTTTCATGAGTATTGGACTGAAAATGTGGCCTCTAGAGCGTACACAAGGTTTTTCTAAGACTTGACCTAGTGACATAGTTTTTGACCCGACATGACCCATTTTCTAACTTGTCTAGTGATATCGAGGCAAACATTCTGACCAAGTTTCATGAGTATGGGACTGAAAATGTAGCCTCTAGAGTGTACACAAGGTTTTTCTAAGATTTGACCTAGTGAACTAGTTTTTGACCTGACATGAGCCATTTTCAAACTCATCCGAGATTTCATCCAGGAAAACATTCTGACTATCTTTCATGAGTATCGGACTGAAGAGCCTCTAGAGCGTAAACAAAGTTTTTCTAAGATTTGATCTAGTTTTTGACCCGACATGACCCAATTTCAAACTCGTCCGAGATTTCATTGAGACAAACATTCTGACCAAATTTCATGAGTATCGGACAAAAAATGTGGCCTCTAGAGCATACACAAGGTAAAATGTTGACAACGGACAACGGACACAGCACTATCACAATAGCTAACTGTTAGCACTTTGTGCTCAGGTGAGCTAAAAATAGTTACAAACAAAATGTGATCAAAAAATGCAATGGATACATTTGAATTTCTTCAATGATTTCTCTGTCAAACAAATCCAATACTTTTGAAAAGCAATTCAACAAAAAGTCTTTTCTTCATGGCATTCTTAAGAATAAGGTATTATTAACTCTTTACCCAAAAATCCCTGGTTTTTACAACCCATAGATAGAAGCCTTTTGAAAACATTGTGGGAAAAGGAGAAAATGCTGGTAACCAGCATTTTCTCCTTTTCCCACAATGTTTTCAATCACTTCCAAATCAAATTTCAATGTTTGATTCACATTTATTTGGTCACCTGCAAATGCTTTCAATTTGGACTAGTCCAAAATTGTCGTTTGGGAAAGACTTAACCCATTACCAAACGACAAATTGAAAGCAATTGCAGATGACAAAATAAAAGTGACTGAAAATTTGAAATTTGCTTTGTGATGGTAGAAAACATTGTGGGAAAAGGAGAAAATGCTGGTGACCAGCATTTTCTCCTTTTCCCACACAATGTTTTCTAAAGCCTTCTATCTCAAGGGCATTAAAAGTAGGGATTGTGTGGTAATGGGTTAAGGTATTTGTTTGGTACAAAGATTTTACAAGGAGGTGCTCTACAGTCATCCCTTAAACCTCACCACGAAAGCATTGACAGAAGGAAATTGAATATGGCTTAGTTGATACGATTATTTTTTTCAACAAGGACAGGAACCTTTTCAGGGAAAAACAAAAAAACCTACTTACAAGCATTTTCTTGTCAAAAAGTAATTTCTATAAGTAAATTATTGTATGAGTTTATTTAGTAAAAGAGAAATACAAATGCCTACAAAAGATTTTTGTCTTTGATACTTTTCAACTTTTTTGTTTAAGCCAAAAATTTAATCACAAAAAACTCCAGTGTTCACTAACATCTCACAGACAAATAGCAGGACAGTTTTGAGCTAACAGGTATGCATTCTTTTTTTGCCAACAATATTTGTTTTCATAATGTAAAAAGCATTCCTATAGATGTGTTGCTAAACATGTTAAGCAAGGTTTATATTATAATACAAATTAGATTAGATAAAAGAATGTAAGATGCACAGGGCAGTTATTGTGGTGATTTTTGGGGTTACAGTGTTTCAGGCATGCTCACAAAATAACATGGAACTATCAACAAAAGGTGTATCTGTATGTGGTGTAGATCAAGGTAAGATGGCACAGACCTGGATCAGGAGTCTTATTTCACATTGCCTAATATATTTTGAGATATTCAAGCCAAATAGACTTGAAAATAAACTGCATTATACTGGTTTACTGTATTTTAACACAAAAACACTATGTTCTGGTGTTCCTTGTGTACCCCTATTGATTTCCCTTAGGTTTACCATCACATAAAAGTGCAGAACAAAGTATCAGCATAATTACGTGGGAAGAAATCCGAATTATACAATACCATTTTTTTTTTTAATATTTTCTTTGTTACCATGGTATTACTTCAAAAGTTGTGTATGCAATCTTACAAGGAAAGTCATAGGTGTTACAATACATTTTCTTTTTACATGGCAAAATACAAAATGCAGTAACTATCTATCTATCATTACATTTTAATCCAGTTTAACTCATTACCAAATGACAATATGTTAGGCTTGTCCAAATCGAAAGCATTTGCAGACAACAAAATAAAAGTGCCTGAAAATTTTAAATTTGTTTTGTGAAGAGTAGAAAACATTGTTGGAAAAGGAGAAAATGCTGGTTACCAGCATTTTCTCCTTTTCCAGCAATGTTTTCTGAAGGCTTTTTTCTCAGGGTCGTCAAAAGTAGGAATTGCGTGGTAATGGGTTAAGCATTGTTATCTCTTAAGATTTGCTGCCCAAATGTGTAACCATGAAACATTTATTTTTCTTTGCTTCCATGGTATCAGGTCTGTGTCATACAGTATCTTCTTTTTCCGTCCTAACATTAAATCACAGGGGCATTATATCTCATCAAAACACAGTGTTAATTTCCTTTGCAACACTCTAGCATAAAGGTGAAATGTGCTTCAAATATAACTAGAATCATTATGTGATACCTATGCTGACCAATTTCAAAAAGGAAACATGTTCAAACTACCATTCATTAGGCCAAAAAATCTCTCTCTCAGAAATAGTTATGTAAATCTTAAATGCTTGTGGGAATACACCTGAAAATATTTCATTGAACATCTTCAGTTTGCAGAGAATTGAAGAACAATAATGATATACAATGACAGAAAAACTAGAAGTTTGCAATTCAAGATACTAATCTGCATACCTACAAACACATGAAAGGGCAAAATGATTCCAGTACTCAGCCTAAATTATTTATTCTGGACATATAATCAACATTTTTGAGTTGATAAAACAACATATTCACACAGGATAGTATCCAACATCCAGAAAATCAAAATTAATGGACTTTGTCAGACATTTTTGCCATTTCAAAAAGAATATAATATCTTGTAAAGCAAGCTCTGTTACCAATAAAACAAAATCCATAATTTTAACGAAGAATGCAAAAACAATTGCCAAGTCAAGTTAGAACAGATAATTTGGGTCCACAATTGTTTGGTCTGACAGTCTCTTTTTTTAAATTCCTAGGAGCAATAAAAATTATGAGTGTCAAGAAATATTTGGTCTGCCAGTCTCTTTATCAGGTTTCTAAGGGCAATACAAGTATCAAGAAATATTTGGTCTACCAATCTCTTTATAAGGTTTCTAAGGGCAATACGAGTATCAAGAAATATGGTCCGACAGTCTCTTTATTAGGTTCCCTAGAGCAGTACAAGTGTCAAGAAATATTTGGTCTTACAGTCTCTTTATCAGGTTCCTATTGGCAATACATGTACCAGTATAAAAAAAAATATGGTCTGACGGTCTCTTTATTAGGTTTCCTAAAGCAATACGAGTGTCAAGAAATATTTGATCAGCCAGTCCCTTTACCACATTCCCAAGGACAATATGAGTGTCAGAAAATATTTGGTCTGCTAGTCTCTTTATCAGCTTCCAAAGGGCAATATGAATATTAGGAAATGCTTCCTTAACGACTTATTCTTAACCTGCCAAAAGCAGAATAAACAAAAAGCCAAATGAGAGACTATTAGAAGCTATTTCAAGACTGGTACAATCAAGAATACCTCAGCAAAGAAGACAGGGTAGATCATTCTGATCTTGATCTACATTGGCTACAAAAATACTAAAGGCTGTGAAAGTGCTGTAAGGATTTATTCCAATCCTAGCATCAAAGGAAATTAGTGTTAACCAAAACAGGCCTCTTCTTTAATAAGGGACATAGGCTCTTGCAGGCTCTCTAAGATCAAATACAAAGAAAATCTAAAAATGAATTAAGTTGTCCTAAGTCTGAAGGCCAAAACTGTAAGAGCATCAAACATACATCAAAATAATGAGAGTTGACAAGATTACTATTGATTATTCATGCCAAATGATTTTGAAATCATTCCATGCAGTGAAAAGACATGGGCTGGAACAACAGAGAAAATGGGTAAGGTTGATGCACCCAGTGTCACCTTGACCTTGAAGCTAGCAACTGATTTTTGTACATTTTCCTTTATCTTGTCATAATGATCACTATTCACAATCAATGTAAAAATCACACCATGCAAACAATGTTATTGGCTGGGTACTTGCAAACATAGCCTATGCATAAATTTAAGCAAGTAGTATCGTTCTAAGGAAGTTCTCAATCCTTTTCTCCGAAATTGTCTAAACATGAAAGTAAGTAGGGTATTCATTGGCTTAACATTTTGGTTTAAACAAGTTATGTGAATATAAAATTTAGAAAATCTGGGAGAATATGGCTATGAAAGTTCTCATACATGGTTGGTGAATACAGACCCTTGACCTTTTAGTCAGCAACAAGGCTCTTACAAATGACAATACCTTTACAAATGGCAATTTCTAATAAATAATTTAGAAATTACCATGCAGAAAGGAATTATGCCCCTAACATGATTTTATTAATACACAAACACACTCATGGAAAGGTAACCCAAACACACTCATGGAAAGTTAACCATGCACTGTATGTAATTCCACCATTTCATGATGTGACCATTAAAAGTGATCATTTTTTTTCTTCAAAATTGTCAACCATACATGATATGTTTTTTATTTTTATACTTTTTGTAAAAAATCCAAAATCTGGTAAGTTGTGCTAGCTATCAAAACAAACATGCTCTAATTTAAAACTTTACCTGTTTCACGACTCAATACAATGCAATTTAATAGATTTAACCCTACTCCAAACAATCACAACTTTTACGCACCCTGATGAAGAAGACTTTTGAAAATATTACTTTTGAAAACATTTAGGGAGAAGGAGAAAATAGTTGATAACCAACATTTTCGTCTTTTCCATCAATGTTTTCTACCCTATCAAGTACAAATATCATTATTTGACCTATGATGAATTTGTCTGCTACAAGTGCTTTCCATTTGGACCAGCCCAAGAGTTTTGGTATATGGTGAGACTTTAGCCATGATTCAGCTCAAGTGTGCCAGGTGATAATTTTTCCCATGGTTGTTATTATTTTGAAATTACTGCAAAACAAACTGCAAAAGAATCACCTAATTAATCCTAACAGTACTTAACTATTTTTGTTATCATAGATGTTCAGAGCAAGTTTGAGCACAAACGAAGAGACAAACAAATTTTACTTCTTAGCATGAGTAAAGAATTGTATCTGAAAACAGAGAGCACTTACTTTTAAGTTTAACAATATTACATGATAAACTGTAACAAACTGAAGAAAAAACTTGACTCATTTGGACAGAATGTCAATAATAAACTTAAATTCTTGTATCTTATTTAAGAGACAGCAAAGCTTCTGCACATAAACATGCAAATTAGTAAGAAAGTCAATAAAATGCATAGATAATATGAATATTCAGCATTTTCTTAAAAATATCTCAGTCAATAAATGTTTATGAGTAGTCATCCTTCTTTTTGGAAGATTTACTTTTACTCTTCTTGGCATCTTTGTCTTCCTTTGGGACCATGGGAGGCAAGCCTAAAACAGTAATTACAAAATCAAAGTGCGACATCAATGATTTACACAAGCAACTTGTTGTCCCTGATTATATCAAAATGTTTAATCATTGTGGCCCTAAAGCCTTTCCAGCACCCATGATAATACTTCCCTTGTTCACATCAATGATAGAACTATAGTTTTGATGAAAAGAAAGAGGTCATGAGATAATCTATAATGAAGCCAAGCTAAAAAGAAGAGTTTTTTGTAAGTATTACCTTGATGAAAACAATGTTCATCAAGACCCTTTAATCTATTGTCATACAAAGCTAACAGTAATGTAGAAAGCTTTTGAAAACACTTGAAGTAAAGTCTTCCCATCAAAACTCATCTAAGCTTGAAAAGAAATTGGCAAAACTAAGGACAAAATTTACAGACATTCTCATGACCACCATCAACTCAATGGGTGATTCCTTCTTAAGTATATTGTATGTGGTAATATGATAAATTAAATCAAGAGGGCCACGATGGCCCTGGATCACTCACCTGAATTTTTGAGAGGACCATAGCCATTTTCTTTTTTAGGTATTGAAACTTCCAAGCGATTTTGAAAAGGTCACCTGTAAAAGTCATTTCAAAATCTGTCACCAACCCTACAATCATCACCACAGCAATGATTTCGATGAATCAGAATTTTGCAAATTAATTTTTGGATAGATCACCACAGGACAATTTCTTGAAGTAGAGCACATCCTAAATAGTGATTAAAAACATAAGTCAAACAAGAGCACCACATGGCTGTTGTATTTCAAAAGATTAAAAGTTCACAAACAATTTTTGAAAAGGGTCACCTAAGGAACATCTCTGTGAAATTATTTCAATATCTGACTCGCTGTTCCAGAGAAGAAGAATTTCTTCTATTCTGTTTAGTGAAAGTAGCTCCCATTTACCAGAGCCATATTTCTAGACGGATAAAATTTTCGCAAACAATTTCTTAAAAGGGTAACCCAAAGAACATTCCTGGGAAATCATTTTAAATTGGACCAGCTGTTTCAGAGAAGACCAATTTTTAAGAGCAAGCAGCCCCCATTCACCATAGCCATGTCTCTTGATGGATCAAGATTTCACGAACACTTTTTGAAGTTTTTGATGGAATCAAATCCTGTGAATGATTTTCAGAGGACCTCCCAAGGAACATTCCAGCCAAGTCTTGTCCAAATTGGCCCAGAGGTTTAGGAGGAGTTGATGTTGAAAGATAATAGAGAATTGTTGACGAAGCATAATGCACAACGGACAGCGGGTGATCCTTAAAGCTCCCCGTGAGCATGTTGTGCTCAGGTGAGCCAAGAAGTTAAGACAACATGTTCAGCTTATTTGGACCAGGGCCTGTATTCACCAACCATTCTTAAGAACTGGCTTTCTCTTATTCTTCAGAATTTTCTACATGTGTAAGTAACACAACTTCTGATTGGCTAAACCATTCGGTTTAGCCAATCAGAAGTTGTGTTACTTACAAATTTGGAAAACCTTCGAGAATAAGAATATTCTCAAGAATGGTTGGTGAATACAGGCCCTGGTTTGAGGAGCCAATTCTTTAGCACTGTAATTAGGAGGGTACCGGTATGTTGTATTTCAGATACTTTTTAAAATCTGAATACATATCTTAAAAAGGTTCTTTACAGTTAGTATTTGACAAATTGTGAGCTTTCAGTACATAAAAGTACACTAGTCATGATCCAGTGTACTTTTTTGCCATGAGCATGAAATAAATGTGTTATCACATAAATGACTAAATTTTCTTCAATCTCTGCAAATGAGATGATTTACCCTTGTAATGCTTAAGATAATCTGATCAGGTTTTATTGACCAAGAGTATCAATATCACAAAATTCCATTCTGGTCATAAATCTACACTGTTACATCTCTTGGCAGATACTCTTTACAAATAAGCCTTCATACGGCAATACTTGGGCACTTCTTCTTTAAAACAGACATACATAAGGCAGTCAATGGATGTTTCAAGAATGACTAAAAACAAAAGCAAACCAGTCTGGCCATTTAGATACTGTTTAAGCATGTACCCCATGTCTTTTGAATAATTTTATGGCAATTCTGTTCTGTTTGTGACATGTTATTTGCAGAGTCAAGCACAGTCTATTGTTAAAGCTAAATAAGCCATCAAGCCATTCAAGCATAAAAGCACAGAGGACAGTTTTGCAAAAAAACAAGGGCAACACTGTGGGTGCCAAGGCTCGACTGCAGTTTCTTGATTTTCATTGAAAATTCGAAGTTGAAGAAAAAAGAACTTAACTCTGTCAAAAATACTTCGATGGTTACCTGCCCTTGTTAAATAGGTTTAGATATTAATGACTTTTAAAAGTTTGTAGAAAAAATAGCGACAGGAATAACAGATTTTTTACCCAACAATGCCTGGTTTTCACGACACTGAGAAAGAAGATAACCAGCATTTTCTCCTTTTCCCTCAATGTCATCTACCAATCAGAGATCCTAAGTTCATTTGTACCCATTCCAAATATTTTGTGAGTGGATGCTCCCAGTACTTACAGTACTTTGATTTATCGTTGGACTGTATGGTTTGAATGATCTCTGGTGATCTAGCAGTGTATACCATATACAAACAATCATGCAGTCAATACTTTTTCCTTTGAAACAAGATTATCTGAATATTTTTCAGTATATAACTCAACAAGCAGCAGAAGTGGCTGCAACTGTGCTTAACCTAAATAATAGGTTTTTCCGAAACTTTGAAAAGGTCATTATGCTACATACAACTTTTTCTTCTAAAGCCCTAAATCCTGTGCTTCTGGACAAGAAGATATTTCATATTTTCCTCTTTTAATGTAAATATTGAATATATGATCTATGGTAAACTTGGAGTAAAACCAAGTAAACAGTAAAAGGCTAACCATGGGTCATTGTTTGAACAAACTTTGTCCTATTCCTGGTACCAATAATCAAATCTGAGGTTTACGGTTTTCCCTGACGCACGCTTTTGTGCTTTATGATGCATTGATTCATTGTGGACATGCAAATACTGAAGAGTCACTAACGATCATATATACTACCAACACTGTTTACATCACAAGAAGATAAAAAAATCTGAAGTCAAAGAGAAAATGTGACACAACACTGGACTGTGTATCGATTTTACTTTGAACGGATCAAAACTAAACCAGTCATTCTCTAATGAAAACAATATGGCTCTGGCAAGATCGATGTCATTTCTGCTGTCTGTAAGGAAGAACAGACCATCAACAAAGATTACACAATGCCTGGTAAGTCCACACAGAAACACATTTCAAGGACTCGAGGGTTTACTATAAATTATAATATAGCTAAAGAAAAACCCTTCTTTATTAGTTGAAAACAGCAGCATGAATGCGACCTGTGTGTTGAAATACAGGAATAGGCAGTTTAATTGGTGAAAATAGTTTATTTTCTGCCAAAATGGATATTCTCTACCAAGCAAAGCCATAGAGGCTTTCCAAGCCGGAGAACATGGTGAAAATAGTTTTTTTTCTGCCAAAATGGATATTCTCTACCAAGCAAAGCCATAGAGGCTTTCCAAGCTGGAGAACAACAAGCTATTCTCACAAATTAAACACTGGATTCCCAAGTAAAAATATCACAAAACAACCTTTTCCATCAGACAGAGGCTGCACAAAATTCGAAATTCAACCCTTGCGTATTATCAAAACACTTGACGTGTTCTTCATGATACCCTTCAAAGATTACAATTACTTAGAAATATGATAATTTGTCTGAAGCTAGAGCATACTTGCAAGTTAAAAACAGGCAAAAATAAAGCATACTCCAGATGAAATATACTGTTTATGAAAAAGATGCCATCTAAGCTGCAAGCTCCCTCTATATAGAGACTCTCTGGTTTATTATGTATCTATCCCCACGTAATAATAGATATGTAGGGAATACAAAGGTGTATAGTGAATACAAAACACGAAAAAGACATAGTTTCACAATTAGCTTCTGCCCAAGCTAATTACATTTTGATGTGACCCCCACAAGTTCCAAAATGACCCCCATCATTTTTGACTAGGGGGTAATAATGACCCCCTATTTTTATTGGCATGGGAAAACCGTGATGTTCAATGTCCTTACTATGACTTCCAATTTTGGAGATTTTTTTTTGTTTTTCTCCCCCTCCAAATGTAGTAATAGTGGCCACATGGGTCAATGATCAGAATAATTAGAACTGGAGTTCATTCCCATGTCTAAGGAAGTCTGTATATATAATTGAAACCAAATCTGTTTACCAATTAACAAAATTTTGACCTGTATAAAAAGAGTTAAGCAGACACATGTCAGATATGGTTTAAACAAGATGTCTGTTTGTAAAACAGTCATGCCCCCCTTACTGCCACATTGATACCAGAAGTGGCACAGCTCATAAACAGATATCAAAATGCGCGTTCGACTTCCATTTTTTTCCAAGTCGACTTTGATGCTTACTACATCCCCGATTATACACAAATAAAATGTTAGAGCCACAATTTGAGCCATATATGATCATTTTTGAGACTTTTTTTAGCAAATGGCTCAAGTGGCGAGCCGCAGCGAGGGCCCTGAATCATCTGGTGGTCACTCTGACCTTGACCTTTCACGGACTAATCTTAATATCAATAGGGATCATTTACATTCCAAGATGAATATCTGTACAGAATTTGAAGTACCTAAGTCAATTCTTCGCGCAGTTATCATCTGGACAAAGTTTGGTTTATATATCATTAAGTTGAAGGCCACTGTGACCTTGACCTTTGATGGATTAATCTTGAAATCAATAGGGTTTATTTCCACTGCATGACAAATGTCTGTGCCAAATTTGACAAACTTGGGTCAATTCTTGTGTCTAGTTACCATCCGGACAAGGTTTGGTCTATACATCAACATGTTGACTGTCACTGTGACCTTGACTTTTGATGGATTAATCTCAAAATCGTTAAGGATCATTCACACTCTGAGACAAATGTCTGTTTTTGATGAACCTAGGTTATTTCTGTGTCCACTTATCATCTGGACAAGAGTTCTGTGTATGAACATGTTGAGGGTCACTCTAGCCTTGACATTTGATCCATTGACCTCAAAATCAATAGGGATCATCTACACTCCAAGACAAATGTCAGTGCCAAATTTGACAAACTTAGGTCAATAATTATATTATGTGTCTAGTTATCGTCCGGACAGGGTTTGGTCTATATATCAACATGTTGACGGTCACTGTGACCTTGACCTTTGATGAATTAATCTCAAAATCAATAGGAAACATTTACACTCCAAGATAAATGTCTATACAGAATTTGAAGAACTTGGGACAATTCTGTGTCTAGTTATCATGTGGACAATGTTTGGTCTACATATCATTAAGTTGAAGGCCACTGTGACCTTGACCTTTGATAAATCTCAAAATCAATAAAGATCATCTACACTCCAAGACAAATAAATGTCTGTGTTAAGTTGGAAGAACCTAGGATAATCCTGTGTCTAGTTATTATCCAGACAAGGTTTGGTCTATATATCAACATGTTGACAGTCACAGTGACCTTGACATTTGACAATAGACCTCAAAATCAATAGGAATATCTACACTCTGAGACGTTATGTCTGTGCCACATATGATGAACCTAGGTCAATTCTGTGTCTAGTTATCATCCGGACAAGGTAAGATCTACCGACTGACCAACTGACCAACATTAGCAAAGCGATATACCCCCTTCGTTGAAGAGGGGCATAATGATCAAATCCTTTTTGAAAAGGTAGAAATGTTGTTGGAAAAGGAGAAAATGCTGAATACCATTATTTCTACTGTCCCGCAATATTTTCAAATCCCTCTTTATGTGGTTCATTTACATGCAGGATTGTTTATAGGGGTAAACTAGCTGAAACATTTGTGATGAGCTTTCTCCATCAGGTAACCTTCACCACACAATCCCCAGTTTTAATGATCCTGAGAAAGAAAGCATTAAAAAACATTGTGGGAAGGAGAGAAAATTCTGAAAACAATCAATTTCTCCTTTTCCCACAACATTTTCTGCCTTCTTCAAACCAGAAATCATAATTTTTAAGCCAATATCTGTCCTCTGTAAATGCTTTCAAATTGGCCCAGTCTAGAATTTTGTCATTACGTAAAGAATTTCCAGTCTTCAGCAGATACAAAAAGAACTATTTAGACATCACAAAAGCTCACTTAAGTATGTTGTGCTGGTGTGATCAAATGTACACTACAAGTTGTTTTCAAAACTCATTAGCATCAACCCTTTAACCCATAAGGCATTTCCATGGCATCTCTAATTGAACCTAAATAACAGCAAGAATGAAGTCATTTCTTATGTGTAAATGACACCTTTTGATAGCATAGAAAACATTGTGACAAAAGGTGAAATTGCTCGTCACGAGCAATTTCACCTTTTGCCACAATGTTTTCCAAAGGCTCCTACAAGCAAATATCTATGGAGTAAAGGGTTAAATAAAAACAATGCCATGCACATCCCCAAACATCTACATTCACATTTTTGAGTATTTGGCAATTATATGTTAATAGTATCAATTTCTACAATCACATATTGGTTGCATGCTCACCGATTAGGATCTCGTAATTTCTATAACTTTCATATTTCTAGTGGAAGGCTTTCAAGATTTCTATAAAGAGTAAAACTAGCAGATGTTTACATCAGGAACTCTAGAACAAAGGCAGCCAACTGTACTTTGTATGCACAGTGGACACAGTTTCTACTCATTGGAGCTGCATTCCAAAAAGATATTCATTTTGATTATTAATGATCCTTTAACTATGCTATAGCCATATTTCTTTGGGAAAATTAACTCGGGTTGTCAAAACACTGACCTCTGAAAGCAAAGTAAATATAGGACAGAGCAAAGAATAATTTCCCGAACTAAAACATTATGAAGCATTTTTATCTTATGCCTTATTCCATTACACAAACAGCAACAGTCTTTGTATTAGTGCATTGTTATATAGTTAATGAAACAAGAAAATGGGCTTTATGGCTTTCGATTCCCTTTGACTTTTTTCCCCACTG
Organism: Tridacna crocea; assembly: GCA_943736015.1. Lineage (NCBI taxonomy): Eukaryota > Metazoa > Mollusca > Bivalvia > Cardiida > Cardiidae > Tridacna > Tridacna crocea. Next base: position 43,756,013 of record OX031067.1, read on the forward strand.
ACTAAAATGCATTCTCAATGCAAATAAAGGTAAGTTTTGGTCATAATTTCATATCAATTGGTAAAAAGTGTTAATCTTACATAAGAGAATCCAAGGCTACCGAACGACAAAATTTTAGACAGGTCCAAATTGAAAGCACTTGTGGACAACAAAATAAACGTAACTAACAAATTGAAATTTGTTTCCAACTAAGAAGAAAATATTGTAGGAAAAGGAGAAAAGGCTGTTTATCAGCCTTTTCTCTTTTTTTCCACAATGTTTTCAAAAAGCTATCTCAGGGTTGTAAAAACCAGGGATTATTTAATAAAGAGTTAAACCTCTGCATGTTGACAAAATTTTACACAAGTCACCTACCTCACTGATAGCACTTTAAGAAAAAAGTAAGCAGTGAAATAATAAAATAGTAGTGCCTGTAAAAAGGTAGAAAGCATTGTTAGACAAGGAGAAATTCTGGTAACCAGCATTTTCTCTCATACCCACAATGTTTTCTAAAGCTATATTCTTCAGAGTTGTAAAAATCTTGGATTGTCTAGTTACAGATAAAGCATTTTCATTCATTCAAAAAAAAATTTATAATATTAGGATAGACTAAAATGGCATGATACTATCAAAAGCTGAACTTGTCTTCTTTGTAGGACTAGTTAATTTGTAGAAATTCTTGAAATCTGAGCCAAGACTGTCAGGAGTAAGTGGTGGAGAAGTTTTACTTTGACGTACATCTACAATAATCAAATCATATAAAAACACTTTTGAGGTGTACTTTGGAATACAGTAGCCTTATAGCACCAAACTTTTCTTAAAACTACAAGAGTATAGCATAAACCTTTCAAAAATAGCAATAGCCTAGTTTCATAACAAGAGGGGCCATGATTGGCCTGTATTGCTCCACTGCTTTTTAATCAGTGTGACATTAATGGGCATCAAGAGACATAAAACCATAAGAAGTCTGTATGTCAAAAAAAATTGTAGAGAAAATAGGCCTTGTCCCAAAAAGTAATATCTCTTTTACCTTGTAAATTGATGTCAGTGAGTTTATGGAAGTCTAATAAAGTATATCATTCATTCTAAAAATCGGAACAAAAATGCTGTCACAGAATGCACTCAAGACATAGGGCAATGACATCAGCTCACTGGCTTTTGGCTAGTTGAGCTAAATGAGGTAACAAAATTATGAATACAAAGTGTTTGCATATTTCAACAACAAGAAAACCGAACTCAGTCCTCAGCTGTTGCCCTTCCCTAAAATGACAACTAAGATAGAAATTGCAGAGAAAAACCATACTCTTTTAAAAATCTTTTAAATGATAAATGACTTAGTGTTGCATAGTGTTGCCACACCTACAGTATACTTGTAGATGTGGATAATGTACTAACTGTCAAAACCCTGGAATAACAGAACATTAAAAAACATTAGTTGGTATATTTATGCACCAATTAGTCATTCCAAACTGGGCCTGTCAACAGGAAGCAAAAAATCAGTTAGAAAGGAATAATGATATTAATAATTACAGTAATGATCAAATTGAGGTAGCTTTACAAAACTAATGCTGGGATGTTTTCACCTACATTCTTTGTCTTATCCTCCAAGATTTTCTAAAGGTAAATATCACACTTTAGTTCTGACTGGCTACACCAAATGCCTAGAGCTGAATAACAGACATTTTCAGTCAAAAAATAAGACCAAAATTAGTTGCAGTTTTAGACCTGCTTTTGTCTGTAATATTTAGCAAAGCAAACAGTGTGGATCAAAGATCAGAGTGCATCTTTATTGCAGTCTGACCTCAATCTGCACTAGCCACAAAGGCAATTACATTTTTGAAAGATCCTTAAATGGTTAAGTACTTTCTAAGAAAACATTAGTTGCAGTTTTTACTCTCTGCTGTAAATTTTTAGTTCATATATTAACAGTTCAGTGTTCTTCCAAAAAATAAAATACTAGTATAGTTAAATTGTAAAAATTCCCTATTTACTTAATTTAAGCCAAATATGACCAATTTTTTAAATATTTTATCAAAATAATTATAGTCATTCTTGTGGTTTCATGACAAACATTACACCACATGTCACATGCTTGAGAGCAACCTTTGCCTTTTGTATGTACATGGCTGGATAGAAAGTGGAGTCGATATACTCCACAAAGTAACAATTATACTCTTACGAGCATGAAAGTTTGCGACAAACCCAAAGCTAAAATACATACCACATCTGGCGGGATTCAGACCCATGAAGGGCAATTATACACATTTATTGAGATTTAAAAGCCCAATACCATAACCACTGGGCAAAAGAGATATATCCCCCAAATGCAGTTGTTATTATATTTATAACGGGACAAAGCCATGATGAAAGAGTGGTCTCCAGTTATACACCCCATCTTAAGGCAATCATCTATTGATGACATGAGGCCTTATTAGGCAGAAAGTCTGTTTTTGGACAACAAATGGAATAAATGGTTCAATGGCCAATTCCAGACGAGCCCCCATCTTACAAACATGGAAGTTTGCAACAAATGCAAAGCTCAAATATACACTGCATCTGGCGTGATTCGAACCAATGGCGGACAAATATCCTGGTTTTTTGAGGTAGAAAGGCCCAATACCATAACCACTAACCTGAAGAGATATTTCCCCAATCCAGTTGTTGGGTATTGTATTTACATCAAGACAGAGCCATGCATGAAGGAGTGGTCTCCTGTAACAATACCGTCATAACAATCTATGTCACTGGAACGGAACAGAGATCTACTTGAGGATGTTGGAATTTTATAATGAGACAGTGGTGGAATGATTTCAGTGACAGTGGAAATGTAAATGTTGTATGTATAATTAAGATTCAGCATTTTTGAATCCATAGCTGAAAGAAGTGGAAAGGATGATGCTGTTACAAATTGACAAGTGTGTCACTTCCTTCATTAAAACAATAAGTAGTTCAGCTTTTCTATTTTTTGGATGGTGGATATGCAAACGACCCTTATGAATACACTCTACTATTGTTCATGAATTTGACTGTATGGAATTTTCTACAGACAAGATTCATTTCGCATAACAAACTTGAAGCTTCTTTTCATTCATTGGGGGCTACAGATATTGCCAATTTATTGATTTAAACACAAGATTTCTACATTTGGCTTAAAATGAGTAAAAGAAGAACTTAAAATGCAAACCATATTGTAATTAATCTAACTTTTTTTCAAGGTTGGATAGCAGATTGTCCCTGATGGTTGAGTTGATTCTGGTCCTGGTTAAGGATCAGGCAGCCAATGGTGCAGATTCAAGATCAGACTACACATTCTGTACAGTCTAACTCTGATCTATGTCTTCAGAAAAAGCTATCCAAATTGCCACTGATAGTGACAAAGTCTATTTACAGAGATGATTCCAGTGATCAGATAACAATTTTATTCACAAATTTATGCAGCTTCAAACGAAAGGTTAAATGTCTCACTCTGAAACAATTCACAGCAAACTGGGTTAAGTGATAGCTCATAATAAAGCAACTGGAATTTAAAAACAAGAGTCATTATTACTCTGGATCACTCACCTGAGCATTTTCAACTTTGGGAGAATGATGGCACAATGGAATGAAAATTTAGCCTTTTCAATTGCAAGAAAATTCTTTCCTTGGATCTGAGAGAAAGATTTACTGTTTCATTACAAAGCATCCATTCTTGAAGTTGTACTCTGACCAATGAACAAGAACATTTAGCTGGAAATACTGCCTCAAGAGTGCACACAAGGTTTTTACATGATTTTCAATCAAGACAAGTCTTTAAACAATTCTAATTTTTCATGAGCTACATAGTAATGTGGCTTATGTCTAGTTTAAACCAAGATTTTCCTAGATTAGATATAGACTTGTATTTACCAACGGTTCTTAAGAATACTCTCTGTCTTATTCTAGATTTCAAAAATGCAAGTTTAGATTGACTGAACCAAATGGTTTAGCCAACCAGGACTTATTTTACTGTTAAATTTAGAAAATTCTCCGAGATAAAATTAAGAGTATTCAAAAGACTGGTTGAAGAATAAGGGCCCTGGTGATGACTTAATTAACCCTTTCCCAAATGACAAACTTTTGGACTAGACCAAATTGAAAGCATTTGCAGACGACAATTCAGCTCTTGCTGAAAAGATGATTTCTGTCTATGATGGGGTAGAAAACATTGTGGGAAAAGGAGAAAATGCTGGTTACCAGCATTTTCTCCTTTTCCCACAATGTTTTCGAAAGGCTACTATTCCAGACCCGTAAAAACCAGGGATTGTTTGGGAAAGGGTTAAGGTTACCCATTTTCAGACTATACCTTGATGTTATTCAGACAATCAACTTTAAAAGCAGTGGATGAAAAGTTTGAATTCTGGTGGGTACACAAAGAAAAAGTTGATGATTCTACATGGACAAAGCACAATCACAAAAGCTTGCCCTGAGCTCCTTGTTGTTTGAGCTAACAAATGACTGAAAAGTGACCAAACCTCTGAGTATCACAAAAATGTGGAGGACACGCAGTCATGATAGTCCACTTGGTTCGTATAACAACTTAACAGAAAAAATACTTGAAGAATTTAAAACTTTATTCTAATGATTTCATCATTTAAATTCAATTTTAATTTTGAAGTCTGTAAAAGGTGGAGAAAGAGCAGTAAGTAGAACAGCATATTAACAAAGAGTCAATTTGACAGCATTTACATAAAATGAGGCCAAGCACATTGAAAAACTAGGTTCACAATAACTTATCCTTACACGACACTTTATCAATTATTTCAAGAGAGCAACTTTCAAGAAACATTGCTGTAATAACAGAAAATTCGCCTAAAGAGATGTATCTTCTTTCGTTTGTTTTGGGAATGATATTATCAAATCTGTAAATCATTGATAATTTGTATAGCATCTTTTTGGTGAGGAATATTAATAAAATTGCTATTCTATTAATGGCAGAAGAATTATACTCAAATAATTCAATTGCTATGTCCTGAACAGAAATCATTGTTAAACATGTGATTAATATGTCTGTTTCTGTCGTGCTCATTGTGTACAGAAAGTAACTACTGAGTCTAAATATGAATGAAATTACAACAAAAATACACGGTTTTATTATGATTTGTTATTATTCATGGCTATTTTCCTACTGTCCATCACTCCTCTGTGGATTAGACCAAAAAGCCAAATATAACTATAGAGTGAAATAGACAAAAACATGAAACTGAAAATCATAGATTTTGAAAAATTAGATATCCGCATGGTTTTCATAACCAACTAACATTGCAAAAAAAAATATTTGAAGAAGTTATTTCATATGGTGTGCATTTGATCAAAATGTTAGTTTTTAAAGAAACCAAATGGACTATAACTGTTGTAATTAAAAAGCACCAGTTTTGGTCACCAAGTATTCACTCTCTTTCGAAGTATCTGTATAATGAAACATTGGACAGAGTGTTCTGTGCTCGAATTTATCTTTCATTCACATTAAGCGTATGTTAACTACCATTCAATTTGACATACTGGTTTTCACCTGGTTTTAAGGGCAAAAATAAAGCAAGGCATTAAGGGTATGTAGGGTGAGGGTTTGCTTGATAAACAAGGTAAAGGTTTGCTTGTCAAACAAAATTTGTCTGTGAAATTGTCCTACATACTGTAGACCTTTGTATTAGTGTCTGGTTGCAACAGTATCAAATTAATTTTGAAGAGCGGAAAAAGATCATAAAAAAAATCAATGAAAACAGCATTGTCATGGAAGTCTGAATGATTCAATGATAATATTTACTTAAACCTGAAAAAACAATGAAAGCACCGTATTAGTGAAAAATGAAAGAACAACAACGCAACTTCTTTTCCCTTTTCAAATTGTGGAAAACACTGATATAATAAATATGTTAACCCTTTACCACACAATGGTAACTTTTAATGACCCTGAAAAAGGCTTTTGAAAACATAGATGGAAAAAGGAGACAAGAGGGCCTTGATGGCCCTAGAGGCACTCACCTGAGCCTTTTGACCAAACATGACCTATTTCAAGTCTCTTTCAATATATTATGACAAAAATCCAAATAAGTTTTCATAAGACTTTGACTGAAAATTTGGCCTCTAGCATGTATAAAACTTTGTTTTAGAATTTGTCTAAGTGACCCTACTTTTCAGCCCAACATAGCAAATTTTGCAAGCTGATGCAGATATTGTCAAAGTAAAGATTCTGATCACCTTTCATGACTAATGGACATTTAAATGTAGCCTCAGGAGTGAATACCAAGTTTTTTCCAAGATTTGACCTGGCCATCTACTTTCTGACCCAATGTGACCACTTCCAATATAGTTTATCATCAAGGACAAGATTCTGACTTATTTTCATAAGTATTGGACAGAGAAGATGGCCTCTTGATTGTACACATGATGTTCTACACGAGGGGCAATCCAGAATTGGTGGTGCTAATTGGTGGTGCTGTAAATAATATACTGGTTTGAATTTTGTTTTGAAATTTGGCACAATTCAAGTTTCAAATGTATTCGATACGATGTAGAAAAATCAATGCCATCTTTCAATCACATCAGTACCTAATGGGTGACCACTGCAACAGATGTACAGTTAGGCATGGCAGGTATAAATCTATTTAGCTTTTTTATATTCAGTACGGGTTTTCTAACCTTTCTAACGCACCATTTTTGCCGCAATGTCGTGGATGTGAATGTTGACATCATATCAACCAAAAGCTTAAATTTCAATGTCATTTCTGGTTTTATGTAAACACAATGGGTTGGTTTACTTCCCTAGTGAATGTCAGCCATGATGTCAATTGAAAGTATTGAAACTCACACAGTTATAAAGTTTTGAGTGCAGCATGGATATTCACCAACAGAAACTTACAAGAGATACCCACAAAACAATTTAAATCAGAAACTGTATGTTTGTTTGGTGTTGTATCTTCATACACGGAACACTACTGGAAGACGAAAAATGGAACAGCCAAAGGAGCAGTCTTGACTGAAAATGTGGCCTCTAGAGCGTACACAAGGTTTTTCTTAAGATTCGACATGGTGTCCTAGTTTTTTTATCTAACATGTCTCATTTTCACGCTTGTCTGAAATATCATCAATAGAAACATTCTGACCAGCTTTCAAGCACACTGGATTGAAAATGTGGCCTCCAGTGATATACATGGTTTTTCTAGGATTTGACCTAGTGACCAAGTTTTTGACATGACATGACCCATTTTGGTACCTGTCTGAGATATCATCAAACATTCTGACCAAGTTTCGCAAGTTGTTAGACTTAAAGTGTGGTCTATAGACCATACAAAAGCTAAAAGTTGACAACACACAATGTAAGACATAATGGACACAGCATGATCACAAAGGCTCATCTCCAGCACTCTGTGCTCAGGTGAGCTAAAAATGCTGGTTACCTGCATTTTCTCCTTTACCCATCATGTTTTCTACCCTTTGTAAGTCAAATCTTATATATTGAGTCACATTCAATTTGTGGTCTGCAAGTGCTTTCAATTGGACAAGGCTACAATACTGTTGTCTGGAAAAGGGTTAAGAATTAATGCCTAAGTTTTTGATTCTATAACACTTTCACACCTGATGAAACCCTTAAAAGATGGGGTATTGTCAACTTCATCAGACGGCTGTATATTTTGTATTTTACTATATAGTTTGGATTTTATTTCAGTTGTTTGTTCATTATTACAAATAAGGTGGGAGTGACAACATGCAGTTGTTGCAAGCTCATTGGTCGTTTGGTGTGTAAAGGTGTGGTCTTGTGAAATATTGGCAGGATCATGACAGCTTTGCAAACTCTGATTGGTTGATCCGCTTAAGCGCTGAGAAGCACTGGAACAAGCCAAAGGTCGTCTGTCATTTAGAACTGAAATTGCCATTATTTAAAATTGAGAACTTGAAAAAAAATTCCTGAAAAAAAAAGGTACATGAATGATAATTTCAATTTCTTGTGTGGTGACAAGAGCTAGGCAAGTCTGACCTCATCTGATCAGTGATGAAGTAATATGATACCTTACCTTTAAAGTACCAAGTAAACCTGGCGAACAGACAATGGCCTTCTGGGACAAATGCTCACTAGCGCATTGGACAACAGTCCGCAGCTAAATTTCGCAGAGAGGACAATTGTTGACTGCATAGTGAAAGGGTTCAAAAATCAAACTTGATCATAGTCTTAAATATATGGGTACTGTTTGGAAAGTTTGTAGAATTTTGTTATAAATCACACTATATTCTCAGTATTACAAAGAATTTTATACCTGCTTAAACTTCAACGTCTCTTCTATAAATTCTATCAAAACCAAAACGATACTCTACATCACACGAAAGCTATGTCCATTTAAAATCAGTATGTTAGAGGTACCCTGAGCAGGCTTAAGTCAATATGATGTCGCGTAATCATCAAGCGTCGTTAACATCAAGCGATCGCTGCACTTTCTCAACATAGTCATCAGCAATATCTGTGAATTTCTTATGTCTGGTCATCCATTTGTTGCAAGTTTCAATGTACCAGTCCTCAGTTAGTGACGATACAACAATCTGAGTCTGCTATGTAGGGTCCTCTGCTGAATCGAATAGCTTTCCATGCAAACTCGCCTTCAAAAACCCGGAAATCCACAGGAGCCAAATCTGGTTTGTATGGCAGATGATCCAATACTTTAAAACCAAGTAAACTAATCTCAAGCGGTGTAGATTCTGCTCTGTGCCCTGGGGCATTATCCTGATGTAGAATTATTCTGTCCATACTACATTAACGATATCTCACCTAAGCATCTCAAAACCACCGAAGCACAACCTCACCATGCATGTTTAAACAAGGCAACACTAGCTTCCTATTAATTATGAAAAATATACGCATACAATTTTTAAACCAAAACACGCAAAAATAAAACCCCTACCTTAGAACAGTATGCAGCAGTGAGAGTCTGACCATCTGGTACTGTGTGCTTTAAGATCATCCCGTGCCGATCCATGAAGAAGATGTGCCTTCTTCGGTGAAAGTGAAATGGGGGTTTTCCAAACGGAACACATAGCTGTGGTCTCTGGATCAAAGTGGTGTAACCAGGTCTCATCTGTTGTGATGAACCTATCAAGAAAATCCTCGCCTTCAGATTCGTAGTGGTGAAGAAACTTCTGTGAACAGTGTACACGGCACTCCTTTCATTTTCCTTGAGTAATCATGGTACCAACCGAGCACTCACTTTCAACATGCCAAGTTCCTCAGTTAGTATACCATGTACTGTTGAGCAGGAAAGATTGACTTCATTCAAAATAGTTCTGACCGTGGTTCTTCTGTTGGTCTGAAGCATATCTTTACGGACTTCTTAATCAAACAAGTTAGGACTGCCGATTGACCGCTCCTGGGATCGTCATTAATAGATTCTTTTCTGCTCCTAAAATGCGAATGCCATTTGTAGACAATCATTCGCAGTGTTTCTGTTGGCGATTTATTAAGGAAACGATATAATGTTGTCGAATCATCGCCTGATGCTTCTGTGCTTTTTTGACATTGAGCAAACATATGGAAATTAAGCTTATTTCTTCAAGGACGTAATCCAAAAATAGGTCCTGCTCCGGGTACCCATGATGACGTTACAGCGACAACCCATATATCTGTTTTCTATGTTCGATTTTCTATTATTTTTTTTAAAAATTGCTTAGAGATAAGTCAAGGTTCATGCACTTGAAATTTCATGTATATTTGACGAACAATTATAGGGATATAACAAAATTCTACGAACTTTCCAAACAACCCTCCTACATCCATTCTTTTTTAAATACAAGTTCAATAAATACAAATTCAATTCTTTGTCTTTTGATATTCTATAAATTATTTTTTTCTCACAGTAATATTCAGTGTTTAACCCTTTCCCAAATGGCAAATTTTGCACCAGACCATATTGAAAGCATTTTGTAGATGACAAATTAACAGTTGATAAAAAGATGACTTTTCTATTTGTTAGGGTAGAAAACATTGTGGGAAAAGGAGAAAATGCTGGTTACCAGCATTTTTTCCTTTTCCCACAATGTTTTCAAAAGGCTTCTATTCCCGACGCGTAAAAATCAGGGATTGTTTGGGAAAGGGTTAACACATTTTTACCCAGTTTTTGCCCAAAAAAACATGAATGAAATTTATAGAGATGATCATTAATCCACTGGATCTGTAATCTGTTTAAAAAGAAACCAGGGATTGTTTGGGAAAGGGTTAAAAAGAAATGTCAGGAAAATATAGTCTACCTCGTTGACTTATGAATACTTGTATTGTACACTCATTACAAACTCAATTTCTTAACTCATTACCAATCGACAAAATTTTAAGCTTGTCCAAATCGAAAGCATTTGCAGACGACAAAATAAAAGCGACCGAAAATTTGGAATTTGCTTTGTGAAGAGTAGAAAGCATTGTGGGAAAAGGAGAAAATGCTGGTAACCAGCATTTTCTCCTTTTCCCACAATGTTTTCTAAAAGTCTCCTTTTTCAGGGGTGTCAAAAGTGGGGATTGTGTGAGTTAATCGAATGCATAAATAATCACTGAAGTGGGTTTTTATCCAAGTGGACTAATACACTAGTCTGCAATTGTCCCAGTTGGCTATTGTCCTAGTGGCTATTGTCAAGAGGGCTCTTGTCCTAGTAGGTTTAGTAATTGTCCCACATTCAATCAACCTTATAGACAGTTTCTGCAGAGAATCTAAACAAAGCTTTTCTTTTTTTTTAAGAAATGCTCGACAAACTAGACAGTGAAGATCAACAATGACTCTCCACATTTTGTGTATTCTGACCTTGATTTATACTGGCCACAAGGCAACTAGAGCTGTTAAAGGCACGTAACCTTTTATCAAACAATCCTTAGCTCAATAACCGAGCAGAAGAGGATTTTTTGAAAACAATGTGGGAAAAGGAGAAAATGCTCATTTTCCAATAAAGTTTTCTCCTAAATTAGAGATTTTAACTACATTTGTATCAATTTTGAGTTTGTAATCTGTAGATGCTTTCAATTTGTAAAAAAAATTAACATTCTTTGTTTGAGCAAGGATTAATGGTTTACAAGAGAACAGCATGTAATTATGAATACATCTTAGTGCAAAAAAAAAAATTGCAGCTTAGTGAAAAAAGCCCCAGTGCTACAAATCTACTGCTTTTGTTGTTCCAATGAAAGTAGAAGCAACTTTCATTCTAATGCCCTGAAATTCCTAACTCCTGTAGACAATGGAAAATGTACACATATTTCTGCTTTCCTTTTCTTTTATAGAAAATACAAAAAGTGTCTCAAGGTAAAAGATCAAATGCCACATATTTCACTACAGTCAAATGACTGATATGCATGACAATCTATATAAAATCAGACATGGCTCTGTAAAAAGGGGGCTTCTACTAAGAGTATCCACCCATTCCAGCTGGCATAGTCCACCAAGGCCAACATGGGTTGAAACGTTTTTGCCATCAGTCAATTTTCTGCATGCCAAAGCACCTTTCTACCTCTGGATATAAATTTTTGTGGGGGGGGGGGGGAAAAAAAAGGGATTTTGTGGATCCATAATTAACCCTTTACTCCATAGATACTCATTTCTACACATTGCTTGAATGAGCCTTTGGAAAACATTGTGGCAAAAGGTGGAATTTCTCGTGAAGAGCAATTTCACCTTTTGCCACAATATTTTCTATGCTATAAAAAGGTGTCATATACACATAACATGCGCGGATCCAGATATCTTTCTCAGGAGGGGTCCCACCAAAAACGCACTCGTCTTATTATATGATACTTTCATTTCTAGATTTCAGCGAATGTAAGCCGTTTACAAGAAAAGTCAACCTTTCCAGTTCTAACCATGAGGAGGTCTCCACATTTAGAACCTTCTTCTGTTTAAAATTTATGACTTTATTTTACATAAATGTTGTGCAATATCAAACCAAATCCGATAACCACATTTTTGCCAAAATTCCGGGGGGGCGGGCGGATAAACCAGATTCTTACCCCAGACTGATTGGGTTACAGTCCCCACACCATATTAGGAACATTTATACAAGCATGGTGACTCAGACATTTATTTCTGACAGGGAACTGAGGACTGAGTGGGTTTTTTCATGGTTTTGAAACTTTAAGCTGGTTTTAGACTGCCAGATGGACAGACAGAGAGTCAAAAAGCAAAATGCACTGGGGTCTGGATCCGCCCATGCATAAGAAACAGCTTCATCCTTGCTGTTATTTAGGGTCAATTACAGATACCATAGAAATGCCTTAGGGGTAAAGGGTTAAGAGATCACTTGCTTGGTATCATGCTTCACAGTGATATGTGAAGCCCCCCTTTTCCAGAGAATGGCTCTAATATATTTTCAGTAAATGTCGATGCATGTTATTTGACACATTGATAAATATCAAACAGATATAGGGTTTTCCTAACACTTTACAATTTGACAAAAATTAACTGTCCCATACTGAATTTGCAGACAAAAGATAAAATGTGGCTATAGCCATTGAATACCTCATTTTCATAGTTTGAAAAAATTGTGGGAAGAGGAGAAAAATATGATTATCAGCAATCTTTCCTCCTCCCACAATGTTTTTCTTAGCTTTATTCCTCAGACTTACTGAAGCACAGGACTGTTGGTAAAGAGTTAAGTTTTAGGCAAATTATCATACTGCTTTCTTAACCCTCTACCACACATCCCGACTTTTAAAAACCTCAGTAAAAAGGCTTCAGAAAACATTGTGGGAAAAGGAGGTAGAAATTGGTAATCAGCATTTTCTCCCTTTCCCCACTACATTTTCTGCCCTGTCCAGAACAGATTTATTCATTTTGAATACCTTTGTCATCTGCAAAGTACTTTGAATTTTGACGAGTCGAAAATTTTGTCATTTGGTAAAGAGTCAATAGCTCTTTATAAGAGTTTAATCATAAAAATGAAAAACAATCTATCAAAGCTGTAAGGATAATTATGTAAAAATGATTCATAATAAAGTAATCATATGAAGTTTAAATACTTGAGTATTCAGATAAGAAGACAATTAAAGGCATAGCAAAATATAATGTAAAACAATTAGTAAAAAGGTTATGGTGACAGAAGATAGACAAAGTTTAACGAATGATTAAAACATACATAAAAGAGTGTAAAAATACTTTTACAACCCTTAGATCACTAAAAGCAACTGAAATTACTTTTGCCGACAATGTAGATCAAGATCAGAAGCTGTACAAAGTGTACAGTCTAATCTCCTATCCACAATGCCTATAAGAAGATAATTATATCTATGTCTACATAGATATTCTTGCTTTAGGAAGTTTTTAAAATTGTAATATTTCATATGTTTATCAATATTATGCAAGATAGTATTTCAAGTACACTACTAAGCAATCTAAAAGTTAAACACAACACTTATTCATTAACCCATTACCACACAATCCCTGCTTTTGACGACCCTGAGAAAGAAGCTTTTAGAAAACATTGTGGGAAAAGGAGAAAATGCTGGTAACCAGCATTTTCTCCTTTTCCAACAATGTTTTCTACCTTTACAAAACAAATTTCAAATTTATAGTCACTTTTTTTTTTATTTTTGTCATCTGCAAATGCTTTGGATTTGGACAAGCCTGAATCTGCAAATGCTTTCGATTTCGACAAGCCTAAAATATTGTCGATTGGTAATGAGTTAACCCTCTCAAAAAAGACAATGAGTTAACCCTCTCAAAAAAGACAAACTATAGACTCTTCCCAAATCAAAGCACCTGCAAGCATCAAGTTGGAAATCCATACAAATGACAAAATTTGTCTTCTCGGGGGCATTAAACCTTGTGGGAAAAGGGAGAAAGTCCTTGTAACAAGCAATTTCTCCTTTCACCCCTTCTTTTTCTTTCAAAAGGCTTTTTCAGTACACATATTTAAAAAAAACAGGATTGTTTATTAAAGGATTAAAATTGATATAGACAATAAGACCACAAGTGAGAGTTACACAGTTTTTAATAGGACAACGATATGTAAAGGGAGGTAACTGTTATAAACACATACCTGAGGAAGATGGGCTTGACGTTTTGGAAGTGTTACCGCTACTATCCCCTCCGCTCGGGTATCGGGCATATCCAGGTTGGTGCTGTCCACTACCATGGGCGTGAGTCAGGCAGGGCGACTTCACCCCTGACCTTGGAAGGTCAGCCGCACATTTGAGTAGGCTGTATACAGGATCGACTGGACCAGCTGTAGAAGTGATAAAAAAATAAATCTGGTAAAAGAGGGCTTACCCGTTAGAACACAGCAAAATCTTAGACCTAACTAAATTCAAAGCATTTGCAGACAACAATTTCAAAGTAGCTCAAATGATGCAACTTTACTTTGATAGGGTAGAAAACTTTGTGGGAAAAGGAGAAAATGCTGGTAACCAGCATTTTCTCCTTTTCCCACAATGTTTTCAAAAGGATTCTTCTATATCAGGGTCGTAAAAACAAGGGATTGTTTGGTAAAGGGTTAAAATATCTCAATATTGAATCATCCCAAGCTTTTCTGTCTCGCAACCTGCTGAATCATGAGATACACAGGTCCTTTGACAAGCACAAAATTGAGCAATGGCAAAAATTTTTGACCCAGGTCAATTCTGCGTAGTTAAATCATTTCCAAACAACAAATTTTAGGTTTGTTCAGATTGAAAGCATTCGCAGAAAACAAAATAAAAGTGACTGAAAAAATTGAAATTTGTTTTGTGAAGGGTGGAAAACATTGTGGGAAAAGGAGAAAATGATGGTTACCAGCATTTTCTCCTTTTCCCACAATGTTTTTTAACGGCTTCTTTCTCAGGGTCGTCAAAAGTAGGGCTTGTGTGGTAATGCATTAATGATAATTAAAATAAATTTTAACTGCTCATTTACAAGTTCCCATCCTAGGGAGGCTTCCACTAACCCTTTTGTGAAAACATTGTGGAATAGGAGAAAATGCTGGTAACCAGCGTTCTCTCCTTTTCCAAAAAAGTTTTCTACACTATAAAGATTAATTGTTTTCATTTGAGCTACTATGAAAAAATCGTCTGTAACTGCTTTTTATTTTAAGGTCTTTAATTTTTCCATGTGGTAGAGGGTTAAATAGTTCAACAAGATCAAATTAAAACTGCGGAAGCAGATAATATATCTTCGAACAGACAGACTCCTACTGCTGTAAAACAGGAAATTCCATGTCATGGAAATCTTTGCGATATCGAGCAATGATTAAAATCATATAAGCATATCTTCCCTGCTTAAATTTAAGCTTAATTAACCCTTTACCATACAATCCCGAATTTCAATGACCTTAAAAGGAAATACTTCTGAAAACATTGTGCGAAAAGGAGAAAATGCTGGCAACCAGCATTTTCTACTTTTCCCCCACAATGTTTTCTTACCTTTCAGAAACAAATTCTATTATTTTAGTCAAACTTAATTTTTCGTCTGCAAATCCTTTCAATTAAGACCAGTCTAAACTTTTGTCATTTGGTAAAGAATTAAGATATATTTTACCTAGACACAATGGCATGTGGAAGACATTGACTGGGACCCTTTTTGACATCAATAAGAGCTTTTTTTCCATCACATTTTATCAGCATACCAGTCTACCATAGGCTAGTATTTCAATACAAGTAATTCTTGGAGTTTTTGCAGAAAATTAAACAAATGTAAGGTCAGTATTTTCTAATTTTCAAACTTTTAAACCAGAAATTATAACCACTTTTAACCTTTTCCAAAACAATCCCTGGTTTTACGATCCTGAGATAGCTTTTTGAAAACATTGTGGGAAAAGGAGAAGATGCTGGTAGCCAGCATTTTCTCCATTTCCCACAATGTTTTCTACCCTGCTGGAAACAAATTTTAACTTTTGAGTTATGTTTATTTTGTCATCAGAAAATGCTCTCAATTTGGAAGGGTCCACAATTTTTGTGGTATCTGTTGAAGACAATACCACAATGAGTTCAAGATTGAATTTTGATAACCATTTATCTTATTTTGTGCAAAGCCGAAGGAAATAAATCCAGTTAAACTCATTTTTTCTCAGGCAAATGAGTTTTTTGGTGGCACTTAGATATGTAATTTGAAATGGCATATTAAAACACATTGGGCAAGGCCATCGATCGTTGAGATACTTATTCTTTATTGAAAATAGCTTCTCTCGCACATAGCCTTTTATTGGTGCAATGATACAAATTTGCCTACTGACCCTGGGCTTTTTCGTTCCAAAACCAATTCGTTCTATGGCTTGTTTGTCCTATGACTGCGCGCTACTCCATTTCATTGCTCATGAATATTGATAGATCGAGGTAATTGAGTGTAATGTTGGAAATTAAATGTAAAAGGCTAGAGATACTAGTATTTCAAAATTATAGTTTTCAGGAACAAACTTAATTTTGTTTGATATATCATCAGGATTTTTCTCTCTATTCGTCATGCATCCTACTGTCAAGGGGCATTACTCCTGCTTCTTGCAAATGATCAAAGGTAGACCACATATACAAAATAAACCAATCTTTGTCATGAGTACTCTCCCTTCAACTGAAAAGGTATTCATTTGCTTATAGTACGGTCACAAATCAGTAAATGCCGCCTGCCGGCGTGGTAACTGCCAGTTTTCACTCAAATTCGGCCGGTGGCAGCCCGGTGGCAGCTCGGTGGCAGGCACAATCGGCAGGCGGCAGGCGGCATTTTAGACGCCGCTAGGACGCCGCTGAAGTTTTAAGAAAAAGTTAAAATTCTGACTGCCACCGGCCGATTTTTTCCAATTGTGTCTG
This sequence comes from Tridacna crocea, assembly GCA_943736015.1. Lineage (NCBI taxonomy): Eukaryota > Metazoa > Mollusca > Bivalvia > Cardiida > Cardiidae > Tridacna > Tridacna crocea. The sequence goes on from OX031067.1 coordinate 43,772,733, forward strand.
TCGACAGGGCGCCGGCCGGGCGCATTTCGTGGTCGCGCGGTGGCAATCAAGCGGCAGACGGGCGGCAGCGCGATTTTTACTCGGTCGTCACGGAGTTCCAGGGCCCTCAATCTTCGGCCGGCGATCGGTAGGAGCTAACTGCCACTCTCCAGCATCCGGCCTGCTACCGTTATGCTACCGACATGCCACCGTGCGATTTCAAAATACCTGCCGGCGGCAGGACGGAGATTGAAAAGCAGATGGAAGGCGGCTGTTGGTGTTGGTAGGTGGCAGGATAGCGATCTGCCGAGTGCAAACTCCCGGCCCCTGAATATGAATCCGAGGCTATTCACAATAAGAAATTGTCGTCATGCCGATTCTAACAGCACCAGGGCGACTCGGAGACTTGCATATTGCTGGCTTGAGCTCTGGTCTCTTGCGCTTCGGTACTGGCGCTTTGTCTTGCCCCTTGCCTTTAGGGGGCAACTAGTTGGAAGGAAAACCTTCTTAAAAATTAGATCTATTTATCTTGTGGTTGATAATAATGATGAACACTTTGTAGCGATACGAGAGCAATCTAGCTATATATATTCCCCGTTAACCAGCCTGCCGCCGTCAGATTATCGGGCGGGCGCCTGTCGGTTGCTGTTCGAACGCCCGATCGCCGGCCGGTGTCAGTTGTAAATGGTCGGTGTCCGCCAGGTCGCCGGGCGGTGGCAGGTAAAATCTGCCGGCTGCCGGACTGTCACCTAACTGCCACCGGCCGACACCCTGATAACATCCCACACCCCTCGAACTTAAGAACTGCCTGCCGCCGCCCGGAATCCGCCAGGCGGCCTTTTACTGGCAGTTATTTATGACCACTCTCACCGATTTGTAAAAAATCGGCCGGGGGCATGTAATTTTAAGAATCCACCGATGTCCAAAAATCGGCAGGTGGCAGTTTCACATTGTGACCATAGTGTTAGTGGGTTGACTTTTAAGCCAATATTTGTACAATATGTCTCGGTTTCTTTCAAAATATTAATTCCACTCAATGGGTTTCCTTGACAAATACCACTTCAGCGTTCTCAATGCTTTGATTTCTTTTTGTATAGAGTAAAAAATATAGAAAAGATATCTCACTATTCAGCTGTTCAATTTCTTCATCAGCCTCCTTGGAGTTTTGCTTCTTTTTGTGGAAACTGCTTTTCTTGGACTGAAAACAAAAAAAATACTTGAAATTAATTATCATTATTCTTTGTAATTAATCTGTAGTCTTTTGATGTAAGCAAGAATGTTTTGTGAGTTGCAAATTTTATTTGATCCAAGTTCATTCACTTTTTCAGAAACAGATTTCAGCTATGCCCTCTGAAAAAGGTGTTCAGCCATGTTCTCTGAAAAAAATTGTTTACTGCATCTGCTAAAATAATCGACCAAGGTAAGCCTGCTTTTAAGTCCAGGCAGGCTGATCTGGGTCAAAATATTTTCTGCTAAACCTAAATTTTCTGTATGTCTAAGGGCCATTCTGCCTCATGATTTAGGTTGTTTGACAAAAATTAATGGGTTTAACTCTTTAGCAATCGAAAAAATTTTGGACTGGGCCATATTGAAAGCACTTGCAGATGACAAAATGAATGCAGCTCAAAAATGGAAATTTGTTTTGTGAAAGGTGGAAGACATTGTGGGACAAAGGAGAAAATGCTGGTTACCAGCATTTTCTCCTTTTCCTACAATGTTTTCAAAAGGCTTCTTTCTCAGGGTCGTGAGAAGTTGGGATCGTGTGATAAAGAGTTAATTGGTTTGGTACATATACTAGGACGAAAAAGAAATGCAAGGTAACCTTTCAAGGCAGTTTAGAGGTGTATTACTTGATTGAGAATTCTAAATTATGATTCCATGTTTACCACTGATCAGTTTTGAATATTCTGGCGAAATTTCATTTCAGTGTCGCCAAAAGGAAATGAGAAAATGGCTTCATATTGACAGCACCCCCTCCTCAGGTGAAAAGAAGTAGTGACTAACTGCTAACTGAAAACCTTTATCAGTTTACTTTGAAAACCTAATAACTACAGCTTGTTACAAGCTGTAGTTACGAGGTTTTGAAGTAAACCGACGAAAAGAAGAAGCTATTCTCAATTTTTTTATACTTAATGGCAGTCCAAATTTTCCTGGATCCATATTCTTCAACCATTTTTGAGAATATTCTGAGCCTTATACTAAAAAATTCACTAAATTTGAAAGAACCACATTTCTGATTGGCTTAACCAAATGGTTTAGCCAATCAGAAATTGTTTTACTTTCTAACTCTAGAATTAGACTCAGAATGACATTAAGAGTGGTTGGTGAAAACGAACCTGGTTGTGAGAAAAATGGCAGGCAAAGATGAAGTGAAACTTATTATACTACTCAAACTTTGATAGGGATCACTTACATATTTCTGTATGGATTGATATGTTACAACAGTTTTGCATAAACTCTTTACCATACTCTAAAATTCTAGATCTGTCCAAGTTGAGAGCATTTTCTGACCAAAACTATTTGCAACGTCCACTATGCTGTCTGTCATAGGGTAGAAAACATTGTTGGAAAAGGAGAAATGCTGGTATCCAGCATTTTCCCCTTTTCTAACAACGTTTTCCAAAGGCTTCTTTCTCGGTGTCTTTAACAGTCGGCATTGTGAGGTAAAGGCTTAAAGATCCATTGCCACTGGTCATTTGATTGATCAGTGTGGCAATGTAACTTAGTGTAAAACCATACACATATATATTTAGAGTGAATCTTTTAGGGTGATCCCTAGCAAATGTTGAGTAGTATACAAATAATCTAGGGCCATCTTCACAGTAACATGAAAAGACTTTCATTGCTGGGGAAGAACTTGGCACAAATTTAATCATCTGTCTTACATGGATTGTCTCCCTTTGGTACTCAAATTACCATTTTACCAGCAGCTTTGATTGCCATAATTTTACTCTTTTGAAGGTATTTTATTGTTTTTAATCCTACAAACAACCTCTTTCGTTGTCAAGAAGACCACTGTTGATAACATTGTGGCAATAGGAAAAATTGTATAGCTCATTATGCTCAGTCAAACTTATTCATATCTATTGATATGTATACAAACTATTAACTCTACCATTCAAAAAAATTTTAGACTGGTCCAAATTGAAAGCATTTGCAGATAAACATATCAAATATAGCTAAAATGATATTACATCTCATTGACAGTGTAGAAAACCTTGTGGGAAAAGGAGAAAATGCTGGTTACCAGCATTTTCTCCTTTTCCCACTTGTCAAAGGCCTTCTTCCTCAGGGTCCTTACATTCTAGACTGTGTGGTAAAGGCCTAATGATATTTTTCTACGATCTGTGTTGAAATTCATGATCTGCTGCAAATTCATTTCGAAATATAATGGGGTATGGAGTGTGGATTAGTGTGGTGGAGGGAAAATAAGTGGTGGTGTTGGGTGTACCAAATGCTATTCTTAACAATGAAAAATATCCCATTTAACCCTTTATTGCAAAATCCTGAATTTCAACATGGATTCTGAAAATGGTAACAACCAGCATTTTCTCCATTGCCCATAATGTTTTCCAACGTAAAAAAAGAACTTCAAACCTCAAGCTTTTTTTCAAAACTAAAAACTACTGAAAGCAGTGATGTTTGTATTGTTATTAACCCTTTCCCAAACAATCCCTGGTTTTTACGACCCTCAGATAGAAGCCTTTTGAAAACATTGAGGGAAAAGGAGAAAATGCTGGTAACCAGCATTTTCTCCTTTTCCCACAATGTTTTCTTCCCTGCAGGAAACAAATTTTGATTTTCGAGTAATATTTATTTTGTCATCTGCAAGTGCTTTCAATTTAGACCAGTCTAAAGTTTTGTTGTTTGGGAAAGGGTTAAGCAAAATACTAACTTTTAAAGAAGTATCTTCAATGACAAAAGCATCATAACACAACTTCAGTCAGTAATTAAAAAGTTTCAAAATATTTTGACATAACTACCGTAATTCCCCTAAGTATTCGGACACCCTAAGATTTCGGACACCATTAATTATTTTCTGCAATAATTTATTTTTTGTCCCTAAGTTCGGACACTTGGTAAAATAATTGTCCCTAAATTTTCGGACACGAAATTATGATGGTTTAGAAGACCCGCAGTACTCTACCAAACAAGAAATTAAAATGATTTAAAAAGTGACGAAGACCCGCTACACTCTTTCCCAAACAACAAATCAAAACGGTTTAGAAGTTGACGAAGACCCGCTACTCTCTTTCCCAAACAACAAATTAAAATGGTTCAGAAGATCGACGGAGGTCTGTAATACTCTTTCCCAGACAACAAATTAAAGACTCTTCCAAACTGAAAGAGTTTGCATACGACAAAGGCTTGTTTGGGATATGGTAAACTTTTGCCAAACGAAAATGTTCTTGGACTAGATAAAATTCGAAGGATTCGCAGACGACAATTACATTTTGCTAAAATGATTTTTGATTGGATAACGAAGAAAACAGTGGGGGAAGAGGAGAAAATAATTAATTCCAGCGTTTTCTCCTTTTCCAACAATGTTTTCAAAAGGTTTTGCCCCAGGATCGTTTAAAGTCGTGATTGTGTGGTATAGAGTTAATTAGCAAGTACCTGAGAAGAGTAAATCGATCTATGTTTTAAGCTTAAATCCTTTGTTTGGTATCTGATTGATCGCGGTAGACTGAATGCAGGTGCTAATTTGTGTTACGCAGGCTGTATATATTTAGTCCAATACCCGTGACGCGTTAAAGATGTAAATCTTATCTATAAACGCTATAAGATACACTTTTAATGCATAACGGGATGGCTAGTTGTAACGACCTGTACACAGACATGTGGCATGGAGACAAGCACGTGTATGGGTGACGTAACCAGGTTTAGTCAGGTCAAGAATAACCCTTATCACGACCATGATTTAGGATTGTTTAGCGAAGTAGCTATTTGCGTTCGAATACGAAATTGTGTGAACTCTTTTTACAAATAAGTTTTATTAATCCATAAAGGTCGATCTCATGTCAATTCTTTTCGGGAAATATATGCCTTACTGTATGTTGTACATACGACGTCTATTAAAGGATATGTTGTTGTTGTTGTTGGAAAGAGATTTCCCGAAATTTTCAGACAGTCACACAAATAATTTAATAAGTTTTCGGACACCAAAAAAAATAATTATTTTTTTCCGTCCGAATACTTGGGGGAATTACGGTAAATCTGAATTAATTTGCAAGATAAAGAATAAATAAGTTTTATTCCATATTTCAGGGTTAATTCTTTAAATATCAACAAACTTTTAGACTTGTCCAAATTGAAAGAATTTGCATACGAGAATTTATATGTGCCTCAAAAGACAAAAAATTTATATGTCAGCAAAAAAAGCATTGTAGGAAAAGGAGAAAATGCTGTTCACCAGCATTTTCTCCTTTTCCCACAATGTTTTGAAAAGAATTCTTCCTTCAGGTGATTAAAACTTGGGACTGTATGGTAAAGGATTAATCTTCACTAAAGAAAATTTTCAAAGATTTTTGGAATTGCCTAAATTGGCTTTTCTGGGACTACTGACCATAAAAAGTTTAACCTTTCTCTCAATTTGTTGTTTGAGGTCCTGTAAACAACATTGCATAATACGCAAGTACAAAGAAAGAGTTGCACTGGGGCGACAGGAAAGTGCCTAGGGAGACTAAGTAAAGCAGGAAACATAGGCCTAATTTGTAAGCATGATAAGCCAAAATCTTTTCTAAACAACAAAATATTAAACAAACTCAAACTGGAAGCATTGGCAAATAAAAAGTTAACCTTTTGCCACACAATAACTACTTTAACAACCCCAAGGAAGAAATCTTTTGCATACATTGTGGGAAAAAGAGAAAATGCTGGTAACCAGCATTTTCTCTTTTTCCCACAAAGCCTTTTACCACACAATGATGACTTCTAACAACCCTGACATAGAAGCCATTTGAAAACATTGTGGGAAAAGAAGACATGAGGGCCATGATGGCCCTGAAATCACTCACCTGAGTCTATTGACCAAACATGAACCATTTTCAATCTAGTTCCCCAGTGACCTACTTTTTTTATCAGACATTACCCATTATCAAACACTTTTGAGATTTTTATAAGACAAACATTCTGGCCAAGTTTCATGAGAATTGGACTGAAAATGTGGCCTCTACAGCGTACAAAAGGTTTTTCTAAGATTTGACCAAGTGACCTAGTTTTGGACCCGACAATTACCCATCATCAAACTCTTTTGAGACATCACCAAAACAAACATTCTGACCAATTTTCAAGAATGTTGGACTGGAAAAATCCAGATTGTATACAAGGTTTTTCTAAGATTTGACCTGGTAACCTAGTTTTTGACCCAACATGACCCATTTTCAAACTTGTCCAAGATACCATCAAGACTAGCATTCTGACCAACAAACAAGAGTTTTGGACTAAAAATGTGGCCTTTAGAGCCTACAAAAGGTTTTCCTAACATTTGACTTGGTGACCTAGTTTTTGACTGGACATTTTGACCCATTTTCATACTCATCCAAGATATCATCAAGACAGCGTACACAAGGTTTTTCTAAGATTTGACCTAGTTTTTGACCCGACATGACCCATTTTCAAACTCATCAGAGATATCATCAAGGCAAACATTCTGACCAACTTTCATGTGTATCAACCTGAAAATGTGGCCTCTAGAGCGTACGAAAGGTTTTTCTAACATTTGACCTAGTGTCCGAGTTTTTGACCTGACATGACCCATATTCGAATTCGTACGAGATATCAAGGCAAACATTCGGACCAACTTTCATGAGTATGGGACTGAAAATGTGGCTTCTAGTGCATACATAAGGTTTTTCTAAGATTTTACCTGGTGACCTAGTTTTTGATGGGGCATGACCCATTTTCGAACTCGTTCGAGAAAGAGCATACACAAGGTTTTTCTAACATTTGACCTAGTGACCTAGCTTTTGACCCGACATGACTCATTTCATCGAGGCAAACATTCTGACCAACTTTCATGAGTATGAGACTGAAAATGTGTCTTCTAACGCGTACACAAGGTTTTTCTAAGATTTGACCTAGTGACCTAGTTTTTGACCTGACATGACCCATTTTCAAACTCGTCCGAGATATCATCGAGGCAAACATTCAGACTAACTTTCAGGAGTATTGAACTGAAAATGTGGCCTCCAGAGTGTACACAAGTTTTTTTTAAGATTTGACCAAGTTACCTAGTTTTTGACCGGACATGACCCATTTCAAATTTGTCCTATATTCAATTAAGGCAAACATTCTGACCAAGTTTCATGAGTATCGGACTGAAAATGTGGCCGCTAGAGTGTACACAAAGTAAAAGTTCACGACGGACACAGCACTAGCAAAATAGCTCATTCTGAGCACTTGTGCCTGAGGTGAGCTAAAACTGCTGGTAACCAGCATTTTCTCCTTTTCCCACAATGTTTTCTACGCCAGACACAGCACTATTCTCCTACAAGCAATGTCTAGAAATGAGTATTTATGGAATAAAGGGTTAATTCTTTTAATCAAAAAACATTTTTGACTAGTCTAAATTGAAAGCAATTGCAAGCATCAAGATAAAAAGGAGAAAATGCTTGTTACCAGCCTTTCTTTCCTTTCCTATAATGTTTCAGAAGGCTTTTTTCTAATGGTCATTTAAAGTTGGGATTGTGTGGTAAAAGGTTATTGACCCTGATGAACAATGCTTTTGAAAATGTGGGAAATGAAGAGAATCTACTGGTTACAAGCATTTTTTTCCTTTCCCACGGTGTTTTCTACCCTTCCAAATCATGTTGTTGTTTTTTTGTTACCTGCAAATGCTTTCGATAGGAACAGTCTAAGATTTTGTTGTTTGGTAAAGGATCTAGAGTTTGGTAAATAGATTATAGGATGAGACAGGGTGATGTTGATGAGTACAAGAATCACTGATCACTATCCACACTTAGTAAGATTATGTTTGTTTGGTAATGAATACCAATTTACTTATTTTCATTTTCCCACAATGAGATGAGATACAGGAATAAGTCCTATTTTATAAGCAATCATCTGTCTTCTGAAAGAACTTCCCTTGGGATGCATCTTCGTGAGCCAAGGTTACAATCACTACGTGAGTCTTACCTTGGCTGACTGAACCCAATTTCCAGATTTCTGCGATGCACCCTCTGTTGGATGCTGGTTATTACCCCCCTTTACATCATATTTCTAAAAGCCAATGAAATATCGTTTTACAAACCGCTTATGAATATACATGAAGCGATAAGCAGACATCTGCGCGGTTTCCATGTTTACCTTCTATTTGAAAGGTAGGGACCTTATTCTATTTTTATCAAAGAAGAAATGCTACGAGCCATTTCATTCAATTAGAGCTGGCTGCATCCAATTAAAAAACGTATCGGGGAATGTTAAAGTCAAGCTCGATTCGCCAAGGGTAGAGTAGCGTAGTGAATCTTAAGCCTTGGCTTGCGAAGATGCTTGGGATGTGACTTGTGATCCTTGCACAACTCCTAGTGTGCTCAACCCAACTTTAGTAGACAGGGCAGATCAATGTCACATTAACATTTTACCAAAAAGTTACCAGCCTCCTGTTCTAAACACTTTGCGGAAGATACCCTCTGATAACATTGTAGGAAAAGGAGAACATGCCGTGTTAAACAGCCTATTCTCCTTTTCACACAAACTTTTTCTACCCATTCAAAGACAAATCTCATTAAATGAGAAAACACTGAATGCTTCATTCTAATACATTCAGTGTAAGCCTCAACCCATTACCACACAATCCCATTTTTGACGACCCTGAGAAAGATTCTTTTAGAAAACATTGTGGGAAAAGGAGAAAATGCTGGTAACATGCTGGTAACCAGCATTTTCTCCTTTTCCCACAATGTTTTCTATCCTTCACAAAACAAATTTCAAATTTTCTGTTACTTTTTTTTTTGTCATCTGCAAATGCTTTTGATTCGGACAAACCTAAAATTTTGTCGTTTGGTAATGAGTTAAAGTCTGTTGTTAGGTAATAGGTTTATGAATGAGTTGAACAGAAAACTTTCTAATCTTGAGTAATAATTTTAAATACTCTGTCAGCGTTTCTGCCCCAAAACAGCAATGAACTTGCAATACTTATGTCCTTTGTAAACTCCTATCATGCCCAGTATTATGAATTTAGCACTCTAGGAGTTTGAGGTCAATCTGTGAGAAATAAATGAACAGGAATGTGGTGACAATAACCGTTTTGCTGAGCCCTCTAACGGCAGATATCACAACGAGAACTCGCCGCCATTTCCGTTTTACCCGTGCATACTTGCAGTCATAGTCATCTATAACTATGGAGGGATGGGTTTGATACCTGAGTTGAGAGTCCAGCTGTAGTTTAGTCTGCATAAAGCAAAGGGATTTCATAAAATGAGAAAGCAACCAAAACTGGTCAAGGTCAGGGGCATAGCTGTCAGTACACAAAGACGCATTTGCGTACACCTTGAAAAAAATATCAAAGATGATAATCACTTGCAGGAAACTTTCTATATGAATGAAATTCTTCTATATGCCCAAATAATCTTTCTAAAAGCCCATCTACACTAGGAAACATTTGTTTGCAAACACCACCAACCATGGTGCTTGTTGTCAACAGTTTTCTAGATAGTATAGACCAGTAAGCAAACATGGACAAACACTACCAAACAGTGTGTGATGTTTGGACACATCCAGTTTTGTTTGCCTTGTTTGCTGATGTTTAGTAGTGTTTTAGATATACTGACCAGTCGGTAGCTGTGTTGATATCATGTGATGGATGCTTTACATGATCTTCAAACATGACCAAAAATTGGACACCATAAAGAACAAACATGACCAAACTTCACAAAACAAGAGTTTGCTATGGTGTTTGCAAACAAATGTATGCTTAGGTGTAGATGGGCCTTAAAATATTTACTTTCTGTGTGTGAAGGTTCAATGTGAAAGGCATAAGCATTCATGATTGCCCATCACCCCTCCCTCATCTTCCCTCTTGGTGCTTTGTACCTTGGCTAGTATGTTTAGTATGTTTTGAGTACACTTTATGTTGGCCAGCAACGCCCCTGAACATCATTGCAAGGTCAATTATGCAGTCAACATAACAAACTAGCAATATCAAGAGATTTGGTAATCAAAATCAAGAACAAAGAGAGAAAGAACTTGATCTACAACTAACTAGGCATATATCTGCAAACCATAAAAATGAAAACGAATGATATTCTACATGTTGCTAAACCCGTTACCAGAAAACCCCAAACTTATACAACTTTGAAAAGACGCCTTATGCAAACACTGAAAATTGGGACAAAAATTTGAAAAGTAACATTTTCTACATTTCCCTTGATTCTTCAACTGTTTCAGAAACACATATCATCATTTACACTGTGTACGATAATTATATAGTCTACAAAGGCTTTAACTCATTACCAAACAACAAAATTTTAGGTTTGTTCAAATCAAAAGCATTTGCAGACAACAAAATAAAAGTGACTGAAAATTTGAAATTTGTTTTGTGAAGGGTAGAAAACGTGGGAAAAGTAGAAAATGCTGGTTACCAGCATTTTCTCCTTTTCCCACAATGTTTTCCAAAGGCTTATTTCTCAGGGGCCTCAAAAGTAGGGATTGTGTGGTAATGGGTTAAATTTGGAAGTCTAAAATTTTGTCTACTGATAGAGGTTTGAATCCATTTCCATTCACTTTCGACCCTTAACAAACCTCAGAAAGAATGGTATTGAAAATATTGTGGGAAAAGGACAAAATGCTGGTAACCAGATGACATTGGTCTAAGGTGCACTTTCTGTGCATTCTGATCTTGATCCGTACCTTCTGATTAGAAGCAATGATTAACAAATTCACTCTCTAATTATTCTTTGCATAGAGGTCAATTTCAGGTCAATTTGTTCGAGTAATAACATGAGCACCACATGCAGCTGTCAACACTTTGTTGCAGTTGCCTAAATTTCAGTAAATTTCTAAGTAAATTATGTCAAGAGTTTTTACCTCTTTACTACATGGGAAAATTTTAGACTGGTCTAAATTGAAAGCATTTGCAGACGACAAAATAAACATGACTCAAAAATAGGAATTTGTTCTGGGAAGGGTAGAAAACACTTCAAGTCTGTAAAATTAGACAAAATTTCAATTGAGGAACTTCTAATCAAATGGAAGTTTACAGTCTAATTCGCTTGATACTTGGCAGAAGTGTTCATTAGGAGCTGTAGATGTGCAAGACGCAAGTTATTACCCCTGATTCACATTTAAAATGCTTGTCCGGTTAACTCCTCCTACAATTTCAGTTCGACTCGCTTTATACTTGGCAGACGTGCCCATTTGCAGTTGTAGATGTGCAAGACGCAAATTTTGTGAAAATTCTGGACAAGATTTTGCGGACAGACCGACCTACTGACAGGCTGATTCCAGTATACCCCCCCCCACAAACTTCGTTTGCGGGGATATAACTATTACCTTGAGAGCCTACAAAAGGTAATAGCTGATGACCAATAACAGATGCTCACTTTTAAGACTTGCAGCATAGGTGAGCTATAAAAAGTCATGCCAGCCAATCTGTATCACAGCAATTTTTTGTCGATCAATTACAGACAGATTTCAATTGTCCAACCTCTAATGTTCATGACAGGGCCGACCTTTAGAAATAACTTTTTTGTCAGGTTTGTCACCCTTCCCCTACCCCATGCAGACCTCTATTTTTGTCCCTCTGCAGTACTGAGCTGAAACAAGAGGGCCATGATGGCCCTGTATCGCTCCACTGGCTTTTTAACCCTTTACCACACAAACTGAAGTGGTCATGACCATGAAAAAGAGGGCCTTCAAAAACAATGAAGGCTGTCAGGCAGTACAACCAGGTTAATTCATTAGCATGAAAGGTAAAATCCTTGGGAAAAAAAGCTGAATGATAGAAACCTTACTCTGAATTTATTATTCACCTCATGTGAGCATAACTATTAGCATCAAAAAAATTAATAACACTTGAAAACAGAATATTTTCTATCAAAAAACTTAATGTCTAGCACCAATCATGTATAAATGCGGTTTGATAATCAAGGGAGGTAAATATTATCAAACTTTATCTTTCATAAAAATAGTTATTTCCCTTGATTAATGAATAAATTAAAGTGACTATATCTTGAGGCCCATGTTAAACTTGTGATCCCTGGATGGAGCCAATTTTGACCCCAGACCTACAATATGAAACTAGAATGTGTGGTTATAAACACGAAGATTTTTGAATCTTGCCCAATAAAAAGCCCTGTACAACAAGTTTGCTCAATAAAGGGCTCTGTAAAATATGTGACCCATGAGACAGGTTTATAAAGCCAATGTAAAACTTGTGACCCCTGGGATGGGGTCAAACTTGACCCCCAAAGTTAAATTTTTGGCCCTCTTGGTAGAAGCGCATTAGATAAAGCTACATTTGACCCCAGGGCTATACTTTTGGGCACCCTTGGTAGAGACCCCCTAGATAAAGCTACATGCAAAATTTGATAGCCCTAGTCCTTATAGCTAGGTGCGACAAGATTTTGAAAGTTTTCCCTATATAAGCCCATGTAAAATTTGTTACCCCCCGTGGCGGGGCCAAATTTGACCCCTGGGCTATAAGTTGGACACCCTTGGTAGAGGTCCACTAGATAAAGCTACATGCCAAATTTGGTAGCCCTAGGCCTTATGGCTAGGTGAAAGAAGAATTTTTGAAGTTCTCCCTATATAAGCCCATGTAAAACTTGTTACCCCTGGGGCGGGGCCAATTTTGACCCTAGGGCTATAATTTAGACACTCTTGGTAGAGGTCTACTAAATAAAACAACATCCCAAATTTGGTAGCCCTAGGCCCTATGCCTAGGTAGAAGAGGAGTTGGTTGGTTATTTGCGTTTATTTATCGTCGCTTAAAAGAGGAGTTTTAAAGTTCCCCCTAAATAAGCCCATGTAAAACTTGTGACCCCCGGGGCGGGGCCAATTTTGACCCCAGGGCTATAATTTGAAGAAACTTGGTAGAGGTCCACTAGATAAAGCTACATGCCAAATTTGGTATCTCTAGGCCTTACGGTTTCAGACAAGAAGATTTTCAAAGATTTTCAAAATTTTTCAGTTTTGTTGCCATGGCAACCAGAGTTTTTGAAGGAATTAAATTCTTTCAAGAAATTCTGAAGAGGACCATGGCAGGATCATTTCTGTGAAGTTTCATCAAAATTGGATGGGTAGTTTCAGAGAAGAAGATGTTTAACCCATTACCACACAGTCCCTACTTTTGACGCCCCTGAGAAAGAAGCCTTTTGAAAACACTGTGGGAAAAGGAGAAAATGCTGGTAATCAGCATTTTCCTTTTCCCACAGTGTTTTCTACCCTTCCCAGAACAAATTTCAATTTTTCAGTCACCTTTATTTTGTCGTCTGCAAATGCTTACAATTTAGACCAGTCCCAATTTTTCTCGTGTGGTAATGGGTTAAAGAAAAAGTTAACGCACGGACGGACGGACGGACGGACGACGGACAACGGGCCATGACATAAGCCCGCTGGCCTTCGGCCAGTGGAGCTAAAAATCATTACGACTTGAAAACATTAATTCCTTCCCTGATTTTTTGCGAAAAGGGTGTATTTGTAATGCATCTATCGTGATTCAACCAATTTAATTAAAAATAGCTCATGCCTCTTCTTCAGAATATTTCTCGAAAACCACTGAGAATTTCATTGGCTAAGCCCGTAAAATTCATAAATACTATAGCATAGTTAACTGGATTTACTCCAAGTTGTCCAGAGATCGTTGCTAAATGCCCTGTATATAATGCATAATCAAAGCCTGGCTTTTAGAAGTTACAAGCGGCCACTTAATCTCATATATGATACCTAATTCCTTCACTCTACAGATTTGATGCAGATTGCGCATGGCCAAATTGAGATTGTGTGTATGCATGTATAGTTAGGTAACTATACAAACCCTCAGATAACAAGTGTAAACTTCCATTTGATTAGAAGTTCCTCGATTGCAATTTTGTCTAATTTTACAGACTTGAAGTGCGCATGTCAGAAAAAGCATTTGCACAGGCGGACGAGTCGGGTATTGCTTGTACAGGATGACCCAAAATGAGTGCAATCCATATCATAGCGAATAAAATCATGAAAAGTAATCCAATTCATTTCATGTTTCAGATTTCACTAGAGGAGAGAATAACAACAAGAGAAAATAACAGCCAGTACTAAAAATGCCCAGGACAACTGAGACCTATGTTGAGATGAATTTGTTCAAATCAGTTGAAGGGAGTTTAACGAATATCCTGATAAAAGTCCGATTTACCGATGGGTAAATAAGTCCAGGAGATCGGGAACTATGCAAAAACTGAGCCCATCGGTAAATCCAACTTTATCAGGATAGTTGTTAAAGTTTAACTCCCTTCAGAATCTTGCCTGCACTGATTTGAACAATTTCGTAAACTTTTGAACCTATGTATTGTATTTTGTGCAAAGCCAAAGGAAATAAACCAAATTAAATACAATTTTTCTCATGCAAATGAGTTTTTCAGTGGTACTCAGATATGTAATTCGAATAAGGCAAGACCATCGATCCTGGAAATACTAATTTTTGATTGAAAATAGCTTCACTCATAGCTCTCTATTAGTGCAATGATACAAAAAATTTGTCTACAGATCACTTGGTCCTTGGCTTTTACATTCCAAAACAAGTTTATCCCATGGCTTGTTAATCCAATGATTGTGTGCTACTCCATTTTGGTTGGGCATGAATGTTTTATAGATCAAAATAATATTGTATTGCCGTGAATTAGATGCCAACTGCCAAAGATATTTCATATTTTACATTCCAAAACAAGTATGTTCACATGGCTTGTTAATCCAATGATTGTGTGCCTCTCCATTTTGATTGGGCATAAATATTTTATATATCGAAGTAATTGATTGTATTGTCGTGAATTAGATGCTTACTGCCAAAGATATTTAATAATTTTTAGGTACAAACTTCATTTTATTCAGTATGTTCACACAATTTCTCTCTCTATCCATCATGCATTCTACTGTCAAAGGACATTACTCATGACTCCTAATGAACAAAGGGAGACCACCAATACACAAATAATCCAGAATTTTTGTCATGAGTACTATCCCTTCAACCAAAAAGGTATTCATTTGCTTTGTAGGTTGACTATCAAAGCCATATTTGAATAACATTTCTCTTTCTGTTTTAAGTTATTAATTCATATCAATGGCTTCCATGACAAATACCACTTCAGCCTGTTCATTGCTTTGATTCTTAAAACTACCCTGATTTTCAGTGTAATGCAGCCATAGCAAATTACAGATGTTTGAGATAAAGATTTTGTGAAGTTTTTCATGACACCGTTTTATACTTCTTTCATTCAAAGCTAATGAAGATTAAGTTCATGCTAGAAAATGATCAAAAATGAAAATCACACTGCTAATTTTTTAACTTGGTCATTCATTTACCTTAACTCCATTGGAAAAAGTGAATTGGGTCAATTTATGACATGTTGCTTTCACAGTACAATCACTTTTCATTTATCGGACCATAGAACACAAATATTGGGACCAGTTCTTAAAGTGCATTCAAAACCACAGTTCATTGCACTGACTTTCATGTTCTTGAATAAATGTGGTCAAGAATGTGGAAGTCAGGTATGAGCACTATTTTGTGATGTTGATGGTTTTCTTCACTTAGTTTACAATTTTATAAATGATTTTTCAGGTTTGGTCAGATTATGAAAATCTGTATAGCCCCACTTGAACCTGTACAGTAAAATGACAATAGCCATTTTTTGCAATGGTTAAAATAAAAGTATTTCTGGTACACATGTTCTGATCAAAGCTTAAATCTTCTACATACAATAAAATCAGCTTCAGGATACCATTAGAGTGATGCCTAATGATCAGAGTTAAGAGCAGTAGCTTAACTTTTTTGAGAGCATAAATCCAGTTTCTTATCTGTAAATGCACCCGACAAAAGACCGATCACAACATGGCAATTCCAGAGAAACAAGCAGATGACAGATCAATTTTTTTGTCATATTTGTGGAACAAAATTCCAATATGTGTTCAATACTGAATTTGAACACCATATATTGTATTTTGTGCAAAGCCAAAGGAAATAAACCCAATTAAATACAATTTTTCTCATGCAAATGAGTTTTTTGTGGTACTCAGATATGTAATTGGAATTGGATGAAACCATCGATCCGGGTAATACTATTTTTTGATTGAAAATAGCTTCACTCATAGCCTTCTATTAGTGCAATGATACAAAATTTGTCTACAGATCACTTGGTCCTTGGCTTTTACATTCCAAAACAAGTTTATCCAATGGCTTGTTAATCCAATGATTGTGTGCTACTCCATTTTGGTTGTGCATGAATGTTTTATAGATCAAAATAATATTGTATTGCCGTGAATTAGATGCCAACTGCCAAAGATATTTCATATTTTCAGGTACAATCTTCATTTTATTCAATATGTTCACATGGTTTCTCTCTCTATCCATCATGCATTCTACTGTCAAAGGACATTACTCCTGACTCCGCCTAATGATCAAAGGGAGACCACCAACACACAAATGACCCAGACTTTGTCATGAGTACTATCCCTTAAACCAAAAAGGTATTCATTTGCCACGTAGGTTGACCTTCAAACCGATTTGAATAACATTTCTCTTTTTCTTTCAAATTATTAATTCATATCAATGGCTTCCATGACAAATACCACTTCAGCATTTTCAACACTTTGATTCTTATAACTACCCTGATTTTCAGTGTAATACAGCCATAGCAAATTTACAGATGTTTGAAATAAGGATTTTGTGAAGTTGTTTTCGTTGCATTGTTTTATACTTCTTCCCATTCAAAGCCAATGAAAAGAGTAAGTTCATGCTAGAAAATGATCAAAAATGAAAATCACGTTGCTAATTTTTTAACTTGATCATTCATTTACCTAAACACCATTGGAAATAGTGAATCGATACATTTTATGACTTGCTGCTTTCACAGTACAATCGCTTTTCATGTACCTGACAATAAGATGCAATCTTATCATGTGATATTCTTAAAGACCTAGTTTGAATTTACACTATCATTAACAAAGGTTGTCTTGATCAATGGCGTCCCTGAAATCTATGGGCTCCCCGTGCATTTTCACACATGCACATCAAGACTACCAATGCAGTAATCGACATGTTCCAGTTTTCTTTGACCCTACATATTTGTGTTGTGATGGGTTATCCATTATATTTTTGAGTTATAAACATGTGAAAACTACCTATTTTTGACTTCACAGGGCCTCTAAACTGTAAAATAAAGTTCAAAATTAATTAACTTGACTTTCATTTTCAATCATCTTCGAGCATGAACTTGCTCTTTTAACTGGCATTGAATGTTACACTACTTTATTCTAAACAAAGAAGGAAAACTATCTCTCTAGGGATTGTGTCTTGAACTAATAGGTAAGAAGACTTGTGTATTAAATTTTGGTTTTGAAAAAGCTGTTAAGTACCTACTACAGACAATCAGAAATAGTTGAGCCATGCTCTCTTAAAAGGGGGTTTAATGCACATGCAAAAATTGTTGACTAAGATCAGCCTGTGCAGTCCATGCAGGCTGATCTTGGTCTACACTTTTCCTATTGTTAATTTTTTGCATGTCTAATAACCATTGTACCTCAAGATTTAGCCAAATTTCATGACTCCATAACCCATTACCACACAATCCCTACTTTTGACGCCCCTGAGAAAGAAGCCTTTAGAAAACATTGTGGGAAACGGAGAAAATGCTGGTAACCAGCATTTTCTCCTTTTCCCACAATGTTTTCTACCTTTCACAAAACAAATTTCAAATTTTCAGTCACTTTGACTTTGTCGTCTGCAAATGGTTTCAGTTTGGGCCAGTCTAAAATATTGTTGTTTGGTAATGGGATAATTATAAGATAAGTTGCTTGATATATTTCATCTTGGAGTGAACTCCTTTTCCCAAAACATGGCTCAGTTACAATGTACATACTGCAGTGTCGCATCCGTGTAACCATTTTGTCACTTTTGCCGATGGTACAACAGCAGCATCCTTTCGGCTTATACGTTCTGGATATTTCTTTTCTGTAGTAAATTTTCCTGCATCAATTTTGCTTGCATCAATATTGCAGCTTTTCTTTATGGAGCGTGGGCTGCTTTGCGCACGTCTGTGATACTGTGCAACCTTGTGTGGCTCTGATCCAGTCATACTCAGGCTTTTCACTAGGCACTTTTTTCTTATCTGTGACTTATCTGTCTCAAATGATTCTGCTCTGTTCATGTGATTTTTATTCTTTGGCCTCAGCTTAGGTGTACATTGTCTGTTTTCAATTTTAGTTTTTGCATCAGATTTAACAGAGCGTTTCTTTCTTGGTAATTTTATATTTTTATTTTCAATCATATTTCCAGCTGGCTTTTCTTTACCTCTGTGTTGAAGTTTGGCTGAAAAGTGCACTAGTTCTGGGGAGCTGTTTCTTCGCATCATCATATTCTTCTGTTTCTGAATTCTCTTGGATCTTGGTGACATTATTACCTCATCTAAACCATAGCTTTTATCAAAATTGTTGTCCTCTGACTGGACCACAACCTTTACATCTTCATTCTCTGAACTATCGCTACATAAACGACGATTTCTACTGTTGGAGCTGCTGCTAAACCATCGAGTTGTTAGAGGTGAGAAAAATCTTTTTAAACTAGAAGACCTCTTGAAACTAACTGATCGTGTTCGATACAGAGAAGAGTTTTCTCTTGATATTTTCTTTTCAATATCCACTGGGTCTATGGCCATGAAAATATTCTCATTGGAGGCATTTGATAGTAAAAGGTCTTTGATCATCTTTGTAATATTTGGACTGCTGGTTCTAGAATTTCTCTCATCACTTGAACTAGAACATCTTGATTCTCTGTTTGAACTTGTAAAACTTCCCAAAAAGTTCTTTTTCTTCTCTTTCTTTGTATCAACATCTTCCTTTCTCTCCTGTGATTCTGTTGATATACTGATGTATCCCGGTGAGCTTACTTTTCTCTCTACTATAGGTGATAAGAGTTTCTTCTCCATACAGTAACTATGGCTTCTCAGTTCCTTGTGGTATTTCATCATCTCCTTGTCATCTACAGTCAAGAAATCGCCATATTTCAAAGTTTCTAAATCAGTTTCATCAAAAACAGGTTGATTGAAATCAAACCTCATTCCATCAATATCAATATCATCTGCATGCTTAATTAAAACAGGAGAGACATCTCCAGAATCTTCAGGTAAAGCTCCACAATACTTCACTTGCATGGTTTCTTTGCTTTCTTTATTGAGATCCATGGTTTCAGAAAATTCAAATCTTTTGCTTGCCTTCCAAGATGGAGATAATAAATTCTCATCCATTTTGTCGTAATTACTATTTCAAAAGCACTTCGCAAATAAGACTGTACAGAAACAAGCATTTGCACCACTCATAAGCCACATGGCTAACTGTCAAAACAGATCTGGCATGTGACAAGCAATATTTTCTGTACATGACTCCTATCCCTTGGATAACAGAAATATGTCAGGGTATGGAAATGTAACATTTATTGGCTGTCAAACACAGCTGACTTTTTTCTCACAATTTCACTTAAAATACTTCTCTATGGTCCACATTTTAACATATATTCACATTGAATACCCATGCACATGTGACAATCCTAAACTTGATTTTATCAATTTACATGTTTGCCCCTATAGACAACCTTCTTTACCATAAAAGTGATAGGCCTCTGTTTTAAGCGACGGGCCACATTTCTTTTTCCTTCTTCAATTTGAAGGCATTTACGGACTACAAAGTAAACATAGTTCAAATGATAGGATTTTTTAATCAACAGACAGAAGAAATTGTGGAAAAATGTTTAATTGCTAGGTACTAGTATTGTTACATTTTACGACAATGTATCCAAAAGCCCTCTTTTTCTGGTTATTTATTTCCCAGGGTTGTTAAAAGTTGTCATTGTGTGGCAAAGAGTTAAATACATACTAGTAGCCAATCGAATGTTCTGTTCTAGAAAAAATCTTGAAAAACTTGAGATTTATGGTAAAAATACAAGTCAGAAATATTGCTGAATACCTAGATAGATTTTTTAGCTAGGGCCAACGGCGCCTAGCCTTAGTAACCATGTTTCAGACTTTTGCATGAAAGCTGCAACCTCTCTTCATATCATAAATGCACACTATTCGCCGTCTCTGATTTCCTGGAACTGTAACTTCGGTTTCTTGAAACAACACACCCCTCAAAACAACCTTTCAACTTGTGAGTTATATATTCGTGATGTAAAATAGAAATTGAAAGAGGGGCTCGTGTCTACATTTACCAAGAAAATGCCAAAGAGAATTCAAAGCAAGAGTTTTTTAATGGTGTTTGTTGGCGTGTTGATTTTTAAATGAGAACACTTAAAACATAAAGAAATTCTCCAGTTTATTTCACCAAATACTCATGCAGAGCATGACCCAACCAACACCCGTGTTAACTCGGGTCGTTGCTGTGTACACATCTTTGGATGTATGTGGAACATGGCGAAATTGACATTTTATTGCTAAGTTTTGTTAGGTGTGTATCCAATTGCTTTACACATATATGCACTTCCCACTTGCCCCTAGCCATCAGCGCTTTCGAGCCCTTTGATTTACTCTTATAATAATTTTGCCATTACAACAGCATTGACTGATAAATCAGGATTTAGACCTGCAGAGAGGGTCATGTAGATGACACCTGTCAAATTCAGCCTCTGTTCATGTATTACAAATTAATGTAGCACAGCACTAACCACAAGGCTGCAACGCATGAACCAAGGGCCTACTGCAGACATTTTGCAGACCGTGTAGATCAAGATCAGACAACACAGAATGTGCAGTCTGATCCAGAATCTACACTTTCCAACAAGGAAAAAGCTTTTCTTCTCAAAAATATCTTTAAAATACTCATACTCATAATCTTTATTAAAGCTTTCACCCTTTACCACACAATCCCGACTTTTAACACTCATGTGGAAGACGCCTTTTGAAAACATTGTGGGAAAAGGAGAAATGCTGGTAACCAGCATTTTCTCCTTTTCCCACAATGTTTTCTTCCCTTCATAAGACAAATTTCAATTCTTTAGTCATAATTATTATGCCATCTGCAAACGCTTTGAATTTGGACCAGTCTAAAATTTTGTTGTTTGATAAAGAGTTAAACACAGTGTTTCTAGCCCCAATAATACATACATGATGTAATAGAGGATATTTTGTTTTTTTCGGTGAAAGATCGAAATTTATTTCATCGACTGGACACCATTGGTAATATTTAAATATTACTGATGGTGTTCACCGAAAAGAAAAAAACAAATATTCTATTTATTTCATGCCTTTAACCCTTTCTTGGAGGAGCTTTATCAAAATCCAGTGAAGTTCTTTTCCGTTATTCCCCGTGGCATACCCCTCCTGCATAGCAATGCATTACAATATTACGTCAAGCGCGAGAAATGTAAGGTAAATGAGGTCATATTTCACATCTGGTTGTCAGGCATGCGCAATTAACCTAGGCAACAAGAACATGAAAATCGGTATTTTCACTGGTGGTACCAGTGTAAGATCAAAAAATATTTTCACTGCTATTTCTCGATATCCTAGGAAAGCAGGAAATAATGAAATTTATTTCAATTACTAAACATTGTCGGTAATATATTCACTAGTGGTACAGCCTTGATGACAAAATTGCATTATATAATGATCAAGAGATGAAATGAATTTCAATCTTTCACAAAAATACGCCAAATTGTCTGTACATCTCATGTTTCTCGCCCCTGTTATGTTGGAACTTTAATCAAAATCCAGTATAGTATGGTAGAGCTCCAGATAGAGGGAGTAATTTTTATTTCATAATTAAAAATTTTAAATATTCTCCACTAAACCCTATGTTGTGGGTACTCATTAGAATTGTCTCATCAAGACGATTCTAATGAGTACCCATAACATAGGGTTTGGAGAAGGAATAACGGATTTAGAATGCCATCACTCCCTCTTATCTGGAGTTCTGGACTATGGTATGTTCTTTTTTTATGTAATTATCCATGACATGGGAGGGTTATCCAAAATGCCATAGAATCGCATTTTATCACATGAAATAAAGCAAGCTTTCATTTTAATTGGTGGGTGCCTTGTAGGGAATTTATTTTCAGACATATCACTGACATTTCATCACATTTCGTCAAATAATAGGTAAATTGTCAACAATTTACTAACATCAGGTATAGCCATGCAGCCCATTGAACGTTAATGTCATCACTAACTTGCGACGTCACGAAAACAAAATTTTTCAAAATTCTTCCCTGCATGCTGCACACACTTTTTGTGCCTCCTAATCCAGTGCTTGAACACGTTTACAAACAACTAATGACTAAGAGAGCTGTTAAAGGCTTTCACAGACTGCAATATATGCTCAGTATCATTAAATCTGCGGCCTTGTAGACTGCCTTTCAACATATGAAAGTAGGCAAAGTCCAGCGGTGCCAAATCTGGTGAATAGGGTGAATGCTATAGCCTCTGAAACCATGGAAGCCCAATTTCTAACGCTGGACAAATGATTTACTTATTCCAATAATATCAGCAATCTCTCTAAATGTCGATCGTTGATCGCCTCTGATTACGTCAGAACTAGTTTGGAGAATCTTGTGGTTCAACTGTTTTCCCGGTGATATGCTGCGCACAATACAGGACTTGATGTCAGATCGCTGTGTTGTGTCAGAACGTTGCTGGACATCGCCATTTTCCAAAGTCTGATTACGGTAGCTTCTTTATAAGACATCATAAAACAGTTACATTTGACATCATTTCTATGAATCATCGTACAACGTCGCGCCAAAATTTGACAGTTTTGTCTATATAATTTTGACTGGATTTGATTGAAATATTTATGTTAAGTTTATTTATATTATTTATATTAAACAAAACTCTCTCAATCCAATTAATCATTATTTTTCTGGTGGGCTGTTAACTCTTACCATGGTTACAAATTTATCTACTATCATACACAGCAAAAGCTGACATTCATTTAAGTGATTTGTTGTTTGTACAACAGTTGCAGCTATTTGCGTGTAGAGTTTCAAGATTTTATCATTCTGTTTGGCCTACTTTCTAAACAATTCTACATCATTTTTGGACAACCCTCGTACACCCCTTTTTAAGACTACAATCACAATGAGAATGTTTTTACCAGTTCATATATAGAAAATGATTCACTGGTAATAAACAGAATCATGACAGTATTGTGTTTTAACCAATCACCAAACGACAATATTTTAGACTGATCCAAATTGAAAGCATTTGCAGACGACAAAATAAAAGTGACTGAAAATTTGAAATTTGTTTTGTGAAGGGTAGAAAACATTGTGGGAAAAGGAGAAAATGCTGGTTACCAGCATTTTCTCCTTTTCCCACAATGTTTTCTAAAGGCTTCTTTCTCGGGCGAATTGAAAGTAGGGATTGTGTGGTAATGGGTTAATCAATTTACTAGAATATCACATTTAGTGAATTATTAAACAGCCAAAAATCTGTTTTCACAGAAACATTCCTTTAATCTTTAATCTTCTGATTGCCAAATATGTTCTTCAGGGTTAGCGTTATAAATGTACACAATTTATTTACGTCTGTAATGACACCACAAATCAACAAACTCATAAACCTGAATTTAACAGAATAAACCCATCACCACATAATCCCTGAGACGCCCCTGAGAAAGAAGCCTTTTGAAAAGACTGTGGGAAAGGGAAAAAATGCTAGTAACCAGCAATTTCTCCATTTCCCACACTGTTTTCTACCCTTTCCAGAACAAAATTCAATTTTTCAGTCACCTTTATTTTATCATCTGCAAAATGCTTCCAATTTGGACCAGTCTAAAATTTTCTCATGTGGTAAAGAGTTAAGCATTTTGAAAAGGTCGGATTTTTTTTTTAAGATTTCTACATCTGAAATCATTGTATGAAATAGATCTGATTGGTTTGGAAGGGCCAAGTTATAAACATGGTGCACGATTCTAAATAGTTCCGTACTGGTGGTTATCAAATCTGTACATTTCATGGGTCAAAATTGTGAAATAATCAAACCATAATCCACCATTATTTTAACACCAAAAACCATGAAATAAATGCAAATTGCTGTTACTCTTCATGAAAACTGAGACAGCAAAACTATACTTTGGTCTTTTGCATTTTTTTTAGATATATAGACACAAAGTCAAACAATCACTTTTTTACCTAAATATTTGGAAAAATCTGCTCCTGATCTTTACAAATCTCTATTCATATGTGTGTATTGCCCAGAAATACATTTAGGAATACTGTTATAGTAGGAGAAAAAGATATCTTTCCCTTGAATTCTTAGTTTTCAAATGTACACTCCTGGAAAAACCTAAAACAAGAGGGACTTGATGGCTCTGTATGACTCCACTGGCTAATACATAAAATCCCTACATGCCAAACATTACAATACTTAGCCAATCAGTTTTGTATGCAAGACCCCTGAGACAGGACTAAAACTGGTAGCACAAGCTCTTATGGTTAGTAACATGAAGAATTCTGAGGATTTCACTATGTAAGCCCATGTCAAATTTCTAACTGCTAGAAGGGGGTCATATTCAATCCTAGGGCTATAATTTGGGTACTCTTGGTAGAGGCAAACCAGAAAATGCCACATGCAAAATTTGGTAACCCTAGGCCTTATGTCTGAGACCTCTAAGTTTTGTCTATCTATGCCTATATAAAAATTGTGACCCCTGGGGCAGGGCCAATTTGACCCCAGGGCAATTAAGATGAGCACTCTTGGTAGAGGCCCACTAAATAAAGCTATGTGCAAAATTTGGATGCCCTTAATTACATGATGACTTGCTCGATATAAAAAAAGGGCCTTATGGCTATATACAGGGAGATTTCAAGTTTTCTGTATATAAGCCCATGTAAAAATTGTGACTCCCCAGGATGGGGTCAAATTTGAACCCAGGACTGTAAGTTGGGCACTCTTGGTAGAGGCCCACTAGATACATTGGTAGCCCTAGGCCTAATGGCTAGGTACAAAGAGATTTCTAAAGTTTTCTCTGCATAAACCCATATAAAACTTGTGACCCTGGGTCAAATTTGACCCAAGAGCTACAATTTTAAGAAACTTGATAATTAACTAGATAAAGCTAGATTCCAAATTTGGTAGCCCTGGCCTTGTTTCACAAAAGAGGGTTTTTAATGATTTTCAATATCTCTTAGTTTTATTGCCATGGCAACCAGAGTTTTTTAAGGGAATTAAATTCTTTCAAGAAATTCTGAAGAGGACTATGGCAGGATCATTTCAGTGAAGTTTTATCAAAATTGGATGTTTAGTTTCAGAGAAGATGATGTTTAAAATAAAAGTTAACTCGCGGATGAAAGGCCGCACCAGGCCATGACATAAGCCCACTTGCCTACGGCCAATGGAGCTAGAAAAAGAAATATCAAATGTGAAGAACTCAATACTACATAATTATCAGGTCATAAATCTAAAACTGAGACACATAAAATGTGATTCCTTGAAAGGGAATTCAAAAAGTAATCGTTCTGTTACCATGACAATCACATTGGGAACAATCTTACAGACAGATCTGAATTATTTATCAAAACCTAGGTCTGAAAGAACCAATTTCCAAAACTAATCTAACCCTTAAATCACCTTAAGTTGACTGCGGCAAGTGCAGATCAAGATCAGACTGCAGAAAAGTCTCTGGTAATCTGTAATTGAAGCACGGTCTAAGCATCTACCAGCTGACTAATTGCTGACTACTTAACTGTTTACCAAACGACATAATTTTAGACTGGTCCAAATTGAAAGCATTTGCAAACAACAAAATAAATGATAACGAAAATTTGAAATTTGATTCAGAAAGGGAAGAAAACATTGTGGGAAAAGGAGAAAATGCTGGTTAGCAGCATTTTCTCCTTTTCCCAGTGATTTCAAACAGCTTCTGTCTCAGGGTTGTCAAAAGTCGGAATTGTTTGGTGAAGGATTAAGTCTTAGCTGAATCGGCCCATATTTTGGCAATGAAAGGCAATACTACACACATCCCATTTGATTGCCCTTTCCTTAACCCTTTACCTGATATGCCAGTTTGAGGCCTTTCCATTTCAGCAGCAAATAAAGATATGACGTCAAAAATATGGATAAAATTTAATGAGGATACAAATATCTGATTGAGTGAAATACATTGTGCGAAAAGGAGAAATTGCTCGTTACGAGCAATTTCTCCTTTTCCCACAATGTTTTCAAAACCTGTCTGTTGTTGATACGTCAAAATGAGTATCTATGGAGTAAAAGGTTAACACTAGAAATGTTACAACAGTGACTTTTGCAATGGCCTCAAGGAAATAAAATGCATCTTTTATAAGTCATAATCTTTGGCATCATGCAACTGTCAGGGTCAAAATTTGGCATGAAGATACAAGAATGATCAAAATTTGACAAAAAAAAAGATGAAGTGGGATAACCCTTTCCCAAACAACAAATTTTAGACTCTTCAAAAGTGAAAGAGTTTGCAGACAACAATTTCAAATTTGAAAAAAATGGCAGAAAGTTCTCCAAATGGGTAGAAAACACTGTGGGAAAAGGAGAAATTGCTCGCTACGAGCAATTTCTCCTTTTCCCACAGTGTTTTCAAAAGACTTGTACTGCAGAAACGTGAAAACTAGGGCTTGTTTGGGAAAGGGTTAAAAAGCTGGCTGAAAATAAGTAGAAGATGAATCTTTAAGACTAGGAGTAGAAAGTCGAAACAATTAACTACATGTACTCACAGATCTCCAGATAAGAGGGAGTGATGGTATTCTAAATCATTTATTTCTCTCCCAAACCCTATGTTGTGGGTACTCATTAGAACTGTCTCTATGAGACGATTCTTATAGGTACCCACAACATATGGTTTAATGTAGAATTATTAATATTTTCAATTTCGAAATCAAAATTACTCCCTCTATCTGGAGCTCTGTACTCACCAATTTTTCTACAGAAGGAGAGCTTTTCAAAGTTTTAAAAGCTTTCTTCCACATTCCTCGTATCATGGAAGGGTTCTTCTTTTCTTGCTCGTCGTCCACTGACCCATTCTGCTTTGGTGTAAGCAACTCGATCTGCAACAGAGAAAAGAAGCTTTGTTTGTACTGGAGTTTACGGTTTAAAGGTAAGTATTTAGATTTTTCACATCTCACCAAATTAAAAAATATATATATCACAGAAATTTATACAAGAGGGCCAAGATGGCCCTGGATTGCTCACCTGAATTTTTGAGAGGACCATAGCCAATTTTTTTCAAAATCTAATCAGCCAGTTCAGAGAAGAGGAATTTTAAGAATTTGTTCATGTCTGTATAGTGTATAGTATATAGCCGACAGCCATCAGAGCCATGTTTCTTGTTGGATCAAAATTTCTCATGCAATTTTTGAAAAGGGTCAGCTAAGAAACATTTCTGTGAAATTGTATCAAAATCTGACCAGCCCTTTCACAGAAGAAGAATTCTAAAGAATTTCTTTATGGCCATATATTGCAAGTAGCCCCCATTTACCAGAGCCATGTTTATGGATTGATCAAAAAGGAACACTTCTGTTAAATTATTTCAAAATCTGACTAGCAGTTTCAAAGAAGAGTTTTGAAGAATTTCTTCATTTCCCCCATTCACCAGAGCTATGGTTCTTGACGGATCAAAATTTTCAAAATTTTTAAACAATTCCTTTGAAAATTTCATTTGGTTGCCATGGCAACCGAAGTTTTATACGGAATCAAATTATGTGAACAATTTTTTTAAGAGGACCTCCCAAGGAACATTCAAGCCAAGTTTGGTCCAAACTGGCCTAGCAGTTTAGGAGAAGTTGATGTTTAAAGAATTGTTGACGACGCACTACCAACACCGGGTGATCCTAAAAACTCCCCTTGAGCATGTTGTGCTCAGGTGAGCTAAAAAGGCAAATCTGTTGCCTTGGAGGCCCAGTGGCTGCCAAAAGTAAACAATTTCAACTTCAAAAGCATTGAAATTATCAGGAAGTGTTGGTCGCTGACAGAAAAATGAATTTCAAAACCAGGTAAAAAGTAAATACCACATGAGAAAATTTTAGACTTGTCCATTTACAGGCGTCAAATAAATATGACTCAAAAATTGAAACTTGACTTTAGATGAGAAGAAAACACTGGAGGGAAAAGGAGAAAATGCTGGAGACCAGCATTTTCTCCTTTTCCCACAATGTTTTCAATAGGCTTTTTCCAATAGGTTGTAAAACCAGGAATTGTTTGGTAAACGGTTAAAGACTGACTGATGAATAAGATCCTTGGCTCACATATACACAACTAATAATATTTGTTTGGGATCATAAAATTGAAGGCTGATACATGTATATCTATTTCCATCTTTTCTCTGAAGAGTAGGGAAAAAGTTTCAAAAGAAAATGTGCAACTTGTTTGATGATGCCATTCTGAAATGAGCTGTTACATACAATTTCCTTGGCAAATCAACACAAACAAACTGGCTTCTAATTCTGGAAGATACAGGTGATTTATCAGCACTTAGTCACATGATCCCTGTTACCTGCACTTGATGTTATCATGTATGAATACACTGTAGAGGATGCACTTTTATTGTGCTATTTGGAGAGAAGTCATGCTGCCATCTCCATTATTAAGCCTTTACCACACAATCCTGACTTTTAAAGACTCCAAGAGAAAAAGAAGTCATGCTGGTCTCCATTATCAACCCTTTACAAAATAATCCTGACTTTTAACTCATTATTAACCCATTACCACACAATCCCTACTTTTGACGACCCTGAGAAAGAAGCCTTTCAAAAACACTGTAGGAAAAGGAGAAAATGCTGGTAACCAGCATTTTCTCCTTTTCCCACAGTGTTTTCTACCCTTCCCAGAACAAATTTCAATTTTTCAGTCACCTTTATTTTGTCTTCTGCAAATGCTTTCATTTTGAACCAGTCTAAAATTTTGTCATTTGGTAAAGAGTTAAACGACAACATTTCAGGCTTGTCCAAATCAAAAGTATTTGCAGAGGACAAAATTAAAGTGACTGAAAATTTGAAATTGTTTTGTGAAGGGTAGAAAATATTATGGTTACCAGCATTTTCTCCTTTTCCCGCAATGTTTTCAAAAGGCTTTTTTCTCCAAATCTTTTCTCTCTTCTTTGTCCAAATTGAAAGTATTTGCAGACAACAAAATAAAAGTGACTGAAATTTGAATTTTTTTCTGTGAAGGGTAGAAAACATTGTGGGAAAAGGAGAAAATGCTGGTTACCAGCATTTTCTTGTTTTCCCACTATGTTTTCACAAGGCTTCTTTCTCAGGGTGGTTAAAGTCGGGATTGTGTGGTAAAGAGTTAACCAGACTATGAAACAAGGTATGGGACAGTTTACATCCTAGATTAGACTACACATTTGTGCAAACTGATCTCTTTTTGCAAAAATAAGAAAAGATGGGTTCAGCTCTTCACAGTTCACCTCTTAACCCTTTCCCAAACAAGCCCTTGTTTTTACGTGTCTGCAGTACAAGTCTTTTGAAAACACTGTGGGAAAAGGAGAAATTGCTCATAACCAGCAATTTCTCCTTTTCTCACAGTGTTTTCTACCCATTTGGAGAACTTTTCGCCATTATTATCAAATTTGAAATTGTCTTCTGCAAAGTCTTTGAGTTTGGAAGAGTCTAAAATTTGTCGTTTGGGAAAGGGTTAACCAAACTAGAGTTGTCACTGAATGTGACTTTATACCCCCACCAGCACTTTGACAGTATTTTGTCCACAGCTGGACACACGGACGGACGCACAGACAGACAGACAGGCTGATTCCAGTATACCCCTGAAAACATTCGGTTTTTTTTTGTTTTTTTTGGGGGGGTGGGGTTTACCTTAGACTAGTTGAAATTATGAGCATTTGCCGAGTATCATTCAAATGTGCCTGAAATGATGGAACCTGCCTCCGACAAAGTAGAAAACATTGTGGGAAAAGGGAGAAAATGCTGGAAGCCAACATTTTCTCCTTTACCCTTAATGTTTTCGAAGGCTTCTTTTTCAGGACCAGACAAACTTGGAATTGATGGGAAAGGTGTTGACCTGAAATTGTCCATATAATTCAATTATGCTCAAAGAATTTTAACTGCAAATTGTTAATCTTCATAACTATAATTATATAATATCATATTTTTGTCATAAATTTAAGGGTAACTTTTCATGTCTCAATAAAATGAAATGAGACATGGCTTGTGAAAAGGAGGCTCAATAACCTGTTACCACACAGCAAAATGTTAGACCTTTTGTCGTTTGGGAAAGGGTTAAGCCAGATCACAAGTTAAGTATACTGTAAATTTCTCAGCATGAACCTTTTCGTCAAAAGTACATTGTCAAAAGTACATTTTCGGCAGCAGATTTGGAAAATGTCTAGGGCTATCTAGATAATGACAAAACAGAGATAATAGGCAGTATTTTTCTTACTCTTTACCACACAATCCCGACTTTAAACAACCCTGAAGAAAGAAGCCTTTTGAAAATATTGAGGAAAAGTGCTGGTAAATGATGGTTTTTGACTACCAGGGTTTTATTGTAAGGCTTTTGGAGTATATAAGGATGATATTTTTGTATTCTTGTAAAATTTTCGTCCCAAAATCTGAAGGGCCACCTTTAACTCTTTACCCGAAACGAGAAAATTTTAGACTGTTCCAAAATTAAAGCATTTACAGATGACAAAATAAATGTGATTGAAAAATTGAAATTTGTTTTGTAAATGGTAGAAAACATTGTGGGAAAAGGAGAAAATGCTGGTTACCAGCATTTTCTTCTTTTCCCACAATGTTTTCAAAAGACATCTTATCCAGGGTCGTTAAAAGTCAGGATTGTGTGGTAAAGAGTTAAATAACATGCTGCAAGAGGAGAATCATACTGGAACACTTTCTAGAAATCTGCATGCAAAAAAAGCAAGACACCCTTCAGAGTTGTTCAGTACACTCACCTGGAGATGTTTTGAAGGGTTTATAATGCATTAAATAGTAATTAACTAACTTATTTATTAAGTAAGCTGGCTATACATTTTGATTTGTTGAAATGTACCAGAAAATACAATCATTATCTTCACAGAAACAGCATAAAAACCAACCACCCTCACTAGCAAGCAAAACATACCCTTTTCAACACACGAAAAATGTAGACTAGTTGAGTGGTTGTATTGGGGTTTAACGCCACTTTAACAGCCAAGGTCATATGATGGCGGTCGGTGACACACGTGTTCCTGGCTTTCTCACACCGGTACTAACACAACTTTCTTTCCAAAGCCACCGACTACTTTTCTCACATGCTTCAGCAGAGGTGAGAGGCGAAAATACGCCGGAAAGAAAAGTCGCCTCAACCGGGTGTCCGACACGCTCACCACTGAGCCACCCGGGCGGGCCCAACTTAAGGTAGTAGACCCTTAATAGTCCTCTAGGGCTGTTTTGCATAAAGTTTTCTTGATCACTGATAAATATGGATTTATACAGGTATAATACTTTTGCACATTTTTAACTGACCAGAAATGCCTATCTTGGAATTATTTGTAGATACTTTTTGTAAGTTTCCAGAAAAGGGAGGTAATTACCATCTCTCTTCATAACAAAAATATAGTGGTTTTAGATTTATATATGATAATTATAGAAAAGACAAAAGGGGAAAAGTGGCTTGCTTAAAGCAGTAACACTCTTTCTTAACCATAGCAAATTTTGTAGGATAATATTATTGTGGAAATTATAGCGGTTTTCTATCATGGGTCTACTATGTTGATGACAATATTACTGTGCATCAAACGGCAGAATTTGTCTTTAGCCCTTTACTGAAAAACAAAATTTAAGCCTTGTCCGAGTTGAAAGCAGTGTGGATCAAACAGTGGAATTCATTTTAGATGGGGTAGAAAACATTTTGGGACAAGGAGAAAATGCTCAGTTACGAGCAATTTCTCCTTTTCCCAAAATGTTTTCAAAAGGCTTCTTTCCCAGGGTGGTTAAAAGTCGTCATTGTGTGGTAAAGGATTCATAGTGTACAAAAC
This sequence comes from Tridacna crocea, assembly GCA_943736015.1. Classification (NCBI taxonomy): domain Eukaryota; kingdom Metazoa; phylum Mollusca; class Bivalvia; order Cardiida; family Cardiidae; genus Tridacna; species Tridacna crocea. The sequence goes on from OX031067.1 coordinate 43,804,830, forward strand.
ATTGTGGGCCCAGCCAAGTAGCTCAATGGTTAGCAAATGAAAGAATCTTCTCCTATCCTGGTTTATTGTTCAATAAACCATGTGTGTTATGAGGCACAATGAATAAACCACTCGGGCTATAGCCCTCGTCGATTATTTTTTGTGCCCCATAACTCACAACTGTGGTTTATTGAACGATAACCCATGATAGAAAGAAGAATATGCCTCATAACTCACAACTGTGGTTTATTTAACGATAACCCACGATAGAAAAAAGATTATTTCTTAATTGTTTAACTCTTTACCAAAGGACAAAATTTTGAACTTGTTCAAACTGAAAGCATTTGCAGACGACGAAATCAGTGTGAATCAAAAATTGAAAACTGATTTGGAAAGCGTAGAAAACATTGTGGGAAAAGAAGAAAATGCTGGTTACCAACACCTTCTTCTTTTCCAACAATGTTTTCAAAAGCTTTCTTTCTCAGGGTCATTAAAAGTTGGGATTGTGTGGTAAAGAGTTAACACTTTACCAAACAATCCCTATTTTTTTTTAAGACCCTGATGATAATAAGCCATTTGAAAACATTGTGGGAGAAGGAAAAAATGCTGGTAACCAGCATTTTCTCCTTTTCCCACCATGTTTTTTTTACCTTGCTGAAAACAAATTTCCATTTTTTAGTTATATTTGTCTTCTGCAACTGCTTACAATTTGGACCAGTCTTAAATTTTGTTGTTTGGTAAAGAGTAAAAATTATTTATATCAGTGACAAAAGGCAACCATTTAACCCTTCTCAACACAATCCCCTGTTTTAACCTCTCTGAAAAATATTGCTTTTAAAAAAATAGAGAGAGAAGGAAAATGCAGGTTACCAGCAATTTCTGCTTGTCCCGAAATAATCTCTATCCTTTCAAATACAAATCTTATCATTTAAATCGCAATGCGTTTCTTTTTTGCAAACTCAATCCCTCCAATTTTGACAAGTCTAAATTTGTGGTTTGGCAAAGAGTAAAGTCATGGAGAGTGCCTGATAGGTAAAACACTAAAATGATGCTAACCAGATACCCTACTGACAGTATAGAACACCCATTTAAAAACATCTATCAAAATTATGTCTATCAAAACTATTATCTATCAAGTACCATTATTCCTGCAGCAAACAATGGAAGTCTAACATTATCCTCATCACAAACAAATCTATTGGAGTACAGAATAGATTTGGAAAAGATTTGAAAAATCACATGGAATGGCCTGAAATATTTCAATAAATACTTAACCCTTTACCCCATAAGGCATTTCTATGGTATCCCTAATTGACCCTAAATGTCAGCAAGGATGGAGCTGTTTCTTACGGGTATATGACACCTTTTGATAGCATAGATAACATTGTGACAAAAGGTGAAATTGCTCGTAACAAGCAATTTCACCTTTTGCCACAATGTTTTCCAAAGGTTCCTAAAGCAATGCGTAGAAACGTGTATCTATGGAGTAAAAGGTTAACTCATTACCAAACAAGATATTTTAGGCTTGTCCAAACCGAAAGCATTTGCAGACGACAAAATAAAAGTGATGGAGAATTTGAAGTTTGTTTTGTGAAGGGTAGAAAACATTGTGGGAAAAGGAGAAAATGCTGGTTACCAGCATTTTCTCCTTTTCCCACAATGTTTTCCAAAGGCTTCTTTTTCAGGGTCATCAAAAGTAGAAATTGTATGGTAATGGGTTAAACCTTTACCCCACAACAAAATTTTAGACCTGTCTGAATTGAAAACATTTGCACGTGACAGTTTTAATGTGGCTCATATGAAATTAGTTTGCTTAGATAGGGTGGAAAACTTTGTGGGAAAAGGAGAAAGTGCTGGTAACAAGCATTTTCTCCTTTCCCTACAATGTTTTCAAAAGCCCTCTCTTTCAGGGATGTTAAAAATCGTCATTGTGTGGTAAAGGGTTAACTCCTTTCCAAACGACAAGATTTCTGACCTGTCTAAATTTAAAGCAGTTGCAGACAGCAAAATAGATATAATTCAAAAATTGAAAATTATTTTCAGCAAGGCAGTTAACAATGTGGGAAAAGGAGAAAATGCTGGTTACCAGCATTTTCTCCTTTTCCCACAATGTTTTTGGCGAGAGCAAAACAATCAATATCAATTGCACAAAGAGCCAAGGTCAATAAATAAAACTGAGTGATACAGTTTTATTCCATCAAAATAAAGCCTGATGGATGGTCGACAAGTGGGCAAAAGCCTACAGACTTCAAAGAGAATAAAATACAGGTGAAAGTCTTTTGTCTGCTACAACAAGTAATGAGATACTGTAGCCTTGTTATACAAGATCTTAACTCTTTACTAAACAATCCCCGGTTTACATGACTCTGAGACAGAAGTTTTATGAAAACATTGTGGGAAAAGGAGAAAATGCTGGTAACCAGCATTTTCTCCTTTTCCTACAATGTTTTTCGCCCTTCCCAGAACAAATGTCAATTTTTCAGTTATGTTAATTTTGTCATATGGAAATGTTTTAAATTTAGACTAATCTAATATTTTGTCATTTGGTAAATGAATATCATAGTGGGAGAATATGCCTGATTTGGTTCAGCCCTTTCCACCATTATTTCATAAATGCTTTAGGAAATGATTTTCTCTATACCACGGGACAAAATTTTACACCGGTCCAAATTAAAAATTAAATGAGAATCAAATAGCCGAGTTGTATGAAGAAGGATAGAAAACATTCTTGAGAAAAGGAGAAATTGCTGGTCATCCGCAATTCTCTGTTTCCCTCCAGGGTTTCAAAAGCCCCTTCTTTATCAGCACTTTTTTTTTTTGCCATAATGACAGTCGCAGATAATGAGACGGCTAATATTTGCCATACCTCACTTATGATGGGCGTAGATAAGTAGAGAACATTGTAAGAAAAGGAGAAAATGCTGGTGACCAGTATCTTCCTCTCTTTCCACTATTTTTTTCAAAAGCCTTCATCCTAAAAGTCATTAAAACCTGGGATTTTATTGGTAAAGGGTCAATCAAATATCAGCCACTTTTAACAGAAAAAGTACAGACTCCCAAAACCCAAAAGAAATATGTTTCCCATGGCACAAATTGTACAAAGTTTCGGTACAAAAATGGAATACAAACTCTTGTTCATGTTAAATATTCAATAGAGCAACATTAGAATAAATCAATATTACTGAAAACTTAAAGGTGGCCCTTCAGAATTTGGGACGAAAATTTTGCAAAAATACAAAAAAATCATCCTTATACTCTCAAAGCCTTATAATTTTCATCCATAAAGCCCCAGTAATCAAAAACCATCCGACAACATGAGAAATTAGAGATTTACAACAGCCCAGGTTGACACCAACGGGAAACATGTCTATTTTTACATGAGCAACTCGCTCATTTACATACCGGAAATACACAGACGAAGCTTCAAACATAGCATCCGAAGAAGACGTGGAAAATAATTTCATGTTTGTTATATTATGAAATTCAAGTGTCATTAGTCACGTGCCAGTCACTTAATATTCCCACAATGCTTTTTCATTTTTGGTGTGAAATCTGAAAATAGCTTAAGAGGCTGCATAGCCTTTTAACCCATTACCAAACGACAATATTCTAGACTGTTCCAAATTGAAAGCATTTGCAGACGACAAAATAATAGTGACTGAAAATTTGAAATTTGTTTTGTGAAGGGTAGAAAACATTGTGGGAAAAGGAGAAAATGCTGGTTACCAGCATTTTCTCCTTTTACCACAATGTTTTCTAAGGGGCGTCAAAAGTAGGGATTGAGTGGTAATGGGTTAACCCATTACCACACAATCCCTACTTTTGACGCCCCTTTGAAAGAAGCCTTTAGAAAACATTGTGGGAAAAGGAGAAAATGCTGGTTACCAGCATTTTCTCCTTTTCCCACAATGTTTTCCACCCTTCACAAAACAAATTTCAAATTTTCAGTCACTTATATTTTATGATCTGCAAATGCTTTCACTTTGGACCAGTCTAAATTTTCCTTGTGTGGTAAAGGGTTAAGGGAATACCATCAAAAAAAAAATTTTGTGTAATTTTGTGATTCTTAATTGTTGATGATTTGTATTGTTTTTTCATATAAATTTCAGTAATATGAATGTATTTTAATTTGGTGAGATGTGAAAAACCTAAATACCCACCTTTAACAATTCCAGCCCCCCCTCCCCCCCCCCCCCCAAAAAAAAAAACTACTCAACAATGTTAATCAAGGATGATCAATCAAGTATTGATAATCAAGGAGTAACTAAAGTCTGAAAGTCTGTCAATAGGAAAACAGGAGTTAATTCCCTTAGTCAGTATACAAACTTACTATGAACCATCATTCAGCCAATTCAACAGCATCTATGGTTCTTTGCCAGATCAAAATTACATCATGAAATCTCATAGACATCCATGGAAGGATCATTATTGTTAATTTGCGGAGTATTCTAAAATGTTATTCTGTGTATTTGCCATAGCAACTAGAGTTTTAAGGCAATCAAATATTTTAACTCTTTACCAAACGATAAAATTACAGACTGGTCCGAATTGAAAGCATTTGCAGATGACAAAATCAATGTGACTGAACACCTGAAATTTGTTTTGGGAAGGATAGAAAACATTGTGGGAAAGGGAGAAAATGCTGGTTACCAGCATTTTCTCCTTTTCCAACAATGTTTTCAAAAGGCTTCTCTCTGATGGTCATTAAAAGTCGGGATTGTGTGGCAAAAAGTTAAAGGAATTCTGCAGATGAACATGGCAGCATCATCTCTGTGAAGAATGATCAAAATGGGACTAGCTGTATGAGAAGAAGACTATATACATAAAAGTTATATACATAAAAGTTAGCACACTTGCAGACACATGTACACATGGCCATGGCAACAGCTCCCTTGCCTTCATCCAGACTGGAGCTAAATACCAAGACACATAATCTCAGGCTTTTAACCCTTTCCCAAACAAAAAAATTTTAGATCCACCAAAATTGAAAGCAGCTGCAGACATTGGATTTGAAAAAAAAAAAAACTACAAATGAACTTAAGTTTTTTGAAAGGCTAGAAAAGACTGTGGGAATAGGAGAAAATGCTGGTTACCAGCATTTTCTTTTTTTCCCAGAATGTTTTCAAAACACTTTTATCTCAGGGTCGTAAAAAAACAGGGATTGTTTCGTAAAGTGTTAAATAAAGAAATAAAAGCCTTTACATGGAAAATTGAAGGTAAAGAAGTAGTTTGACATAAAATACCTCTTCTGGTCTAACTCCAGCTTCCATTTCTTTTTCTAATTTCCACTATAAAATCCAACAATACACTATAATTCTCAACAACAGCAAAGAAAATACTTATTTAAATTAGTTCAATTCTATGACTTTCCATACAATAGAAAGTAATGTCTGTATTCACTTTTTTTCAAAGTTAATGAAACTTAATGACAAATTACGTCTGTCTACTAGGTCTATCCATTTTCAATGCCTTATGAGTCTGTATAGTTTCTGTAAGTCACACAAAATTACTTTAACCTTTCGAACCTTTACTTAACAATCTTGTATTTTAAGGACCCTAAAAAACAAACCTTTTGAAAGCATTGTGGGAAAAGGGAGAAAATGCTGGTAACCAGCATTTTCTCCCTATTCCCACAATGCTTTCCATCCTTTAAGGGCATGAATTTCAGTTTTGGAAACAACTTTAAGATGTCTTCTGCAAATGCTTTAAATCTGGACAAGTCTCAACATCATTTGGTAAAGTGTTAATCGATGTTAAGAAAATACAATAACATTTTCAAATTGTAAGAGAGATTCATTATAATGATAGAAAAAAGACTGAAACCACCTGAGGACATTGACAAATTCTTATAACATCTTGACTAAAACTGGCCATAAACGCTTTTACTGTTGCCATAAGATGGCACCAGTCTATAAAGCACTTATAACTTCTGATACTGATACTTTGCAGGCAGAGTAAATGAACGTAATTTAAAAGTCACAAGAAAAAATACTGAGCTGTTAAGTCCAAAATATCTCACAATCTACTTTTTGTCAACATCTCTTTTCTTGACATAAAATTTTCTTTTTTTAATCTATGTGCTTCAGCTCGAAACACAATGTCAGTTGTTTTTATAGACTTTGCAGATCAAGCCCGGTTTGCCTTTTGTGAACACTGCAGATTAACTCTTTACCAAACGACAAAATTTTGAACTTGTCCAAATTGAAAGCATTTGCAGATGACAAAATAAATGTGAATCAAAAATAGAAATTTGATTTGGAAAGGGTAGAAAGCATTGTGGGAAAAGGATAAAATGCTGGTTACCAGCATTTTCTCCTTTTCCCACAATGTTTTCTAAAGGCTTCTTTCTCAGGGGCATCAAAAGTAGGGATTGTGTGGTAATGGGTTAAGGTCAGACAACACAGAATGTGCAGTCCAAAAAACAGACTCTACCATCCAAACTTTATCAGTAGTGTCATCCATTTTTTGAAATATTTAAGCAAAACAACCGTTAAAATTCCAATGCATTAGTAGTAATTGTTTCTATTTAAAAAATCCATTTCATTTAATCAGACTGTTAAAATAAGGAACAGTGTCCTGAAATACTGGCATTTTGTTCATAATATCCTGGCCAAACAGGTGCAAAGTTTAAACAAAAAATATACATCATGATCGAGAAATAAAGCACTGTGTCCCCTTCAGAATACATTAACCATCACATAAAGTGCTTTATTATCAAACAAAACCATTTTACAAAAACTTTTAAAACATGGTCATGTATTGTTACTTGGTCCAGATCTGTCTGAATATCTCACAAAAAGCAGACCTGCAGATTCAAGATCAGACTGCATGTTTATCTACTCTGTCTGCAAGAGAAAGTTGTGATAAATGGTAGGGTTTAGACTTCAATCATCTTTCTTTTTTCTCACAACAACTTCGACCAGCAATCATCAACAATCAAAATGACCAGAACCATCTGTTGAAGACTACACTCTGTACCATACCACCTCATATCTAACCAACACAGAGGAAAAATGCTTTGAAAACACAAGCTAAAAAAGACAAAGTGCCAGTAACCAATATTATTTTGCTCCTTTTCTCTAAACATTTTCTCCGCTTACTGTTTCATGATCAATTCCAATGTGAGAGCTTACTCTAATTTGTTGTATAAAAAGCTTTTAACTTGGTCAACACTTAAATTTTGACATTCTGTTCATCTTGCGAATTAAGTTAGTCTTGTGATGAATGAAGTAAGAACTTTCCAACCAGTCAATTTTGTTATGCCAATTTTTTTTACCATACAGTAATATTTTGCATTATTTTTCATTTGCCCCTACTACATTTTCTTCTTTTCTGAGTAGACCTTTTTCAATATATCATCGATTTACTTTGAAAACCTCATAACTACAGCCTGTTTCAAGCTATAGTTACGAGGTTTTGGAAGTACCGGTACACTGACGATATACTACTTTGAAAGGTAGTTTTGCCAAACTGAGAACAACTGCTTCATACTTGTCTCTGCTTTCATTGAGACACTATTTTAACTTCACTGATTTCATCTACTTCTAAATATTGTTACACTTCAAAAACACCTGTTTCAAAATTCCAAAACAAGCCTTCTGATTGGCTGTCACGGAATGTCCAATCCAATCATAGGTCTTGTTTCATAATTCAGTATTCAAAATACTTACAGGCCCAGTAGCTGCCAAAGACAGACAAAGTGGTATCAAAATGCATCGAAGTTTTTATTATACCATTTAACTCTTTACCACACAATCCCGACTTTTAACGACCCTGAGAAAGAAGCCTTTTGAAAACATTGTAGGAAAAGGAGAAAATGCTGGTAACCAGCATTTTCTCCTTTTCCACAATGTTTTCTACGCTTCCGAAAACAAATTTCAATTTTTGAGCCGTACTTAGGTTGTTGTCTGCAAATGCTTTCAATTTTGACTGGTCTACAATTTTGTCGTTTGGTAAAGGGTTAAAAGTAAGGAAATTACTGTGAAGTTGATAATCTGTAATTGGATGGTTTGTCCAAGTATGTGTCGCTGGCAGAGAAATTCGTTTCAAAACTATGACAAAAGCTGCAAGATCGGCTCTTTCTTATGCTTCTTATTTGCCTTATTTTAAATTTTCATTTTTCTGCTAAAGACTAACACTTGGACCAACCACAGAATAACAGACTGACATCTTCACAATATTTTGTATGCTTTTAAATAGTATGATTTAAATATAAATGTGTTTTAATACCTCCATTGTTTTTTTGGCTGCAATTAGGCTTATATCAAAGAATAAGATATACTTGATTGTTAAATAAAGCTCCTAATAATTAGATTTTTAGAAATAACCACAAATTGTGATTGTAGCCTTGTCCCAAATGATACAGTTATTATGTATCCATAGACACAGAAACCTAACTTATGAACCACATATTCCATACAGACTTTTTGTATGAGGATTCTACCAACAGAGGAACAACAATAATTCACATTCACGTCATTTTCCACTAGAAGCAAAAAGTACATTGCCATCTACCAGAACCATTGTATACCTTGCTCTGCCAAAATAAATCCTGAACATGTCATAATGCTTATCAGCAGATGACAACACTTATCAAGCCACAGAGTGCCAAAAAAAAAACCAACGCAAATTTTCAGAGTAGAAAATAGAATCCCCCAAAAATTGCTATTTCAAGATAAATATTGTATAGATGTCTTACTGCTTAAGACAGACAAAGATGAGACAGCATGTTTTATACAGTCTGACTGTTGTCTTCACTGGGCACACAGACAACTTAAGTTTGAAGGGTGCTAACTACGAGAATAAAATCCCAGCTTTTATCACAAGTTGCAGATTGATCTAGTCCTATCTGTTCAACATGGTACTGGATCAAGAGTAATGTCAAAGAATTAACTACCTGGATGCTGACATTGCTCAGAGGAATCAAACTTTTCAAAGTTTTACACCTTAAGAGCTAAATATTTTTCACATAACCACAGAAACACTTGTTTTGAGTTAGAGACAAGCAAATACATGTAGTGCCTTATATGGTCAAAGTACTATAATCATCCGCATCATTTCTAAAGCATTGATGATCAAGGTTTCTCTATAAATTAGTTATCAAAATTAGTGACTGCGAATATATAAGTTTTATTCAAAATGAAATAATTCTACACTAGACTACGCAGGTCTCTTCTAAAGATTTTTTTGCTTGTGATGTGCACAACAGTCTGTAAATGAAGGCTTCTTGTAAATTTCATTACACCTATACATATAGGCCTATGTTTTGACAATTTGTAAACTACAATTCTTGACATACAGCAGGTGATAAAGAATCCGTCATTCTTTGGCTTTGATGTAATGTTGTTGAGTGTTTACAAAATTGTTATTGAAGCCCACCAAAGGCTCCCTTTTGGAAAGGCTTAACTCTTTACCACGCAATCCCAACTTTTAACGACCCTGAGGAAGAAGCCTTTTGTAAACATTGTAGGAAAAGGAGAAAATGCTGGTAACCAGCATTTTCTCCTTTTCCCACAATGTTTTCCACCCTTCCCAAGACAAATTTCAATTTCTTAGCCATACTTAGGTGGTCGTCTGCAAATGCCTTCAATTTGGACAGGTCTACAATTCTGTCGTTTGGTAAAGAGTTAAGAAGAGATCCAATTTTCTCCACTGATGACAAGAGATGTCTGTGAGAGATAGAAGAAGAGACAATGAAATTCAGGAACAAAGCAATGCAGACTTACAACTGCTTTCGTCAACAATCTGGCTCTGTGACAAGACAATGTCAAAACGTGGGCTGTAATAATTCACCAATATGACTGTAGGCTGGTTCTCTTCTTTTTGCCACCCCATAATTATACACATATTGCTCTCCATACTATGAGAATATTCTGAATATTCTTTTCTGTTTGACAATACATTATTTTCTGTGACTGGAAAAATTTATTATATGATGTTGTTCATTAACTCTTTACCACACGACAATTTTAGACTGGTTCAAATTGAAAGCATTTGCAGACGACAAAATAAAGGTGACTGAAAAATTAAAATTTGTTCTGGGAAGTGCAGAAAACACTGTGGGAAAAGGAGAAAATGCTGGTTTCCAGCATTTTCTCCTTTTCCCACGGTGTTTACAAAAGGCCTCTTTCTCAGGGGCGTCAAAAGTAGGGATTGTGTGGTAATGGGTTAAAACTGATCACCCTAATTCCTACCCAGTACCATCCCATCTCGTAAGTCTTTATTAGACTAAAAAAAAATTAGGCTCCTATACATTGAAAACATTTGCAGGAAACAAATGTGGTTCAACTGATGATGTATTTGTCTTTGAGAGGGTAGAAAGCATTGTGGGAAAAGGAGAAAATGCTTGTTACTAGCATTCTCTGCTTTTCTTACAATGTTTTGGAAAGCCTTATCTCTCAATCTCATTAACCCTTTACCTCACAATCCTGAAATTTTAATGACCCTTACGAAGAAGGTTCTTGAAAATATCCTGGGAAAAGGAGAAAATGCTGGTGAACAGCATTTTCTCCCTTTCCCAAATTGTTTTCTATGCTAGCAAATACAAAAATGGTCATTTAAATTACATTGTGGTGTTTGTGGTTGTGAAGTACAGTGTCAGTCTCGCAACCATAAGGTCCTCGGTTCAATATCCGGGAGCAGGTCTCAGACAATCGCTTCTACCTCAGTTGTCCAAAGTCGTCATTGTGTGGTAAAGGTTGAAAAACATTCTTGGTCTTATTCTCCAGATGTTTCTAAATTTGAAAGTAACAGTCTGATTAGCTTATCCATTTTGTTCAGGTAATCAGAAGTTGCGTTACTTTCAAACTTAGAAAATCTTGGAGAAAGAGACGAAGAATACTCTTTAGAATAGTCCAATTTCAGCAAGTTTGTCCCTTAATTGTCCACTCCCTGAACATTTCTTGGCAGAACACTTATCATACTTATGACATACTTTGACTCAATGGTCCTCTGACTATTTAAAATTACAAGGCTGTTTGTATCTTCCGAAAATAATCAGTTTCATTAAATTAGCAGACTGTGAGGTAATGAACTTTTCCCAATAGTTATAATGAAGATAAATGAAGTCTGGCTCATGTCTGTCACATAACTGTTCCCTCTATTAACCCTTTACCACACAATCCTGACTTTTAACGACCCTGAGAAAGAAGAGGCCTGTTGAAAACATTGTGGTAACCAGCATTTTCTCCTTTTCCGACAATGTTTTCTAACTTTTCCAAAGCAAATTTCCATTTGTAGGCTGAAATACTTTTGGTGTTACACCTATCAAACTGTACCTAAAATCTTTCCTTGGAAATAAAACCAACGGATATGATCAACACATCAGCCGAGGTGTGCCAAGTGAGACGTATATCAAAGACGTTGCAAAGCGACCATATAACAACAACCACACTACCATACAATACCTCCATGTTTTCTTCAGAAACAGCCAAGATAAAAACAAGCAAAAATATCCTTTGCTTGTGGGTTGGTTGGAATTTGTCAATCCCAATCCAAAACTGGCAGACAGAAAATCTGGTTTTAATTGGCCAATTTATTAGAGAGACTGCATGTGCCAGAATTAGGGTGGCCTATTCACAGATCATTGGAGTGACATCCACAATTTGGAATCAATTATTCACTAGTGCAAAAGATGCAGTATGTTTTTACCCTCCTCCAAATGATATGACATATACATATATAACCCTTCAGCTTCTTACTACCTGACATTTTCACATTTAATTTTTGTGGTATTTGTTGAAGACAATACCACTATGAGTTCAAGATTGAATTTTGGTAACCATGTATCTTATTTTGTGCAAAGTCGAAGGAAATAAACGCAGTTAAACTAATTTTTTTTTTTTCCAGGCAAATGAGTTTTTCGGTGGCACACAGATATGTAATTTGAAATGGTATTTTAATATAAATTGGGCGAGGCCATCGATCATCGAGATACTTATTGAAAATAGCTTCTCTCGCTCATAGCCTTTTATTGGCGCAATGATACAAATTTGCCTACTGGGCATTTTCGTTCCAAAACCAATTCGTTCCATGGCTTGTTCGTCCTATGACTGCGCATTACTCCATTTGATTGCTCATGAATATTTATAGATCAAAGTAATTGATTGTAATGTTGGAAATTAAATGTAAAGGGTTAAAGATATTTCAAAATTATAGTTTAAGGTACATGAGTACTCTCCCTTCTACCGAAAGGTATTCATTTGCTTTTAAGCCAATATTTGAACAATATGTCTCTTTCTTTCAAACTATTGATTCCAGGCAATGGTTTTCCTTGACAAATACCACTTCAGCGTTCTAAACGCTTTGATTCTTTGAATGTCATGGACATAGTCAGTGTCCAAATGATAGACAACATACATCATGACTTTTAAAGTAGGGTTAGTTTTACCTTTGTAAACTGACGTCCAACACGTGACTTTTAACTTGAAGACTTAGTTAAACCATTACCACACAATCCCTACTTTTGACAAGCCCGAGAAAGAAGCCTTTTGAAAACACTGTGGGAAAAGGAGAAAATGCTGGTAACCAGCATTTTCTCCTTTTCAAACAGTGTTTTCTACCCTTCCCAGAACAAATTTCAATTTTTAATTTACCTTTATTTTGTCGTCTGCAAATGCTTTCAATTTGAAACAGTCGAAAATTTTGTTGTCTGGTAAAGAGTTAAGTTTGAGGCAATTGCATACAACAAATAAAATCTGGCTAAATTTAAGTACATTGTGGTAGGAATCTTTTAAGGTATAGGCAAAATTGCAGTAGCACCAACATTATCTTCTTTTCCATCAATGTTCTAAAAAGCCTTTGTATCTCTTACGGCAATTACAAAATCATGAAATTTTTTTTTCAAGCCTTAACTACCTCCTGCAGACAACTTCTTTGGACTTGCAGCGGACCTCTTCTGTAAACTGTACAGTAAAAGAAGATATTGACCATTAGTACAACTAATTTGCCCATTTACAACATTTACAACAATGTTTTCAAAGGTTTTTATGCATCGACATCTGTATAAGTGGATAAAAAAGCATTTCAAAAAAATTGCAAATTACCCATCAAAGACATTTTACTTACAAAAATGTTTTTTGCAAATTCAAGGCACTTGATATAAATTACCTTGTTATACTTGTGGTAAAATATGCAAACAGAAAAGCTGCCAATTTGAAAAATTTGGGAAACTGCAAAATTTCCACATGGTAAAACTTCCACTAATTAATACAATATTCATTACCAAGGATGAAAAATGTTAGACTCTCCACAAGATAATCCCCAGATTTAAGGATCCTCAGAAAGAGGCTCTTTAAACCACTGTGGAAAAAACTAGAAAAGGCTGATGATCAGTGTTCAGTAATTTAAAATATCAAATCGCTTAACCCATTACCACACAATCCCTACTTTTGACGACCCTGAGAAAGAAGCCTTGAGAAGACATTGTGGGAAAAGGAGAAAATGCTGGTAAACACAATGTTTTCTACCCTTCACAAAAATAATTTCAAATTCTCAGTCACTTTTATTTTGTCGTCTGCAAATGCTTTCGATTTGGACAAGCCGAAATAGACATGCATCATTAAAACTTGTGAACATTTAGTAAAGGATTAATTTACCTTGAACCTTATTATCAAAATATATTCCAAAACAGCATGTGTGCAGTATGTTCCAATATCAAGCTCATTTCTTCTTAAAAGTAATTGACAGTCTTGCACAATTTCACCCTTTACTATACAATCCTGCATTCTCACGACCCAAAGATGAGACAATTTTGAAAAACACTTTGGGAAAAAGGAGAAAATGCTGGTAACCAGCATTTTCTCCTTTTCCCCAAAATGTTTTCCATGGTGTCAGCAAACGTCTTCTCATTTGCACCAGTTCTGAATTTCGTTATCCGTAAATATGACACTTTCAATTTTGACAAGAATTGAATCCATTGTTTGGGAAAAGGGTTGAACATGTGTTTCATGTTTGTTTTAAGAATAACTCTTTGACTAATATGAATAATTAATGACCCAGTCAATCATATTTTTCAAAGAATTTATATGATATAAAATTTTCCTATTCACTGTAACATTCTTTATACCTTGTGTATATATATATTTTGTATTTAACCTTTTACTCTGTACCAAATGACAAATTTTTGGACTGGACCAAATTCAAAGCAATTCTGTAGGTAACAAATTAAATTTTGTTAATATGAAGATTTCTGACTTTGATAGGGTAGAAAATATTGAGGGAAAAGGAGAAAATGCTGGTTGCCAGCATTTTCTCCTTTTCTCACAATGTTTTCTATAGGCTTCTTTCTCAGGGTTATTAATAGTCAAACTCCTATCACAACTATAATTGGCTTTATGACCAGTATAGATAAAGATCAGATTGTGTGCAATTCTGCTCATTCAATACAGATGAAACTGTTGAAATCTTTGGACCACATTAATTTTGACAATACAAAGTTTGCTTAATGTATCATATTATCAGCACATCTAATATTCAACCTAACACATCAATAAATAATAAATCTACAGAGAAAACTTTGATAAATTGCCAATCTTTGTCCAGTTTAGAACGATAACCAAGGAAGACAAACACATATGGATATTTGTAATAAAAAAGATTGAGTTAACCCCCTTTGACCATCATAAACCTTTTAGGTGATAAAAATTCTGTTAAAGAAATCCAATTGGGGTCCACCAATCATTTATGTCAATTTAAGGTAAATAAATCAAACTCTGCATTAGAGAAGCTGACTTTTGAAGATTGATCGTATATTTCTAGTTTTGTTACCAGGACAACCAGTTGTTTACAGATAAAAATCTAAGGTGATGGAGTTCTGAAGAGGCCTGTAGGCTTTTGAAATTAGCATTTTTTCTCCTTTTCCACAATGTTTTGAAAGACAAATCCGATCCTTTGGGAAATATATTTAAACATCATCTTAAATTTTATCTTCTGGCACAGAGTTGTATGTGTTCTCAGGCATAAAAAGAACGATGCTGAAGACTCAACTCTATACCACACAAGGTAGATTTAGACTTCTCCAAACTGATAACAGTTGCAGACAACAATCTAATAGTTGTTTAAATGATGAAATTTGCCTTTGATGGAGTAGAGAACATTGTGGGAAAAGGAGAAAATGCTGGTTACCAGCATTTTCTCCTTTTCCAACGATGTTTTCAACAGGCTTTTTTCTCCTTTTCCAACAATGTTTTCAGCAGGCTTTTCCTACAGGGCTGTTAAAACTCGTGATTGTGTAGAATAGACATAAGTATAAAGACGGCCCTGTGCCAAGAGAGGAGAGGGGATTTCATGAGAGGACCTTGGGTGTCTCCCTCCAGAAACTTTTTGAATAGTAGCAGCTCTTTGGAAGCCTCTGGTGATGTCCTTTTTTTTTTTATTAAATTTGTATTCTTTTCCAAATATGTGAAGTGTATAGAAAACAGCTATTTCCACTATAATAATTATCATCCTATAAAATTTGATAAAAATGAGTATTAATGTACTTCTTTAATCGAGCCACTTTTTCCATTTTTTGTCCTTCTTGGAATTAAATGTATCATTTATAAATCTAAAACCACTATATCCTCATTACAAAGGGAGATAATTATTACCTCCCTTTTCAGGAAATAACAAAAATTATCCTGCATCAAATAATTTCAATGTAGACATCAAAGGAATTTCAAGAATGTGCAAAATTATTATATCAGTATAAATCCTTATTTATCAACCATTCTAACATGACACGCTACTTTGGCTCTATAAACACAGTGCAAGGAAAATGTGGTAAAGTCTGTGACAATCCATGTAGAGTGACATCATCAAATATCGAGTGACGTCATTCAATGAGTGAGTTATTCAATGGAACATAATCTTCATCCGCATTTATACTCTAAGTTTGAACTTGTTTTCATTTCACTAAGAATTGGCCATGTTAGAATCAAAATAATCTTCTTTCTATCGTGGTATATCGTTCAATAAACCACGTTGTGAGTCACGAGGCGCAATGAATAACCCACTCGGCGATAGCCCTCGTGGATTATTTATTGTGTTGCGTAACTCACAACTGTGGTTTACTGAACGATATACCACTATAGAAAGAAGATTATTTCTTAAATAAGAAATTTTATTCCATGTTGCATGATGGTGATACCTCAACCCATTATCACACAATCATTAATTTTAACAACCCTGGCATCTGCAAATGCTTTGAACTTGTACTAGTCTACAACTTTGTTGTTTGGTAAAGAGTTAAGCAGTCAAAAGATTCTAACAAGAGGGCCAAGATGGGCCTGGATCGCTCACCTGAATTTTTGAGAGGACCATAGCCTTTTTTTTTTTTTGAAGGTATTGAAACTCTGGAAACAAAATCATTATTTTGCCAAGCAATTTTGAAAAGGTCACCTGTAAAAGTCCTCTCAAAATCTGACCAGCAGTTTCAAAAAAGAAGAATTTTTAGGAGTTTCTTAATTTACGTACAGTGCAAATAGCCCCCATTCACTAGAGCCATGTTTCTTGACCTATCAAAATTTCGCGAACACTTTTTGAAAAAGGCCATTCAAGGAATATTTCCATGAAACAATTTTCAAATCTGACCAGGCGTTTCAAAGAAGAAGAATTTTCAAGAATTTCTTCATTTCCATACAGTGCAAGTAGCCCCCATTCACCAGAGCAATGTTTCTCGACGAATTAAACTTTCATGAACAATTTTCGAAAAGGGTCACCCAAGGAATATTTCTGTGAAAATTTTCCAAAATCTGACCAGCCATTTCAGAGAAGAAGAATTTTAAAGAATTTCTTCATTGCCCTATAGTGCAAGTAGCCCCTATTCACCAGAGCCATGTTTCTTGATGAATCAAAATTTCGCGAACACTTTTTGAAAAGGGTCACCCAAGGAACATCTGTGTGAAATTATTTTAAAATCTGACCAGTCGTTCGAGAGAAGAAGAATTTTTAAGAATTTCTTCATTTCCCTATAGCGCAAGTAGCCCCCATTCACCAGAGCCATGTTTCTTGACGAATCACAATTTCGCAAACAGTTTTTGATAAGGGTCATCCAAGGAACATTTGTGTGAAATTATTTTAAAATCTGGCCAGCGGTTTCTGAGAAGAAAAATTTTTAAGAATTTCTTCATTCTGTATAGTGCAACAAACCCCCATTCACCAGAGCCATGTTTCTTGACAGATCAAAATTTCGCGAACAATTTTTGAAAAGGGTCAACCAAGGAACATCTGTGTGAAATTATTCTAAAATCTGGCCAGCGGTTTCGGAGAAGAAGAATTTTTAAGAATTTCTTCATTTCTGTATAGTGCAAGAAGCCCCCATTCACCAGAGCCATGTTTCTTGACGGATCAAAATTTTGCGAACAAGTTTTGAAAAGGGTCACCCAAGAAACATCTGTGTGAAATTATTTCAAAATCTGGCCAGTGGTTTCAGAGAAGAAGAATTTTTAAGAATTTCTTCATTTCTGTATAGTGCAAGAAGCCCCCATTCACCAGAGCCATGTTTCCTGACGGATCAAAATTTCGCGAACATTTTTTGAAAAAGGTCACCCAAGGAACATCTGTGTGAAATTATTTTAAAATCTGGCCAGCGGTTTCAGAGAAGAAGATTTTTAAAGAATTTCCTAAAAAAATTCTATTTCGTTGCCATGGCAACCAGAGTTTTTGATGGAATCAAATTCTGTGAACAGTTTTTAAAGAGGACCTTCCAAGGAACATTCCAGCCAAGTTTGGTCCAAATCCGTCCAGTGGTTTAGGAGGAGTTGATGTTTAAAGAATTGTTGACGACGCACGACGCACTGACGCACGACGGACACCGGGTGATCCTAAAAGCTCCCTTTGAGCACGTTGTGCTCAGGTGAGCTAAAAATAAAGATGACATAATTAAGTGTAATGATAGACATCCTGATTGCGCCGTTTTGATCTTAACCCTTTACCATACAATAACGACTTTTGACGACCCTGAGGTAGAACCTTTTGAACACGTGGTAGAAATGTTTTCTACCCTTCACAAAGCTAATTTCAAATTTTCAGTAATTTTTTTTTTTGTCATCTGCAAATGCTTTCGATTTGGACAAACCTAAAATATTGTCGTTTGGTAATGAGTTAAGCAGTCAAAAGACTCTAAAAATAAAGATGACATAATTAAGTGTAATAATAGACATCCTGATGGCGCTATTTTGATCTCAAGATACTCGAATCAAAGCAAAGCCTTACAGACATACCTTCATTAGTAGGATTCCACTGTCCTGCATCAAAAACATCTTTCCACTTGTCTTCTTATGCTAATAATATATACTTACATCATTGCGGAATAATATTTATCTATCAGAATGTCTCACTTAACCCTTTCCCAAACGACAAACCTTTGGACTAGACTAAATTCAAAGCATTTGCAGACGACAATTCAACTCTTGCTGAAAATATGATTTCTGTCTATGATAGGGTAGAAAACATTGTTGGAAAAGGAGAAAATGCTGGTTACAAGCATTTTCTCCTTTTCCCACAATGTTTTCAAAAGGCTACTATTCCAGACCCGTAAAAACCAGGGATTGTTTGGGAAAGGGTTAAACAAAACATTATTTTCCACAGAACATCAAGTTAGTATCCAACTGCTAGAAAATGGTGTTTTAACAGACAAAAATTGAATACCTTTAACCCATTACCACACAATCCCTACTTTTGACGACCCTGAGAAAGATGCCTTTAGAAAACATTGTGGGAAAAGGAGAAAATGCTGGTAACCAGCATTTTCTCCTTTTCCCATAATGTTATCTACCCTTCGAAAAACAAATTTTAAATTTTCAGTCACTTTTATTTTGTAGTCTGCAAATGCTTTCGATTTGGACAAACCTAAAGATTTGTCGTTTGGTAATGAATTAAACCATCAAATAAACACACAGAAAATTTTCAGTCTAGAAAGAAGAACCCTCCCCCCCCTCCCCAACAAATTCATTTTTTAAGGCTACTTTTGTCCAAAATGTCTCAGCAATGTCAACAGTGTAGATCTAAGATCAAACTACACATTTTTTGCAGTCTGATCTTAGATCTACACTTGCCTAAAGACAACTTAGTTTGTGAAACGTCCACCTATGATGACTTTCTTTTTTCAGAATTGATCAACACAGAAACAGTTGCTGCCAAGGAACTGGACTTTACGTAAGGTCTTATATGTTGATTAATTTCATCGAACAAGGTCTTGACCCTTTTCCGGACAAATTTACTTTGCCTGCGCCATTTAGAGTGCCCCAAAGTTGGACGAAATCGACCAAAATAGTACATTTGAACTTTGCAGTTTACTACTTAACCCATTACCACACAAACCCTACTTTTGACGACAATGAGAAAAAGGCCTTTAGAAAACATTGTGGGAAAAGGAGAAAATGCTGGTAACCAGCATTTTCTCCTTTTCCCACAATGTTTCTTACCCTTCACCAAAACAGATTTAAAATTTTCAGTCACTTTTATCTTGTCGTCTGCTAGTGCTTTCAATTTGGACAAGCCTAAATATCGTCGTTTGGTAATGAGTTTAGTATCTTCACTGCCAGTAGAGAGCTAGATCAGGTAAAGCAAGTCAGATCTGTAACTCTTTACCAAACAACAAAATTTTGGACTAGTCCAATCTGAAAGCATTTGCAGACGACACAGTAAATGTGAATCAAAAATTGAAAATCACTTTGAGAAGCATAGAAAAAATTCTGTGAAAAGGAGAAAATGCTCAGGTTACCAGGATTTTCTTCTTTTCCCACAATGTTTTCAAATGCTTTCTTTCTTAGAGTTGTTGAACGTCTGGATTGTGTGGTAAAGAGCTGACTTACACTGTCTGCTCTGCATAGATATTCTCGACAACAGCACCCCTTACTTCCAGAATGCAAATGTCTGTTGGGTTCATTCAATACCCTACGGTTTAAATCAGTATGTGTTAAAAAGAATAGGACAGTGAAAAACTATTATCAGACTGCATTCTGCATAGTTTTCTACAAGTTAGGATTGTTTCCTGAAGGATTATAAAGCAGAAAGTCCTACATGATGACCTCGGCTGCCTTATGTGACACTAGACTAGAAAGTTCACTGACCAATAATCCAATCATTAGACAGAAACCACTCAAGTTATGAAATTACATTGGACAGAGCCACACCGGGGAATTGATCTGCTGCCCTTTATGGCCCAAGAAATTTGAGTAAGTACTGTGATTCTGCTTTGTAAATCCTGACAAACCTCATACCAGACAATCAAAAATTCAATATAACAAGCATTCTGATAGTATTGCATAGTAATACCGAGTCCCCTACCACCGTATATATATTGCTGGCAGGTATAGTTTGTGAAACTCTGTGGAGGAAAAAGAGCGTATTTGACCCACTTTCAGAATTATAACTTGGCATCATGTCTGTCTTTGTATGCAATGCTTTGTGCCCCTATTCCACATCGACCACGAATTCCACGAATCGCCACAAACTGATAAGTTTCAGCATTCGTAGCTGAATCGTTATCTGTTTGTGAAGTTCTTCACTGAATCTTATTATATTCATGGTCATTTCTTGCAGTTCTTGAGTAATCTGGAATTCATGGTAAAAGTTTTGAGCAGTTCAAAATTAGTTCATTCGCAACAAATTTGTCGTGAATACTTAAATATCGTAACTGCATCGTAATCAATTCAGAGGCATTAGCACGTATTCTTAACATATTCGGGGATTCATGAATTTGTGGCTTGACCACAAATCGGCTACCTATCTGTTTCATGTGGGTGTCCCTCCTCTAGATGACTGGGCTAATCCTATTGAGTAGCTTATCAAACATGTAGGATGGCATTCTCATGTAGTTGGCAAACACATTCTCATCTTCCCATCTTGCACCCTAAGCTGCTACATCAGTCTGTTGTAGTGATCAAATTCTAGTCTTCTACCTAGTGTCACCCAAGGTCAAACCCACCACCTAGCGACTCTTCACCTTCTTTGAAGTAGTTCCTCTAGCTATCAGCAGCTGGTGCTGATATTCTAGCCCTAGGGCCGAAATTACAGCTGCTCCATATAACAACCCAAACAAGGCTGAGGGCCTTTTTATATCTATCTTTAGACAAAATCCCACGGGATTGTTAAGAAACAGTCACAAATTCATTTTCATCGTAACATATTCGTAAATGCATTTGGAATATTCTTAACTGATTCATGCAGTATTTTCCAATAGATTTTGGTAAATCGTAGTGAATTCTTGACAATATTTGTGCTATTCTCGACAAATCCAGGCAAATTCCACGAATATTCGTAACACTACTTTACCTGTATCGTAACTGAATCGTAGATGGTGACGAACGAGGTCTAAAAATTTACAGACTTTCATGAATCCTAAAATTCGTCAATCCATGGCGATTCATGGGATACCTGGTTGCTGTAGAATAAGGGCATTAACATACGCCAGATATATAAGCACCTTTCACGTTAAAGTAAGTTCACTGAAGAAGTTTTACAAACTCCTTTTCCACAAAGTGTTCAAAAATTCTTGAAACGCTGTTAAAAATGGGATTGTTTTAGCCAAGGATTCAGCTGCTTTGACTTGCTAAATCTTAAAGTAGCCATTCAAAATTGAAATTTCTCCCTGCCAACATAATTTTGAAAGTCATAAATACTCTGTTGCAAAAAGCACAATTTATCAACCTACTGTTGCAACGAATTCTGGAGTTTTTATTCCCATAAACCCAGAAAGTAGGTGTCATAAACCAAATATAATCTCTTAATTTCCACAACACATGGTTTCCAGTATTGGTCTAAATAGAACCAAATGTTCTGCTTGGAGGAGAACCAACATCTTCTTTGAAAAGAAACATAAACAAATTAGAGGAATTTCAGAAAATACTGGTGTTTTTGTCATATCCATTGCAAAACTAGCTCATGCCAATCAAACATCTTCGCAACTGCAATCATGAATCATCATCATCTATCTCTTCCTGTTTAACTCTTTACCAAACATCAAAACTTTTGAATGGTCCAAATTAAAAGCACTTGCAGATGACAAAATGAATGAGACTAAAGATTCAAAATTTGTTTAACCCTTTCCCAAATGACAGATTTCAGACTCTTTCAAACTCAAAGAGTTTGCAGATGATGATTTCAAATTTGATAAAAATGGCAGAAAGTTCCCCAAATGGGTAGACAGGGTTCATACAGGCAAGTGCTGACTAAATTCAAGGACTTTTCAAGGACCTTTCAAGAACATAAACTCATTTTCAAGGACCTTTTTTTTTTTAACATAATACCTACCTTTTTAAACCAAAGACAGGTTTTCTTTAATTCTCTTAAACACTATGAGATTAGGAATGGTCAATTGTGCCCCTGATGGCAACGCCGTAGTTGTACTTTAATTTTCTTTTTTACTCTCGGACTCGTTTTTATGACTGAACATTTTACAAAATAGTCTGAAATCATTCCAGTCATGGACTTTCCACTTTCTTAATGCAACTTGCTTTTGGAATGAGACCGGAGCGCGCTTTCACACATGCAATCAATATCGATTTCTTTTCTGCAAAGTTCTACGACAAAGGGCTTTAAAAATATCGTTTGTTTCCTTGACCTAAGGGTATTTTCTGGACTAATCCTAACGGAAAACACATTAGCTTATTCTAATTTCTAGAAGTCCGGAATTAAAATGTAAGTAAATCACTAAACCTTACAGACAATAACTTTACGAAAAGATAAATCACGAAAAGGGAGATAATGCTTACAATACTACTAGACCCCGGTCGATTACCATATAAAGTAGGGATAGCGCCTAAAAGCAGGGAACCGGTGTAAATACAGTCTTTTTGTGCCATAATACTTTCGTACCTGATAACACTGTCTTACGCATTTTCATACGCGGAAGCGACATACATATATTGGACTCCATTTTTTTATGTAATTTTCTTGTTTCGTCATTGCTAAAGCAATTTTTAGTAGTATTTACTAATCGTTATGCAAAAAGCCTGAAATTCAAGTACTTTTCAAGGCTAGATATGAATTTTCCAGTACTTTTCAAGACAAAAGTCTGTTTCAAGGACTTTTCAAGACTACCCCTCATTTTCAAGCACTTTTCAAGCCTGTGCGAACCTTGGTAGAAAACTCTGTGGGAAAAGGCGAAATTGCTCGTTACGAGCAATTTCTCCTTTCCCAACAGTGTTTTCAAAAGACTTGCACTGCAGACACGTAAAAACAAGGGCTTGTTTGGGAAAGGGTTAAGGACCGTAAGAAAGCATTGCGGGAAAAGAGGAAAATGCTGGTTACCAGTAATCATCTGGTAATCATCATTTTCTACAAACCACAATGTTTTCTACTCTTCTCAGAGCAAATTCTAATTTTTCAGTCACATTTATTTTGTTGTCTGCAAAATGCTTTCAATTTGGGCAAGTCCAAAATTGTGTTGTTTGGTAATGAGTTAAAACACAGACTTGTGTGATAAATGATTAACTCTTTACCGCGCAACAAAATTTCAGACTGGTTCAAATTGAAAGCATTTGCAGACGACATAATAACGTGATTGAAAACTTGAAATTTGTCCTGGGAAGGGTAGAAAACACTGTGGGAAAAGGAGAAAATGCTGGTTACCAGCATTTTCTCTTTTTCCAACAGTGTTTTCAAAAGGCATCTTTCTCAGGGGCGTCAAAAGTAGGGATTGCATGATAAATGATTAACTTGACAAAAATATAGATGAAAATGCAGACAATGTCAATTTTAATATGAATTGATGGGGTTAGTATCTTGCAAGAGTGTTTCAATATTAAAATTTTGACAGTTTGTGTCTTACATAAGTTTGTTTTTGCCTAAACAGTCATCACAAACTAACCCAATCAGTATTTTCACATGGAATAAGGCATTTTGTTGAAATGGTATTTTCTGTTGACAAAATTTACTAAACCATGTGAGTTTAACTCATTACCAAACAACAAAATTTTAGGATTGTCCAAATTGAAAGCACTTGAAGATGACAAAATAAAAATGACTGAAAAATTGAAATTTATCTTATGTAGGGTAGAAAACATCGTGGGAAATGGAGAAAATGCTGTTTACTAGCATTTTCTCCTTTTCCCACAATGTTTTCTAAAGGCTTTTCCCACAATGTTTTCTAAAGGCTTCTTTCTCAGGGGCATCAAAAGTAGGGATTGTGTGGTAATTGGTTAAATAACTCCCAGCCAGATATTTTGCATTGAATAAAACAAAAAGGGATATTGTAGGAATGGATTGTTGTACCCACATAATAAAGTTTCACAAATTCTGTCCAATGGTATTGAAGATATCATCCCAGAGGCACATGAGCACAGACAGAAAGACGAAGACACTAAAACCATATCCCTCTTCCTGGGCTGTAACATGAAGAGATGTGGTGGAAGTCCCTTATATAGATGTACATGTATGCCAAATCTGTTAGCTTTAGGCCGTATAAATACGATTTCAGACAAGAAGATTTTCAACATTTTTCGGTTTTGTTGCGATGGCAACCAGAGGTTTCTAAGGCATCAGTTTCTTTTAAGAAATTCTAAAGAGGACCATGGCAGGATCATTTCTGTGAAGTTTGGTCATTATTTGACAGAATAGTTCCAGAGAAGATGTTCAAAATAAAAGTTGATGCAAGCATGCATGCAAACAGATGCATTCACGAAAGCTGATGTAAGTTTACTGGCCTTTGGCCATTGGAGATCATGAGATTCATTGGCTAACCCTCTACCAATCAATCCCTAGTTTTAACTCATTACCAAACGACAAAATTTTAGGCTTGCCCAAATCGAAAGCATTTGCAGAGGACAAAATAAAAGTGACTGAAGATTTGAAACTTGTTTTGTGAAGGGTAGAAAACATTGTGGGAAAAGGAGAAAATGCTGGTTACCAGCATTTTCTCCTTTTCCCACCATGTTTTCTAAAGGCTTCTTTCTCAGGGTCAAGAAAAGTAGGGATTATGTGGTAATGGGTTACGGTAAGACCTGCGTAATGGAAAACGGCTTTTTCCACTAAAATATCATCCTGCAAAATAAGCTATAATTAAAAATGAGTATTATTGAACTACTTTCACCAATTCATTTTTTTCCATTTCTTCCTTCTTTGAATGATCATTTATAAAACTAAAACCACTTTATTCTCAATTCAAAAAGCGATAATAATTACCTCCCTTTTTAGAAAACTAACAAAAGTATCAAAAAATAATTTCAAGATAGATATAAATGGAATTTCTGGTCCGTTAGAAATGTGCAAAAATATTATTTCTGCGCAAATCCTTATTTATCCTTATTTATCAACTAATTTGAATTTTCACCAGAAGTGTATTACACAGGTCTTACCTTAATGATCCTTTGAGAAAAAGACTCTTGATAAGAACATCAGCTCATTTTGTTACAAGTCTGAAACTTTCTTCTGCAGTGACCTTCTCAATTTTGTTCTCAATTTTTCCAAGTAAAAAATTTGTACTTGGTAAAGAGTTAACCCATTACCACACAATCCCTACTTTTGACGACTCTGAGAAAGAACCCTTTAGAAAATATTGTGGGAAAAAGGAGAAAATGCTGGCAACCAGCATTTTCTCCTTTTCCCACAATGCTTTCTACTCTTCACATAACAAATTTCGAATTTTCAGTCATTTTTATTTTGTCATCTGCAATTGCTTTCGATTTAGACAAACCTAAAATTTTGTCGTTTGGTAATGAGTTAAAGAGTATAAAACTCCACTCAGTCAATCAATCATCTGTGGAATAGGGCAAAGGGACCCAGACACATTCCTGCAGAGACCTTAAATTCAGATACCTTCTGAACTAACCCTTCACCACGTAATTCCAAGTTTTAACAACCCTGAGAAAGGAGTCCTCCGACAACAATGTGGGAGAGGGGAGAAAATACAGGTAACCTGCATTTTCTCCCTTCTCAAATTTTTTTTCTACCTACTCAAGAACAAAATACTATCATTTGAAAACCACTTGATTTGTCATCTGCAAAATATTTTCAGTTTGGTCTCGTACAAAATTTGCTGTAATTGATATAGGGCTGTGGTATATCTTATCTATACTCTTACATCTTCCAGCAGGCACTGACTGCACAAGTTATCAACAAAAAAGCTGTAAGAAACACTTCAATACAATATTGGCTCTCTTGCCAAATGAATGCAATCAAGAAATTAGACCAATAACATGGAATTCCAAGGTCTTATTCCAATTCTCCACAGAGAGAATAGATCAGATTCCAAACTGCACATTCTGCAAGGTCTAATCTTGATCTACACTGTATCTGAAAAACAACAATAGAGCACCCAATAAGGAGTGATAGTATTCTAAACTCATTATTTCTCTTCAAAACCCTATCATGTCTGCTGTTATAGACTTTCCCAAGGCTGCAGATATTCACAAACTAATACGAACATAACTCTGAGCCATTCTACAGTCTGTCAAATTTGGACCATGACTTTTCTCTGTGCTCAAGGATGTATCCATCTCAAAGCATAAGAAACATGAACTATTTATGTTTAATGAACCTTCACATCTATAACTTTATATCTGTATAGATTTTACAGATCATTAGGAGGAAATGAGGGATAAACAATATCTAATTTCACCAGCATTTCCATACAAGCTACTGTGTTGGCAATTGAATCAGAAAGACATAGAGGATATTTGGTTTTTTTTTCGGTGAAAAATCGAAATTTATTTCATCGAGTGGACACCATCGGTAATATTTTCATGAGAGGCGCAGCCACAAGTGAAAATATTACTGATGGTGTTCACGAGATGAAATAAATTTCGATCTTTCACCGAAAAAAACTAATCTTCTATTTATTTCATGCTTTTAACCCTTTCTGGGAGGAGATTTATCAAAATCTAGTACAGTTCTTTTCCGTTATTCTCCGTGGCATACCCCTCCCACATAGTAACACACTACAATATTACGTCAAGCGCGAGAATTGTATGGTAAATGACGTCATATTTCCCATCTGGTTGTGAGGCACATGCAATTTACCTAGGCAACAAGAACATGAAAATCTGTATTTTCACTGATGTAAGATCGAAAAATATTTTCACTGCTATTTCTTGTTATCCTACCGGAAAGTATGAAATAAAATCATTCTATCTATTCGCTCCTCTTTACTACCTCTCTGCCACTTGCTTTTTTCTCACAGAAAGTGGGCTCTACCCAATCCTAAGCTCTTTACCACACTGCATAATCTTGGCTCTATCAACTTGAAAGCATCTTTACAAGACTCAAAGATTCAAAGTGACACAAATGAACCAAAGTTCTTTGATCCTGGTAGAAAATATTGTTGGAAAAGGAGAAAATGCTGGTTACCAGCATTTTCTCCTTTTCCAACAATGTTTTCGAAAGTCTTTTCCACAGGGTTATCAAAAGTCAGGATAATGATTGTGAGGTATATTCAAGTTTCAAAATGATACATGAGTATGCAAAGAACTTTAGCTTTCATTGGAGACAATGGATTCACTTGTTGTCAAGATAGCTGTGTTCAGAGAGTGCAATTTCTTCTCTCTTGAAATGTCCTAAAACATCAACTGTGCAAATGGAGACAATCAATTAACTTGTTGACAAGACAGCTGTATTCAGAAAGTGCAATCTCTTCTCTCCTGGAATGTACCGAAACATCAACCCTTGTACTACTGGGCCAATGGAGACAATAGGATAACTTGTTGTCAAGGCAGCTGTATTCAGAAATTGCAACCTCTTCTCTCTTGAATGTCCTAAAACATCAACTGAGCCAATGGAGACAATGGATTAACTTGTTGTCAAGACAGTTGTATTCAGAAAGTGCAATCTCTTTTCTCTCTCTCTCTCTCTGGGAATGTTCTAAAAAATCAACTGAGCCAATGGAGACTATGGATTAACTTCTTGTCAAGACAGCAGCTGTGTTCAGAAAGTGCAATCTGTTCTCTCTTGGAGTGTCCTAAAACATCAAACCTTGTACTACTGAGCCAATCCAGACAATAGATTAACTTGCTGTCAACACAGCTGTATTCAGTAAATACAATTTGTTCTCTCTTGGAATGTCCGAAAACGTCAAATAAATCAGTATTTTATTGGTTATGCAGACTGTGCAGATCAAGATCAGACTGCAAAGGCTCTGAAGTCTAACCAATGATCAATATCATCCGCTTTGTTACAAGATATTCTAACAAAAAGAGCTTTGAGACTGCAACAAATGCACCTGCAATACAGATCATGAATGTTCAAGGCTAGCATCATATACAACAGGTCTTTCAACAATGCAAGCACTTTGCCGTAAGCACTGATTAACCCATTACCAAATGACAAAATTTCAGACTGGTCCAAATTGAAAGCATTTGCAGACGACAAAATAAACTGACTGAAAATTTGAAATTTGTTTTGTGAAGGGAAGAAAACATTGTGGGAAAAGGAGAAAATGCTGGTTACCAGCATTTTCTCCTTTTCCCACATTGTTTTCTAAAGGCTTCATTCTAAGGGGTGTGTCAAAAGTAGGGATTGTGTGGTAATGGGTTAAACCCCCAAATAATGCAGTATTATAGTCAATGGCATGGCACCTGTAATGCACAAGCACAAGTGCATATAAAAAGTTCTGCCACCATAGTTGTAAATCTCAATATCATATACATGCAGGGCTCCGGAAATTTTTCAATCTGAATCGGTCCAGTCCATAACACCCCCCCCCCCCCCCCCCCCCCAGTATACAGAGGCATATTAAATGAAGTCTATGTTTATGTCTCTGACCTACCCCACCCCCCATCATTGCCTGGTTTAAATGTCATAATATCAATTTCTGTTTCAGGTTTCTCTTTCTTGTAATGGATTTTTGTTCAAGTTTACACGATTGAGAATGACATACGCAGACGAATACTGAATATAGAAAGGAATAGTTGACAGATCGAACCCAGTTTACGCATAGCATCCCACAGTTCCGGTTATGTATAAAATTGCACTTCCGGCAATGTAGCAGAAGGTGCCCATCGACGTCGATTTGACTATTAAAATCATTCATTCATTCAACGTTTTTCTTTTGTCAATATATACATCCAATAGCGTTGTGTTGAAGTTAGCCACTGCTTGATCACAATCATAATTCAATTGCAGTGTTCACCCTTGTGCCACGTTGAGGCCCAACACATCCGTCTTCAACAGGATTTTTTTTTTTTTTCATTTATTTATTTATTTATTAAATCAAGATTAAGTTCTTACAATGAAATATACATAAATGTTACCATAGCAAAGTCAGATTATACTTATAAAAGTTTGTTCTGGCCTTTTGTGTTTTTGAAAATGTGACCGCCTGCACTCGTTCTAGTACGGCACATGCACAATATTGGCAACAGGTCAAATTCAGGAAGTGCAGGTCCGTTGATAGAAATTCGCATCAATTTATCCAACATTTCGACGCTCAGACTACATCACAGTCGTGTCTTGATTAGATTAGGTTCTACTTTGAAAACCCACGTTCACACTCTACAGATCTGACAGGCAGTATTTTGTTGATAGCTAGTACAACTCTGCAACTCTAGTCGGTCCCCAGTCCAACTTTTTTAGCCATCCAGTTGCCCAGGCTGGATTTGTTTGTCAAGATGACTAGGGTTGCCATGCCTGTCATTTGACTTTTTGAACATCCCAAGGATATTCTATTCTAGAGCCATTTTGATTTCATTCGAACAGCAATATACAGCCATACTCGTTTCGTTTTATACGCCTCTCTTTTTTTGAGTAATACAAATTTGTTTCACGAGTATCGGCAATCAAAATTGACGCAATGTCTGATGACCTTTATTTTAGAGACACGGCCTAAAACTTCGAACATGTTTAGAATTATTGTCGGTACTAAACCCCATTCACAAGCAAAAATTGTACATTATTCAAACTCGCTATCATTTGCTCGATCAAGCATGAAACTGAAACAAAAATACTGGCCAACTGTGAATACATTATATGACGTACGAACCAGCAGTCCACGTGCGGGGAATCACCTAATCTGTGCCTTGCAGGTAAACTCGTTATCTGATATTCCTAACGCTTGTATAGTCATATGGATGTAATGTGTGAAAAACCTGGATCCTAGATATGTTTTGTGGATTTTTATTCGCAGTTGGTGTTATACATAAATATAGATGTATGAATTGAGTTGAAAAACTCGGACCGATTTATAGGTATATTTTCAAAATTCTAATCGGTCCAGCTATTCAAAAATCGGTCTGGACCGGCATTTTGTCGTTTTCCGAAGACCTGTATACATGTACATGTTTTGATTTTTCTGTGTGCCACATTTACAAGGAAAATGTTGTCAAGAAAATGCCAGAACCATTTGGCATTTAAATTTTGAAATGTGACACCCTTCTGCTCCCTCCTCCATAGGCACTTTGAGCTTCAGTCATTGTTCATTTTTTAAAACTCTTTACCACACAAAGCTGACTTTTAACACCCTTGAGAAAGAAGACTTTCAAAAATATTTTCGTAAATGGAGAAAATGCTGGTAACCAGCATTTTCTCCATTTCCCAAAATGTTTTCTACCCTATCAAAGACACCTTCCACCATTTTAGCCTCATATAATATGGCATCTGCATTGTGCTTTGGGTCTGGACAGGTCTAAATTTTTGTTGTGTGGTATAGGGTTAAAATTAATATTGTAATCCTGGCAATGCATATGATAGTCAACCTCTATTTATCGCCCATCTTCTGGAAAATTAACAGCCCTGATTGATTGACTGAATGGTGTTTTATGCAGGTTTCAACCTTATTTCATTTGCACTATAGTGCCTTAACATCATGCGCAGATCCAGATATCTTTCTCAGGGGGGGTCCCACCGAAAACGCACTAGTTCGTCTTATTATATGATACTTTGATTTCTGGATTTCAGTGGATGTACGAGTAAGCCGTTTACAAGAAAAGTCAACATTTCCAGTTCTAAACAAGAGGAGATCTCCACATTTAGAACCTTTTTTTTAAATTTATGACTGTATTTTACATAAGTTCTTTGCATATCAAACCAGTCCCATTCACAAATCCGATAACCACATTTTTGCCAAAATTCCAGGGGGGGTCCCGACCCCCGGTCCCCCCCTCTGGATCCGCCCTTGAACATCACTAGAGGCATTTAAAAGAGACAATACTGTATGTGCATCATGTTACTGCATTTTGTAAGGCTAGAAAGCATCTGGAGAAAATAAGAAACTGCTGGTTTCCAAGGTTGAACCAACAACACTTTAATCTGTGTCGTCAGCAGGTTGTAATATAATCTATTTTAAGATAATTTTACTACATTATGCTGGTTCCCTGTTGTCTTTCAAATGCTTTGTTTTCCTCAGTTATCTGTTCCTCAGTTATCCTAGACAGATTGTAGACAATGATGATATGTAAATATAAGTGCAAGTCTTTTACAATTATTGCAATAATACTATGTTAGTTCTAACAGTGCCTTTCACAACTATAGTTGCCTTTCTGGGCAGTGTAGATCAAGATAAGACTGCACAAAACATACAGCCTGATTGTTGATCCACCTTGATTGTCTGCTTTGTTCTCACTCTTCCCCAAAAGCTACCATCTTATATTGTAATTATTTGGTTCTTAAATCTAAAACTGAAAGGTCTGCTGGGTTTTCCGTTTTTCCCCACGATGTCTTCTACTATCCAAACATTAAGTTTCAATTTTTGAGTCATGTTTAATTTGTCATCAGCAAACTCTTTCAATTTGGACCAGTCTAAGATTTTGTCTTTTAGTAAAGAGTAGAAAAAAAGACATTTTTCTGTAAGTTGAAGAACCAGTCAGAGCTTTCAGTATCTATTCAGTATTTTCTGTGCCATAAATTACAATCAAGGTTAACTCTTTACCAAACAATCCCAACTTTTAACAAACCTGAGAAAGAAGCCGTTACCAGCATTTTCTCCTTTTCCCACAATGTTTTCTACCTTTCCCGAGAAAAAATTCTATTTTTGAGCCATACTTACATTGTCCTCTGCTAATGCTTGCAATTTAGACAAGTCTATAATTTTGTCATTTTTTGAAGAGTTTAAGTTTTCCTTTTGGTATTTGTCTGTGATTGGGAAAAATCACCGCCATTTAAATCTTTACCACATATGCATGACTTTAACAACATGGAGGAAGAAAGCTTTTGAAAACATTGTGGGAAGAGAAGAAAATGCTGGTTATCAGCATTTTCTCCTTTTCCCACAATCTTTTCAACTCGACTTAAGGCAAGTTTTATTATTTAAGCGTTGTTGTCTGCAAATTGTTACCCGAGACCACTCCTTCATGCATGATGCTTCGTCCCGATTTAAATACAATACCTAACAGCTGTGTTCGAGAGATATCTTTTTAGCTCAATGGTTATGGTATTGGTCTTTTAAACCTCGAAAAATGAGGATACTGGTCAGCATGGGTTTGAATTCTGCCAGACGCGGACTTATTTCAGGTATGCATTTGTTGCAAACTCCCATGTTTGCATAAAAATCCTTTGAACTTAAGACAAATACACAATTTTGTTATGTGGTACAGAGTTAAGCAAAAACCCATCTGATTACTGCCAGATGACAATACCGAAAAAATGTACAGCAACCTGTTTTATTTGCAGTGCCTGTTACATCAAAAGTCACATGGTGGGGGGAAAAAAAAGACAGACTAAATTGTACTACGGTATCCAAATGTAGACCTGTACAAACATAAAAAGAAGCATTGCATAGTTTCCTAAGTTTTTTGCCATGCGGTTTCATTAGTTTTTATTTCCAAGTCAGCCATTGACGTCATTCACTGGAGGAGTTATTCAGCTGAGTTCTCGTAGTAATCTTACCGTCGTCAGGTAATTGTTTATGTATTTATGGTAACATATCTCATAGCACCCTCAACACTGCCAAACGAAGCATCGGTGATGAAAATGTGACGTTAGATTCTAGAGTTGGCCGATTTGACAGTGTTTCAAAACAACAAACTAACCCTTTGCCACACAATGATGAGTTTTTATATTAAGTCTGAGGAAATAAAACCCTTGAAAAGATTGTGGGAGAAGGAGAAAATTTTGCAGAACGAAACATCAATAATGAAAATGTGATGCTTAAGATTCTAGACTTGGCCGATTTGACAGTGTTTAAAAACAACAAACTAACCCTTTGCCATACAATAATGAGTTTTATAATCCTGAGGAAATAAAACTTTTGAAAAGATTGTGGGAGAAGGAGAAAATTTTGGTAGCCCAGCATTTTCTCTTTTCCCCTAAGAGTTTTCTACCCCATCACAGACAAGTCACCTAATTTAAGTGAAATTTTGTCATCTGGAAGTGCTTTCCATACAGACAAATTGCAGAGCATCTTCCTGTGGTAATGAGTTAACCCTTTACCACACAATCCCCACTTTTAACGACCCTGAAGAAGAAGCCTTTTGAAAACATTGTGGGAAACAGAGAAAATGCTGGAAACCAGCATTTTCTCCTTTTCCCACAATGTTTTCTATGCTTCCTTAACCCTTTCCCAAACAACAAACTTTTGGACTAGACCAAATTGAAAGCATTTGCACACGACAATTCAACTCTTGCTGAAAAGATGATTTCTGTCTATGATAGGGTAGAAAACATTGTGGGAAAAGGAGAAAATGTTGGTTACCAGCATTTTCTCCTTTTCCCACAATGTTTTCAAAAGGCTACTATTCTAGACCCGTAAAAACCAGGGATTGTTTGGGGGAGGGTTAAACAAGTTTCAGTATTTGAGTCACTTTTATTTTGTTGTCTGCAAAGGCTTTCAAATTAGAACGGTCCAAAAAAATTGTTGTTTGGTGAACGGGTAACCATTTATCACACTACAAAATCTTAGTTTTTCCAAAATTCAAAGCACATAATTATAGACACATAATTAAATGTAACCAAAGTGGTAGTAGTTGACCAAGATTGATAGGGTAGAAAACATCCTAGGAAAAGAAGAAAATGCTGGTAACCAGCCTTTTCTCCTTTTCCCACGTAGTTTTCTTTTCTTTTAAAGTCAAGTTTCAATTTTTGAGTCATGTTTATTTTGTCTTCTGCAAATGCTTTCAATTCGGACAAGTCAATGACTTTGATAAAATCTTTAAAGCCATTAGCACATAATCCCTACTTTTGACAACCCTGAGAAAGAAGCCTTTAGAAAATATTGTGGGAAAAGGAGAAAATGCTAGTAACCAGCATTTTCTCCTTTTCCCACAATGTTCTCTACTATTCATCAAAAACATTTCAAATTTTTAGTCACTTTTATTTTGTCGTCTGCAAATGCTTTCGATTTGGACAAGCCTAAAATATTGATGTTTGGTATTGAGTTAAAGATATAATAAATAGTCATGAAATTTTATCACTGATAAATAAAAAATGTGGCCCCTAATACTTTTACAGCACGATCCAGTTTTATTTCCAAATTGAAAGCATTTGCAGACAACAATTTAGATGTAATACGATTGATGTTTTTGTCTGTGAAAGGGAAGAAAACATTGCGAGAAAAGGAGAAAATGCTGGTTAACAGCATTTCTTCCTTCTCCAACATTTTTTTCAAAAGCCTTCTTTCCCGCCATCATAAAAACAGGGGATTATTTAGGAATGGTTTCCCCCACATTCAAATTTTTGTCTGCAAAGGCTTTCAGTTTGAACAACCGCACAATTGTGTTGTTTGGTAAGGAGTGAAGTTCAATGTTCTATTCATACTGATTTAGATCTTTTTTAACAGCAAAGCAACTAAAATGTCATTGACGTCCTTCTTTTATTAGCATCAGGAATTTCAAGAGAGTCAAAAGGCACTGCCTGCTCTTGTTAACCCTTTATCAAACAATCCTCAGTTTTAACAACTCAGAACAAGAGGGCCATGATGGCCCTGAAGGGGTTCAGCTGAGCCTTCTGACCAAACTTGATCCATTTAAATTCTCTTTGAGTTATTATGACATACATATAGAGGATATTTGTTTTTTTCGGTGTAAGATCGAAATTTATTTCATCGAGTGGACACCATCGGTAATATTTTCACGAGTGGCACAGCCACTCGTGAAAATATTACCGATGGTGTTCACGAGATGAAATAAATTTCGATCTTCCACCGAAAAATACAAATATTCTATTTATTTTATGCTTTTAACCCTTTCTGGGAGGAGCTTTATCAAAATTCAGTACAATTCTTTTCCCTCATTCCCCGTGGCGTACCCCTCCCGCATAGCAACGTTACGTCAAGCGCGAGAAATGTAAGGTATATGACGTCATATTTCCCATCTGGTTGATAGGCATGCGCAATTTACCTAGGCAACAAGAACGTGAAAATCGGTATTTTCACTGGTGGTACCAGTGTAAGATCGAAAAATATTTTCACTGCTATTTCTCGATATCCCACCGGAAAGCATGAAATAATAATGTCTATTGGACTGAAAATGTGGCCTCTAGAGTGTACACAAGGTTTTTCAAAGATTGAACCAACTGACCTATTTTTTTATCCCATGTGACCCGTTTTAAAAAATCTTGTGCAAGATATCATTAAAAATAAAATTTTGACCAATTTTAATGAGTTTTGGACTGAAAATGTAGCTTCTTGGGGGTACACAAAGATTTTTCAAATTTGACCAAGTGACCTAGTTTACAACCTGACATGAGCCACTTTTTGTTTTGACCCCAGGGGCATCATATGAACAATCTAGGTAGATGTCTACTGGAACATGCTACAAACCAAATATCAAAGCTCTGCACCTTCTAGTTTCAGAGAAGAAGATTTTTAAAGTTTTCCTACTTTGTTTCGATGTTTCAAACTTGTGACCCCAAGCGAGGGGCCAGTTTTGACTCCAGGGGCATCATATGAACAATCTTGGTACAGGTCTACTAGCAGATGCTACATACCAAATATCGAAGCTCTGCACCATCTAGTTTCAGAGAAGAAAAATTTTATAGCTTTCCTTCTTTGTTCCTATGTTTCAAACTTGTAAACCCCGGGGAGGGGCCAGTTTTGACCCCAGGGGCATCATATGAACAATCTTGGTAGAGGTCCACTTGGAGATGCTACAAACCAAATATCAAAGCTCTGCATCTTCTACTTTCAGAGAAGAAGAATTTTATAGTTTTCCTTTTTTGTTCCTATGTTTCAAAATTGTGACCCCCGGGGCAGGGCCAGTTTGGACCCCAGGGGCATCATATGAACAAACTTGGTAGAGGTCCACTAGGAAATGTTACAAACCAAATATTAAAGCTCTGCACCTTCTAGTTTCAGAGAAGAAGAATTTTAAAGTTTTCCTTCTTCATTCCTATGTTTCAAACTTGTGACCCCCAGGGCGGGGCCAGTTTTGACCCCAGGGGCATCATATGAACAATCTTGGTAGAGGTCCACTAGGAGATGCTACAAACCAAATATCAAAGCTCTGCACCTTCTAGTTTCAGAGAAGAAGATTTTCAAAGATTTTGCTATTTCTTTCCTTTTGGTTTGCCATGGCAACCAGAGTTATGCCTTGAATTCAATCTCTTGAACAACTTTGGTAGAGCTTCACCCAAGGAACATCCCTGCCAAGTTTCATCAAGATTGGCCCACTGGTTTAGGAGGAGAAGATGTTTAAAGAAATTGTGGACAACACACGACTCATGTCGCACAAGGCACGACGGACATTGGGCGATCACAAAAGCTCACCTTTGAGCACTTCGTGCTCAGGTGAGCTAAAAAAAAAACCTTTAAAAGGATTACCAGCATTTTCTCCTTTTTAAAAAACATTTTTAAAGGCTTTTACCATCGAGAAAAACTCTTCACTGCGGTAAAAGTCTAAAATATTTTTAATTTTAACCCATTACCACACAGCAAAATTTTAGACCAATCCAAACATAAAATGGTTGCAGATGACAATTTCAAAGTGGCTCAAATGGCGCAATTTTGCCTTGATAGTGTAGAAAACTTTGTGGGAAAAAGAGAAAATGCTGGTTACCAGCATTTTCTCCTTTTCCCACAATGTTTTCAAAAGGCTTCTTTCTCAAGGGCGTTAAAAGGCGTCATTGTGTGGTAAAGGGTTTAAAATACAAGCGAAGTGAAAGTTTCAAAACTGCAGTACTAACAATCATAAAATTTTAATACATACAATGCAGATATCAGTTTCACATAATCTGTAAGAGAGATGCTTGAAACATGAAGTTTCATTGTATTAGAAAAGCTCATATTCTTGATGTTTGTACCCTGTGAATGTTAACTAACCCTTTACCTCACAATCCTGAGTCTTCAAATCCCTAAGAAAAGGGATTTATCACCCTTTACAAACAATCCCGGGTTTTAATGACCCTTTGAAAGAAACCTTTTGAAAACATTGTGGAAACAAGAGGGCCAACATGGCCCTGGATCGCTCACCTGAATTTTTGAGAGGACCATAGCCATTTTTTTTTTTAAAGGTATTGAAACACTGGAAACAAAATCATTATTTTGCCAAGCAATTTTTAAAAGGTCACCAGTAAAAGTCCTTTCAAAATCTGACCAGCAGTTTTAGAAAAGAAGAATTTTTAAGAGTTTCTTAATTTCCGTACAGTGTAAGTAGCTCCCATTCACCAGAGCCATGTTTCTTGACCTATCAAAATTTCACGAACAAATTTCGATAAAGGTCATTCAAGGAATATTTCCGTGAAATAATTTTAAAATTTGACCAGCCATTTCAGAGAAGAATTTTCAAGAAATTCTTCATTTCCATCTAGTGTAAGTAGCCCCCATTCACCAGAGCAATGTTTCTCGAAGAATCAAACTTTCACGAACAATTTTTGAGAAGGGTCACCCAAGGAATATCTCTGTGTGAAAATTTTCCAAAATCTGACCTGCCATTTCAGAGAAGAAGAATTTTTAAGAATTTCTTCATTGCCGTACAGTGCAAGTAGCCCCCATTCACCAGAGCCATGTTTCTTGATGAATCAAAATATCACGAACAATTTTTTGAAAAGGGGCACGCAAGGAACATCTCTGTGAAATTATTTCAAAATCTGACAAGCAGTTTCAGAGAAGAAGAATTTTTAAGAATTTCTTCATTGCCATATAGCGCAAGTAGCCCCCATTCACCAGAGCCATGTTTCTTGACGGATCAAAATTTCACGAACACTTTTTGAAAAGGGTCATCCAAAGAACATCTCTGTGAAATTATTTCAAAATCTGATAAGCGGTTTCAGAGAAGAAGAATTTTTAAGAATTTCTTCATTTCTGTATAGTGCAAGAAGCCCCCATTCACCAGAGTCATGTTTCTTGATGGATCAAAATTTCGCAAACAAGTTTTGAAAAGGGTCACCCAAGGAACATCTCTGTGAAATTATTTTAAAATCTGGCCAGCGGTTTCAGAGAACAAGAATTTTTAAGAATTCCTTCATTTCTGTATAGTGCAAGAAGCCCCCATTCACCAGAGCCATGTTTTTTGACGGATCAAAATTTCGCAAACAATTCTTGAAAAGGGTCACCCAAGGAACATCTCTGTGAAATTATTTTAAAATCTGGCCAGGGGTTTCAGAGGTGAAGATTTTTAAAGAATTTGCTAAAAAAAAAATTCCATTTCGTTGCCATGGCAACCAGAGTTTTTGATGGAATCAAATTCTGTGAACAATTTTTAAAGAGGACCTCCCAAGGAACATTCCAGCCAAGTTTGGTCCAAATTGGCCCGACAGTTTAGGAGGAGTTGATGTTTAAAGAATTGTCGACGACGGACGATGCACGATGGACACCGGGTGATCCTAAAAGCTCCCCTTCAGCATGTTGTGCTCAGGTGAGCTAAAAAGGAGAAAATGCTGGTAACCAGCATTTTCTCCTTTTTCCATTATGTTTTCAACCTTCCCGTAACAAATTTCAATTTTTGAATAAGATTAATTTTGTTGTTTGCAAATGCTTTCAATTTGTTCCAGTCCAAAATTTTGTTGTTTGGTAAAGGGTTTACATTCTCGGTGCCAATTTCTGCTAGACTAGTTATCTTTATTTGCGATTCAGTCATGACTGACTGATATTTATTTTTCACGATCAAATTTTATCAATGCACTTTACCATCTTTTAGCATCCAATAATCATCCTGCTATGAATACCACAAAAACTTAACTTTCTTTTTTTTCTTAACCCTTTCCCAAACAAGCCCTGGTTTTTACGTATCTGCAGTACAAGTCTTTTGAAAGCACTGTGGGAAAAGGAGAAATTGCTCGTAATGAGCAATTTCTCCTTTTCCCACAGTGTTTTCTACCCTTGATCAGAACTTTCTGCCATTTTTCTCAAAATCTAAAGATGTCGTCTGCAAACTCTTTCAGTTTGGAAGAGTCCAAAATTTGTTGTTTGGGAAAGGGTAAATTCTTACCTAACAAAACATTTAAGACTTGTCCAAATCATAAGTACTTGCAGAAAACAATACTAATGTGGCTCGAAAATTGGAATTTACTCTTGGAAGGGTAGATAACTGTGTGAAGAAAGGAGAAAGTGCTGGCTTTCAGCATTTTCTCCCTTTTCCACAATGTTTCTATAGCATTCCTTCACAAGGTTGCTGTGTTCTATGTTTTCTAAAGACTTCTTTCTCAGGGTCGTCAAGAGTAGGGATTGTGTGGTAATGGGTTAAACAAGGAAGAAGAAAAAATTGGCTCCATCTTGTGAGTACTTTTTGTTATGCTTTTAGGCCTTACATTTTTCTCAATCCCTTGCCTTGCTATCTCGTGTTAACAAACCTGGGGGAAAAAAAAGAGGTCTTGCAATCATTGATGGAAAAGGAGCAACTGCTGGTCACCAGTATTTTCTGTCTTTCCCCTCAAAAGACAATTACAAGAGTTGGGCCACTTCATTTTGTTGTTTTCAAATGCTTTAAAACTGGACAAGTCAACAGTTTGTCATGTGGTAAAGGCATGAACTCTTACACACAATCCCGACTTCAGACAACCCTGAGAAAGAAAGCTTTTGAAAACATTGTGGAAAACGGAGAAAATGCTGGTAACCAGCATTTTCTCCTTATCCCACAATGTTTTCTGCCCTTCCCAAATCAAATTTCAATTTTATATTCACATTTATTTTATTGTCGGCAAAAATTAATGCTTTCATTTTGGACTAGTCCAAAATTTTGTCGTTTGGTAGAGAATTAAAAGATACTAAGATCAAATTGCATATTTTTTCAGGTCTGATTAAGATCTACAATGTTTGCCACCACATGCAATACTGCCTTTAATACATCTAGTGTGAACAGAAAGCTAGATTAATCCCTCTAATTCTCTTCCAGAAATAGAGTTACCTTTGATGTATGTTTCATACAAATAACCATAATACAGGTGTAGAAGAAACTTTATATACTATATACTTTGTTGCATTAAAACAAATATGTTTAATAGCAAATTACAAACACATGTTCTAGGGCAAAATGGGGCTAAATGCATGACAAAGCCCCACCCCCCACCTCCATTCACAGAGCATGACTTGCACCCAATAAGGACCTCTAACTCCTTACCAAACAACATCATTTCTAGACTAGTCTAAATTGAACGCATTTACAGACAACAAGATTTATGTAACTCCAAAATTGAAATTTGTTTTGGGAGGGGAAGAAAACATTGTGGGAAAAGGAGAAAACACTGATAACCAGAATTTTCTCCTTTTCGAACAAGGTATTCAAAAGTCTTCTCTTAATGGGTAGTTAAAACCTGGGATTCTTAGGTAAAGGGTTAACTCTTTACCACACAATCCCGACTTTAAATGACCCTGAGAAAGAAGCTTCTAGAAAACACTGTGGGAAAAGGAGAAAATGCTGATAAACAACATTTTCTCCTTTTCCCACAATGTTTTCTACCCTTCGCAAAACAAATTTAAAATTTTCAGTCACTTTTATGTTGTCATCTGCAAATACTTTCGATTTGGACAAACCTAAAATTTTGTCATTTGGTAACGAGTTAATGGGTAGTTAAAACCTGGGATTGTTAGGTAAAGGGTTAAGAACCCATCTTCCTAAAGCTTGTCATATCCGAGCTTGTTTCATAGGGATTGTTTCATAAACAATTAACATTAATTTTGATT
Organism: Tridacna crocea; assembly: GCA_943736015.1. Lineage (NCBI taxonomy): Eukaryota > Metazoa > Mollusca > Bivalvia > Cardiida > Cardiidae > Tridacna > Tridacna crocea. The sequence goes on from OX031067.1 coordinate 43,845,706, forward strand.
CTAAGATAAAATTCATGCTCTTAATAAAACTTTCTTGGCTTCAAGATATCTACTGGTGCAGACAGGTTCCTGTGGTATAAATCACCAGCTGATTGTTTCACTGCTTGAGAATTTCTTAACTCTTTCCCGTACGACAAAATTTTATATTGGTCCAAATTGAAAACTCTTGCAGATAACAAAATAAACACAACTCAAAAATTGAAATTTGTTTTCAGAAAGGTAGAAAACATTGTGGGAAAAGGAGAAAATGCTGGTTACCAGCATTTTCTCCTTTTCCTAAAGTGTTTTCAAAAGGCTTCTTTCTCAGGGGTGTCAAAAGTAGGGATTGTGTGGTAATGGGTAAACTCTTTACCAAAGAACAGTATTTTAGACTGGCCAATATTGAAAGCAGTGTAGACGACTAAATAGATGCGACTGAAAAATGAATCAAAATTTGTTTTGGAAGAGTAGAAAACAATGTGGGAGCAGGAGAAAATGCTGGTTCAAAGTGTTATATCCTTTTTACTACAATATTTTCAAAAGGCTTCCTCCTTAGGGTCGTTAAAGCTCGGAATTGTGTGGTAAAGGGTTGTGCCTTTACCACAAAAGCCCAAATTTTTAAAAATCAAGTTTTGAAGATCAAAATCAGTAACTGTTACAGATGCTTAACTAACTACAAATTTCTTGTTGACAGGTAAAAAACATTGCTGGAAAAAAAAAATGTTGGTTACTAGTATCTTCTCCTTTTCTGGCAAATCTTCACAATTAAGCATTCGTCTTTGAAATCATTGACCCATTACCACACAATCCCTACTTTTGACGCCCCTGAGAAAGAAGCCTTTTGAAAACACTGTAGGAAAAGGAGAAAATGCTGGTAACCAGCATTTTCTCCTTTTCCCACAATGTTTTCTACCCTTCACAAAACAAATTTCAATTTTTCAGTCACTTTTATTTTGTCATCTGCAAATGCTTTCAATTAGGACCAGTCTAAAATATTGTCGTTTGGTAATGGGTTAAAACTCTCAGAAAGAAGGCACTGGAAATCATTGTAGGAAAAGGAAAACAAGAGGGCCAAGATGGTCCTAGATCGCTCACCTGAATTTATGAGAGGACATGGTAGTAAATTTTTTTTTTTTGAGGTATTGAACACCGGAAACAAAATCATTAATTTGCCAAGCAATTTTCAAAGGGTCACCTTTAAAAGTCCTTTCAAAATCTGACCAGCAATTTCAGAAAAGAATAATTTATAGTAGTTTCTTAATTTCCATAGTTCAAGTAGCCCCCATTCACCAGAGCCATGTTTATTGACCTATCAAAATTTCGCAAACACTTTTTGAAAAGGGTCATTCAAGGAACAATCCTGTGAAATTATTCTAAAATCTGACCAGTCGTTTCAGAGAAGAAGAGTTTTCAAGAATTTCTTCATGTCTGTATAGTGCAAGTAGCCCCCATTCACCAGAGCCATGTTTCTTGACGGATCAAAATGTCCCCAACAAATTTTGAAAAGGGTCACCTAAGGAACATCAATGTTTAATTTATTTCAGAATCTGACCAGCAGTTTCAGAGAACAAGAATTTTTAAGAATTTCCTAGAAAATTCCATTTGGTTGCCATGGCAACCACAGTTTTTGACAGAATCAAATTCTGTGAACAAGTTTAAAAGAGAACCTCCCAAGGAACATTTCAGCCAAGTTTGGTCCAAAACGCCCTGTGGTTTAGGAGGAGTTGATGTTTAAAGAATTGTTGACGACACACGACGGACGTGTCGCCCCATGATCCTAAAAGCTCCCCTTGAGCATGTTGTGCTCAGGTGAGCTAAAAATGCTTGCAACCATTTAATATAACTTCCTCCTTTTCTACCCTATGTTTGATACTTTCCAAAACCAACTCAAATCCATCATTAGTGCTACTTGCAACTCTTGAAAATTAGCCTTTTAACTCATTACCAAATGACAATATTTTAGGCATGACTAAATCGAAAGCATTTGCAGGCGATAAAATAAAAGTGACTGAAAATTTGAAATCTGTTTTGTGAAGGGCAGAAAACATTGCGGGAAAGGGAGAAAATGCTGGTTACCAGCATTTTCTCCTATTCCCACAATATTTTCTTCCCTTCCTAAGACAAATTTCAATTCTTTAGTCACATTTATTTTGTTGTATGCAAATGCTTTCGGTTTTGACCAATCAAAAAATTTGTTCTTTGGTAAAGAGTTCACTGCTGCGATGAACATAGAAAGCTTTTGTATGTAAAGTGTGAAAATATTCTTTGTTTTAAAATTACAGACAATATTTTAAATGTATTCACCATAGCAACAACATGTTATTGTTCTAGATGAGGTAGTATTGGCAAGCTTCAATATCAGTCAAAAAAAGATACAGCAGAATTCCTTGCTATTGTATACTAGTCTTTCAAAAACTTTTGCTGTAATTTTCTCTTTATTACATGGGTAGTACCCTTTAACCCTTTCCCAAACAACAAATTTTGGACTCTTCCAAACCGAAAGAGTTTGCAGATGACTATTTTAGATTTGGTGGGGAGGGGGGAACAGAAGGACTGACAGACAGACTGCCTTTGGCTGGGGATAAAAAGGCAATAATTTTTCTGGCAAAGAACAAGTTCAAAAGGTGGCTTTTACATGAAAATTAATCATTTAACAAAACACAACCTGCATTATGGTGAAAATTCTACAAATGTTTTTTATCATCTGCCATGACCCCAATTAAACCTGGCCAAAATATCATCATTATTATTATACCTGCCAAGGCAAAGTGGATTGCATTGAATGAAGTTAACAGATGAAACACTGCTGTCCCGTCATAAACTCTTGTTTTCTAACCTTCCGGAACAGATATCTAAGAAAAAATACAATCAGGGGAACAACTGGAAAAATAATTATCTGAAAGCTCAATCACCCTATTATCCTTCTGTAACCCAACTTTGTTCATTTTTTTTTTCTTGTTCCCTTTCTAGTTGTTATGGATACCTCATAACTCTTTGCTTAACCCATTACCACACAATCCCTACTTTTGACGCCCCTGAGAAAGAAGCCTTTAGAAAACATTGTGGGAAAAGGAGAAAATGCTGGTAACCAGCATTTTCTCCTTTTCCCACAATGTTTTCTACCCTTCACAAAACAAATTTCAAATTTTCAGTCTCTTTTATTTTGTCGTCTGCAAATGCTTTAGATTTGGACAAACCTAAAATTTTGTTGTTTAGTAATGAGTTAACTCATTACCAAACGACAAAATTTTAGGTTTTTCTCAAAAGCATTTGCAGACGACAAAATAAAAGTGACTGATAATTTGAAATATGTTTAGTGAATGGTAGAAAACATTGTGGGAAATGCAGAAAATAAAGGCCAAAATATCAAAGCAGGTGCCTAAATGCATTTAAATTTAAATCATACTATTAATTTCAAAGTATGGAAGGTAATGTTGAGATAACAGTCTCGTATCTTAGTTGCTGGCAGAAAAAAAACAAGAGGGCCATGATGGCCCTGTATCGCTCCACTGGCTAATAAGACTAGAACACTACAAGCCAAATATTACATTATTTGGCTAACTGGTTTCAAACTTGAGGACATACAAAATGTTTTCTTCAAAATCCTACTAGAAAGTTGTAATGGGTTAACAGCTATTGATATGACTACAAAAACTTTTATAAACAGCTGTAGAGTCAGATCAGACAGAACTAAGTGCAGGCTAATTTTGCTCTACTTTCTCCACAATAAAACATCTATGGTCACAAATGAAGTTTAACTCTCAACCACAAAATCCCGACTTTTAATGACCCTGAAAAAGAAGGCTTTTGAAAACTTTATAGGAAAAGGAGAAAATGCTGGTAACCAGCATTTTCTCCTTTTCCCACAATGTTTTCTACCCTTCCCTTCAATTTTGGAGTCATTTATTTCGTCGTCTGCCAAAATAATGCTTTCGATTTGGACTAGTCCAAAATTTTGTCGTTTAGAAAAGAGTGAACTAACATAACCATCGACAATATTATTTTAGGCTTGTCCAAATCAGAACCATTTGCAGACAACAAAATAAAAGTGACTGAAAATTTGAAGTGTTTTGTGAAGAGTAGAAAACATTGTGATAAAAGGAGAAAATGCTGGTAACCAGCATTTTCTCCTTTTTCCGCAATGTTTTCTAAATGCTTATTTCTCAGTGTCGTCAAAAGTAGGGACTGTGTGGTACTGGGTTAAAGCCAGGTAGCCGAGGCACAATAAAAACTTCAGACATAGATCACAGGTGGCTTGATTACCTAGATATAATATGGGACAGGTAAATAATGTAGATATTTATACTGTTCTGACACCGCTGAATTCTTGACAAATCCATGGAGCATATTATACCTTAACCCTTTCCCAAACAACAATTTTTGGACTCTTCCAAACCGAAAGAGTTTGCAGACGACAATTTAAGATTTGGATAAAATGGCAAAAAGTTCTTAAAAAGGGTAGAAAAAACTGTAGGAAAAGGAATTTCTCCTTTTCCCATAGTGTTTTCAAAAAGACTTTTACTGCAGACACGTAAAAACTAGGGCTTGTTTGGGAAAGGGTTAAGCCATTACCAAACGACAATATTTTAGACTGGTCCAATTGAAAGCATTTGCAGACGACAAAATAAAAGTGACTGAAAATTTGAAATTTGTTTTGTGAAGGGTAGAAAACATTGTGGGAAAAGGAGAAAATGCTGGTTACCAGCATTTTCTCCTTTTCCCACTTTTCAAAAGGCTTCTTTCTAGGGGTCGTCAAAAGTAGGGATTGTATGGTAATGGGTTAACTCTTTCTAGTGCAGAACTGTAATGAATATTTGCAGGCAATATTGATCAAGATCAGATTGCAAAGAACATGCCATTTGATCTCAAACACAACAAAATTCATCTTAAAGCCAAATGACAAAATTTTTAGACTAATCCAAAATCAAAAGCATTTGCAGAATAACATTTAAAATGTGGCTGAAAAATTCATCTCTAAAAGAGTAGAAAACACTGTGGTATAAGTAGAAAATGTGGTAAAAGAAAGCAGTATTTTCTCCTTTTCATGCAATGTTTTCATTATTCTTTTTTTCAAAGCCATACATGCTTTACCAAATAGCTAAACTAAGATTTGGCAGCAAAATAGACATAGTTCAAGAAATAAAGAAATAAAATTTGATGTTTGAAGGGTAGAACACTTTCAAGGGAAATGGAAAAATGTGAGTTCCCAAAAATGCTGGTTTCCTGTAATTTTCCTTTCTTTGCAATGTTTTCAGTAGCCTTCTCCTCCCGAATTGTTAAATCTTGGGATTACGTAGTAGAGGCTTTTGTGGCAAATGAACAGTTTAATTTTGGAGATATAATACAAGCAGGTAAGCCTGGGTATTTATGCTGCTCTGACACTGCAGAGTCTGAATTCCTGACAAATCTGTGGCATGTAATATACTTTTACCCTTTACCAAACAATCCCCTGTTTTCTTAGGAAGACAGCTGAAAAAAAGTATCAAGTGACTCTTATCGGACATTATGTTAAACCTTTATCCCACAGGGCATTTCTATGGTATCTCTAATTGACCTTAAATAACAGCAAGTATGGAGCCATTTTTTATGGGTATATGACACCTTTTGATAGCATAGAAAACATTGTGACAAACAGTGAAATTGCTCATCACGAGCAATTTCACCTTTTGCCACAATGTTTTCCAAAGGCTCCTACAAGCAATGCGTTGAAATGAGTATCTATGGAGTAAAGGGTTAACTCTTTCAATCAAAAAAATTTTGGACTAGCCCAAATTGAAACCAGTTGCAGATGACAAAATAAATGTGAATCAAAAATTGAAACTTGATTGGGAAAGGGTAGAAAACATTGTGGGAAAAGGAGAAAATGCTGGTTTTCTCCTTTTCCCACAATGTTTTCAAAGGCTTTCTTTCTCAGGGTCGTCAAAGTCGGGATTATGTGGTAAAGGTTTGAAGAGATTTTCAGTTGTGTCATGGGTTTCCGCGTGTTTTCAAACGATCAATTTTTCATATCTTTTAATTTCAAGGTAAGTATTTCTCCACGGTTTGACACAAATTTGTCAATAAGGGTACCAAGTAACTTCAAAAGCTGTCATTTTACACAAGATAAGCATATAAAGGCCTTTTTTTGTTCATTACCTGAGGTCTTGTGTGCAATTAGTGCCCAACAAAGGCCGACTGTTTTTCCAGCTTGGAATGAACCCATTATTCTTTTTTAAAACAAAAAAGTGAGAAGTTATTTTCTTCTCAGACACAGCCTGGTCATTTTCAGTAGCATTTTCTACAACTATTGGACAGTTTCATGGAGAAATCAAACTGTGTTCTTTTTGAAGCCATTTCCAACAATTCCCGGAAACTGACGACTAAAACTTTTATCAAATTGAATTCATAGGATTTTTAGCACCTTTCTAATTTATGATGTCATTGAAAAATGTCATTGGGACTTGGGAACAGCAACAAGCGTAAGAGCCGTTTCCCTTACACTACCGAATTTATAGTTTTTGGACGGAATAGGCTTCGAGACCGTGTTAGACTTTTCGGCACCCCACAACATACTTTCGATAATGCGTGCATTACAGTAAAAATGCCACATTTTGCAAGCATAGCCAATAGATTTTGGGAGCACCCTCGGAAATAAAGGGGCAATGCCGCATGCTGGATTCATCCTTGGGACTGGTGCAATGTTATCTGTTTATTGTTAAACTAGAAATGTTCCCGTCATGCAAGTCTTCTCCATTTTCTCGAATTGATAAAAATTGATTGTATATAACATTATTTCAGTTAAATAGCAGCACCCAGTTCACCTATCCATGCTTTCCTAGACATACTTCATTCTTTGTGAAAAGTCTATTGCAGTTTTCACGGAAATCAAAACAGGGGTAAGGTCAGTAACTGGTAATTCACTAAACATTTGACCCACAATATCCACTTTTACAGTACTCCATGGTCAGGGTGGTATTGTTTATTCCTAAGTGCCTGTATTTTATCTACCATACCATTGTTTTGTATCTTCCAATGTGAATGATGTCCCACCAGGTGGTTTCAATCTGCATCAATGCTAGCCCAAACAATCACAGTTCTGATGAAAACAATCTATGCCAAATAAAAGACATCATACTGTCTACCCACTAATGACTTCTGTGTATTCCTTATAATACCAGAGAATTCAGTTAATCCATTACCACACAATCCCTACTTTTGATGCCCCGGAGAAAGAAGCCTTTAGAAAACATTGTGGGAAAAGGAGAAAATGCTGGTAACCAGCATTTTCTCCTTTTTCCACGATGTTTTCTACCCTTCACAAAACAAATTTCATATTTTCAGTCATTTTTATTTTGTCTTCTGCAAATGCTTTCGATTTGGACGAGTCTAAAATTTTGTCATCTGGTAATGAGTTAACTCTTTACCAATGATAAAATTTTACACTTGAACAAATTCAAAGCCGTTAAAGACGATAAATTAAATGTGGCTCAATAAAGGACCAAGACTCTTGAAGGGTTGAAAATATTGTGGGAAAAGGAGAAATAATTGTTTTCCAATCTAAATAAACTGTTCATTTCCTTTGTTAATTTCATATTGTTAATTCTGTTACTTATCTTTAACTGTTCATATAATTATGTAATGTCAAAAAATAGTAAAGTAATTGAGCCATGCTCTGTGAAAGGGGGGCTTATTGCATTTGCGAAAACTATCAACCCATGTCGGCCTTCTCAGTCCGTGCTGGCTGACGTGGGCCAAAACTCACTAACTCATCAGTAAAATAAATTTGTCTTTCAAAAAATATAAAACATCTTAGGAAAAGAAGAAAATGCTGGTTACAGACATTTTCTTCCTATCCCATAATGTTTTCAGATTGCCCTTTCCTCAAGGTCCTTTAACCCCTGGTTGGTTAATGACCCTGTGAAAGAACCCTTTTGAAAATCTTAGGGAAAAGGAGAAAATGCTAGTAACCATTCTTTTCTCCTTTTCCCACAAGGTTTCCCATCATATAAGACAACTTCTGCTGTTTCGTATCAATTTTGAATGTCTTGTCTGTTAATGTTCCACATTTTGGTAGAGTTTACTGGTCCAGCTTCCTAATGAACCTTTCTAACAGACAAGAAGATTTTTAGTCTGTTCCAAACTCAAACTTTCTTCAAATGACAAATAATTATCATAGAACATTATTAAATTTTAGTTTGATTGCTCTATTTAAAAAAACTGTTTTCAAACAATTTGTCTTCCATAATTATATTCTATACGAGCAATAGTTTTCTTCCCGTCCACAGAATTATGTTTTGCGTCACATGTAATGCACTAATAAGCAAGCCAGCAGGATGACTGATTAACTATGTTACTTTTTTCCATACACTTTATTACAGGTACCAGTTACTGACCCTTCACCAAACAATCTTACCCTTTTCTTTCCAAGGATTAACCCTTTCCCAAACAACAAATTTTGGACTCTTCCGAACTAAAAGAGTTTGCAGACGAAAATTTTAGATTTGGAGAAAAAGGCAGACAGTTCTCAAAAAGGGTGGAAAACACTGTGGGAAAAGGAGAAATTGCTCGTTACGAGCAATTTCCCCTTTTCCCACAGTGTTTTCAAAAGACTTGTACTGCAGACACGTAAAAACCAGGGCTTGTTTGGGAAAGGGTTAATGATGGTAATAGCAACAGAATCCATTCCTCTCCAACTGCTGTCCATTAGTTTGACGATAGTTAACTCTTTATCAACTGACAAAATCATAAACTGGTCCAAATTGAAAGCATTTGCAGACAATAAAATAAATGTGAAAAATTTAAATTTGGTCTAGGAAGAGTTGAAAACATTGTTGGAAAAGGAGAAAATGCTGGTTACCAGCATTTTCTCCTTTTCCCACAATGTTTTCAAAAGGCTACTTTCTCAGGGTCGTTCAAAATTAGGAATTTTGCGATAAAGAGTTAAGTGGGAATGCAGCCAGTTGGTTTCAAAGAATATCATGTGGGGTACAGGTAAATGAAACTCTAGCAAAGCATGAACAGGTACACTGCCTGCCTGCAACCATGTTGCAAACAGATTTAGCCCATTACCATACAACCCCGACTTTCAATGACCCTGAGAAAGAAGCCTTTCTGGTAACCAGCACTTTCTCCTTTATTGTAACCGGACTGTATTGTTAACTCTTAACCACATAATCCCAACATTTAACAGCCCTGAGAGAGAAGCCCTTTGAAAACATTTGAAAACTAACATTATCTCCTTTTCCCACAATGTTTTCTACCCTTCCCTAACCAAATTTAAAATTTTCAGTCACATTTATTTCGCTGTCTGCAAAATGCTTTCATACCAGTCTATAATTCTCCCGTTTGGTACAGAGTTAACCCTTTTCTCCACAGATACTCATTTCGATGCATAGCTTGTAGGAGCCTTTGGAAAATATTGTGACAAAAGGTGAAATTGCTTATGATGAGCAATTTCACCTTTTTGTCACAATGTTTTCTGTGCTATCAAAAGGTGTCATATACACATAAGATGCGATTAGGGTCAATTACAGATACCATAGAAATACCATATGGGGTAAAGGGTTAAAGGTTACAGAGTTGATAAGCAATCATTTATCACAATGAGGTAAAGAAAGCAGGGAATGTTATCTTTCTATCATAATCCTTGTGATGATAGCATAAGCATCTATTTACACTCATATATACTTTATTTAGATAATCAGAACTGATACGGGCTTATCAGCATTAGCATTACATGCATACATATCTAGCTGTATGATTAGAGGTTTTACGTCAGAGCAGAAATAAAGGGACACAAAAATTTGCAGAAATAATGGGGGTGCAGATAAAAAGGAGAATCTGAATAATGCCTCATCTAAGAAGAAGTTCAAGAAATTTGGTTCATGAACTGTTCAAGAACTTTTTTAGACATTCTGCAGCATGCTTCATGAACTTGAGTAGTTCTAGAACTTGCACCAGGGTTCATGAATTGTTCTAGAACCTCAAGCAAAGTTCATGAACTTTATACACATCAAAACAAAGTTTCATGAATTTTTTACAAGATTCATCAAATGTTCATGAACTTGGCATAAGTTCATGAAAAGTTCGTGAACTTCAAGAACTGTTTCGCAGGGGTACAGTGGTGATTAACTCTTTTAAGTTAACAACCTTTTCAGAGAAGCCTTTGGAAAACATTGTGCGAAAAGGAGAAAATGGTGGTAACCAGCATTTTCTCCTTTTCCCACAATGTTATCTACCCTTCTCAAAACAAATTTCAAATTTTCAGTCACTTTTATTTTGTTGTCCACAAATGCTTTCGATAAAGACCAGGCTAAAATATTGTCGTTTGGTAAAGTATTAAATAGGCAACAAAATTAACTCAGATGTTTTATAGTTTTAAGGACTGATTGATTGATTGATTGATTGATTGATTGGTGGATTTATTGACTGATCGATCGATCGATTGATTGGCTGACTGGACTAGGCTTATGTTTAACATCATTTTCAACATTATTTTCAGGTCTTTACTGTTTTCAGAAGCCTTTACTTTCAGAGAAGTACAAACTTTGGATAGTACTGTGAAGAGTTAATGTGTCTTTCAAGTCTTTAGTGGTCTTGCAGCTAGTGTAGATTAAAATCAGATAGTACAAAATATAAAGTCTGATCTCTAATCTATATTGCCCCCTTACCTGAAACACTCCAGACATAGGCAACTTTGAAATTGCATTTATTCCCGTCTTATTTTGACACTGAAAATGTCTGATGGGTTTATTCGGGTTTATTTGGCACTCAAGATCTAACCCTGATCTGAGACAACAAAATTCTACACTTGCCAAAATTGAAAGCTTTTGCAGACAACAAATGAAACTTAACACAAAATATGCAATCTGTCTGTTATAGGATAGAAACAAGCTTTTTCCTAAAGACTGCTAAGATGCAGGACTGTGTGGTACAGCTTAACTCCTAACCAAACAACAAAATTTTGGACCAGTCCAAATAGAAAGCACTTGCAGACTACAAATTAACCCTTTCCGAAACAATCCCTGGTTTTTACAGGTCTGGAATAGTAGCCTTCTGAAAACATTGTGGAAAAAGGAGAAATGCTGGTAACCAGCATTTTCTCCTTTTCCCATAATGTTTTCTACCCTATCATAGACAGAAATCATCTTTTCAGCAAGAGCTGAATAGTCATCTACTAAATGCTTTCAATTTGGTCTAGACCATAAGTTTGTCTTTTGGGAAAGGGTTAAACAATTGACTCAAAAATTGAAATTTGTTTCCAGCAGGGTAGAAAACATTGTTGGAAAAGAAGAAAATGCTGGATACCAATTTTTTCTTCTTTTCCCACAATGTTTTCAAAGGTTTTCATATCAGGGTCATTAAAAGTTGGGAATGTTGGGTAAAGAGTAAAAGGAGCTAATAAACTTGAAGCAATACCTATTCATTGCAAGAACTTTCTGCAGCAATGAAAAGGTACCATAATAGGTTTATTGTGAACTGTGAGAATTAATACCGGGCTCAGTGTATGCAACCTTTCATTTTCTTTCGTCACAGAGTGCAACATGCATTGAACAGATATTTCTTTGGTGTACTTTGAAAACCTCGTAACTACAGCTTGAAACAAGCTGTAGTTACGGGGTTTTTGAAGTACACCAATGATTTCAAGTTTTGCCATGTAACACGATTATAGAGCTGAGATCCAAGACCAGACTGAATTATAATCTGATCCAAATCTACACTGTACCTAAAAGTAGCACAATACAATGGGTAGGAAAAGGGTAAAAGTAAAACCTGCCCATGTGCGGGAAAGACCTGCTCCCAGGCAAGAAAGACCTGTCCAGGTGCAATTGATGGATCTTGAGACAGGTTCGTGAAGGACATTGGTACTCGCGTGATACTGATTTTTATGAATTTTTGAGGAAAAATCTTGTAAATAGACTTCTTTCTGGTAAGACATCCCCCTGGTTTTAAGTCCTGTATGCAACAGACTGTGGCACTACTTAAAACCACTTGGTTAAAATAAAAACAAAACGGCAAAAACGTTTGCTTAAAAATTTGATATCATCCAGAATAGCATCTTCGCAAGCCAAGGGTTACACTCCACTACGCCACTCTACCCTTCGAGGATTGAGCTTGATTTCGACAATCACCCTATACGCATTTCCATTAATTGTAGCGAGCTCTAACTGCATCAAATCAAATCGCTCGTAGCATTTCATCTTTAATAAAAATAGAACAAGGTCGCTACCTTTTGGATAAAAATAGAAGGTAAACATAAATACCTCCTTGGATGTGTGCAGGATCTGTAATGATTTATTACCGAAGAAAACATAGACGAACAATATTTACATAAAGTTTCAATGTGACCAATCAATTATCAGATGTTTCAGGCTATATCCCAGCACCTGACCATGGAATGTCAAAGTATGTTTGTGGTTATTGCTTCATGTTGAATTATTGTATTCGTAAGCAGTTTGTAAAACGATATTTCATTGGCTATAAGAAATATGATATAAAGGGAGATAATAAGCAGCATCCAATAGGGGGGCACGTCTTGGGAATCTCGAAATCGGGCTCGATCCGCCAAGGTAAGATCCACGTAGTACCTTAAACCTAGGGCATGTATAATATCAGAAGTAAATCTCCTATTATGTCTGACTGCATGTTTGTAACTGCGCCAAAAGGTAATAGTGTTACAAAAGTGCACTACTGGGCTCAGTTTGTGAGAGAAAGGATACAGGAAACTTTTAGGGAAAGCAGTGAACTCATTACCAAACAACAAAATTTCATGCTTGTCCAAGTTGGAAGCATTTGCAGACGACAAAATAAAAGTGATTGAAAAATTGAAATCCGTTTTGAGAAGGGTAGAAAACATTGTGGGGAAAGGAGAAAATGCTGGTTACCAGCACTTTCTCCTTTTCCCCCAATTTTTTCAAAAGGCTTCTTGGTCAGGGTCGTCAAAAGTAGGGTTGTGTGGTACTGAGTTAAACCTTTCTTACCTCAAACTTGATCAAATCCAAACATTTTCAATCATGGCCTTGAACCTATATATTTCAATGTTATGTCTCCTTTGATCATCAGGGTAGATCTTTGATCAGCTGGCACCTTTTTTAAGTCTAATCTCTATCTATATTGCTGATAACAGTATTACTTGTGAAAGCCAATTTAAATCCTTACCTCCTTAATTACTAAGACTTGTCAAAGACAAAAGTATTTTCCAAGGATAAATCCAATGATGAAGATTTTAACCCTTTCCCAAACAATCCCTGGTTTTTACGGGTCTGGAATAGTAGCCTTTTGAAAACATTGTGGGAAAAGGAGAAAATGCTGGTAACCAGCATTTTCTCCTTTTCCCACAATGTTTTCTACCCTATCATGGACAGAAATCATCTTTTTAGCAAGAGCTGAATTGTCATCTGCAAATGCTTTCAATTTGGTCTAGTCCAAAAGTTTGTCGTTTGCGAAAGGGTTAAAGTGTCTTCAAGAGGGTAGCAAAACATGGTGGAAAAAAGGAAAACCACCATTTTCTCCCTTTCCACAATGTTTTCAAAAGCTTCTTTTTCAGGAATCACGTGAAAGAGAGTATAGGGTTAACACCTAATATTACATTGCAATGTGTGGGCTTAATTGATTCTAAAGTTTTCTATCAGATTTCTTCCAATCTCCTTGAATCCCTTCAGAGATATAGAACACAGTCATGCTGACAAAACCATGGATACAATTGAAAACGTTGTGGCAAAAAAACAAGTCCTCCAATCAGCAATAATGCTGTTATCTGGTTCTATGATACCCTCCTTTTTACTCATCATTAATTTCTTGATAATCATCAAATAAATAAAAACAACAGGCCAAGGGACTGAAAAATTGAAATGAGGGTTGGAGTAATATGTACCTGTTGTGATACAAGTCTAGAGAAATCAATAGATAATTTAACCGCTTTTCACCCTATACCAAATAACAAAATTTTATACTCGTCCAAATACAAAGTTGATGAAATAAAGGAGACTAAAGAAATGTAAATTGTTTCTAGAAGGTAAAAAACATTATGGGAAAAGGAGAAAATGCTGGTTGCAAAATTGCACCGTAAGAGCTATTTTGAAATTGTTATCTCCAAATGCTTCAATTTGGATAGGTCTAAAATTTTGCTGCGTGTTAACGGGTGAAAAGCATTTTCAATTTCTTTACTTTCAAAAGGCTTTTTCTTTTACGGTAGTTAAAGTTTGACAATGTTTAGTAAAAGGTTAATTCATTACTAAACTACAAGTGCCCAAATCAGAGTTATTGACAAACAAAAGCGATGTGCCTGATGCGCTTTGTACAAGAAAGGATAATAACTATTCCAGCATTTGCTCCTTTTGCAACAATGTTTACGACAGCATTGTAAAAGGTTAATAGCTGAAAGTGTCCGATATGCTTAGTTGCCAGAATTTCTATGTTCCTTAACAATTTACCAAATGATAAATTATAGACTGTTCCAAATTGGAAGCATTTGTAGACAACAAAATAAACATGACTGTAAAATTGAAATTTGATTTGGGAAGGGTAGAAATCTTTGTGGGAAAAGGAGAAAATGCTGGTTACCAGCATTTTCTCCTTTTCCAAAAACGTTTTCAAAAAGCTTCTACCTCAGGGTCATCAAAAGTTGTTTTTGTGTGGTAAAGGATTAAGACACAAAAAAAACTTTAGACTTGTGCCTATTGAAAGCATTTGCGGATGAAAAAGAAAATCTAAATATTAAATAGGATTTTTATTATACTACTTGCTTTCGAGAGGTTAGTAAACATTGTGAAGAAAGGGGAAAATGCTGCTAAAAAGCATTTTCACCTTTTCCGCCATTTTTTTTTGGAACATCTTCTCCTTCAGGGTAGAAAACTTTCAAATTGCTGTAGGAAGGGTTGTACATCATTTTATCGCTTTTATCACATGACAACACAGAGCCTCATTAAAATTGAAAGCATCAACTTGAAATCTTCAATTTCCCTGTAGACAAAGTTATACAAGCAACTTAACCCTTATCCCACAGTCTTACACACTGAAAAATAACACCAAGTACCACAAACTCTTAAAACTCAAGTCTGCCAAATGTTAACCCTAAGTAATAATACCATACAATCCCGCCTTTTAATAACCCTTAGAAAGAAGACTTCTGAAAGCATTGTTGGAAAAGGAGAAAATGCTGTTAACCAGCATTTTCTCCTTTTCCAACAATGTTTTCCATCCTGCTAGAAACCAATTTCAATTTATGAGTTACGTTTATTTTGTCATCTACATGTGCCTTAAATTTGGACCAGTCTAAAATCTTGTCGTTTGGTCGTTTGGTAAAGAGTTACTAAGGTCTTGCAGATCCAAGATTAGACTGCAAGATATTTGCAGTCTGATCTTTACATATCTTACAATTCCTATGGAAACCAATTTGCAACAGGACTTTAAAAACCTAGCATGAACTTTATGAATCCAGAATGAGTACATGTTAATATAATTGGCCTGCAACACCGGAAAAGGGACATTCGGACATTTGCGTAAAGCGTCATCTTGGATCAGCCTGCGCAGTCCGCGCAGGCTAATCCGAGACGGTACTTCCTGTTTTTATGAAATTTTCTGTTTCACACAAGTTTACTGTAGCACAAAATCTAATGTAGTCATAAAGTGCCATCTCGCATTAGCCTGCACAGACTGCGCAGGCTGATCCGAGACATTTTACGCAAATGTCTGAATGCCCCTTTTCCTGTGTTGCAAGCCATACTATGCCAACAGGAAAAAATCTTGTGTTAGTCCTTTTCAATTTAAATCATAGGGTCAGTCTAGGTAAATATGGACTGAGGTATAAATTACAGACACAGGCTTCCCTCATTCGTCACAACTCTGCCTTCTTTGCAAGCCAAGGCTGACAATTCACTACGTTACTCTACCCTTGGCGGATCAAGCTTGATTTTTACATTCCCCCGATACACTTTTTTTTTTATTGGATGCAACCAGCTCTAACTGCAACGAATGAAATCGCTCGTAGCATTTCATCTTTGATAAAAACAGACCTTTCAAATAGAAGGTAAACATGGAAACCCACATGGATGTCTGCTTATCGCTTCATGTGTATTTGTAAGCGGTTTGTAAACGGATATTTCATTGGCTTTTAGAAATGTGATGTAAAGAAGGGTATTTACCAGCATCCAATAGAGGGCGCATCGCAGGAATCTCGAAATCAGGCTCAATCAGCCAAGGTAAGATCCACGTAGTGATCATAACCTTGGCTCGCAAAGAAGCAACTCGACAGATTCCGTACCTACATCTAACCTTGTTCGTATCAAGGAGATTCCCATTTTGAAATGAGAATCACATGATTCTAGATATAGCACACCACTGACAGTTGTTAAGCAACTGTTTGTCAATTGAAATATAGTTAGAAAGATTTTGATAGAAAATTAAAACTCAAGTTCTCTTTGTAAGAGGAGACTTACAATTTTCAGCACAATAAACCAGTGTATTTCCTGGCGATGAATGTACCGATCCGACACGTATCAATCCACCAGTTACAGCCGAGGAATACGATGTCTTCCATCACACTAGGTATGCCGAATGATGCTACCCTTTCAGAGACAAATTTAGTACAGTGTGCAAGTCTGCAGTCTGCAAATGCTTTAACTCTTTAGCACAGAATCCCGACTTTTGACAACCCAGAGAAAGAAAGCCTTTAAAAACATTGTGGGAAAAGGAGAAAATGCTGGTAACCAGAATTTTCTCCTTTTCCCACAATGTTTTCTACCCCTCCCAAATCAATTTTCAATTTTTGATCCACATTTATTTTGTCGTCTGCAAATGCTTTCAATTTGGACAAGTCCAAAATTTTGTCGTTTGGTAACGAGTCAAATATGGACCAGTCTTAACATTTTTTTTGTTTGGTTGTTGTTGTATTGTGGTTTAACGCCACTTTAACAGCTAAGGTCATATCATGGCGGTCGGTGACGCACATGTGTTTCCTGGCTTTCTCACACCATTACTAACACAACTTTCTTTCCAAAGCCACTGACTGCTTTTCTCATATGCTTCAGCAGAGGTGAGAGGCGAAAATACGCAGCCAAGAAAGTTAGCCTCATCCGGGTATCAAACTCACAACCACCAGGTCATGAGTCCGACACGCTCACCACTGAGCCACCCGGGCAAGCTTTTTTTGTTTGGTAAAGAGTTAAATTGTTGACTGCAAATACCAACTAGCAGAAGTTTGATGTAAATGTCTTCAGTGATCAGTTGGGATTCTAGGGTAATGAGTTCATTATTCTTGATTACTGCAGTCTGGCAACCTTTTGCATATGGTAAAGATCAAAATCACAATTGCACAGTCTGATCTTAGATTTACACAGTCCTTGCCTCTCTATAACATCTGGTAGCTGAAACAACCTTGAAATTCCAATACTTTTTATGTGTGTGTGTTCTACAATGACAGGAAAATCATTAATTTATTAATTAATCATTAACTCTTCACCAAATGACAATTTTTTGGACTTAAAACAAATTCAAAGCATCTGCAGAAAAAATATTTAATCTTGTTAATAGGATGATTTCTTTGATAGGGTGGAAATTATTGTGGGAAAAGGAGTGGTTACCAGCATTTTCTCTTTTTCCCACAATGTTTTCTATAGGCTTCTTTCTCTAGTCATTAAAAGGTGGAATTGTGTGGTAAAGAGTTAATGAAAATAACCGATGCATTGCTCTAATGGTTCAGGTAAGTACACTGGTAAAGACCCATTTTTTTTTAAAATCCTGAAGTTCTATAGCACATCAAGTTAAAGGTAGTGGACCTGTAATATACTACTCAAAGTTTGATAGGGATCACTTACTTTTTTCTGTATGGGTTTATATGTTACAACGGTTTTGCATAAACTCTTTACCATACTGTAAAATTCTACAATTGTCCAAGTTGAAAGCATTTGCTGACCAAAAACTATATGCAACTTGCACTATGCTGTCTGACATAGGGTAGAAAACATCGTTGGAAAAGGAGAAAATGCTGGTATCTAGCATTTTCTCCTTTTCCAACAATGTTTTCCAAAGGCTTCTTTCTCAGTGTCTTTAATAGCCGGCATTGTGAGGTAAAGGCTTAAAGATCCAGTTCCACTGGTTATTTTATTGCTCAGTGTGGCAATGTAACATACTGTAAAAACATACATGATACATGCCACATATATATTTAGGGTGAATCTTTCAGGGTGATCCCTAGCAAATTTTGAGTAGTATAGAAAACATCTATTTCCTCTATAATATTATCCAATAAATTAGCTATGATGAAAAAAAAAAGTAATATTGTACTACTTTATTTGAGCCACTTTTTCCCTTTTTTACCTTTCTTAGAATTATCATTTCTAAATCTGAAACCACTATAATCTAATTACAAAGGGAGATAATAATTACCTCCCTTTTCTGGAAACTAACAACAAAAGTATTAACCAATAATTTCAAGATAGACATCAAAGGAATTTCTGGTTGGTTAAAAATGTGCAAAAGTATTATATCTGTATAAATCCGTATTCATCAAATATCAAGAAATTTTATTCCTTGTTGCACTAGAAGTGTTTTGGGTGTACTACCTTAAACCATTACCCTACAATCCCTACTTTTGACGCCCCAGAGAAAGAAGCCTTTAGAAAACATTGTTGGAAATGGAGAAAATGCTGGTAACCAGCATTTTCTCCTGTTCCCACAATGTTTTCTACCCTTCACAAAACAAATTTCAAATTTTCAGTCACTTTTATTTTGCCGTCTGCAAATGCTTTTGATTTGGACCAGTCTAAAATTTTGTCATTTGGTAATGAGTTAAGAATATTAAAATCACAGGACAGGTGGCTTTTTGATGGCCTAGCGAATCTGTTACCATGAAAAAACCTGACCACTTTCATCCATGCAATTATGTACAGTCCAACCTGAAGTAAATATATAGCAGAAAATCCAAAAGCTTAATGAGCTTGTAAAAAGAAGCCTTATGAAAACATTGTGGAAAAAGGATAAAATACTTGCAACCAGTATTTTCTCCTTTGTCCTATATGGCCTGCAACACCCGAAAAGGGGCATTCGGATATTTGCGTAAAGTGTCGTCTCGGATCAGCCTGTGCAGTCTGCAGAGGTTAATCCGAGACGGCACTTTACGACTACATTAGATTTTATGCTACAGTAGACTTGCGTAAAACAGAAAATAACATAAAAACGGAAAGTGCCGTCTCAGATTAGCCTGCGCGGGCTGTGCAGGCTGATCCGAGACGACACTTTCCGCAATTGTCCGAATGCCCCTTTTCGCGTGTTGCATGCCATATGCTTTCTAACTTCCCACACAAATCACAAATTTGTGCAATATTTGAACTGTTACCTGCAAATGCTTTCTAATCGGACTAGTCTACATTAATGTCCTGTTATTTAAAATGAACTACGAACTAAGCCCTCTGGCGTACAATTCCAAGTTTTAGTGAATCTGAGGAAAAAGCCTTTTGAAAACAATGTGAGAAAAGGAGAAAATGCTGGTTACCAGCATTTTCTCCTTTTCACACAATGTTTTCTGTTCTATCAAATACAGATATCATTTGACCTAAATCTTTTGTATTGTCGGCAAAACAATGCTTTCAATTTAGTGTTGTCCAAAATTTTGTTGTTTGGTAAATGGTTAACCCTTTACCTAACAATCCCTGGTTTTTATGACCCGAGAAGGAATCCTTATGAAAACATAGTCGGAAAAGGAGAAAATGCTTGTAACCAGCATTTTCCCCTTTTACCCATAATGTTTTCTACCCTCCACAAAACAAATTTCAAATTATCAGTCACTTTTATACTGTCATCTGCAAATGCTTTCAATTTGGACAAACCTAAAATTTTGTTGTTTGGTAACGTGTTAAGGTACCACTAAAAATGTGTTTGTATGAAACTGTACCTGTTCAGGTGCATTTCAACATTTCCTGGATGCTGAAATATAATGACACTTGCTAAACACATTCCAACACAATCCCGACTTTTAATATCCATGAGGAAGAAAGCTTTTTAAAAAGTGTGGGAAAACGAGGAAGTGCTGGAAACCAGCATTTTTTTCCTTTTCTCACATTTCTTTTTAAACCCTCTATTGGACAAATTTCCTGTTTTGAGTAACATTTAATTTTTTGTCTGCAGATGCTTTCAATTTGGGCAAGGCTTTGTTGTGTGGTAGAGAGTCAACTCATTACCACACAATCCCAACTTTTAACGACCCTGAGAAAGAAAGCCCTTGAAAACATTGTGGAAAAAGGAGAAAATGCTGGTAACCAGCATTTTCTCCTTTTCCTGCAATGTTTTCTACCCTTTCCGATTCAAAATTCAATTCCTGATACACCTTTTTTTGGGGGGCATCTGCAAAATTATTAACGCTTTAAGGTTGGACTTTTCCAAAATTTTGTCTTTTGGTAAAGAGTTAACCCTTTCCCAAACGACAAACTTTTGGACTAGACCAAATTGAAAGCATTTGCAGACAACAATTTAACACTTGCTGAAAAGATGTTTTTTGTCTATGATAGGGTAGAAAACATTGTGGAAAAGGGAGAAAATGCTGGTTACCAGCATTTTCTCATTTCCCACAATGTTTTCAAAAGGCTACTTTTCCAGACCCGTAAAAACCAGGGATTGTTTGGGAAAGGGTTAATAAAGATCGCTTGCTCATTAGTGGTGGCCATTAAAACAAGTTTTACTGTATTTTCCACCTCATCTCTCTGTATAGTTATGTCCTTTCCTGGATTCTTTCTTTCTTCCTGTTCTCTCTGCATGCATCAACTTTTCTTCACTCCTTATCCCAAGAATGAAGCCTTTTGAAAGCATAGTGGGAAAAGGAGAAAATGCTGGTAATCAGCATTTTCTCCTTCTCCCACAATGTTTTCAAAAGGCTCTCTCTCTGTATAGTTATGTCCTTTCCTTTATTCTTTCTCTCCACCCGTTTTCTTTCTCCATGCATCAACTTTTTTTCACTCTTTCTCCTAAGAATGAAGCCTTTCGAAAACATTGTGGGAAAAGGAGAAAATGGTAATAATCAGCATTTTCTCCTTTTCTCACACTGTTTTCTTCCCTTCCCAAAACAAATTTCAATTTTTCGGTCACATTTATTTTGTCGTCTGCAAACACTTTCAATTTGGTAAAGTCTATAATTCTGTTGTTTAGTACAGAATTAAAACTTATTTTGCTTTAATTCTTTTCTACATCAAATGAACATTTCAATAAATTATGCATTTGTGGACTTTTTTACAACACTGAAAACTCAGATAAAAGGTAGATCATACTTGCGCTCGAATTGCCCCCAACTGCAATTTTGCAACTCGTATTTCATTTCTTTTGCGACACATGTCCTCTTGGGTCTCATAAACTTTGGCATACAGGTGATTGGCTAAATTCCTGAAAGTACATACAAATGAAAATAGACAGTAAACATGCAAAAATTACCTCTAAATCATCATGGGATCTTTCCTGCTGAACATATTTATCTTTGGAGCGCTTTTCTTTGACACTCTGAGAACGTTTAATTTTGTCACTCTTTTCCTTTGACTTGAAACTTCTTTTAGATTTTGACCCACCAGCCCCTTCTTTTCGTTCACCCTCTTTAGAAGTAGCAGGTAGTTCCTTTGGTCTCACACTCATGGTCATTTCTGTTACAATACCACTGTCTTTGCTTTCTTGTTTTAACATTTCTCTACGCTTTTCACTTTCAATCGTTGACTGTTTAGTCAGTTTTTTCATACTCCCTTTTCCACTTCCTTTCCCACGACGTAAAGAAGAACTAGGTTCCTCTGGCCCTTCATTTGAGAAATCTTCTGTCAAAGGCATTTTTGTAGTGAGTTGCTAATTACTTATGAGCCAAAAAATAAACTTATTTTTGAACAGCAGCAAAAAAAAAATGTATGTTTCACAAACAGTCTTTTGCAAGCTAGATACAGCTTATTTTTTATAAAAGTCTGATAATAAACATATTTAAAAGTATATTTATTTTACTTCGCTATCACGAGTGATCAATCCAAGATGTGACAGTCAAGATAGAGACAAACAAAAACAAAAAAAGTTCACTTTGGAATTTGATGAATTCCAAGTTTGATATCATAACAAAATAATCAAGACAAGTTATAGTCTATTTTCTGTTTTTATGATCAACATCTTCCTACACAATATTAGATCTTATATCCAGTGCAGAATGCTTTTCACTACAATAAAAGTCAAATCTAAATGCAACAGAAACCTAAATGTCCATGGAAAGATTGTTTTTTTGGATTTTCTGTCAGGAATCATGTCATTCCATCGCAAAGTTAAAGCCAATAGGAACTAAATTCCTGTTACAACCACAGTATGTTTTCTATCAGAACAGTGTAATAACAAAAAAGGCTTTCACCGCTTCTCTTCACAACAATAATAAAAGCATAACTTCACAATCCAATAGCACTGAAATCTGCCAAACAAACTCCTTGTTGACTAGAAGTACATTATTGCTCTATTTACCTGTATTAGTTAGAGTGCCATAGAGCACACACTTTTCCCATTATCTTTACAGAGAACTCTTGAAAACATTGATGCAAAAGTTGGTTCCTGTTTAACTCATTACCAAACGACAAAATTTTAGGCTTGTCCAAATCGAAAGCATTTGCAGACGACAAAATAAAAGTGACTGAAAATTTGAAATTCGTTTTGTGAAGGGTAGAAAACATTGTGGGAAAAAGGAGAAAATGCTGGTTACCAGCATTTTCTCCTTTTCCCACAATGTTTTCAAAATGCTTCTTTCTCAGGGCGTCAAAAGTAGGGATTGTGTGGTAATGGGTTAACCCTTCACCAATAATCCTGAGTTTTAACAACTACGGGAAAGAAGACTCATGAAGACATCGTGGGAAATGGAAAAAATGCTAGTATCCATTTCTCCTTTACCTGCAACATTTTTTACCTACTTGTGGGAAAAGGAAAGAATGCTAGTATCCAGGAATTTCTCCTTTTCCTGCAACGTTTTTTACCTAATCAAAGAACTTAATCTAGTCTTCACTAACTCTGAATAATTATATTGTCTGCAGCTGTTCAGAATTTGGAAGAGTTCAAAATGCATTACTTCTATAGCAAATGACAACATTTTGGACCAAACAATTTTCAAAGTACTTCCAGTAAGTAGATTGAAGTTAGCTCAGATGATTCTTCTATCTGATAAGAGCAAAAAACATTGTGGGTAACAGGGAACATACTGGTTACTACCATTCTTTTACTTTTACAACAATGTTTTCAAGAGCATTCTCTTTTAAGGTTGGTAAACTCAATATTATATTGTAAAGGGCTTTAAGAAAAAGAAAAACACCAAATCATAAGATTGTTTAACTCATTACCAAACGACAATATATACTTGTCCAAATCGAAAGCATTTGCAGATGACAAAATGAATGTGACTGAAAATTTGAAATTTGTTTTGTGAAGGGTAGAAAAGATTGTGGGAAAAGGAGAAAATGCTGGTTACCGGCAGGTTTCAGAGAAGAAGAATTTTCAAGAATTTCTTCATTTCTATATAGTGCAAGTAGCCCCCATTCACCAAAGCCATATTTCTTGATGAATCAAAATTTCACACACAATTTTTGAAAAGGGTCACCCAAGGAACATTTCTGTGAAATTATTTCAAATTTGACCAGCAGTTTCTGAGAAGAAGAATTTTTAAGAATTTCTTCATTTCCCTATAATGCAAGTAGCCCCCATTCACCAGAGCCATGTTTCTTGAGGAACCAAAATTTCACGAACAAATTTTCAAAAGGGTCAGCCAAGGAACATCTCTGTGTAATTTCAAAATCCGACCAGCTGTTTCAGGGAAGAAGAATTTTTAAGAATTTCTTCATTTCCCTATAGTGCAAGTAGCCCCCATTCACCAGAGCCATGTTTCTTGACGCATCAAACTTTCGCAAACAATTTTTGAAAAGGGTCACCCAAGGAACATCTCTGTGTAATTATTTCAAAATCTGACCAGCGGTTCGAGAGAAGAAGAATTTTTAAGAATTTCTTCATTTCCCTATACTGCAAGTAGCCCCCATTCACCAGAGCCATATTTCTTGACGTATCAAACTTTTGCCAACAGCTTTTGAAAAGGGTCACCAAAGGAACATCTCTGTGTAATTATTTCAAAATCTGACCAGCGGTTTCAAAGAAGAATTTTTAAGAATTTCTTTGTTTCTGTATAGTGCAAGTAGCCCCCATTCACCAGATCCATGTTTCTTTACATATCATAATTTCGCGAACAATTTTTGAAAAGGGTCACCAAAGGAACATCTCTGTGAAATTATTTCAAAATCTGGCCAGCGGTTTCAGAGGAGAAGATTTTTAAAGGATTTCCTAGAAAATTCCATTTGGTTGCCATGGCAACCAGAGTTTTATACAGGAACAAATTTCGTGAACATTCTTTAAAGAGGACCTCCCAAGGAACATTCCAGCCAAGTTTGGTCCAAATTGGCCCAGCGGTTTAGGAGGAGTTGATGTTTAAAGAATTGTTGACTAGGGACACCAGGTGATCCTAAAAGCTCCCCTTGAGCACGTTGTGCTCGGGTGAGCTAAAAATACCCTAAGGGGCAATGTGGCCCATTTCAAGCCTAAATCACCTACTAAATTAATAAAATGAAACTTTCATATTGAGAGTATAAACCCAAATGTTGCTATATCAAAGCCATTTTTGGGAGGGTTGAGATCTCCTCACCAGATTGCAGTCTGAGCTTAATCTACACTGTCTGCAAAAGGTCCTTGAGCAGCTTAAAGGATTAGATCAAATCCTTGATTTTTTTTTTCAGTTTTTTCCGCCTTCTTTATTGATGATTTGCCAACTATTACCATACTTAACTCATTACCAAACAACAAAACTTTAGGTTTGTCCAGATTGAAAGCATTTGCAGACAACAAAATAAAAGTGACTGAAAATTTGAAATTTGTTTTGTGAAGGGTAGAAAACATTGATGGAAAAGAAGAAAATGCTGGTTACCAGCATTTTCTCCTTTTCCATTAATGTTTTCTAAAGGCTTCTTTCTCAGGGTCGTCGAAAGTAGGTATTGTGTGGTAATAGGTTAATTCACTGATGATTCACTTTTGAAGATTAGTAAGATTACAGAAATCTCAAAAACTCCCTTTCAAATCAAGGCCTATATTCACCATTTATTCAAAAGATCAATGACTTATTTTCCAGGTTTAGCCAGCGGAAGTTGTGTTCCTTTTAAATTTAGAAAATCTTGGAGAATACATCAAAGAAAAATCTTTAGAATGGTTGGTGAATATGGATGAACCAAGGACTGTACAAAACTTGCAATCTATGTTTGATGTACACTAGTCTGCTACAAAGTTAAAATATTCAAGTCTAACACCTGCCTTAACAGCTGTGTTATTAGCAGTGCTTAGGTTTCTAGAATGGTATTTGGACAATACCTTGAGGACAGACATGGTTAAGGTACAACAGCATCAGTAAATTTAGACTAAGCTCATTTTTTTCCCATGATAAACAGCTTTCCCCAGACATAAAGATGTCAGAAATATTCTTGGTACCACTTAGCCCCAGTTAGAAAATGCCGACAGCATATCACTGATTTGGGTCAAGTAGCCTATTGATGTCATCTGTAGAATAAAGAATACAATACTTGACAGACAGAGGACTATCCGACTTTCACCCAATGACAAAACTTTGGAATTGTCCAAAAGGAGAGCATTTACAGACAACAAAGCATATAAGCTATGCTCTGTGAAAAGGGGCTTAACTCTTTACCATACAATCCTGACTTTTAACGTTGCTTTTAACGAACCTGAGAAAGAAACTTTTTGAAAACATTGTGGGAAAAGGAGAAAATGCTGGTAACCAGCATTTTCTCCTTTTCCAACAATGTTTTCTACCCTTCCCAAAACCAACTTCTATTCTTTAGTCACATTTATTTTGTCGTCTGCAAATGCTTTCAATTTGGACCATTCTAAGATTTTGTTGTTTGATAAAGAGTTAATGTATTTCTGTGATCCATGGTATCAAGCAAGCTTATGGATCCATCATAGCTACCTTTATCCTAAAGTAGACTGGTCATTGGACAAACAGAAACTTGACCAATAGCGAAATGTTTCAACCCAGGTCAGCCTGTAAAGACTGCACAGGCTGACCTGGGTTTTTACTTTTCCCAGAGGCATTAAGCCACATATTTACAGAGTAAAGCTCATATATAACACAAATATTGAAATTTGTTTAACCCATTACCAAACGACAACATTTTAGGTTTGTCCAAATCGAAAGCATTTGCATACAACAAAATAAAAGTGACTGAAAATTTTAAATATGTTTCGTGAAGGGTAGAAAATATTGTGGGAAAAGGAGAAAATGCTGGTTACCAGCATTTTCTCCTTTTCCCACAATATTTTCTAAAGACTTCTTTCTTGGGGTCATCAAAAGTAGGGATTGTGTGGTAATGGGTTAAGGAAGGGAATAATACATTGTAAGAAAAGGAGAAAATGCTGTTTACCAGCATTTTCTCCTTTTTCCAAATTGTTTTCAAAACTATCTTGCTCAGGACTTTGTACAGTGATAACTCTTGGAAGGCCAAATATCTCAACTCCAAGGCCAAAAATATAATGCACTGAAACTCAGAAAAGTTTTATTTTTCTTTTATCATATATTCTTGACTATACAAACAATATAATTACAGTCTATACAAGATCAACCTGCATGTTGTGTAAAGTCTGATCTTGATCTATATATTCATCAGCAGCCCTTCTTTGAATATAGCACTGAAAAGGCTAACAAAGCGTAGGCTAAATTTTCAATTTAATTTTAACTACCAAGAAATCATCAAGTAAATGAAAGTAATCAATAATTGAAACTTAAGATCATAAAAGTATTAAACAAAATGAAACTGTCTTTTAAAGACCTTAGGGAGCCAACTTGGAAATCAGTAAAAAGAAGTTTTATGAATGCTTTTTGGCCAAATGTTAGTTTATATATACCAACCAAACAGACTGTACCTGGGATATTTTTGCAATCAAGTTATACACCTCTAAACTACCTTGAAAGGTTACCCTGCGTTTCTTTTTCGTCCTTGTATAGTTGTACACTCTTTCATGTGAAGAAGTGAAAGACTAGTCCTAACTAAAATACAGAAAGAAAATTATGCAAGATTTCAATAATCCTACAACCTTGATATCCCTGTCTGAAACATCCCAGACATGTTTGATGCTACTAATATATTACCCAACCACAATACAGTGGTGTATCCTCCACCTTGACAGCTACATTCATCATTCCTAATTACCCCTTTACTCCATAAATACTCATTTCTACGCATTGCTTGCCGGAGCCTTTGGAAAACATTGTGGCAAAAGGTGAAATTGCTCGTGACGAGCAATTTCACCTTTTGCCACAATGTTTTCTCTGCTATCAAAAAGTGTCATATAAACATAAGAAACGGCTTCATCCTTCCTATTATTAAGGGTCAATTAGAGATACCATAGAAATGCCTCATGGGGTAAAGGGTTACCTGGCTTTACAACCTTCACACACCATACCCTAAAAAAAACACTGTAAACATGGACAGAATGTGGTGTTGTGGTTGTGAGGTAAAGTGTTGGCCTAATAACCTGAGGTCTTGATTTCGATACCAAGAAGCAGGTTTTTATTAAAAAACAATGTTCCAAACAACTACTTCTTGAAAACAATGAAGTCTTTTTCAAACAAAAAATTTCTTTTCAGTCAAATAGATCTGCTTGGTTTAAAGATATTTATTTTACATCGATTGAGAAACAAGTTCTTATACTAATCTCTCTTAATTCTGCTTCCTGAGAATTACACCAGTACTCGCACCGAATGTGTGGGCCAATGAAAAATCCCTAAGTTGACAACTGCTCCTGGGTACTGAACTCAGGACCTTTAGGTTATGAGGCCGATGCTCTACCTCACGACTCACAGACACCACAAAACAGATATCTTTACTCTTAACAAACAAAAAATTCAGGCTGGTGCCATTGAATTGTTTTGTTCAGACAAGAAAATAAATGGTACTCATTAAGAGAAATTACATGTGGTCTAAAAGACCATTTCTATGTTAGAAATGGTAAAAAAAAACATGGTGGGAAAAGGAGAAAATGCTAGTTTTCTTAGACATCTTGGATACAACTTTCGAATCCCAGCCTAGAAAGAAACAAATCAACTGTTTACTTCCAAAACCTTGTAATTACAGCTTGTTACAAGCTGCAGTTACATTGTTTTGGAAGTAAATGGACAAAATGAAGGATTGAGTGGACAATGGTTCAAAGCTCTTACAACAGTATCCCGACAATTGAAGTATAAATGATTGAATAATAATACCAAATTTAGCATCTAAGTGGACAGGAAAATGAGGAAATAAAGCACTCCAAAGATGCTTTGGTAATAACAGGCCACAATTCACCTTCGGCTTTCCTGCTACTTAAATCCTAAACCAACCGTCAACATTCTAGGGTTGTCCAAACTGAAAGCATTAATTTTGTGGACAAAACTTCGTGTTAATGTATTGGAATTTATCACTGAAAGAGTAAAACGGGTAGAAAACATTTTGGGAAAAGGGGAAAATGCTGGTTACTAGCATTTTC
This sequence comes from Tridacna crocea, assembly GCA_943736015.1. Lineage (NCBI taxonomy): Eukaryota > Metazoa > Mollusca > Bivalvia > Cardiida > Cardiidae > Tridacna > Tridacna crocea. Next base: position 43,874,218 of record OX031067.1, read on the forward strand.
TCCTTTTCCAACAATTTTTTCAAAAGCCTCCTCTCCCAGAGTCGTGAAAACCAGGGATTGTTTGGTAGAGGATTAATACTTACAAATTATCATTCAACCCTTTACCACACAATCGGAAGTGTTAGTAACCCTTAGAAAAAGGCCTCTTGAAAACATTTGTTGCCTTGCAAATAGTTACAAGTCTTATTAATTATCTATATTCAACAAGGATGCCTAAAAATTATGTCTATTGCATTTTTTCAGGAGGTAGCCTCCCACAGAGTTAAGACATCAAAATCACCCTTCTTGATAAGAAGTGACAGGTGAGAGAAAGTTCTAACATTTCATATTTTTCATCTTTTGTTACATCATAATTACAGCCCAACAGATGATAGTAGTTCCTAGCTGGGTGGTTTGTTGTCTTTATTGACCCTTTTATTGTCATGGACAACACTATATTTTTGTTCTAATATTTCTAACAAGAGGGCCATGATAGGCCTGGATCGCTTACCTGAGTCAATAGGTAAAATTTCACACTACATGCATAATGCAATTTCTGACAAATTAATTTTCAGGTCAACTGAGCTTAAAAATATGGCCTCTAAAAGGTCAACGTGGAATCATAAGTTGGCATAGTGACCTACTTTATCACCATAGGTGACCCAATTTAGAACTCATCACAAATTATTCAAGACAAACATTCTGAACAGTTTTCATGTTAACTGAGCAATAGATGTGGCCTCTAGAGTGCCCCAAAGGTATTTCTTTAATCTAAACTAGTAACCTAGATTATGACCCAAGGTCACTGGGTCAAATTAAAGAAATATAACTGTCTGCTCCAATTTCATGACCCAATTCCATAGGCATCCGAAATTTCAGCAAGATAAAATTCTAACCAATTTTTAAGTCAACTGAGCAAAAGATTTCACCTCTGTAGTGCCCTAAAGGGTTTTTTTTTTTTTTTTGTTTTGAATTTGACCTAGTGACCTAGTTTATGATCCCAGGTAACTAATATTGAACTAATCTTACATTTCATCAAGAGAAACATTTTACCCAATTCTCAAATCAATTTAACAATATATGTGGCTTCTAGAATGCCAGAGTTATAAATTTGACCTATTGATCTAGTTTATAACCCCAGGTGACCCAAATTCAGGCTCATGCGGAATTTAATCAAGACAAACATTTTGACTAATTCTCAAGTCAGTTGAGGAAGAAATGTGGCTTTTAGAGGGCCCTAAAGGTATTTCTTTCATTTGACCTAGTGACCTAGATTATGACCCAAGGTAATCTAATTTTTAACTAATCCTAGATTTCATGATAAACATTTTAATCCAGAACAATAAATCTGGCCTCTAGAAAACCAAAGAATTGTATTTCTTTCATTTGACCTACTGACCTAGTTAATGACCCCAGTTGACCAAAAATCAGACTCATGTGAAATTTTATCAAGATAAACATTCTGAGAAATTTTCGAATGAAGAAGCAAGAAATGTGGCCACTAGAGTGCCCACAAGGTATTTCTTTAACATAGTGATCTAGTTTATGACCTAATTTTGAACTCACTAAACATGTTGCACTCGAGTGGGCTAACAAACTTAAAATAGGTTGACTACATACCAAATATCAAAGCTCACCATAGAATTTTAGAGTATTTCTTCTTTGATAGCGGTCCACTAGAAGATACTACATATAAACTATCAAAGCTCTACGCCTTCTGGTTTCAAAGAAGACGATTTTCCAAAATTTTGCTATTTTTTTTTCCTCTTGGTTGTCATGATGGAGCTTCACCCAGAGTACATCCCTGCCAAATTTCATCAAAATTGGCCCTGTGGTTTAGGAGTAGATGTTTAAAGAAATTGTGGACAAGGGCCATGCACATCACACGACTCACAACGGACATTTGGCAGTCACAAAAGCTCACCATGAGCATTTCTTGTTCAGTTGAGCTAATAAAAAACACAGATCCAAATCAGACTACACAGATAAGCAGGCCAATCGTGGGTCCAAACCACCTGCCAGTTGATTCCTAATGCTGACAATTAAAGCTTTCCTTCCTGTGGATCTTAACTCAATTCTACAGGACTTAAACCTGTTCAAACTAAAAACAGTTGCAGACAACAAAATTTTGAAAAATTAAAATTTCTTTTGGAAAAGGTAGTAAATATTATGGGGAAACTGCAAAAATTGCTAGTTACCAAGGAATATATCATGTACCCCATAAGCAAACTAGAGCTGTAACTGAATGTGACTTTATACCCCCACCAGCACTTTAACAATATTTTGTACACAGACGGACACACGAACGGACACACACACAGACAGGCTGATTTCAGTATACCCCCGCAAACGTTTGTTTTGCTGGTTGCTGGGGCATAATGATAACAAAACATGTCCAAGTTCAAAACATTTGCAGAAGACATGGTACGAGGTGTGATAAAAAAGTTCTTGGCCCAAAGTGCTTCCGATTGCAAGGGAATGAAAATCTGGTCATTACTTTTCAATATAATCCCCCTTCAAGGCAATGCACTTAGTCCATCTCTGTTCGAGCTTGCTTATCCCTTCCAAATAGAAGTCTTTTTCCTGGTCTCTATGATGCCTTCATTGCTTCCAAACTGTGTTCCACGAAGGTTGGATTTCAATTTTGGGAACAGATAGAAGTCAGAAGGGGCCATATCAGGAGAATATGGGGGTGAGGAAGGACTTCGAAGCCGCATTCAGTCGCAGCAGTCATGGAAACTTGCGACATGTGAGCAGGTGCATTGTCCTGCAAGAGCAGAACACCTCGAGTCAATTTTGCAAGTTTGATACACTGTCCTCTCTAAATACTGTCATACAAAAGCAATCAAGCGTGACCAAATGCAATCTTTTCTATACTTTCAAAGTTAAACTCCATCCACTGATCTCTGTCATCTGCAAATGTCTTCAGTTTGGAATAGTCAGAATCTGTGTTGTCGCCTTTAGGTTTAACCCTTTACCAAACGACAAAATTTTGGAATAGTCCAAATTGAGAGCATTTGCAGACGACAAAATAAATGGAATCAGAAACTGAAATTTGATTTGGGAAGGGTAGAAAATGTGGGAAAAGGAGAAAATGCTGGTTACCAGCATTTTCTCCTTTTTCCACAATGTTTTCAAAAGGCTTCTTCTGTTAAAAGTCAGGATTGTGTGGTAATGGGTTAACCCTTTCCCAAACAACAAACTTTTGGACTAAACCAAATTGAAAGCATTTGCAGAAGACAATTCAACTCTTGGTGAAAAGATGATTTCTGTCTATGATTGGGTAGAAAACATTGTGGGAAAAGGAGAAAATGCTGGTTACCAGCATTTTCTCCTTTTTCCACAATGTTTTCAAAAGGCTTCTTCTGTTAGGGTCGTTAAAAGTTGGGATTGTGTAGTAATGGGTTAAGACAAATTCCAATATTTGTGGCATATCTAATTTGTCCTTTGCAAATGCCTTCAACATAGGTAAGTCTTAAGTTTTGTTGTGCGTTGAGAATTTAATCTCTATTTCATGTGGCAAAAGTTTGCAGAGAAATACCAAAAGTCTGTATCCAAATTTCATGTTACAAAATACCAAGAACAATCACGAACTTAATTAAGCTCCAGACCAATTTAGAAATTCAATCCTTATTCATGGAAGAAGACTGAATCGTTCTGATATTCATAAATGAATAATTCATATCTCTGAAACTCAATGCATAGCAATGTTGTGGCATACAGATCATTTTACAGTACTAAAAAGGTTCCTGAATTTGTTTAACCCATTACCAAACGACAAAATTTTAGACTGGTCCAAATTGAAAGCATTTGCAGACGACAAAATGAAGTTGACTGAAAAATTGTAATTTGTTTTGGGAAGGATAGAAAACACTGGGAAAAGGAGAAAATACTGGTTACCAGCATTTTCTCCTTTTCCCATAGTGTTTTCAAAAGGCTTCTTTCTCAAGGGCGACAAAAGTAGAGATGGTGTGGTAATGGGTTAACTGCTTTACGAATAAATAAATGAGTCATGAAGAGGGGGGCTTAACTCTTTACCGAACAACAAAGTTTTAGACAGGTCCAAATTGAAAAGCATTCGCAGACGACAACATGAACGCAACTGAAAAATTGAAATTTGTTTCCAGCAGGGTAGAAAACATTGTTGGAAAAGGAGAAAATGCTGATTATCAGAATTTTCTCCTTTTCCAACAATGTTTTCAAAAGCCTTCTTCCTTAGGGTCGTTTAAAGTCGGGATTGTGTGGTAAAAGGTTACATGCATCTGTGAAAAGTATGGGCTTGGATCAGTCTGTGGAATTTCAGCAGGCTGACCTGGGCCCAAGCTATTTTCTACTAATCAATTTTCTGTAAAGGACCAGTTTACCTAATCTACGTGAGGCAGGGCTACGATCACTACGTGGATCTTACCTTAGCTGATCGAGCCCAATTTCCAGATTCCTGCGATACGCCCCCTATTGGATGCTGCTTATTATTTCCCTTTACATCATATATTTCTTATAGCCAATGAAATATCGTTTTACAAACCACTTACAAATAGAAACAACAATTCAACATGAAGTAATAACCACAAACATACTTCAACATTCCATGGTCAGGTGCTAGGATATAGCCTAAAAGCTCTAATAATTGATTGATCATACTGAAACTTTCTGTGATTCTTGTTTGTCTATGTTTTTTTTTTTTCGGTAATAAGTCATTACAGATCCTGCACACATCTCCGGAGGTATTCATGTTTACCTTCTATTTTTATCCAAAAGGTTGCGACCTTGTTCTATTTTTATCAAAGATGAAATACTGCGAGCAATTTGATTTGATGCAGTTAGAGCTGGCTGCAACCAATGAAAATGCATATCAGGGGAATGTCTAAATCAAACTCAATCCGCCAGGGGTAGAGCAGTGTAGTGGATCATCACCCTTGGCTTGCGAAGATGAGTTTACCTCAACATTGAGTCAGTTGTCAGACGAATTTGATATTTATGAATCCACAGTTACGTGATGACTTGCTGGGTATAATCAGAGCTGCATTAACTCATTATTAAACAACAAAATTTGATAAAGCAGTAGAAAAAGTAGACCAGAGATCAGACTGCACAAAATATGCAGTCTAATCTTGATCTACACTATCCACAAAAGCTTCTAGTGTCCTGTGTGGTACAAGACGAGTTGAACCAAAACAACACTATTTTAGACTCGGCCAAATTAGAAGTTTTGCAACTGATAAATAATAATGTTACTCAAATGATGTGAGTTGTCCTTGAAGGATGGAACAAGAGGGCCATGATGGTCCTAAAGTCACTCACCTGTGCCTTTTTATCAAACCTGACCGATTTCCAATCTCTTAAGAGATAATAAGACAAACACTCTGACAAACATACACTAGTATTTGGAATACACTAGTATAATGGCCTCTAGAGTGCACACAAGCTTTTTCTAGAATTTGTCCCAGCGGCATACTTGACATTTAAAAATTATCCAGAGACATACATTCCGACAAACTTTCATGGGTATTTGAGAGAAAATGTGTCCTGTAGGGTGTATAAAAGGTATTCTGAGATTTGACCAAGTGACCTAGTTTTTTTATCCAACATGAGCCATATTCATACTAGTCTAAGATATTATCAAGACAAACATTCAAATTTCAAGATTATTGGACTGAAAATTTGGCCTCCCGAGTGTATACACAGTTTTTCAAGGATGAAACTAAGATGACCTAGATTTCATTCCACATGACCAATTTTCAAACTCATGCAAGATATCATCAAGACAAACATTCTAATAGAAATTTAAAGAATATTGGACTGTGATTAAGGTACAAAGGTTTTTCCTGAGATTTGACCTTGTGACCTGATTTTTTTATCCATCATGACCAATTTTCATACTGGTCTAAGAAATTATCAAGACAAACATTCTGACCAAATTTTAAGATTTTTGGACTGAAAATGTGGCCTCTACAGCTTACATAAGGTTATTCTAAGATTTGACCTGGTGACCTAGTTTTTGACCTGATATGACCTTGACACACACTATATGAACACAAAACCTTCTCAAGATAATTCTCCTTAGGTGAGCTGAAAATCAAATAGTTTGTCAGAAACAAAAGCTCTATGATTTCAAAGCCCATTTATTTATGAAGAGCTGCAGTTGTTTTCAAGAAGTACTTCACTTTAAACTTGCTCTAGATATTTCTAGTCCAAAAGAAAAAGCCACACACTGCCCATTCAAGTTGGTTTTTCTACAATTAGTATGAATTATCGAACAATGCATTGACTGTATGCTTGTTCGGTATTTACAGCTGTTTCCAACACTATTTCGGTTATATTGCAGCAGCCAGTGCAACTATTTAGGCTTTCCTAGACTTTCTTTTAGCAGCACTCTGCACAATACTCTTTCCAGTCCACTGGCTGCTTTCCCAAATAACCAGCGACAAGACACTTATCATCAGTGAGTGAAGAATGAATCATGTTGCAATGCCTTTCATCAACCCTTGCCGAGAGAAATTGGCTGAAACAAGGATTGGAACCAGCCAAACCCTGATCTCAAGTCCTATACACTAATCACTGTGGCACTAGGGCTTGGCTCAGACACTGTAAAACTGTGAGATCGAGTTGTGCTTCTGCAAAGTGTAGGAAAAATTTTCTGGGGACGTATTCACCAACCATTCTTAAGAACATTCTTAGTCTTATACTTCAGAATTTTGTCGGAGTGTGAAAGTAACAGAACTTCAGATTGGCTAAACCCTATATAGGGTTTAGCCAATCAGAAGTTCTGTTACTTTCACTGTCAGAAAATCTTGAAGAATAAGACAAAGAAAGTTCTTAAGAATGGTTAGTGAATATGGACCCAGGTTTCAAAAAAATAAAGTTTACCTGCTACAGACCAAACATTAATTAATTGAGGTATCTCTTCTATTCCCATAAAATCTGTAACAAATGACAAAATTGTATACTTATCTATTAGAAGCATTTGTAGACTGAAAATTAAATGTGGCTCAAATTATTAATATTTGTTTTTGGCAGAGTAGTAAAAACCTTGTTGGAAAAGACAAACAAGGCTACCAGTATTTTCTTTTTTTTTTTAATCTTTTCAAATGGCTTCTTTCAACAGAATCAGCAAAATATGGGACTGTTTGGCAATGAGTTATCCCTTTCTGAAATAGTTCCGTTTTTAATGAGTCTGAGATACAGGCCTTTTGAAAACACTGTTGGAAAAGTAGTAAAAAATGCTGGTAAAGAGCATTTTCTTCTTTTCCCACCACCTTTTCTACCATGGCAAAGACCTTCAGTTCATTCTTAGCACTTTCAGATTTGTTGTCTGCAGATGCTTTCAGTTTGAAAAATTTAAATATTTGTTGTTTGGCAAAGAGTCAAATACTACTATACTAGAGTTGGGAAAATTCTTTTGGCTTGCGGAAATAAACCTAAGCTGCAACAAAGAAAGACATTTATGTTAATTAATTGAGGTATTTCTCATCTTCCAATTAATGATGATTACCAGTATTTTCTCCTTTTCCCAAATATTTTCTACTCTTTTATAGTCATGTTTCTTTTTTTTTTGAGTCATGTTTATTTTGTTGCCTGCAAATGCTTTCAATTTGGACAAATCCAAAATTTTGTCATTTGGTAACAAGTTAAAACTTTGGATTGTGCATGTAAAGGGATGAAATTCCATTGGCTCTTGACTTTTTACAAGATGACATAGTTTTAATTTGGACTTGTCTGATCTTGAAAGCAGATCATTTGCAGTCGGAATTATGAGTTTTCTTTGAAATGGCAGAACACAAGGAAGAAAATGCTGGCTACCATAATTCCTCGCTTTATGCTAAAGTCTTTACCAAACAACAAAATCTTAGACCGGTCCAACTTGAAAGCATTTGCAGGGGACAAAATAAATGTGACTCAAAAATTGTAATTTGTGCTGAAAAGGGGTAGAAAACATTGTGGAAAAAGGATAACACATTTCTTCATGCCAAACATCTTTTACCTGTTATGCAGTAGACCACTATTGAAAACACTTTGTGGTTAACTTTTTTCTTGTGTGGTAAAGAGTAACATCAGAATTGTATCGTGAAGGGTTAAAAGCAGTGCTAAACAAATTAGCCATGCTCTGTTAAAACAGGGCTTAATGATTTTGCAACAAGCATCAGTTCACAGAGCTCCAGGTAAGAGGGAGTGATGGCATTCTAAATCTTTTATTTCTCTTCCAAACCCTATGTTATGGGTACTCATTAGAATTGTCTCCATGACAGGGTTTAGTGGAGAATAATTAATATTTTTCATTTTGAAATCAAAATCACTCCCTATATCTGGAGCTTGGAGTTCATATCAGTCTGTGAAGACTGATAAGTACAGCAACTTTTTGTTTTTGGTAATTTTTCTGCATGCTAAAGGATCATTCTACCCTCTACATAATCATTAATGTCGATTGTAAAACATAATGGATTTACAGAGATGCATTTAATCCTGTTTGCCAGAGAAGCACTAACACTGAAGATTTTGATTAAAAAAAAAAAGTAATGTAGAATAGACCAAACTAAATTGATCTTTTACCATGAAGTGCCAAATTTTAATGACCCATGGAAAGAAGCCTGTTGCATACCTTGTGGCAAAACGACAAAATGATGGTAACCAGCATTTTGTCCTTTTCCTACAATGTTTTCGACTAGTGTATCTATGAAGAATTGCACCATTTGAGCCACAATGAAAATGTCGTCTGCAAATGCTTTCGGTTTGGACAAGGATAAAATTTTGTCGTCTGGTAGAGGGTTAACCCTTTGCTCCATAGATACTCATTTCTATGCATTGCTTTTAGGAGCCTTTGGGAAACATTGTGGCAAAAGGTGAAATTGCTCGTGACGAGCAATTTCACCTTTTGCCACAATGTTTTCTACACTATCAAATGGTGTCACATGCACATAAGAAACGGCCTTATCCTTGCTGTTATTTAGGGTCAGTTAGAGATACCACAGAAATGCCTTATGGGATAAAGGGTTAAAGAAGACAAAAAATAGACTTTAAGAATCAAACAAACGTTCCTGTACTGAAGTTACATCACTTCTGTCATTAGTACAATCAGTTTGTAAACTGTAAGATAATAAACTTATGCAAAAATATAAAACAAATAGCTAATTTATTCTGGAATGTGAAGAGGCAATTTGCCCTTTCAGATTGGTGTAATTTTCTTGTAATAAACTATAAGGTTCGTATCAAATAGACCAAGTGAAATTTTTGATGGGAACGGTATTTTTTAACAAACAACTACCGTCCTCTATAAGTCCTTAAAGAGAGAAGGCTTTTGACAATATTAACCCTTTACCACACAATCTCGATTTTTAACGACTCTGAGAAAGAAAGCCTTTGAAAACATTGTGGGGAAAGGAGAAAATGCTGGTAACCAGCATTTTCTCCTTTTCCTACAATGTTTTCTACCCTTTCCAAATCAAATTCCAGCTTTTCATTCACATTTATTTTGTCATCTGCTAATGACTCTGAGAAAGAAAGCCTTTGAAAACATTGCAGGAAAAGGAGAAAATGGTGATAACCAGCATTTTCTCCTTTTCCCACAATGTTTTCTCTCCTTTCCAAATCAAATTTCAGCTTTTAATTAACATTTTTTTTGTCATCTGCTAATGCTTTCAACTTGGGACTAATCCAAAATTTTGTTATTTGGTAGAGTTCACCACAAACTGTTTTCAGTAGTCGTCTCCTGCATAACAAGATAAGGGGTAAAACATTAAATAAGAAATTGTTCCTTTAACCCTTTACCACAGAATCCCAACTTTTAACGACTCTGAGAAAGAAAGCCTTTGAAAACATTGTGGGAAAAGGAGAAAATGCTGGTAACCAGCATTTTCTCCTTTTCCTGCAATGTTTTCTACCCTTTCAAAATCAAATTTCAGCTTTTAATTAACATTTTTTTTTGTCATCTGCTAATGCTTTCAACTTGGACTAATCCAAAATTTTGTCGTTCGGTGAAGAGTTAACCACAAACTGTTTTCAATAGTGGTATTCTGCATAACAGGAAAAAGACTGGTTGGCATGAAGAAATGCGTTATCCTTTTTGGACCTGAACCAAAGTCATGGTCAATAACCACAGAGCAGCCTCAAAGCCAAGTATACAATAATTGGCAGAACTGATATCAATTAAACAGAAATGGTAACAATGCTTATCAAAACTATACTTTTTCAAATCCCTCTTGAATATTTTACAGAACAACCCAGTGTTTTAACCTTTTCCCAAACAAACCCTGGTTTTTACGTGTCTGCAGTGAAAATCTTTTGAAAACATTGTGGGAAATGAAGAAATTGCTCGCAACGAGCAATTTCTCCTTTTATCATAGTGTTTTCTACTCTTTATTAGAACTTTCTGTAGATGGCTAATGAGCCTCAGACAGTAGACAGAGCTCCAGATAAGAAGGAGTGATGGTATTCTAATTCAATTATCTCTCATCTAAATCCTATGTTGTGGGTACTCATTAGAATCGTCTCAACGAGACGATTCTAATGAGTACCCATAACATAGGATTTAGAGGAGAATAATTAATATTTTCAATTTTGAAATCAAATCACTCCCTCTATCTGGAGCTCTAGTAAGATATGTCTTTAGGGAGGTGCAAAACATAGTGGGCAAAGGAAAAAATGCTGGTTAGTAGCATAACTCCTCCTTATCCAACAAATTTATAAAAAGCTTTTTTTCACTGGTATATGGTTAAGCTTTGTTTACTGGCAAGCGGTAACTGTAGCAGTAGCGCTAGCTGCAGCAGCAGCATCAGTAGCGTCAGCGTTTTTTTTTCGCTGGAGTGTGTGTTTATTGACACAATGTAGCAGTAGCGGTTTTCTTTTCCATCATGGTCCCCGTATGGCCAATTCTAGAACATCGTGATCAAGATATCATCATTATTGGATTATGTATGCTACTGCTGAAGCAAAAAAGGAGGAGAAGACATCGCTGATGGAAGGCCATCCGTACTTTCAAGATTTGATATACATCCAACTCATTGTTGGAAAGGAGCAGTTGCTGCTATAAATAGCAAGTCTGAAATATCATGAACCATACTTTGCGTATGATTTGGGACACCCTAACAATTGGGACACCATCAAAATATTTATTTCGTGCAGTTTTATTTCTATACATGCTATGCATAGCATTGTAGTTTCCCTCACAATTTAAATGGTAGTTTCCTGATTCAAGACAAAAAACTTGATCGCCAGACAGTCTAATTTAAACCCCAATTCAAAAAGAAATCTGACAAAAGTGTAAAAAGGGTGTGATAAACTTGTATTCAAAATACATAATATGTACAACGTGTATGTACATCCAAAGTTGACAGAGTTGACAAGCATGCATTTCACTGTCAATGGAGTTTGTTGTTTATAAATAGAAATCAAAGTACAGTTTTTCACCCAAAGTTTATCAATCGAAGATCGACAAACCAATCAAATTTGAGAATGGTATGAGCAGGTACTTATCCAGGGTTTTCAATGATGCACAAAACCCGTGTCATAGATGCAATTTTAATTCAAATGACCCCAAAAATAAATGACAGTGTGCCATTGGTGATGCAACTTTCGAAAATCTAAATCATGTACAAAATTGAATAAAACATAAATCCAAGTCCGTTCTTGCTTCAACATCAGACGAATACTGCTCTATTTTCAACTAGAAGATATTTTTTAGATGAAAAGTTTTCTGTTAATTTATTCATAGAACAAGAGCAGCAAACTGTCACAAGATACGCCCATCTTACCCCAACTTGTAAAGCTGGGGCATGCACCAGACTAAATTCAAGTATGAAAAACGACAAAGGGCAGTAACTCAAAAATTAAGCGAGCAAGAGTTATGATTCCTGTGCACTTCACTCCCCCTTGATGAGATCTATCCACCCATGAAATTTCATAACCCTAGCTAGTATAGTTTTGGAGATATTCACCAGACAAAAATCAAGTATGAAAAACAACAAAGGGCAATAACTCAAAAATTAAGCAAGCTAGAGTTATGATTCCTATGCATTGCACTCCCCCTTGATGAGATCTATCCACCCATGAAATTTCATAACCCTAGCTAGTATAGTTTTGGAGATATGCTCCGAACAAAAATCAAGTATGAAAAACGACAAAGGGCAATAACTCAAAAATTAAGCGAGCAAGAGTTATGGTTCTTATGCACTGCACTCCCCCTTGATGAGATCTATCCACCTATGAAATTTCATAACCCTAGCTAGTATACTTTTGGAGATATTCACCAGACAAAATTCAAGTATGAAAAACGTCAAAGGGCAATAACTCAAAAATTAAGCAAGCAATAGTTATGATTTCTGTGCACTGCACTCCCCCTTGATAAGATCTATCCACCCATGAAATTTCATAACCCTAGCTAGTATAGTTTTGGAGATATTCACCAGACTAAATTCAAGTATGAAAAAAGGACAAAGGGTAATAACTCAAAAATTAAGCAAGCAAGAGTTATGGTTCCTCTGCACTGCACTCCCCCTTAGTGAGATCTATTCAGCCAAGAAATTTCATAACCCTAGCTAGTATAGTTTTGGAGATATGCTCCGGACAAAATTCAAGTATGAAAAACGACAAAGGGCAATAACTCAAAAATTAAGCAAGCAAGAGTTATGGTTCTTATGCACTGCACTCCCCCTTAGTGAGATCTATCCACCCAAGAAATTTCATAACTCTACCTAGTATAGTTTTGGAGATATGCTCCGGACAAAATTCAAGTATGAAAAACGACAAAGGGCAATAACTCAAAAATTAAGCAAGCAATAGTTATGATTCCTGTGCACTGCACTCCCCCTTGATAAGATCTATCCACCCATGAAATTTCATAACCCTAGCTAGTATAGTTTTGGAGATATTCACCGGACAAAATTCAAGTATGAAAAAAGGATTAAGGGCAATAACTCAAAAATTAAGCAAGTAAGAGTTATGGTTCCTCTGCACTGCACTCCCCCTTGGTGAGATCTATTCACCCAAGAAATTTCATAACCCTAGCTAGTATAATTTGGAGATATGCTCCGGACAAAATTCAAGTATGAAAAACGACAAAGGGCAATAACTCAAAAATTAAGCAAGCAAGAGTTATGGTTCCTCTGCACTGCACTCCCCCTTAGTGAGATCTATCCACCCAAGAAATTTCATAACCCTAGCTAGTATAGTTTTGGAGATATGCTCCGGACAAAATTCAAGTATGAAAAACGACAAAGGGCAGTAACTCAAAAATTAAGCAAGCAAGAGTTATGGTTCCTGTGCACTGCACTCCCCCTTGATGAGATCTATCCACCCATGAAATTTCATAACCCTAGGTAGAATAGTTTTGGAGATATGCTCCAGAAAAAGAACTGGACGCCGCCCGCCCGCCCGGACGCCCGCCCGGACGCCTGCCCGCCTGTCACGGGTGATCCCATAATACGTCCCGTCTTCGACGGGCGTGTAATAAGACTGGTTTACACATTATTGACATAAAGTATAATGGACATGTATCGTAAATATGGGCCCAGTCAAAGTCTTGGTTGGGTTCTCTATATTTCAGGACACATTTTATACGACTTCCAGTATATAAAAGTACACATTAACAGAATGTGCTGTTCGAGGAAAATAATGTCACAACGAAGAAAACTGTAGCATACTTCTATCGTCTGCCTCCTTCAACTGCCCATCAAGCCAAGTCAAACAGCAATTCAGACGAAAATGTTTGGTCTGTCAGAAAGTGAAATCATCCTTTCCGTCAGAAACGACTGACCAACTTTTCTATGGAGTTTGAAGGTGAAATGCATTGTAAGTCGTGCTTGAAGTTGATGACAAATAGATCCATTGATTTTGACCCCTTAACCCATTACCACTCAATCCCTACTTTTGACGCCCCTGAGAAAGAAGCCTTTTGAAAACACTGTTGGAAAAGGAGAAAATGCTGGTAACCAGCATTTTCTCCTTTTCCAACAGTGTTTTCTACCCTTCCCAGAAAAAAATTCTATTTTTCAGTCACCTTTATTTTGTCGTCTGCAAATGCTTTCAATTTGGACCAGTCCAAAATTTTCTCGTGTGGTAATGAGTTAAGTTAACGAAATGACCCTTAACTAATAAGGAAGGGGGTCACAATGACCCCCAATTTGTAAAGCCGTGGGAAAACCCTGTTATCAGAGTGGAATTAACGTCAGCGTTCACCTCATGTTCATGTATGCAGGTAAAATATGTTGTAAATTTATCTATAAAAATTTACAAAGTAACATCCTCATTGCTGTTCCCGAGACTCACACAATAATGAATGACAAGTTAATCATTAACAAAAACAGTAAGAAAAGGCAAAGATTTAACCTCTTAGTGCTCAAATTGATCGGTGGAATTCCAATCTGTCTAAAAATAGACCAACCTGCAAATGATTTGAGGTTTATCAACATCAGTGACAAAACAATATTTTAACATCAGCAATATTCGATGGGTTTGAGGCCAGTGACTTTCATTATGACAGACTGTCTTTTTTGACCGTAAGTTTTGGGACAGGTGAGAAAATAATTATTTTTTGTAGACAAGTATTGGGACCTGAAAAAAAATAGTCATTTTTTCCTGTCTCAAAATACAAACAAATTACTGTAGGTGTAAATTGTGTAGTAATTGATAATTGGGTGTATAAGCACCCAAAATGTATCCATTAACCAAAGCAGCTCTTGTGCATCAGTCAGACATGTAAAAAGGGCCTGCGAATGCCAAAAGAATACACTTAGCAACATTTTGGACCAATCACAAACTATACTAGGACAAAAAAGAAACACAGGGTAACCTTTCAAGGTAGTTTAGAGGTATATAATTTGATTGAAAATTCTAAATTATGATTTTATGTTTACCACTGTTCAGTTTTGAATATTTTGACGAAATTTCATTTCACTGTGGCCAAAAGGAAATAAGAAAATGACTTCTTATTGACAGTACCCCCTCCTCAGTGACAAAAAGTAGTGACTGACTGCATATGGAGACCCAACGCTTGTTCAATATCTCATATGTGTTTCTTTTTCGTCCTAGTATATTATCTATTCACAAAAATTAATACCAAGAAGCCAGCTTTGCCAACAAAACTTGTCTGCTAGATCAGAATGACAAAAATTCTTGTCAGACACTGTGACTGACTGTACACATACACTTGATTAATCGCAATCACACAGACAGGCAGGTGTCAGCATTTACTTATCTCTTCAAGGTCCTGTTATCCCCTTAGTTGTTTTTTGGCCCCAAAGGTAGATTTATTACAAACCAAATGGTTTAGCCAATTAGAAGTCGTGTAAATTTGAAGATTAAAAAAATCTGGAGAATAAGACTGAAGAATATTCTTAATATGAATTGTAGGTGAATACCAGCCCTGGGCTTGTTTGGTAAAGAGTTAATGTGGAAGAGTCTTGTAAAGTATAGGACAAAGCAAGCTTTCAATACTAATTATGCTAGAAAGCAAGGAATCACCTTGATCTTTCTTTAATCTATGTTCATTATGGCAATGATTACTCTGAGGTATATAAATAGATGAAATGGTCCAACCTGTTTGATTTAACCCTTCTTATATGTATATGACACCTTTCGAAAGCATAGAAAACATTGTGACAAAAGGTGAAATTGCTCGTCACGAGCAATTTCACCTTTAGTCACAATGTTTTCAAAAGGCTCCTACAAGCAATGAGTATCTATGGAGTAAAGGGATAAAGCAAGATATAGGTAAAATACATCTGATAATCAATCTATCAATGCACATACACTGATTGGTATTGTCCGAGCAAGAATCCACCACCTGCAGACATGGATCTATATATAAAGCTTTCACCCTTTGGATGGGCAATAAGATAAATAACTTTTTTCCCACAGGTTGCACTGAACATGCAGTCTGATCTTTGATCAACACTGTCCTATATGTTGACTTTTCCACTCCATGCACAGGAAGCATGTTATCTGTGCATGTCATTTTCTTCGAAGATTCAACCTGTCTTATATGACACATCACTAGTCCCAAAAGCGGGCATACTGTAATATTACGCTCTATAAAGTAGCAATGTTGAAAAATGTTTTTTTTTTCCAATACATTTGAGGAGAAATGAGACCTGCTTTAGCTACAGATTTCTCTAAACTACTGATCATAGCTGAGTGAATTGCACGAGGAAGTGTTTTATTGAGTAAACATTTATTTCAGTTTTAAATTCAAAGTAACGGTTGTGGCGTAGGAAAGTGGTTCGGTTCCGTACCCAAGATGCCCAAATTAGATAGATCAGTATTTATAGAATGCCATCTAACGGGAGATAATGACAGGAAGCATTTTGAGATTTTACCCTGTATAAGAAAGTAAAAGTTTAGACTTGTCCATTTTGAATGCATTTGCAAACTTATCAATGTACCGGATGCATTTTAAGATTCCATCCTATCATGACCTACAGAAAGAAAGCTTCTGAAAACAGAGTGGGAAAAGGAGAAATTGTTGGTTACCAGCATTTTCTCCTTTTTCCCACAATGTTTTCTTCTGAATCAAAGGCAAGTTTCGTCACTTGAGCCACCCTTGAATTCTCATCTACATAATTTTTCTTTGAATTTGGACAAGTCTGAAATTTTGTTATGTGGTAGAGTTATACCAAAACCAGTACAAGACAATAAAATTTTAAATTTATGAAAGCATTTGCAAAATTAACCTTTACCAAACAATCCCTGGTTTTTACCAACCCAAGATAGGAGCCTTTTGAAAACAGTGGGAAAAGGAGAAAATGCTGGTACCCTGCTGGAAACAAATTTCTGAGTTATGTTTATTTCATTGATGGCAGCTGCTTTCAATTTGGACCGGTGTAAAATTTTGTTTGATAAAGAGTAAAAATTAACCCTTTACCAAACAATCCCTGGTTTTTACGACCCTGAGATAGAAGCCTTTTGAAACCATTGTGGGAAAAGGAGAAAACCCTGGTAACCAATGTTTTCTCCTTTTCCCACAATGTTTTCTACCCTGCTGGAAACAAATTTCACTTTTTTAGTTTATTTTGTTGTCCGCAAGTGTTTTCAATTTCGACTAGTCTAGAATTTTGTTGTTTGGTTAAGAGTTAACCCTTTACCCCATAAGGCATTTCTATGGTATCTCTAATTGACCCTAAATAACAGCAAAGATGAAGCTGTTTCTTATGTGTATATGACACCTTTTGATAGCATATAAAACATAGTGGCAAAACTTGAAATTGCTCATCACGAGCAATTTCACCTTTTGCCATAATGTTTTCCAAAGGCTTCTACAAGCGAAGCGTAGAAATGAGTATCTATGGAGTAAAGGGTTAAAGGGACCAGTGATTTGGAAAAGTCATTCTTTATTTCATGAGACATTCTGAGCACAGTCTATATAAGGAAAAAAGCAAAGTAGCCTACCTTTGACATATATTTACTAATGAATGTGTGATGTCCTGATTCTGCTTAATATATGATGCTAATTCTAGAGCCTCTTTTTGGAAGGCAGCCCGTTTCTCACGCAAAACAATTTCCGATATTCTGTCTATAATTAGATGATTCACAATGGATTCCTGGAAAAGTGAAAAAAAAATAAAATAACAAACATACATCAGGGCATAACAATAATTGGCTCTTTACCACACAATCCCAACTTTTCACGACCCTCAGAAAGAAAGCTTTGGAAAACATTGTGGGAAAAGGAGAAAATGCTGGTAACCAGCATTTTCTCCTTTTCCTACAATGTTTTCTACCCTTCCCATAAAGCATTTCAAATTTTGAGTCCCATTTATTTTGTCGTCTGCAAATGCTTTCAATTTGGACAATTGTTGAATTTTGTCGTCTGGTAAAGAGTTAAGCCATTACCACACAAGCCCTACTTTTGACAACCGTGAGGAAGAAGCCTTTAGAAAATATTGTGGGAAAAGGAGAAAATGCTGGTAACCAGCATTTTCTCTTTTTCCCACAATCTTTTCTACTCGTCACAAAACAATTTTTACATTTTCAATCATTTATTTTTTCACTTGCAAATGCTTTCAATTTGGACCAGTCTCATCTTCTCGAGCCAAGTTTACAATCACTGCGTGGATCTTACCTTGGCTGATTGAGCCCGATTTCGTGATTCCTGCAATGCATCTCTATTGGATGCCGGTTATTAGCCCCCTTTACATCATATTTCTAAAAGCAAATGAAATATCGTTTCACAAACCGCTTACATGTACACATGACGAGATAAGCAACCTTACCTTCTTTTCGAATGGTAGCAACCTTGTTCTATTTTTATCAAAGATGAAATGCTATGAGCAATTTCATTCTTTGCAGTTAGAGCTGGCTGCATCCAATGAAAAAGTGAATCGGGGGAATGTAAAAATCAAGCTTGATCCGCCAAGGGTAGAGTAGCGTAGTGAATCATCAGCCTTGGCTTGCAAAGATGGACCTGTCTAAAACATTGTTGTTTGAGCCATGTTTAAGCCATGCTCTGACACAAAGGGGCTTTATTTATCTCCATGATATATCACTTAACTCAATACCAAACAACAAATTTTTGGACTGGTCCAAATTCAAAGCATTTGCAGATGACAAAATCAACATGACTAAGGAATTGCATTTTAATTTTGGAAGGGTAGAAAACATTGTGGGAAAAGGAGAAAATGCTGGTTAGCAGCATTTTCTCCTTTTCCCACAATGTTTTCCAAAGCTTTCCTTCTTGTGGTCTTTAAAGTCAGGATTGTGTGGTAAAGGATAATCAGGGTCCTGTATGCCTCAATGGTGAAGTCTAGGACTTACGACCTGTGGGCCCTGGATTTGAGCCTCATTGGCTCCACTGGGTTTTCACACAGGAGTGTTTTTGGGCTGGGCACTTCAGAGCCCTAGCCTTGCATTGGTGAAACAAAGAAAAACATGTGTAAGTGAGCTGTCACTGTAATATGACTGAAATAGTGTTGAAAGCAGCGTAACCACCATTAAAACAAACAGAATTTATCATCACATAATCATTGATCCATTAAGTCCACTTTGGCATTTACTGAATCATGAGTCCAACCAATAGTTGGACATGCAGAAAATTGGCAAAAATCAGGGTTTTCCTTGACACACGAATTTGTGCATTTTGATGCACTTTTAAGGAAACTGGACTTAATGGATCATTTTTTCAGTAATGTGTCATGGTAGACACAGAAATACGATAAGAGGTAATAATGATCATATATACCTTCTGACACTCTTACATCACGATTACATAAACAAGAGGGCCAAGATGGCCCTGGATCGCTCACCTGAATTTTTGAGAGGACCATAGCCTATTTTTTTTAAGGTATTGAAACATTGGAAACACAATTATTATTTTGCCAAGCAATTTCAAAAGGTCATTTCAAAATCTGACATCAGTTTAAGAAAAGAAGAATTTTTAAGAATTTCTTCATTTCTGTATAGTGCAAGTAGCCCCATTCACCAGCACCATGTTTCTTGATGGATCAAAATTTAGCAAAAAAGTTTTGAAAAGGGTCATTCAAGTAACAATTCTCTGAAATTATTTTAAAATCTGACAGGTTGTTTCAGAGAAGAAGAATTTTCAATAATTTCTTCATGTCTGTATAGTGCAAGTAACCCCCATTCCCCAGAGCCATGTTTCTTGACAGATCAAAATTTCACAAACACTTTTTCAAAAGGGTCACCCAAGGAACATTGCTGTGAAATTATATTAAAATTTGACAAGCTGTTTCAGAGAAGAAAAATTTTCAAGAATTTCTTCATTTCCATATAGTGCGAAAAGCCCCCACTCACCAGAGCCATGTTTCTTGATGGATCAAAATTTTACAAACAATTTTTGAAAAGGGTAAAATTATTTTAAAATCTGTCGAGCCGTTTCAAAGAAGAAGAATTTTAAAGAAATTCCTCATCTTTGTATAGTGCAAGTAGCCCCCATTCATCAGAGCCATGTTTCTTGGCGTATCAAAACTTCGCGAACAATTTTCGAAATAAGTCACCCAAAGAACATACCTGAGAAGTTATTTCAAAATCTGACCAGCGGTTTCAGAGAAGAATTTCTAAGAATTCCTTCATTTCTGTATAGTGCAAGCAGCCCCCATTCACCAAAGCAATGTTTCTTGACGGATCAAAATTTTGCGAACAGTTTTTGAAAAGGTTCACCCAAGAAACATCCCGGTGAATAGATTTTTAAATCTGGCCAGCGGTTTCACAGAAGAAGATTTTTAAAGAATTTCTTAGAAAATTTCATTTGGTTGCCATGGCAACCAGAGTTTTTGACAGAATAAAATTCTGTGGACAACTTTTAAAGAGGACCTCCCAAGGAACAATTCAGCCAAGTTTGGTTCAAATTGGCCCAGCGGTTTAGAAGGAGTTGATGCTTAACGAATTGTTGATGACGCACGACAGACGAGAGAAGGCGGATACCTGGTGATCCTAAAAGCTCCCCTTGAGCACGTTGTGCTCAGGTGAGCTAAACAAGAGGGCCAAGATGGCCCTGGATCGCTCACCTGAATTTTTAAGAGGACCATAGCTAATTGTTTTCAAAATCTAATCAGCCATTTCAGAGAGGAATATTTTCTAAGAATTTCTTCATGTCTGTATAGTGTGAATAGCCCATAGCCATCAGAGCCATGTTTCTTGATGGATCAAAATTTCTTGAGCAAATTTTGAAATGGGTCAGCTAAGAAACATCTCTGTGATATTATATCAAAATCTGACCAGCCCTTTCAGAGAAGAAGAACTTTAAAGAATTTATTTATGGCCATATTATTGCAAGTAGCCCCCATTCACTAGAGCCATGTTTATTGATGGATCAAAATTTTGCGAACAATTTTTAGATAGGGTCATCTAAGGAACATCTCTGTGAAATTATTTCAAAATCTGACCAGTGATTTTAGAGAAGAAGAATTTTTAAGAATTTTTTCATTTCCATATAGTGCAAGTAGCCCCTATTCACCAGAGCCATGGTTCTTGACAGATCAAAATTTCACAAACACTTTTTGAAAAGGGTCATCCAAGGAACATCTCTGTGAAATTATTTCAAATTCTGACCAGCTGTTTCAGAGATAAAGAATTTTTAAGAATTTCTTCATTTCTGTATAGTGCAAGTAGCCCCCTTTCACCAGAGCCATGGTTCTTGATGGATCAAAATTTCACAAACACTTTTTGAAAAGGGTCATCCAAGGAACATCTCTGTGAAATTATTTCAAATTCTGACCAGCTGTTTCAGAGAAGAAGAATTTTTAAGAATTTCTTCATTTCTGTATAGTGCAAGTAGCCCCCTTTCACCAGAGCCATGGTTCTTGATGGATCAAAATTTCACAAACACTTTTTTAAAAGGGTCATCCAAGGAACATCTCTGTAAAATTATTTCAAAATCTGACCAGTGGTTTCAGAGAAGAAGAATTTTTAAGAATTTCTTCATTTCTGTATAGTGCAAGTAGCCCCCTTTCACCAGAGCCATGATTCTTGACAGATCAAAATTTCACAAACACTTTTTGAAAAAGGTCATCCAAGGAACATCTCTGTGAAATTATTTCAAATTTGGACCAGCAGTTTCAGAGAAGAATTTTTAAGAATTCCTTCATTTCTGTATAGTACAAGTAGCCCCCATTCACCAGAGCCATGTTTCTTGACAGATCAAAATTTCACAAACACTTTTTAAAAGGGTCACCCAAGGAACATCTCTGTGAAATTATTTTAAAAACTGACCAGCAGTGCCAGAGGAGAAGATTTTTAAAGAATTACCTAGAAAATTCCATTTGGTTGGCATGGCAAACAGAGTTTTTGACAGAAGTCAAACTCTGTGAACAATTTTTAAAGAGGACCTCCCAAGGAACATTCCAGCCAAGTTTGGTCCAAATTGGCACAGCTGTTAAAGAGGAGTTGATGTTTAAAGAATTAATGATGACGCACAAGGGGCGACACACGACACGCGACGCACGACGGACACATTGTGCTCAGGTGATCTAAAAATTATTGAGCAAAATGCTTTTAACTTGGACGAGTCTAAAATTTTTTTTGGGGTAAAGAGTTAAAAGGTCATTTAGTCTGCTTGTCAAAGTACAAATATAAATATTTTCAGATAATCTTATTATGAATTTATCTTCTAGAACATCATTAGGTATGGCCCCAAATCCAGAAATGAACAGTAGGTGGTCTAATGGCAGCAAAACACTATTCACTTGCATTTGGAAAGAGATAAAAGAAAATTTCTTTACATAAAAAAGAGCACATTCTCTCAATCAACTAGTAGATTACTCTAAGGAATTTATCCACGAAAAGCAAGAAGATAATGTTTTTCACTTCCCCAGATAACAAAATTTTAGACTTGTCGAAATACAAAGAATTTGTCGACAACACATAAAAGTACAGTTTATATATGGAATTCTCCATTAACCCATTACCAAACAACAATATTTTAAACTGGTCCAAATCAAAAGCATTTGCACAAAATGAAAGTGACTGAAAGTTTGAAATTTGTTTTATGAAGGGCAGAAAACATAGTGGGAAAAGGAGAAAATGCTGGTTACCAGTTTTGAAAGAGCTTCTTTCTAGGGGTCGTTAAAAGTCAATGTTTTCAAAGAGCTTCTTTCTAGGGGTCGTTAAAAGTCGGGCTTGTGTGGTAAACGGTTAAACTGTTGAATCAATGTGGGAAAACCAGAAAATGCTGGAATTTTTCAAGGTCTTTAAAAGCCTTTTTTCTCAGGGTCCTTGTTTCAAAACCATCCTGTTTTAACCTTTTCCCAAACAATCCCTGGTTTTTACGGCCCTGAGAAAGAAGCCTTTAGAAAACATTGTGGGAAAAGGAGAAAATGCTGGTAACCAGCATTTTCTCCTTTTCCCACAATGTTTTCTACCCTATCATATTGAGACATTATCTTTTTAGCAACTGTTAATTTGTCAATCTGCAAAATGCTTTCAATTTGGACTGGTCTAAAATTTGCTGTTTGGGAAAGGGTTAAAATAGTGTTACAGAGGAAACCTCTGAAACACAGTGAGAAACAGAGGAAACCTCTGAAACACAGTGAGAAACAGAGAAAATTCAACATGAGTTATAGGTACCAAACTCTTTACAAAACAACAAAGTTTCAGACTGGTCCAAATTGAAAGCATATGCAGATGACAAAATTCATTACCACACAAATTAGGAAACTTTTTTCTTTAAAGGTTAGAAAACAATGTGGGAAAAGGAGAAAATGCTGGATACCAGCATTTTTTCCTCTTTCCACAATATTTTCAAACATTTTTTTCTTAGGTTGTTTAACCCTTTCCCAAACAATCCCTGGTTTTTACGGGTCTGGAATAGTAATCTTTTGAAAACATTGTGGGAAAAGGAGAAAATGCTGGTAACCAGCATTTTCTCCTTTTCCCACAATGTTTTCTACCCTATCATATTGAGACATCATCTTTTTAGCAACTGTTAATATGTCATCTGCAAAATGCTTTCAATTTGGTCTGGTCTAAAATTTGCTGTTTGGGAAAGGGTTAAAATAGTGTTACAGAGGAAACCTCTGAAACACAGTGAGAAACAGAGGAAACCTCTGAAACACAGTGAGAAACAGAGAAAATTCAACATGAGTTATAGGTACCAAACTCTTTACAAAACAACAAAGTTTCAGACTGGTCCAAATTGAAAGCATATGCAGATGACAAAATTCATTACCACACAAATTAGGAAACTTTTTTCTTTTAAAGGTTAGAAAACAACATGGGAAAAAGGGGAAAATGCTGGTCACCAGCATTTTCTCCTCTTTCCACAATATTTTCAAACATTTTTTTCTTAGGTTGTTTAACCCTTTACCACACGGCAAAATTTTCGACCTATCCAAATTGAAATCATTTGCAGATGACAATTTCAAAGTGGCTCAAATGGTGCAAATTTGCTTTGATAGGGTAGAAAACATTGTGGAAAAAGGAGAAAATGCTGGTTACCAGCATTTTCTCCTTTTCCCACAATGTTTTCTAAAGGCTTCTTTCTCAGGGTCGTCAAAAGTAGGGATTGTGTGGTAATGGGTTAAAGTCGGGATCAAGTGGTAAAGGATTGAGACAATATTTGTTTGAAAGATTTTCAAAGGCACGATAAATTTACCATGAACAACAATGTTTTATAGCTTTTCATCACAAACCCTTGAAATGAGGTAAGTGTAATTAAGCCATACTCTGGGAAAAGGGGACTTAATGCATCCCCATGACGCATCATTACCCAGCAAGTCATAATATATACTACTCAAAATTTGCTAGGGATCAATTTGAAACTTCAATACAGGAATATGTTACATAAATACAGTTTTGCTTAAGAAATATTCATTTCCTTAGATAGTTTATATCATCAGTGTGGCAATGTTATGTACTGAAAAACCACACCAAATGCATGCCACGCATACATATTGGCTCAATATAAGATGGTGATCTCTAGCAAAAGTTGAGTAGTATAATTATTGATCCACAAAATCCTTGTTGTCTATAGCCAGCTCATGACTCATGACCTGGTGGTTGTGAGTTTGATACCCGATCGAGGCGAACTTTCTTTCAGGCATAGCTTTGCCTCTCATCTCTGCTGAAGCATGTGAAAAAAGTAGATTGTGGCTTTTTAAAGAAAGTTGTGTTAGAACTGGTATGTGTTAGTACTGGTATGAGAAAGCCAGGAAACACATGTGTGTCATTGACCTCGATGATACATAACTTTAGCTGTTAAAGTGGTGTTATACCCCAATACAACCAACCAACCTTGTTGACTAAAGACCACCTGAATTATTACAGAATTAATTCACAGTTTTGAGGTTGTTAACATTCCCAGAGGTGCAAAAAAAATCATTTGATGACAATGTGCAAACCACAATCTAAGGGCTTTAACTCATTACCACACGAGACAATTTTGGACTGGTCCAAATTGAAAGCATTTGCAGACGACAAAATAAAGGTGACTGAAAAATGGAAATTTGTTCTGGAAAGGGTAGAAAACACTGTGGGAAAAGGAGAAAATGCTGGTTACCAGCATTTTCTCCTTTTCCCACAGTGTTTTCAAAAGGCTTCTTTCTCAGGGGCGTCAAAAGTAGGGATTGAGTGGTAATGGGTTAATTATGGATCCATGAAATCTGTTTTATTTAAAAACCAACTGAATAGGTAGAACGTTCCTTTGACATGCAGAAAATCTACAAGTATCAAAGAGTTTTGAACCAGATCAGCCTGTGCAGACTGCACAGGCTGATCCGGGTCAGTACTTTTTAAGATTGCAGTTGCTGTAAAACTCCTTTTAGAACATGGTTCAAATTGTTAGAACGAAACTTTTGGTTAGATGGAGATAGGTTTAACCCTTTGCCAAACAACAAAATTTTAGACTTGTCCAAATTGAAAGTATTTGCGAATGAAAGATAAAAAGGTGGCTCAACTTGTCTTTGACAAAGAAGGTAACACTGTGGGAAAAAGGAGAAAATGCTGGTTACCACACAATGTTTTCAAAAGGCTTCTCTCTCTCAACGTCGTTAAAAGTCGGGATCGTGTGATTGAGGATTAACCTGCCTAGAGATAAAATACTAATATACCCGGTGTTATGCATTAATTACTCGATATTTCATCAATTTTTTGGCATCAAGCAAATCAAACTGACGTCAGAAAGGGTGTAAAAAGTTTCCCTGTCTGCCATTATTAGACGGAGAAGAAAAAGTCATTAATCCGCCAACCCTTTACTTCGTAGAATTCTTTGCAGACAAGGTACTTCAGAATCAGACTGCACAGAACACAATTTTTTCATAGTCTAATCTTCATCTTTCCAGCCTGCCATATATGAATATTCAGTTGAAAACTGGCTTTGAAATACTGCAAAATTTATAATCATCTTTAGAGCCGACTAAAAATAAGTATAATATATCTTAAACATGTGCTCTATGAATAAAAGGCCTAACTCATTACCAAAGTACAAAATTTTAGGTTAGTCCAAATCGAAAGCATTTGCAGAATACAAAATAAATGTGACTGAAAAATCAAAATTTGATTTGGGAAGGGTAAACCCACTGTTGGAAAAGGAGAAAATGCTGGTTATCAGCATTTCTCCTTTTAACATTGTGTTTTCTAAAGGCTTCTTTCTCAGGGTCATCAAAAGTAGGGATTGTGTGGTAATGGGTTAACTCATTACCAAACAACAAAATTTTAGGTTAGTCCAAATCGAAAGCATTTGCAGACGACACAATATGAGTACAGAAAATCTAAAATTTGTTTTGTGAAGGGTGGAAAACATTGTGGAAAAAGGAGAAAATGCTGGTTACCACAATGTTTTCCAAAGCCTTTTTCCTCAGAGTCATCAAAAGTAGGGATTGTCTGCAAATGGGTTAATGCATTCTGTACAAAGTATTGACCCATGTCAGGCCAGCTAGGCTAATGCATGTAAAAGGACCAACTTACCACGTGCCTCAATCTGCTGTCAGACAAAATAGATTTATAGACCTGTAAGTACAGACTAGCTTAGTATAATGCACATTATACCCTCTGGTGCCAGAGCATGGTCAATATTTCTTTTAACCAATTACCACACAATCCCTACTTTTGACGACCCTGAGAAAGAAGCCTTTAGAAATCATTTTTGCAAAAGGAGAAAATGCTGGTAACCAGCATTTTCTCCTTTTCCCACAACATTTTCTACTCTTCACAAAACAAATTTTAAATTTTCAGTCACTTTTATTTTGTCGTCTGCAAATGCTTTCGATTTGGACAAGCCTAAAATACTGTTGTATGGTAATGAGTTAAAACCCCTTTTATCCCGACGTTTAATGAGCCTGTAAATAGAAGCTTTGCAGAGAAAAAAAGAGCATTCTGATAACTGCTTTTACCCATTTTCTTGCTTTTTTTCCCTTCCTTTTTCAAGCTGCTTTTGTCAGAATATATCTAACCTTATGCCACACAATGACGTCTTTTAACAACCTTTACCGAGGAGCCTGTTGAAAATATTGTGGGAAAAGGAGAAAATGCTGGTAACCAGCATTTTCTCCTTTTCCCACAATATTTTCTACCCATCACAGAAAAATTACATCATTTGAGCCACTATGAAATTGTCATCTAGAAAATGCTTTCAATTTGAAGAGGTCTAAATTTTTGTCATGTGGTAAAGGGTTAATATATAACACGCAGCATAGGTCTGAGATCAGTTTACACATTTTGTGCAGTCTGATCTTGATCTACACTGTTCACATTAGCTTCTGGTGTTGTCTATGGAATGGAAAGAGTTGAGCTGTGTGATGTCTCAAGCAAAAGATCAATTTTGTTAGCATCAACTTTTAAATTTTTTAAGACAATCACAAAATGTAGTATTACTGAAGTTTACTATCATTTACTACTGACTGGGAAACTCTAAAACCCATTCAAAGACAAGCACAAAGTGATACCACAGATCAGACTGCAGTAAGAGCAAGCTTAACCTGTATCTTCAGCTTTTGCAAATATATACACAGTAGTGGCAGCAAGATAAGCGTTAAGGTAAGCGTTAATGATCGTCAGCCACATTACCTAGCATGTGAGAGCTACGTCAGTAATGAGCGACTAAGTAAATTACGGTGCCAAATATATCATATAAACTTTTTATGGCTGCTAAAATTAGAATGGTGGTTGCACGTGAAAGCGGTGCTTTGGCTGTAACTTTAGATGAAAAGCCATTAAATCCGAAATTGAAGATCAGGCTTTATAATTGATTTCATCTGATCTTAATCTATTCCATCCAGAAAAAAATGCACATGTTGTGCTGATAGCAGCAAAAGGGATACAGCAACGTCTAAATGAACTGCTGGCTGACTTGGTGCCAAGATGGTTTCCTCGCCTACACACTTGTGGTTTTTCTAGTCTTAACCCATTACCACACAATCACTACTTTTGACGCCCCTGAGAAAGAAGCCTATAGAAAACATTGTGGGAAATGGAGAAAATGCTGGTTACCAGCATTTTCTCCTTTTCCCACAGTGTTTTCTACCCTTCACAAAACAATTTTCAAATTTTCAGTCACTTTTATTTTGTTTCTATTTGGACAAGCTTAAAATATGTTGTTTGGTAATGAGTTAACCCTTTACCATACAATCCTCAATTTTTCCAAACCTGGGGATGTAACTTTAACTCTTACCCAAACAAGCCCTGGTTTTTACCTGTCTGTAGTGCAAGTCTTTAGAAAGCACTGTGGGAAAAGGAGAAATTGCTCGTGATAAGCAATTTCTCCTTTTCCCACAGAGTTTTCTAGCTTATCCGAAAACTTTCTGCCATTCTCATCATATTTAAAATTGTCATCTGCAAACACTTTGAGTTTGGGACAGTCTAAAATTTGTCATTTGGGAAAGGGTTAAGAAAACATTATGTGAAAAGGAGAAAATGCTTGAAACCAGTATTTTCTCCTTTTCTCTCAATGTTTTCTGCCTCCTTTCATGAAGAAATTTCACCCTTTGAGCTAAGTATAATATCTCTAAGACAGACTTTCTAGAATGCTGTCATCTGGTAAAGGGTCACCCCAACTGTGTTAATTAACCCATTACCACACAATCCCTACTTTTGATGCCCCTGAGAAAGAAGCCTTTAGAAAACATTGTGGGAAAAGGAGAAAATGCTGGTGACCAGCATTTTCTCCTTTTCCCACAATGTTTTCTACCCTTCACAAAACAAATTTCAAATTTTCAGTCACATTTATTTTGTTGTCTGTCAAGTGCTTTCAATTTGGACCAGTCTAAAATTTTGTTGTTTGGGAAAGGGTTAAAAGGAGCAGATATCATAAGCCGGAACCATAGGTTGCCTAATTATAACCAATCTATGGCATTTTGCCTGAATGGCTTCGAAGATATCAAACAGTGTGAACTTAAGATCACATCATACTCTCTGTGCAGTCTGGTCCTGATCTTCAACAGTTAAATGATATTTTGATATTTAGATGATTTCTGCCTGTTAACTCTTTACAAAAACCACAAAACTTTGGACTTGTCCAAATTGTAAGCATTATTATACAAACAAAATAAATGGGACTAAAATATTGAGATTTGGTTTTTGGCAGGGTAGAAAACATAGTGGAAAAAGGAGAAAATGCTAGTTACCAGCATTTTCTCCTTTTTCCACAATGTTTTCAAAAGCCTTCTTTCTCAGCGTTGTTAAAATTCAGGATTGTGTGGTAAAGAATTAAACTTTTACCATATATCTCTTGTTTTGCAGATTCTTACAGAAGGCCTTTTGAAACAAAGAGGGCCACTGGCCGTGGAATGCTCACCTTAGACTATAGCTTATGAGTAAAATTCAATTCTTTGAACAACTTTGGTACAGCTTCACCAAAGGAACATCCCTACCAAGTTTCATCAAGATTGGCCCAGTGGCTTAGTAGAAGAAGATGTTTAATGAAATTGTTGACAGATGATGGATGCTGGGCGACCGACGACAGACGCCGTGCATAGAGCGATCACAATAGCTCACCTTTAGCACTTTGTGCTAAGGTGAGCTAACAAATATCAAAGCTCTACGCCTTCCAGTTTCAAAGAAGAATTTTAAATTTTCCTTCTTTGTCCTATGTTCGAACTGGTGATCTCCGGGGCTTGGCCAGTTTTGACCAAAGCAGCATCCTTGGAGAAAACTTGCTAGAGGTCCACTCAAAGATGTTACATACCAAATATCTAAATTCTACACCTTCCCATTTAAGAGAAAAAGAAATTTAAAGTTTTCCATCTTTGTTCCTATGTTCCAACCTGTGACCTGCGGGGCAGGGCCAGTTTTGACTCCAGGGACATCATATGACCAAATTTGGTAGAGGTCCACTAGAAGATACCAAATATCAAAGCTCTGCACTTTCAAGTTTCAGAGAAAATTTTTTTTAAAGTTTTCCCTCTTGGTTGCTATGTTCGAACCTGAGACCCCTGGGATGCAGGGCCAGTTTTGAAACTAAGTGCATAATATGAACAAACTTGGTAGAGGTCTAAAAGGAATTGCTTCATGCCAGATATCAAAGCGCTATGCCTTCTAGGTTTAGAGAAGAATTTTAAAATTTTCTTTCTTTGTCCCTATGTTTGAACCTGTAACCTCCGGGGCAGGGTCTGACCCCAGTGGCATCATATGAATGACATTGGTAGAGGTCCACAAGAAGATGCTACATACCAAATATCAAAGCTCTACGCCATCAAGTTTCAGAAAAGAATTTTAAAGTTTTCCTTCTTTGTTCCTATGTTCAAACTTATGACCTCCGGGGCTGGGCCAGTTTTGACCCCAAGGGCATCATATGAATTAACTTCCTAGAGGTTCACTAGAAGATGCTACATACAAAATATCAAAGTTCTATGCTTTTTAGTTTTTTGAGAAGAATAATTTCAAAATTTTCTTTCTTTGTTCCTATGTTTGAACATGTATTCCCTAGGGTTGAGCCAGTTTTGACCCCAGGGGAAACATGTGAACAAACTTGGTAGAGGTCCACAAGAAATTGCTACATGCTAAATATCAAAGCTCTATGCCTTCTAGTTTAAGAAAAGAAATTTTTAAAGTTTTCCTTCTTTGTTCCTGTGTTCGAACTTATGACCCTCCGGGATGGGCCAGTTTTGACCCCAAGGGCATCACATGAACAAACTTGGTAGAGGTCCACTGTTGGAGATGTTACATACCAAATAATTATCACAGCTCTATGCCTTCTTAGTTTTTGAGAAGAATAATATTAACGTTTTCACTCTTTGTACCTTTGTTTGAACTTATAACCCCGGGGTGGGGCAAGTTTTGACCCCAGGGGCATCATGCGAACTAGGTAGAGGTTCACTAGGAGATGCTACACACCAAATATCAAAGCTCTACACCTTCAAGTTCCAGAGATTTTTAAAGTTTTGCTTCTTTGTTCCTATGCTCAAACTTGTGTCCCCCAGGGTGGAGCCTGTTTTGACCCCCGGGGCATAATTGGAACAAACTTGGTAGAGGCCCACTAGGAGATGCCACATATCAAATATCAAAGCTCTATGCCATCTAGTTTCAGGGGAGAAGACTTTTAAAGTTTTCCTTCTTTGTTCATATGCTCAAACTTGTGACCCCGGGCGGGCCAGTTTTGACCCCAGGGGCATCATTTGAACAAACTAGGTAGAGGTCCACTAGGAGATGCTGCAGACCAAACATCAAAGCTCTACGCTTTCCAGTTTCAGAGAAGGTTTTTAAAGTTTTCCTTCTTTGTTCCTATGCTCAAACTTGTGACCCCCCTGGGGTGGGGCCAGTTTTGACCCCAGGGACATCATTTGTACACACTTGGTAGAGGTCAATTAGGAGATGCCACATACCAAATATCAAAGCTCTACGCCTTCTAGTCTTAGAGGAGATGATCTTTTAAGATTTTGTATTTTTTTCCTTCTTGTTTCCATGGCAAACCAGAGTTTTAGGAGGAATTCAATTCTTTGAACTATTTTGGTAGAGCTTCACCCAAGAAATATCCCTGCAAAGTTTCATCAAGAATGGCCCAGTAGTTTAGAAGAAGAAGATATTTAAAGAAATTGTTGATGGATGATGGATGACAGAGGCCGGACATTGGGCGATCACAATAGCTCACCTCTAGCACTTTGTGCTAAGGTTAGCTAAAAGTATTCAAGGTTAGGTACCCGAAACCACATTATACATTTGATTTGGCCTAATCATTCCCATGTGGCTTTCTTGGTAAGTTAGTAAAAACCTTATCTCCTTTAAATTATTTTTCTTTCAATTTTCCTTAATTACAGGAACAGTTTTAGATGAAATTCTGCAATTAATTTTTTCAAGACTGATGAATACTTCAAAGTATACTTCTCTTCGCAAACATTAGGCAAGTAGAAACAGTTAAATGCAGGGGAAAAAAGGTACAAATTTTGTGTACAAACAATAAGTTGGTTGCTGGTTTCGCCATTTAATTATTTGAGTTCCAGTGTCACATCATCTTGCTTACTTTAACCCTTTACCAAACAATCCCTAGTCTTTACGACCTTGAGGTAGAGGCCTTTTGAAACATTGTAGAAAAAGGAGAAAATGCTGGTAACCAGCATTTCCTCCTTTTCCCACAATGTTTTCTACCCTGCTGAAAATAAATTTCAATATCTGAGTTGCATTGATTTTGTCGTCTGCAAGAGCTTTCAATTTAGATCAGTCTAAACTTTTTGTTCGGTTAAGGGTTAATGAATCTAATTCCACATAATCAACCCATGTAATTGGAACTCAATGACATGGATGCTTACCATCTAATGGCATTTTTGTTCCTAACTGCAGATATATTGTAGCAGGTAACCAAATCTACAGATCACAACATTTTTTCTCTTTACCACACAATCCCGACTTTTAATGACCCTAAGAATAAAAGCTTTTGAAAACATTGTAGGAAAAGCAGAAAATGCTGGTACCCAGCATTTTCTCCTTTTCCCCACAATGTTTTCTACCCTACCCGGCACCAATTTCAATTTTTGAGTCATATTTATTTTGTCCCCTGCCAATGCTTTAAATGTGAAGAAGTCTAAAATTTTGTCGTTCGGTACAGCGTTAACTTACCACTGAGCCACACAAAACCCCAACCTTTACTAAGGCTTCTCTTTTTCTGATGGCTTGCTTTTTGCTTGTCAATCTAATTGCTAATTATTCTTCAAACTTGCACCGGTAGTACAAAACACAATTCATAAAAGAGCCATAAAAATCTGTCTATTCCATTAACTGGAACTATTATCCTCTAGGTCATGGCGCTTCCATGACCTTCTTAACATTTACATCAACCCTTTACCAAACAAAGAAATTTTAGATTTGTCTGAAAAGTTTCACAGAATAAAAACAACCAAGATACTTCTGCATCAAGGCTTTTTTTTCCATAACCGTAACATAGCCCCGTAACCATAAGGTCACAAGTTTGATACCCCTGGGTGGATGTCAACTTTGGGATCTTTTATTGCCCCACATTCGACCTGAGTACAAGTGTAATTCCCAGGAAGCAGAATCGAGAGAGATTGGTGCAAGTTGTAAGAACTTGTTTCTCAATCCATGTAAATTAAAGATGCTTAATTCATTACCAAATGACAATATTTTAGGCTTGTCCAAATTGAAAGCATTTGCAGACAACAAAATAAAAGTGAAAATAAAGATGCTTAACCCTTTCCCAAACAACAAAATTTTAGACTGGTCCAAACGGAAAGCACTGGCAGATGACAAACTAAACACAAGTCAAATATTAAAATTTGTTTCCAGTAGGGTAGAAAACATTGTGGGAAAAGGAGAAAATGCTGGTTAGCAGCATTTTCTCCTTTTCCCACAATGTTTTCTAAAGGCTTCTTTCTCAGGGCCGTAAAAACCTGGGATTGTTTGGTAAAAGGTTAAACTAAATTAAGGCGTTTTTTTTGTTGTCACAAAAGGTCAGACTATGACTGCACTAAACAATGCACACTTTTTCATGCTGTCTAATCTTAATCTACATTGTTCATAAAAACAATTCCAGTCCTGTAAGGAGAACTAGGTAATAAAAGAAGATGCCGACTATTACATAATTACCTCTGTTCTTAACTAATTATTATTATTGTTCTTGGGTTCAAACTGAGTGCTTTATGTGAACTTGTAGGTCTAGAACCTTAATATAAATGTTGCAATATATTTAAGTTTTTGTTTACCTGAGCCTAAAAAATATTTCAGGTAAGCAATTGTGGATCACCATTGTGTCTGTTGTCTAGACTCTTCCCTTACCGTGTGTGCCCAACACCAGAAGCTTATTGTGGTCATTGTAGATCAAGATCAGACTGCACAGAATTATCTTAAGTTGACCCTTTACTCCACAGATACTTATTTCTATGCATTGCTTGTAGTAGCCTTTGGAAAACATTGTGGCAAAAGGTGAAATTGCTCGTGACGAGCAATTTCACCTTTTGTCACAATGTTTTCTATGCTATCAAAAGGTGCCATATACTCATAAGAAATGGCTTCATCCTTCCTGTAATTTAGGGTCAATTAGAGATACCACAGAAATGCCTTATGTGGTAAAGGGTTAAGGCCAAATTGTTTCTTCATCTTGCAATGGAACTATACTTATAGCCAATGAAAAAGTGTCAATCATTTACATGGTTGTGAAAGGTTTATAATAGTATCTGACATGAATTGGTACTTCAGATAAATTTTTATTAAATAAATTGAAAGAAAATGTTATAAAGCAAGCCTTTGTGGAGCTAAATTACATTACCCCACCCCCCACCCCTCTTGACATGTTTAACTCTTTACCACACGAGAAAATTTTAGACTGGTCCAAATTGAAAGCATTTGCAGACGACAAAAGAAATGCGATTGAAAAATTGAAATTTGTTCTGGGAAGGGTAGAAAACACTGTGGGAAAAGGAGAAAATGCTGGTTACCAGCATTTTCTCCTTTTCCCGCAGTGTTTTCAAAAGGTTTCTTTCTCTGGGGTGTCAAAAGTAGGGATTGAGTGGTAATGGGTTAACAAAATTTTATCTCAAATGCCAAGGATATCAGATTGTTTTTATTACATAACAATATATCACAAATGCAAAACCATCTATTGATGCAACTGCAGTAATACTCATAAATCCAATTCACTTCTATGATATACATAGCAAATGATGTCACACAATTGTGATATCACAAGTGTACAAGATAAGAAAATATGCAATACGTATATTGCACCTAAAACAAGGTGGTTATGTGATAAAAATCATTATCACGGGTAGCGTAAAGTGCTGAGACAACAATTTTGATGGTAAATATGGTAAAAGAAAGGAAAAATAATCTCGCCCTTCACAACTCACCTCCATACTGTTTATAGAATGTTCTGCAGGACTAAACTGATGTCGTTGTAAAGTAACAGTAGCATCTTCCTGGGGAATAGCCTTTATAAAGTATGTGATGTCCAACTGGGGGTTCACTTGCCTACAGCACTTCAGTAAGTTTTCTAGTCGTCTCTGTTGTTCATTGGCCTAGGAAAAAAATCAGGAATAGAAGAGCTCCAGATAGAGGGAGTGATTTTGACTTCATAATTGAAAATATTAGTTGTTCTCCACTAAACCCTATCTTATGGGTACTCATTAGAATCGTCTCATCGAAACGATTCTAATGAGTACCCACAACATAGGGTTTTGAAGAGAAACAACAGATTTAGAATGCCATCACTCCCTTTTATCTGCAGCTCTGATATAATATGATGTTCTGAAAAATTCAACTTTTTAATGTTAATAATACATCTCTACCACCAGGGAGAAAAAACACAAAAGTTTACAGTTTGTATGATTGTTCCGATACTGGTCAGTTGCATAAACATGAATAACAAGAGCCGTCAGAGACGGGTAATGCTCCCCGAACAAGTGCTTGTCATAAAATATAAGAAATTGATATAAATTCACTTCTTTTATCCTAGAAAAACCTGTTCATGTCCCCCAAAATTTGAAGTGAAAAGGCAATTACTATCCTAGAGATAGCCAACACAAACTTGTAGAGGACAATAAGCCCAATAAGCCCCCTTTAAGCCCCCTTTTCCCATACGACAATATTGGGATCATTGCAATAAATACAACGAGTGTGTGGTTTGTGGCATTTTTTAATAATAATTCAAAATTCGAAATTTCATAAAATTTTGAGCAGTCATGTATTAAATATTACATAAAACAATTTTTTATGTGAAGCCCCCTTTTTCCGAGATGCAGCCTGAAATTGAGAAAAAGGAAGAGAGGTACCTGGGCAATGTTCCAACAAGTTCAGATTTGAAATTTCACAAAGTTTTGAGCACTGATAAAGGAGAACCTAGTGAAAAACAATTTTTTCCATGAAGTCCTCTTTTTCCGTGATGCAGCCTTAATTTGAGAAACTAGGAAAGACGTATTTGCGCATTAATAATTCATAGATTGCAAAAACAAAGGGCACATGTTGAAACTTGTAAAACAAGATATAACCATGAATGGTTGACAAAAACTGAACAAGATATTAGTAAAAATTGCAATTTTGCATTAGGGCCCCTTTTTCATTTTACAAGAAGCCCCCTTTTTCAATGACAGAGGGTCAAATTGATAAACACATCGATAAAGAAACAAGATCACATGGTGAAACTTTGAAAAAACAATATGACCATGAAGTTTAATGAAATTCTGACCAAAACTGAATGAAATATTAGTAAAAATTGGAATTTTGCAAGAAGCCCCCTTTTTCCATGACAGAACGTCAACTTAAAAAATGCCCAGATTAAAAATAGCAAGGGCACATGCTAAAACTTTCCATAAACAATATAACCATGAAGTTTCATGATATTCTGACAAGAACTGAATGAGATATTGGTAAAAATTGCTATTTTGCATTAAGCCCCTTTTTTCCATGACACGGGGTCAAATTGAAAATCCGGGAAAAGTATATCGGCGCATTACCCTAAGGAGTTCATATATGAAGTTTCATCCAATTTGGTCCAAGGGTTGTGGAGAAATCGCTTCGGACGGACGGACGGACAGACGAAGTGGCGACTATATGCTAGCCCTTCGGGGAGCATAATAAATATGGTGTATGGTAACCAGCATTTTCTCCTTTTTCCACAACATTTTCTACCCTGCTAGAAACAAATTTCAAGTTTTGAGTTATGTTTATTTGTCGTCAATAAGTGCTTTCATTTTGGAGCAGTCTAAAATTTTGTTGTTTGGTAAAGGGTTAAGCATTTCCCATATGACAAACTTTTGGACTAGACCAAACTGAAAGTATTTGCAGACGACAATTCACCTCTTGCTGAAAAGATGATTTCTGTCTATGATAAGGTAGTTAACATTGTGAAAAAAGGAGAAAATGCTGGTTACCAGCATTTTCTCCTTTTCCCACAATGTTTTCAAAAGGCTGCTATTCCAGATCCGTAAAAACCAGGGATTGTTTGGGAAAGGGTTAAAACTTGTTCCCCCAAAAAATATCCCCTGTCAATGCCTGGATCAGGAAAAAGATATCAGAAGGTAATATCTTATGTACCAATCGACAAATCATAATGAAAATTGCAGGAAAACAAGTTACCATGTTAGGATGGCTGCCAAGCTCAAAGCTCAATTTTAATTTTGACATTTATTCTACATCAATTGAGAAACAAGTTCTTGCAAACTATACTAACCTCTCCATTCCACTTCATAACCCATTAACACACAATCCCTACTTTTGACGCCCCTTAGAAAGAAGCCTTTAGAAAATAATGTGGGAAAAGGAGAAAATGCTGGTAACCAGCATTTTCTCCTTTTCCCACAATGTTTTCTACCCTTCACAAAACAAATTTCAAATTTTCAGTCACTTTTTATTTTGTCGTCTGCAAATGCTTTCGATTTGGACAAGCCTAAAATATTGTTGTTTGGAAATGAGATAGAGAATGCATTAGTAGTCATGCTGATTGTGTGGACCAATGAGCATTCCCAAACTTGACATCTGCATCCAGGTATCAAACTCTGGACCTTATGGTTAGGACGCCGACACATAACCTCACAAGCATCGACACCAAAGCTCAATCTGATTCACATCCTTTGGTAAACATGCAGTTATCAAAAATGATTCAAAGTTTTGTCTAATCTTTACATGAGAATACAGTTCAAAATGTTATATAGATGCAATACTTCCAGAGTCCCTAGCAAGTGTTTTACACTTCACAGATTTTCTGAAAAGTAACTACTTATTAGGCAATGAACCTAGATATGTTGTCCACTTTGTTTATGCTACTGTATCATCCGGTACGCTCCCCCATCCCCCTCGTTGTAAAGGGAGGCAACATAATGCAAAATTTATCCACTAATACTGAATATATTTAACTCCCTTACTAGCAGACAAGTTGATCATTTACCATACAATTCTTGCGTTCATGGCACTGGGAAAGGAGGCCAGAGAGTCAAGACTTTTAACACCTGGAGAAAAGCTCCTGAAAACATTGTGGGAAAAGGAGAAAATGCTGGTAACCAGCATTTTCTCCTTTTCCTGCAATGATTTCTATCCTTCCCAAAACAATTTTTGATTTTCCAATCACATTAACTTCACTGCCTGCAAATGCTTTCAATTTGTACAAATCTAAAAATATGTCATTTGCTAAAGAGTAAATATCTTTTTTTAATTCAGAAATAGATCTTTCCATTTATTCAGAGAGTAGTTAGTCATAATGTATTGAATCCATGGATAGTTCATATTCCTGGAAAATTATTTCAATACAAACCTTTGTTAGAAGTAAAAGGGAATGGCTTTCGATGGCAACATTTATTGTATTACTGGTATCTATATAAATTTCATCTAGCTCCTGCAACAGAAAATACATATTAGCTCCTTTTGCTGCACTGTTATTTCTCTCTCAGCATCTTAACTCTTTCCCAAACAAACCCTGGTTTTAAGTGTCTGCAGCACAAGTCTTTAGAAAACAATGTGGGAAAAGGAGAAATTGCTCGTAACGAGCTATTTCTCCTTTTCCCACAGTGTTTTCTAGCCTATTGGAAAACTTTCTGCTATTCTCATCAAATTCAAAATTGTCGTCTGCAAACACTTTGAGTTTGGGACAGTCTAAAATTTGTCATTTGGGAAAGGGTTAATCCTTAACTCTTTACCACACAATCCCAACTTTTAATGACCCTGAGAGAGAAGCCTTTTGAAAACACTGTGGGAAAAGGAGAAAATGCTGGTAACCAGCATTTTCTCCTTTTCCCACAGTGTTTTCTGCCCTTCCTAAACCAGATTTTAATTTTACAGTCACTTTTATTTTGTCGTCTGCAAATGCTTTGAATTAACTAAACATAATTCAAAAATTGAAATTTGTTTCCAGCTGGTTGACCACCATTTTCTCCATTTTCCACCATGTTTTCTAGTCTTCTAAAGTCAAGTTTCAATTTTTGAGTCATGTTTATTTTGCTGTCTGCAAATTTTTCCAATTTGGCCAAGTCCAAAATTTTGGCAAGATCTGGGGAAAAAATAGGTCAAATTCATTAGACAACAAGCAACAGTTAACTCTGTAATAAACAATTTCATTCTAATGACCCTTGGCATTTTCTCCTTTTCCAACAATGTTTTCTTCCTGATCAAAAACAAAATCCTTCATGTTAGCAACACTAAGAATGTTGTCGGCAAATGCTTGCAATTTTGACACATTTAAAATTCTGTGGTTTGGATAAATGATCAATTCTTTTACCACCAAAGTCACAAGTTTTACTGAACCTGAGAAAGAGGCCTATTGAAAACATTGTGGGAAAACAAGAAGTGAAAACATTGTGGAAAAACAAGAAAATAACACTAACCAGCATTTTATTCTTTTCCCACAAATATTTTTCACCGGTACAAATTTAAAGTTTCGGTGACATTTGATATGTCATCTGTAATTGCTTTAACCCTTTCCCAAACGACAAAATTTTTGACTAGACCAAATTGAAAGCATTTGCAGACGACAATTCAACTCTTACTGAAAAGATTATTTCTGTCTATGATAGGGTAGAAAACATTGTGGGAAAAGGAAAAAATGCTGATTACCAGCATTTTCTCCTTTTCCCACAATGTTTTCAAAAGGTTACTATTCCAGACCTATAAAAACCAGGGGTTGTTTGGGAAAAGGTTAAGTTTGAACCAGTCAGAAACTTTGTCATGTAGTAAATAGTTAAATCTCAACCAAACAACAATATTGTAGACTTGTATATAGAGTAGAAAACATTGTGGGAAAAGGAGAAAATGCTGGTGACCAGCATTTTCTCCTTTTCTCACAATGTTTTAAAAAGGCTTCTTCTTCAGGGTAGTAAAAAGCTGGCATTGCATGGTAAAGGATACAAGAGGATCTTATGTGAAGGTTTTGAAAGTTTATCTAATTAACCTTTACAAATTCCACTTTTACCACTCCATTTCACACTCAAGCCTAGTTTCTAACTAATTGGCTTGTCTTACTCTGTTAGACTGTTGCATGTTGTTGAGACATTAAACAGTAAATACGAGTGGACGTACATCCCTCTTACAACACTTTTCACTTCATCATTTCCGGTTTTTTTTTCGGTAGAAACTTTCTCTTTTCCTGCTATCCATCTTTGTCTACAATAATGATTTTGTTAAAGATGCACCCTCACAACCAGAGAGTAAACAAATACTGTTACAACTTTATAATGTGTAGAATCTAGATAGCTGTGTAAACATGGACAAAAATTAATGTAAAGTGTATGCGATAACGAGACGCCAGGGATTTGTCTTCCATTTATAACAAAATGATTTTGTTAAAGATGCACCCTCACAGCCAGAGAGTAAACAAACACTGTTACAACTTTATAATGTGTAGAATCTAGATAGCTGTGTAAACATGGATAAAAACTGATACAAAGTGTATGCCATAAAGAGACGCCAGGGATTTGTCTTCGATTTATAGCGAAAGCTGTGGTTATGTCTATGGCTAGTTGCAATAAAATGAAATTCATTTTCTCTCCATCCTAAGCGGTTATGTGTGCAATCTTGCAAAAGTCAGGGACAACATTTGGTACAAGAATGAGTATAATTTCATACAATAAAGATAAAATTGGTTACAAAACTGGATGAAAATGAGTAAAGATGCATCCTTAACTGTTTCTAGCATATGCTTGATAGCTTTAAACTTAACTCATTACCAAACTACAATAATTTAGGCTTGTCCAAATCGAAAGCATTTGCAGACGACAAAATAAAAGTGACTAAAAATTTGTTTTGTGAAGGGTAGAAAACATTGTGGGAAAAGGAGAAAATGCTGGTTACCAGCATTTTCTCCTTTTTCCACAATGTTTTCGTAAGGCTTCTTTCACAGGTTCCTTAAAAGTTAGGATTGTGAGGTAATGGGTTAAATGGTTTTGATTTTGATTTTTTTCACCTTTCTGTATAGAGTTAACCCTTTCCCAAACGACAAAATTTTAGACTGGTCCAAATAGAAAGCACTCGCCGACAACAAAATAAACATAATTCAAAAATTGAAATTTGTTTCCAGCAGGGTAGAAAACATCATGGGAAAAGGAGAAAATGCTGGTTACCAGCATTTCCTCCTTTTCCTACAATGTTTTCTAAAGCCTCTTCCTCCAGGGTCATAAAAACCAGGGATTGTTTGGGAAAGGGTTAACCAATACTTCCATTAGCATATAGAAACATGGCACTGGCCACATATTCTCTTCAGTCTGATCTCTGACTACGCTGTAAGCATATTTATCTTGATATTGAATTTCTGTATCAAAACT
Organism: Tridacna crocea; assembly: GCA_943736015.1. Lineage (NCBI taxonomy): Eukaryota > Metazoa > Mollusca > Bivalvia > Cardiida > Cardiidae > Tridacna > Tridacna crocea. The sequence continues at coordinate 43,915,251 of OX031067.1, forward strand.
ATCACCACTCTTTACCAAATTTAAGACTTGTTCTTATTGAAAGAAAAAGGCAGACACATAGGAATCGATCATAACTATAGTTTGCAACTTCTGTCTTTCAAATGATCTTCACATTGTAGAAACAGAATTTCATTTATTGATTGAATGCGAGGCTTATAATGACTTAAGAAGAAACATCATTGGGAACTTAATTTCAAAACATAGAACCATGCAGGATTTGATAATTTTTATGTCTCAGTAATGAACCTCATATAATTTTATAAACTGTCAAAATTCTCGTATTTGGCATACCAAAAACGAAAAACTTACGTTAATATTCAAAATACTTAGGCTCGTGCGCAATAGCTTCCCTAAGTTTTAGTCTTAAATATTTATTTCGTAAATAGAGCAGCACTCCAAGATGTTTTGATTTCTGAAGGGTTTGTATAATGGGCCAGAGGCTTAACATGTACTGAATAAATAATTGAATTGAATTGAAATGAAACTTTCTAAAGACAAAAAATCAAATTTGGTTCCAATGATAAGACTTATTTTTAACCCATTACCACGCAATCCCTACTCTTGATGACCCTTGAGAAAGAAATCTTTAGAAAACATTGTGGGAAAAGGAGAAAATGCTGGTAACCAGCATTTTCTCCTTTTCCCACAATGATTTCTGCCCTTCACAAAACAAATTTCAAATTTTCAGTCACTTTTACTTTGTCATCTGCAAATGCTCTCATTTTGGACAAGCCTAAAATATTGTCATTTGGTAATGAGTTAACCCCTTCCCAAATAAGCCCTGCTTTTTATGAATCTGCAGTAAAAGTCTTTTGAAAACAATGTGGGAAAAGGAGAAATTGCTCATGATGAGCAATTTCTCCTTTTCCCACAGTGTTTTCTGGCCTTTTTGAGAACTTTCTGCCAATTTCTCCAAATTTAAAATTGTCATCTGCAAAGTCTTTTGGTTTGGAAGAGTCCAAAACTTGTTGTTTGGGAAAGGGTTAAAGGCTTGGCAAAAGAAAATTGTGGGAGAAGGAGGAAATACTGCTTATCAGCATTTTCTTCTTTGCCCACAATATTTTCAAAGACCTTTTCCATCAGGGTCTTTAAAACTCAGGATTGTCAAAATGTGTGGGACAGAGTAAAAGCTAGGTTTTATGAAAGTTTCTGATAATAATTAGTCCCCGAGACCACAATGTTCTTACCTCTAATATCTGGGGAATGGCTATTTGAAATTCCTCGATGATCCTATTGGAAGCCCGAATTTGCAGAATGTAATCGTTATGTGCGTTGTGGAACTCATGTCTCAGCCCTTCTCGATTGTCTAAACTACCGCAGTTTTTAAAAGCCCCATAACTTTCCATATATAACTGTTCTGTCTGTAAAAGGAAACAATCTAGACGGAATTAGAGATAATTTTGATGACACCTAAATGTTGGTAACACAATATCTAGCATTGACAGCAATATTTTACGAAGTGCCGGGATGTTCCACTAGGGTCTAAGATTTGACTTCAGGTCTGTCATCAACTTTTTACCAAATGACAAAGTTTTAGACTGGTCCAAATGGAGAGCATTTGCAGACAACAAAAATAATCGGACTCAAAAATTACAATTTGTACTGGAAACAATGGAAAACAGTGTGGGAAAAAAGATGAAATGCTGGTTACCAGCATTTTCTCTTCCCCATGTTTTTTAAAAGGGCTTCTTTCAGAGAATCACGAAAACCTATAGGATTATAGGGTTAAGGGTCAATCCAAAATGAGTGCAGTTCACCTTAACTCTTTACCAAACGACAAAATTTTAGACTGGTTCAATTTGAAAGCACTTACAGACAACAAAATATATGCTAATCAAAAATTGAAATTTGCTTCCAGAAGGGTAGAAAACATTGTTGGAAAAGGAGAACATGCTGGTTACCAGCATTTTCTCCTTTTTCACAATGTTTTCAAAAGGCTTCTATCTCAGGGTCGTAAAAACCGGGGATTGTTTGGGAAAGGGTTAAACCTTTTAAATATACCAAATTGTACTTTCAAGACGACTGTAAAATCCTAATGATGCTCTTTCAAATGTGTATTTCGGAGAGAAATATCTCGTTATCAGCCATTGCAAATCAAAGATCAGACTGCATGCTTTTAAAAGGCTTCATAACTCTTTACCACACAATCCCGACTTTTAATTACCCTGAGAAAGAAGCCCTTTGAAAACATTGTGGGAAAAGGAGAAAATGCTGGTTTCCAGCATTTTCTCCTTTTCCCACGATGTTTTTCACCTTTTCCAAAAGAAATTTCAATTTTTGAGCCACACTTATTTTGTTGTCTGCAAATGCTTTCAATTTGGGCAAGTCTACAAATTTGTCATTTGGTAAAGAGATAACAGGAGTGCTAAATGTGGTGATTGTGTGGTAATGATTTAATAGTTATACCACTTTAAGGATTCAATCTTGACCAGACGACCTAATTTTGAACTTTGACCAAAATAGGAGTACTACAGATGACAAACCAAATGGAGCCATCGAAGGATGGTGATTCTGTCTTTGAAAGGGTTGAAAACATTGTGGGAAAAGAAGAAAATGCTGGTTACTAGCATTTTCTCCTTTTCCTACAATGTTTTAAAAAACCTTCTCATTTGGATTTGGGATTATTAAAAGTTGTGTGTGGTAAAGAAGGAAATGGAGTCAGAAAGCTTTATATGGGAGAAAACAACACTGTTAGTGCTTTGATCCTGAAAAAACAGCAGACATAAAGGTGTTTAGCTCTAATGGAAGTTCTTTCCCCTATCTCAATTGTTATAGATTGCTGTAGAAAATTCTATGGCTTTTTTTATGATTTTGTTTGAAGTGCTATTTATAAAAACAAATTCAAGAGCTTTTCCAAGCACGAGGACCATGATGGTCCTATATCGCTCACCTAAGTACTAAGCAGTAAAGGTCTACAGTGAAAATTCTTCTTTTCCGAAAAGATCATTGTATAGTATTTGGTAGAGGTCCACTAGAAGATGCTACATAATGAAATATCAAAGCTCTATGATTTCCAGTTTCAGAGAAAAATATTTTTTAAGTTTTCCTTCTTTGTTCCTATGTTTCAAACTTGTAACCCCCCGGGCGGGGCCAGTTTTGACCCCAGGGGCATCATATGAACAATCTTGGTAGAGGTCCACTAGGACATGCTGCATACTAAATATCAAAACTCTGCGCCTTCTAGTTTCAGAGAAGAAGATTATTAAAGTTTTCCTTCTTTGCTCCTATGTCTCAAACTTGTGACCCCTGGGGCGGGGCCAGTTTTGACCCCAGGGGCATCATATGAACAATCATGGTAGCGGTCCAATAGGAGATGCTACACGCCAAATATCAAAGCTCTGCCCCTTCTAGTTTCATACTAGAAGGCCCTGAAGGGCCTGAATACGCTCTACTGGTAGAGAGAGTTTGCTTTTAAATAAAGCATACATAGAAATTCATTACGCAAAAAGGCAAAAAAACTGAAATTTTCAACTCAAAATGGCTACTTTTCCATTACTGTTTGTTGAATTTTTTCAAACTCAACAGGGTTAAAAAGCAATTGATGGGATAAACAAGCTGAAAAATTCATAAAAATCTGATCACAAATAAATACTTTATCTTGTAAACAGACAATGAAATTGTTCAATTTGAAATGGCTACTTTTCCCATACTGTTTGTCGGATTTTTTTCAAAATCAATAGAATTCAAGCTATTGATGAGATAAACAAACTGTGTAAGTTTCACGGAAATCTGACCAAAAATAAGGACTTTATTGCATAAACAAGAAATGAAAGTTTTCAACTTCAAATGGCTACTTTTCCCATACTGTTTGCTGGAATTCTTTCAAAATCAATAGGGTTGAAGCTATTGATAAGATAAACAAACTCTGCAAGTTTCAAGGAAATCTGACCAAAAACGAAGACTTAATCACGTAAACAAGAAATGGAAATTTTAAACTTGAAATGGCTACTTTTCCCATACCGTTTGTTGGATTTTTTTCAAAATCAATAGGGTAAAAGCTATTGATGAGATAAACAAACTGTGTAAGTTACACAGAAATCTGACCAAAAATGAAGACTTTATTGCGTAAACAAGAAATGAAAGTTTTCAACTTGAAATGGCTACTTTTCCCATATTGTTTGTAGGAATTTTTTCAAAATCAATAGGGTTGAAGCTATTGATAAGATAAACAAACTCTGCAAGTTTCATGGAATTCTGACCAAAACTACAGACTTTATCGCGTAAACAAGAAATGGAAATTCCGAACTTGAAATGGCTACTTTTCCCATACTGTTTGTCCGATTTTTTTCAAAATCAATAGGGTTAAAGCTATTGATGAGATAAACAAACTGTGCAAGTTTCACGAAAATCTGACCTGAAATGAAGACTTTATCGCGTAAACAAGAAAAAGACTAACGGACGGACAGACGGACGGACGACGGAAACCACGCCATGACATAAGCTCTGCTGGCTTTCAGCCAGTAGGGCTAATAAGAAGAATTTTAAAGTTTTCCTTCTTTGTTCCTATGTTTCAAACATGTAACCCCCAGGGCGGGGCCAGTTTTGACCCCAGGTGCATCGTATGAATAATCTTGGTAGAGGTCCACTAGGAGATACTGCATACCAAATATCAAAGCTCTGCCCCTTCTAGTTTCAGAGAAAAAGATTTTTAAAGTTTTCCTTCTTTGTTCCTATGTTTCAAAATCGTGACCCCCGGGGCGGGGCCAGTTTTGACCCCAGGGGCATCATATGAACAATCTTGGTAGAGGTCCAATAGGAGATGCTACATACCAAATATCAAAGCTCTACACCTTCTAGTTTCAGAGAAGAAGATTTTCAAAGATTTTGCTATTTTTTTTTTTCCTTTTGGTTGCCATGGCAACCAGAGTTGTGGCTGGAATTCAATCTCTTAACAACTTTAGAGCTTCACCAAGGAACATGCCTGCCAAGTTTCATCAAGATTGGCCCAGTGGTTTGGGAGGAGATGTTTAAAGAAATTGTGGATGATGCATAACACACGACGCACGACAGACATTGGGCGATCATAAAAGCTCACAATGAGCAAATAGCCTGATCTTGAATCTACATTGTTTGAAATCTCCTGAGGCATTTTGATAAAATCTCTGCTTTGTGACTTTTCTGACAATAAATAAGAGCAAGTGCATGTTACCTATAACCATAAGCTTGACCTTGGTATAGGAAACCATCAGTCTGCATGTCACCTCATCAAGAATCAAGATGGACACACACTTGAAATATTTTTTTACGTTTTCCAAAACAATCCTGACTTTTAAACATGAGGGCTATGATGGTCCTAAATTCGCTCACCTGAGCCTTTTTATCAAACATGACCCATTTCCAATCTCTTCAGAGATAATAAGAAAAACGCTCTGACAAACACTCATTAGTATTGGGCTTACAAATATGGCCTCTAGAGTGCACACAAGCTTTTTCTAGAATTCGTCTCAGGGGCCAGGGGCCTGCTAAAAATGCAGAAATTATCCAGACATACATTCCGACAAACTTTCATGAGTATTATGAGGGAAAACGTGTCCTGTAGGGCATGTAAAAGGTTTTTCCGATATTTGACCTAGTGACCTAGTTTTTTTTATCCAACATGACCCATACTCATACTAGTCTAAGATATTATCAAGACAAACATTCAAAGCAAATTTCAAAATTATTGGACTGAAAATATGGCCTCTAGAGCGTACACATGGTTTTTCAAAGATGAAATTTTGTGACCTTGTTTTTATTCTATGTGACCCATTTTCAAACTCATGCAAATTATCATCAAGACAAACAGTCTAAAAAAGTTTGAAGAAAATTGGACAGTAATTATAGTACAAAAGGTTTTTCTGAGATTTAACCACAAGACCTAGTTTTTTATCCAACATGACCCATTTTCATTCTGGTCTAAGAAATTATAAAAACAAACATTCTGACTAAATTTCAAGAGTAATGGACAGAAACAAGAGGGCCAAGATGGCCCTGGATCGCTCACCTGAATTTTTGAGATGACCATAGCCTATTTTTTTCTTGAGGTATTGAAACATTGGAAAAAAATTTATAATTTTGCCAAGCAATTTTCAAAAGGTCACCTGTAAAAGTCATTTCGAAATCTGACCATCAGTTTCAAAAAGAAGAATGTTTAAGAATTCTTCATTTCTGTTTACGAGCAAGTAGCCCCCATCCATAAGAGCCATGTTTCTTGATGGATCAAACTTTACGAACAAGTTTTGAAAAGGGTCACCCAAGGAATATTTCGGAAAATTTCTTTTAAAATCTGACCAGGGGTTTCAGAGAAAGAGAACTTTCAAGAGTTTCATCATGTCCGTATAGTGCAAGTAACCCCCATTCACAAGAGCCATGTTTCATGACAGATCAAAATTATATGTACAGTTTTTGAAAAGGGTACCCAAGGAACATCTCTGTCAAATTATTTTAAAATCTGACTAGGGGTTTCAGAGAAGAAGAATTTTCAAGAATTTCTTCATTTCCATATAGTGCAAGAAGCCCCCATTCACCAGAGCCATGTTTCTTGACGGATCAAAATTTCATGAACAATTTTTGAAAAGGGTCACCCAAGGATTATTTCTGTGAAATCATTTCAAAATCTGTCCAGCCGTTTCAGAGAAGAAGAATTTTCAAGAATTTCTTCATTTCCATATAGTGCAAGAAGCCCCCATTCATCAGAGCCATGTTTCTTGACCAATCAAAATTTCACGAACACTTTTTGAAAAGGGTCACCCAAAGAACATCTCTGAAATTATTTCAAAATCCGACCAGCGGTTTCAGAGGAGAAGAATTTTAAAGAATTCCTTCATTTCTGTATAATGCAAGTAGCCCCCATTCACCAGAGCCACATTTTTGGACGGATCAAAATTTCACGAACAGTTTTTGAAAAGGGTCACCCAAGGAACAACTCTGTGAAATTATTTTAAAATCCGACCAGCGGTTTCAGAGGAGAAGATTTTTAAAGAATTTGCTAAAAAATTCCATTTGGTTGCCATGGCAACCAGAGCTTTTGATGGAATCAAATTCTGTGAACAATTTTTAAAGAGGACCTCCCAAGGAACATTCCTGCCAAGTTTGGTCCAAATTGGCTTAGCGGTTTAGGAGTAGTTGATGTTTAAACAATTGTTGACGACGCACGACGGACAACGAACGACTGACGACGCACGACGGACACCAGGTGATCCTAAAAGCTCCCCTTGAGCACGTTGTGCTCAGGTGAGCTAAAAATGTGGTTTGACCTAGTGACCAAGTTTTTAACCCACACTGCCCACTTTCGAACTTGTCTGCAATATTATCAGAACAAACATTCTGACCAAATTTCAAGAGTATTGGTCAGAAAATGTAGCTTCTGGAGCACACACAATTTTTTTTTCAGATTTGACCTAATGACCTAGTTTTTTATCCAACATGACTGTTTTCAAATAACTCAGAGATTTTATTAAGACAAACATTCTGACCGACTTTCAAGAGTTTTGGATTGAAAGTGTGGCCTCTGGAGCTTAAACAAGGTTTTTCTATTATTTGACCTGGTGACCTAGTTTTTGACTCAACATAGCCCATTTTCAAACTAATCCAAGATATCATCAAGGCAAACATTCTGACCAAGTTTTATGAGTATCAGACTGAAAATGTTGCCTCTATAGTGGGCACAATGTTTTTCTAAGATTTGACCAAGTGACCTAGTTTTCCACCAACATGACCCATTTTCAATCTCATCTGAGATATCATCAAGACAAACATTCTGGCCAAGTTTCATGAGTACTGGATTGAAAATGTAGCCTCTAGAGAGTGTACAAAGTAAAAATTGACGACAAACGACGGACAATGAACGATATACGATGGACACTGGACACAGCACAATCACAAAAGCTCACCATGAACACTACATGCTCAGGTGAGCTAAAAGCCTGGGGAAAAACACATTTTGAAAACAATCATTTAAGTTCTGGTTAATTAGCATTTTCTCCTTTTCCCACAACATTTTCTACCCTATCACAAACAAATTTCCTCGTAAGTCATATTCTGTAATTACTTTTCATTTCGACAAGTTCACATATTTCTGGTGTGTTTTTCTTCAACTCTTTACCGCACAACAAGATTTTGGATTTGACCAAACTGAAAGTATTGGCAGACTATAGAATAAAATGTAGCTCAAATTATGATTTTTGTCTTTCATAGTGTAAAAAATTGTGAGAAAGGAGAAAATGCTGGTTACCAGCATTTTCTCCTTTTCCAACAATGTTTTCAAAGGCTATCTCCTTCAGTGTTGTGTAAAGTTGGGGATGTGTTGTGAAGGTTTGACTCTTTACCACACAATCTCAACTGTTAAAGACCTGAGAGAAAAGGCTTTTGAAAAGGATTGTGGAGCACATTGTGAGGAAGTGGAGAAAATACTTGTAAGCAATATTGTCTCCTTTTTCCAATAGTATGTTTTAGCCAAGAAGGGACAAACTATGTCATTTCAATCATTTTTACCTTGTTGTCTACAAATGCTTTGAATATGGACCAGTCTAAAATTTAGCAGTGTGTTAAAGAGTTAACCAGTTGAATAAGACAAGTTGCCACAGAAATATGGAACCAATAGGAACACATAACAGATTGACAGACAGAAAGACACCTCCAATGAAAACAGTGTCTGCCATTTCAATTAGGAGAAGACATAATTACCTCAAAAAACTTGCTCTCTGATTGCTGAAGAGCATCTTCAAAATTATCTCTAAAAGCCTGTAACTTCTCTGCCTGGCTCCTTTTATGCTCTGCCACTTCCTGAAGGGGCTCACAAACGTTCTTCATCAAGAGTCCTGCAGCATCAACATGTGCCTGAAACATGAAAATATAAACATTGGTTGCAGGTGAAAAGCATTAGGTTTAGACACACTGTCACTTATTTTGAGGGTCATTTGAATTAAAATTGCGTCTTTGACGCAGGATTTGTGCGTCATGGAAAATCCTGTTAGAAGCCTTTTTTTTAAGGGTTGTTAAAACTCAGGAATGTGTGGTAGAAACTTAACTCTTTACCGAACGACAAAATTTAGACTCATCCACATTAAAAGCATTTGCAGATGAAAAAAATTAATGTGATTGAAGTATTGAAATCTGTCTTGAGAAAGGTGGAAAACATTGTGGTAACTAGCATTTTCTCCTTTTCCCAGGATGTTTTCAAAAGGCTTCCCTTTTGGGGCCATGAAAACCTGGGATTGTTTGGTAAAGGGTTAATGAATGTGAATGAGATAGGCTTGACAAAGTGTTTCAGATACATCAATTTCAGATACTTGTGATGGTATATCATCTACGCAAGCCAAGGCTGACGATTCACTATGCAACTCTACCCTTGGCGAATCAAGCTTGATTTTTACATTCCCCGCTATGCTTTTTCATTGGATGCAGCCAGCTCTAACTGCAATGAATGAAATCGCTTGTAGCATTTCATCTTTGATAAAAATAGAATAAGGTTGCTACCTTTCAAATAGAAGGTAAACATGGAAACCCATGTGGATGTATGCTTATCACTTCATGTGTATTCGTAAATGGTTTGTAAAACAATATTTGATTGGCTTTTAGAAATATGATGTAAAGGGAGGTAATTACCAGCATCCAATAGAGGGAGCATAAGAGGAATCTCGAAATCAGGCTCAATCAGCCAAGGTAAGATCCAAGTAGTGATCGTAACCTTGGCTCGCAAAGATGATGGTATATTAGCTGAAGCTGAAGTATTTTTAATGAAATGCCAGATACTTCAGTCTCTTTCTCTTAAAAAACATGGTGGTAAAAAAATCTTTTAGTTTAAACATATTTATTTTACATCGACTGAGAAACAAATTCTTACAACTTAAACTAATCTCTATCGAATCTGCTTCCTGGGAACTACACCAGCACTCTTGCCAAATGTGTGGGCAAATGAAAAATCTCAAAGTTGGCACCCGCTACCTCACGACCACGGACACCACAAAAGTCTTTTAGTCATTAGAGCTACATTTAAATAGTTGCTTGCAAATGCTATCAGTTTAGACGAGGATCTATTTTGTTTGTAAGGTTAAGAATTAAGTGTCCCAACTATACAACTCCGCAGTAACAGGCTGGGTTGTCTCTTTCCCAAATTTCTGCCACATAATTGGTATTTTTTATTTCACAGCTCTGCCATACTTTATTGACAGATTGATGAAACCTTGCTGCAGGATTTATTTCTTTCTCATCTTTGAAAAATAAAAATTATTTTTGCTTTTAAAGTGAGACAGCGCTGGTAGGTACATGGGATACCATATTAGAACAGACATAATATTGAAAGATGCTTTTACACATCAAGCAAACAAAACATACAGTGAACCAACTGCACTAGATTTATTACATAAGCCACTGATCAGTTGCTAATGGAAATGCATACACCATCAATGGATATAAAATACTCTCTGCACTATGATTTTATTTCCAAATATGGAAACCATTTATTCATTACTTCCTGAAAGAATTTTGCATTAGACAAATCCAGAAGAATCTTTTTAAATAATGAATGATCAATAAGAATTACAATTCATACTAAAATACATCGGGGAACAATGCTGCTAAAAGAAGAAATTGCTTGTGAAATACTATCCATCCTTTTCCTACAATGGTTTCAAATGTCTGATGCAAGTTCAAAATAGTTCTTTGCAGGTGGTGGTAATGTGTTAATTCTTCACTAAACAATCATGTGTTTTAAACAACAATGAGAAAGAAAGCTTTACAAAACATTGTGAGAAAAGGAGATAAAGCTGGAAACAAGCATTTTGTCCTTTACACACAATGTTTTCTACCTTTTAAAGACATATCCAATCATACAAGCTATATTTAACTTGTCATCTGCAAATGCTTACATGTTTAACTCTTTATCAAATGGCAGAATTTTAGACTTGTCCAAATTGGAAGCAGATGACATTATAGATGTGACTTATAAATAGAAGTTTGTTTTTGGGAGGGTAGAAAACATTGTGGGAAAAGGAGAAAATGCTGGTTACCAGCATTTTCTCCTTTTCCCACAAGGTTTTCAAAAGCCTCTACCCTCAGGGTCAGGATTGTGTGGTAAAGTGTTAACTAGTCTTTAATTCAGTCGGTTAGTTGAGAGTTAAATGAGTAATCGAACTGTGGGGGAGGGCATTTTATTTTCAGACAGCCATAAATAGAGCAGGTTTTTTTTAAAATCCATTATACCCAGAAGTTATTAAGATGCTGTCTGTACAGTATTGGTTAACACGTTTACCACACAATCCTTAGTTTTTACTATGTCAAAAAATAAAGTTTTAGAAAACATTGTGGGAAAAGGAGAAAATGCTGGTAACCAGCATTTTCTCCTTTTTCAACAATGTTTTTACCTTTCACAAGGCAAATCTGTCAATGTGTTAAAGTTGTCGCCTGCAAGTTCTATGGATTTGCATTTGTCAAAAATTCTGTCATTTGGCATAGAGTTAACAAGATTTAGTTCTTTATCAAACAACAAAAATTTTGAAATGGACCAAACTGAAAGCATTTTGCAAATCACAAAATAAATGTTGCTCAAAATACTTTTTCTGTCGTTGATACCGTTGAAAAAAAATGTGAGAAAAGGAGAAGATGCTGGTTACCACCATTTTCTGCTTTCCAGCTATTTTTTCAAGGACCTTCTTTTTCAGGGTTGTTGAAAACTAGGGACTGTGTGGTAAAGGGTCCAGGTATGGATAGCTGCCAGAAGTAAACGGTGTTAAGATGCTTTCCCACCTGATAATGGTCGAAACGATGGTCAGCGGTTGGAGAGGAATGAATCCTGTCGCAGTGACTATTAACCCTTTTCAAACGATAAATTTTGGATCCTTCCAAACCGAAAGAGTTTGCAGATGACAATTTTAGATTTTGAAAAAATGGCAGACAGTTCTCAAAAAGGGAAGAAAACACTTTGGGAAAAGGAGAAATTGCTCGTTATGAGCAATTTCTCCTTTTCCCACAGTGTTTTCAAAAGACTTTTACTGCAGTCACGTAAAAACCAGGGCTTGTCTGGGAAAGGGTTAACAATCCTTGGAAAGAAATTAGCCAACCCAGGGGTCATAGTCCGGGATCGAACCTTGGATCTTGTGTTCTCAAGTCCTGCATACAACAGACTGAGCTAACAGGGCTCATGAAAGAGAACACAATTCCAACCCCATGATAATATGACAGAGAACAAAATTCAAACCCTATGATAATATGACAGAGAACAAAATTGCAGCTTTATGATAATCTGACGGAGAACGAAAATCCAGCTCTATGACAGCATGACAGAGAACGAAATTCCAGCTCTATGGTAATATGACAATATGACAGAACTAAATTCCAGTTCTATGAGAATACGATAGAGAATGAAATTCCAGCTCTATGACAATATGACTGTGAACAAAATTCCAGCTCTATGATAATCAGACAGAGAACAAAATTCCAACTCTATGATAATGAGACAGAGAACACAATTCCAGCTCTATGATAATATGACGGAGAAAAAAAATGACAGAGAACAAAATTCCAGCTCTATGATAATCTTACAGAGAACAAAATTCCAGCTCTATGATAATCTTACAGAGAACAAAATTCCAGCTCTATGATAAATTATGAAAGAGAACAAAATCTAAGTCCTATGGTTATATGAAAGAGGAACAAATTCCAGCTCCATGTTTTTCATGAAGGAGTGCAATATTTGTACTTCATACCGAAAGGAGCCTGAAAAATTCAATCTAGCATTTATTTTTTTTTTTAATGATTGATCTCAGAACACCTTTCACTACTGTTGCTTTAACCCATTACCACACAATCCCTACTTTTGACGACCCTGAGGAAGAAGCTTTTAGAAAACATTGTGGGAAAAGGAGAAAATGCTGGTAACCAGCATTTTCTCCTTTTCCCACAATGTTTTCTACCCTTCAGAAAACAAATTTCAAATTTTCATTCACTTTTATTTTGTCATCTGCAAATGCTTTGGATTTGGACAAGCCTAAAATATTGTCGTTTGGTAATGAGTTAACCCTTTACCCCATAAGGCATTTCTATGGTATCTCTAATTGACCTTAAATAACAGCAAGGATGAAGCCGTTTCTTATATGTATATGACACCTTTTGATAGCATAGAAAACATTGTGACCAAAGGTGAAATTACTCTGGCAACAAGGCTCCTACAAGCTATGCATAGAAATGAGTATCTATGGTGTAAAGGGTTAAATTGTAGCTAGTGAAGTTCAAGAAAATACTGCACATGTAGTCGGATTCTTGATCTACACTGTTTCTTGATCGAAACAGTGATGCTGTTATACTAAAATATTTGTGATAGGGGCAACCTTAAAATTACATCATTTAGGGTTTTTGTTCTAGACAAAATGAACATTGAGTTCATTTTGGCAAGTTTTTCAGTGTTAAAATGGAGAAACTTTTGAGTCAAGGAAAATGTAAAGGTAGCTTCAAGTACTGTTTCCTTCTTCTAGATTGTTTGTTTGTATGGTGTATAATAGTCTTCAACATCATTTTAGTTGTTTGACCAAACTGTATGGCTCAGTTGGTACAGTATAGGACTTGTGAAGGTAATGTTTCGGGTCACTTAAGGATGTGGGGTTGATCCCCACAGCTGGCCATCTAAATCTACTAGTAGTCTTTCTAATGAGACGTAAAACTGAGGTCCTGTGTGTCGGTGCCATATAGCAAACACATTAATTAGCCCATTTCCACACAATCCCTAATTTTGACGCCCCGGAGAAAGAAGCCTTTAGAAAACATTGTGGGAAAAGGAGAAAATGCTGGTAACCAGCATTTTCTCCTTTTCCCACAATGTTTTCTACCCTTCACAAAACAAATTTCAAATTTTCAGTCATTTTTATTTTGTCATCTGCAAATGCCTTCAATTTGGACAAACCTAAAATATTGTCGTTTGGTAATGAGTAAAAGAACCAGGCATGACGGATGGGTTTTGATCTGTATCTGCACTATCCGCCGTAACAATACTAGCAGCTTCAGGGATCATAGCCCATATAGACAACCAGTGGCTATGATAAATAAACATAAATTCAGTCATTCATTTCAGTTATATTGTGGCAACTAATGCACCTATCCACGCTTTCGGATAGTTTCTTTTACACCACACACACTGTTTCTCCCAACCTGCTGGCTACTTTCACACCATTAAGGAAATTACAATCAGCTGTAAGAGAGGAATGAATCCTGTCACAAGATCTATTATCAATCCTCTGAGAAAAATTTGCCTAACTTGGGATTTAATCTTCCTTGGGAATATCAGGTTTTCAGACAAGCTCCAAAAATTAAGATATCCTAAAAAGACTTTAAAAACTTTGATGAAATGCAATTATCTCTTTATCTCTTTAGCTTTAAGATTTTTAGAAATGTCTTCCAATTTTAGGTCATGTGACAGTAAATCCACTTTGCCAAACCAGAGTGTGGGGGCTAATCAGATTTTAATATGCAAAGTGGAAAAGCCCGAGATATAATTATCGGAGGCGTCCAACTTTCACAATGACCTTGACCGTTTGCTTTGCTCGTACAAAAATTCAATTTGCCTTTTCTTTTGGTCATCATGTATATTTTAGCTCTTTACCAGAAGACAATTTTTTGGACTGGACCTAATTTAAGCACCTGCAGACAACAAATTAAATTTTGTTAATATGATTATTTCAGACTTAGATAGGGTAGAAAAAACTGTTGGAAAAGGAGAAAATGCTGGTTACCAGCATTTTCTCCTTTTCCCACAGTGTTTTCTATCGGCTCCCATCTCAGGGTCTTTAAAAGTCGGGATTGTGTGGTAAAAACGTTAATGTCTGAATAAAATCATACTTTGCGGAGATCTTCAAAGCCTCCTTTGTCATCTGTCCTTGCTTTCAATTTAGACAAGAGTAAAATTTTGTCATATGGCAGAGATAACCCTGCACCAAAAATCACCCGTTTGAACGACTCTTCAGAAAATGGACTTTTTTAAAAACATTACAAGAAAAGGAGAAAAAGCTGGTAATCAGCATTTTCTCTTTTTCCCAGAATGTGTCCTACTCTTTTATATAAATTTCAACTTTGGATTTGTGTTTATTTTGTCGGGATTGTGTGGTCAAGGGTTATGACAAAAATGTTGGATTGTTTAGCTATATATCAAAAAGGTAACAAAAACAGCCAACTTATCTTTTTGGTACTTAAGAATAATTACCCTTACACATAACTTAATTATGCAGAAAATTCTACTCCACAACATGATTTATTACAGCAATCATGAGGATACAGTGGCTGCAGCTTAGCTCATGATGTCATAAAATAAAGGTAAGTCTAAGTTACTTTCCTTGGGTTCAGCAAAAATAAAATGAAAAGGAAATAGCTGCAAACCAATGCAAAACTAACTGACTGATCACATGGTTAAAATAGCTGCAACCAATACAAAACTAACTGACTGATCACATGGTTAAAACAGCTGCAACCAATACAAAACTGACTGACTGATCACATGGTTGGAGTGCCCTCCCATGTAAGAGAAATTGCTGGTAAGCATGGATAGGTGCACTGGCAACCACAATGTACCTAAAATAATTTTGTTTGCATTGCAGAATTCAACATAACAACACAAAATAAACCGACTTTCAAATTGCAAATCTATTTCAACACAAGGATGATAGATCAAATTTAGTACTTGTGGCAAACCACTATAAAAGATCAGACATTTTCATACCTACAGTCCAGATTTAATATTTAATCAACCCCCCCTCCAGGTTTTTGATGACCCTAAGGAAGAACACTTTTGAAATTACTGTTACAAACATTTTCTCCTCTTCCCACAATGTTTTCTATCCTTCCAAAACAAATTTTCATTTTTCAATCACATTTGTCTTGTTGCTGCATTCATTTTGAACATGTGTAATATTTTGTCTTTTCTTAACCCATTACCACACAATCCCTACTTTTAACGCCCCCGAGAGAGAAGCCTTTAGAAAATATTGTGGGAAAAGGAGAAAATGCTGCTTACCAGCATTTTCTCCTTTTCTCACAATATTTTCTACCCTTCCCAGAACAATTTTCAATTTTTCAGTCACCTTTGTTTTGTCGTCTGCAAATGCTTTCAATTTGAACCAGTCTAAAATTTTGTTGTTTGGTAAAGAGTTAAACAGAATGTGCAACCTGATCTTGAAACTACATCGTACAATAAAGAGATATTATTCAACAAAACATAATTTTGAAATAACAATATTTGGGTTTTTACTATGGAACTGAAAATTTCATGTTAGTTATGCATGATAAGGGCTAAGACAGTTTACAGGAGGCAAATTATACTTGTGACAGACAAAATACAAAACAGATTAATATCCCATTTGTGGCCATTATTCATTCATCTATCATTCATGTCATTTTGGAATCATTACTGCTTTTTGAGTACAAATAATATTCTTTCCTTATAGCACCTTTGACAACAACAGCTGCACGAAATGGGCTGTCTGATCTATGATGTACACGGTTGGATTTTAATGTAAAATTCTGGTCAACACAAACCTTTCAGTTGTAAATGTTTGGGACTTATTTCAAGAACAAAAATGCTGGATTGGTTTTTTCCGTTATTTGGCACTCTTGGAGTTAAGGGCAGTCTGTCTAATATGATAGCAGAAATATCAGATATATTAGAATTTATCTGTTTAGCTTACAAGACACAGATATGTTATAGGTAGGTATAAGACACAAATAACTAAAATTCTAAAACAAGACTGATTTTGAGGACTTGTTGATCAAGATCAGACAACAATAATTATGTGGAGTCTAGTTAATGACCTTTACTGCTGAAATTCTTTAGGAATATTCTAATCAAAATAGCCTTGTCACAGTAGTGCCAGCAGCATTTACATATCCCTTTACAACACAATCCAGAATTTTAAGGACCCTTGGGAAGTAGCTTTTGAAAACAGCCAGAGAAAAGGAAAACATGCTGGTAATAAGCATTTTCTTCTTGTTCATTGACAGGTTTTGTCAAATGGACTAAATCTAATTTGTCATCTACAACAGCGCTGAATTTGGATTTGTGTAAATTTGGGGAAAGAGTTCAACAGGAGTGTGATAGATAAATGTAATGGCTGTTTTCAGCGTGAAGTAAACAGACACAAATCTCTGAAGAATACCTAATCGAATGTGGAACGGTTGTATAATTGCTAAACATGTCATAGTTGTCCAACATGTCCAGAATATTCATCCGACAAGCTGGCATGCAGACTTTTCTGAGAGCAAGTAACATAAACTATTATTATAGTGAAAAGCAATTTCTCGTGATCATAACATCATGTACCCTGGCATAAACCACGTAAAGTCAGTTTCCCTTTCGAGTGTCCCGTAAATGCAACATCCAAAATGGCGGTGTCGATCGATCACCAGACTGAACGTTTTAGTGACGTCAGTTTCAATGATGTCAGTTTTTATTTACTTTGGGCACTCAGAAGGGAATTTTTTTCGTCAGCATACTCGATTCGTGAGATTATATAACAGGAAAATTTCACTCAGAGCTCTTTGAAAGGGTGAAACTTTGCAGTATAATAAATTTGTTGCACGGTCAGATGGCAGGAGACTTGGAAACTTGTTCATGGCTGTATCAAATCATGTCGCCCCGAGCCGAAGGCAAGGTGGCGACATGATTCACCACAGCCGTGAACAAGTTTCCAAGTCCCCTACTAACTGACCATACAACTAATAAAATGCCATCATGGCCCTGAACTGCTCACTTGCCTTATAAATAAATGTGCCATACATGTAATTGGCATCAACAGAGATTTTTTCACCTTATAGGAAGCCTATACTGAAATAAACTTTCTCAGAAAATAGGCCTGCTGACAATAATCCCACACTTTTTTCTACCCTTTCACTAATTAATTGCACCGTTTGAGCCACACTGAAACAGTTGTTGCCAAATGCTTTCAGTTTGGATGGGGCTAAAATTTGTTGACTGGTAAAGGGTTAAGTGTTCCTCTAATGGAAATAAGCAGGACTAACTCAGTCCAAGATGGTGACCTACCTGTGCATCAACCTCTGTTTCCTTCAGAAGAATCTCCCAAACATTGCAAATTGTACTGACTGTATCAACATATCTGTAACAGAAACAAAACAGCAGCTGTAATAGATGTTAACCTGCTACCTGCTGAAATGGAATAATCAACAAAACCAAATTTTGTCTTTACTCTTTACCACACAATCTTAAACGCAGTACATAAGGCAAAAAGGCATTCTTAGTTAAATGGAGACACCAAATGTACAACGGATAGGTAGTTGATGTGCTCTTCGGATTACAAAACAATAATCATTTGTGATTTCAACCTGATTGTCATACACTACCAGTTTGATAGATTTTGTACAGAAATTGGACCAGTTCAGTGGTACATGTATCTTGCTTACCTGTTTGTTTAAGCAAACATTGGAATTTATTTTGCCAAAAGTGTTTGCAGTTTGAGAAAAGGTTCCTAAAGTGAAGAGCTTAGAACTGTGAACATGTAGATCTATCTTTAAAAACTTGTTTGCACATACCACACACATGAAAACAGTTTCTCTTTTAACCCTTTACTCCATAGATACTCCTTTCTACGCATTGCTTGCAGGAGTCTTTGGAAAACATTGTGGCAAAAGGTGAAATTGCTCGTAACGAGCAATTTCACCTTCTGTAACAATGTTTTCTATGCTATCAAAAGGTGTCATATACACATAAGAAACATCTTCATCCTTGCTATTATTTAGGGTCAATTAGAGATATCATAGAAATACCTTATGGGGTAAAGGGTTAACAGGCTGTCATAAAGTAAATCTGGACCAATCAAGTATCATGATATTGTATCATGATACTGTGTCTGGTATCGGGATAGTATCGCGATACATTTTTCTTGGCAATACCCAGCTCTAATAGAGAGTAAGGAGTTGGTAGATCCAATGAGATTCTCGTTGGTGCCTGAGATGGTGCTTTTCGCACACTCAGGGTCAGTGCAGATTTGAGTGTGTGAGAATCTTAGTTGAAGTGGTTGGCGACAGAAGTGTCTTTATTTAGGCATATGTACCTGCATCTTCACGAGCCAAGTTTACGATCACTACGTGGATCTTACCTTGGCGTATTGAGCTTGATTTTTACAACCCCAGATACGCCTTTTCATTGGATGCAGCCAGCTCTAGCTGCATCGAATAAAATTGCTCGTAGCATTTCATCTTCGATAAAAATAGAACACGGTCTCTACCTTTCGAATAATAGGTAAAACATGAAAACCCACTTGCATGTCTGCTTATCGCTTCATGTGTATTCGTAAGCGGTTTGTAAAACAATATTTCATTTGCTTTTAGAAACATGATGTAAAAGGGAGTAATAACCAGCACCCAATAGAGGGCGCATCGCAGGAATCTCGAAATCGGGCTCAATCAGCCAAGGTAAGATCCACGTAGTGATCGTAAACTTGGCTGGCGAAGATGATGTCCCTGATGTGTTCCTCAGTCCTAATTTTGAACCTATGTAGAGTTTCCCCATGTATATTTGAGGCATTTATTGCATGTTAAATCATTACCAAACAACAATATTTTAGACTGGTGCAAATTGAAAGCATTTGCAGACGACAAAATAAAAGTGACTGAAAATTTGAAATTTGTTTTGTGAAGGGTAGAAAACATTGTGGGAAAAGGAGAAAATGCTGGTTACCAGCATTTTCTCCTTTTCCCATAATGTTTTCTAAAGGCTTCTTTCCCAGGGGCGTCAAGAGTAGGGATTGTGTTGTAATGGGTTAAGAGAAGGACAACATTCCTGGTTGTACAGGTTAATTCTTTTACAGTTAACCAATTTCCCAAGCAACAAATTTTTTTAATTATCCAAATCAAATATTAATTGTATCTGCAGACAAGTTTTACCTAAGTAAGAATGACCTGACATTCTCAGGTAATGAAGAAAACACTGTAGGAAACAATTTCCTCTTTAACCACAATGTTTTCTAAAGTTGTCTTCCTGCTAATCATTTTAGAAAAGCATAGGTTTGTTTGGTAAATTGTTTATTTGCATTAATAGATACAGTAAGGATATAGCAATCAAGTGGTTTCCAAAAAACATTACCATGATCTGGCTTAATGGATTCAATAGCTGTTCTTGGTTTTCACCTGATGCAAAGAACATTAGAAACTCCTAAGCAGTAGTGCTGAGGTAGATGAAAATAGCACCTATCCATAGAGAATGACAGGTATTTTGAAAAAGTTGTTAAAGCAATCTTGTTTCTGTCTATCATGTTTCTGCCTGTAAAATACACACAACTGAGACTAGTAGCTTCGTTAACTCATTACCAAACGACAATATTTTAGGCCTGTCCAAATCGAAAGCATTTGCAGACTGATGACAAAATAAAAAGGACTCAAAATTTGAAATTCGTTTTGTGACGAGAAGAAAACACTGTTTTCCCATAACACTTGAAACAAAAATAAAATCATTTTTGCAACTTTTGTCATCTGCAAATGCTTTCAATTTGGTTTAGTCCAAGATTTTGTTGCTTGGTAAAGGATTAAGGATTAAGTTGTATAGACATAGATTGGGGAAATTTGTCAATAGTTTTAACTGTCTCATCTCCATATATAATACTTCCCTCATTAAATTTAATTTGGTTACTTGATTAACTTGAAAAGAATTTACAAATGATTTATTCATTTTTGCCAATTTTTCAAAAACTCTATAAAGAAAATTTTCTCACAATTATTCTTACTTCCTTTTCAGGAAATTCATAGGAAACCCAAGATGTTGTTAACCCTTTACCAAACAATCATAGGTTTTAGTGACCCTTGGACAAAAGCCTTTTAAAAACATGGTAGGAAAAGGAGATAATGCTGGTAACCAGCATTTTCTCCTTTTCCTACAATGTTTTCTACCCTATCAAGAACAAATTCCATCATTTGAGTCACCTTGAGTATGTAATCAATTCTGACAAGTCTAAATTTTTGTCATCTTTAAAGGGTTAAGAAGTGATTAGAGCGATGAAATGATAAATGAAACTTTGGGGAAAATGGAATAAGTTAGCATTAATTCAATGAAGAATACATTTGCAATCATAAACCCTTTACAAAATGATCCCTACTTAAAACTAAAGACCCTGAAAGAGAAATTGTTGTATTGGTTGAATTAATTGGGGTTTAATGCCACTTTAACAGGTAAGGTCAGATCATGGTGGTCGGTCATGACATGTGTTTCCAGGCTTTCTCACACCGGTACTAACACATCTTTCTTTCTGGAGCCATCGACTACTTTTCTCACTTGCTTCAGCAGAAGTGAGAGGCAAAAATACGACGAAAAGGAAGTTCACCTCAACTGGGTATTGAACTTGCCAGGTCATGAGTCCGACACACACCCCACTGAGCCACCCAGTCGGGCCTGAAAGAGAAAGCTTTTTCTCTTTTGAAAACATGTGGGAAAAGGAGGGAATGATTGTATTATACCATCATTAATCATCACATAGTTTTGAAATCATGATATCCATTTTTTTTCTGACAAATGACTGAATCTGGAGGTAGAATGTTTTTTGGACATGCAGAAATTTAATCAAAGCTTAAAAGTTTGGACCAGGTAGACAGCACAGGCTGACCTGAATCTATACTTTCTAGAAGATGCATTAAGCCTCCTTTTCAAAAAGAAAACCTCATGTGTTTTGCATCTTAACTCATTACCAAACCACAAAATTTTAGGTTTGTCCTAATCGAAAGCA
Source organism: Tridacna crocea (assembly GCA_943736015.1). Lineage (NCBI taxonomy): Eukaryota > Metazoa > Mollusca > Bivalvia > Cardiida > Cardiidae > Tridacna > Tridacna crocea. The sequence goes on from OX031067.1 coordinate 43,936,934, forward strand.
TTTGCAGACGACAAAGTAAAAGTGACTAAAAATTTGAAATTTGTTTTGTGAAGAGTAGAAAACATTGTGGGAAAAGGAGAAAATGCTGGTTACCAGCATTTTCTCCTTTTCCCACAATGTTTTCTAGAGGCTTCTTTCTCAGGGGCGTCAAAAGTAGGGATTGTGTGGTAATGGGTTGATAATATAGGCTTGAAAGTTTTCTTTATGATATTCCATCCAAGCTTTCAAAATAAACAACCCACATCCCTCAAATAAACTTCCTTGCATTTAACCTTTTTAATATACAATCCAATGTTTAGATTTCTCAGAGGAAGGAGGCTTTTAAAAACATTGTGGAAAAAGGAGAAAATGCTAAAAACCAGCATTTTCTACTTTTCCCACAATATTTCCAACTCTTTCAAAGGTAAGTTTCATCATTAGACTAAGAGCCACTTTTATTTTGCCATCTGTTATTTCCTTTTTTGAATTTGGACTGGTCTACAATTTTGTCTTCAGATGAAGAGTACAGCAAGGCCTGGAAGATATTAAAACAGGCAGAATCCCAGTCAAAATAAACAACCCAATCATCAGTTCAGATCAGGACAATCAGGTTACCCCTTAGCCTGGCATTCAGGCCTTGCATTTAAGTCATTCTAATAAACAAGGTACACAACTACAGCAAAGTCACAGAAATAGGTGTTGTTACTTGCCCTTCTTCTGAAATACAGGTTAAATCAGACATTCAGAACAGTGAGAACACAAGAGTTTTGGTTTTGCAGTTTTACTTGATGATTTTCTTTAATGAAAAGGCTCTATTTAACAGACTGACACCAGTCTAGTTACCCCTCAACTCTTAAAACTCTACCAAATGACAAAATGTTCATATTGACCCATTTGGAAGCATTTGCAGACAGAAGATTGGATATTGATCAAATGGTGAGATTTTTCTGTGAAAGTATAGAAAGCATTGTGGAAAAAGGGGAAAATGGTGGTTACCAGCATTTTCTCCTTTTTCCAAAAATTTTTAAAAAGCTTCCTTTCTCGGGGATAATTCATAACAGGGCATCTCCAAAACCTTATCAACATGTTAGTGTTTTCATAATTATGATACAAGCAAGTTTTCCTTTAATCATAATGTTTCATTTGTTTTAAACCACAACTAAAATTGATTTAACCCTTTCTGCACCATAACCAAAAACAAGGATTTTTGTCGATGGCATAGATTAAGATCAGACTGCACAATATATGAAACTATACCATTCACTTGTATTCCAACCTACAAGACCTCAATCTTTCTGACACTCAGTGGACTCTATTTCATGTCATGGACAAGGATCAAGTCAATCTATTTGGCCTTGAAAGAGTTAACCATCTATTGTAGCGGCCCTTTAAAGCTTAGTCAGACGGGCTTATGGATATGTAACAGGGGAAAAACGGACAAAAACATGCAAAATTTGGTTATCTGGAGACAAATTCATCTCTTCTGCCGCTCGAGGTTCATTGGTGAGTGGAGCAAAAAAGCCACACATGACCGCATGAGTCCAGCGCATGTAACGGAAGAAACGCACATTTACCAGATATATACTGGATAATTAAGTCTACAAAAGGGATATCACCGTACGAATAACAGACTTGTACCGGATAAAACAGAAGTGCAACGCATGAGAACCAAAAAGAATGTTCTTCCAACATATGATAAATGGAAATGTACCAACACCAACGTACAAGGAACATACCGGTCACATGATATGCTGAAGCTATAAATAGTTAGATGCATCCAAAGTCTGTAATTTGCACGTCTGTGTCCATTTTGTCCAGTGGAAATTTTAACATGCTCAACACCACCTACCAGACTGAACGGACATCACAGGACATTGCTGGACACGTAGCAGAGTCACCCCATAAGAAACACACATAAAACAGATACAAATGGACACTTACGGATATAATTATTTTTGATCCTTTACTCTCCTACAATGTTTTATACCCTTTCAAATGCAAAGTTTTATTATATGAGATGCGTTTGTCACCTGCAACTGCTTTCAATTTTGATGAGTCCAAAAATTTGGTATGTGAGAAACAAATTAAGATGTGTTCACATAATATAATTTCAAAGCTGTGTTTGTCACAAAACAGGGAAGAGAAGCTGACAAGGATAAGGGCTCGTATTCACCAACCATTCTTGAGAATATTTCTAGTCTTCTTCTTCAAGGTTTTCCAAATTTGTATGTAACTCATCTTCTGATTGGCTAAAATGAATGGTTTAGTCAATCAGAAGCTGTGTTACTTACAAATGTAGAACATCCTGGAGAACAAGACCAGGAACATTCTTAAGAATGGTTGGTGAATACAGGCCCAGATTGCACATTCTCTCTACACTGTCAGCAATTTAATCTGGATTCAGTACAACAAGAAATAAAGGTAAATGTTAAAAAGTAAGTGGTGGAATATATCTATTGGCGAAAAGACGAATGTCACGCTGACAACTTTTGTAAGGTATCTGTCCTTACCTCTGGCAAAGAGACTGAATTATTGATGGATTTTTGCACCAATTATTTGGGAAAGTTTTCACAACAATACCGCCATGTTGTAACTCTGTACCAGTCTAAGGATAAATGTTTCGAATTTGTGCAAATCCTATGCATTTGTAGAGGACTTATTAAATGCGGCTACAAATGAGATTTGTCTACAAATAGGTAGAAACACTGTAACAGAAGAGAAAATGCTGATTACCAGCTTTATTTTCTTTTTCCACAATATTTTCATAATTTGTCTTCCTAGTCGTTAGCATAAAAATAGAGGCTTGTTTGTTAACCCATTACCACATAATCCCTTTTGACGCCCCTGAGAAAGAAGCCTTTTGAAAACATTGTGGGAAAAGGAGAAAATGCTGGTAACCAGCATTTTCTTCTTTTCCAACAATGTTTTCTACCTTTCCCAGAACACATTTCAATTTTTCAGTCACCTTTATTTTGTCGTCTGCAAATGCTTTCAATTTGGACCAGTCTAAAATTTTCTCGTGTGGTAAAGAGTTAAAGGGTTAACTTACGGCAGCCAAATAAGTAACCACTAACGGTAGACCTTATCTTTCCTTGTTTTAAGATAGTTATAATAAAATATTTGTATCTATTTTGTTCAGAATAAGTCACAAGGTAGCGGTATCTGCTGATCTGTTTGATTTTCAGTAACAAGAGGGCAATGATGGCCCCCGTATTACTCTACTGGCTAGTAAGTAATAACACTACAAGTAAAATATTACAATATTTGGCCAATTTATTTCATACTTGACGACATACATTTTTTTTTTCTATAAAATCCCTCTAGAAGGTTAAGAACCCTGGGCAAAACCATTTTTGACCATAAAACTATAATTACTTGAATCCTGGTGGAGGTCCACAAGATAAAGCCCCATACCAAATAAAACAGGTCTTGAATGTGTGGTTATAAACATCTAGACTCTTGGTAGAGGCCCACTAGATATTAAGCTACAAGCAAAATTTGGTAGTCCTAGGTTTTAAAAGTTTTCCCAATGTAAGCCTATGTAAAACTTGTGACCCACAGGACGGGGCCAAATTTTACCCCAGGGCTATAATTTGCGCAATGTTGGTAGACACCCACTAGATACTCGAGAAAGCTGCATGCCAAATTTAGTTGCCCTAGGCCTTATGGCAAGGTTTTAGAAGATTTTTAAAGGTTTCCATTATATAATCCAATACAGAACTTGTGACCCAAGGGCTTGACCACATTTGACCCCTGAGCTATAATTTGAACACTCTTCAAAGAAGCTAACTTGATAAAGATACATGTCAAATTTGGTAGCCCTAGGCCCTATCACTAGGTACCAGAAGAATTTTAAAGTTTTCCTTATATAAGCCCATATAAAACTTGTGACCCCAGAGGCGGGGCCAATTTGGACCCCAGGGCTATTATTTGAAGGAACTTGGCAGAGGTCCACTAGATAAAGCTATCTGCCAAATTTGGTAGCCCTAAGCCTTCTGGTATCAGACAAGAAGATTTTCAAAGATTTTTCAATATTTTTCAGTTTTTCCATATTTAATATTTTTCAATATTTTTCAATTTAATAAGGAATAAAATTCTTTCAAGAAATTCAAAAGGACCATGGCAGGATCATTTCTGTGAAGTTTCATCAAAATTGGATGGGTAGTTTCAGAGATGTTTGAAATAAAAGTTAACGCACAACTGCATGCCCACACACACACAGAGACGGATGCACACGAGGACAGACAGACGGGCCATGACATAAGCCTGCTGGCCTTCAGCCAGTGGAGCTAAAAATTCTAAATTAAATTCTAGTACCTTTCTTTCTTCATGTCTTTGCTCTTGTTTCTAAAACTGGAGACAATCTTCTGTATCTCCTGTGCAAAATGTTCGTGGGCCGTGGCCATCTCCTGGGCAAATCCAGCCACTGAAAAAGAAAATCAACTTCTACAGGTAACCAGCATTTTCTCCTTTTCCCACAATGTTTTATACCCTTCCCAACACAATTTTCAACTTCTGAGTCACATTAACTCTTTACCAAACAACAAAATTTTAGACTGGTCCAAATTGGAAGCATTCACAGACGACAAAATAAATGCGACTCAAAAAATGAAATTGATTTGGGAAAGGTGGAAAACATTGTGGGAAAAGGAGAAAATGCTGGTTACCATCATTTTCTCCTTTTCCTACAATGTTTTCAAAAGCTTTCTTTTTCAGGGTCGTTAAAAGTCGGCATTATGTGGTAAAGGGTTAATCTTGTCGTCTGAAAATGATTCCAATTTGGATTAAAGTCTAAAATTTTGTCATTTGGTAAAGACTTAACATAGTGGACCCGTAATAAAAAGCAACTATTTCCACTATAATAGCATCAAAAAAATTTGCTATAATTGAAAATGGGAATTATTGTACTACTTTTACTCGGCCACTTTTTCCATTTTTTCTTTCTAAGAATTATCATTTAGAAACCTAAAACAACTATATTGTCATTACAAAGGAATATGATGATTACCTCCCTTTACTAGAAACTAACAAAAATATCAACAAATAATTTCAAGATAAACATCAAAGAAATTTCTGAATGGTTAAAAATATGCAAAAGTATTATATCTGTATCAATTCGTATTTATCAGCTATCAAAAAATTTCATTTCATATTGGACTAGATGTATTACGGGTCTACTACCTTAAGCAGTCCTTTAAATATGCACCCTTAAAGGCTGAGAGTAAACAAACACTGTTGAAAATTTACAATGTTTGAAATTGGTTAAAAGAAGAGTAGAAAACATTCTGGCAAAAGGAGAAAATGCTGGTTTCTAGCATTTTCTCCATTTCCTACAATGTTTACAGAAGGGTTCTTTCACTGGGTCGTTCAATTGTGAGGTTAAACCCCCTTTTGCCAGAACATAGCTCAATCATGTGACACTCCAATCTTGTCGCACATATTTCACCACTACGTCAAATATTCTATGAAACATTTCAAACTTTTCAACAAAAGATTCAGCTGTATTAAAGACCCTGAAAGAAGACTAAATCGGGAAACAGGCTATATCCTCAGACTTAAACAGTTTTCTCAGTTCCTCGTCGTTATCTAATTATGACATCTAGACGTCATCACAAATTTCTGATGGGAGCAATAAATGTGCGCTCCATCTCTTTACTAGATGACAGATTTTTGTCCATTCTGAAACCGTTTACAGGGGAATATAGGGCCAAATAATGAGTCTGCATTTGAAAAGGATGAAAGCAAACTGTTCTTCGTCAGTGTTTTATAAGATGATCCTTTCTGACTTTTCTAGTAGGAATACAGCCAGTTTCTTTAACTCTTTACCACAGGAGAAAATTTTAGACTGGTCAAAATTGGAAGCATTTGCAGACGACAAAATAAAGGTGACTGAAAAATTGAAATTTGTTCTGGGAAGGGTAGAAAACAGTGGGAAAAGGAGAAAATGCACGTTACCAGCATTTTCTCCTTTTCCCCCAGTTTTTTCAAAAGGCTTCTTTCTTAGGGGCGTCAAAAGTAGGGATTGTGTGGTAATGACTTAACCCTTTACCAAACAACAGAATTATTTCACATCTTTGATGAAAGCGACTGCTGAGGAAAAACTAACCATGATTAAAATGATGAGCTTTGTCTCTGAAAGGACAGAAAACATTCTGAGAAAAAGAGAGAAAATGCTGGTTGACCAGCATTTTCTCCTTTTCCCTAAATGTTTTTAAAAGCCTCTTTCCCAAGGGTCTTTTTAAGTCGGGATCATGACTGTGACAAATGGTTAAAGTGAGATGAATGTGAGGAAAAAAAAAGAACAAATGGGTCGGTGTTAACCAACCAGGTTCCATTTTCAACAACCATTCTTAAGAATGTTTTTAGGTCTTATTCTTCAAGACCTTCTCTTAAAGTAACAGAACTTCTGTTTGGCTAAACCAGCTCAGAAGACCTGTTTCTTTTACATTGATGGAATTCTGATAAAAATAAGCCTAAGAATGTTCTTAAGATTGGTTGGTGAATATGGACCCAGGGCCCGTATTCATCAACCATTCTTGAGAATATTCTTAGTCTTATTCTCCAAGATTTTCTACGTTTGTAAGTAACACAACTTCTGATTGGCTAAACCATGTGGTTTAGCCAATCAGAAGTTGTGTTGCTTACAAATGTAGAAAATTCTGGAGAATAAGACAAAGGAAGTTCTTAAGAATGGTTGGTAAATATCGATCCAGGTGTTTAACACAGTCTCTCACTATCCAAAGTACAGCTAAAGTTTGGAAGGGACACCTAAAATTTAGTATCTTTCACAATGTGGTTATCTGAATTTTATGAAAAAAAAAAGATTCCCAGACACTTGCCCTGTATTTCTATGAAACAATACCAAAGTAAAATTCTCATTTGCAGATAATGTATTCTTTCTCAACCAATCAGATGGTTAGTTTAGGAATTAAAGGTACATCTAAACAGCAAAAAAGAAATGTACATTTCATATAGAGTGTAGAATGGTTCAAACTTTAGCCAACCATGTAAAATATATAAATTACATGTATGTATACAAACATATAATTATGCTCAAATGATTCAATTTTTCTTTGAAAGAGAAGAAAACTTTTTGGAAAAAGGAGAAAATGCTGGTTACCAGCATTTTCTCCTTTTCCCACGAAGTTTTCAAAAGGCTTCTTCCCCAGGGTCGTTAAAAGTCATCATTGTGCAGTAAAGGGTTAAGAAAGCTATCCCTATGACAGGTTTGTTTCTTGAGCTTCTGCACTGCTGTTGTCAGAGGAAAATACCAGTATATCATTCTTGTGTGCAGCACAGATTTTTTAGCTGTGTGGCACTGTGGCTGATCACTGGTACTAAATCCTCAGAGTATAGGAAAGTAGTAAGTTCCAAGCCAAGTCAAGTAGCATATTTTCCTCAACTTCCAGCTTAAATTGCTTTGTTTTTTGTTCTCAAAGCTATACAGGGGTGAAACATTACTAAAATTATTCTCCCAAGACCTAAGTTTTCCCCATCTTTCAATCTGATACATTGTTTCTTACAGAACTGAAGAGTAAATTACCGAGTCTATTAGACAGTTCATGTCCTAAGGAGAGAGAAAGGAAAGATTTATCTCATTTCTATCCTAACCCACAAACCACCTTTAACAGTTATAGTTGCCTTGATGGCAAGAGTAGATCAAGATCAGACTGCACAAAATATGCAGTCAAGATTTCTTATTTACTTTGTCCTGCTTGCTTAGTGATTAGAACAACCATGAAAGTGCGATAATTTCGGTGTTATTTTCTAGTCTAAAAATATCGGTAAGATTTATTTAGGCCGGAAGGGATAACATTGTAATTAGTACACCTCCTGCAAAAATCAATTTCCACAACTGTGACAAGACCACAGAATTTTGGCCTGGTACTTAGTACAGACCCTCTTCTTTTAACTCACAATGCGGAATTTTAACAATTCTGAGACAGAAGCCTTTAGAAAACATTGTGGGAAAAGGAGAAAATGCTGGTAACCAGCATTTTCTCCTTTTCCCACAATGTTTTCTACCCTTTCCATATAAAATTTCAATTTTTTAATTCACATTTTATTTGTCGTCTGCAAATGCTTTCAATTTGGGCTAGTCCCAAATTTTGTTGTTTGGTAAAGAGTTCACCCTTAAGCTCCTAAGCGTGACTCACTGACCTTTTGCAAATAGTCTAGATCAAGATCAGACTGCACAGAACATGCAATCTGAATTTGGATCTACTCTGTGCGAGGATATATTATTCCCCAAAACATATTCTTAAAATAGTAATGTTAGAGCTTTTACGATCAAACTGAAAATTTCATTTTAATTATTGAGCAGTATAACAGTTAAGATTTTCTTTGCAGACAAAATGCTTTAAATCTTTACCAAACAACAAAATTTAAGACTTGTCCAAATAGGAAGCATTTCCAGACGACAAAATTAATGTGACTGAAAATTCGAAATCTGTTTTGGGAAAAAAAAGAAAACATTGTAGGAAAAGTAGAAAATGCTGGTTACCAGCATTTTCTCCTTTTTCTATAATGTTTTTAGAAGGCGTCTTTCTCAAGGTCATTAAAAGTCGGGATTGTGTGGTTACCAAACGACAAAATTTCAAACTGGTCAGAATTGAAAGCATTTGCAGACAACAAAATAAATGAGACTGAAAATTAAAATTTGGTTTTGCTAAGGTAGAAAACACAGTGGTGTAATGAGAAAATGCTAGTTATTAGCAATTTCTCCTTTTCCCACAATGTTTTCAAAAGGCTTCTTTCTCAGGGTCTTTAAAAGTCAGAACCGTGCTGTACAGGGTTAACCAACATTACAAAATGACAATTTTTTGATTCTTCTAAACTGAAAGCACCTGTAGACATCAAACTTAAAAGTGAGAAAAATAAGATCAGTTTTTATAAAGGTAAGAAAATATTGTCGAAAAGGAGAAAATGATGGTTACCAGAATGTTCTCTTTTTCAAAAAAAGGTTTCTACCTTTCCTAGAGAAAATTGCTTCATGCCTGTAAATGCTTCAAATTTGGACCAGTCTAGAATTTAATTGTGTGGTAATGGGCTAATGAAGATGATCTTGGAGATCTCAGTGAGATATCATATCAGCTAGTGGAGAGCACCAACAGAAACACAAGGCCAGGGTTGGTATTCACCAACCATTCTTAACCTTTTACCACACAACAAAATTTTAGACCTGTCCGAAATGAATACATTCGCAGATGAGTTTCAATGTAGCTCATATCGACAGGTGAGTGCAACAGTATTCTAAGTACCTGTACAATGTACAGGCACTTAATACCTGTACAATGTACAGGCACTTAGAATAGTGTTGCACTCACTTATCGATATGGAATGATCTTTCTTTGATAGTGTTGAAAACATGGTGGGAAAAAGAGAAAATGCTGGTAACCAGCATTTTCTCCTTTTCCCACAATGTTTTCAAAAGCTTTCTCTCTCAGGGGTGTTAAAAGTCGTCATTGTGTGGTAAAGGGTTGATAATAGTTCTTAAGTCTAATTCTCCAGAATTTTCTAAAATTGAAAGTAACACAACTTCTGGTTGGCTAAACAAAAATTAATGGTTTGGCCATTCTGAGGTTGTATTACATTTTAACCCTTTCCAAAACAACAAATTTTAGACTTTTCCAAACCGAAAGAGTTTGCAGACAACAATTTTAAATTTGATGAAAATGGTAGAAAGTTCTCCTAAAGGGTAGAAAACACAGTGGGAAAATGAGAAACTGCTTGTTACAAGCAATTTCTCCTTTTCCCATCGTGTTTTCAAAAGACTTGTACTGCAGACACGTAATGAATGAATGAATGAATGTTGTTTTATGGCGCATCGACAACTTTGGTCATTTAGCGCGCATATCTGTGTTAAAAGATGATGAACGTGGAGTTGTTTAAACTGAATAAAGTTTGAATGACAATAAAAGAATTGAATTAAGAAAATTTAATGCATAAAGGGCATCATCGTGCAGACACGTAAAAACCAGGGCTTGTTTGGGAAAGGGTTAAAGTTCAAAAATCTTGGAGAATAGGACAATTTTCAGGAATGTTCTTAAAAATAGTTTGTGAATAGTTACCAAGGATTTGGGGCATGAGGAGCGAAAAGCTAGAGAAACCAGTCTGACCCAAAGTTTCCCAGTGTATTACCATGGGATTGCTTCTGATTGAAAGCTTTAATTCACTGATTAATGTCAAATACCATTTCCAAATCTGTCAGCAATGAGATCTGAATAAGAGATGTGCTTTTTTCTCAGCTTAACCCCTTTTTCACATGATCATAACTACCCTCGAGAAAAAACCCCGTTGTAAACACTGAAGAAAATGGAGAAAATGCCAGTAACCAGCCGTTTCTCCTTTTTCTAAGATTTTTTCTACCCTTTCCAAACAAATGTCAATCTTCGAGTCACATTTTTCATTCTGTCTGCATGTGTATCGAGTCTGGTAAGAGTTAACTCTTTACCACACAATCCCGATTTTTAACGACCCCTGCGGAAGAGGCCTTTTGAAAACATTAAGGGAAAAGGAGAAAATGCTGGTTACAAGGAGAAAATGCTGGTAACCAGCATTTTCTCCTTTTCCCTTAATGTTTTCTTACCTATCAAAGACAAGTACCGTTACCGGAGACACGTTTGAAGTGTCATCTGCAAATACTTTCAATTTGGACAAGTTTTCATTTTCATCGTGTGGTAAAGAGTTAACCGTTTTACCGGATGGCAAAATTTCTGTCCAAACTAAAAACATTTGCAAACTTCAAATATCAGTTAAAAACTATGGCTCCTCACTCTCATAATTATTAAACAAGAGGGCCAAGATGGCCCTGGATCGCTCACCTTAATTTTTGCGAGGACCATAGCCTTTTTTTTTTAGGTATTGTCTTACGAACGAAGTCCGTAACAAAGAAACAAATGAATAAATGCATGGCAGAAATAAGGGTCGGAGCGGGATTCGAACTCCGGAACTCCCGGACACAAGACCAATACACTAACCACTGAGCCAAAGAGATATCTCCCTGACGCAGTAGCCAGGTATTGTATTTAAATCGGGAGTAAGCCATGCAGGAAGGAGTGGTCTCCCGTAACACACCCCCTCTTAAAGTCATCATTTATTGATGACTCAAAGCCTTATTAGGCAGGAAGTCCGATTTTGGACAACAAATGGGATTAATGGCTCAATGGCCAATCCCGGACGAGCCCCCATCTTACGAACGAAGTCCGTAACAAAGAAACAAATGAATAAATGCATGGCAGAAATAAGGGTCGGAGCGGGATTCGAACTCCGAACTCCCGGACGCAAAGCCAATACCCTAACCACTGAGCCAAAGAGATATCTCTCTGACGCAGTAGCCAGGTATTGTATTTAAATCGGGAGTAAGCCATGCAGGAAGGAGTGGTCTCCCGTAACAATTGAAACATTGGAAACAAAATTACAATTTTGCCAAGCAATTTTTAAAAGGTCACATGAAAAAGTCCTTTCAAAATCTGACCAGCAGTTTCAGAAAAGAAAAATTTCTAGGAGTATCTTAATTTCCGTAGAGTGCAAGCAGCCCCCATTCACCAGAGCTATGTTTCTTGACCTATCAAAATTTCTTGAACATTTTTGAAAGAGGGTCATTCAAGGAACATTTCTGTGAAATTATTATAAAAATTGACAAGCCATTTCAGGGAAGAAGAATTTTCAAGAATTTCTTCATTTCCCTATAGTGCATCTAGCCCCCATTCACCAGAGCCATGTTTCTTGGCGAATCAAAATTTTGCGAACAATTTCTGAAAAGGGTCATCCAAGGAACATTGCTGTGAAATAATTTCAAAATCTGACCAGCTGTTTCAGAGAAGAAGAATTTTCAAGAATTTCTTCATTTCCCTATGGTACAAGAAGCCCCCATTCACCAGAGCCATGTTTCTTGATAGATCAAAACTTTGCGAACACTTTTTGAAAAGGGTCACCCAAGGAACATCTATGTGAAATTATTTCAAAATCTGACCAGCTGTTTCAGAGAAGAATTTTCACTAATTTCTTCATGTCCGTATAGTGCAAGTAGCCCCCATTCACCAGAGCCATGTTTCTTGACAGATCAAAATTTCACGAGCAGTTTTGAAAAGGGTCACCAAAGGAACATCTCTGTGAAATTATTTCAAAATCTGACCAGTGGTTTCAGAGAAGAAGATTTTTAAGGAATTTCTTAAAAAATTCCATTTGGTTGCCATGGCAACCAGAGTTTTTGACGGAATCAAATTCTGTGAACAGTCTATAAAGAGGACCTCCAAAGGAACATTCCAGCCAAGTTTGGTCTATATTGGCCCAGCTGTTTTGGAGGAGTTGATGTTTAAAGGTGGGTATTTAGAATTTTTACATCACACCAAATTTAAAAATAAATGTATCACTGACATTTATATGAAATAACAATACAATTCATCAATAATCTTGAATCATAAAATTTCCAAAAAAAAATTTTTTTGTGGTATTCCCTTAAAAGGCTACGTAGCCTCTTAAGCTATTTTTAGATTTCCCACCAAAATCAAAAAAGCACTGTGGGAAGGTTAAGTGAGTAGCACGTGACTAATCACTCTTAAATTCCGTAACATAACAAACATGTAATTATTTTCTAAATGTCTAGAACTATGAATGCTACGTTTGAAGCTTTGTCTACATATTTCCGGTATATATATATATGAGCGACTAGCCGATGTAAAATAGCCGGTGTTTCGCTTCAGTGTCAACCTGGGCTGTAGTAAATCTCTAATTTCTCTTGTTGTCGGATGGTTTTCGACTATGGGGGTTTTATGGATGAAAATTATAAGGCTTTGGGAGTATAAGGATAATTTTTTTGTATTTTTGTAAAATTTTCTGAAGGGCCACCTTTAAAAGAATTGTTGATGACGCACAACAGACGACGCATGACGGACACCAGGTGATCCTAAAAGCTCCCCTTAAGCATGTTATACTCAGGTGAGCTAAAAATGCAAAAAAATCATCCTTATACTCCCAAAGCCCTTTAATTTGCATTCATAAAACCCCAGTAGTCGAAAACCATCTGACAACACGAGAAATTAGATTTACTATGGCCCAGCTTGACACCAACAGGAGACACATTCTATTTTTAGATGATCAATTCCCTCATTTACATACAGGAATACACAGACACAGTTTCAAATGTTGCGTCCGAAGACGATTATGGAAAATAATTATTACATGTTTGTTATGTAATGGAATTTAAGCGTTATTAGTCATGTGCCTGTCACTTGACATCCCCACAATGCTTTATTGATTTTTGGCTCGAAATCTAAAAATACCTTAAAGTTGGCCCTTCAGATTTTGAGACTAAAATTTTACAAAAGTACAAAAAATCATCCATATACTCCCAAAGTTTTACAATTCTCATTCATAAAACCCCAGTAGTCGAAAACCATCCGACAACAATAGAAATGAGAGATTTACTATGGCCAACACAACCGGAAACACATTCTATTTTTACACGAGCAACTCGCTAATTTACATACCGGAAATACACAGACGAAGCTCCAAACATAGCATCCGAAGAAGATATTATGAAAAGTAATAACATGTCTATTATGTTAAAGAATTTAAGCGTCATTAGTCACGTGCCATTATTCCCACAATGTTTTTTTTTATTTTTGGCACAAAATCTAAAAATATCTTAAGAGGCTACATAGCCTTTTAAGGGAATACCATTAAAAAAACATTTTTTGTGTAATTTTATGATTCTTAATTATTGATGATTTGTACTGTTTTTTCATATAAATTCTAATGATATATATATTTTTTTAAATTTGGTTTGATGTGAAAATTCTAAATACCCACCTTTAAGAGGCTATGTAGCCTTTTAAGGGAACACCATCAAAAATAATAGATATAAAAGATTGTCGTTTGGTAAAGAGTTAAATAACTGAGACAATAGTCCACAGACGCCCAGACCTCGACACTCAGGGAAAACTCTGACACCCCAAAACTACAATGTCTGCACGCTGTACAAAAACAATCACCTAATAGCTTGTGGTGAAAGAGGATTATGCATGGAGCGATTAGCTTTTAACTTAGAGATTTTCTTAACAATTTTGTGACGGTAAAATAAATTCTGTGCCTGATGGCAATATCAGTCATCAATATTGCATGACTAATTACTGTTTGCACAAATTAGGTTGAAGTTAGAGGACTGCATATATTATCAGCATTTTCTTGTTAACCCTTTGCCAGATGACAAAATATTGCCATTGTCAAAATTGAAAGCATTTGCAGAGGACAATTTCAATGTGGTTGAAATGCTGCAATCTTGCTTTGTTAGGGTAGAAAACACTTTGGAAAAAGGAGAAAATACTGGTTACCAAAATGCTGGTAACCAGTATCTTCTCTTTTTCTCATAAAGGCCTCCTCTACAGGGTTGTAAAAACCCTGGATTGTTTGGTAAAGGATTAAATTAATACTGAACAATACCAAGCTTTTACAACTCTTAAGACAGAAAGCCTTTCTAAAACAGTGTGGGAAAAAGAGAAAATTCTGGTGACTAGAACAGGGCTAACCTTTATCAAAAGGTCTTGTTTCAATGACATTTCAAGGGTCCAAAAATCCACTCGTCAGCTTTTATTTATGACTACGAAATGTATGGGGATGAGTGAAATATCAATCATACTCATCCGGTAGGACCTGTGGTGAATAGGAGATAGTTTTTCAGATGAATATTTAACTTACATGAGACAAAACGGCCAAGCAATTATTAAATAAATGAATGAAGGGTATTCAGGACACAAATTTTGAAAGAGAACATAAAACATGCTGGTCCCCACCCCAAATAAAGACCAGTTTCAAGTCAGCCTAACAATATAACCCAGGACCTTTCATTGCAAACAAAAATCTCATAATATGCTTCACTTGGATCTCATATGAGGTCAATATGAGCGACTTTGTTAACTATTAAAACAAACAATATTTATGTTAATGCAAATACTTTCCCAAACCCAAGTTCTAAAAAACTGTGTTGTTCTGGCTTTGTTCCTTTCTGTAACTTGACAGGAGAACTGGAAAACAGCATTTTCTTCTTTTTCCATGATGTTTTCAAAGGGCTTCTTCCTCTAGGTAGTTAAAAGTTGGGATTGTGTTGTGAAGGGATAATCTAGATTTCACTGTTGAAAGTCTATGCAGAAGAGTATAACCCTTTCCCAAACAACAAATTTTAGACTCGTCCAAACTGAAAGAGTTTGCTGACAACAATTTTAAATTTGATGAAAATGGTAGAAAGTTCTCCTAAAAGGTAGAAAACACTGTGGGAAAAGGAGAAATTGCTCGTTACGAGCAATTTCTCTTTTTCCCACAGTGTTTTCAAAAGACTTGTATTGCAGACACGTAAAAACCAGGGCTAGTTTGGGAAAGGGTTAAATAAACATGCTAAAATATTTCCAAGATAGTGATACTTCATTAGCATAATTCCAAGATCAGACTGCACATTCTGTGCATATATTGTCTGCAAAACTTAACCCTTAGGCCTCTAACCACGACTCAAGGACCTTTGGCAGACAGTGTAGATCAAGATCAGACTGCAAAGCACATGCAATCTAATTTCAGATCTACACTGTGCTTGATTAGGAAATATTTTTACCCCCAAAATAACTTTGAAACAGCAACATTTTTGTTTTTCATGATCAGATTTAAAGTTTCATTCAGTGTTGCATCCAGGATGACCTCAGAGAGGGGGAGATCCCCCATCATATTATAAAAATGGGGGGAGTGAACAATTCTAGTGCACCACAGATAAAAACTTATCTAAATTAACTTTATTTAGCATGAATATAACTTTGAGATTATGTAGCATATTTACCTTTGAAAAAAGAAAATATCAATACCGTCTTGAAAAAGTCCGTAATACGTTTAGGTGGCATAATCCAGGAGAACTGATGAATTTAAATATATTCCGCGTTCAAATTTGGTACACAATTTAATCCTACACGTGTTGAAATTACTACCGGGGTATTGCTCAATAGCACATATCCCAATACAAGTCAATTACGTAATCCGAAGAATTGAACAATGCCATGTATCCCTCTTGTCGATTACGTCATACGGGTATTTCCCCAACAAGTTACCAGTTAACTGGTGTAAGTGAAATTGTAGACTGTTATGGTTACGACCTTATTTCGCTACAAAACTGATATGCGGGTTATTATTTTTGGCAGGAATCGAGTACACGGAGCGTTTTCCATACATGTAAAATACAATTTTGTTGCGCACTGACTATTACAGAGCGGGGGATTATATCCGTTTCTGCGGGAGTTGCCACCCGAGAAAATCTAAAATTGCGGGATTTAAAGTAAAAAAAGCGGGATTTGCGCGATCGCGCGCCCTGGATGCAACACTGTTCATTTCACATAATATAAAGCAAGTTAAAGATAACTTTTAGCAGGTTAAAGATGACATACAGCAAGTTAAAGATAACATGTAGCAGGTTAAAGATAACATACAGCAAGTTAAAGATAACATGTAGCAGGTTAAAGACACATCTTTACTCTATTACATCCAGTTTTGTAACCAATTTTATCTTTATTTCATAAATTATAATCATTCTTATTCCTTCCTGCCAAATGTTGCGTCTGATGGCTGCAAGGTTGCACAGATTATGACGGATAGAAAATGCATTTCATTTGAAACAGCGACATTTTCGTTTTTCACTATCACATTGAAAGTTTCATTTCACTTATTTAGCAGGTTAAAGATACATCCTTACTTGGTTACATCCAGTTTTGTAACCAATTTTATCTTTATTTTATGAAATTTAATCATTCTTGTTCCTTCCTGCCAAATGTTGCGCCTGACGGTTTGAAAGGTTGCACAGATTATGATGGATAGAAAATGCATTTCGTTCTATTTGGGCTACCTGTAGACATGACAACCACAGTTTCCAGTTTAACCTTTTACCAAATGACAATATTTTAGGCTTGTCCATATTCAAAGCATTTGCAGAGGACAAAATAAAAGTCACTGAAAATTTGAAATTTATTTTGTGAAGAGTAGAAAACATTGTGGGAAAAGGAGAAAATGCTGGTTACCACCATTTTCTCCTTTTCCCACAATGTTTTCTAAAGGCTTCTTTCTCAGAGTCGTAAAAAGTAGGGATTACGTGGTAATGGATTAAATTGAAGACAAATCCCTGGCGTCTGTCTATCACATAATTTACCTTTCTGCCGATTTTGATTGATAGGTGTTCCAACGTCTTATCGGCCAATGAAAACTCAGCGTTGGGCTTCATATAAACAAAAAAGTCAGACACATTTCTGGTAAGCTTGCCAGGCTTGACCACCGAAATACCGAATTACTTAGAGGGAGGGGGAGGGGGAGCATGCCAAACTCGCGTTTACAGAAAGGTAAATTATTACACATTACATTGATTCTTTTATCTACGTTTACATGCCTATCTAGATTCTACATAATTATTGCAGAAGTTGTAACAATGACTGTTGATTCTCTGGCAGCAAGGATCCATCTTTAACCCTTTACCACACAACAAAACTTTAGACCTGTCAAAATCCAAAAACATAATTATGCAGATACGAACTTTTAATGCCGTTGCTAAGATTGTGGGATTTTTGTCTTTGTTAGGGTAGAAAACACTGTGGAAAAAGGAGAAAATGCTGGTTACCAGCATTTTCTCCTTTTCTCACAGTGTTTCACAGGTCAATTTTCTCATAGTTGCCAAAAGTCGGCATTTTGCGGTAAAGGGTTAAGGGTTAAAGTTGGCGACCCTGAAATAAAAGCCTTTAGAAAACATTGTGGGAAAAGGAGAAAATGCTTTCTACCCTTCACAAAACCAATTTCAAATTTTCAGCCACTTTTATTTTGTCATCTGCAAATGCTTTCGATCTGGACAAATCTTAAATATTATCGTTCGGTAATGAGTTAATAGCCTTGCTTTGACCTATAACAACCAAACTAAGCAATCCTCTATAAAAACAGAGGTTTAATATCTGCGAAAAGTATCCACCCAGGTCGACTTGCACTTTCTGTGCTTGCTGACCTGAGTTGATGTCGAAGCCCGTTCTACTTTTTTTGCAACTGGTCCATATTCTACATGTCAAAATGGATAGGGAGTGATGGTATTCTAAATCCTTCATTTCTCTTCCAAATCCTATGTGGTGTTAATGAGACGATTCTAATGAGTACCCACAACATAGGTTTTAGTTGAGAATAATAAACATTTTTTCATTTTGAAATCATAATCACTACCTCTATTTGAAGCTCTGCAGTATATATTAATGCTTTACTTGGTACAGAGCATCATGGGTTTGCATTAAATTCTGTTTTGCCAGACCTCGGCCCATGTGTGGAACAAAAGTACAGTAATTCTACATGCTTTACAGATTTTTAATTTCCGTTCCATATCTTTCAATTAAGTAATACTTTCCTGGGATGAAATTCTATTGATTTTTAGTATGTGTTTAATAATATTACCCCTGATTTATTTTCTGCTAACCCATTATCAGACAATCCTATGTTTCAACAATGATCTGGACAAAGGAGGCTTTTTGAAAACACTGTGGAAAAGGGAATATATGCTGGTTACAACCATTTCTCCTTTTACCACAATGTTTTCAACCGTTTCAATCACAAATTCATTCAATCAACTCCTTACCAGACGACAAAATTTCAGACTGTTCCAAATCTAAAGCATTAGCAGAGGACAAAATTAAAGTGACCCAAAAATTAAAATTTGTTTAGGGAAGGGTTGAAGACATTGTGGGAAAAGGAGAACATGCTAAGGTTACCAGCATTTTCTCCTTTTCCCACAGTGATTTTAGAAGGTTTCTTCTACAGGGGTCATAAAACCAGGAATTGTTTGGTAAAGGGTTTATTTCAAAGAACCTGCAGGAATAAAAAATACATTTGACTCAAACATATTAGGATTTACCACTATAATTATGTACATCTTCACTTGCCAAGGTGACAATCATTTCGTGGATCTTATCAAAATAAGATCCACATATCAGGGATGTAAAATTCCACTCATCCGCTCATATTGACGAGTAACATTTGTCTTCGGGCGAGTAGAAAAAATGCTAAGCTCGTCCTGTTGGACGAGTACATTTAAAAACTATTGAATTTTAAATTTGTCCTGTAAAATTGAAATTGCAGGTTAATTCACCGTGAACACAAAACGAAAATAAAACTGAAATTTCAGAGCGTCTCTTCGATCACGTTACAGGATGTTCATGTTCATTACGCTGTTACGACAGACCACTCCTTCCTGCATGGTATACTCCCGATTTAAATACAATACCTGGCTACTGCGTCAGGGAGATATCTCTTTGGCTCAGTGGTTAGGGTATTGGCTTTGCGTCCGGGAGTTCGGAGTTCGAATCCCGCTCCGATCCTTATTTCTGCCATGCACATATTCATTTGTTTCTTTGTTACGGACTTCATTCGTAAGAACGCACGCACATCTGTTGAGTGCTTGATTGGTTTTCTGTTTACGGCAGCATTTAGAGTAGTATAACTTAGTGGTGGGCCCATGACAGACTATAGTTGAAAGTCAGTTGGTTTTGGCTTCAGACTCCGAAATAATTGATTGAGAAGTCCCGTAATCGATTGTAGTCGGTTCCTAAACTCGCTTGGTGCCTAAACTTGAATTCTTGGTTTTGTGACTATGATTAATCACAATCTTTGATTAAACATTACTAAACATGAAAACTGGGCGGAAAAATTAAAAGAAATTTTTGTCTAATAATGTCTTGACAAAACTTAACAACTCGGCTCAATTCTCATTTTATCCCCGATCCGGGCTTTGGCACTTTGGAAATTTGAAATGACTCGATGGACCCACAGATGGACAGAAGGACACACGGACAAACTGGCCGATTCCAGTATACCCCCGAAAACATTCATTTTGAGGGGGTATGAAAAAATCTATTTCGTTAAACAACTGACTGAAACAAATGGTAGGACGGTCCTTTGAAATGCAGGAAATTGACCCATAGCAAAACATTCTGACTCACAGCCTGCTCAGTCCTTGGTCGATACCTTTTTACAAATTTATTAACTCTTTACCACATGACAAATTTTTAGAATGATCTAAAATGAAAGCACTTGCAGAAGACAAAAGTGACTAAAAAATCAAAATTTGATTTGGGAAGGGTAGAAACATTATGGGAAAAGGAGAAAATGCTGGTAACCATTTTCTTCTTTACCCACAATGTTTTCAAAAGGCTTCTACCTCAGGTTTGTCAAGTCATCATTGTTTGGGAAAGGGTTAAACCCACCAAAATTTTACAGTTCATGGCTCAAACGGTAATTCATAAATTGTGTCTTTGGCATGTGTAGTTATTTCTATTTTCAGAATCTATTTTAAAATGATGTCTTGCAGAAGCAAGGAAAGCATTTCTTAACCCTTTACTCCATAGATACTCATTTCTACGCATTGCTTGTAGGAGCCTTTTGAAAACATTGTGGCAAAAGGTGAAATTGCTCGTGACAAGCAATTTCACCTTTTGTCACAATGTTTTCTATGCTATCAAAAGGTGTCATATACACATAAGAAAGGGCTCCATCTTTACTGTTATCTAGGGTCAATTTGAGATACCTTAGAAATACCTTATGGGGTAAAGGGTTAACAGAAAGTAGTGCAATGTTTTAAATGGTGAACATATTCAAAGAAAAATTACAAGGAGAAAAAATTAAAACATTGATTGATTGAGTGGTATTTTATGCCACTTTCAACACTATTCAAGTTATATCATGGTAAAAAGAAAGGTATTGCGATGTTTTTTGAAGATTAAATAGTGCATACATTCAAAGAAAAAATATAATGGCCCTGGATCACTCACCTGAATTTTTGAAAGGATGTGTGATAGCCAATCTTTTCAAAATCTGATCAGCCATTTCAGAGAAGAATAATCATGTCTGTATAGTGTAAATAGCCCCCATTCATCAGAGCTGTGTTTGACGGATCAAAATTTTGCACCCAATTTTTGAAAAGGGTCACCAAATGAACATCTCTGTGAAATTATTACAAAATCTGACCAGCGGTTTCAGAGAAGAAGAATTTTAAGAATTTCTTCATGTCTGTATAGTGTAAATAGCCCCCATTCACCAGAGCCGTGTTTCTTGACGAATCAAAATTTCGCGCAAACTTTTTGAAAAGGGTAACCAAAGGAACATCTCTTGTGAAATTATTTCAAAATCTGAAAAGCGGTTTCAGAGAAGAACAATTTCTAAGAATTCCTTCATTTCTGTATGGTGCAAGTAGCCCCCATTCACCAAAGCCACGTCTCTGGATGGATCAAGCTTTCATGAACAATTTTCAAAAAGGGTCATCCAAGGAACAATTATGTGAAATTATTTCAAAATCTGACCCAAGTTTCACAGAAGAAGATTTTCAAAGAGTTTCCAAGAAAATTCCATTTGTTTTAGGCCGAACTGGAAATTCAGTCATTATACTTTCGGTATTTGGGTCTTGCGAATTAAACATTACAAACAATTGGATGCAAATTCACAAATAAGTAAGGTAGGTGGTTTTCAAGAAATAAAGCTCACACGGAAATATTCTGATTTACAGTAATCAAGTTAAATGAGTCTTGTTGTTTGCACATACTTACAATTTGGGAAATTCTAAACTTTTGTTGTTTGGTAATGGATTGCAAGAATTCGATCCAGCTTGGATTAAAATTCTAGATTCCTGGATTACAGTTATAGGGAAAACGATATCATTAGACATCAAAGTGGCATACAAGTATATTTTTCTTCACAGACTTAAAGAAAATCTGCACAAAAACTTACCATATTTTTGTGCCAGCAAACTATTTTTTAAGCAAATATTTGGAATATCCCTTTTTTGTCTCTAAAATTCCTTTTGCCATCTGTCATTATAAGATGCAATTACAAGGAATTAACAAAGAATAAGAAATATGTTAAATATGCGTCCTTAACCCTGTATCAATCGACAAAATTTTAGACTTATCCAAATTTGAAGTATTTGACTAGGTTCTGGTATCAATATTGATTTATTGATTTATTTAACAAGAAAAAGTACTAATCCTTTCTTTTTCAAGCTGAAGAAGAAAAACAACTTTTGAAAACATTGGGGGAAAAACACTTTTCTACCTTTTCAAAAAAAGTTTATCTGTGCCATAATTGGTAAGTCATCAACAAATGCTTTCAGTTTGGACAAGTCTATGATTTTATCTACTGGTAAATAATTAACCCTTAGGCTGCTAAGCACAGCTCACTGACCTTTTGTGGACAGGGTAGATCAAGATCAGACTGTACAGAATGTGCAATCTGATCTTGGATCTGCACTGTCTAATTAAAAGATTCTTTTCTCTACAAAATAAAGAGATTCTTTTCTCTTAAAAATAAGTTCAAAATAGCATAAACTGGGTTTATACTATTGTCTCGAAAGTTTCATTTTACTTCTTTAATAGGATAAAGGTTAATAAGAGATTAATTATTACACAATAAAGCTTAGAGCTGCTGGGATAACATGGAATTTGCTTTCAGTACATTACTAACAGTGAATCATACTATTGATTGTGACAAGAAAAAAAGCATGCGAGGAAAAAATTCTGCAGTTAGACTAGAACCTTTTTTTCAAAATGAAAATCTGAGACTTACATTAATTTAACCTTTACCAGAGTTTTAACAACCCTTACAAAGAAGGCTTTTGAAAACATTGTAGGATAATAACACTGTTGTTCAGGTTTTTAGTAAGTATTAGAGGCATGAAATAGAGCTGGGGCGATATCATCGATGCATCGGTGCATCGTGATATTTTTGCTGGCGATAGTATATCGCGATACTTACTCATTGTATCGATACTTGGCGATACATTTACGTCGTGTGCACAGTGTGTGTGATCATGTTTAAGTGTACATGATTCGTGTATGAAATAGAAAAAAATACGCACAATTTGTCTCTGCTATACATACAAGAACATACAAACAACTCGCCCTAGAAACAATGAAATTCATAAAACTTTGCAATTCGGGGAATAATTTGCAGCGAAATGTTTAGTGACTCGCTCTTGCCTAGGGTTTTCCCGGTTTTAAATATAGATGCTAAGTCGGAACACTTTAAGGTTATCATATTTTGTTCGTGCCCAAAAAGTTGCGGCTGTTTTGATCGGTTTGCCTCCTTAACATTTTTGTCACAAGGACTGTAAGATAAAATAAAGCATTCATTGACAAGGTCATTTGATTTATCGGACGAATATAAGCTGCAATTTGATTATTTGCTAGCGAAAGATAGCTCAGTTTGAAATGTCTTTGTTCTTTCTAAGTAACAAATGAATGAGCTGCGGATCGGCAACCGTCTTCCGAAGTTCACAATAGTGCGAGTTTTGACGCTGAGAAATTTGCAATGACGTCTTTGACGCTGAAAGTATCTGCCTAATTGTCAATCTGATGCATTAAGTTATGATCTAGAGCTTCATATAACCTAGCTTTCATGCATCCAGCAGAAATATGGGCTAAACACGATCAGTATGAAATGCAAAGGGCACGCGCATGATCAGGAAGCTGGCGAGTCATTTATGACAAAGTAATATAGGTGTTAATACTCTTATCTAGTGTAAAGTGACAGATTTTAAAGTTACCTGCTATTCAAAATGGCAAACTGATGTTAAATAATGTAGTAATACTTCTCCAAAAATTAATTGTCACGAAAAAATAGATCGCCAAAAAGCCGTGAAAACCCATGACACTACAATGATCAGTGTGGCATCGGCCGATCAGAGGGACTTCAAACTATCTTCACATTTTTAATAATGAAGTTAAACAGTGAATTTACAAAAAACTATCAATAAAACAATAAGTTGGGGGCTAAAATTCTGTTCATGAGTGAAAAAAATTGTTGTTTTAGGAAATGAAAATATACATCTACCGGGGGGGGGGGGGGGGGGGGGGGGTCGGCGAATGCTTGAAATAAGTCTATTTTTTTTTTAAACTGGCTTGGAAATTAAAATTAGAGGACCAAAATGAATGATATTAAATAAAGCAAAAACTCCAAATGGTATTGCATTGCCGTTGATTTTTGAAGTACAAAACACAACATCCTCATAAACTTAATATCATGTAGACAAATTGTCTTACCTGCTTGTTTTAGCAAACATTTGGATTGATTTTGCCCAAAATGTTTGCACAGTTTAAGGAAAGGTTCCTAAAGTTTTTGAAGAGCTTAATATACATGTAAGTGTGAACATGTAGATCTATCTATAAAATCTTGTTTGTGCATATGGCATGAAAACAGTCTCTCTTTTAATAGGCTGTCATTAAGTATATCGGATCAATTAAGTATCGTGATATCGTATCGTATCGCCTGCCTGATATCGTGATAGTATCGCGATACATTTTTCTTGGCGATACCCAGCTCTAGCATGAAATTGCCAAGAGTTAAATTATGTTACAGTATTATTTCCACTGAAAATGGTCAAATATATCAGTCATTTGTATGTTATGCTAGCCATATAAATGTGTAGCGAAGCAAGAGGTTTATATCATATTCCCTCCCCATTGAAAAGATTTGTTCTAGATCTATAGCAACCAAACCGTCGCTTGTTAAACTGGTTAAAAGTACAAAATACAACGATTTTATAAACTTAATATCATGTATACAATATTGTCACAGTATATTTAAAGCAAAAAGGCAGTCTCGGTTAGATGGAGAAACCGATTGTACAACCCATAGCTAGTTGGTTTGCTCTTCCAATTACAAAGCGATAATTGATTGAGATTTTAAACCGATTGCCCAACACTAGGGTCGAGTCAAACAGCATGAACTTACCCAGGGTAGCAAGCTGGATGGTTGAAAGACAGTTTTTGTTGATGGCATGTTTAAGGTCTGGATTAGTGATGTCAGCGTAGGAAGCATATTTGGTCTGTGACATGCCGACAAGAGTTCCACAGAGACATCAAAGCCTTTAGGGACTCTCAGTTTGTTGGCTGAAATTAGAAAGCAGGGGTACAAATGAAGGGACTACCTTGTCTTCCAAGAAAATGTCTAAAACCTTTGATGTAAATTCTCATTTTTTCTTTACCAAACAACAAAGTTTTAGACTTTTCTTAACCCTTTCCCAAACAGGCCCTTGTTTTTACATGTCTGAAAACACTGTGGGAAAGGAGAAATTGCTCATAACAAGCAATTTCTCCTTTTCCCACAGTGTTTTCTGTGCCTTGAGATAATTTTCGGCCATTGTTATGAAGGTTAAATTTGTCGTCTGCAACTCTTTCAGTTTGGAAGAGTCTAAAATTTGTCGTTTGGGAAAGGGTTAACTGAAAGCATTTGCAGTAAAAATTGTTTTTGAAAGGTAAAATTATCGCGAGAAAAGGAGAAATTGCATTTCTCCAAAAGGAGAAATTGCATTTCTCCGTCTTCCCATTGTTTTAAGTCTTCTTCCCCAATGTTTTTCAAACTCCGGACTGCGTGGTAAAACCTTACAATTATTGTGAATTATTATTATTATTTTAGTGCAATCACAAATATCTGAAACAAAAACAAAAGGAGAGTAACTGGTGATATGAACTCCACCTACCACGAGTTCTGAAACTGAAAGCGGGAAACATGGTAGCCTCCAGACAGAGAAAGAAAATTGCAAACCATGAATTTACCAAAGTCATCATCACCTTATAACAGCCCATACCCCAGTCAGGCCTACAGGTATATCACTGTTCACCGATAAATCAATGTTGAATTCGGAGGTCTGAAGGAAAAGTTTTTTTAACCTGCCTTTCTGAAGTTCGTTTGCAGCAACCATTTTCATCTATGACGTAGTTTATTTGCATAACCGTGGTTTCGCCACCTATAAATATCGACCCTGTTCTTATCCAAGTTGTACTGAAAGACTCTTCTTTCGATCGAAAACACTCTAGAACAGTATACGTCTATTATGCAAACCCAAAACTGATTGGTTGGCAAAGCACTGTTCTGAATTTTGAAATCTAAGCAACACGTAGGAAACAATGTTAGAGATTTTTGGCAGGCAAATGCGCCCAATTTTTTTTTTTGAGTAATTAGATATTACTCAAAAATTAAAATTTGTTTCTAGCAGGGTAGAAAACATTGTGGAAAATGGAGAAAATGCTGGTTACCAGCATTTTCTCCTTTTCCCACAATGTTCTCAAAAGGCTTGTATCTCTGGGTCGTAAAAACCAGGGATTGTTTGGGAAAGGATTTTAACCTAGTGCATATCATATTGGAATAAACAAGTCGTGAACAACAGATACGATTTACGTGGTTATTTTGTAATCTGATCTTGATCCACACGCCTGATCTACACGCCAAACAGATCTTTAAGGCTAGGAGCAATGATTGGATCACAAACTAAAATAAATGGTTTAGCCAATCATAAATTGTGTTAGATTTACTTTAAAATTTTGAAAATTATTCAGCATAGGACAAAGAATATTCTAAATAATAGTTTCTGAGTACATGAGTGGTTTCACGTATCTGGCACAAAAATAATTATTTGAAGTTATGATTTTTTAAAATGTTAGCCGTAACTTACATCACGAACTATTGGACTAAATAGCCATCTGTTTGTATTGCACTTAGACTACAAAATCAAAGTGAGCCACGCTCGGACAGAAGGGGGCTTAAAGTAACAACAAAGGCCAAATATACACAAAGAGGGAATTTAAATACATTTAAATTTTTATCACACCATTTAAAAGTATGGACACTATTGTGACGATGACAATCTGTCTCTGTATGGTTGGTTCAAGTGTTACTCGCTGACAGCGAAATTGATTTCAAAACTAGGTTAAACACTGCCAGGTAGCCGTGTCTTTTGTTTACTTTTTCCATGATCTTAAAATTATTTTTTCTGTGAGCGATTAGCGCATTGCCCGATCACGTGATCACAGACTGTCATCTCCACGATATTTTCCATACTTTTAAATGGTATGATGTAAATATAAAATATACATGTAGAATGACACATGCTTTGATACTTTGGCCTTCACTGGATCTTTAACCTATTACCACACAATCCCTACTTTTGACGCCCCTGAGAAAGAAGCCTTAAGAAAACATTGTGGGAAAAGGAGAAAATGCTGGTAACCAGCATTTTCTCCTTTTCCCACAATGTTTTCTACCCTTCCCAAAACAAATTTCAAATTTTCAGTCACTTTTATTTTGTCGTCTGCAAATGCTTTCGATTTGGACCAGTCTAAAATATTGTCGTTTGGTAATGGGTTAACGCATCTCTATAACCCATCATACCTAGAGTGTCATCACACATTCACAGATCCCTAAAAATCCATTTTTAGAACAAATGTTTTTAAAAAGCAGGACCTAGAATCGTCCTTGGACAAACAGAAAACTGACCAATAGCGAAAAAGATCGACCCGAGGTCAGCCTGCGCGGATCGCGCAGGCTGACCTGAGTCGATACTTTTCGCAGATGCATTAAGCCCCCTTTTCACAGAGATTGGCCACAGATTTTCATTAAGCTGACTCCACGGGTATCGATCTGCAAATACCTGTCAATTCCACGATCGCTAAGTCTTCCGGAGAGTTTGTGGTCAACCGCAATTTCTCTGTCTCAAAAAGGGATTACTTCACTTATGCATAAAACTGAAGACTTTACTATTTCGAGCACGTGTTAATGTATTAATGTATAAATTAACTCTAAATTAAGCAGTCAGTCACATTTTCAGTGCCCTGGGTCGAAAGTTTTTGGTTTTTTTTTTTCAAGTATTATGAGAAAAGTAGAAGATTCTGGTCGCTGCAATGTTTTCTATCTTTCAAAAGCTAAGTTCAATCTTGAGATACAAAGAAATGAACCAAAGCTGTAGACTAAAGGATTGATTGATTGTATTGTGTTTATCGCCGTTTTCAACATTTTTTCCAGTAATATCGCGGCGTCAGTGCACCTATCCATGCTTTCATGGAGGTGTGTTCACCAGTACTTTGCACAAATTTCTTTCCAAGCCACTGGCTGCTTTCCCACATAATCATCGTCGAGACAGTGGTCAGCGCTGGGGGGGGGGGGGGGGGGGGGGGGGGGAGGGGGCAATGAATCCTGTCGCAGTGACTATCATCAATCCCCCGGAAGGAAATTGGCCAAGCCAAGGGTCGTTGTCAGGGATCGAACCTTGGACCCGATGTTCTCAAGTACTGCACGCTACCGATTGAGCTACCGGGTCTCGGCCAAGGCTAAAGGAGATTTAGTGCATTTCCCGATGTATTTTATTAACTCTTTACCACGCCAGAAAATTTTAGACTGGTCCAAACTGAAAGCACTTGCAGACTACAAAATAAAGGTAACTGAAAAATTAAAAATTTGTACTTGGAAAGGTAGAAAACACTGTGGGAAAAGGAGAAAATGCTGGTTACCAGCATTTTCTCCTTTTGCCACAGTGTTTTCAAAAGGCTTCTTTCTCAGAGGCGTCAAAAGTAGGGATTGTGTGGTAATGGGTTAAGCAAGTCTTCACAAAACTACTGATCTAATAGCATCCATTTTGCATAACAAGAGACTGACTTATGACCATTCACGCAAAGACCAAGGCTGACGATTCACTACGCTACTCTACCCTTGGCGGATCGAGCTTGATTTTTACATTCACCCGATACGCCTTTTCATTGGATGCAGCCAGCTATAGCTACAACGAATGAAATCGCTCGTAGCAGTTCATCTTTGATAAAAATAGAACAAGGTCGCTTCCTTTCGAATAGAAGGTAAACATGGAAGCCCTCGTGGATGTCTGCTTATCGCTTCATGTGTATTCGTAAGCGGTTTGTTAAACGATATTTCATTGGCTTTTAGAAATATGATGTAAAGGGGGGTAATAACCAGGATGCAATAGATGGCGCATCGCAGGAATCTCGAAATCGGGCTCAATCAGCCAATGTAAGATCCACGTAGTGATCGTAAACTTGGCTCGCGAAGATGGATGACCCATCACGCAAAGAGGGACCCTCTGGGAACTGCAAAAAGTGTGTTGCGCAGACTGACCTGGGTTGACACTTTTCGCTTTAATGACATTTTGTCGTCGTGATATAACTGAAATGATAGTAGAAGAGTTAAACATCAATCAATCAATCGATCGATCGATCAATCAATCAATCAATCGATCGATCGATCGATCGATACTTATCGGTCAGTAAATACCTGTACTTTTAAAGATAGCTAAGCCTTTAAGAGAGTTTCTAATCAACTGCAACACTTCATCTGTCTCAAGGAGGGATTACTTTGTTTTTACATACAAAAAAATTGGCGACACTGTATCCAGGATCAGCAATGCATCAAACCTTTACTAAATAACCCTTTGTGAACAAGCTTTTTGAAAACATTGTGAGAAAAGGAGAAAATGCTGGTTACCAGCATTTTCTCCTTTTCCCACAATGTTTTCTACCCTAGTGGAGAATTTATCCCCATTTTAACCATCTCAAATTTTATTATCTGCAGTTGGTTCGAATCTGGAAGAGTTCAAAGTTTGTCGTTAAGGAATGGGTTAAGGATAAGATAGGGTTTTTTCTGCATGTTTAACACCGTTTTCAAAATTATTTCAGTTATTTCACGGGGCTCGGACAGAACTCTCGATGTTTCACACCATTTTCAAAATTATTTCAGCTATTTCACGGGGCTCAGACAGAATTCTCTGTGGTTTAGACCGTTTTAAACATTATTTTCAGTTATTTCACGGCGCTCGTACTCAAATTAAACGAGCGGGTTCTAACCAGCGACTCAGTGTTATAAAGTAATATCAAGTCATGCACGCTACCCACTGCGTAATTGGAATCGGCTCGATAGGGTTGAATGTCCAAAAAGCGAAAAAAAAAAAGATCAATACAGTAGTTAATATACATTCAAATGCAAATCACAGCATGTAAAAGTGTAAAAAAACTTGTGAAAAAATGGGAAGCCGGTTCTTGTGTAATTGAAAAGTTCAATCCAAACTAACTTAGTACAGTATTCTTTTTTTACTCCTATCCTGCTGTAAAGCTAACATAAAAGTTTCGAGCCAGTGTAATGCAGAGAAATGACCTTACCCTAGAAAACATCTTCGAAAGCCAAGGCTGACGATTAACTACGCTACTCTACCCTTGGCGGATCGAGCTTGATTTTTACATTCCCCCGATACGCTTTTTCAAAGATGCAGCCAGCTCTAACTGCATCGAATGAAATCGCTGGTAGCATTTCATCTTTGATAAAAATAGAACAAGGTCGTTATACCTTTCGAATAGGAGGTAAACATGCTATAGAAAATGACCAATAGGTCATTTCTCTACGTAGAATAATTACCCTGGAGTTATTTCTCTACGTTAAATAATAACCCGGGTCATTCCTCTACCCATGGGCCATTCTGTAGGGGAGGGTCATTTTTCTACATTACACGGGCAGTAAAAACCCAAATTTTGCTTTTTTTTAAAATGGCACTTTTATGAGAAAGATACCGCTTTATCGGATAGTGTAGATTCAAGATCAGACTGCTCGTTCTGTGCAGTCTGATCTTGATCTACACTGTCCGCAAAAGGCAAGCGAGTCGCGTTTAGCATTTTTAGGCTTAAAAAGCAGATGCCGATGAATTAGTTCTTGATGAAACTGGGAGTCTTCCAGACATGCACCTTTGATGAAAATCCCAGGATATACCAAACCCCCCCCCCCCTTTCCATAACAGTCTTACGCCAAAAAAAGTATTTTTCAAGTTTTTGCGTTCATCTTGTCTATCTCTCGTAAACTCGTGCCAAAGATTTCACGTCTCTATTCAAAGCAATTCTAATTAAACATAAATGAGACGTGCTCTGACAAAAAGGCGCTTGATGCATCTCCGTTATGCGCCATCCTAACCAAAGGTATTATATAAATATGGGTTCATAGGAGCCACTTCAATTCAATAACTGACTTAACCCATTACCACACAATCCCTACTTTTGACGCCCCTGGGAAAGAAGCCTTATGAAAACACTGTGGGAAAAGGAGAAAATACTGGTAACCAGCATTTTCTCCTTTTCCCACGGTGTTTTCAACCCTTCCCAGAACAACTTCCAGTTTTTCAGTCACTTTTATTTTGTCGTCTGCAAATGCTTTCAATTTGGACCAGTCTAAAATTTTGTCGAGTGGTAAAGAGTTAATCATAAGGTAGCCTGGTCCTTTAATAATAATAATAATAATAATAATAATAACTTTATTTAGAGAAGGTAACATGTTAAGACATATATGTACAAATCTTATTTTCAACATGGCCTCCTTAAACTTTTACCGAACAATCCCAATTTTGACGACCCTGAGATAGAAGCCTTTTGAAAAACATCGTGGGTAAAGGAGAAAATGCTGGTAACCCAGCATTTTCTCCTTTGCCCACAAATGTTTTCTACCCTGCTGGAAACAATTTTCAATTTTTGAGTTACATATGTTTTGTCGTCTGCAAGTCCTTTCAGTTTTGACAAGTCTAAAATTTTGTTGTTTGGTAAAGAGTTAACCATCTTCGCGAGCCAAGGTTACGATCACTATGTGGATCTTACCTTGGCTGATTGAGCCCGATTTCGAGATTCCCGCGATGCGCCCTCTATTGGATGCTGGTTATTACCCCCTTTACATCATATTTCTAAAAGCCAATGAAATATCGTTTTACAAACCGCTTACGAATAGTCTACACATGAAGCGATAAGTAGACATCCACGTAGGTTTCCATGTTTACCTTCTATTCGAAAGGTAGCTCGGCCTTATTCTATTTTTATCAAATATGAAATGCTACGAGCGATTTCATTCGTTGCAGTGCTGGTTGCATCCAATGAAAAAGCGTATCGGGGGAATGTAAAAATCAAGCTCGATCCGCCAAGGGTAGAGTAGCGTAGTGAATCGACAGCCTTGGCTTGCGAAGATGAGAGTTAACAAACAGTAAGCTTACCAGTAGCGAACAGTTTCGCCCCACAATGTTTTCCCAATCCCTCTTCATCTTGGTCGTTAAAGCTGGGTTAGGCTAATTGGAGAGGTCATCAGACCTCTCCAACAGTGGTGAGTTTAAAAGGCATACTGCCACAGAATTTGCTGTCTAATTCTAACGTTATTTCTTCTAGCGTATCTGTTCTGATACACAGTCTGCTTCGTCATGGTTTTGTAAACAAAGCGAAATCAAAAAACCGAAACAGGAAATAGGTGTGGTTTATTTTTATATGACGAATTTCAGAAAAATATTAAATTAATTTGCCATGTCTGCAAATGACCCATCAAATAATTGTATTTTTTCATTAAGCAAATAAATCTAAGCTGCAGAAAAAAAGAAGAATTTCGTTAAAAAAGAGAAAGAACACTGCTGGACAAGATCTTCCGACTCGAAAAAGCGACAAGAAGGCCAAATGACCATCATGTACAGCTTAATTATGAGGTTTCTACGCGAAAGCTTTTTTACTTGTTTGTTTACATGTACCAAAATGTATTGAAATTAAAAGCCAATAAATTATTAGAAAACATTGATGCGGACCTCTCCTGGCTTCTTTTTTAAAGAAGCCAACTTGTATGAGGCAAAGGTTATATCCAGCTCTGAGTAAACAGTCAACACTTTTGGCTGCTAAGCGGTAATCGGTGTGCTATGGCGGACAATGTAGGGCACAAAACGTGCAGTCTGATCTTGAATCTACATTTTCCAGTAATTTGTTACATTGGACATTCTGAAGAAAAAAAAATCAAAATCTAAATTTCAATATTTTGGCTAGTTTCGCTCTCTGGCCCGTTTCAGTTATACATGGTGCACCATGGGTGAAAAACTGACAAGTAGAGATTGTCTTAATTGACAGTTCTTGGTGCAAGATTGCACAAGGGAATTGTTTTTTATAGAAAGATCTAATTTATTTTGAGATTCGGCCAGGAATTTCAGACAAGAATAGGCCATCATATTTTATCGAATATTATTATTGGCAAAGTGAAATAGTTTGAATTATAACATCTGGTTACAAAAACATAACTAAGCTAAACACCCTGTGTAGTCCATGTTAAGCTCTATTCCGTTTCTGCTGGTAGCAGAAATAGAGTTTATTTCATCAGCTTGTGGTTAATATGGGGAAATATTGGCCCAAAAAGGGAAAGGTATGCGAAAATAACGAGCGCACGAGTTATTTTCGCGGACCTTTCCCTTTTGAGGTAAATATTTCCCATATTAACCACAAGCTGATGAAATAAATTATATATTATATTTCCTCTGATTATTTTGTCAAAGAATGTCACTTTTAAAACCAGTGATCTCAAGTCAATGAATCAGATTTTCGGCAGGAGGAAAATATTCACTGTGACTTGGAAATAATTCCCCCAGCATAAATGACGTCATTTCTTTACCCATAATATTTCTAAAAATAGACACATGAAATATAATATTAAAGAATCGCTATCATTATTTTAAACGAAAGAATTATTTGAGCCATGCTCTGTGAAAAGGGGGTTTAATGCATCTCCAAAGAGTAATGGAGATAGGTACGTTGTCTGCGCATGTGATATTCTTCGAAGATTCGACTGTCTTATATGACGCATCACTCGTTAGCCCCGAAAGTGGGCAGACTGTAATATTACGCTCTATAAAGTAGCAATGTTGAAAATAGCTTTTATCAATACGTTTGAAGAGAAATGAGACCTATTTTAGCTCCAGATTTCTCTAAACTGCTGATCATAGCTGAGTGAATTGCACCAGGTAGCGCTTTATTGAGTAAACGATTATTTTACTTTTAAATTCAAAGTAACGGTTGTCGCGTAGGACAGTGGTTCGGTTCTGTACCCAGGATGCCCAAATAAGATAGATGAGTATTTATAAAATGCCATCTGGCAGGAGATTATGACGCAATATCAAGCACTTTATATTACATCTTCGCAAGCCAAGGGTATCCAAGTAGTGATCGTAACCTTGGCTCGTGAAGCTGTTTTTATTTTAATACTCCATCCTTTTGTGTCTTTGCAACATGACCCCGATCCTACCTCTATGCCAGAGCAGCTAGGCTGTACGGGCTAACCACTAATTTACAGAAATAAGAATCTATTTATATATTTTCTATATACGCATTATTCCTCTTCAGTTTTGGTTCCACCCACGCATTGACGTTGTTTTCTCTATTTTGAAAAAATTAACCAATAATTATCCCAAAAGCAGAGAACAAAAGAACCGTCACTGTATTGTAGTCGTCTTCTAGTACAATGATTTAAATGTATTAATTACTCTGACAACAGTGAAAGAGTACAAATAAAAAAAAACCACAGGCCTCCGAGTGAAACTCCACTGGTCTTTGAAGGTGTAATGAAATTTTCGTTATCGGACACTGTTACTATAAATAGCACATTCGGATTCCCTCTGTATCGTTTATAGTAAGATATAGAGGGAGTCCCCAAATGTGCTATTTATGTAAAAGGTGTTAATGAAAATTTGAATATATATTCCGTGATATATATGCAATACTTTTTTTGCAGATGCAAGCCCTCTTTTTCACAGAGCATGGCTCATTTTTAATGTCATCGGAGGGAATGCTGTGACAGCTCCCGAGAAAGTTTCTTGCATTGCGTTTGACTGCATCATGCCGTCACTTGTCTAAATGGAATTTAATACCCATCTTTAGAGTATTTGCTGTACACAGGTTTGAATGGATTCCACTTTCCCACACGATTCCAAGCTTTAATGACCCTGAAGAAGAGGGCTTTTGAAAACAGTGTAAGAAAATCAGAGAAATGTTGAAAAGCAGTATATCCTTCTTTCCTTCGACGTTTTCTACATTTCCCGGAAATAATAATAATTTATAATAATGATCATTCGTCTGCGAAATGCGCTAGACATGGACAAGTCTAAAATTTTGTCGTCTGGTGGAAATGTTTAATCGCAGGGACAGTATTCAGCTTCCATTCTTCCTGTCTCGGAGCAAGGAAAAAAAAAGGTACATTAGCCACGTAAGGTTGTTTTTGGGAGAACGCAGCACATTACGTCAGTATTGATGATCCCTTATCGGAATGGAATCTCTGTCGTATTGGCTGACATGAAACTGTCCACAAAAGCTATTTAAACACCCCTGACTATGCTATAAGTCGCCCTTTAGGAATTCAGTCTAAATCTATAATGCTACGTATAAGCCTTCCGAGCAGGAAATACCAGCATTACCTCCCTTTTTCGAGGGTAGATGGGAGACAAAGTCCCTATGGCCCAAAATGCTCTCTTGTCTTTCTGTCTCACCTTTTTGAAACATGTGAACTGTAACATGTATTACGCGTTCAATTTCTTCCGTCCTGTGATGGGTTTTTGAATTCGTGTGGATAAAAAGTGTTTAAAATGATGCACAAGCACTATAGCTTGCGTCTCACAAAAAGGGGCATTCGGACATTTGCGATAAGTGTCGTTTAAGATTAGCCTATGCAGTCCACGTAGGCTAATCCGAAACGGCACATTACGACTAAGTTAGACTTTGTGCTAAAGTAGACTTGCGCAAAACAGAAAATTATATAAAAACGGAAATTGTTGTCTCGGATTAGACTGCGCGGACTGCGCAGGCTAATCCGAGACGACATTTTACGCAAATGTCCAAATGCCCCTTTTCGCGAGTTGCAGGCCACATTATACCCATTTCTACACATATGGTACAATATCAATCCTTAACCTGCATAATAAATAAAACTTTCAAGCCATTATCACCCCTAGATGGCATCCTATAAAATACTCATCTATCTAATTTGAGCATCCTGGGTACAAAACCGAACCACTTTCCTACGCGACAACCGTTACTTTGAATTTCAAACTAAAATAAACGTTTACCCAATAAAACGCTACCTCCTGCAGTTCACTCAGCTATGATCAGCAATTTAGAGAAATCTGGAGCTAAAGCAGGTCTCATTTCTCCTCAAACGTATTGATAAAAGCTATTTTCACCATTGCTACTTTATAGAGCGTAATATTACACTCTGTCCGCTTTTGGGGGCTAGCGATGCGTCATATAAGACAGGTAGAATCTTCGAAGAATATGCGCAGACAACGACTTTCAAGCCGGTTATAAAAACCTAACTATATAGTAATTTCGGACAGTGTAGATTCAAGATCAGACTGCACGTTCCATGCAGTCTGATCTTGATCTACGTGCTCCGCAAAAGGCCCTTGATTCGCCCTTACCAGGCTAAAAATCAACAGTTTACTGGGTGTAATTTCGAAGGCTCTCGGATGTTACTGTTAAGGCACTTTTTTACGTCAGCTTCCGGTGCACGTAACAATGTTCAACATGATAACATTTGATTACGTGATAGTAACAGTGGAATTTGTTCGGTGTGATCGAATCCAATATCCGGATGTAAAATATGTTATGATTGCCAATTAACCCTTTTGTTATCGTGAGACAATTGTTACTCTTGATGCTTTTAAGCATGATACGGCTTGCAATATGCGAAAATGGACATTCGGACATTTGTGTAAGGTGTCGTCCCGCATCAGCCTGCAGATCGCAGATTGCGCCGGCTAAACCTAGACGGTACTTTACGAATACATTAGATTTCATCCCACAGTACTACTGCGTGAAACAGAAAATCACACACGATCGGAAATTGTTGTCTCGGATCGCTCTGCGCGGACTTTACGCAATTGTCCGAATGCCCCCTTTCGCGAGTTGCAGGCCATACATAATTAGTGATACTACACATTATATCCAGCCTGATATTGGAGCATCTTCGCAAGCCAAGACTAACGATTCACTACGCTACTCTACCCTTGGCGGATCGAGCTTGATTTTTACATTCCCCCTTACGCTTTTTCATTGGATGCAGCCAGCTCTAACTGCAACGAATGAAATCGGTCGTAGCATTTCATCTTTGATAAAAATAGAATAAGGTCGCTACCTTTCGAATAGAAGGTAAACATGGAAACCCACGTGGATGTCTGCTTATCGCTTCATGTGTTTTCGTAAGCAGTTTGTAAAACGACATTTCATTGGCTTTTAGAAATATAATGTAAAGGGAGGTAATAATCAGCATCCAATAGAGGGCGCATCCCAGGAATCTCGAAATCGGGCTCAATCAGCCAAGGTAAGATCCACGTAGTGATCGTAACCTTGGCTCGCAAAGATGTAACTGCTCGTCTAATATTACAGACTACTTTTTTTTAATCCAGTTTTCACAGATACGTCACCCATACATCTATCTGATGTATCTACCCGTTCTACTTTTTTTTCCATCCCCAACTTTCCTCCAACGGTGAATCCGGAACTAACGCTGATTTCATTACTTGCCCTTCCTTACGATCTTGTACCATTCAATCCTGAATTTGAAAGACCCAGGGTAAGAAGCCTCGTCAACTTAGGCATTTGCCGTCTTAAACATCTTCGATTTGGATGAGAGCAAAATTTTGTCGTTTGGTAAGAGGTTAGCAGGATGCGTTTATCATAATATGGACAACTCGTGAACTTCATCTATCGTATTTCCGTTAAATTATCGCTTAATTAGGCACAGCGATCGATTTACAGAGCTTACCTTCGTCATATAATGTCTGATAGCTTGCAACATGTCTCAGAATAAAAAATATAAACATTCTGATTGATTCGGAAGATTCGCAGACTTATTCTAATCTTCAGTGGGCGCGTTCATTTGCCTTAACCCATTACCACACAATCCCTACTTTTGACGGCAAAAAGAAAGAAGCCCATAGAAAACATACTGAGAAAAGGAGAAAATGCTGGTAACCAGCATTTTCTCCTTTTCCCATAAAGTTTGCTACCCTTTACGAAACAAATTTCAAATTTTCAGTCACTTTTATTTTGTCGTCTGCAAATGCTTTCGATTTGGACAAGCCAAAAATTTTGTCGTTTGGTAAAGAGTTAATTAGCGCTTTTCAATCCAGTGCTCTGATACAACTTTCTCCCTAAGCCACTGACTACTTTTCTCACATGCATCAGAGATTAGAGGCGATAAAATCGCCGCAGAGACTGTCTGCTGCAATCGGGTATCCAACTCGCGACTACAAGGTCACGAGTCAGATATGCGACCCACTGAGCTTCTCGGTCGGACCGCAACTTTTCGGCATTAGCCGAATTTATATACTTGACGTTAAAAAGGCGTTGTCGGCGCATGTCATATTCTTCGAAGATTCGACCTGTCTTATATGACGCATCACTCTCCCCGATATCGGGGAGACTGTAGTATTACGCGCTATAAAGTAGCAATGAAGAAAATGGATTTATCAATATGTTTGAGGAAAAATCAGGCCTGTTTAAGCCCCAGGTTTCTCTAAACTGTTAAGCATAGGTGACTAAATTGCACTAGATAGCGTAAACGTTTTTTTTAGTTTGAAAATCAAAGTAATGGTTGTCGCGTAGAAAAGTAGTTCGGTTTTGTACCCAGGATGCCCAAATTAGAGAGCTGAGTATTTATAGAATGCCATCTAGCGCGAGATAATGACTAAAAAGGGTTGGTTCCATCAAATAAGATATTTTTAGAAACTGCACTACTTATCCGTTGCCATAAAGGCGTAAAAACGCTAGCTTAATCCGCTGTAACAATTTGAACGAACCAATTACCGTCCAAGCAGACATTATATAATTAATATTTTACATAGCAACCATTCTGTACTCGTGCATGACGTCATTATGTTCTTAACGCTTTACCAAACGGCAAAATTTCAGACTGGTCCAAATAGAAAGCATTTGCAGACGACAAAATAAACGTAATTAAAAAAATTGAAATTTGTTCCCAGCAGGATAGAAAACATTGTGGTAAAAAAAGAAAATGCTGGTTACCAGCATTTTCTCCTTTTCCCACAATGTTTTCAAAAGGCTTCTATCTAGGGTCGTAAAACCCAGGGATAGTTTGGTAAAGGGTTAATATTCAATCCCATGTGAACTAATCTAAATGATATTTCTATGTCTGACGGCGTTAACCCTTTACCAAACACTTCTTTCGAAAACTTTCTAGGAAAAGGACAAAATACTGGTTACCAGCATTTTGTCCTTTTCCAACAATGTTTTCTACTCTTCCAAAGTCAAGTTTCAATTTTTGAGTGACTTTAATTTTGTCGTTTGTAAATGCTTTCAATTCGGACAGCTGTTAATTTTTTGTCGTTTGGTAAATAGATAATCCTTTCCCTCATATACATGTGGTATTTAGCACGTTTTGCGACGAAGGACTTGTAAAATCATTGCAGGCAACGGAAAAATAGGTTGAAAGATGCTGTTATGCCATTGGTCATATTATTTTCTTAAAAATCCTTCAACATGTCTTAGTGTAGATCTATATTTCTGTGTTCAAAAATAAACGATCACGGAAAAAAAAAAAAGTTTCAGGAAGGTACTGAAATGTACGAAGCCCGGTAGGTGTCATGCTCTACACATTTTATATTTCGAAATAACGAAATCCTAAATCGTTAAAACGAATACTATTTCGAGAAAACGAAAAGCTAAATCATTAAAACGAAATACTATTTTGAGAAAACGAAATGCTAAATCGTAAAAACGAAATACTATTTCGAGAAAACGAAATGCTAAATCGTTAAAACGTGCATGACACCTATGGGACTCCGTAGAAATGTGCCTGGAATTGGATTAATCCTTTTATAGAGGATAACATTTGGACGTATCTAAATTGAAAGCACGGTCGTTGCAGATGGCATATTTAAATGTTGCTCAGATAGTAAGCTTTGTCTTTGGTAGAAAACATTGTGGGAAAAGGAGAAAATGCTGGTTACCAGCATTTTCTCCTTTTCACACCATGTTTTCAGATGCCCAATATCCATTAGGGTCGTTCAAAATAGAGGACGTCTGGTTGTATATAGGAGTCGAGCGGAAAATAACCCATAAGCCAATTAGGTTTTGTCTTAATGCACTCGTTAGATTCCCGGGGATAATTCCTAAATACCGATCTCAATTCTGAATTCTACTAGGTGGTTTCACACCATCGCTTATTAATCTGGACTTTTATCGATACTTTGGAGGAAGGCTTTTGAAAATATTGTGTGAAAGGGACATGATGCTAGTTACCAATGTTTTCTGCCCTCTAAAGGACAAATTAAACCGATTGAGATACGTTTTATCTTTCGCCTGAAATTCTTTTACAATAGCACAAGGTTAGAATTCTGTCGTTTAATCCTTTCCCACAAAATGACGATTTTTGACAACCTTTGGAAAGAAGCCTTTTGAAAACATTGTGGGAAAAGGAGAAAATGCTGGAAACCAGCATTTTCTCCTTTTCCCACAATGTTTTCAACCCCATATTGTTATAATGATTTTTCTGCTTTTCAAAGGACCATTCTACCTCTCAATATAGTCCGGTGATAGACAAAATGGATTTTATAGACCCATAATTCTGTAACGATTTGCTTCGTATAAAGCATTTATTAAATCTCCTTTTTCCAGGGCATGTCTTAATTTTCATAGTTCTATTATAACTATATAATACGAGCATCAGTACCATAAAAGGAATAAAGACTGGAAACATCGTTATCATCACAGGTAATTGTTTTGGCAATTAGGGAAAAAAAAACGCGAGCGGTTTATTCGATCTGCTACTCAGATTATACAAAATGACTAATTTTATTTATCGTATTTATTATGGGTTTGCTAAGGAAAGGGATCGATACTACGAATACTAATACAATATTAAACAACGACGACAACAACAACAACAATAATGTCAGCATCAGCATCACCATTACCAACACAACTACAACAGCAACAACACAACCACCACCAATAACAAAGACAACAACAATAACGACAAAACAACAACGGCGACAACAATAACAACAACACAACAACAACAGCAACAACGATAACAACCAAAACAACAACAACAACGACAGTAACAACAACAACTACAATGACGACGACAACAACGCCAGTAACAACAACGGCGACAACAACAACAGAAGCAACAACAACAACAGCAGCAGCAACAACAACATCACCAGCAACAAAAAAAAAAACGACGACGACAACACCAGCAGCAACGAAAACGACGACGACAACAACAAACAACAGCAGTAACTACAACAACGACGACGACATCGACAACAACAACAGCAGCAGCAACAGCAACAACAACAGAAACAGCAACAGAAACAGCGACAACAACAAAAGCAGCAGCAACAACAAAAACGACAACAACAGCAGCAACAACAACGAAAACAACAAAAACAAAATAACTACTGAATGGCTAAACTTCGGACCTAGATGTTTGTCTGTTTGTCCGTCTTGCAGTGTATTTTATAAAAAAAATAAGATATCCTCTTGTGATACTGTTTTCAAAACCGATACTACAAAACAAACCAAAATGTCGTACAAATAGAGGAAATTTTGAAACTTGCAGAGAATATGTTTGTCTCGTATTGCAGCAGTTTGTAAATAATGCATCTCTATCCTGTCTATGTGTATTTTTGCACCCGAAGATGTAATTAACGAGGACAAAATAGCTGACTTATCAAGCCAATCAGTAATATATCAGAACGAGGTTACGTCATGCATTATGTAATTACTACAGTATGTCTCAGAATATTTTGTGTGTGGGATGTTATATAGCACCCAGTGCATACGGTAAACAGTGCATAAGTACATTTGCGTAAAGTGTCTTCTCGGATCAGCCTGCGTAGTCCGCGCAGACTGAACCGAGACGACACTTTACGATTACATTAGATTTTGCGTAACAAAGTAGACTTGCGCAAAACAGAAAATTACAATAAAACGGAAAGTTTCGTTTGGGATGAGCCTGAGCGGACTGCACATGCTGATCCGAGACGACACTTTACGCAAATGCCCGAATGCCCCTTTTCACGTGTTGAAAGCCAACATACCGTCGGTTTGCTTCCAAAAACTCGTAACTACAGCTTGTTACAAGCTGTAGTTACGAGGTTTTGGAAGCAAACCGACGATACATTCTTAGTAGAGAAATAAACCTAAAATAATGACAATTTCAGGGCGGCTTGTCTTCAAAATGTCTCAACAAAGCGGACAATATGAATCAAAGATCAGATTTCACATTTTGTGCAGTCTGATCTTGATCTACACTGGCTACAAATGCAACTATAGTTGTAAAAGGCGTTGTAAGTGTTCATTATGTTGGTACCATGACTATCAATATTGTTAAGAGAAAAAGGAATAGATGTATGAGAGCCAAAGAGACACAGAGACACCAAGGGAAAGCGGTTTGGGCAAAACAAGGTGAAGTAGTTTTAAAGAGAAAAGTAGAGAGAGAGAGAGAGAGAGAGAGAGAGAGAGAGAGAGAGAGAGAGAGAGGGAGGGAGACAGACAATGACTTGCTTTTCAAGAAAGCTAGCTATGATTGGACTATCTAAACACTCGGACTTATCTTTGTCTCTTCTCTTCGCAAAGGTGTGCGCTGATTAGCAGAGTTTCCCCTTTATTTGCCCATCTTCGCGAGCCAAGTTTTCGATCACTACACACTACATGGATCTTACCTTGGCTGATTGAGCCCGATTTCGAGATTCCTGCGATGCACCCTCTATTGGATGCTGGTTATTACCCCTCTTTACATCATATTTCTAAAAGCAAATGAAATATCGTTTTACAAACCACTTACGAATACACATGAAGCGATAAGCAGACATCCACGTGGGTTTCCATGTTTTACCTTGTATTCGAAAGGTAGCGACCTTGTTCTATTTTTATCAAAGTGGAAATGTTTTGAGCGATTTCATTCGTTGCATCTAGAGCTGGCTGCATCCAATGAAAAACGTATAGGGTGAATGTAAAAATCAAGCTCGATCCGCCAAGGGTAGAGTAGCGTAGTGAATCGTCGGCCTTGGCTTGCGAAGATGTTTATTTGCCAGACAACGAAAAATAGTGTTATGGTAACAGTACAGTTGCTGAATTTTATGAGGACAATGTAGATCAAGATCAGACTGCA
The DNA here is from genome assembly GCA_943736015.1 of Tridacna crocea. Classification (NCBI taxonomy): domain Eukaryota; kingdom Metazoa; phylum Mollusca; class Bivalvia; order Cardiida; family Cardiidae; genus Tridacna; species Tridacna crocea. Next base: position 43,979,684 of record OX031067.1, read on the forward strand.
CAAAACGTGCGGTCTGATCTTAGATCTAAGCTATTCTTAATATATGTAGTGATTTTTTTCCAAGCTTAAAGCTGTTTCAAATCTCAATGTTTGAGTTATGCCATTGCCTGATATTTTTTGTCTCAGTTTTAAGCATTTTTTAGCTCTTTACCACACAATACCGACTTTCAACTACCCTGAGAAAGAAGCCTTATGAAAACATTGTGGGAAAAGGAGAAAATGCTGGTAACCAGCATTTTCTCCTTTTCCCACAATGTTTTCTTCCCTTCCTATAACAAATTTCAAATTTCCAGTTACTTTTATCATGTCGTCTGCAAATGCTTTCAGTTTGGACCGGTCTGAAATTTTATCGTTTGGTAAAGAGTTAAGTCAATTCTTTGAAATTATTGCAATAAAGATAGATTTGGTCCACGCGAACAGTAAATTTTAGGAAACTTCAAAGCAGACAGAAAGAAGACTGGGCTGGAAAATTGACGGGCAGATAAAGAGACAGGCGGGAAAACAAAATTAATAGCAACATTGCAACTGGATAGAGGAATGCAAAATATTGCGTATATCAGAGTGTATGATTGACGTATTTCACAAGGCGAACAATAAGCGTAAATGAATTACAGGTGTTTACCGCATTCTAGTCTATACATCATAGGCTTCTATAAGTAGGTGAGAGAGAGAGAACAAAACATTTTATTAACGTAAATAAAGGTATTTCCACTAGCCCAAAATACACGTCATGCTTAAAAAAGGGATGAATTATGCCTTTTGGACTTGTATGTAGGATATGCAGGATGAATGTGAAATAAAGAAAAAACTCCTTCAATATTTTGATTGGAAGAAGAAGAAGAAGAAGAAGAAGAAAGAAGAAAACAAGAAGAACAAGAACAAGAAGAACAAAAAGAAGAAGATGAAGAAGAAGATGATGATGAAGAAGAAGAAGAAGAGAAAGAGAGAGAGAGAGAGGGAGAGAGAGAGAGAGAGAGAGAGAGAGAGAGAGCCTCCTCTCGATTTATAGCATAATTATGGTACAGGGTGTAGCTAAAACTCTTTACCAGATGACAATATTTTCAGATTTGTCCAATTTGAAAGGATTTGTTTACGACGAATTATACGAGGCTTAAATCATGAAATTGTCATTAAAAGAATAGAAAAAATTGTGTGATTAGCAGAAAATTCTGATTACCAGCATTTTCTGCATTTCCCAATATGTATTAAAGAAGCCTAGTTGTCATGGTGGCTAGAACTCGGGATCATTTTGTAAAGGATTAACGACTAGAAATGCTAGAAATAACTGTAAGTCATTTTTGTGACAATAGAACGCGATGATCACTTCTCCAAGTGTACTTTACCGCATTCTAGATCATACGTCATAGATTGTTGACAACCTTGTTTGCTACAATGTCTTTCGTCACTACTCGGCCGATTCCGTACCTGCATGTAACCGCGTCTATTGGTTGGTTATTTCCGTTTATTTATCGTCACTACCGGTTGCCTATCTGAGCGACGCCCTCAGAAGACGGTTAGTTGTTACAGCGGATAGTGCAAGGATACAGGTCGGAACTACTGAGAGCTTCGCCTGGTTCTTTAACGTGCTCGGCGTATAGCACCGTCACACGGGACCTCGGTTTAATGTCTTATCCGAAAGACTATTAGTAATTTTAGCTGGCCAGCCGGGGATTCGAACCCACAACCTGTAGTGACTCGAAACATTGTGTTCACGAGTCCTACGCTCAACCTACTGAGCAATGTCGGCTGGTAACCGAGTCTATATAATCGTCGTTTTTATTTGAATCGCCAATCACGTGGTCTTACACATGCTGGCGCCACTGTAAGTCGTTTCTAAGCAACATTAACAACCTCGATGAAGTTATCCGCATTTATCTATGTAACTGTGAAAACTTCAATTGAAAAGTATATAAAACACATTTAAAATGAATGTAGGAACTGTTTGTCAACTGAAGTAAAGTTAAAAAGATTTAAAAAAAAATTGAGACTCAAGTTTTCTTTTGTACGGGGATCCTTACAGTTTGCAGAACGGTAAACCGGCGTATTTCCGGCGATGAAATGTAGCGTGTAGGTTTGTATCAAGCTAACAGATCGATAGGTGAGTGCAACACTATTCTAAGTGCCTGTACAATGTACAGGCACTTAGAATAGTGTTGCACTCACCTATCGAGATGCAGTTGAGGGATTGGATCCTCCCATCACCCGAGCTATGCCGAATGCATAAACGGGATGCATTAAACCATTACCACACAATCCCTACTTCTGACGACCCTGAAAAAGACGCCTTTAGAAAGCATTGTGGGAAAAGGAGAAAATGCTGGTAACCAGCATTTTCTACTTTTCTCACAATGTTTTCTACCCTTCACAAAACAAATTTCAAATTTTCAGTCACTTATATTTTGTTGTCTGCAAATGCTTTCGATTTGGACAAGCCAAAAATTTTGTCGTTTGGTACCGAGTTAAACAGCCTTTGGCTCAGACACTGTAGATTCAGATCAGACTACACAGTACATATAGGAATGGACGTAAAAAATGATATTTAACCCTTTACCAAACAAGCCCTGCAGTACAAGTCTTTAGAAAACACTGTGGGAAAAGGAGAAATTGCTCGTAACGAGCAATTTCTCCCTTTCCCACAGTGTTTTCTACCCTTTTTGAGAACTTTCTGCCATTTTCTCAAAATCTAAAATTGTCGTCTGCAAACTATTTCAATTTGGAAGAGTCCAAAATTTGTCGTTTGGAAAAGGGTTAAACTTATAGCCTGCTATAGAAGACTTTCGGTTCATACGTCAAGTCAGTATTCATGTAAGGTCGAGACAGAATGAAAAACTGTTCTTGAATGATCTTTCGCATTGTTTCCATTGGCGTTTATGTATTGTTCCTTAACAAATAGAGGACAGCGTAAATCAAAATTCAAATCTATGAAAAAATATGATTAAAAACCCTGAGTCGAGATTCAGATATCACCTATAAAATGTATGAAGACTCTTCGCAGACGACCCTAAACCACCACTTTATAAAATTAACACGCTGAAACTTCAGTATATTTGTTTTCCTGCCCGACTTCCCGGAACAGTGAGGAAATCCAAAGGCACTATTTTTTTTATTATTGAAAGGCACATAAATCCGCATTTAAGAGATGTTGGAACGAGAGTTATATCGATTTTCTGTGCTGTTTGGGACTACTTTCACGAGGTGTTACAGCTAATACACGGGACAGGACGAGTGATGCCGTTGACGAGATTTGAGGTTTTCAAAAACGGGTTTTTGTTGGTTTACCTGAACAAGAACTTTCGATATTTATGAACCCGTCCTGGAGTGTTGGCGTCAATATTTTATCATTTATTATGTTTTCACTATATATGCAACTTTTTTGTTAGAATTAAGTACAGGATATCTTTTTGCTCATTATGCCCCCCCCTTTTTTTTTAACGTTTTTTTTTTTTCGCAAGAAAAAATGGTCAGGACGTGGTCAGGAGAATGTTTTGAAATGGACAGCACTTCAAAACAGCGGGAAGTGACCAGAAGGTGAAAAGAATCGTTGTTCATGCCATGACAGAAAATTGCATTATTGCCAGTAATATTTTCTCAAGAAATTCCATCAGCTTCCATTCACATCAATTGCAATTAGAATTGTTTTTTTTTTAACAGAATTCGTTAATTTCCGCTTTTACAGAAGAATACAGGATTTGTGAATACTTGTGATATGTACAGACCAAAGCTTTCAAGGCCCCCGAGAAGGACGGCATAAAACAATCGTAGGCGAAAAATGAGAAAATGTTGGCAATTAGCTTAACATAGTGCACAGTCTAACCTTGTATATCATTGGTTTACTTCAAAAACCGCGTAACTACAGCTTGTTTCAAGCTGTAGTTACGAGGTGTTTGAAGTAAACCGACGATATATTCGGTCCTCAGTTTTGAGATCATTGTCAGGCAGAGATACCCTTGAGATTGTAGTGTCTGGATTTTTTTTATCTATGTTTTATTCAGTGCTGAGTTGGTTCATGTCGTAAAACGGACGACATTGTAATCCACTTGAGCTGTAGATCGTTTCGGTCATGTTTATGTTGGGGGCAGTAAAGGACCGCTTGAATTGGGGGAAATGTTGTTTGAGGTATTCGTTTAAAAAAGGGGGAAAATTCTAGGTTAGCACTGACAGGAACAATGCCTACCACGAGAGATCTAAAATAATGCTCAAATCGCCATATATACTAGGACGAAAAAGAAACGCAGGGTACCATACGAGATATTGAACAAGCTTTGAGTCTCCATATGCAGTCAGTCACTACTTTTTTTCACCGAGGAGGGGGTACTGTCAATAAGAAACCATTTTCTTATTTTCTTTTGGCCACACTGAAATGAAATTTCGTCAAAATATTCAAAACTGATCAGTGATAAACATAAAAATCATAATTTAGAATTCTCAATCAAGTTATACACCTCTAAACTACCTTGAAAGGTTACCCTGCGTTTCTTTTTCGTCCTAGTATATAATATCTTTATCAAACGATCCCGCGTTTAAATAATCATGGGGAAATCGCTGTTGAAAATATTATGAGTAAAGAAGATAATGATGATGAACAGCATTTTCATCTTTCCCCGAATTTTTTATTTCACCGTTCAAGAGACAAGAACAGATCATTTGATCAGATTTCACTTGTCTACAGCTACTTTCGATTTGGTCAAGTCTATTTCTTTTGTAGTCTGGCAAAGCGTTGTGTACCATACAAACAAAACGTGCTGTCAGAAATTAGGAATTACAGACAAATCTGATGAAAGTCAAAGGGTATATTCTTGGCAACGATGGATAGTAACAGTGAGTAATAAATGTCACGTAGGGTAAGCTGTCATGTTTTGACGTAACAATTAGACGTTACAGCTAAAGTACATGCATGGACCATGTATAAAACAATTCTTGTTCTGTATTCAAACAGGTGTGCCAACAAGATTGAGACCTGGGACCGCCACCATTGTTACAACGACGCCTCCAGATAAGAGGGAGTAATGCTTATCTAAATCCATTATTTCTCTTCTAAACCCTATGTTGAGGGTGCTCATTAGAATCGTCTCAGTGAGACGATTCTAATGAGTACCATAACATGGGGTTATAGTGGAGAATAAATAATATTTTCAATTTTGAAGTCAAAATCACTCCCTCTATCTAGAGCTCTGGAACTTACAACCATTCCAAATTCAACTATAACTCACTCTGACGACAAATTTTAGACTCTTCCGAATTGATAGCATCTAGAGGCAGCAATTTTCAAAGTTGAACACAGAAACTGAAGTTTTTTGACAGGCAATAAACATTGTGGGAAAAGGAGAAAATGGGCGTACTTTAATTTTCAATCCACGAAAGCCTATGAACTCTAAATTCCAAGATTACTTCTCTGATTGGTATAAACATTCTGTCTCGACAAAAATAGATGACTAATCTTGGAATTAGTGGCTAGAGTTGTTAGTAAAGTTGATGGTAATCTTCAGAAGCGAGATCTGAGAAGAATATGAGAAACAAAAAATTGTTAGCATGTGTAGTGTCTTGTGTTCTTTTTGGCTTCGGAAAAAAAGTACCTTTAACGTGTAAGAGAAGTGCAATGGTGTTTTGTGACCTAGTTGGTAACCGTTACAGATTCATTAACACAAATGTCGCGAGTTAGATTCCCATTTCAGCAAAATTCTTCCGGAGTCCATATTCACCAACCATTCTTAAGAAAATTCTTTGTCTTATTCTCCAAGATTTTCCAGGTTTGAAAGAAACACAGCTGTGTTACTTTCAAATGTAGAAAATAAATTCTGGTGAATACAGGCCCAGATGTATACTGCCTGTACGTAAAAACGGAGGTTGCATCACTTTGGAAAGGAAGAAAGGTAAAGACAGAAAGAAAGGTATAGAAAGAAAGACAAAGAAAGAAAGAAAGGTATAGAAAGAAAGGTAAAGAAAGAAAGAAAGAAAGAAAGAAAGAAAAGGACAACTTTGCCAATAAACGTAACCAGAGGCCATTAAATAGCTTCTAAAATTAAAAAAATCTTCTTGGGGAGACCCTCCAGACCCTCCTGGGAAATCCCTCTAGGTAGGCGTCTCGTCGCTTTGCACCTCGGATAATATCGTTGATATTACGTTTTGGGCAAGCAACGGCCCTAATGTTACATCTATAGGGATTGCAAGATACACGTATATAAAGGCAAACATAAGTTTACGTTTGAGATATATAGGATCGGATACGAATTGGCTTTTGAGATAGAATTTTAGTAAATGGCTTTTGAGATAGAATTTAGTTAACGAGTTTAGGGAAATGTTATTAAGCGAGCCTTTGACGAGCTAAAAAGAACAAACATTTTTTTCCTTCACAAGTTTAACAAAATTTTATCTCAAACCCCAACGACTGTCAGTTTTTTGTTTTAAATCACATAACAATATTTCACGAAATATGGATCAGATGATGCAAAACCATAATAATGGAGTGCAACACGCGAAAAGGTGCATTCGGATATTTGCGTAAAGTGTCGTCTCGGATTAGCCTGCGCAGTCCGCGCAGGCTAATCCGAGACGGCACTTTACGACTACATTAGATTTTGTGCTACAGTAGACTTGCGTAAAACAGAAAATCACATAAAATCGGAAAGTGCCGTCTCGGATTAGCCTGCGCGGACTGCGCAGGCTGATCCGAGACGACACTTTACGCAAATGTCCGAATGACCCTTTTCGTGTGTTGCACGCCATATGTAGATCTATTTACTTGCAGTAATATCCATAAAACCCACTCATTTCTATGAAATATGTACAAAATGACGTCAAAGACGACGTAACACAAATGTAATATGTTATTTCCTGCTTTCCGGTAGGATATCGGGAAATAGCAGAGAAAATATTTTTCGATCTTACACTGGTACGACCAGTGAAAATACCGAATTTCATGTTCTTGTTGAGTGAACACCATAGGTAATATTTTCACTCGTGGCTGCGCCACTCGTAAAAATATTACCGATGGTGTTCACGAGATGAAATAAATTTCGATCTTTCACCGAAAAAAAAAACAACAACAAATATTCTATTTATATCATGTTTTTAACCCTCTCTGGGAGGAGCTTTATCAAAATCCAGTACAGTTCTTTTCAGTTATTCCCCGCAGTGTACCCCTCCCGCATAGCAACGTACTACAATATTACGTCAAGCGCGAGAAATGCATGGTAAATGACGTCATATTTCCCTTCTGGTTGTCAGGCACACGCAATTTACCGGAAAGCATGAAATAAAATGGCTTATTTGTAGATTGATAGCAAAGGATAACTACTAAAAGAAAAGATCCTCTGCAGCCTGGTAGTCACATTTCGGGCTCATTCATCCACCTGGTTTTCACAAAGCAATTGCGTCTCTCTATTGAAGGGAAGATGAAGCTGTAAATGAATCGAAGACAATTACTAGTCTCTAAGGTAACGAAATTATCGCCATTGCCTCGATTCCTGTGTCCCCCAGCGTCCAAATCTATCAATTCTTTATTAAATTAATCAACTATACATTGGTCATATTTTTTTCTGTTGATTTTTTTTCCTCTTTTTTTTCAGGATCCGTATTGATACAGATTCTAAGAACAAGTACAACTTTTTCAGTTTAACCCTTTACCTGATATGTCGATTTGAGGCTCTTCCATTTCAGCAGCAAATAAAAATATGATGTCAAAAATATGGACAAATGAGGATACAAATATCTGATTGAGTGGAAAACGTTGTGGGAAAAGGTGAAATTGCTCGTTATGAGCAATTTCTCCTTTTCCCACAATGTTTTCAAAAGCTGTCTGTTGTTGATACGTCAAAATGAATATCTATGGAGTAAAGGGTTAAGACAGCTTCTGTGTGGCCGAGCTACATTTATTATATTTCTACGAGTACATGTAAATTAAGAATGGTGTATGTATATTTTACAGTCTTTAAAGCTCCATTGATCTCGTAAAATTCATTGCTATTCCTAAAAAGGACACTTGCATATAGCAGTTTCAAAGTCCCCACCGAACAACTAATATTATTATACTGCAAAGAAGTTTCTCGTATTCTGATTGGATAATATACGCCGAACATATATATCATGTACACGGGCAAAACCAACTTAAAAGCAGTTTCTTTTTCGGGAGCACCAATATGTATGACTACAACGAATTGAAAAGTTTTACCATTTCTAATGTTTGTTAAGCGAATTTTACGTGTTTTTTTTTTGTAATTGATTACGTTGACGAAGTAGAATTTCCCTTTGAGTGCCCCAATTGAATGAAAACTGACGTCACTTGGAACTGACGTCAGTGAAACCTTAATAATACGTGCTAAAACGTTCATCTTTGTTGCAAAATCTTGATGTTAATTAATCTTCGTTTTGGATGTTGTGTTGATAGTGTAGTCATACATATTGGTGCTCCCGAAATTCCTTATTCCTAAAAAGGACACTTGCATATAGCAGTTTCAAAGTCCCCAGCGAACAACTAATATTATTATACTGCAAAGAAGTTTCTCGTATTCTGATTGGATAATATACGCCGAACATATATATCATGTACACTGGCAAAACCAACTTAAAAGCAGTGTCTTTTTCGGGAGCACCAATATGTATGACTACACTATCAACACAAAATCCAAAATGGAGATGTCCATCAAGATTAACATCAAGATTATGCACTAAGCTGTACGTTTTAGCACGTATTATTAAGGTTTCACTGACGTCAGTTCCAAGTGACGTCAGTTTTCATTCAATTGGGGCACTCAAAGGGAAATTCTACTTCGTCAACGTAATCAATTACAAAAAAAAAAAACCCACGTAAAATTCGCTTAACAAATATTAGAAATAGTAAAACCTTTCAAGTCATGGTAGGGTCAAGTGGCAGGGGGCTTTCAAATTTGTTTATGCAGTGGTAAGTCATGTCACCCCAAGCCGAAGTTAACCCTTTCCCAAACGACAAATTTTGTACTCTTCCAAACCAAAAGAGTTTGCAGACGACAATTTTAGATTTGGAGAAAATGGCAGAAAGTTCTCAAAAAGGGTAGAAAACACTGTGGGAAACGGAGAAATTGCTCGTTACGAGCAATTTCTCCTTTTCCCACAGTGTTTTCAAAAGACCTTTACTACAGACACGTAAAAACCAGGGCTTATTTGGGAAAGGGTTAAAAAGCGTAAATTACTTAAACAGCTTTTGCAGTCGGCGCAAATCAAGGTCCGACTACGTAGAACGAACAGTCTTTATGTGAATCTACGTCATCCGCTACCTACACTTGCATTGGAAATCTACATTCAGACTGAAATAAAACTGAAAGAATCTTAAATAATCCAGTTGGGAGTAAAAAAGTGAAACCATATTTTGATGCATGCAGCACGTATGGGAATATGATGGCAGCAGTTAACATTATTAATTTTCATGTACGAAAAAGATGAAGACCTTATCACAGTAAGCCTCATCTTCGCGAGCGAAGGTTACGATCACTACGTGGATCTTACCTTGGCTGATTGAGCCCGATTTCGAGATTCCTGCGATGCGCCCTCAACTGGATGCTAGTTATTAACCCCCTTTACATCATATTTCTAAAAGCAAATGAAATATCGTTTTACAAACCGCTTACGAATACACATGAAGCGATAAGCAGACATCCACGTGGATTTCCATGTTTACCTTCTATTCAAAAGGTAGCGACCTTGTTCTATTTCTATCAAAGATGAAATGCTACGAGCGATTTCATTCGTTGCAGCTAGAGCTGACTGCATCCAATGAAAAAGCGTATCGGGTGAATGTAAAAATCAAGCTCCATCCGCCAAGGGTAGAGTAACGAAGTGAATCGTAAGTCTTGGCTTCCGAAGATGAGAGAGCCTGAGAACACTCAAAGCGAGATTTCAGATCTTGTTAACTCGAGGTACACACATTGGCTGCAAAAAGCTGCACGAGTCTTTTCGCTTAATTTGTCAAATAAAATAAAAAAGGCATTTTATAAGCCGTACGTGAAAAGGTGCTTTAATGTATCTGTAAAAAGTATCGAACCGATGACCTAGATCTAAACTATTTACTACTGCCATTAAAAAATTACATGCCTGTAAAGGAACCTTTCTAATTCTCAATTTGGTCCTATTTTTCAGTCGAAACAGATTAATATTTTGCGACGACTTGCTTAGGTATTATAATCATTTCAAAGATACTTTAACCCATTACCACACAATCCCTACTTTTGACGCCCCTGAGAAAGAAGCCTTTTGAAAACACTGTGGGAAAAGAAGGAAATGCTGGTAACCAGCATTTTCTTCTTTTCCCACAATGTTTTCTACCCTTTACAAAACAAATTTCAAATTTTCAGTCACTTTTATTTTGTCGTCTACAAATGTTTTTGATTTGGACAAACCTAAAATTTTGTCGTCTGATGATGAGTTAAGCCCCGTTTTGTCCGAGTGGTGCTCATTTGTAATTATGTACCAAATTGTTTGCTGGTAACCAGCATTTTCTCCTTTTCCCACAATGTTTTCTACCCTTTACAAAACAAATTTCAAATTTTCAGTCACTTTTATTTTGTCGTCTGCAAATGCTTTTTGATTTGGACCAACTTAAAATTTTGTCGTCTGGTGATGAGTTAAGCCCCGTTTTGTCCGAGTGGTGCTCATATGTAATTACGTACCTAATTGTTTGCGAAAACGTTCTCAGAACATTTATTAGATTAACTCTATACCACACGAGAAAAATTTAGACTGGTCCAAATTGAAAGCATTTGCAGACGACAAAATAAAGTTGACTGAAAAATTGAATTTTTTTCTGGGAAGGGTAGAAAACATTGTGGGAAAAGGAGAAAATGCTGGTTACCAGCATTTTCTCCTTTTCTCACAAGGTTTTTCAAAAGGCTTCTTTCTCAGGGGCGTCAAAAGTAGGGATTATGTGGTAATGGGTTTAAACACGTGTCTTGTACGTGTCATGACGTCATCATTTTGACAGACCTATCTCGTACAGTATGATACATTAGCACAGTACCGTATTGATTTCCAGTGGTACTTTTACTGGCTAAATTATTACCTTTTCTAAATTAGACGAGAACCCGAGAACTAAGACATACGAGAAGCAGAATAAAGCAAGGTTATCAGTCCATGTAATGTGATAAGAAAACGGTCATTTATACTTGAAGGTAAAGACAGAGAGATATATATATACATTTATATATATAGAGAGAGAGAGAGAAGAAGAGAAACAGAGACAGAAGGAGAGAGAAAAACAGAGAGAGAGAGAGAGAGAGAGAGAGAGAGAGAGAGAGAGAGAGAGGGAAAGACAAAAGGAGAGAGAAAAACAGAGAGATAGAGAGAGAAAAGAAAGAAAGAAAGAAAGAAAGAAAGAAAGAAAGAAAGAAAGAAAGAAAGAAAAAGCTTTATTAATTACTGAAATTGCTAAATTGAATAGAAGTCAGCACGGAATATATTTTCTATGAATCATAACTTCATAAATGAAACGTATGTTTACATACAGATCTATATTCAGATCTATTATTCTTAAGCTACCTATCGCAAGCTCAGTGCGTTTCTGTGGACCGTGCAGGATAAGGCGTGAGCAGAAGATCAAGAGCCTTTATATCATTGTTTTCCGCCAAAATGACGAGCATTTTACAATAATAATACAAAGAAAACAAGAAGAACGGAGAAAGAGATAAAAAAAAGAAAGCGTATGTCAAAAAGAAAGAGAACCAATGTACGGCCAGACTCCGACCCGAAAAGACCTTTAGGGCTAAAGCCCCTTCCCTGGTCAGAAGGCAGGAGCACATTGTTCAAACCCAAAGTAAAAAAGAAAGTAGTGCAACGAGACAAAAATAGGTAAAACTGAAAAGGAAAATATGGATCAAGATGGGGAACCTTGCAATGAAAACGAAACGCGAGGTAAACATGGGCCACACAATATTTAGGAACTCACCCAATGAACTTTTTACCAAACGACAAAATTTTAGGTTTGTCCAAAATCGAAGGCATTTGCAGACGACAAAATAAAAGTGACTGAAAATTTGAAATTTGTTTTGTGCAGGTTAGAAAACATTGCGGGAAAAGGAGAAAATGCTGTTTACCAGCATTTTCTCCTTTTTCCACAATGTTTTCAAAGGCTTCTGTCTCAGGGTCGTCAAAACTAGGGATTGTGTGGTAATTTGTTTAATGCCATGTCTTATAATATAGAATTATTGGTCAAGTGCTTGTTGAAAGTTGTCCTGGACAGAGGAATGGACAACGTGAAACAATAGAAACAATGTTGATGTGCTGTAAAACAGTCACGAAAAGTAGCGCAGGAACAAATTAGCCATGTTCTGTAAAAAAAAAGCAAGTGTGATGTATCTGCGTGATGTATAATACCAAACAAGTTATCACATAATTAGGATCCAAAAATCCATTGTCTAGTAGCCAGCTGCATCCTGAGGTTACCAGGGTCCGTATTGAACAACCTTTCTGAATAACGTTCTCAGTCTTATTCTCCAGATATAGTTCCAAGTTGAAAGTGACACGCCTTCTCATTGGCTAAATTATTTGGTTCAGCCAATCAGAAATGGTGTTACTTTCCAAATCATCACATAATTATGGATCAAAAAATTGATTCGTGAGGTTACTAGGGTCCGTATTTACCAACCTTTCTGAATAACGTTTTCAGTCTTATTCTCCAGATAGTTCCAAGTTTGAAAGTAACACGCCTTCTGATTGGCTAAACCATTTGGTTTAGCCAATGAGAAGTCGTGTTACTTTCTAGTCGCAACAAACGGATTCGTGAGGTTACTAGGGTCCGTATTTACCAACCTTTCTGAATAACGTTCTCAGTCTTATTCTCTAGATAGTTCCAAGTTAGAAAGTAACACGCTTTCTGATTGCCTAAACCATTTGGTTTAGCCAATCAAAAGTCATGTTACTTTCCAAGTCATTACATAATTATGGATCCATAAAATTCATTATGTCAACAAACTGATTCGTGAGGTTACCAGGGTCTGTATTTACCAACCTTTCTGAATAACGTTCTCAGTCTTATTCTCCAGATATTTCCAAGTTTGATAGTAATACGCCTTCTGATTGGCTAAATCATTTGGTTTAGCCAATCAGAAGTCGTGTTACTTTCCAATAAGGGAAATTTTGATGAATAAGACAAAGAATGCTCTTACCTCTTTAAGAGACGACAAAATTTTAGACTGCCTCGGCAGCCGACAAAATTAAAGTTACTCAAAAGTTGAAAATGTTTTAGGAAGGGTCGAAAACATTGTGGGGAAAAAGAGAAAATGCTGCTTATCAGCGCAGCTGTTTTCAAAAGGCTTCTTTCAGAGTCGAGAAAACTGGGGATTGTTTTATAAAGTTTTGAGAATTGTTGATGAATAGTGACGCTGGCCCTTTGACATAAAGAAATTGTTCATCAGCAAAAAGTTCCCACTGCGAGGAATGCGCAGACTGACCTGGGTCGATACTTCTGGCTGATGCACCATACCCCTTGTTCACAAAACATGGCCGAAATCGACTTGATTCTAAATGCGATAGAGAAACCGCCTGGCATAATTCACCATCTGTAAAAAGCGCCGCGAAATCAAATACAGCATTTGGAATATAACTCCCTTTTCATTGTATAACAATCCATTCCAATCCCCATGTGTATAAGGTCTTTCACTACTTCAATAAACTGACTTATTTATTAATTTTTCATGGCTATTGATGTTGAATAGATGCGCTGCATTGCTATCGTATACAAAAGCCATGTCGGTTCTCTTTTCGCTGTTCGCTTTGTTCTTTGACCTTGACATTTGTCGTTGTGTGTGCAATAATGCTTTGAGCAAATAAATCACTGTTTTCGATTTTTTCCCGCTTTGAAATCAAGTGCGTGGGATTTACCTCTATCATTATTTTCTGTAACATGACTTGTTTTTCAATAGAAGAAAAAGTCGATATTACCAGGTTTTCAAGCACAGTCATTTTCACACAATTATCAGACGATATGGTCATAAAAGCATTTATGTACAATTCAATAGTACCAAGATCATTTGTGTGGAATTCTCTATAGACCAAATCAGCTTTGAGCTAAGAAGCTCCTGGGCTAAGAAGCCCCTGACGCTCAACGGCGAGGTACGTTAGTCGCTTGGGTGTGCGTTTGAATCCCGTCTCAGTCGACAGGGGTTCCAAGGGTTCATGGAAGTATTTTTCCGACATGATTCATTTCTCTCCTATATTTTAACTTTGCTGTTCTTGTGGAAAGCAGCCATTTCAGTTGCTTCATAGAGAGAGAGAGAGAGAGAGAGAGAGAGAGAGAGAGAGAGAGCTGTGTCTCAATACCGAAGGAAAGCAAACTCGAGAAATGAGCAGAAATGCAGTTTGGTGACTATGTCATAGTCCTACCTAAAATACTGCAAAAAATCAAAGTGCTGTCAGCACTGTAATCGGTCCACACTGAATAACCACAATGGTTGAAACCACAAATCGAATGACAGTTGTCTGAACTATGTATGGGATGGAAATCATATACCCTGTAACAGAGCTCCTAGGAACCCTTATCCCCGCTACTTTTTTCACTGTCCTTTACAAATTAGTAGTTTAATGGAATACTACAGAGAAATGGCCCTCCCCTACAAAATGACCAATGGGTCATTTCACTACGTAGAAGCTACAGGTGTAATGCAGAGAAATGACCCTCCCTTACAAAATGACCCTATGGGTCATTTCTCTACGTAGAGGAAAGACCCGGGTCATTATTTGTAGGGAGGGTCAATTCTTTGCATTACAGCGGCTCACGCCTCCCTATTAAAAACACTAAAAAACGAGCTGTTACACAAAAATATGAATCACGTACTGGTAAGGGTATGGGGGGGGGGGCGTCTAAAGCATTCCCATGAGGCATTATAGCAGCAAGTCATCATAGGTTATCGTGTTGGTTCATACAATCTATTTTGTCATACTTTCGACCATTATCTCCCGCTAGATGGCATTCTATAAAAACTCATCTATCTATTTTGGGCATCCTGGGTACAGAACCGAACCACTTTCCTACGCGACAACCTTTACTTTGAATTTCAAACTGAAATAAACGTTTACTCTATAAAACGCTACCTCGTGCAATTCACTCAGCTATGATGAGCAGTTTAGAGAAATATGGAGCTAAAGCAGGTCGCATTTCTTCTACATTGCTACTTTATAGAGCGTAATGTTATAGTCTGCCCGCTTTCAGGGCTAGTGATGCGTCATATAAGACAGTCGAATCTTCGAATAATATGACATGCGCAGACAACGACTATCGACTGAACCATAAGGCTGGTACTTTGTCATGAAAAAAATCGGCCGATAGCAAAAAGCTTCAACCCATAAAAGCCTTAGCGGAGACTGCACCGGTGTAATGCAGAAAAATGACCATCCCCTACAAAATGACCCATGGGTCATTTCACTATACGAAGAGGAATGACCCGGGTCATTATTCTACGTAGAGAAATGACCCAAGAGGGTCATTTCTCTACGTAGAATATTTCTCTACGTAGAATATTGACCCGGGTCATGTCTCGACATAGTGAAATGACTTCTGGGGTCGTTTCTCGACGTAGAGAAATGACCCGGGTCATTTTATAGGGGATGGTCGTTTTTCTCTGCATTACACCGGCTGAAATAAATCTATACTTTTCAGAAAGAATGATTATGGCTTAACCCTTTACCGCACAATGTCGCCTTTTAACGACCCTGAGAAAGAAGCCTTTTCAAAACATTGTGGGAAAAGGAGAAAATGCTGGAAACCAGCAAATTTTCTCCTTTTCCCATCATGTTTTCTACCATTTCAAAGAAAAACTGCACCATTTGAGCCGCATTAAAGCTGTCGTCTGCAAAGCTTTGAATTTTGACAAAGCTTGGATTTTGTCGTCTGGTAAAGGGTTAAATCGAAAACACTGGACTTTTCTTACGTTGTTTGTCACGATGTTTTCAAAAGCGTTCTAATGTATGACAACAACAGACATCTATGGGAGGTATACCGTTACTCGCCGGCAGCCTAAAAGTCACCAAGACCAACAAATAACGACAGGCAATTTGAGGACAAAGAATGCATCAGGCAAATAAACTCAACATCTTTTTGACATTGACGAAAAGCCAGGTTTTCTTAAAAGTGACGGAAGGAAAAAAAAGCTTTCTTTATGACCTAATCCACTCACTAATGATTGGTAATGACCAAATTACAGAAATGGCAAGGCTACTGAAAGTAATATCCGGTATAGACATTTTCTAAGCACTGGTTCTTGGCAATACTGCTTTCACCAAGAACAGCTGTCATCAAAAACAACTCT
The DNA here is from genome assembly GCA_943736015.1 of Tridacna crocea. Taxonomy (NCBI): domain Eukaryota; kingdom Metazoa; phylum Mollusca; class Bivalvia; order Cardiida; family Cardiidae; genus Tridacna; species Tridacna crocea. Next base: position 43,995,949 of record OX031067.1, read on the forward strand.
TAGGCAAAATTAACAACACCAACAACTATCAGGAAAAAACAAGAGTCCGGCAAAAAGAAGCTAAATATATCTCCATGATACCAAGCATGTCATCATATGATTATTTATCCATAAAACATTTCATTACACTACAAAGAAATTTTTCGTGATCTGATTGGTTAACATGCTGGGAACATATATATCATGTTCCCTGACAAAAACCACCTAAAGCCAGTTTCCCTTTTGGGTGCTCCGTAAACATCACTACACGTGCAAAACAACATCCATAATGGCGGCGTCGATCGATCACCATACTGCACATTTATGCACCAAACTGCACATTTTAGTGACGTCAGTTTCCAGTGACGTCAGTATTCATTGAATTTGGGCACTCAGAAGGGAATTTCTATTTCGTTAGCATACACGGTTCGTGAGATTATAAAGCAGGAAAATTTCGCTTAACGCGCTTTGAAAGGGTAAAACTTCGCAATATAATAAATTCGTTGTACGGTCAGATGTCAGGGGACTTGGAAACTTGTTCACGGCTGTGTCGAAGAATCATGTCGCCACCTCGCCTTCGGCTCGGGGCTACATGATTCACCACAGCCGTGAACAAAGTTCCAAGTCCCCTGCCTCCATACCGTACAACTAATGATGTTATTGTTTAACAATCGACTAAATCAAGTGGTAGAATGTTTTTTTGACAATCACAAAATAAACTGATAGCAAAAGGTTTCTACAAAGGTCAGCCTGCGCAGAATGCGCAGGCTGACCTTTGTCGATACTTTTTACATATGCATCAAACCCTCTATTCATACGACATGGTTCCAATGTTTTTCTCCCAAACCGGAAGTAAACATAAAAGGTTTTTACGTATCAAATAAAGAATCCATTACTAACAATGACCTACTTTAAGGAACAAGCTTTTGGACGTAATTTCCGATTGGGACACGTTTCAAGCTTTTGTTCTTTGCATTTCTGCTCTCATGTATCTATATAGTCTTATTTCATCTAAGTGCTTAACCCTTTGCCACATGTCAAGATTTTAGGCTTGTCCAAATTTGAAGTGTTTTAGATGAAAAGTTACATCTTGCTAGAAGGAACATATATGTCTCTGACAGAGTTGGCAACATTGTGGTAAAAGGAATATATGCCGGTTACGATAATTTTTCCCCGGACGATGTTTTCAAAATCTTACTTTCTCGGATTAGTAAAGAAATTCATTAAGACATGGAGGACCCCTCAATGCGCATGTCTAAGACCAGTGTCTGTATTTACCACCCATTCGTTAGAATTTTCTAAAATGAAAAGTAACGCAACTTCTGATTGGCTAAACCAAAGGATTGACCCAATCAGAAGTTTATGTACTTTGAAAATTTAGAATAAGTCTGTGACTGTTAATAAGAGTAGCCGATGAAAACGGACTAAGATTTCATACTCTCTGAGCGTTTGCAGCCTATGAAAAACCTTTGCTCCCTCTTTCCACAAAAATGATCCGTTTTAACACATTACTGTCATATATATTATAACATTATTTACTAGAAATCAAACAAGAGATACCATCAACAGTATATTCTAACGTGGCCAACATCTAACATTCTCAAAGTTTCAATGAACCTGATTGGTTTAAAATCGAAATTTTCACACAATAGGCTAATTGTAAACTTCACACAAAATTGGCACACGCGAAAATTTCTACGGAATTCATAGATTGACAATAAAGCAATCACGTTCTGGGCCCGTATACACCAACCACTCTTGCGAATATTTTGTCGTCTGCAAATGCTTTCAATTTGGACCAGTCTAAAAGTTTTTCGTGTGGTGAAGAGTTAAGAATAGTTGCTGAACACGGGTCCTGGTCTTCAATTTATAAGCTTTATTTTCGAAATTTGACAGCAAACTGAAGGATCATTGAATACAAGTTAATTTTGGGCAACAGTCTTTGATCATCGATATCAGAAGAACTGAAGTCTTTAGGAGATTTTCCACGACTTAATAAGAATCTGATTCTTTATTACATTATGCTATTTCATGACAATTCGCCATTTTGTAAAATTTAGGACTTCGCAAGATTCCAAGCGCTTATGAAAATCCCAGACTTCATGAGAACTCAAAATTTTATCAGACTCTACGACCAAGCTTTCCACGACTTTAACTCTGTGCCAGACGACAAAATTTTAGCCCTGTCCAAATTGAAAGCATTTGCAGACGACAATTTCAGTTAGGCTCAAATGATGCATTTTTTCTTTGACAGGGGAGAAAACATGGTGGGAAAAGGTAGTGATTATTCTAGACCAGGCAAAAGGGCAGGGAGGCAGGAAAAAGGGGCAGGGAGGCAGGAAAAAGGGGCAGGGAGGAACATTGCCTTGTTGAATGACTTCTCATATCAGATAAAGGCAAATCAGTGTCTTTCACTCTTTTCGAAACAAGTTCTTACTATAACTTTGGATATGAATTACATATTAAAGTAAAGAATAAGAAAATATTCTTATCAACTCATAGACTCAAAGCAACCCAATCTGACTAAACAGGTTTTGATTGCCATGTAATTTATGATCCCATGATGCACTGTCACACTTAGCTTTAATATAGTAGACCCGTAACACTTCTGGTGTAGCATGGAATAAAAGTTCTTGATAGTTGATAAATACTTATGCATATTTTTGACCGACTAGAAATGCCTTTGATGTCTTTTAAAAACAATTGTTGATACTTTTGTTAGTTTTCAGAAAAGGGAGGTAATTATTAGTTTGCTTTGTAATGAGAATATAATGGTTTTGGATTTATAAATAATAATTCGAGGAAGGAAAAAAAGGAAAAGTTGGCTCGGTTACAGTGGTACAATAATACTCATTTTAGCAAATTTTATAGGATAGTAATATTGTGGAAATAGCTGTCCACTACCTAACTTATCGTCAGATAACATAAAATGTCCAGAGTAATTATAAAAAAAAAACACCTTCTTCTCAGCTGTTGTAAGAAATGACAATAATTTTGATTAAAAAAGTAAAAAAAAACTTAATTATTACATAGAAAGAATTACAAAATGTGTAGGCCTACTGATGGAGTAGTGTACTAGTAACTGCATAGCCATTCTATAAATAGACTGCTAAAAATAGAACACTGCAAAGCAGATTTTGCTTTAAAAAAATTGCCGATGCTTGAATAGCAAACATCGAGTATTTTCAAGGTAGTTGGCAACTTTGGTTTTCCATCCATACTTGTAATTTATGCAAAAAATATACGAAATGATAATCTCCAGCTGAAATAAGAGTTAATTCAGCTTTTATTTTAAAACTATTCAAGTATTGCTAAATTTCACTGATTGTGTGACGTCATTTAAAGAAATTAGCAGACGTTAAAGTACCTGTGGGGGAAAAAAGTCAGGGTTTCGAGGGATAAAGGGATGGTTTAGCAAGTTAATGACAGAGAAGGATTATAACACCCTGCTGTCCTGTCTTAACTGACGAAGTTGATAAAGGATAATTAGTGTCACCCTTAGTCCTAGATTGGCTGTATTTCATGAATATAGTCAGGTCGAAAGAAATTTATGGCGACTTTTTGTGACTGTGCAAGCTTGACGAGACACAGCCGAGACACTGAAGATGAGTTTTTTGCCCATGTAGTCCGGTGGTTTATTCTGAAACCAGAACAAGTTTTGTATGTATTTGATAAGGGCAACAGGGCGGCTGTTCACAGATTTGAGGGCAGAAGGGCGGAGTGAAAAAGGGGCAGGGCGGCGCGCCCTGCTATTCCGCTCTAGAATAAACACTAAAAGGAGAAAATGCTGGTTACCAGCATTTTCTCCTTTTCCCACAATGTTTTCAAAGGGTGTCTTTCCAAGGGGTGTTAAAAGTCGGGATTGTGTGGTAAAGAGTTAATGATAGTCTGTCGCTTTATGAGAATATTGAAGCCCTTCGAGGAATCACCCCGCGACTAATAATTCAAAGAGTGTTCTTCGTCCATCCTCTATATGTATTGTCGAGGTTTGAAAACTCCCCATAAGAACACGTGACTGACAGTACTTTAAAATAGAAATCTCATTGATACGGACAAGTTTAGATGTTGTTACGGAAACGGTCGAGCCGTGACGAGTGCACGTTCTTGATTCCGCTGTTCTTACGTTTAAAGCGTACTCATTAGAGGGGCCCTACATGGTTCTGTGGTGAAGGTATATGATATGGAGTCTTGAGATCCCGAGTTCAATTCTCACTAGAAGCGATTGGCTTATCTGATGTGTATTTGGGTAAGACAGGTGAAGCCTGGTTATGGTGACACCCAGGACAAACAAGCACAAGTTGGTTATTTCCGTTTTTTATCGTCGCTACCGGCTGCCCATCTGAGCGACGCCCCAGAACACGTACGGTTAGTTGTTACGGGGGATAGTGCAAGGATACAGATCGAAACTACAGAGAGCTTCGCCTGGTTCTTTAACGTGCTCGGCGTAAAGCAACGACACACGGAACCTCGGTTTAATGTCTCATCCAAAAGATTATAAGTAATTTTAGTTGGCCAGCCGGGGATTCGAACCCAAAACCTGTATTGACCCGAAACATTGTGTTTACGAGTCCTATGCTCTACCTACTGAGCTATATCGGCTGATGAACACAAGCACAAGTGAGCAGTCACCATAATATATACGATATATAAGTGTCATAAACCCTACACCCTTTGCTCTCAATATCATACCTGTATACTTGTATCATACTTGTATGATCGACTCTCGTCTTATTAAAGGTCTTTTCTATTTCATGCACTTTTATAATAAGATGATTTCTGATTCTTTTAGGCCAAAAATTTCTTATGGAAATGGAAGAATCAATGAATTTACGATCCTATGAAAATGAGGAATTTGAAAAATCGAGAAATTTCGTGCTGACGAAATTTTATGAAACCACAGAAACTGAAATAATGTTGAAATCAATGAACATGTTACAAAAAAAGCGTTGTAGAATGAAGATATAGAGGATACTTGTTTTCTTTTTTGGTGAAAGATCGAAATTTATTTCATTAGGTGAACACCATCTGTAATATTTTTACGAGTGGCTCAGCCACGAGTGAAAATATTGCCGATGGTGTTCACAAAATGAAATAAATTTCGATCTTCACAAACCCCCCCCCAAATGTTCTATTTATTTCATGCTTTTAACCCTGTCTGGGAGGAGCTTTAACAAAATCCAGTACAGTTCTTTTCCGTTATTCCCCGTGGCGTACCTCTCCCGCATAGCAATGCATTACAATATTACGTCAGGGGCGAAAAATGTAAGGTAAATGACGTCATATTTCCATCTGGTTGTGAGGCACGCGCAATTAACCTAGGCAACAAGAACATGAAAATCGGTATTTTCACTGGTGGTACCAGCGTAATATCGAAAAATATTTTCACTGCTATTTCTCGATATCCTACCGGAAAGCATGAAATAATACACGTTTTTGTGCCCTAATGCCCAAGCACAAACACCGTGTTACTGTAATTGTAATTGTGTTATGTACAAAACAGCAGTATCAATTTGAGTCATGTTTTGTGAAAAGGTTCTTTAATACACCCGCCAAAAGTATTAGCTTATTACCAAACGACAAAATTTTACGTTTATCCAGATTGAAAGCATTTGCAGACGACAAAGTAAAAGTGACTGAAAATTTGAAATTTGTTTTGTGAAGGGCAGAAAACGTTGTGGGAAAAGGAGAAAATGCTGGTTACCAGCATTTTCTCCTTTTTCCTACAATGTTTTCTATAGGCTTCTTTCCCAGGGTCGTCAAAAGTAGAGATTGTGTGGTAATGGGTTAACCAAGGTCAGCCAGCCCAGTCCTAGTGGGCCGACATTGGTCGATCTTTTTTTGTTTCTGGTATTTTTTTGCGTGCAATAGATGCATTCTACCACACAATTCAGCCAGTTTATTTAAAAAAAAAATGGATCCGTATTATACATCGACATGCTTTGGTACAATGTATCACGTAGGTGCGTCAAGCTCGCCTTTTTGTACAGAGTGTCGCTCCATCTGTAATCAATACTCCATAAAACGCAATGTCTAAAACGTAATCATGGGATCAAACGTTCTCCGAGATTGCCGGAAGGGTTTACTGGATGTTCTATATAGCGTAACTTGATGATTCTATACAGTGATACAGATTTTTAACCGATAGGGTTGTTAAGTGCGGGTCGTGGACCTCTTTCGAACTGTGTAGATTCAGATCAGACTGCATAAAACGTGGAGATAACATAACCCCTAACCCATTAAAAGGAAAAAGAAAAATATCTGACATAGAAATATTTGGATTTTTGCTATCGGTTTCAGTTTCATTTGACTTATTTCGGAGGTTAACCCATTACCACACAATCCCTACTTTTGACGCCCCTGCAAAAGAAACCGTTAGAAAACATTGTGGGAAAAGGAGAAAATGCTGGTAATCAGCATTTTCTCCTTTTCCAACAATGTTTTCTACCCTTCGCAAAACAAATTTCAAATTTTCAGTAATTTTTATTTTCTCGTCTGCGAATGCTTTCGATTTGGACAAGCCCTAAAATTTTGTCGTTTGGTAAGGAGTTAAGAAGTAAAAGATATAAGATAACCACTTTTCAGTTCTGTTTGGCTGAGCGATCTGTAATGTATATAGATCGTACTTTTGTGTAAGTTTGCGGACGTTTGTTAGACAAAAATTGAAATCAAAGCACTGACAGTACTGAGGGTCATGTTTGGTCATTTAGCAAAACACAACTTGCTCTTTGACAGTAAACAATAATACTATACGACATAGCAAATGTTTTAGTTCAAAACTGGATATTTCTTTAATGAACCAATTACCACGCAATCCCTACTTTTGAAGCCCCCGAGAAAGAAGCCTTTAGAAAACATTGTGGGAAAAGGAGAAAATGCTGGTAACCAGCATTTTCTCCCTTTCCCACAATGTTTTCTATCCTTTAGAAAAAGAAATTAAATTTTCAATCACTTTAATTTTGTCGTCTGCAAAATGCTTTCGATTTGGACAAGCCTAAAATTTTGTCGTTTGGTAATGAGTTAAAAATATCTAATTCCAAGATCATTAATATTATATATTTAGTATTTTTTTTGTTTACATCATATCCCACATTAACTGACAGTACAGATCAAGTTTTATTGCAGCGGTACGTTTTTTAGAAGTCTAGAATTCGAATCTAATACAAAAACTGGAACAAGCTAAAATCCCTTCTCAAATATTACTTTAGTTTGAGTAACAATTTCCTGACAGATAAGCTGATTCTGTATATTTAATCCTTCACTGTACTTTGACCCCGTGAAATTAGCCTGTAGAAAATACTATGAGAAAAGGAGAAAATGCTGGTAACTCGTGTGTATTTCCTCACAATATTTTCTATACTATAAAAGAAAAATTGCACTATTTGAGCCACACTTAAATTTTCATTTGCAAACGCTCTCAGTTTGAACACGACCAAAACTTTGTCGCCTGCTAAATCATGAAAATTGGTTTAGGTCAAATACCTTAACGCTCTACCAAATAACGAAAAAAAAAGACTGGTCAAATCTGAGAGTATTTGAACAGGACCAATAATATATTGCTTAAATGGTGAAATGTGTCTACGAAAGGATAGAAGACATTGTGGGGAGAATAGAAAATACCGGTTAACAGGATTGTCTACGTTTCCCTCAATGTTTTCAAAAGCTTTTTCCAAGGGTCGTTAAAACTAGGTCGTTAAGATTAGGGATTGTAAGGTAAAGGGCTTACACTATTTTGAGCGTGATGATGTATAATATGTTGAAGACAATGTACCAAGTAGCGATGATGTCACGCAAACTCACCACTTCCTGAAAGAACTATGCTGCAGGCGACTGTAAAAATTTATCGCAAAATAGGAGTATCTGACATGAATCTATTGGATTCCACGCGGGAATTCGATTTGAGATATGAAATACAATGTTAAAAATTGTTGTGAAAAGCGAAAGTGAACAAGCATTCCCCCCACACACACACACACACACTCCCCTCCCCCCGTGATCGTGATCAGATTAAATGATCTTGATTTGATTAAATAATATTAATATGCCCCAAGCAGATATATCATGTACACTGGCAAAGCAAACGTAAAAGCAGGCTCCCTTTCGGGAGCCCCGTATACATGACCACACTATCAACACAACATCCAAAACGACGGCATCGACCAAGATTAACATCAAGATTATACGCCAATCTGCATGTTTTAGCACATATTACCGAGGTTTCAGTGACGCCAGTTCCAATGGACGTGAGTTTTCATTGAATTGGGGCACTCACAAGGGAAATTCTACTTCGTCAGCGTACTCAGTTTTTTTAAACAAACAAACGAACTTAACAAACGCTGAAATAGTAAAACTTTGCAGTGTAATAAATAGTTGTACAGTCAGATGGAAGGGGACTAGGAAACTTGTTCACGACTGTGGTGAATCATGTCGTTAGATCGCTTGGCAGATGGCAGGGGACTTGGAAACTTGTTCACGGCTGTGGTGAATCATGTCGCCCCCTCGCTTTGGCGCTTTGGCGAGGGGGCGACATGATTCACCACAGCCGTGAACAAGTTTCCAAGTCTCCTGCCATCTGACTGTACGACTAAAAATGCCACAGCAATAGGCTTAAGGTTATGGGTATATTCTCCAAAATGAACATAGACATTATAATGGACAAAGCTGCTTACAAGGAAAAGTAAAGATGTTTCCGGAAATGAAGTGGACAAAGTGAAAAGTGTTGTAAGAGGGATTTACGTCCACTCATATTTACTGTTTAATATCTCAACAACATGCAACAATCTTGCGGAGTAGGACAAACCAATTAGTTTAAAATAAGGCGGGAGTGTGGAATGAACTGGTAAAAAATGAAACTTGAAAAGGTTAATTACGTAGCTAATTTAAAAGAGAAAAGTTTTTCACCATTGTTTTTGGCTGATTACACATGGAACATACGAGGAAGTTAGCAGATGACTTACTCTTTACCAAACGACAAAATTTTAGACTTGTCCAGATTGAAAGCTTTTGCCGAAGACAAATTGAATATGACTTAAATGATGAAATTTGTTTACGATAGGGAAGAAAACATTGTGGAAAAGGAGAAAATGCTGGTTATCAGCATTTTCTCCTTTTCCAACAATGTTTTGAAAAGCCTCTACACTAGGGTCGTCAAAAGTCGGGATCGTGTGGGAAAGAGTTAACCCATTACCACACAATCCCTACTTTTGACGCCCCTGAGAAAGAAGCCTTTTGAAAACACTGTAGGAAAAGGAGAAAATGTTGGTAACCAGCATTTTCTCCTTTTCCCACAGTGTTTTCTACCCTTCCCAGAACAAATTTCAATTTTTCATTCACCTTTTTTTTTATCGTCTGCAAATGCTTTCAATTTGAACCAGTCTGAAATTTTGTCGTCTGGTAAAGAGTTAAAGAATGGACATGAAAATATGAATACTCAACGAAATCAGTTTAGATACAAATAATAATTTATAATGATGTAAATAATAAAATAACGTATGAAAATATTGCGGCTAACAGAAAAAAAAATTCTCACCACTAAGTTGTGGAAACTTATAAGATTTGTCATGATGAAAGCTATCCTTACCCTTCGGCTCCATAGCGCCTCTTATAGATCCAGATAACACAGTGCAGACCGAGCAAATCTTACATGTACACTGTCAGATACTCAGAGATCTTTTTGAAAAAGAAAAATCTTTAGAAAACGCGCAAGATTATTAGCTTGTGTTATTTCATGCTTTCCGGTAGGATATCGAGAAACAGCGGTGAAAATATTTTTCGATCTTACACTGGTACCACCAGTGAAAATATCGATGTTCATTTTCTTGTTGCCTAGGTAAATTGCGCGTGCCTCACAACCAGATGGGAAATATGACGTCATATACCTTACATTTCTCGCGCTTGACGTAATATTGTAATGCGTTGCTATGCGGGAGGGGTACGCCAAAGGGGAATAAAGGAAAAGAACTGTACTTGATTTTGATAAAGATCCTCCCAAAAAGGTTTAAAAGCATGAAATAAATAGAATAGGTTTTTTTTTTTTCGGTGAAAGATCGAAATTTACTTCAGCTCGTGAACACCATCGGTAATATTTTCACACAGATGGTGTTCACTCGATGAAATAAATTTCGATCTTTCACCGAAAACAAACCCCACCAAATATCCTCTATTTACAGTTGACGGTAATCCCAATCGTAGTTAAGGTTATTTGTCCTTAGCATTCTGATCTGGATCTGCGTTGCTCGAAAAAGCACTCATGTTGGTAAAGTAAAGAGAATTTACGACAAAAGGGAACGCCAAACACGAAATCTTCCCAAAATGCAAAATTTTAGATCTATCACAATAGTATTTTCAGATGATGTATAAGATGGGTCTCAAAAAATCAGACTCTTCTTTTTTCAGATAGAAAACGGCATTGTTGCAGATAGAAAACACTCTAGGAAAAGGAGAAAATGCTGGTTACCAGCATTTTCTCCTTTTCCTAAAGTGTTTTCAAAATCTTTTTTGCTCACGATCGTTAAAATACTATATGGTTTGGAAAGGCTTAAAAACCAGGTTAGCGAGGTACATTCATTAATTATGGAGATATTAATTTACGGAGGACATAAAATGATGCTAAACACATGTTTGAAGCTCAGTTAGTCGTTTCTTGTCCTAGTAATTAGATCTTTCACAGAGTGTCTTTTTCTTCCCGTTCTAAATTTCTCATGAAACTAAAAGGAGAGCGTGGTTCCAAGATTAGATGATCAGTTTTGTGAAGTCAGGATTTTGATGGGCACTTTTGCCAAACGCGCATTGAGTCACGGTTTAACAAGTGTAGTGCCAGCATCCAGCAGAGTTCATGAAAAGAAAAGTTCACTGAAGACGGAAGAGTATAATTTGAACCATGATTTGTGAACAGGAGGGTTTAATTCTTTACCACACAATCCCGACTTTTAACAACCCTAAGAGAGAGGCCTTCTGAAAAAATTGTGTGAAAAGGAGAAAATGCTGGTAACCAGCATTTTCTCCTTTTCCCACAATGTTTTCTTCCCTTCCCAAAACAAGTTTCAAAATGTTCAGTCACGTTTAGTTTGTCGTCTGCAAATGCCTTCAGTTTGGACCAGTCTAAAATTTTGTCGTTAGGTAAAGGGTGTAATGCATTTGCAAATAGGTATCGATTCTATGCAGGCTGACACGAGTCGAAACTTTTTGAAACAGGCCAATTTTCTGCATGGCCAAGGAATTTCGTCATGCATATCCGGATAACTGTCAGATTAACTCAATTTTATGGCGCCACCATGCTTGACTGTGGCGCCGCATGAGCGGCGGTGTAATGCAGAGAAATGACCCCCCCCCCCATTACAAAATGACCCACCGGTCATTTCTCGACGTAGAAGAATGACCCATGGGTCATTTCTCGACGTAGAGAAATGACCCATGGGTCATTCCTCTACGTCGAGAAATGACCGTGGGTCATTTTGTAATGGGGATCATTTCTCTGCATTACAGGGGCACTATATTTTTATTCGCTTTTGAAAAGTACCTATGGAAGCAGCCATGTTGTTTACTCGGCTTCCAGTCATTTCGTAATAAGATCATTTCGTACCTAGGCCATTTCGTACAACTTTCGTCATTTCGCACCTACCTATACTTGTTATTTTGGTCATTTCGTACTGACTTTGATCATTTCGTATCCAATTTGGTTCATTTCATAACCTGATTTTAATATCAATTTTGTAATGTACAACCTAGTTTTAATAATATTTTCTTGTGTTGTTTGCCGAGTGATAACTGCTTTGGTGCATAGCTTCAATTGAACTTGCGTTAAATTTCGCTAAAGAATGGCTATCGTTGTGTCTCGCTATCACTGCCTCTAACTTTTTAGTTGTATTCTTGTATAGATTGTCAAAGGCTTCTCTGTTCATTTCTCACCGAGTTCTGCATAAACTTACCGTGGTCAATTTGAAATGCTGTAATGTGCCTTATTTCAGAAACAACTGATTTGCGGCGCCATTGATGTTGTGCATCAAAATTTGCTTGATATAGTGCCTTTACGGGGATGCATTAATTCCCACTCTTTGCAATGGGAGCGGCTCAAACTTATCTGTAAAGGACTTGACCTACTTTTCATCGCGAAAATAACTGTTGTTTAAGGCATTGCTTACGTCACTTCCTGTTAGATAACCCCACGTGTGCGCTGGATATTAGCCATGCTCTTTGAAAGGAGGCTTAACCCTTTACCAAACGACAAAATTTGTTCCCAGCAGGCTAGAAAACATTGTGGAAAAAGGAGAAAATGCTGCTTACCAGCATTTTCTACTTTTCCCACAATAATTTCAAACGGCTTCTACCTCGGGGCTGTAAAAACCAGGGATTGTTTGGCAAAGGCTTAATACATCTGAGGAAGAAAAAAGGTATCGACCCTGGTCAGCCTGTGCAGTCCGCGCAGGCTGACCTGAATCGAAAGTTTTTGCGTGTATAAGGACCAGTATACCTTATGATTCAGGCGGTTTTTAGACAAAAGGGTTTTTTTGAATTCATAATCACGTGACGATTTGTTTAGTACAATACATTATGGAGATGCATCAACCCTTTACCACACGATGACGACTTTTAACGCTTCTGGGAAAGAAGCCTTTTGAAAACATTGTGGGAAAAGGAGAAAATGCTGGTAACCAGCATTTTCTCCTTTTCCCACAGTGTTTTCTACCCTTCCAAAATCAAAATTCAATGCTGGTAACCAGCATTTCCTCCTTTTCCCACAATGTTTTCTGCCCTACCTAAAACAAAAATTAAATTTTTAGTCACATTCATTTTGTCGTCTGCAAATGCATTCAATTTGGACCAGTCTAAAATTCTGTCGTTTGGTAATGAGTTAATCATCTTCTCACAGAGTATATCTATTGCATTGGATTATTTAGCTGTTTTATTCCATTCAAATTCCCAGTTTTTATCATATTGCTCAATCTGAAAGGAAAAAATATTAGATAATTAAAGATACAGAGATAAGTACTATTTTCTGCTTGAAACAGAAACGGAAAACAGTCTTCTGAAATAATTATGTACATTCAAGATAGCTGTATATCTTTTTCCACTTCAGACAAATTTCTAATTAATATAAAATAAAAAAGAAATGGAAAATGAAATATTAAAAGCTTGATTATGACAATGGTTGAATACAACGAATATCGTGAGAGATTACACCCTCGTTACGATAAGCATCTTTTCATGGCAGTAATGTGGCCAGCACTTCCGGTTTAACCCACGTAAAAATGGTAGGCGGAAGAGGCTGGCCTAACCCTTCTGTAAATAAGCGAGACTCAATGAACTTTTGCGGACAGCTTAGATCAAAATCAGATTGTACCGTGTATTCTGATCTTAGATCTCCACTCTCCACAAACGGTGTGAATATTTATATAAGAACTTAGAAATAGCAATCAGCAGGCCTTAACCCATTACCACACAATTCTGACTTTTGACGACCCTGGGAAAGAAAGCCTTTTGAAAACATTGAGGGAAAAGGAGAAAATGCTGGTAACCAGCATTTTCTCCTTTTCCCACATTGTTTTCTACCATCAAAATCAAAATTCAATTTTTTTATTCACATTCATTTTATTGTCTGCAAATGTTTTCAATTTTTCCACCATTTTGTCTTTCGGTAAAGATTATCATTTAACTGACGGCTGAAATAATTATTTTCATCGCATTTTTTGTCTCAGAATTTCAAAGCCTTAAAAGGATCAAAGACAGTATTCTAAATCGTACAAAAAAAAAAAGGTGCTGCCAGTATTTCTAAAGTCATGGATTGGCAGATCGACACTTTGTGAGTGTTTTGTTAAAAGCTCTAACATTGATTTATCATTGAGTGGCATTGACGGTTACAAGATGGCTTTTCATGCTTCTTCGATTTTACAAACTCTGATTGAAACTGCAGATATTTACCCATAACAAACATTGTATACCCTTATCCCAATACACCCATTGTATACCCTTATCCCAATACACCCATTGTATACACCCTTATCCCAATACACCCATTGTATACCCTTATCCCAATATACTCATTGTATACCCTTATCACAATACACCCATTGTATACCCTTATCACAATACAACCATTGTATACCCTTATCCCAATACATCCATTGTATACCCTTATCCCAATACATCCATTGTATACCCTTATCACAATACACTCATTGTATACCCTTATCACAATACAACCATTGTATACCCTTATCCCAATACATCCATTGTATACCCTTATCCCAATACATCCATTGTATACCCTTATCCCAATACACCCTGCAGATGACTTAGACAGCTATGTAATTACCCCTAACTAACTCTTTACAAACTGTTCATCTTCTCGAGCCAAGTTTACGATCACTACGTGGATATGATGTCAAAAATATGAGGATATAAATATCTGATTGAGTGGAAAACATTGTGGGATTGAGCTCGATTTCGAGATTCCTGCGATGAACCCTCTTTTGGATGTAGGTTATTAAACCTCGCCCCCTTCCCCTTTACATCATATTTCTAAAAGCCAATGAAATATCGTTTTACAAACCGCTTACGAATACGCATGAAGCGATAAGCAGACACCCACGTGGGTTTCCTTCTATTCGAAAGGTAGCGACCTTGTTCTATTTTTATCAACGATGAAATGCTACTAGCGATTTCAGTCATTCGTTGCAGTAAGAGCTGGCTGCATCCAATGAAAAAGCGTATCGAGGGAATGTAAAAATCAAGCTCGATCCGCCAAGGGTAGAGTAGCGTAGTGAATCATCAGCCTTGGCTTGCGAAGATACAAACTGATAGACTCGACCAAAACTAAAAGCATTTGCAGGCTATAAATCAAATGCAGTTCAAATATCCAATTTCTGTCTTTGATAGAGTAAATCACATTGTGGGTAGAGGAGAAGATGATGGTTACCAGCCTTCCCCCGGCCCCCCCCCCCCTCTTTTTCCCAAAATATTTTCTAAAACGTTTTTTTTTTTCCACATGGTCGTTAAAACTCAGGGTTGTGTAGTAAAGGGATAAAATGCTCAATAAATGAAATTGAAATTTAACAGCCTGCTACATACTGCAGTTTCAAAAAGTCTTTGTACAAGAAAATTCGACCGAATCGAAACTTGTAGACTCAAGATCAGGCTGCAAGCTCTATGCAGTCTGATCTTGATCTATCTGTTTAAAAAAGAAACGTATGCAAATGCATTCAATATAGAGAAGTTGGCTTCTTTACAAAAGAAGCCAGGAGAGGTCAGCATCGGTGTTTTCAAATAGTTAATTCGCTTTTAGTTTCAATATATTTCGGTACATGTAAACCACAGGCCTTTGAAGCTCTATTGGTCTATCACAGAACGCTAAAATTGTCCTTGATCGATCATTAAACATTCATAGCACATTGGTGCATGGCCTGTGTATCACTGAATATATTTACAAACTTCCATCAACACTGTTACTATAAATAGTGCGTTGGGGATACCCTCTGTAATTTATTTAAAAAGGCTTATTTTATACAAAAGAGAGGGAATCCCCATTGTGCTATTTATAGTAACAGTGTCCGATAATGAAAATTTCTTCATCACTTTATAGACCAATGGGGTTTCAGAGGCTTTTGATTATATGACAGTCATTTGACCTTCTTCCCGCATTTTCAAGTCGCTTGATCTTGTCAAGCGGTGTCTTTTACGAAATTCTTGTTTTTTTCCTTCTTAGATTTATTTGCTTAAAGAAGAATTACAATTATTTGAGAGGTCATATGCAACCCTGTCAAATTAACATAAGAAATTTTTTCTGAAATTCTTTATAGAAAAATAAACCACGTTTATACCTTGCTTCGGTTTTTTGATTTCGCTTTCTTTACAAAACCAAGACGAAACAGACTGTGTATCAGAACAATTTTGCAAGAAAAATGGATTTAGACAGCAAATTCTCCGGCAGTCTGCTTTTTAAACTCACCGCTATTGAAGGGGTCTGATGACCTCTCCAATAAGTATAACACATTGTCGTCTGCTGAAGAATCAGAATCAGGAATCGGGAAATTATCTCGAAATTTCAATCGCAAACAGTCCCCAGTGTTTCAGCGCTTTGATTGTAGCAGTGTTTGATTGTTACCGATAGTCGTCAGGTTCAAATAGTGCGTTCTCTTGCAATGTCCTTGTGCAAGGCAGTGCAGACCCCAATCTATTATTAGTGAAACCTCTTAACACGCAAAGGTGAAATATCGTCGTGTTATAATTGAAATTATATTGAAAACAGCATATAACACCACTCATTTAATGTATCAATTATAAGAAACCATTGCCTGGTTTTGTAATTGAACTGATACAGCAACAAAAGTTACGATCTTCTGAATACTTGTGAGGTACTTTCATCGCCCAGATTTTTCATTACGACACGTGTACTTATATACAAAAAAAATCTCATTGATTTTGATTCCTAGATAACTTTCTGAATCTGGTTGCATGCAAACACAGGAAAATTAGAAGGAAACTGTTCACTGACACCGTCGGCGGAAAGGTCTAAAACGCAAGCAATTCATCATATCACGACACCTAACGTGTCGTCCTTAGTTAGTGTATTGTGTGATTTACACAATAATTTAGACCTAACCTCGCCGACCAATTCAATCAATATTCGTTAGTTTCAAAGCATGGAGTCAAAAAAGAAGTAAATCTTTACTTTATTTTTTAGGTGTTTAACGCCGTCTTTAATAGTATTTAAGTTTTATCTTGGCAATGAGTGCACCTATCGACATGTTCTTAACTCTTTCGGTGCAAATAGCATCTTTAGTACTTTCGTTGTTGTTGTTGTAACTTCATCGAAACAGTGTAGATACAGAATAAGACTTCACAGAACCGGCAACCTGGATCTGTATTCACCAACCATTCTTAGGAACATTCTTGGTCTTATTCGTCAAGATTTCCTGACCGTGAAAGTGACAGGACTTCTGATTGGCTAAACTATTTGGTTTAGCCAATCAGAAGTCCTGTTACTTTCACGTTAACAATCGTCTTCCGGTGCTTTACTATGACACAATAATCTTCCGGACCAATAAGATCTCTTGTAACAAGTAATCCCTACTTTCCCTAAAATGTTTTTTCTTTTCATGAAAAAGGTAACAGTTTCATGTCCATTGATATTTGTCATCTGCGTATTTAATTGTTCCTCCAATCTAGATCTAAAAGCTGCACAGTAACGAGTTTAAATCTTTTATCAAACGACATAATTATAGACTAGTCCAAATTGGAAGTATTTGCAGACGACAAAATTAATATGACTCAAAAATTGAAATTTGTTTCAGGAAGCTTAGGAAACACGGTGGGAAAAGGAGAAAATGCTGGTTACCAGCATTTTCTCCTTTTCCCAAAATGTTTTCAGAAGGCTCCTTTCTCAGGGTCTTAAAAACGAGGGATTGTTTGGTAAAGGTTTAACCCATTACCACACAATCCGTACTTTTGACTACCCTGAGAAAGAAGCCTCCAGAAAACATTGTGGGACCTGGAGAAAATGCTGGTAACCAGCATTTTCTCCTTTTCCCACAATGTTTTCTCAAAACAAATTTCGAATTTTCACTCACTTTTATTTTGTCGTCTGCAAATGCATTCGATTTGGACAAGCCTAGAATATTGTCGTTTGGTAATGAGTTAAGCAGTTGTATAGCAGAGATGACCCCTTTCAGCGCCAAAGGCGAAAACGAGGGCTTTTTGCGGACAGTACAGGTCAAAGATCAGACTGCACAAAACGTGCAGTCCGACCTTTGACATATACTGTCCGCCTGTATTTTCAAGCTTATTCATAGATAAAATACTTCTGAGTTCCACTAGATTGTATTTCAACCGTTCACAAAGGTCGAGTATACAGTATATTTGACGCTATAAAGCGTGTGAAATGAGATCAATATTAATTTCTATGATAGATACATGTTCCATATTGTCGCAGTTGACAAGGGTATAGAAAATATCAGAGGCTGGCTTCATTTGTCTGTCAACGTTATCATACTATCTATAACCCTGAAACAAATCAGCACCATAATTCCTTTCTTCATACTCCTTGTTGTTGTTTTATGGTTGTCAGTCTCAGAAGTTTTAGCTATCAGTTTTTTTTTTCGTGTATATTAATTTTATTTGGTATACTGCAATTTTAACCCATTACCACACAATCCCTACTTTTGACGCTCCAGAGAAAGAAGCCGTTAGAAAACATTGTGGGAAAAGGAGAAAATGCTGGTAACCAGCATTTTCTCCTTTTCCCAAAATGTTTTCTACCCTTCACAGAACAAATTTCAAATTTTCAGTCTCTTTTATTTCGTCGTCTGCAATTCCTTTCAATTTGGACAAACCTAAAATTTTGTCGTATGGTAATGGGTTAAACTTTATACTTTATACATGGATACAAAAGTATACGCGAGTTGAAAAATTTGCGAAATACCGATGGCGGACATTTCGCCGACGGAAATGTTTGCGAGTTCAAGAGAATCTTTATTTGTTAGTACAATTCTTTCTCGTGATAGCCAAAAACTCAGGTTTGGTAAACGGTATCTTCGCGAGCCAAGGTTACGATCACTACGTGGATCTTACCTTGGCGGATTGAGCCCGATTTCGAGATTCCCGCGACACGCCCCCTATTGGATGCTGCTTATTATCTCCCTTTACATCATATTTCTTATAGCCAATGAAATGTCGTTTTACAAACCGCTTATGAAAACAATAGTTCAACATGAAGCAATCACCAAAAACGTACTTCGACATTCCATGGTAAGGTGCTGTGATATAGCCAGCATTTTCTCCTTTTCCCACAATGTTTTCTGAAGGCTTCTTTCTCAGGGTCGTCAAAAGTAGGGATTGTGTGGTAATGGGTTAAAAGGGTACTAACTCAGATCTAAATCATTTATAATGCTAAGTCGAGCCTGAAAGGCACTTGTGAGCCTAGGATTTGTGAACGCTATATAAGCCTGTTAATGTTAGTGAAATGTGTCTCAAGTAACGAACTCAACTTAAATCATAAACTGATCCTGTTAGTAATTTGAGCAAAGTAAAAAGAAAAGACAAATGACCTTAGAAGGACTGGAATATGGAAATTACGAGTGTTTTGTGACTCAATATAAAGAGAATAACGAAAAGTAACCGCATCCGTAGTTGCTCGAAAATAGGTCCGCAGAATATACACGTCCTTATTTTTGACCAATCGCAGATTATTATTTATTCATTCGGTTATAGCATACCCAGAAGTAGGTCAAAAAGCCAGCGAATTCAATTTCGATGAAAAAAAAAAAATCGTCTGCGTTCAATACTAGACGATAATCTAGCGGAATAATTATCAGGAAGATCTGATATTTCGATTATGAGTATTATGTGCACAGCAAAAAAACAACGAAGAGAGAGAGAGAGTTTGTTTCAACCCTTCATTATACAACAAAGTATTGTAACGATCCTAAAGTAGACGAGGCTTTGGAAAACATCATTGGAAAAGGAGAAAATGCTGGTAACCAGCATTTTCTCCTTTTCCAACAATGTTTTCTAACATTTCAAGGACAAATTCTATGATTTCAGCAACATTCAAATTGTCGTCTGTCAGTGCTTTCAGTTTTACATTTTGTCGTCTGTATAAGAGTTCAAACGAATTAAAATGATGAAGTCTCGCATAATCCAAAGCAATTAATGTAAAAACGATAACCATTTCCTAAATATACTCTCTCAAAAAAGAAACGCAACATACAGAAAATAGGAAATTTACTTCATATATTATTTTCATAATTTATGATATAAATAATTTACACAGGAATGCAAAAATTGGCACACTTCTTGTTCATGAGTTCTTTTACCTTGGAATATCACAGTTTGTCACATATTGTCAATAAATCACTCATAAATTGTCAATATCTGGTATAATATTTCAAAAAGATAATCTGATGTTGCGTTTCTTTTTTGAGAGAGTATATTACGATCTCTGATGCTCTATAAACCTCCCTGACTAAATAATCACAATCTCGAGATGGAACGGCTTTGGAAAACACTGTGGCAAAAGCAGAAAATCATTGCAATCAGCAAATATTTTTTTTGTCATTTCACAGGCGAAAACCACGATTTTAGCAACATTGAAATTCTCGTCTGCAAATGCTTTCAATTTGGACGATTCTTAAATGTCGTTGTCTAATAAAGAGTTGGGAAGACGAAACCTCGCATTCGTAGAAGTAATTAATGTACAATGCATTCTTTCATATCAGTTTCTATAAGTATAATGTTTCTGTGTTACTCATAACTACCTGTTTTGCTGCAAGCAGATTCCCCATATCTACGACTAAATTGATCTGTGCTGCCAATCAAACTCAGAAATCTAGGGTAATAGGTATGCCATGCATCCCAACGGATGCTGTGTCCGTCATTGAAAGTGGCGGGGGGGGGGGGGGGAAAGTTGTGGGTTCGGCCAGTTTCTTTCCAAGGATTTATAATATCATTACATGCTTTCCGGTAGGATATCGACAAATAGCAGTGAAAATATCTTTCGATCTTACACTGGTACCACCAGTGAAAATACCGATTTTCACGTTCTTGTTGCCTAGGTTAATTACGCGTGTCTCACAACCAGATGAAAATATGACGTCATTTACCTTACAATTCTCGCGCTTGACGTAATATTGTAATGCATTGCTATGCGGGAGGGGTACACCACGGGGAATAACGGAAAAGAACTATTTGATTTTGATAAAGCTCCTCCAAGAAAGGGTTAAAAGCATATGTTGAAATAAATGGAATATTTGGTTTTATTTTCGGTGAAAGATCGAAATTGATTTCATCGAGTGAACACCATCGGTAAGATTCATTCCTCCTCCACAGCTGACTATTTTTTCGACAATGTTTATATGATAAAGCAGCCAGTGGCTTGGAAAGAATATTGTGTGCAGCACTGCTAAACGAGACTCAAGGAAAGCATGGATAGGTGCACTGGTTGCCGCGATATAAACTAAAATAGTGTTGAAAAGGCGTTAAACACCAAACAATTTATAAGAATGTTTGGTGAATACAAGCCTAGTGCCGGTGTTCACCAACCATTCTTGAGAACATTCTTGGTCTCAGTCTTCAGAATTTTCTAAATTTGAAAATAACACAACTTCTGATTGGCTAAACCGAATGGTTTAGCCAATCAGAAGTTCTGTTATTTTCAAATTTTCAAATTTAGAAGATCATGGAGAATAAGATTAAGAACATTCTTAAGAATGGTTGGTGAATACAGGTCCCAGTCTCTCACATAGTCCACCAGGGTGGCTTAGTGGTGAGTGTGTCGCACTCATGACCTGGTGGTTGTGAGTTCGATACCCGGTTGAAGCGAACTTTCTTTCCGGCGTATTTTCGCCTCTCATCTCTGCTGAAGCATGTGAGAAAAGTAGTCGGTGGCTTTGGAAAGAAAGTTGTGCTAGTACTGGTGTGAGAAAGCCAGGAAACACAAGTGCGTCACCGACCGCCATGATATGACCTTAGCTGTTAAAGTGGCGTTAAACTCCAATACAACCAACCGACCAGAATTTTCTAATTTGAAAATAACACAACTTCTGATTGGCTAAACCATTCGGTTTAGCCAATCAGAAGTTGTGTTATTTTCAAATTTAGAAAATCTTGGAGAATAAGATTAAGAATATGTTGGTGAATACAAATCCCAGTCTCTCACATAGACCAGTTCTATCGTCCTAGTATACACAGAAATTTCTGAGAAAACACTCTGGTTCTTCTTATAACAGCTAGCGGCCATATTTTCCCACACGGTATAATGACGCGGATAAACTACTTCGGTATGGCCGTCAGATTCAAACGAGAAATAAACTGTCGTCTAGACAATGCGTTAGCGGATCAGTATCAAATTTATCTCTGATATAAGTATTATTTCTTTTGAAATGGTAGAAATTTTTAACACGATGTTTTCCAACAACTCCTCTCTTAAAGGTGGGTATTTAGATTTTTCACATCACACCAAATTGAAAATATATATGTATATATCACTGAAATTTATGTGAAAAAATAATACAAATCATCAATAATTGAAAATCATAAAATTACCAAGAAAAAAGTTTTGATGGTATTCACTTAAAAGGCTACGTAGCCGCTTAAGTTATTTTTAGATTTCGCGCCAAAAATAAAATATAGCATTGTGGGAATGTTAAGTGACTTGCACGTTACTAATGACGCTTAAATTCCATGACATAATCAAATATGTAATTATTTTTCATAATATCTTCTTCGGACGCTATGTTTGAAGCTTCGTCTGTGTATGTAGATGAGCGAGTTGCTCATGTAAAAATAGACCGTGTGTCCCGTTGGTGTCGACCTGGGTTGCAGTATATCTCTAATTTCTCTTGTTATCAGATGGTTTTCACCTACTAGGGTTTTATGAATGAAAATTATAAGGCTATGGGAGTAAAAGGATGAATTTATTGTATTTTTGTAATATTGTCGTCCCAAAATCTGAAGGGCCACCTTTAAGGTTATTAAAACTCGAGATTGTGAGGTAAAAGAAAAGAAAAAGAGAGAAAGGTCATCTGAGAGATTTACCAAGCATCGGGAAGTGTTGACACCTTTACAGTGCCACTGTATAGAACCCGTTACTCCACAGATACTTATTTCTACGTATTGCTTGTAGGTGTCTTTGGAAAATATTGTGGCAAAAGGTGAAATTGCTCGTGACGAGCAATTTCACCTTTTGTCACAATGTTTTCTATGCTATCAAAAGGTGTCATATAAACATAAGAGACGGCTTCATCCTTGCTGTTATTCATGGTCAATTAGAGATACCATAGAAATGCCTCATGGTGTAAAGGGTTAAATCCGAACCGTTGTGCCTGGAATACTCAAATATCTTAACGCTATATGATACGCAGAGTTCCGAATAAGAGGGAATAATTGTATTCTAAATCCATTATTTCTCTTTGAAACCCTATGTTGTGGGTACTCATTAGAATCGTCTCGATGAGACGATTCTAATGAGTATACACAACATAGGGTTTAAAGGAGAATAATTGATATTTTTAATATTGAAACCAAAAACACTCCCTCCATCTGGAGCTTTGTCAGATCGTATTGTATGATAATATTCATGTTCTATGTACATAAACCTAATGGGTCTATGACCTTCTGATTTTGCATTAATAAAGTCATCCATTCAAATGATTATTGAACAGAACAGAACAAAACTTCATATATTTGATAAAAACTACATACACGTGGTTTATAGTCATACAAATTGTATATGAAATATATAAAAAATGCAGCACAGTCCTGCGATTTCTTTCAGTATGTATGTACAATTCTAAACGGTCTATAATCAATAATTAAATACGCAAATGAGTGAGTAGGTCAAATAGATATTTCCAGTAATGAAAAAAATAGATCTTTGGAATTATTGCAGCATAGAATTGCGGATACATTTTTTTTTTTGAATTGGTATCTTTCTTCTCTTTTCCTATTCCAGTTATGACAACTTTTCTGAAAAAAATCTTTCCCTATATAACACAATTGCCAGTTTAATCGACTTTGAAAAAAAAACTTTTGAAAACATTGTTGGAAAAAGGAGAAAATGCTGGTAACCAGCATTTTCTCCTTTTCCCAACAATGTTTTCTGTCCTCAAAAAGACGATTTAAATTATTACAGCCACGTGGTATGAAGAAAGAATACTTTTGAAAACATTGTTGGGAAAAAGGAGAAAATGCTGGTAACCAGCATTTTCTCCTTTTCCCACAGTGTCCTCCCAAAGTTGATTTAAATTATTACAGCCACGTGGTATGGGTTTTCTGCATATGCTTTGGATTTGTATGGTTGAACACAATTTTGTCGTTCGGTATAAAGAGTGTAACAGAAATGTCCCCTTCAGTCTTAACCCTTACGCCGCTAAGCCCGGTTCACTGACCTTTTGCGCACAGTGTATATCAAGATCAGACTGCACAGAACGTGCAGTCTGATCATGGATCTACACTGTCCGTTAAGGAGATGTTATTCCCCAAAACATAACTTTGAAATTTCAAAGGTATAACTATGTCATATGATACTAATGGTGTATAATTGGTCTGCAACACGCGGAAAAGGGGCATTCGGACATCTGCGTAAAGTGTCGTCTCGGATCAGCCTGCGCAGTCCGTGCAAGCTAATCCGAAACGACACTTTCCGTTTCAATGTAATTTTATGTTTCACGCAAGTCTACTGTATGACGAAATCTATTGTAGTCGTAAAGTGCCGTCTCGGATTTGCCTGCGCGAACTGCGCAGGCTGATCCGAGACAACACTTTACGCAAACGTCCGAATGCCCCTTTTCCACATGTTCAAGCCATATTCATATATTTAGAGACTCCATTTCAAGCAGTATTATTCTGCGGCATTTTCGTCGAAATCGGACTTTGTTATATTGACCAAAAACACTCGCTGAAAGGCTGACTCGGTGCTTATTAAAGTAATATACTTTTCAAAGTTGTTCGAAACTGTACTTTTTCATTTCAGATCTCTTTAACTTAACTCGTGCTAAATAAATGAAAATGAAACTTTCAGGTCGACAGTAAAAACACGAATTTTGTTATTACAAAGATACCGGCATTTCCATAACGGACAGTGCAGATCCAAGATCAGACTGCACGTTTTGTGCAGTCTGATCTGGATCTAGACTGTCCCCTAAAAGGCCTCTGTGTCGCTTTTAGAAGCCTATGGGTTAATATATGTAAAGAATATAAAAAACGGGTGACTTTCCATCCCTTTAAACAAAAAAAAATGTATTGTCTCTTACCTCTCGCGATTTTTTTCGCCCAGAAGGTTCCAAAAATCTTCGTTCTGAATTTCTTCGTTTCCTTCTTAAGTAAGTTAAATATATCCAATACTTTGTGTCTCGAATATACAAATATCTTTTAAAAACACTTGTGAACATACACAGGAATTATATAAAGTTATACAAGGTACTATACATGTTTTTTATTTTAAATGAAAATGATAACTATTCTCAACACCGTTTCTAGAAAGATGCCTGAATTTCAATGCGGTCACTAAACGTAAAACACATATATTATATAAAAAAGAAATAATCGGTATATATTTCTTCTTTTTATTAAATCCAGTAATGGTAATTAATCTGCACACCGTTTATTAGAACAGTGCCCGAATTCCAAGGATGGTAATTATTCTGCGCACCGTTTCGTTTAAAGAACGGCGCCCGAAATTCCAATGCAGTCGCCGAACGTAATGATAGAAAATACCTTTATAGACCGTTGTTGGAGAGCAGTAAAAAAAAAAGCAGGATTTAGCTCGTGTGGTGAAAACTGACGTCGTCAGTCGCTCGCAAGGTCCTCTCCGGTAAAAATATCGGGTGAGTGACGGAATGGTGTGAATATTGGTTAGAGAGTTAGAGAGGCCGGGGCTCTCCGATAACATCATTTTTGTAACCCTTCACCATCCTTAACCCATTACCACACAATTCCTACTTTTGACGACCCTGAGAAATAAGCCTTTGGAAAACATTGTGGGAAAAGGAGAAAATGCTGGTGACCAGCATTTTCTCCTTTTCCCACGATTTTTTCTACTCTTCACAAACTGACAAATTTCAAATTTTCAGTCACTTTTATTTTGTCTTCTGCGAGTGCTTTCGATTTGGACAAACCTAAAATACTGTCGTTTGATAAAGAGTTAATAATACAGATAAAACTTTCGAGCCGATAGTTTTAACCCAAATGTTTTTTTAGTAGGGCTATCTTCTTATCGGACAGTGTAGATCCAAGATCAGACTGCACGTTCTGTGCAGTCTGATCTTGGATCTACACTGTCCGTAAAACGTTCCTCAAATCGCGCCCAGGAGCCTAAGAGTTAACAACTCGTTACAGACGAGAAATTTTGTCATCTGCTTGTCGGTGATTTCTGGGAAACAGTCTATCATTCGGTGATTTTGGAGTGGGGGGTGTTTTTCTGACTCTCCCCTAGGTTTAACCCTATGTCAGAAGTGAAAAAAACAACCCTTTATCATACAATCCCGAGTTTTATTGATCCTGAAAAAGAAGACATTTTAAAACATTGTGGGAAATGGAGAAAATGCTGCTGATATTCAGCATTTTATCAGTTTCCCACAATGTTTTTTTCTATCCTATCAACGACAGGAATCCCGACAATTTAGCCACACTTAATTTGTCCTCTGCAAATGCTTTCAGTTTAGTATAGTCCAGTTTTTGGAAGGCGAGATTTTCATTCTCGCTTTCATATGTCAGCGGTCGACAGTCTGCTGCAAATGCCGCTGAACAGCATTATCTAAACGCCTTTCAAATAGTTCGATACGTCTCGTTTTCGTTTTGTAATGAGGTTAGATCTTTTCATATCGAGGGGACTTTAAGGCGGCAAAATGATAGCGGGATATGACAAAATGAGGATGACCAACATTTACTACTTTTCACATAGTGTTTTGAAAGGCATTCAAATCACCCCCCCCCCCCCTTTTTTTTTAAAGAAGCCAACTTGTTATATAACAACGTAGGTTTCCATAAGCGGAAAGTGCAATCCATTCGGCGCATGCGTATCTTGGTAGAGCATGTACTTCCGGTCTGAACGATCATAGTATGAGGATTAACCTCACGGTTTTTTTTGTCTTGTTCTTTATCGGTATTGAAATTTTAACGCCGTTTTAGCAGCTCAGGTCTTGTCATGGCGGTCAGTGCACCCATTAAAAGTGAATCCTGTGCAAAATGTGTAGGCTCCTTTAAGCTTGAAATTAGTTGGTTCTGAATGTTCCGCTCGCTAATATCATCAACGGAATTATGTCGTTCATATAGGATGAATTATATAGGTTTTTATTCATAAGTAGTAATTATATCAAACCAAACATTGTGCCTGTATACGGCGGTAATCGGATTGAACGGCTCCGCATAAATTCTATAAAAAAAATCTCACGAGACCTAGAGTGAGGTCCCTTTCCTCAATGATGTTGCAATCAGGTCGCCGACTGTTGGAACATCCTTTTCATTCTGGGATTACCTCTTTACCAAACAAGTTAGCTTCTTTAAGTAAGCATCAATGTTTTCAGATACTTTATTGGCTTTGAATTTTGATACATTTTGGTACATGTAAATAAACAAGTAAAAAAGGCGCCGCGTAGAAACCTCATAATTTTGCTTTACATGACGGTCATTTGGCCTTCTTGTCGATTTTTTTAAGTCGCATGATCTTGTTCAGCAGTCTTCTTTCTCTTTACTTTAACAAAATTCTTCTTTTTTTCTGTTGCTAAGATTTATTTGCTTAATGAAAAAATACAATTATTTGAGGGGTCATTTGCAACATTGCAAATTGATTTAACAAATATTTTTCTGATATTTGTCATATAAAAATAAACCACGCCTACTTCCTGTTTCGGTTTTTTTTTTCATTTCGCTTTAGTTACAAAACCATGACAATATAGACTGTGTATCAGAACATTTTCGCAAGAAAAATGGATTTAGACAGCAAATTCTGTGACAGTCTGACTTTTAAACTCACCACTGTTGGAGAGGTCTGATGACTTCTCCAATAACCCTTTGTAACTATTTAGAAGAAAACCGATTTTGACCATATTGTGAGAAAAGGAGAAAATCCTTTTTTTAAACAATGATTTCTATCAAGTTGAAGATGAACATAATGATTGATGTCCAAGTCAGCCTGCATAGTTCGCGAATGAATTGAAACTTTTTGGTCTTTGTAAATTTTGTTGGTCCAAGGACCAGCCTATCTCATATCTCAGATTTTTTTTTTTGACAAAAGGGATTTTAAACATTATTAGTTGAACGGTCAGGTAACGGGGGACTTGGAAACTTGTTCACGGCTGTGGTGAATCATGTCGCCCCGAGCCCAAGAGGCTCGGGGTGACATGATTCACCACAGTCGTGAACAAGTTTCCAAGTCCCCTGTCACCTGACCATACAACTAATTTATTATACTGCAAAGTTTTACCCTTTCAAAGCTCGTTTAGCGAAATTTTCCCGTTTTATAATCTCACCAAAAGAGTATGCTGACGAGATAGAAATTCCCTTCCGATTGCCCCAATTCAATTAAATCTGACGTCACTGGAAAATGACGTCACAAAAACGTGCAGCTTGGTGCATAAACGTGCAGTCTTGTGATCAATCGACGCCGCCATCTTGGATGTTGTGTTGCACGTGTAGTGATGTTTACGGGGCACTCAAAAGGGAAACTGGCTTTGAGTGGTTTTTGCCAGGGAACATGATATATATGATCCTGGAATGCTAATCAATCAGATCACGAGAAATCTCTTTGCAGTATAATAAACAGAATTATGCGATGACCTGAGTGGTATAAAGCGCCACGGAGATCATTAAGCCCCCCCTTTAATTTCTCACTTACTGGGTCAATGTCAAAGGGCCGTCTGCAAATGCTGTCAATTTGGGTCAGTCTAAAGTTTTCTCGTTTGGTTTAGAATTTAGGTTTAACAAAAATGAACACATGTGAAACAATATGTAAATAGCAATCCTTGGGGTGGAATTGCTCGCAAGGAACACTTTTTCCGTTTTTCACGACTGTTTTTTTAACGTGATGGACTGAAAGTCGCAAACGGTCGTCTGCGAGAAAGATGCTGTTTCACATCATCTGCGCATGTCAAATTCTCCGGAGATTCGACCTGTCTTATATGACGCATCACTCTCCCCGCTATGGCGAAGAATGTAGTATTACGCGCTAT
This sequence comes from Tridacna crocea, assembly GCA_943736015.1. Taxonomy (NCBI): domain Eukaryota; kingdom Metazoa; phylum Mollusca; class Bivalvia; order Cardiida; family Cardiidae; genus Tridacna; species Tridacna crocea. The sequence goes on from OX031067.1 coordinate 44,024,583, forward strand.
AAAGTAGCATTGGAGAAAATGGCTTTTATCAATACGTTTGAGGAAAAATCAGACCTATTTTAGCTCCAGATTTCTCTACACTGCTGATCATAGCTAAATGAATCACACCAGGGCGCGTTTTATTGAGTAAACGTTTATTTTAGTTTGAAATTCAAAGTAACAGTTGTCGGGTAGAAATGTGGTCCGGTCCTGTACCCAGGATGCCCAAATTAGATAGATGAGTATTTGTAGAATGCCATCTAGCGGGAGATAATGCACATCATAATACGATCACTTGGTCTATCAGCTATGGTGGAAAAAGGTCTCGTATTGAACTGCAATATTTGCACATTTATTTCATCCTTTTGGCTGCTAAGCTCGACGTACTGACCTTTTGCGGACAGTGTAGATCAAGATCAGACTGCACAGAACGTGCAGTCTGATCTTGGATCCACACTGTCCGATAAGGAGATATTATTCCCTATATCGTAAGTTTGACATATCTGTCTTTGGGATTTCTATGATAGAGATGAAAAATTATTTCTTTTGTCAGGATAAAGGTCTAAGTTAACTCTTTACCACATGAGAAAATTTTAGACTGGTCCAAATTAAAGGATTTGCAGACGACAAAATAAGGGTGACTGAAAAATTGAAATTTGGTCTGGAAAGGGTTGAAAACACTGTGGGAAAAGAAGAAAATGCTGGTTACCAGCATTTTCTCCTTTTCCCACAGTGTTTTCAAAAGGCTTCTTTCTTAGGGGCGTCAAAAGTAGGGATTGTGTGGTAATGGGTTAATTTAGTGAAAAAAAAAAAAAGGTTTGTTCGTGAACATGTTATCTTACTGGATCACTTCGAACGATTTTTTTTTCAATTGTATACACAAAGCAAATGCAGATGCCAAGTTAAATCTTTACCAAACGACAATATTGTAGACCAGTCCAAATTGAAAGCATTTGCAGACGACAATGTAAGTATGGCTCAGAGGTTGAAATCTGTCTTTGGAAGGGTAGAAAACTTTGTGGGAAAAGGAGAAAGTGCTCGTTACAATCGTTTTCTCCTTTTCCCCACAATGCTTTTAAAAGGCTTCTTTCTCAGGGTCGTTAAAAGTCGGGATTGTGTGGTAAAGAGTTAAGGGTAATAGATCTACAGGAATATTTGTCAGAAAGGACAGAAAATATTGTGGGTACAGGAGAAAATGCTGGTAACCAGATTAGATTTCAAAAATCTACATTTTCAGAGTCAAAATTACCGGATTGCTAGGTGAAGGGTAACTGAGAAAGTTGAGCGCTTTAGAATTCTCTGTTATGGAGGAGGGAAGCGCTGAGGTCCTAGGTCTTGTCTCGTGGGTGGGGTAAATTAGATAAACGTCATAACCCGGTGTCTATATACCAGTGTCTCCCGGAGACTGAGTTCTTGGTATTTCTGCGTACATATAGTCTGCAATTCTCACAGTTATGTGTAATTACGTCGTATATTCACGGATATAGTCTTATTTTTGGTTCTATATAGTTCCCGTGTATCAGCTTCTAGATTTGCGAATTTGTATAGATTTTATTCCTTGCTTATGAAAATCAAAGTACTGAAAGTACAAGCGAATGTGGAATAATCGGCATTGGTATTTTAAAGAATGAACTTGGTTTGTCCATACAAAACTGCAGAAAATTGGTCAAATCCGTTTATAAGGCTGATCTGGGTCCCTTAGGAGGATTCTTTGTCGTGTTCTTCAAGATTTTTTTAACTGTGAAAGTAACAGAACTTCTGATTGGCTAAACCAGACGGTTTAGCCAATCAGAAGTTCTGTTACTTTCACATTGACAATATTCTGAAGAATAGGACTAAGAATGATCGGTGAATACGGGCCCTGGTTTGCATTGATTACTTGTATTCATTTTCTTGTCACAGTTAGAAATGCCATGATAAAAGTCTGATTATAGATCTTCAATTGATAAAAAAGCCACTGAAAAACATATCATTTTGATGATCAAGTTTTAAATACCTTCAGAGTTCACTGTTTGACAAACTTTCCGTGCTTTCTTCACTTTGCCATAGGTTGGACGAACTACATCCTCGGAACCCAGGTTTAAGCATTACGTTACTCTCCATGCATTACCCCTGGGAAAATTGACGAGCAAATCTTCGTTTCCTATGAATATTCATATGGTCGGAAAGTACAGTAATAGCCAATGGAAAGATCGATAACATATTCATTCTCTCTTGTAGGGAGGGAAATTTCATTTCGTCAGTTACTAAACATAGAAATGACGGCATATTTGTGATAAAAATAGTTTAAATTTTCTCAAAGAAAACTGAGATTACCAATCAAAATGCTTCATGAATCATTCGTGAGAACGAGGAAACGCCAGCCAAATAACCCAGGGTCGATTACAGTATGAATCGAAACTGGGTCAACGAGGATGGACGAACTAATGGCCTGACGAGACCTAGAACACCCTTGAAAAACTAAAGGATGAGAAAGTTTTCGTTGGGAGAAGTAAAGCCGAGCCTAACTTGCAGATGTCACTGACTTAATTTACATATTTATAAACCAAACATATTGTATTTTATCTCTAACATCTTGTTCAGTCGATGATTTTCTGAGTAGACATAGTTCAAATGGAGTGGTAGAGATTTTTAAATTCACATCGTCGGTTTACTTTAAAAATCTCGTAACTACAGCTTTTTTTAAGCTGTAGTTACGAGGTTTTTTAAGTAAACCGACAATATCAATATTGTCATGTTTAACATAGATACGATTTTCAACAGAAGGGGTTATTTTCTATGAGGCAGTATTTGACGACGGTCCAAAACTTAATCTATGGTCAATTTGTATTTTTCGTCTTCGGTACAAATGTTGAATTCTTTACCAAAAAAGCGATATTCTAGGCGCTTCCATATTGAAATCCTCTGCAGACGACATTATAAAACGTAGCTTAGATGACTGGATATGTCTTGTAAAGGGTTAAATACATTGTGGGAAAAGGAATGAATGCTGATTACCACCGCCTTTTTCCTCTTTTCCCAAAATGTTTTCAACCTTTGTAAAGACATGTCCTATCATTTGAACCACAGTTTTGTTGTCTACCAATGCTTTCAAATTTGACCAGTCGAAATCTTTTTTTTTCTTTGGTAAGAAAGATAGATAAAAAAAAATAACAGAAGTATATTTGTAAAATAAAACCTTGTATAAGGAAATAATATTACTGACTAAATGGCAGCCACGTGCCAAAATGGTTTCAAAAGAAACTCAACCTTTTTTCCCGAAGCCTTAGTTCAATAATTCCTAACTTTAACATCAACCGGCAATCTATTATATAATATTTCATGTGTCTATTTTAAGAAATTTTATGGGTAAGGAAATGACGTAATTTAAACTGGGGGGTAATTATTTCCCTGTCACAGTGAACTATTTCCTTCTTCCGAAAATATGCTTTATTGACTTGAGATCACTAGTTTTAAAAGTGGCATTCGTTGACAAAATAATTAAATGAAATATGATGTATCATTTATTTCATCAGCTTGTGGTTAACATGGGGAAATATTTGCCTCAAAAGGGAAAGGTCTGCTAAAATAACTCGTGCCTTACAGCACTCGTTATTTTCGCATACCTTTCCCTTTTTCGGCAAATATTTCCTCATATCAACCACAAGCTGATGAAATAAACTCTATTTCTTACAACCTGAAGAATAACTCTTTACCGCTCCTTACAGTTCGACAAAATTTCCAGTTCGTTAAATTCCAAAGCAGTAGTAGATAACAAATTAAATTCTGCTAAGATGCCAGAGTTTGTATTTATAACATTAAAACCATTGTGGGAAAAGGAAAATTTGCTGGGTTCCAGCATTTTTTCAAAGGCTTTCGTCCCCAGGGTCATTAAAACACAAGATTGCATGAAAGAAAGAAAAAAGTAGATAAAATCATAAAACTGTATCTTGGAGTCAGTCTCTATTAGAAGCGCTTTTTGTGGTATTTCTGCACAAATATTCGGTCTGCTATTTTCATACACATTTTCGCCGAGGGCAAAAGCTCACTAAGCATGTCTTTTAAGACTAGGCAGGAGTCAGACATTGCTTTCGTGTACGGTCGAGTCAGGCTTATGTAGTCACAAGTTAACGCCTTAAAGGGGCCGGTTTAGATTTTATGTCTTTTTTTTTTTTCTTTAAACCCTTTAGTTGATATGCCAATTTGAGGTTCTTCCATTTCAGCAGCAAATAAAGATATGATGTCAAAAGTATGGACAAATGGGGATATAAATATCTGATTAAGTGGAAAACATTGTGGGAAAAGGAGAAATTGCTCGTTACGAGCAATTTCTCCTTTTCCAACAATGTTTTCAAAAGTTGTCTGTTGTAGATACGTCAAAATTAGTATCTATGGAATAAAGGGTTAAACGTAGAATATCTATTTTTGTTATTTTCGGTGAGTGAATGATCCAAACTCATTTCATCGAGTTAATACCATTGTTTTAGCATTTTCACGAGTGGCACAGCTATTTTTACCCAACATTTTTATACTCTTTCACAAATGAAAGAAAACAACAACATATGAATCGTATTTATTTTGTTGTCTGCAAATGCTTTCAGCCCAACTGAGTCTAAAACTTTGTTTTCTGGAAAAATTAACCCTTTACCAAATGTCAAAGTTTTAGTCTTTTTCGAAATGAAAGCGCTTACAGACGACAAATTAAATGTTACTGAAGTAAGTAGCTTTGTGTTTAAAAAAAAAAAATATGATAAAAAAAAATGCTGTTGATATCACCTCTTTCTTTTGTTTCCCTTTTTTTTTTCAAATGTCTTTTCCCCTGAGGGCTTTTAAATGCGGAATGTTTTGGTGAACAGTTGATGGTCAATAGAAGTGGAGAGGAGGAACAAGACAGCCATAATTGTAACTTTCTTACCCAATTTCCGCCTAATATTGTTGGCATTTGTCTGTTTCCTTACAATCATGTCTGGCACTTAACCTATCTTATTCGTCATTCCATTAATTCTCTCAAAATTACTGACGATATGTTGTTTGTTTTTAAAGGTGGTCCTTCAGAGGTTGGGACGAAAACTTTTACAAAAATACAAAAAAAAAATAATCATCCTTATACCCCCAAAGGCTTTTAATTTTCATTCACAAAATCCCAGTAGTCGAAAACCATCCGATAACAAGGGAAATTAGAGATTTCCTACGGCCCAGGTCGACACCGAAGGGGAACACGGTCTGTCTTTACGTAAGCAACTCGCTCATTTACATACCAGAAATATAGAGAAAGCTTCAAACATTGAGTCCGAAGAAGACATCAGGGAAAATATTTACACGTTTGTTATCGTGTGGAATTTAAGCGTCATTAGTCACGTGACAGTCACTTGACATTCCCACAATGCTTTATTTTTATTTCTGGCGCAAAATCTACGTAACCTTTTAAGGAAACACCGTCATTTTTTTTTTTGTAATGTTATGATTCTTAATTCTCAATTTGCTGAGATGTGAAAAATCTAGATGCCCACCATCAAGGCCTTTTTTTTTAAAGTTCTACTGAGGTGGCACATTCATCTATTCATAATTTTCCAGGTTATATTGTGGTAGGCACATCACCCATCCACGCTTTTGTTTGTTATTGTGATTGCCACTTCAGCTATCCATAGTTTTTTCTTTTATTATTGTGGTTGCCTCTTCACCTATCCATTATTTCCCATTTTGATGCTAAGGCCATGACACTTATCCATGCTTGTCCCGGTTATAATGTGGTAGGCACATCACCTGTCTATGTTTTTTTTTTATTTATATTGTAACGCTACTTCACCTATCCATGCTCTTTCCTTTTATTATTATGATGGCAACTTCATCTATCCATGTTTTTCTAGGTCATATTGTGGTGGATTTCTTTTTACCTATCTGTGCTTTCCCTAATAATATCGTGATGGCCCTTCCACTTTTCCATGCTCTTCCTAATTTCAAAGTCGTGGTCACCGTTCACCTACTTTTGTTTTCATTGACTTTTTTTTTAAATAATTACTTCTAAATGCATTCTTTTGATGGTACAGGTTTATTTAACCCTTTCCCGAACGATAAGTTTTTTGACTCTTCTAAACCAAACGAGTTTGCAGACGACAATTTTAGATTTGGAGAAAATGCCAGAAAGTTCTTAAAAATGGTAGAAAACACTGTGGGAAAAGGAGAAATTGCTCGTTACGAGCAATTTCTGCTTTTCCCACAGTGTTTTCAAAAGACTTTTACTGCAGACACGTAAAAACCAGGGTTCGGACAGAATTTTGTGGAGCTACGCATCTAACCGGTGTAACGCAGAAAAATGACCCCCATTAGAAAATGCCCCCGGGTCATTTCTCGATGTAGAATAATGACCCGGGTCATTTTTCTACGTCGAAAAATGACCCATGGGTCATTCCTCTACGTCGAGAAATGACCCGGGGGTCATTTTGTAATGGGGGTCATTTTTCTGCGTTACACCGGCGATGTCCTGGCCAGGTTTTACGAATAAACGTAAGTCTTTTATTTTCATCAATCTGTTATCAGACTCAATTTCCGATCTTAGTTGAATTTGTTATTTGAGACGCACTGCACTAATATTTACAGACATCAGTAATTTTCTTATATGTTATGTTGCCATAAAGTTTCTCTCCCAAATCAGCGTTGTAGTGGACTTTATTAGTTGTAGCGTCAGGTGGCAGGGGACTTGGAAACTTGTTCACGGCTGTGGTGAATCATATCACCCGTTAACACGCTTTGAAAGGGTAAAACTTTGCAGTATAATAAATTCGTCGTACGGTCTCGGGGCGACATGATTCACTACAGCCGTGAACAAGTTTCCAAGTCCCCTGCCACCTGACCGTACAACTAATAAAGTACGTACGGACTAGGGGACGGGCACCACCTAACATATATGAAAAGGATAAAAGTAAGATTTTTTTCCATGTGTTCGATTCATCAAACTCATTCTGTATAACTGAAATGTTGTTCTCGTCTAAATCAGACTCAAAACACCTAAATATAATCACTATCGAAGAATTTATACTTATCATTTCTGATTCGCCAGGGCCTACATTCACCAATCATTTTTAAGAATATTCTCTAAATTGATCTAAGTTGAAAAAAGTAATGGAAATTCTGATTGGATAAACCAGTTGGTTTAGCCAATCAGAATTTACGTTACTTTCAAATCTGTTTCAGACTATACTGTCCAAAAAGGTGCACTGATTTGTGCTTATCAATATAAGGATTAAATCTTTACCGAATGATCCCGAATGTAAACGACCTAAGGAAACACGCCCGCATTTTGTCCTTTTCTGACAATGTTTAAAAAAAAAACCCTTTCATTCTTTTGGTCGTTCAAACTTGGAGTTGTGAGGTAAAGGGTAGTCATTTTTTACTTACTTAGTCGATCCCGATCGGGAGAGAGTACTGTCTGAACAAACAGGGAAAATTGAAACGAGCGCTTGAGTCAATAGACAGTGTCAACCGGTGTCAGTTATTTAACCCATTACCACGTAATCCCTACTTTTAACGATCCTGAAAAAGAAGCATGTTGAAAACATTATGGGAAAAAGGAGAAAATGCTGGTTACCAGCATTTTCTCCTTTTTCCCACAATTTTTTTTATCCCTCACAAAACACAATTTCAAATTTTTAATTACTTTTATTTTGACGTCTGCAAATGCTTTCAATTTGGACTAGTCTGAAATGTTGTCGTTTGGTAACGAAGTAACTTTTCAATTTTTGATATCAATCATTTCTTCTACATTGCTTTGTTGGAACACTTAAATAAAAGGATCATAATGTGACTTGATGATATCGCTAGAATCTCTTTCTGATGCACACTTTTTTTTGGCTAGGGGCCAGCGGCGCCTAGCTTTAGTTACTACGTTTCAAACTTTTGCATAAAAGCTACAACCACTCTCAACATCATGTATAAATGTGCGATATTCGCTGTCTCTGATTTGCTGAAACTGTAACTGCCGCTTCTAATTGGTTAGAAACGACACAACCTTCGAAAGCGTCTTACACCTTATGAGTTATTAATCCGTGATGTAAAATAGAAATTGAAAGAATTTGTCGGTGTCTACATTTACCGAGAAAATGCTAAGGCAAATTTGTTAAAAGTAAATGTTTTTAACGGTGTTTGCTGGCGTGATGAAATTTAACCCATTACCACACAATTCCTACTTTTGACGCCCCTGTGAAAGAAGCCTTTTGAAAACACTGTGAGAAAAGGAGAAAATGCTGGTAACCAACATTTTCTCCTTTTCCCACTGTGTTTTCTACTCTTCCCAGAACAAATTTCAATTTTTCAGTCACCTTTATTTTGTCGTCTGCAAATGCTTTCAGTTTGGACCAGTCTAAAATCTTCTTGTGTGGTAAAGAGTTAAATGAAAACGCTTAAACTGAAAGAAATTCTCCCGTTAATGTCACCAAATACTGATGCAGAGTATGGTACAACCAACATCCGTGTTCACATTGGGTCGTCACTGTGAGCACACCTTTGGATGCAGATGAAACGTGGCGACATTGACATTTGGTTGATAAGTTTGTCTTATATGGTGTGTATCCACGTATGGTGTGTAAACAGACAAAACCTTTTACCTTGTCAGCCGTAATACATGTACAAGTAGGACAGTTGTTGATGACTCTGTGTTTTCCTTGTGCAAGGAAATACCGGAAATGGACCGGAACGGACTGGATTGGGCAGAACTGGACTTTAAGATACTATGTAAACGCCTGTAACAACTTTACATATTTGACAGTGGAATAGGAGAAAACCTGAACATACACAAATAAGAGAAGATAGGAATTTGCACGAGAGAAGGCTGTAATAAGGCTTTTTCCTGCATGTTTTTTTTTTGGCTTGTATGCCGGTTTGTTCTGCAGATTGTTAGGTAACCGAACTTCAGGCGGCTCATACCAAAGATCTGTTATTCTTTAGGAAATAGTCATGAGTTTTAAAGAAACAAATAGAATATAGAGTAAAATTTGAAGAGGCAAAATCTACGAGTACCCTAGATAATCCAAAATTGTTTAAATATCAAAGCTTCTAACTGGCACAGACGTGCCCTATGAAATGAAGGAAGATGTGACAGCATGAAAAAAATCTTGGGTCGTATTCACAGTTCTAAATAGCAATTCTTTGTCTAATTCTGTAGATTTAGAAAGATACGCGATTTCTGATTGGCTAAACCATTTGGTTTAGCCAATCAGAAATCGCGTTACTTTCAAATTCAGAAAATTCTTTGGAATAAGACTATGCTTTAGAATAGTCTGAGAATACTGACACGGAATAATCATCAAACAATAACATCAGATACGAAAAATGTATGGAAGAAAAAAAAATATAAACGCAATAGTATACGGAGAGCCAGAAAGTAATTACTCTTAACAAAATATTGATTATAATACTACGTGTATCAAATATTCATGTTATTTTACGCGTTAAAACAATAAATTAACAGAATGTGTCATAAAGGGACGGAACTTAGAATAGATTTATGTTTCTCAGTTCCATTTCTTATCTATTTCTATTTATTCATATATTTCTTTGAACCTGAGCTCCTCTCTCTCTCTCTCTCTCTCTCTCTCTCTAGTTCTCTCTCTTTTCTTCTCCTATATATCCTCTCTCTGCCTTTCTCTCCTCTCTCTCTCTGCTTTCTCCCCCTTCCCTTCTGTACACTATCTCTCTCTCTTTCTGCTTTCTCTCTTTCTTTATTTGTCTCTCTCTATTCCTCCGTCTGTCAGTCTCTCTCTCTCCCTCCCCCCCCTCTCTCTCTCTCTCTTTCTCTATCTATCAATCTATCTATCTATCTATCCATCTCTTGTAACCTCTGTATCTATCTATCTCTTACTCTGTCTCTCTCTTACGGTTTCGGCTTTTCCGATTGTTTCTCAACCACTGCCTGTTTTTAAATCTATATCTATTTCTTTGTCTACCCCTGTATGAACATCACAATCAGTAAGGTATTATACACAAGTAAATCTAACACGAAAGCTTTGAAAAGTTCTGTACAGTTCCGTCAAATCGTATTTAAGACGGGATTTTCTGGGAATGAAGCATCTCTCTATTCCAGTGTAGTCGAATCCTAGACAAACCAATATCTACCACAAATGTCAAGAAAGATGAGAAAAGATCATATTGGAATAAATCTATCTATCTATCTATCTATCTATCTATCTATCTATCTATCGATCTATCTCATCTCGGAAACGTTGTAACAGAGAGTATTTGTTTTAATTGCTTGGTTCAAGCCATCTCTCCTTTTTCCTAAAAAAAAAAAACTTTTCAAAAAGCAACCACCAAAAATATCGCAAAAAGTCGTTTCCGTACAGCAATACGTTTTATTTTCACGCCACAACCAGCATCACCACTATCGTAAAAACTTTCCCAAACAACAAAATCTTAGACTAGTTAAAAATGTAGGCACTTGCAGACAACAAAATAAACGTAACTCAAAAATTGACACTTTTGTCCAGCAGGGTAGAAAACATTATGGGAAAAGAAGAAAATGCTGGTTACCAGCGTGTTCTCCTTTTCCTACAATGTTTTCAAAAGGCTACTATCACAGGGTCGTAAAAACCAGGGATTGTTTGGTAAGGGGTTAACAAGAATAACTAAGAGGACAACAACAGCACCACCATCAACAACAACAGGGATAGGGACAACAATTACAACAAAACCACCATCAGATGTCGCACCACTGCGAGACCGCAAAAGTAGTCCTATATGAAATTTTGCAGTAGCACTTTTGTTGCACTGTTTCATGGATCCGAGATGGCTTGGGGGTATATTATTTAGACTTGCTTGAAATCTAGGCAATGCGGGACCACTTAGATGCGTTTTTATTGTACATTGACGGGACTACTTTGTATCAGTGGAGGAACAAAAATTGGGGTCATGGCGGTGAATAGGTGTTTCTGAACGGATAAAATTTAGGGTGCCTGTTTTGGTCGGAAATTAGCAAAAAAACGCAATCAGTTGAGATTTTCTTTTTCATTTTATTGCAGGCCTATGGTGGTAGTTTTCAGAGTAACAGACGGACAAGCCATATTTTCCCCCCTCAAACAAGATGCAAAGCTTCAAATATATAGTCAAAAACAACAACGACAAAAGGGGCATCATTTTGTGTTTTGTCCATTCCTCGTATATCATGTTTGTCTTATGTTGTTGCACATGTATTTTTTTTTTCACCTCGCATCATTGTTTACTAAGTAAGTACGCCCAATATGACCTAAGTTGTCGACGGGCCTATTCAAGAACAGCAACGCAGCACAGCTACTGTAGAATTATTCAAAGTCGGGGGAGAGAAAGGGAAACTGACGTTCTCTGTCAAATACGCAGATAATTATTGCGGTTTTATTTCGGGCACGCAGTAACGTTATTTTCTGAGACTGATCTTCGGAATTAGCTCGCCTGGATAAATCTCTCTTACTCTCTCTTTCCTCCCAGCGCGAGACTTCGAAATTGGTCGTCTGCATCTCTGTTTAGCATGTTAACCCGTTACCAAACAACCCCTGGTCTTAAGGACTCTGAGAAAGAAACGTTTTGAAAACATTGTGGGAAAAGGAGAAAATGCTGGAAACCAGCATTTTCTCCTTTGCCCACAATGTTTTCTACTCTGCCGGAAAAAAAAAATCAATTTTTGAGTAACATTCATTTTGTCGTCTGCAAGTGCTATCAATTTGGACCAGTCTAGAGCTTTGTCGTTTGGTAGAGACTAAAGAGACTGCTGTAGATTTTTTTTTTTTAATTTTTTGTACTTTTTAGGGGAGAATTTTATGAAAAAAAAAAAATCAATTTTTGAGTTACATTCATTTTGTCTTCTTCAAGTGCTATCAATTTGGACCAGTCCAGAGCTTTGTCGTTTGGTAAAGACTAAAGAGACTGTTGTAGATTTTTTTTAAATTTTTTGTATATTTTAGGAGAGAATTCTATTTATCAGTTACTCGGGTAAATAATACCTCTTTACTAAACGTCAAAATTTTCCACTTGTCCAAATTGAAAGCACTTTCAGACGACAATTTGAGTTATATTCGAATGATATATATCGTCTTTGGAGGCTAGAAAACATTGTGGATACATGAAAAAATGATATATTTCGCCTTTGAAAGGCTAGAAAAAAGCTTGTAGGTAAAGGAGAAAATTTTGGTTACAACAATTTCCTCTTTTTCCCGCAATGTTTTCGAAAGTTTTCGTTCTTGGAGTCGTTAGAAGTCTAGACTGTGAGGGTAAGCCATTAAGTGCTATATGGATCAGATGTCTTTACTCAATCAGCACAGTACTAAAATTTCAGCCTCAACTCTGTTTTGTCCGGAAACCGAGCAAATAGCGGACATTATAGATCAAAGATCAGACTGAAACGCTCCGTTAGTCTAATCTTGATCCTCACTGTCTGCGTAAACAGATAAATCAGTGCTTAACAATTCAAGAGTTCATTAACAGAATACAGGGGAAAAAAAGTTGCTGAATTTACTGAAATCTCGTCGATTCTCGTTTTTCAGTCACGAGACAGGATAATGAGGTAAACCGTTAATACGCCTATTTCCTGTCATAGTGTAAGCGTGTGGTTGTCAATAATTTTCAAGACAAATCGATAATCTTTTGGTAGACTGTGATTTTACAATTATTGTTCCTCTTTGCAATGAAATTGTTAACTCTTTTTTTGCCCAATAACTGAAATAAAATTTTCAGTTCGATAGTACAAACCCGGATGCAGTTATTTGAAAGTTTTTTTTTTTTGGGGGGGGGGGGGGGGAGGGGGGAATAATATCTCCGTTTGGGGCAGTGTTGATCCAAGATCAGACTGCACGTTCTGTGCAGTCTGATCTTGATCAACACTGTGTGCAAAAGATCAGTGAGTCGCCCTCAGCAGCGTAAGGGTTAACATTTCTTCGGCGTAGTTATATACATAAGCTGGCTGTTAGACTACTTTTTGACATACGTCTCAAATGAATAAATAATGATTTTTGATTGGTCAAATATGTGGACATTTTGTTTTATGCGGGTCTTTGTTGGCCTTTTTTTGCGGGCTGATCGGCTGACCCATCCAAAACACCAACGGAAGAACATTGTGGGCAAAGAGAAAATCGCCAATTTACAAACTTTTTACAATACTATTTTTTTGCTGTGTTTACCAGTTCTTGACTTTGGTCCTACAGTACCTTTAACCAAAAGCTGTATATTGATGAAAGAAACCTCATCTGTTTCATACTGGGCCAAGTACTAGGTTAGTAATTTAGGGTTCGTGATCACCAACCATTCTAAAGAACATTCTCAGTCTTATTATGGTTTTAAAAGTAGGCCAACACAATTTCTGATTGGCAAAACCATTTTGGTTAACCCTTTCCATGGACTAAATTGAAAGCATTTGCAGATGACAACTCAACTCTTGCTGAAAAGATGATTTCTGTCTATGATAGGGTAGAAAACATTGTGAGAAAAGGAGAAAATGCTGGTTACCAGCATTTTCTCCTTTTCCCACAATGTTTTCAAAAGGCTACTATTCTAGACCCGTAAAATCCAGGGATTGTTTGGGAAAGGGTTAAAGCACTTGCTGGAAGAAGTCTTTATTTGCAAACGAAGAATTTAAATATGACCCAAACAAAAGAGATTTGCTCCTATAAGGATAGAAAAAAAAATATATGAAAAATGGAGAAAATGCTGGTAACCGACATTTTCTCCTTTTCTCAGAACATTTTAAAATGCCTTTTTATCTGGGTCGTAAACATTAAAGACCGCGTGGAAAAGGTTTTAAAAGAAAAGAAAAAAATAAGACTCATCAAACAAACAAGGATTGCTCAGATGTTAACAAGCAAAAGAAAGCATAAATGTGATACCGTTTCATAGTTCTGTCAATGAGAGTTATCTCCCTTGGCTCCCACAGCCCAATTAATCGGGTGTCACATCACCGGTTTTTGGCCATATTGAAAATAGAGTAAAATTGGCCATCTTTGAAGCTTCGCAGATCGCTTAATAGCAAACCTGTTGCTTTTCCGCCTCTTGCAGTCTAAAGTACGTCCTTAGTCACCCAAAAATGCATTAAAAAGAAAATGTCACCCGATTGTGCCTTTTGCTAAATCTCAATAAAAACGGGACCCTAGAATTTTTCCTCTAAAAATATCGGTTCACCCCCATGATCCTAATTTTTTATGCCTCCACTGACACAAAATGGTGCATTCAATATACGATAAAAAACAACTGAGTCCTTTGCCTAAATTTGAAGCAAATCTAATTTATATACCACTAAGTCCTCTTTGCTCCAGAGAACAGTGCAACAATAGTGCTATTGTAAGTTTGCACATGGGACTACTTTTGACGACTACGAACCGGAAGCAGTCTCGCATTGGTGCGACATTATAGTGTGGATTACTTGTAAAAAGCTTTGTGCAAGACTCTTGTCGTTTTGGCGACACTGAAGATATAATTAGATAGCCTTTTGTAGACATCGTAGATTCATATAACACTGGCACAGGACCTGCCAAGGACCTTGGGTACATTACTTATGTAACCCCATGTATTTGTTATAGAATGAAAACAAACAATAAATATCAAAAAACTTTCATTTACTTTAAAAAATAACACATTCTTACAGCATATAATGACGACCATCAAGGGAAAAAGGTAAAAATAAGGTGCACCGGTAATTGTCTTGTGGTCGACCCGCTTTTATTCCACGCCACCATCTTTGATTTTCCGTTGAGGAACATAAGGCACCTGTAAACAGTTTGTTTCGAATAGGCCATGGTCAAATTTAGAAACAGTTGAGAAAGGTAGGTTTTTCAGTGCAACTTTGATAAGAGTATGTAGGGATAATCCCTAGTATGTAGGGATTATTTATTCAAAACTAAAAAACCTGAAATTCTTGTTTGGCTACTCTTATATGAGCTATACTTTGGTAAAAGGGGGTTTCATGCATTTTGATGTTGAGAAATGAAGCTTTTAAAAGCATTATGTATAAAGGAAGAAGTGCAGGTTACGTCATTTTCACCCTTTCCCATAATGATCTCTACCTTGTAAAAGAAATGTTACAACATATGACACAAACTTTATCTATCGCCTACAAATGCTTTCAATACGGACCAGCCGTTTGAAACCTCGGATATTAGTCCAAAAATATTATTGGCTGGTTCAAAGATAAGTTAAAATGTCGTATACCAGTCCAATCTTTTGCAGTCTGGTTCAAACTAAGTTTGAACGTTGGGTACTAGACCAACATTTCGTGGGTTCGTTCAAAGCTAAGTTAAAACATCGGGTAGATTATCAGGATTCTTTTTACTGACCGTCGCTATATCATCTATTTTTAGACTTCTTTTCGATATCTGTTTCTTTAGGTGTCGATAATTCTTTTTTATCTTTCCCATCTCAGATTTCAAGTTTGCGCCGTCCATCGCCAGTATCAAACCCACGACACCCGTTATGATGATCACTCCAACTGCCCCAATGGTCCTTGCTGATGGTCGCGAATCCTCGGCGCTGTTATATTTCCTTGTATTTGACGACAAAGTGTCTTTGTCCACTGTAAGTTCTGCAATAATTTTTTCGATATCTATGGTCTCGTTCTGCGAATTATTTACTGGAGTAGAAACAACGCAGGGGCAGTAAAGTTGCCCATTTATAAGTATAGAATAGTTGGAATAAACAACTGTCGAAGGGGATGAGGTCGTGCTGGTGGTAGCTGGTGGCGTCGTGGTTGCTGACAGTGATGTCGTGTTTGTTGACACTGACGTTGTAGTTGGAGATGGGACAGATGTTGTTGATGGCGAAGGAGTTGACGTTGATGTTGTTGAGACTGGTATTAAATGCGACGTGGTGTTAGTTGTTGTTGGCGTGGTTGTTACTGTTGAATTAGTAGTAGTAGTAGTAGTAACGTTTGGAGTTGTTGCTGTCGGCGTGGTTGTTACAGATGAATTTGTAGCAGTAGTAACGTTTGGAGTTGTAAGTGTTGTTGGCGTGGTTGTTACTGTTGAATTTGTAGTAGTAGTAACGTTTGGAGTTGTAGTTGTTGTTGGCGTGGTTGTTACTGGCAAATTTGTAGAAGTAGTAACGTTTGGAGTTGTAGTTGTTGTTGGCGTAGTTGTTACTGTTGAATTTGTAGTAATAGTAACGTTTAGAGTTGTTGTTGGTGGCGTGGTTGTTACTGTTGAATTTGTAGTTTTAGTAACGTTTGGTGTTGTTGTTGTTGGCGTGGTTGTTGTTGTCGGGTTGAAGAGACCAATAACATGAAGATATTCGGCCGTCACATGTGCTGGGCTCGTCTCATTGCCTATAACACGTAACGCAAAAGTAAGGAAAACGCTATTGTTTCGTTTGAAAGGAGTTTAACATTGATTTCTGCCGTCTCCCAAAACAGCAAAATTTTCTGATCACTTATTCATGTTTCCTTTGCCCAAATCCTGACCTCGGGCTAAAATGCCTTACCAGGGCATGCTTATGGGACCAGAAGCAGAAGAGGGGATTGTGCCAGGAAATTAATCTCAAGAATGAGATGCATAGAAAATAATTTTCAGTTGTCACATATTATCACATAAAAAAAAGACATTTTTTACAAATGATTTACCATAAATGTAAATTTGGTGGCCTATGTTTTCTATTTCATCAATATTCTAAATCTAAATCAAAGCACTGAGAACGCTTATGTGGCATTTGTCATGGAAGCCACTGTATGGAATTAATAATTTGAAAACAAGAGGGCCATAATGGCCCTGGATCGCTCACCTGAGTCAATAGACGAAATTCGCTTCTAGTGCGTAATCCGATTTCTGACCAATTGTCCGGTCAATTTCAAGAGCATAAAATATGGCCTCTAGAGCGTCCACAAGGAATTTCCTAAAGTTGACCAAATTTATCACCCGATCGACCCAATTTGGAACTCATCAAAACATTATCAAGACAAACATTCTGAACAGTTGTCAATTAGTTGAGCTATAAATGTGGCCTCTAGAGTGCCCACAAGGTATTTCTTAAATTTGACCAAGTGACCTAGTTCATGACCCCAGCTGACCCAATTCAAAACTCACTCAACATTTCATTAAGACAAAAATACTGATAAATTTCTTAATTTCCTAAAGTTAACCTTATTTATCATCCGACTGACCCAATTTAGAAGTCATTAAAAAGAAAATCAAGACAAACACTCTGAATAGTTTTCAAGTCGATTGAGCAAGAAACGTGGCCTCTATGATCCCAGGTGACCCATTTTGAACCCATCCTAGATGTTTTCAAGAAAAGCACAATCAACTTAGAACAAAAAATGCGGCCTCTAGAGCGCCCACAAAGTATTACTTTAATTTGACCTTGAAACCCAGTTCATGACCCCAGGTGACCCATTTTTAAACTGAGTAAACATGTTGTGCTCAGGGCTAACAAGATTTGAACAGGATCATACAAAATTAACAAAGCTCTGTGCTTTCCAGTTTTAGAATAGAAGAACTTAAAAGTTTTCCTTCTTTGTTCCTTTATTCGAACTTGTGATCCCCACGGAGGGGCCAGTTTTTACCCCAGCGACATCATTTGAACAAAAGTGGTAGAGGTCCACTAGGAGATGCTACATACATGTACCGAATATGAAAGCTCAACATCTTCCAGTTTTAGAGAAGGAAAATTTGATAGTTTTCCTTCATTGTTCCTATGTTTGAACATGTGACCCCTGGGGAGGTGCCAGTTTTGACTCCAGGGGCATCATATGGAAAAAAATGGTAGAAATCCGCTAGGAGATGCTGGATGCCAAATATCAAAGCTCTACGCCTTCAGGTTTCAGAGAAGAAGAATCTCAAAATTTTCCTGTTTTGTTCCTATGTTCAAACTTGTGACCCCTGGGCCGTTGCTAGCTTTGACCCCTGGGGCATAATATGATATTATGAAACCTCTACGCCTTTTAGTTTCAGAAAATATTTTCAAAGATTTTGCAATTTTTTCCTTTCTGTTGCTATGGCAACCAGAGTTAAGGGTGGAATTCAATCTCTTGAACTAGTTTGGTAGAACTTCACCAAAGGAACATCCCTACCTAGTTTCATCAAGGTTGGCCCAGGAGTTTAGGAGGAGAAGATGTTTAAAGGAATTCCAGACAGACAGACAGATGTAGGCCAAACAATGACCGATCACAATTCCTCACCTTAGCACTAAGTGCCCTAAGCACTAAGTGCCCAGGTGACTAAAAAGAAAAAAGAGAAACATTGCTTAGATATTAACTTGAAAATCAACTTGCTAAGCAAACTAATATGTCTCTTTGGTTAAAGTGAGATTACTGGTGCCTAAGTTTGCATTATTTGTGTATTGGTGGTCTCCCTTTGATCTTTCAAGTGGAGTCAGGAATAACGTCCCTTGACGGAAGGATGCATGATGGGTAGATAGATAGAGATGCCATGTAAATACATTGAATACAATGAATTTTATATCTGGATACAATGATTTTGAGATGTCTTTGGCCGTCAGTGTCTAATTCCCAACATAACAAATAAGTTTTCAAACTGAAAATATTCATGCTTAATCAAATGAGTTGCATGCAATCACAGGACGAATAAGCCCAGGGACGAAACAGTTTTGGAACGAACAACCCCGGGAGCAAAGTGGATAGAAGACAAATTTTGTGCATATCATTGCGCCAGTAAAAGGCTATTAAGAGATGAAGCTATTTTCAATCAAAAAGAAGTATTTCAACGATCGATGACCTTTTGCAGCTTATTTTAATAGGCCATTTCCAATTATATATCTGAGTGCTTTTGAAAAAACCCATTGGTCTAGAAAAAAAATCACTTTAATTGGGTTTATTTCCTTCGGTTTTGCACAAAACACCATACATGGTCTTCAGAATTCAATAGTGAACATTTATTATTGATCTCATGGTAGCATTGTATTCGACAAATGCCACAAAAATTCAAAAGTAGGATTGTGAGCTATTCAAATGTAGGATTTTAGCCATGCTCTGACAAAACGGGGGCTTAATGCGTCTCCATTAACTCTTTACCCCATACGGCATTTCTATGGTATCTCTAACTGACCCTAAATAACAGCAAGGATGAAGCTGTTTCTTATGTGTATATGGCACCTTCTGATAGTGTAGAAAACATTGTGGCAAAAGGTGAAATTGCTCGTCACGAGCAATTTCACCTTTTGCCACAATGTTTTTACAAAGGCTCCTACAAGCAATGCGTAGAAATGAGTATCTATGGAGTAAAGGGTTAAAACAAGCAAGCCAAGTTTTCTCAGTATAAGCCTGTAATGACTTTAGTAGTTTGACTCCTGGCACCCATACATTATATATCACATATTATAATATATAGTCGGCCCAGATTACACTATACAGAATGTGCAGGCTGATCTTGGTCGATACTTTTTTTGCAGATGCACTCTAATTTCGCATAGCTCACATATTTGGCGTTGTTAGAATTAAAACCAGATAAATCGACCTACCTTTTGGACCAATCAGCTCAACCACAATGTTCCGGGTACCCTCCGGAAATTTTACTTTAATTTCGGAAATCAGCAACACGTCCAACTCGTAACTGGTTCCCGTCACTCCGAACTGAAAACGAAGGATAACGAAATTGCCTGGAAGGGATTATTAGAATACCCAACGCAAGACATCACAACTAAAATCTTACTAGAGTTTCGCAGAGCGGTGCATATACGCCCCAATGGGTTTGGCAGTGGGTTAAATTCTAAAAGGCCTACAGAGATGATTATTCTAAGAAGGAGAAAAAAGGAACTACAACTGTCACTGAATGTGACTTACTACCTCCGCAAGTACTTTGACAGAAAAAGGTGTCAAGTTCAAGGGGAGATAATTCCTCAACCAGGAAGAGTTGACGCTTGAAAATTGCGTCGTCCAAATCTTCAATACTATATTCAATATGTGTGCACATTTTCAATATAATTGATGGAAAACTGTAGGAGAAGTTTGCGACACAAAATTAGTAGTATTTTGTACACAGACGGACACACGGACGGACAAACTGATTCCAATATACCCCCGAAAACAATCGTTATTCGGGGGTATAAAAAGTCGCTCAGTTAACCCATTACCACACAATTCCTACTTTTGACGCCCCTGAGAAAGAAGCCTTTGGAAAACATTGTGGGAAAAGGAGAAAATGCTGGTAACCAGCATTTTCTCCTTTTCCCACATTGTTTTCTACCCTTCACAAAACAAATTTCAAATTTTCAGTCACTTTTATTTTGTCGTCTGCAAATGCTTTCGATTTGGACAAGCCTAAAATTTTGTCGTTTGGTAATGAGTTAAAGTAGTAAGATTCAATAGATTTTGTAGGATAATATTATAGTGGAAATAGCTTTTATCCATTAGGGGTTCTACTACCTATAACTTGACGTCTTTCCACGGTTTGATTATTAAAATTAGATGGACTGAAACGCAGGCAGACTTTTGTATTAAAGGCTTGTCCAAACGAGCGGACGGTATGGATCCAAGATCAGACTGCACGTTCTGTGCAGTCTGATCTTGATCTATACCGTCCGCAAAAGTTTCTGTTTTCGCCTATAGCACTGAAAAGTTATACCACAAGACAACTCACCCATTCCGGACCATTCAGGGCTGTTTCATACATGACAAACGAATCGTTATAGTTATTATCGTATCTGTATTCAAAACTGTATGTCACGTTGTTCCCTATATTGTTCTCCCCGTTGACTCGAATCCCAGTGATATACATGTAGTCATCGGGCCAGTGTTGGTTTGACACGACATCAACCTAAAACATCAATCCCTCAAGATATCAGAAATCTTAATCCTTGTCATGTTTCAAAAGGTATCTGGACATTGATAGGCCATATCCAAATAAATTGTTTTTTTAATAGGACAAAGACGCCTTCAAATTTTGCATACTAGTTACGAAATAATTGTAGTTCCCTAAAGCACCATCTGTACTTAAGAAATGTAGTTGACTCTCCTAACTGTGTATGTGGTGCTATAGAGACAAATGCACACTATTTCTTTGAATGTCCACTTTATGAAACTATAAGAAATAAGTTCATTCGCTCCATATCGTATTATGAAATAACTATAGATCTTCAAACACTCCTCTTTGGAAATGATTTTCTTACTTTTCAGGAAAATGAAGAAATCTTTTTGAAAGTTCAGTCGTATATAAGGGAAAGTAAGCGATTTAACGAATGATTTTCAAAAAGGTCCACCTCTACCTCTCTCTCTCCAACTTGCTCACTAATTTTTGTCTGTATGTATTTTTGTGGTTTTTTTTTTTCCTTTTCTTTATTTCTGTCATGTGGATGTTGTTACTTTGGAAAGGGACTCTATAAGCCCTTATCAGCTTTCGTCCCAATCCATTCGTATGTTTATATATACATAAAATATGTTTAAACTAAACTAACCTGAAATAAAAAGGGGAAAAGGTTGTGTCCTTGACTCAGGCTTTAGAGTCATACACTTGGTTTGTAAATACCGTTCCTTAAATTATAGCTCTATACTGGATAAAGCGTGTTGCAATTTAACCCATTACCACACAATCCCTACTTTTGACGCCCATGAGAAAAAAATAAAGCCTTTAGAAAACATTGTGGGAAAAGGAGAAAATGCTGGTAATCAGCATTTTCTCCTTTTCCCACAATGTTTTCTACCCTTCACAAAACAAATTTCAAATTTTCAGTCGCTTTGATTTTGTCGTCTGCAAATGTTTTCAATTTGGACAAGTCAAAAATATTGTCGTTTGGTAATGAGTTAATTGCATTCGCTTATCCACACGCTTGCTATATAGCGTATGTTGGTAAGTTTGTCATTTCAGTTCAATTCATTTTCATTTCATTTATTGGCATTACCGATAGAGCACATGTCTTTGGTCATTTACAAATAAACGAAACATTTCCATCGACTCGTTTAAAAAAAAAAACTTATCTCAAAAGCCTACTTATGTCAGATCCTATATACCTCAAACGCCAAGGAATGTCAGATTCTTTTTATCACATAACATTTCACAAAATATAGATCAGATGATGCAAAAACATTCATAAAATCACGCGCAGTAATAGCCATAAGACCAATTCACTTCTACGAAACACGTACAAAATGACTTCAAAAATGACGTCCCACAAATGTGATATCAAACGTGTATAAGATAAGACAATTCGTTATGGGTATATTATATTGAAAACAAGGGAGGTTATGTGATAAATAGAGGATAATCAACTGGTTATTTTTTGTATGAAAAATATCTTACGAGGGTGCATTGTTAGGCGTTGAAAAAACGAGTGCGCAGCACGAGTTTTTTTTTTTTAACGCTTTAGGACGCATCCGAGTGAGATATTTTTCATATAAAAAATAACCAGTTGAGTATTCTATTTATTATGTAACATTATTAACATTATTATTTTTAATTTTTCGTTTGAATGTCGAAATCAATACTTTAGATAGAGAGAAGAAATCAGGGACATAGTGCGGATGAACACCTAAATTACGGCAGGAAGTGAAAGTGAAAGTTGATATCGTCACTATAGTGATGATATCAAAATTTATCACACTAGGAAATTCCAGGATTTCACTGCTAGGTATACGAGTATAATAAAATCGTGTATTACGTCACGTACCGTGAACTCACTTGTAAATCCGTTATGGAACACAGTCAGTAATGTTGCGTTTTGTACCTCTGAAGTTAGTAAAGTATCTGAAAGAAATGTGATGAACACATATTGAAAACTTTTAAAAGTGCGACTTACAGACCTATTGCGGACATCGTAGATCAAGATCAGACCGCACAAAACGTGCTGTCTGATCTTGAATCTATACTGTTCGATAAGGAGATATCTTTCGGTAATAAATACCTTTGATGTAAACGAAATCTGGGTTTTTACTATTGGCTTGAAAGTTTCATTTCACGTATTCAGCAAGATAAAGGTTAAAATGGGCTCAACCTTTCAATAAACGACCTCGTGGTTTTATTCCGTTACCACACTGCAAAATTTTAGACCTATCCAAATTGAAAGCATATGCAGACGACAATTTCAAAGTGGCTCAAAAATGGTGCAATTTTGCTTTGATGGGGTAGAAAACTTTGTGGGAAAAGGAGAAAATGCTGGTTAACCAGCATTTTCTCCTTTTCTCACTAAGTTTTCAAAAGGCTTCTTCCTCAGAGGCGTTAAAAGTCGTCATTGTGTGGTAAACGATCGAGAACCAATCAAACAAGGAAAAAAAAAAAACAGTTAGGGAAAAGAAGAAAATGCTGATAAAGAGCATTTTTCTTCTCATTCCCACATTGTTTCTTATACCCTTTAAAGATGCTGGCACCAATATTTCCTCCTTTTCCCACCATGGTTTCTACCCTTTACAAAACCAAATTTCAGTTTTTGAATCCTATTTATTTTGTCGTCTGCAAGTGCTTTCAATTTGGACAAGTCTACAGTTCTGTCGTTTGGTACACTGTTAAACCTAATTGTTTTTTTCTAGAATACATATGACTACTTGCAAAAGAACTCTATCATAGAAGTGTAAAAAAAAAAGAAATCATAAAGAAGGAAGCATATAGAAACGAAATCTTATTCTCAATGTCCTACCGGTCTGATTGGTGGCATCGTAAACTGACAGGTAATCATGGCTACTTCCTCCACACTGTTGTGACGAATCTCCAGCACAAGTCTTGGTACAGTTGCCCGGATAATCCTCGTATAGATCCGAAACCGTTATATTCACACAGTAACAGTCGATTCCCAACTGATACAGAAAAAAACAAACAGTTTATCAGACCTCTCCAACAGTGGTGAGTTTAAAAGGCAGACTGCCACAGAATTTACTGTCTAATTCTATTTCTTTTAGCGTTATTGTTCTGATACACAGTCTGCTTCGTCATGGTTTTGTAAATAAAGCGAAATAAAAAAAAAAAACGAAAACAGGAAAAAGACGTGGTTTATTTTTATAAATGACGATAAATTTCAGAAAAGATTTAATTTAATAATTTGCCATGGCTGCAAATAACCTCTCTAATAATTGTAGTTTTTCTTTGTATTAAGCAAATATTCCAAGCAGAAGAAAAAGAGGAATTTCGTTATAAAAAGGAAGGAAGACTGCTGGACAAGAACATGGAACTTGAAAACGCGACAAGAAGATCAAATTACCGTCATGTAAAGCATACGAGGTATCTACGCGGCGGCTTTTTTACGCGTTTGTTTACATGTATCAAAATATATATATTGAAATTGAAAACCAATAAACTATTTGAAAAAATTGATGCTGACTTCTCGAGTGAAAATACCCGTCCGCATAGCAACGCATTACAATATAGTGTCAAGCACGACAAATGTTTTGTAAATTAGGTCATATTTCCATCTGGTCTTTCACCCAAAAAAAAAACAACAAATATTCTATTTACTTCATGCTTGTAAGCCTTTCTGGGAGGAGCTTTATCAAAATCCAGAACAGTTCTTTTCCATTATTCCCCGTGGCGTACCCCTCCCGCATAGCAACGCATTACAATATTACGTTAAGCGCGAGAAATATATGGAAAATGACGCCATATTTCCATCTTGTTGTGAGGTACGCGCAATTAACCTGGGCAACAAGAACATGAAAATCGATATTTTCACTGGTGGTACCAGTATAAGATCGAAAAATATTTTCACCGCTATTTCTCGATATTCTACCGGAAAGCATGAAAAAACGAGTAATTACCTTTATTCCGACGTATTCATACGCAGTAGAACTACACGCTGACACGAAACAGTATTGGACTGTCATGTTGTTTGTTGAGCTGAACTGGTATGATACATCTAGACTGGATATGGGCTTGCAACCTAAATGTTGTGGTGTGGATTCTGAAAAATGTACATTTTTGCATTAGAAGTTGTAGCTTGGATGGTATTGATGAGAGAGAGAGAGAGAGAGAGAGAGAGTTTACGCAGGTAGGTACATGTAGGTCAATAGATAGATAGATAGATAGATAGATAGATAGATAAGATTTGACTTATCCATGAGGAGTGAAGATACAACAGTGAAATTATCAGCTAATAATCGACTGTTTTATTTACTATGTATAAAATATCACGTAAAACGCCATCGTTGGTGTTACCCTCTTTTTCTCTATTCTTACCCGTTAATAGTGGATTGGACGCTTTAATTGCTACCACAGGTTTCAAGCCAGATTGGGAATAAACCAATGCCACCCAAGTGTTCAGAGTACCCGTTTCTCGAACCAGCAGTTCCATATCGCCATCCCTGTATAGATGTAACCAAAACATTGTTTATCTAATAATGCAGGCTGACCTGAGTCGATACTCTTTGCATATGCTTTCAGTACCCTTTTCAAATAGTGTGTCTCATTATGTCATTAATTATCAAGTTAGACAAATATTACCACGTGGTTTATCGTTCAATAAACCATGGTTGTGAGTTATGAGGCACAATGAATAATCCACAAGGGCGATAACCCATGTGGTTTATTCATTGCGACTCATAACTCACAAAGTGGTTTATTGAACGATAAATTACGAAAAAACAATACTTCGATTTTAACATGACCAAATCTTAATGAAAGGAAAGCTCCACGAGCGGATTGGTCAATTTTGGGCAAGAAAAAGGGCCATTTTACCCCATGATTTAAAGTATCTAGACCCCCTTATAGAAAACAGTTGTTTCCACAATAATATTATCCTACAAAATTTGTTATGATTAAAAAGAGCGTTATGATACTGCTTTAACCAAGCCACTTTTCCCTTTTTGTCTTTTCTAGAAATTATCATTTATAAATCTAAAACCAATATATTTTCATTACAAAGAGAGAAAGTAATTACCTCTCTCTTCTGGAAACGAACAAACGTATCTACAAATAATTCCAAGATAGGCATAAAGAAATTTTTGGTTGGTTAAAAATGTGCAGAAGTATTATACATGTATAAATCAATATTTATCAACTATCAAGAAAACTTTATGCAGTGCAGCACTATTAGGGGGTCTACTACCTTAATTTAATGACAGACAAAGCAATTTTTATCAACCCACATCCTGCTTAATGATTTAAATAAAACTTTCAAGCCCATGGTAAAAACCAAAATAGTGTTATTTCAGCCTTATATTTTGACGAAAATATCGCCATATCGGACAGTGTAGATCTAAGATCAGGCTGCACATTCTGTGCAGCCTGATCTTGATCGATACCGTCCGCAAAAGTCACTGTTTTAACCTATGGCGCCGAAAGGATTAATGGAGAGAAAAAAAAAACCGTTTACCTGACAGTGAAGTTTGCCTCCGTGGAGGCCAAATTCAAAGGACTGACAAGATCGAAGGTGGTCGACATCCACGAGGTTTGTGACGTAATGTTTATATTTGGCACATAAAACTGTATCTCTGCGATGACGTCAGCGTGGGCGTTTAAAAAGTCGACGTATATCTTAAACAAATCAAAGTAAACATCGTCATGTTCGAAAAGGAAAAAAATGAAATAATCTTGAAAGCATACCCCATCTTTCTATAATATATTATATTTCATGTGTCTATTTTTAGAAATGTTATGGGTAAAAAAAATTACGTCATTTAAGCTGGGAGGAATTATTTCCCCGTCACAGTGAATATTTTCTCCTGTCGAAAATCTTGTTAATTAACTTGAGATCACTAGTTTTAAAATTAGCATTGGTTGACAAAATAATCAGAAGAAATATAATATATGATTTATTTCATCAGCTTGTAGTTAATATGGAGAAATATTTGCCTAAGAAGGGAAAGGTCTGCGAAAATAATTTGTACCTTACGGCACTCGTTATTTTCGCATACCTTTCCCTTTAGTCGGCAAATATTTCCCTATATTAACCACAAGCTGATGAAATAAACTACAGCAAAATACGTGAAATCAGAGGCTTCTTCTGACTGCATAGATCAAAATCAGAATGTACAGAATATGTAGCTCTACATTCAGTCTGTTCTTACATCTATACTGTCCGCTTATTCGTGCGCGTAAGACAATAATGAGCCCTGCCATCTTCCAAAAGTATCGCCAAACCCGGGTGGCTCAGTGGTGAGTGTGTCGGACTCATGGCCTTGTGGTTGTGAGTTCGATACCCGGTTGAGGCCTACTTTCTTTCCGGCGTATTTTCGCCTCTCACCTCTGCTGAAGCATGTGAGAAAAGTAGTCGGTGGCTTTGGATAGACAGTTGAGAATGCCGGGAAATACATACGCATCACCGATCGCCATGATATGACCTTAGCTGTTAAAGTGGCGTTAAACCAAAATACAACCAACCAACCAGTCCAAAAGTATCGAATAATGTCAGCATGCACAGTCCGCGAAGGCTGACATCACGTACTATTGGATCAGTCACCTATTTGCCAGCTGGCTTAATCATGAGGTAGATTTGTCCTTGACAATGCAAAAAAAGTAAATAAATAAATAACCAATAGCGAATAGTTTCGGTATTTTTCGCAGATGCATTACGCCCCCTTTTTACAGGATATGTCTAATACATCTAATTAACTCTATACCACACAACAAAAGTTTAGGTATGTCTACACTGGAAGCATTAATTTTAAAGACGACAAATAGAATATGACTAAAATGGATTTGTCTTTAATTAGGTTTGAAAACATTGTTGGAAAAATAGGAATATGTTGGTTAATAGTATTTTCCCATTTTTCCACAAATGCTTTCAAAATTCTACGTTTTCGAGGTATTTAACCATTTACCTTATAAGGCATGTCTATGGTATCTCTAATTGACCCTAAGTAACAGCAAGGATGAAGCTGTTTCTTGTGTTTAAATGACACCTTTTGATAGCGTAGAAAATATTGTGACAAAAGGTGAAATTGCTCGTCACGAGCAATTTCACCTTTTGCCACAATGTTTTCCAAAGGCTCCTGCAAGCAATGTGTAGAAATGAGTATCTATGGAGTAAAGGGTTAAATCATGCAATGTCATATAAAAAAGAATTGAAATATCATACCCATTCGGGACCTCCCCATGAAGGATCGATGTACGCTTTATAATCCCCGCCATTGATCAAGTTTACAATGTCCCAATCAGATTTGTTGTTGTACGGATCGTTATAAGAGTACAGGCTCCAGGTACTGTCAAAGTTACTTGTTGAACCGGATACTAGAAGCATTAAATGTTTATGTTGCCCAGCAGATGTCGCTACAAAACCTTGGTGAAATGAGAAGATTTTTATTATCGTTCATGTGCATGTGACTTTGTTTAGATGTATAATAGCTACGTAATTATACATCTAAACAAAAAAATAATAACTCATATTCCAACATTATTCTGCCATGAATTTATCTTCTTTATTTTCAAACACCACTATCATCAGTATCACCAATCATCATCATCATCATTATCATTATTATTATTTTTCTCCTAAATATTATGGTTACTATCGTTGTTTCACTCATCTTGAAGGCAACATTGTAAAAAAGACTTTGAAATATCTCTTAATGTTTTAACCTTCACTAAATAAAGACATTATTATTATTATTATTATTATTATTATTATTATTATTATAGTTGTTGTTGTTGTTCTCCTAAATATTATGGTTACTATCGTTGTTCCACTCATCTTGAAGGCAGCATTGTAAAAAAGACTTCGAAATATGTCTTAATGTTTTAACCTTCACCAGATAAAGATATTATTATTATTATTATTATTATTACTATTACCATTATCATTGTTCTCCTAATTATTATGGTTACTATCGTTGTTCCACTCATCTTGAAGGCAACATTGTAAAAAAGACTTTGAAATATGCCTTAATGTTTTAACCTTCACTAAATAAAGATATTATTATTATTATTATAAAGGCCGATTAGAGGCTGAAATATCAAAACAGGTGTGATGAGACATTAAATTTAAATCATTCCATTAAAAAGTATTGAAATATTGTGAAGGTGATAGTATTTTATTTTGCTTTCAGGCCGTGAGTTAACCGCTGACAGGAGAAAAAAAAAAAGAAATTTATAAATCAGGCAAAAAATAACAAAAGAAACAGGTACCTGGCAGGTTTTAACCTAGTTTTGAAATTAATTTCTCTGCCAGGCGACAAACACCAGGGCCGACCGTACAATGAAAGATAGTCATCTCCACAATAATTTCAGTATCTTTTAACACATTACCACACGACAAAATTTTAGATCTACCCAAATTGAAAGCATTTGCAGACGACAATTTTATAGTGGCTCAAATGATGCAATTTTTCTGTGATATGGTAGAAAACTTTGTGGGAAAAGGAGAAAATGCTGTTTATCAGCATTTTCTCCTTTTCCCACAGAGTTTTCAATAGGCTTCTCTCTAAAGGTCGTTAAATGTGTCATTGTGTTATACCTACCCAAATTGAAAGCATTTGCAGACGACAATTTTACAGTGGCTCAAATGATGCAATTTTTCTGTGATCTGGTTAGAAACTTTGTGGGAAAAGGAGAAAATGCTGGTTACCAGCATTTTCTCCTTTTCCCACAATGTTTTCAACAGGCTTCTCTCTAAAGGTCGTTAAAAAGCGTCATTGTGTGGTAAAGGGTTGACGGTTTTGATATTAAAATGCATTCAAACACCTGCATTGTTTACATTTGGCCTTTATTGTCACTTAAACCCCAAATCATTGGTATTTTACCAAAACATTTATAATTTAACATAACATCTATGTTGACATTACTGTGTGAAAAATCGTTGGTATATTACCAACATATTTATAATAAAACATACTATCTATGTCGGCAAAACTGTGTGAAAAATCGTTGGTATTTTACCAACATATTTATAATATAACATAATATCTATGTCGGTATTACTGTGTGAAAAAGGTATTAAATGCATCTGCAAAAAGCTTCGATCACGGTCAGCCTGCACGAAATGCGCAGGCTGATCTGTGTCGGAACTTTTGCAGAGTAGTGATTTTTTACTACATGTTCATGGACCATTCTACCTCCTGATTCAGTCGATTGTTATACAATATGGATTTTATTGATCCATAGCTATATAATGGCTTGCTTGCTGCATCACATCACAGAGTTTAAAAGACATTAATATTTCATGCTTGAAATGTTTTTTTTTTTAAATACATAAAACTAGTATTAACAATTTAACCCTTTCCCAAACAAGCCCTGGTTTTTACGTGTCTGTAGTAAAAGTCTTTGAAAACACTGTGAGAAAAGGAGAAATTGCTCGTAACGAGCAATTTCTCCTTTTCCCACAGTGTTTTCTACCTTTTTTTGAGAACTTTCTGCAATATTCTCAAACTCTAAAACTGTCGTCTGCAAATTCTTTCTGTTTGGAAGGGTCCAAAGTCGGTTGTTTGGGAAAGGGTTAAACCAAGATCAAAGAAAATGTGCACATTAAGTGCAGTCAATTTGTGTTCTACAATTTCTAGTACTGTTTCTCATATTTTTGCTGTGGCACCACATGAGCGGCGGCACTATATTAGTTGTATGGTCTGGTGGCAGGGGACTTGGAAACTTGTTCACGGCTGTGGTGAATCATTTGACACAGCCGTGAACAAGTTTCCAAGTCCCCTGCCACCTGACCGTACAACGAATTTATTATGTATACAGCAAAGTTTTACCCTTTCAAGATACGTTAAGCAAAATTTGCCTGAAATAAAAATTCCCTTCTGAGTGCCTCAATTCAATGAAAACTGACGTCACTTGAAACTGACGTCACTAGAACGTGCAGTTTGGTGCATAAATGTGCTGTCTGGTGATCGATCGACGCCGCCATTTTGGATGTTGTGTTGCTCGTGTAATGATGTTTACGGGGCACTCAAAAGGGAAACTGGCTTTACGTGGTTTTTGCCAGGGAACATGATATATACCCTGCATGTTGACCAGTCAGATCACGAGAAATTTCTGTGTGGTATACTAATATTTTTTTCTTTCCACTTTGAAAAGTGTCCGTAGAGGTAGCCATATTGTTTACTAGGCTTCAAGTCATCTCAGATGTAACACCAGAACGAAATGCTTCCGGGTCGGACTAGTCAAAAGTAGTCCCACTTGAAAATTTGATACCAAGCCCTTCTGCCACACTGTTTTATCGTGAAGTATCAGAGGACAGGTCTAAAATGTGTTTCTGAAGTTAATTTGATTATTTCCTCAGAGAATAAATGCATTTTATGTATTTCTTTTAGGACAATTGTTTGATATGTGACGAGGCAAAGAGGCATGGTCTATCACCAGTTAGGGCCTAGACCGACAGCAATTTTCCGAGGGTCCATGTGTTTGAAAAGGAATAGCAAAAAAAGTTAATCGCTGATGATGCCATTTTCTGCTGCTTTTTGTGGAGGGCATTAAACATATATTTGAGTGATAAAACTGCAAAACTCTCGCTTTGTCAGGGATTCAGCAGCAGCCAGTCAAAGACAGTGATTTTTACTGTATTTTTAATGAGCGAAAAAGTTACTGGTGTGACACCTTCATATCTATGTTATTTCGTACACAGGCCATTTCGTACAATTTTGTCAATTTCGTAATCACATAATTATGCCTTTTATTTTGGTCATTTCGTACTGACTTTGATATTTTTTTTTTCAAATACTTTAGATGCTAAGTGCTATTCACTGAACTACTGCGGACAATGTAGATCAAAGATCAGACTGCACAGAACGTGCAGTCTGATCTTTGATCTGAATTTTCCGGTAATGACATTATTTTCTCCAAAAAATAAATATCAAATATCATCATTCAGGTTTTATCCCATCGGCTTAAAAGTTTCAGGTGATTTATCTTGGGTGATAAGGATTAAAAATCACTCCTAATGAATGAGCCATGCTCTGACAAAAGGGGGCTTAATGAATCTCCGTCATGCATTATAACATGCAAGTAATCAGATGACCTGCAACACTTGAAAAGGGACATCGAACACTTGCGTAAAGTGCCGTCTCGGATCAGCCTGCTCGGACTGCGCAGGCTGATCCTATAGGACACTTTCCGTTTTGATGTAATTATCTGTTTTGCGCAAGTCTACTGTATCAGAAAATCTAATGTAATCGTAAAGTGCCGTCTCGGATTAGCCTGCGCGGACTGCGCCGGCTGATCCGAGACGACACTTTACGC
Organism: Tridacna crocea; assembly: GCA_943736015.1. Taxonomy (NCBI): domain Eukaryota; kingdom Metazoa; phylum Mollusca; class Bivalvia; order Cardiida; family Cardiidae; genus Tridacna; species Tridacna crocea. Next base: position 44,056,517 of record OX031067.1, read on the forward strand.
AAATGTCCGAATGCCCCTCTTTGCGTGTGGCAAGCCACAAATATATCTACGGACCCATAATTTCTATTTTGTCCAATAACCGACTGAATTATTGGGTAGAATAGTCCTCTAACATGCAGAAAAAGGACCAATTGCAAAAAGTTTCGACCCAAGTCAGCCGGCGCGGACTGCACAAGCTGACTTGTGTCGATACTTGCAGGAAGCCCGCTTTTGCACGAGCAGGAATCATTTATAAACTGCACTCATTGTCGACGGACAAGATTAATCAAACAGCTCTTTTATTTTACCTAAGAGTTCGCCTTACTTAACCCTTTACTCCATAGATACTCATTTCTACACATTGCTTCTAGGAGCATGCGAAAAACATTGAGGCAAAAGGTGAAATTGCTCGTGACGACCAATTTCACCTTTTGCCACAATGTTTTCTACACTATCAAAAGTTGTCATATACACATAAGAATCGGCTTCATCCTTGCTGTTATTTAAGGTCAGTTAGAGATACCATAGAAATGCCTTATGGGGTAAAGGGTTAATGGCCATACATTTTCGGCATAGCTAAATGTACTGGCTTTTGACCTACTTATTAGCACTGATACAAAATAAATCAATAGAGATTTTTGATTGGTCAAAACTGTAGACATGTTTATTTTAAGGGCCCATGCATATTTGCAGGCAAATTTGCGCCCTCTATCTTTTGAGAGGTTGCTTGCAGCTGTCTCCGGTGAGCTGTTAGATCGCTTATCACTTCCTGTCAAAACTGGGAAGAAATAGTAACAGAAATGAATACAAAGCTATTTTTTCCCCTGATGACGTCATTGGATTTCAAGTGGTATTCAGTTAGCATGATTATAATTGTATACAGGTTAACAAATCAAAATTGGTTGGGTAAGCGTGTTTAAAAGGCTTAGATATCCTGATTATTATTTGATTAATGTCATTTTGAGCCTACGTGTAAACACTTGAAAACAAAAATCTGGTGTCATCACGGCAACGACCAATAGCTGACCGCTGTATCCTGTTTTGACACACCCGGAAGTCCTTGCACGGTGTCATGGATACCTCATGAATTCTGTTAAAATGGACGATAATTTTTTTTTAACTTGTTGATATTGAAAGCATTTCCAACGACTTATTAAATGCAGCTGAAATAACGAAGGTAGTTATCTGTGAGAGTTTAGAAAACCTTGTGAGAAAAGGAGAAAATGCTTACCAGCATTTTCTCTTTTTCCCACTAGGTTTTCAAGAAAGCTAGTTCCACAGGGTGTTTAAATTCGGGATGGTGTGGTCAAGAGTAAAATCCATCCCCCCCCCCCCCCCCCCAGTGTTGGGGGGATTGTAGTAATACGTGCTATAAAATGACAATGGAGAAAAAGGCTTTTATCAATACGTTTGAGGAGAAATCAGGCCTGTTTCAGCCTAGATTCCTTTAAACTGCTGCTCATAGCTGAATGAATCGCACTAGGTAGCGTTTTATTGACAAAATGCTTATTTTAGTTTGAAATTGAAAGTAACGATTGTCGCGTAGAAAAGTATTCCGGTTCTGTACCCAGAATGCCAAAATTAGATAGATGTGTATTTGTATAGAATGCCATCTAGCGTGAGATAATGCCAAGCAAGATATTACATTTTATGATTCCATTAAACCTAAGTTTGAGGATCGAAATAGGAGGATGGATTTTCTTTTTTTTTGGATGACGCTTTTAATCTATTTAATGCATTTAACTGGTGATAACAAGTAAAATTTGATTTGCAGTTATTATGGAGACCTTACAAATACATCACAAGTTAAATTATAATAATCGCAACAACTCTAATTAATAAAGCAAGGATAAAAACAAAAGAATTCAAAACAAAAGGGCCTAGTTGCAGTTTGCTTACCTTGGTTTTTATCTAACAAGGGAAAACTATGCATTTCACGTTTTTCCATCATTATACTTGTGTATATAACACATGAAATAATAATAAAATAAGTTTTTTACATACTCAGAAAAAGAAAGATCCATATCGCAAACGTATTCCCTGTCAAAGGTACGGCCATTTTTCAATAACAGTGACTTTAAATGATGATCGATTTACGGTTTTAAACAACAAACAAATATATAGACTAACTCTTGTTTGAGTGCCATTAACCAATCATGTCGCCAGTTTCCTGATTTTACTGACGCGGAGGAAGGATGCCTTTGAAAACATCATTGGAAACGGAGAAAATGCTGGTAACCAGCATTTTCTCCGTTTCCCACGATGTTTTCTATCTTCTAAAACACTGATCCTTTATATCTTTAGATCTATATTTAAGTTGTCGTCTGCAGATGGTTTCAAAATGGACGGATCTATTTTTTTTTCCTCATCTGGTAAAGAGTTATAAAAACTTTCTATTGTTTCATGATTTTTTTTGCCGACCGATATATGCCTCCCGCTTTGCTTTTTGTTTGGAACCTCCATTATCTCGTCTGAATGTCGGTAACCCTTTGTTTTTGCTTGCCATCTATCATTACCAAACACCAAAATTCTAGGTTTGTCCAAATCGAAAGGATTTGCAGACGACAAAATAAAAGTGACTAAAAATTTGAAATTTGTTTTGTGAAGGGGTAGAAAACATTGTGGGAAAAGGAGAAAATGCTGGTTACCAGCATTTTCTCCTTTTCCCACAATGTTTTCAAAAGGCTTCTTTCTCACGGTCGTCAAAAGTAGGGCTTGTGTGGTAAAGAGTTAATCATTGAAGGCAATGTTTCCGTGTGCTTAAATTCATATTTGCGAAAAGAACGGGACGCACTTATTCAAACTTTTCGGCTTCTTTTTCTTAACTCTTTCGCAAACGACAACAATTTTAGACTTGTCCAATTTAAACTGAGTTTATTGCGGACAATAAACTAAATGTTTCTCAAATAAGTAATTCCATTTCTCTTTTTTTTTGTAAAGGCCGGTTACCAGCATTTTCTCGTTTTTCCTCCAGTGCTTTCAGAACTCTTTCAACGGAGGTCGATAAAACTCAGATCGTGTGCTAAAAGGTAAAAGAGGAAGAGAAATGATATTGTTTGCTGCAAGAGCGGAAAGAGTCATCTGCCCTAGAAAATGGGCTGAATGGTATTCCGCCATTTTTGTCTCCAATACTCTATGCCAGAAGGGGTGTATTCCTTTCACCTGTTCCGGCACAACGTTCTGTGTTCTGGGATGCTGTTCTGGAATGTGCGAAAGGAATATTTCAGAACACAATACACCGTTCCGGAAGTATGTTCTGAATGAAGCACTTTTAGAACATTGTTCTAAACGATATCGAAATGAAAGTACATTGTCATAATGGCTGTTGCAAGAGCTACTGTCTTAGCTGTGTTAGTTGAGGAAATGATTAGCTGCGGAGAGGAAGTAGAGACGAGTCTACAATGCCCTTATTTATTGCATTCATATCTTAAAAAAGACAATTGCAAATTTGGCCATGAAGAATATTGTCCGTCTTTCAGCCATCTTGTATCACCTAGAAACTGTTCAGCAGGTGCGCTGCACCTCGGTTGAGTTAGAACAGTTAGAACATGTTTTGAAGAACGCGGAACAGTGTTCCGAAGTACGCCATTGACCTAGAACATGTTCGGAGTAGCGAAAGAAATACGACCGAAGTTAGACTACACAAAATACCATTATCTCCCGCTAGATGTCATTCTATAAATACTCATCTATCTAATTTGGACATCCTGGGTACAGAACCGCACCTCTGCTCTACGCGACTTCAAAAAACGCATGGTCTGATCCTGACTGATATTTACCGAGACTGTGACCAGAATCTTTTTAGAATTTCAATAATTCGGTTTTTCCTATGCACACATTTCGTTCGTGGCATTTTAGCCACTTAACTGCAAAGTACGACTTTGTGTTATTTCGTGAACATATTCGATCAATATCAGACTACAAAAATAAATACCATAGTCTGATCTTGGATTCATACTGCGTGATGTGGTGATATTTGCGTGCCAAAAACTTTACCTCTATCTCGATTTCCTTTTAACCTGCATAGCAGTTTAGGAGTAAAAATGAGAAATAGGGAATTCTGGTCGAACTGTAATGGTTTTTTATGGAAATATGTATCCGAAAATCTTGACATATCTTCTGTAAAGGGTTAGCGAAATTTACTCCAGAAATCTTTTTTACCCATTAAGATTGATTTCAGATTTAAAAATGATTCCTATTTGAAAGAATGCTTTGTTCGGTAACCAAGAGTCAATTCCGATATCATTTTCCAACCTTTATTTGTTTGTTTTGTGTTTTATCGCTTCATTTATCTAAACCCTATATCGAACAGTCCGAGAACATAGTGAGAAAAGGAGAAAATGCTGGTAACCAGCATTTTCTCCTTTTCTCACAATGTTTTCTACCCTTTTTATTGACAAATGACAACAGTTAAGACACACCTGGTTTAACATTTGTAATACTCCCAGTTTCGAAAAGTCCGTATATTTTTTCATTTCGTAAAGATTAAAGCTGGTAAGGCAACCACCTGTATGGGAACTAAGAACAAAGAGTCACCAGTATGAACCCCTAGCTTGACCAGTTTTTCGAGGAATGGCGCGGGTCATTGCGACAGGATTCATTCCCCCCTACCAGCTGATCACTATCCCAACGATGGTTATAATCAGAAAGCTGCCAGTGGTTTAGAAAGAAGTTGGAAAGAGTTTTGTGTGAAGTACGGGTAAAAGAAACTCCGGAACAGCCTGGATGAGTGCACTGGCAGTAGTATTAATTAGAAAAAAAAAAACCGCTAGAACCGGGATTAACCCTTTACCAAACAATCCCTGGTTTTTACGACCATGAGATAGAAGCCTTTTGAAAACATTCTAGGAAAAGGAGAAAATGCTGGTAACCAGCATTTTCTCTTTTTCCCACAATGTTTTCTATACAACTAGAAACACATTTCAATTTTTTGAATTATGCTTATTTTATCATCTGCAAGGGATTTCAATCTAGACCAGTTTAAAATTTTGTTGTTTGGTTAAGGGTTAAACACCATAAGAATGAACTTTTAATGAATTAAATGGGTTCAAGAGATTAGTGTTCGTCTGTGACGATAACTTCTTAAAGAATTTGATATTTTCTCTCGCTCTTCTTAACCCTTTCCCAAACAATCCCTGGTTTTTACGGGTCAGGAATAGAAGCCTTTTGAAAACATTGTGGGAAAAGGAGAAAATACTGGTAACCCAGCATTTTCTCCTTTTCCCACAATGTTTTCTACCCTATCATATACAGAAATAATCTTTTTAGCAACTGTAATTTGTCATCTGCAAAATACTTTCAATTTGGTCTGGTCCAAAATTTGCTGTTTTGGAAAGGGTTAAAAAAATGTCCTTGGGAATACAGAAAATTGATCAATTTAGCGAAAAGTATCGGCTCAGGTCAGCCTGCGCAGAATGCGCAGGCTGATCTGGGTCGATACTTTTCGCAGATGCATTCAATGTCCCTTTTCACACAGCATGGCTCGTTTATATTTGAAAAGCCTTTGATTTTTCTATTGTTGACAGCTCTTCAATGAAATCCATTTACAGAGTAAACAGAGACGATCCTTGCGCTTCTCGCTCGATTCTTTATTGTGCTTGAAATTGTGAAATCTGCCGAGCTCTACTGTGGCCAAGTCGGTAATAGTATAGCAAACAATCTTACTTATAATGTATGACTAGTTATCCATACGTTATGAGTTCGTGTCCCAGCTATGCCAGAAATTGCTGTAAGTCATCGCGACAGAATTTTTTTTTTTTTCAAAGCAATGAAATGACCGTTGTTTTGGAGCTGGTTGTGTGTGTGTGTGGGGGGGGGGGCATTTCCAAGCACGAAAAATTACAGTAAATATAGAGGGTGCTTCAGGATATCTGTCGTTGTTTTTAACATTAATATTGCCTTCACAGATCAGTCTAAAATAAATGAAAACGGCCAAGAACCTGCTAGGTGCAATGAAGTGGATATGAACCCTGGTAAGTATTTAATTGAGTCGTGTTCTATGAAAAGAGGGCTTAAGACATCTACGAAAAGTATCGACCCACGTCAGCCGGTGCTGACCGCAAAAAATTGACCGACAGCGACAATTTGCGGCCCAGGTGAGCATGCACAGACTGTGCAAGCTGACATTGGTCAATACTTTTCGCAGATGCATTAAGTCCCGGCCTTTTTTACACAGCATTGCTCATGAATTTTATAAAAGAGGTTTCCGTAATCAAATGCAAGTCAATATTTTCACAAACAGTAAGATTTGAGTAAAGTTTGTCTGTATTTAATCAACACAGAGAACGATTAATACAGTGTACATTAAAAAAAAAACAATAATATGGAAACAATAAAACAAAACCCAAAATAAAAAATACAAACTCCAAACGAAAATGCCATTTAAGTCATAAACAGAAATATGTCCTGAACACAATGTTTGGCCCGGTATCATGAATGAATGAAAATGAAAACTTTATGTACATCAAAGCGTTGACAATTCTGGTGCCTCTGAATTTTGGACAGGTTAAATCAACATCCGATTGCAGGAAACGTGTGAGCTAATCTTATGTCAATATGTTTTCAATACATCTTGAAAAAAGGCTTGTAACTTGTTCCGCAATGAAAATGCTATGCACCACAAGCCTTTGTATATGAGAAACCGAAGACACCTTAAGTTGCGGACGGACAATGTAAATTCAGGTTAAACTGCACGTTATTTGCATGGTAATTTTGAACCTTGACTGCCTTGTAATATACCAGGTATGTTATTGGAGAGGTCATCAGACCTTTACATCAGCCCCTCTTTTCCGTTTACGCGACTTTTTGGTTGATTTTTGTCTACCCATCTACAAGTTCCACCAATAAGATAAATTATGAACATTAATAGTCCTTTGGGTGGCAGTTCAACTCTAATTATACTATTCGGATGGACTTCTTAGGGATTTTTACTGTTCCACTCACGAGCTAAAAAAAACATGTCCGCCCTGTACAACACCGGAAGTCAAAGAAGCCATTTGTTTCTACCAATGACGTCGTGTGCTTATAAAGAAATTAGGTCACATACTCTGACTAATTCATATCTTATACGAGCTATGCTCTGTGAAGGGATTTAAATCTTACATGCATATGCGAAAAGTATCGATCCAAGTCAGCCTGCGCGGACCGCGCAGGCTGACTTGGGTCGAAACTTTTCGCAAATGGTCGATTTTCTGCATGTCAAAGGATCATTTTACTTCAAGATTCAGCCAGATGTACACTAAAATAGATTATATGGATCTATAATGATTTGATGACCTTCTTGGTAGCGAGAGCTCATTGGTACAAATGGTGTCAAATTTGTACATACCTTATGCCTTCGACAGAGTGGTGGACCGGAAGTAAACAAATTTAAATATGGCGGACGGAAGTGATGTAAAAAGACTGTCACTAAGAGCGTTTCTAACCCGTAATTCCTTACACCCTTAACAGTCACGTGATATGAAACAGTGTTCCAGTCTACAAGCGAGATCCTCGCGAGATCTGGTCAAATACGACGGAACTCGGTCTTTTCCGTTATCTGTTTGAGTTACGGAAATTTCCTAATACAGAAATAAACTTTACGGGATTAATAAAACAGCTGAACCATTTCGGGCGAGTCAATAGATCTGTGCTTTCAAGTTTTTTCGCGCTCTTGCTTTTGAAAACGTTGTTCATGTTTGATTCGGAAGTTCTCCCTAACTTTTAAAGTCTTTTACGGTAAAGGGAGCAAAACAAATCGGCCAGTACTTACTCGTCCCCAAGTCAACACTGCCCCAGCAAAGTGTGTTAATCTATGCACAGGAAGGCTACATAGACGGATTTACGAGCGTGTCTTTCAATCTGAACATAAATGTAACAAAAAACTTTTCTCATCGGGATCTAGATTACAGCTGCTTATAAAGGTTATCTTTTTTTTCAGTTTTAAATATAAAAAAACGGTCTAGATCTACTCGCAGCAGTAAATTTTCTTCATTTTCTTTTAACAAAATGATTTCAAGTGGTTTCTTTAAGCCCACTTGTTTTGTTCTGAATTGCATCTAGGTGCCATAATAACATTTGCTATAAAATCTAAATCTGACCAAAATCTGTCAGCATTCACTCTGATTTTTTGATGGTATACATCTAGATTTCAATTTGCATAGAATATGAATTTTTTTTTGTGTGTGTGTGTGTGTGTGTGTGTGCAAGCTGTTGTTGTAGATCTACCCACAGACATAGCATTCTCCAAAAATGGGCCTACATTGTTGAGTCATCTTGAAACAGCAGTGGCCAGGGTAAGACAAAAGACACACTAAGATTGTCTGCACCAGGGCTGGGCTCAAACTAATTACCGATCAAATGATTGCTTCTTCTGTATGCCTTCATTGACTAAACCATTCCTAATCATCCAGTTTAATAAAAAAAAAAAAAATATGGTAGACTATATGTTGGGCATGTTGAAATGTACAAGTATTTAGAAAATCAATTTTCTAAAGTTACTTTTGACTTACCAAAACAAAATCTGATATGATGATGATTTCTTTTCCCAGCCCTTTATTCATCTGCTTCTAACACATTTTAGCTTATTTCATTAAGGCAAAACCATCAGCTGTCTGATGTTGAGAGTTATGTGTAAATTTATGGCAAATTAATGGCAAAGACTTGGAAGCCACTAAAATATTTACAGGTTTGTTTTTTGTAGGTAAGTAAAATTTATTCTAGGTCAAGGCAAAGAGTTTGTTTTCTAGATATCCTGTTTAACTCTTTACCAAACGACAATAGAATATGAATTTTTTGTGTGTGTGTGTGCAAACTGTTGTTGTAGATCTACCCAGAGACATAGCATTCTCTAAAAATGGGTCTGCATTGTAGAGTCATCTTGAAACAGCAGTGGCCAGGGTAAGAAAGAAGACACCACTAAGATTGTCTGCACCAGGGCAAGGCTCAAACTAATCACCAATCAAATGATTGTTTCTACAGTATGCTTTCATTATTAACCTAACCATTCTTAATCATCCAATTTAATAAAAAGAAATATGGTAGACTATATGTCAGGCATTTTGAAATGTACAAGTATTTAGAAAATCAATTTTCTTCTGTTATTTTTGACTTACCAAAACAAAATCTGATATAATGCTTTCTTTTCTCAGCCCTGTATTCACCTGTTTCTAACAAATTTCAGCTTATTTCATTAAGGCAAAACCATCAGCTGTCAGATGTTAAGAGTTATGACTAAATTTATGGAAAAGTAATGGCAAAGACTTGGAAGCCACTAAAATATACAGGTTTGTTTTTTGTAGGTGAATGAAATTTATTTCTAGGTCAAGGCAAGGAGTTTGTTCTCTCAGTGAAATCCTGTTTAACTCTTTACCAAATGACAACATTTTGGACTAGTCCAAATAGAAAGCATTGGCAGATGACATAATAAATGTGACTGAAAAATTCAAATTTGGTTTGGGAAGGGTAGAAAACATTGTGGAAAAAGGAGAAAATGCTGGTTACCAGCATTTTCTCCTTTTCCCACAATTTTTCCACAATGTTTTCAAAAGACTTCTTTCTCAGGGTCGTTAAAAGTGGGGATTGTGTGGTAAAGAGTTAAAACCCTGATTGCCCTGCCAGTTATATAGGAGTATCCTTGAGGAAGGCATGCCACAGCCAGAAGCCAGCACTGGTTGAAATATTACTAAGTACTAAGATGTTAATGACATTATGTATGCTGAATTGCAATGGAAAGTAACATAAAAGTCCATTTAAACAAATAATTACAAAGTTTCAGATCTACAAGTCTAAATCTCTGAAAATTCTTAATCTTTCCTAGATCTATGCCCCTTTATCCATGAATGTGAACCATTGTTTTTCATAACTGTAATGTTTTAATGGAGAAATATAAATAACTGCATGGATATGAATTCAATGTCAGATAATGATCAGGCCCATGATATTCAAACAGCCTCTTTTGGCCTAATCCTTTTTGAAACTGGGACTTTTTCTGACTGATCAATTGCTGTTGTGCTCCCATTTCAAAATCATTTCAGTTGTATCAAGCTGACAGCTCTTTTCATAAATTATTTTCCTTTGTATTAAAAGCAGTCCATGTTTAGGATGTGGCTTTCCTTACCCATAGAAACTGCCATACAAGTAAAACATTACATGTATCTTGGCTTAGGATCCAACACAGGAACTTAAAATTATTGACTTAAGACCTTCAGCACTAAGCTATCCAAGACAACTCAAAACTCTTTGGATTCTGATCCTACATTTCCTAGAATATTTATTTGGATGGTGAAAAGTTTTCTGAAAAAAACAAATTATGACAAACTTTGGTATCAAGAAAATTTCACATTGATCAGATCATATAATTATTTTTACATAAAATTTCTAATTTGTGTCAATAATTTGTGATATTCAAAATGAAATTATCGTAATAGTTCTACCTATTTATCGACATCTATAAAAACTTTAAAAGTCACCATTTGAATGAACTTGGTAGTTTTTGACTTCACAGGGTGGCAGTATAATGGCAGTTAAAATTTGAATAATTTACAGTTGTAGCTTAATAGTTAAAATTTGACTACACAAGTCATGAAATGAACTGGCCTGTTAAGACGACTTGAAATGCCACTTAAGATCAACTTTAAAACTATTCAGGGAAAATGAGAATTCATAACATTGGAAACCAAGATTTCTAAAACTGTATCTAATCATCAATACCATGAATGGCAGATGTCCCTGATGAACGTAAAAAATCGTATTAGGACGTAAGTTCACAGTGAGAATTATCAGCTATTTTTACATTGAGATGAACAAGCCTGCAGACCTCTTATCAAATCACATCAAGGAAAATGTGCAAATTTTGTGTTCAAATAATAGATGTGATTTGCCATTATGATTATGTTACTCTGTTTACTGCTTTGCCAGCAAATACATCATCATCATACTAATTTGAATACAATCACAATGCACATAAGTGATCAATTCAAAGTTTTCATCACTTTTGCCTAATTCAGCCATGAAACCATCCTGGCCAGGTAGCTCAGTGGTTTGTGATGTACCTGACTTATGACCTGGTGGTTGTGGGTTCAATACCCAGTTCAGGCATACTATAATTCCAGCACTTTAAGCCTCTCACTTCTGATGCATTTGAGAAAAGTAATCAATAGATCTAGCTTGAAAGAAAGTTAGCAAGGGAGGGGGTAAAGTAGAGGGGGTTATTAATATTCTATTCATTTGTCTTTCTTTTTTCTGTTGGCTCACCTGCAGTTGCTTTGCCTTTTTTTAGGCATTTGATATGAAAATTCATGCATACTTTATCAAAGTAGCACAAACTTGCAGCGCTGCTCGCCTATAGGCTTTGCCTATATTCATATTACACTGCATCACGTAGATGTACTAAATCTTCTCTTCTCAGAGCATTGCCCATACTTGGTATCATTCAAAGAAAATGAAATGAATGTTGGTATGTTGTAAGCATTATTGGCATGTTGTAAACATTATTGGTATGGCTTAAACATTATTGGTATGCCGTAAACATTACTGGCATTGCGTTAACATTGTTGGCATGTCGTAAACATTATTGGCATGTCGTAAACATTACTGGCATGTCGTAAACATTTATAGGTATGGCGTAAACATTATTGGCATGTCGTAAACAGTATTGATAAGTCGTAAAAACCAACTCCTGCAATTCTCTTTTCGGAAATTTGACCTTAATCTCTACTGGCCGCTAGGAAAAAGAGACAGTAACTAAAGTTCTGCTTTTGCACTCTGTGAGTTATCTGCTACGAGAAGTATTCCACCATTACTAGACTGTAAAAGTTCAAACACATGGCCGAGACAAAAACACAGACATTCGACACTGTCCGTGAGCTGTGCGAATACAGAGTTATGTTCTCTTCAGAGACCTCCGTCTCCACAATAACTTGTTCTCGAATTGTTTCCATAGGCTCAACATGTCTCTGTTCGTGATTGTGAGTGACCTCGGTTGTGGATTTTGGCGGGAAAGCTGATGGAGTTGGATTGGGAAAACTGTTGATGTCTGTGGAATTTAGAAATTGAAATCAAAGAAAATTATCCATTAGTCTCTCCTGTACTGTTTTTTTAACATAGTATTACTCAAATCTCAATAAAGCACATGAGAGACTTATTGCAAAAAAGAAGATATAGACGGCACTTTACGACTACTATAAAATTTGTGTTTCTGTAGACTTTCAAAACAGAAAATTACATAAAAATGGCATGTGTCGTTTCTGACTAGCCTGTGCTGAATGCATAGGCTGATCCGAGACGACACTTTACGCAAATGTTCGAATGCCCCTTTTCGCGTGTTGCACACCTAAATGGATTGAAACCATGGAGTTGCCACTTCGAGTTGCCACTTCGAATTCCCAGTTTGGCAAATTTCTTTCCGGAGATAGATGATAGTAACTGGCATGCAACACAAAACAGGAGGATTCGGACATTTGCGTAAAGTATCGTCTCGGATCAGCCGCGCAGTTCGTGCAGGCTTATCCGAAAAGACACTTTCCGTTTTCTATTTAATTTTCTGTTTTGCGCAAGTCTACTTTAGCACAAAATACAATGCAGTCGTAAAGTGTCGTCTCGGATTAGCCTGCGCTGTCCGCGCAGGCTAATCCGAGACGACACTATACGCAAATGTCCGAAGGCTCCTTTTCATTGCAAGCCAATTGTGACAGTTTTCATTTTTGACTCTCCACTTAAACAATTTTCCACGGTGGTTACGCAGGACAGCAGCCACAGGCTTGTGAAGCTTATTGTGCAATGAACTGTTGACTTGAAGAATCACCATGGAGCATAAATAGGTTCACTGGACAACATGACACCAGTTTATTACTAAAATAATTTTGAAAATGGCATTTAACACCAGAAAAAGAAACCATACCCATACTTTTGTATGTTTATATGTAATTTGGTAAAACAAGAGCCCCGAACAAGTGCTTGTCATAAAATGTATGAAGACACTAAGCCCGCTAAGCCCCCTTTAACCCATTACCACACAATCCCTACTTTTGACGCCCCTGAGAAAGAAGCCTTTTGAAAACATTGTGGGAAAAGGGGAAAATGCTGGTAACCAGCATTTTCTCCTTTTCCCACAGTGTTTTCTACCTTTCACAAAACAAATTTCAAGTCACATTTTGATCTCGACAAACCCTAAATTTTGTTGTTTGGTAATGAGTTAAGCCCCCTGTTCCCTTAAGGCAATATTGTATAATTGGAATAAATAGAAAGGGAGCGTGGTTTGTGGCATTTTTCAATAATAATTCAAATTCGAAATGTCACAAAGTTTTTGGTACTAATGTAGGAGATATTAGTGAAAAACATTTTTTTTTTAAAATGAAGCCCCTTTTTCCGTGATGCAGCCTCAAAGTGAGACACCGGGAAAGAGGTATTAGCGCATTGTTCCAAGGAGTTCAGAGATGAAGTTTCATAAAATTTAGTCGAGGGGTTGTGGAGAAATGGCTTCGGACGGACGGATGGACGGACGCACAGACGTACGCACAGCTTGGCGACTATATGCTCCTCTGAAATGTTTCGGGAGCATAAAAAAAATAGATAAATAAAAATCGAATAAAATCCAATTACCAAACGAACAGGAAATGTAATTCATCAAGGGAGCGAACTCTGTATCCACCAATAATGAGAAGAATAGAAGAGCATCTCCTTGGCAATGCTGATTTAAAGACGTTTTTACACATCTTATTCTCTGTTGGAAATCGCTGGGAAAAAAAATAAGATGACTTTCAAATACACCAATCTTTTATCTAGTTTTGGAAACAAACACTTAATTAAAACTTGTCATGAAACTCTTACTTTCAGCTTCTCGTGTTGTAATTTTCTTTAGCACTTTACCACACAATTACGTGTTTTCACAATCTTTAGTAAAAGCTTCAAAAACTTCGGAAAAGGAAGTAAATGCTGGTAAGCAGTATTTTCTCCAATATATGGTCTAGTGGATAACAATTAAGATTTTCATTTTTAACCCTTTCCCAAACAAGCCCTACTTTTTACGTGTCTGCAGTAAAAGTCTTTTGAAAACACTGTGGGAAAAGGAGAAATTGCTCGTAACGAGCAATTTCTCCTTTTCCCACAGTGTTTTCTACCCTTTTTATGAACTTTTTGGCCATTTTGTCCAAATTTAAAATTGTCGTCTGGAAACTCTTTCGGTTTGGAAGAGTCCAAAAGTTCCATGAAAAAATATTCACGTTGGCTTCTATGCTGTTTAGCCTAGAATACAAGACGTCGAACAGTCTAGATCCAAGATCTCAGCAATCTAAGTATTGGATCATCTTCGCGAGCCAAGGTTACGATCACTACGTGGATCTTACCTTGGCTGATTGAGCCCGATTTCGAGATTCCTGCGATGCGCTCCCTATTGGATGTTGGTTATTACCCCACTTTACATCATATTTCTGAAAGCCAATGAAATATCGTTTTACAAAACGCTTATGAATACAATTATTCAACATGAAGCGATAAGCAGACATCCACGTGGGTTTCCATGTTTACCTTCTATTCGAAAGGTAGCAACCTTATTCTATTTTATTATTCTAAGATGAAATGCTACAAGCGATTTCATTCGTTGCAGTTAGAGACGGCTGCATCCAATGAAAAGGCGTATCGGGGGAATGTAAAAATCAAGCTCGATCCGCCAACGGTAGAGTAAAGTAGTGAATCGTCAGCCTTGGCTTGCGAAGATGGTATTGGATTTACATTGTTAGAAACATCAGTTAAAACTATGGGGGGGGGGGGGGGGAATAAAGACGACAAATACCTGCACACTGATTGTGGATATCGTTTTGGACATGAATTGTAGGCGTTTACTACATCTGTGTTGGTTCTGCAATGTTTATATCGTACAAAGTCTGAAAGAAAAAACAAAGTTTGGTAACTACTATATTGACCACGCTCCCGTTTAACCCTTTACCAAACGACAAAAGTTTACACTGGTCAAAATTGGAAGCACTTGCAACCGACAAATTAAACGTAATTTAAAAACTGAAATTTGTTCCAGTGGGGTAGAAAACATTGTGGGAAGAGGAGAAAATGCTGGTTACCAGCATTTTCTCCTTTTCCCACGATGTTTTCAAACGGCTTCTATCTCAGAGTCATCAAAAATCGGAACTGTGTGGTAAAGGATGAAGGGTGGGATATTAGATATTTCAAATCCCACCAAATTAGAAAATATATATTTCACTGAAATTAAATATGAAAAAACAATAAAGATCATCAATAATTAAGAATCCAAAAATTACAAAGGAAACTATTTCGGTAGTATTCCCTTAAAAGGCTACGAAGCCTCATAAGCTATTTTTAGATTTTGTGCCAGATATCAGAAAATCATTGTCGGAATGTCAAGTGACTGCCACGTGACTAATGGTGCTTAAATTCCATAACATAACAAACATGTAATCATTTTCCATCATGTCTTCTTCGGACGCTGTGTATGAATCTTTGTCTGTGCATTTCCGGTATGTAAATGAGCGAGTTGCTCAAGTAGAAATAGATCGTGTTTTCTATCGATGTCGACCTGGCCCGTAGTAAATCTCTAATTTCTCTTGTTGTCGGATGGTTTTCGACTACTGGGGTTTTACGATTGAAAATTAAATGAGTTTGGGGTATAAAGATGATTTTTTTTTTGTATACTTGTAAAATGTTCGTTCCAAAATCTGAAGGGCCACCTTTAAAGTATCGGCATAATTCATCATTGCAGTAAGCAAGTCGTCACGTGATTATGGTTCCATAATATCCAGTTTGTCTAACAATCAATTGAATCCTGCGACAGAATGGTCCTTTGACATGAAAACGTTGACCGAAAAGTTTCGACTGAGGTCAGCCTTTTCGGACTGTGCAGACAGACATGGTTGATACTTTTTGAAAATACATCAACCCCCCCCCCCCCCACACACACACACTTTCTCAGATCACTGCTAAAATGTACTTTTTAACATATTCCCCCTTAACAACTACATGTATCTGATAAACAACCAATAAAATCAAAGTTCTGAAAGCACTGCTTGGACCAGGTGCGTTTCATCTACTTTCATTTGATACAATTGATTACTCATATTTTTCACATTTCTGTATTACTGTAGAACTATCTGAGTCGGTTGGGTCATGTTTTGATTGGTTGGTTGCGAACTACGAAATCTTCCGGCAGCCTTGTGCCAGATCTTATATTAAAACGTTTGAACCACCGTAGGTACTGATATAGCAGTCTGGCGCGCGGCTATCGGAAGTTTTTACGCAAGTACCCATGGCTGCTGCAGGAAATTTCGTTTTGTCGTCCACCCGCTCAAAGTTTTGTACTTTCATCTATGTAAACATTTAACTCATCTCCTGATACTTACCATACAATATACCAATACCTTTCTCAAAAATACATTTGTCATATTCCTATATAATATTTGCTGTACTCTATTAATTTTGTCGGGAGATATTGAGACCAATCCCGGTCCGATATCCGATACGTCCAACACCACTGCTAGTTGTATTTCTATTGCTCATCTTAACATACGTAGTATACGTAATAAGATAGAATTCATATCTGACTTTATGTCCGACTTCGATATATTGTGTTTCTCTGAAAGTCACCTAGATCGCACAATTTTAGATGCAGACTTGACTTTTGATACACATGAAAGCAGCATATACAGACAGGATATGACATCACACTCGGGTGGGCTCATTGCATATGTCTCAAATTCCCTTTTTTCTAAACGAAGATATGACTTGGAGCACTATTTAGTTCATTCAATGTGGATTGAAGTCAAATATCGGTCAACATCCTTTCTTCTTTGTACTGTTTATCGTTCTCCTAACACAACTGTTGCATTTTGGGACTATTTCAATATTTCCTTAGAAAAAGCTCTTGAGTCTAATAAACGAATAGTTATTGTAGGAGACCTAAACCAAGACTTGCTCGATCCGACTGAATTCCATCTCAGAAATGTTATATCTGTGAATAATCTCACGAATGTCATCACAAAGCCTACTCGTGTCACAACACACTCATCAACACTACTTGACCCTATTCTTGTCTCCAATTTTATCAACGTTACTCATGCTGACACCTTAGACATTGAAAGTATCATTAGTGACCATAAAGCTACTCTTGTTTTATTTAGGTTTGACAGTACCCCTTTAACATGCTTGAAAAGAAAGGTCTGGTTTTATAACCGAGCTGATTTTATTGAACTTAACCAAATGATAAACGTAAAAAATTGGAACCCATTGTTGTCTTCTGATATAAACGAAGCATGTGAATGTTTTACTTCTACCCTATTAGAAATGATGTCAGTATGTATACCATCAAAAGAAGTCACCATCAGACCCAATGACAGACCGTGGTATGACTCTGAAATAAGGCGACTTAGTAGACAACGCGACAGACTTAAGAAACTCATGACGAAACGTGGACAAACTTCGGATTGGCTTAGATATAAAAACATAAGAAATAAAGTAAATAATTTGAAAAAACATGCCAAACAAAGATACTTTAGTAATCTTGATGAAACAATTTCAAACTCCCGCATCAGTGACCCCAAAAAATATTGTGTGTCGGTAAACTGATGGAAAGGTGTGTATATAAACATCTGTACAACCACCTACACTCAAATCATTTACTCTACGAAAAGCAGTCTGGTTTCTTGCGGGGACATTCAACAGTCCATCAACTGATCGAAATATACCACCAAATCGTTTCTTCTTTTGATGCAAAACAAAATCTGTGTATGGTATTTTGCGACATATCGAAGGCATTTGATAGAGTCTGGCATAGAGGTCTTATTTTTAAACTTCGTCAACTTGGCATCGATGGTCCCCTTCTTCAATGGTTTAAAAATTATTTGTCCAATCGTCAACAATCTGTTATTATTAGAACTGCCAGATCTAAAACAACATCAATAAATGCAGGCGTTCCTCAAGGATCGGTTCTCGGGCCATTACTTTTCCTCGTCTACGTGAATGATATTTCAGACAATCTTTTAAGTATATCTCGTCTGTTTGCAGATGACACCTCACTAGCTTGTACTGCCACTCAAATTGAAGATATTGAAGGTATTTTAAATCATGACCTGCTTATTATATCCCACTGGGCAAAACAATGGCTGGTATCATTTAATCCCTCAAAAACAGTAGCTATGCACTTCACAAATACTAATGTTCCGCCACCAGATTTATTATTTAACAATGTTCCGATTCAGTTTGTCACGAATCATAAGCACCTTGGACTAACTCTAAGTAGTAATGGTAAATGGCGTGAACATATTAATAATATAACCCAGTCTTCAAACAAGATCCTGGGAATTATGAGATCTTTAAAATTTAGGCTAAAGAGAGATTCTCTCAACCAAATATATATATCTTTTTTGCGACCACTTCTCGAATACTCCTCAGTAGTCTGGGATAACTGTACTATGTCGGAAAAGGATCGTTTGGAAAAAATTCAAATTGAGGCCGCAAGAATAGTAACCGGTATTACAAGATCAGCTTCTACTCTTGACTTATACAAAGAAATCGGTTGGTTAACGTTAGATAATAGGCGTAAATATCAGAAACTTGTACTTATTTATAAAATAGTCAACGGTCAGACTCCGCAATACTTAAACGATATCTTTCCTTTAAATGTTAACGCAAGAACAAATTATTTACTCCGCAATGCTAACGATATCGATTTAGTTGCTTGTCGAACCGAATTGATGACGAAGTCATTTATTCCATCTGCAGTTACTCTATGGAACGAACTCTCCGACGATATTAAATCCTTGCAATCTTTGTCGCAATTTAAATCTCGTATCCTACAGACCTTTCATGTTTCTGATGTTCCTAAACACTTTTTCGTCGGTAAACGCCATCTCTCTGTTGTACATACAAGAATTCGTAACAGGTGCAGCAATTTGAACTATGACCTTTTCTCGAATTATATATCTCAAAATGCAAGCTGTACGTGCGGTTACGATCAAGAAGATGCTGAACATTATTTCTTCAGATGTACGCAATACGCAGTACAGAGAAATAATCTCTTTCAAACTTTACGTCGATTTCATCCATTAAATATCAACATTCTATTGTATGGATCTGATAATCTCAGTTTCGAAGACAACTCATTGATATTTAGGACTGTACAAACTTATATAAAAGATACAGGACGATTCAAGTAATCCTGAAGCAGCAATCGATAATTTATTTGACCAATTCGCCCGGATCCTGGGACCCCACTGACTTACGATTAATCTACAGTAATCATTTAGTTAAAATCTAAAATCTGAGTGTGTTTTTTTTTTTTTTCCTTCATTTTCTTTTATTTAAAAATGTCCTATTTTCTTTTCCAATTCGATTTATCAATTTATCAATTGCCATTATGATGTTAGTGCGTAACTGGAACAAAATTGTCGTCAAAAATCAAATGAAAACTTATTAACAAGCCAAAAGTAAAAATGGGCGACTCTAAAAAAATGTAATTTGATAAAGGGAATGACCGAATCTAAGTTGAGAGAACTTGTGGTCAGACCCTTTTGCCTTGTCCTTTGATTGTGTATATTGTTCTATGTTGTAAATTATATTCTTGTAAAATACTTGGCAATAAAATATGTTTAAACTATCTACTTTCATTGAGGCGCCGCATGAGCGGCACTATATATTTATTCGCTTTTGAAAAGTACCTACGGAGGCCATATTGTTAACTCGGCTTCCAGTCATTTCGTAACAAGATCATTTCGTACCAAGGCCATTTCCCACATTTTGTAGGTGAGGGTCATTTCTGTGCATTACACCGGCTCTAAATTCTGTACCTTTCTTAACATATTTATTGTACAATTCACAAAACTTATCCTGCAATTAACGTCGTTTAAGTGTTGCATTAATTCTAATGTTTTCTTTATGGTACTCTCTCCGCTACTGATACTATAATGTTAGGCACTTCAGAACCATTTGGCTTATTTTTTTAGTTCAAAGTTCCACATGGTAAATATCAAGTTGTTTTTCAAGCTGATATCGACCGAATATGACAGCATACATCTCAGGTAAATAACTCGTAATAATAATAAAAAGATTCAGCCTAATTACCTGAAAAATGTTTACAAATGTGGTCATATTTGTCTCGGATGCCCTTCCAAAAGGCCAGCAAATTATCTTTGGACTTGTCAACACGTTGTTGTACACATTTGTCCATCTCCTCCACACTCAAACCCGATCTGAAAAGGGAAATTGAAGTAGGTATACCCTCTACCCTATATATCTGTAATTCCAGTAATTCCTAAGTATAATTTCTCTGTCTGATTTAACCCATTACCAAACGACAATAATTTAGACTGGTCAAATTTGAAAGGATTTGCAGACGACAAAATAAAAGTGACTGAAAATTTGAAATTTGTTTTGTGGAGGGTAGAAAACAATGTGGGAAAAGGAGAAATTGCTGGTTACCAGCATTTTCTCCTTTTCCCACAATGTTTTCTCAAGGCTTCTTTCTCAGGGGCGTCAAAAGTAGGGATTGTGTGGTAATGGGTTAAAAAAGATCTTTAAATTAGCGCTTGAAGGTCTGCAATGTCACGCAAAGAACTCTCCTGGTCGCCTTGAAAGTTGTCGAAATTCTCATTTATCGAATAACTGGTCGATACATCTCCATTCTTTACAATAAATTAATTCCCTTTTCATAATCCTATAAAAATGGTGATCAAAGTACTGGAAGTACTGACAAACTAGCAAATGTGGAATAAGTGGCCTTGATAAAGATGAAACGTAGTTCCCAGGAAGCAGAATCGAGAGAGTTTAATATAAGTTGTCAGAACTTGTTTCTCACTCGATGTAAAAAATATGTTTAAAGATGAAACGTGGTTGATCCATTCAAGACAGAAAATAAATGGCTCAATCACGCGGTCATATCTTATCAATAAATCCGATCCGGTTCGATCGGGTGACTTTACCCAGCGCTTCTTGGAAACTAGGATCAGACTACAAGTTCTGTGCACTATGATCCTGATCTACACTATCTGTGAAAAAGGAGAGGCATTGTCTACAAAACCAAACCGATGAAAAAGGGGCTCAGTGCTCTAAGGACAAAAAACGTTCTCAAATGCAAGAAAAAGATAAAAGATCAGGTAGCCCAAAGTCTGTATAAAATTTAATACCTAAAAGTGATATACATTGTAATTGACTGCACGAATGCTGACACCAACTAAACTTGCTTTAACTCTTTACCAAACGACAAAATTTTACACTAGTCAAAACTCAAAGCATTTGCAAACGACAAAAGAAAGTGCATTTCAGTTGTTGAAAATTATTTTGGGAATGGTAGAAAACATTGTGGGAAGGGGACAAAATGCTGGCTACCAGCATTTTGTCCTCTTCCCACAATGTTCTCAGAAGTCTTCTTTCCCACGGTTGTTTTTAAATGTTTAATAGCTGGCCGTGAAGATAATGATCGAACTGCACTGTCTGATCTGCTGTAAATAGAATTGCTCTTTGGCTGAGGGGTCGAGGGAAGAAAGGTGTATGTAGAGTGATAAATACGTGTTTGAGCAAATCTCTTCCACCAAAGTTTGGTCCGTAAGGAAAGCAGACGGTGTTGTCTTGTATTCACGGTATATTCGCCATTTACTCAAACAGCTCTCAAAATTTGGGTAAGCTCCTGACGCTTTGACGGGTTGTGTTAAACCTGGTGGAAATAATAACAATATTTGTAATTAATCAAAGCATTGAGAACGCTGCAGTGGTGTTTGTCAAGGAAGCCAATGAATGGAATTAATAATTTGAAAGAAAAAAGAGAAATATTATTCAAATACTGGCTTGAAATCAAACTACCAATCAAATGAATACCTTTGTTGGTTGAAGGGAGAGTACTCGTGACAAAGTTGAAATATTCGTGTATTGGTGGTCTCCCTTTGATCATTACGAGGAGTCAGGATTAACGTCCCATGACAGTAGGATGTATGATGGGTAGAGAGAGAAACCGTGTGAATATATTGAATAAAATATAAGTTTGTACCTGAAAACTATGATTTTGAAATATCTTTGGCAGTTAACAACATTTCAATCCCAACTTTTATTCCCAACATTACAATCAATCAGTTCGATCTATAAATATTTATGCCCAATCAAATGGAGTAGCACGCAATCATTGGATGAACAAGCCATGGGCCGAAATGGTTTTTGAGGGAAAAAGCTCAGGACCAAGTGATCGGTAGACAAATTTGTAACATTGCGCTAATAAAAGGGTATGAGTGAGTGAAGCTATTTTCAATCAGTAATTGGAATTTCCAGGATCGGTGGCCTCCTTCAGTGTATTTTAACATGCCTTTTCTAATTACGTATCTGAGTGCGACCGAAAAACTCGTTTGTCTGAGAAAAATGGAGTATAATTGGGAAAAGTTTCTTCGGTTTTGCACAAAATACGATACAGTCCTCAAAATTCAATATTGAACTCATAGTGGTATTGTCCTCGATAAATACCACAAAAATAATTTTCAAGTAGTTGAATAAAAAAAAATGTGAAATCATATTTTTGATCATTTGGCACTTCGATGAGTTTAAGAATAGTAAAAAATGTCTTATTATTATGTTTCATAGTGCTATTTAAAGCCACAACCGAACGACAATATTTTAGACTGGTCCAAATTGAAAGCATTCGCAGACGACAAAATAAAAGTGACTAAAAATTTGAAATTTGTTTTGTGAAGGGTAGAAAACATTACCAGCATTTTCTCCTTTTCCCACAATGTTTTCTAAAGGCTTCTTTCTCGGGGTCGTCAAATGTAGGGGTTGTGAGGTAATTGGTTAATTATCGTGAAATTCTGTGGTTAAGGGTTCAACGCACACATTTAGTGTAATCTATTTTCCTCCCAAGTTAATCCTTTCATATTTCATATAAATAAAACTTTTATTTCCGTTATTTTTCAAAGACTTATACTGATACCTCATCAAATAACCTGTGCTTGTAGAGGAAAGAAAGAACCTTACGATATTCAGTTTCCTACAGGACAAATATGAGGAGTCCTATAAAAAAAGTTAAGATTAAAGAAAAAAGAAATGGTAAAAAAAGCGACGCTCTTCTCAGATCAAAAGCATACATGTACTTACATGGCCAAGTAATCTATTTTCGAATCAAAGTGGTTTTCCCAGAAAATAAATGAAGTCAAAAAAAAAAATAGTCACGTGGTGTGCTGTTGATTATGATTAGGGGAAAATAGAAACTACAAATATATCCCAACTTACAGAGCAGAATGAAAATAAACATGACGAAACATCCCATTTTTTGTCCCATCTATTGAATGTCGAAAACAGTAAGGTCCGGTCTAAAATACTAGCGAACTTCCCGCCTCCCTTACCACGACACTTTCTTAATCAAGAAATCAACCCTTATTCAATCCTTCGACCTTTTAACCCTGTCAACACTCTGGGCGAAAAAGAAAATGGCTGTTTGCACACGGCATATATCTAGATCAGATTGCACTGGACAAATAAAACGTGTAGTCTGATCTTGGATCTATACCGTGCACTAGTAAGCTATAAATCTTTTGGGGTTTCAATGGAATGTTGTTTTTTTTACCCGCCGAAAGAGGTCCAGTTCATATATGTAACTCTTTCGACAAACTTGTGAAAACACAAAGGTAAACAAGGAAAAATACTTTAAATGATTTTTTTGCCTTTTGAAAAAGATTTTTTTTTTCAAAACTATTGTTTGCTTTTAAAAAATGCCTACCAATCTGCTTCTTGGCACCAAGAGAGATCAAGAGATAAATTCGAAATAATGAAAGCTGGCCAAGAAAAAGAGTACTTTTTGTCGTGAGTGTTTCCTTTCTCCAATTCATTTAAAAAAGAGGCCGAAACGTCGCACAGTACATAAACATTAACCTTTTAATACATGTTGTTGTTGTTATTATTTAACCCTTTGTTTCTCCAATTCTAAATCATTCAATGCTTTGATAAAACTGTCTAAATGAAAACTGTCATTTTGTGGAGCCTTATATAACAGTGATAACTGTTCTTCTTTTAATAAAGCTAAAAGAACATGGGTGTATCCTGTAGGGCGAAATTTCTCCGGTTTACTTCAAAAACCTCTTAACTACAGCTTGTTTCAAGCTGTAGTTAAGAGGTTTTTGAAGTAAACCTGCGATATATGTTCTAAACCTTCCCCAAACAATCTCAAGTTTTGACGAGCACCCCCCCTCCCCCTCCCCCTACCCAATGAAGAGCGTTTTTGAAAATATCGTGGGAAATTGAGAAATTGCCGTTAACAAGCTTATTCTCTTTGTCCCAAAATGTTATTCTACAAGTTACAGACAAAATTTCTTCACTGGAGTCACATTTAACTCTTTACCAAACGACAAAATTTTAGACTGGTCTAAACTGAAAGCGTTTGCAGACAACAAAAAAAAAGTGGCTGAAAATTTGAAAATTGGTCTGGGAAGGGGAAAAAACATTGTGTGGGAAAGGAGAAAATGCTGGTTACCAGCATTTTCTCCTTTTCCCATAATGTTTTCAGAAGGCTTCTTTCTTAGGGTCACTGATAGTCGGAATTCTGTGGCAAACAGTTAATCTGCCTTCTGCAGGGGAGAAACGGAGGGGCGGGGGGTGGGTGGGGGTGGGGGGAGAAGAGAGAACAAGCTGCTGGTAATCAGCATTTTCTCCTTTTCCCACTTTCCCACAATGTTCTTATAAGGCTTCTTTTCCAGGGTCGTTAAAAGTCGGGAATTCTGTGGCAAAGAGTTAATCTGCCTTTCTGCAAATATTTTTTCAATTTGACTAAGAGTAGAAATAGTGTCGCTTGGTAAAGAGTTATGATCGTACGAGGACAAACTTCCGAATCATCTTTTCCAACCGCTATCTTTGTTCTCTTCATGCAAAAGAGTACTTTAACCCATTACCACACAATCCCTACTTTTGACGAACCTAAGAAAGAAGCCGTTAAAAAACATTGTTGGAAAAGGAGAAAATGCTGGTAACCAGCATTTTCTCCTTTTCCCACAATGTTTTCTACCCTTCACGAAACAAAATTCAAATTTTCAGTCTTTTTTATGTTGTCGTCTGCAAATGCTTTGAATTTGGGCAAACCCAAAATTTTATCGTTTGGTAATAAGTTAAAGATTGGCCAAACGACAAAAATTTACACTTGTTCAATTTTAACAACTCTTTACTTCGCGTCTTACTGACCTTTTGCGGACATTGTAGATCAAGATCAGACTTCACAGAACGTGCAATCTGATCTTAGATCTACAATGTCCTTTAATCCTTTACCAAACAATCCCTGTTTTTTTTATGACCCTGAGATAGATCTCTTTTTGAAAACATTGTGGAAAAAGGAGAAAATGCAGGTTACCAGCATTTTCTCCTTTTCCCACAATGTTTTCTCCCCTGCTGGAAACAAATCTTAATTTTTGAGTCATATTTATTTTGTTGTCTGCAAATGCTTTCAATGTAGACCAGTCTAAAATTAAGTCAACACTTAAATAAAATAAATACAGTCACTCAGTTTTTCAATATTTCGGCCAGCGGCCTTTCTCAAGAAAAGAAACGTAAATTTATCTACTTTGTACGTATGCCATTGCTGTATACAGGATGTGACGTATTGATATAAAATTAAGTCGTTTGGTAAAGGGTTAAGGGGCCATTATTCCCTAAAACATAAACTTGAAACAACAATATCTGCGTCTTTTACCATCGAATTGAAAATTTCACTTTAGTTATTTAGCAGAATATGTGTTAACCCTCTCCCAAACTAGCCCTTGTTTTTACGTATCTGCAGTACAAATCTTTTGAAAACACTGTGGGAAAATGAGAAATTGCTCGTAAAGAGCAATTTCTCCTTTTTCCCACAGTGTTTTCTACTCCTTTGGAGAACTTTCTGGCATTTTTATCAAATTTGAAATTGTCGTCTGCAATCTGTTTGAGTTTGGAAGATTCTAAAATTTGCCGTTTGGGAAAGAGGTAAGCAATTACATAGGACATACGAAACCAAGCTGAACTGGTGCTAATTTGTCTATGAAAATGTAAAAAAAACCTTGTGGGAAAAAGGAGAAAATTTATGCTGTTATCCAGCATTTTCTCCTTTTCCCCACAAGGTTTTTTTCTATAAGGCCTCGTCCTCTTAGTCGTTAGAACTCGGAAATGAGCGGTAAAGGATTAAACTACGTTATATTTTCACTGTATTCATAGGAGTTTCCAATAAACGCCAAGCTATACTCATTTAAAAAAAAAGATGGCGTGGAGGAGGGGGAGGGGGAGGGGGCAATTAATGCCAGCAAAAAAGAAATGGTTGTGTCTATTTCATAAGAATCCGGCATACAGACAACTACAAATCTTTGGGATACCGATGAATCGAATAGAAAACTCAAATTGACAAAAAAGGGGACAAAGGAAACCTAAGGACCAGACGGGATTCATCTTCAAAAAGGGCTAATGTTGACAGTGTAAACAAAGAAATAAAAAAAAAAAGAACGTTAAAGAGCACACTTAATGCCTGACTAAACAATCTCTTGTTAAAATGATCTTAATGAGAAAAGAAAAGGAAAAAAGATTTTGAAAACATGTTGTTTTTTTCCTTTTCCTACAATGCTTTCTTTTTTTTTTCTTGTGTGGGTGCATGTAACAGCCTTTGATATACTTCTTGGTATCGATATACTCGAATAAATAAATTGAAATGTGCAACTGATCCAAAACGTGACCATGTATGTTCTGCGGGCACCTCTATTTTCCGGTGCATTTATGGCGACTATATTTTTCTATTTTAAGACACTCATTTTTTTTTGTATTTTTTCGAACCAATTTTTTAAAACATTATGACAATGGCGTCTGCAAATACCTGCAAGTAGGACAGGTCTATAATTGTATGCACCGGTGAAGTGTTAGGAAATAACTTAACGTAGTGGACCCGTAATAGAAAACAACTATTTCCAATATAATAATTTATTATCCTACAAAATTTGCTAAGATTAAAAATGAGTATTTTATTATACTACTTTCACCGAGCCTTTTTTTTTCTTTTTTGTCCTTTCTAGTATTATCATTTATAAATCTAAAACCACTATATTCTCAATACACAGTGACATGATAGTTACCTCCCTTTTCTGTAAACTAACAAAAGTATCAACAAATGATTTCAACATAGACATCAAATGAATTTCTGGTCGGTTAAAAATGTGCAAAAATATTATATCTTTATAAATCTGTCTTTGTCAACTGTCAAGAAATTTTATGCCACGCTGCACTAGAAGTATTACGGGTCCACCACCTTAATATAATAGTAAAGATAACCCCTGTGTGCATTGACCACCAGAGTGTAATGTTATAATGTAATGTTATATAATAAACAAAGAACTGAGGGGTTAAATGCAATTGTAAAAAGTATTGATTCAAATCAGTCTGCGCAGTCCGCGCAGGCTGGTCTGAGTCAGTACTTTTTAGTCCGTTCTCCGTCAATTTTCTGCATATCAAAGGATCAGTTAGTTCCGAGACTCATTCATGACCTTGTTTCGTTTCTTTTTATTTTCGCTACATTTCAGTATCACCCTCATCGTCAAATTCTGTCATGACTCGATAGTGTAATCCCTCACTTTTTTCTCTTTCTTTTCTCTCTCAGAATTTTTCTCAGATTTTTTTTTTTTATTCTGACGAGTGTTGTTTTGTATTCGTGATATAATTGTATCTGTAAATCTTCATTTACTGAAGGATATAAAAATATGAATAAATGAGCAACCAATTTTGTGTATGTGAGAATTTTCAGCCCAGAAGTATTGTACTCTTTCCGGTGTAATGCAGAGAAATGACCCCCATTACAAAATGACCCATGGGTCATTTTTCAACGTAGAATAATGACCCATGGGTCATTTTTTTACGTCAAAAAATGACCCCCGGGTCATTTATCGACGTAGAAAAATGACCCGGGTCATTCCTCTACGTCGAAAAATGACCCATGGGTCATTCCCCTACGTCGAGAAATGACCCGGGGGTCATTTTGTAATGGGGGTCATTTTTCTGCATTACACCGGCACCACACCTTTAGAGGCAGTTCAATTTTGTGAAATGTCATATTTTTGTGAATACTTATATCATAGAAAAAATATTAGAAGGGCACTCACGAAATGGGATTAATATATCGTTGTAATGAATTATAACAAGCAATTCGTCGCCTTTACATGTAGGTAGAATGACCTTTCACGTTCTGGGGCCCGCTTCACTAAAGTGCGTAGATTTACTCAAATACTTTGCGTACGCAAGCGACTAGCGTATGTCGTAAGTTTTTTTTTCGGATGGCGTTTTACTAATACCAACGTACGCAGTGAACTGGCCACCGTTGTATACCGTGTATTACTTATACACGTAGTAGTATCAGGGGCGGTAACCAGTCTACGTACGCAGAACACAGAGTACGAAATGCGTTCGCTCGGATACTCTCCAAAAGAAGGTAAGGTTGTATCGTACCAGTGCTCTTACGTCACATTCGTCTGCGTCCGTGCTAACTGTCAGTTCGACTTTGTACATAAACAACCAACTAGATTTCTAGACGGCATTTACCGAGAAAATGATGGAAACAACGAAATGAAAAGCCAAGTGTGCAAAAGAGCAGATCGATAGACTGACCAGAGCATATATGTATAAAAAAAATGCAAAGTTTTAGAAGCAAATTTCCGTGCAACGTAACCGCCACCGAAAAGAAAGCGGCAGGGGAAAGCGTGCTGGATTCGTGAGTTTGAACGATTTTCCTCGCTAGAAAAGCTGAAAAAACTTCTATGGTTTACATCAGACCTATTTCTCAGTTCAGCGTTCGTTGAAGAAAAAGGTTTTTAATAGCTTGGTTTGCAAAAAAATACAAAATTATCAAACAATAGTTGGGATGGCGATGACAGCCTCACTGCATAATTATGATCTTAATCACAAGGAAAGAAACTGGATCTCCACTTACTGTGTTTGTAAGTCAATCGTCGTCCTTCATTAAACACAACAAATCCAATCTGTTTGGGTATTTACAAAAAGAAAAAATTCAGTGAACCTGACCTTTTCACACGTGCCTTTTCATTATGCAGGTGTAATCTCAGAATTGTCCACCTTTTCAGCCATCTAAAATCACCTAGTAACCATTCAGCAGGTGCGCTACACCTTGATTGATTTAGAACAGTCAGAAAATATTCTGAAGAACACGGCATACTGTTCCCAAATACTCCATTGATCTATGGCATATTCCTTTGGCTACTCCGAACATTTGGACATGTTCTAGGAATATGCCCCTAGAACATGACCGGAGTGTTTGGAGTAGCGAAAGAAATACACCCTGAGTGAACTTTATGTCCCATTTAAGATACTCTTGACACACAGTAACACTCTGACCATTTCCAAAACTTTCAGAATCAGCTTATCAAAGGAAATTTTTTTGTAAGATTAGAGCCACAAAGTCCTAGGCAAAAACAACACAAATATTCCAGTAATATGAAATTTGTTTCAGGTCTTTTCAAAATTAATTTACCAAACGACCAAATTTTAGAGATGTCCAAATTGAAAGTATTTGTAAATGAAAAAATAAACATGACTCAATAATTGACAGTTGACTTTAGAAGAGTAGAAAATATTGGTTCACAGTATTTTTCCCTTTTCCCATATTGTTTTCTAAAGGCTTTTATCACAGGGTCATGAAAACAAGGGTTTGTTTGGTAAAGGTTTAATCTTCATACGGTAAGAATCAGCATGTCAGTAGATGTTGAGATTGTTATTATTGTACATGTGCACAGATAACCATCAATCAGCCACTAGAATTTAACATATAAACATTTGTTATAAATTTTCAGGGTAAACAGTTCAAGTAAGGTAGAGTGCACACTGGAAGAGGTCAAGAAAAAAAGTCAGCAACCTAACAGTTGCAGCAAAGAAGAAGAAAAGGGCAAGGTTGTGCCAGAATTCTGGGACTGTTGGTGGGTCCCAAGCAGCAGATCTTAACCCATGGGAAATTAAGGCAATTTTTTATTCCACTAGTTCTCAATGCAATACTAAACGAAAAATGAAACAAAAGCATCATATTCATAATTTTTATTTTATTCTCACAAAGAATAACTACATCAGTGGATCTACTTTACAAGTGGTCAATACCATGTATTTGTCAAAACAAAATATTAATCATTAAAATAAAAACATTATAGGTGGGTATTTAGAATTTTCACATCACACCAAATTACAGTGGCAACTACCAGAATTTCTGTAGTATCTATATGAATATTAAGTTGATCCCTCGTTTCATGAATATAAACAAATCAAAGAAGGTGAAATTTAACCCTTTACCACACAATCAAAACTTTCAGTAAACCTAAGTAAGAAGCTTTTTTAAAATGTTTGGGGAAAGTAGAAAATGCTCATAAATAAGTGTTTTCTACCCTTTCCAAAACAAATTTCACTTTTAACACTCACATTTATTTTGTCATCAGCATATGCTTTAAACCTTTACCACACAAACCCGAGTTTTAAGGACCCTGACGAAGAAGCCTTTTGAAAACATTGTGGGAAAAGAAGAAAATGCTGGTAACTAGCATTTTCTTCTTTTCCCACAATGTTTTCTATCCTATCATAGGCAGAAATCATCATTTTAGCTACACTGAATACTAGTATGTCGTCTACTGATGCTTTGAATTTGGTCTAGTCCAGAATTTTGCCATGTGGTAAATAGTTAGATTTGGACTGATCTGAAATTTTTATGGTTTTAGTACAGTGTTGAAATACCCTGTTCATATATACATTTTTTTTTTTTTCTGAATTAAATACATGAATGCATGTGAAAGTATGTTCTTGGAAGTATGTTCAAACAGCAAAATCTTATACAAGTCCTGGCTGAAATGATCTAGTTGGATATGTAACATGGTGAAAACATTTTGGAAAAAGGATAAACTACATTATAACCAGTATATTCTGTCCTCCTGTCACTCTTTTTCCACAGTTATCAAAATTTAGGATTGTTTAGTAAAGATTAATAGCTCTACAAGTAAAACCTCAGTTTGCCATCTTTTTAAAACTGATCTACTCCAACATGCTGAAATTAGCCTGCTAGAGGTTATGTCTAAATGTGCACTGTGTTCAAACCAAGAAGAAGAAATTGTCAAACTTAAGTTTTGTCAAAAATTTGTTCAATCTCATTACATTTTAAGAAGAAGAAATTGTCAAACTTAAGTTTTGTCAAAAATTTGTTCAATTTCATTACATTTTACTTGCCTCTGTGGGCATTTTTCTTTTTTGAGAAAGAGCTAAACGGAAGACATCAAAGATTGGAAATCTGGGTTCAAGCAAATTCTTTAACCCTTTACTCCATATATGCTCATTTCTACACATTGCTAGTAGTAGCCTTTGGAAAACATTGTGGCAAAAGGTGAAATTGCTCGTGACAAGCAATTTCACCTTTTGTCACAATGTTTTCTATGCTATCAAAAGGTGTCATATATACATAAGAAATGGCTTCATCCTTGCTGTTATTTAGGGTCAATTAGAGATACCCAGGAATGCCTTATGGGGTAAAGGGTTTATACATATGTTATCAATAAGCTTTCTCATTAATTTCAGATGATAGAAGTTTTACCAAAAGAAGCAATACATGGGTTTGATGGAGGAAATGATACTTTTAAGAGTGTACCTGTTAATGAAGGTAAATACGAAAGGTTACAATTTTAACCTATTACCAGACGACAATATTTTAGACTGGTTCAAATTGAAAGCATTTGCAGACTACAAAATAAAAGGGACTGAAAATTTGAATTTTATTTTGTGAAGGGTAGAAAACATTGTGGGAAAAGAAGAAAATGCTGGTTACCAGCATTTCTACTTTTTCCACTACGTTTTCTAAAGGCTTCTTTCTCAGGGGCGTCAAAAGTAGGGATTGTGTGGTAATTGGTTAATTCTTTATCATGCTGCCACCATGTATGTTCCTAATTGTCTAATGATGAGGCAAATAGGGCTTGAGGTCTTATCAGTGCATTTAATAAATATTAACCTGAGAGGTATTGCCAACTCAATCAAACCAGGTAATTTAATGCTTTATCAAACATACCTGAATTTTTACCACTCTCAGGAAAGAGGCTTTTGTAAACATTGTGAAAAAAGGAATAAAATGCTAATAACCAGCATCTACCAGTTTAACTCTTTACCGCACAATATCGACTTTCACTGTTTTCAGAAGGCTACTTCCATAGGGTCGTTAAAAGTAGGGATTGTGTGGTAAAGGGTTTTAAGATATTTATGGAGAAGTAGACTGGAAAATGAAAGAGTTTAAGATCCGAAAATCTACAGAAAAGATTAAACCTGAAATTTAAATGGCAACCTTTGGGGTAAAACTTGGGGTTCGAACGGTATCTCTTTACTTCAATTTGTCATTCAAATCTATCAGTACACATTTAGTAAACTTGTTTTGATATTAAAGGTGGGTATTTAGAATGTTCACATAAAGCCACCACTTAAATTTATATGAAAAAAACAACACAAATCATCAATAATTAAGAAAAATAAATTTACAAACAAAATTTGTTTTGATGGTATTCCCTTAAAAGGCTACGTAGCCTCATAAGCTATTTTTAGATTTCGCACCAAAAATAAAAAAAAAGCATTGTGGGAATGTTAAGTGACTGCCACATGACTAATGACACTTGAATTCCATAACATAGCAAACATGGAATTATTTTTCATAATGTCTTCTTGGGACGATACTTTTGAAGCTTCGTATGTGTATTTCAAGTATATAAATGAGTGAGTTGCTCATGTAAAAATAGATTGTGTTTCCCGACCTGGGCTGTAGTGAATCTCTAACTTCACTTGTTGTCAGATGGTTTTCGACTACTGGGGTTTTATGAAAGAAAATTATAAGGCTGTGGGAATACAAGGATGATTTTTTTGTACTTATGTAAAATTTTCGCCCCAGAACCTGAAGGGCCACCTGTAAAACCAGTTTCCCCCCTTTACCCCTTGTCCAACACACTCTTATCTTAACCACCAAAAGGGTGAAACCATCATTGCTTTGTACGGATCGACTTCATCAGTGCAGAAATATGATAAGGACCTTTTTCCTAAAGATAGTAAAATTCAGGAAATACTTTACTATCTTAAGAATATCTAAGTCAATGGTTTGTTTACCTACTTGATGTCCCAGCTCCCCACCACCTCTTAAATGTGCCCGGACCATCACATGGCCAATAGTAAAAGAAAGACACATAAAACCGCCAAATATGTTTAACCATTTCGTATTTATAAGTCTGTGATATGCTTGATTTTTTGTCAATTAACTACGCTTATACCCGGGTCCGTATTCAACAACCATTCCTTCGAACATTTTAAGTCTTATTCTTCGGAGCGTTGTCAATGTGAAAGTAACAGGACTTTTGATTGGCTAAACCATTTGGTTTAGCCAGTCAGAAGTTCTGCTACTTTTTCACAGTCAGGAATCTTGATTAATAAGACAAAGAACGTTCTTAAATCTTTACCTGATATGCAAATTTGAGGCTCTTCCATTTCAGCAGCAAATAAAGATATGATATAAAAAATATGGACAAATGAGGATACAAATATCTGATTGAGTGGAAAACTTTGTGGGAAAAGGAGAAATTGCTCGTTACGAGCAATTTCTTCTTTTCCCACAATGTTTTCAAAAGCTGTCTGTTGTTGTTACGTCAAAAGGAGTATCTATGGAGTAAAGGGTTAAGAATGGTTGGTGAATGCGGACCCAGATTGGATGAATCGAACGGTCGCACGATCTTGATCTCTATAAACTTTGGTAATTGAAAAGGAATGTATCGTCAGGTAGTATTTTTAACAATGTAAAAGAGACTAGAAACCCTGGCTCATAGACTGGTAAAGGTTTAATCATTTGAACAGACTTTGTAGTACTTTGAATAAGATCAATCATGAAAACTTCCACTTGCAATATACATAACGTCCGGTTCTGAAGAAGTGGATACTGTAGGCCTATTTTGAAAGAAAATACAAATACAACGACATTGACTATCTTGGCCATATGACCAAAATATTATATCAGTAGTCATCATTATTACATGAGTTTCTTTGACACTACCTCTTCAACTCTTTACCACACGACAATATTTCAGGTTTGTCCAAATCGAAAGCATTTGCAGACGACAAATTAAAAGTGACTAAAATTTGAAATTTGTTTTGTGAAGGGTATAAAACATTGTGGGAAAAGGAGAAAATGCTGGTTACCAGCATTTTCTCCTTTTCCCACAATGTTTTCTAAATGCTTCTTTCTCAGGGTCGTCAAAAGAAGGGATTGAGTGGTAAGGGGTTAATTAACCCTTTGCAAAAAAAAAAAAATCGAAGAAAAAAGCCTATTGAAGCCAAAATGAGACAGAGAGAAAAGATTTGAGAGATTTTTTTTTTTTTCCTTTTCTGAAAATATTTTCTACCATTTCAGAGACAAATCAAAATTAAGCCTGATTCAGTTTGTCGTCGGCAAATTCTTTGTGTTTGTCAATTTGAAAAAGTGAAGCGAACGCCTCACGGCGTATTTTGCGCAACGAGTAACGGACATTCTACCAATCACTACAGCTTACCTTTAACTGTTTTCGGCGCCAAATATTGTATACCCGATTTCATTCAGGGGCTTTCAATACAATCCACTGAAATTCGGGCAAATGACTCGGTATGCGGACGGTATAGAGCCAAGATCAGACTGCACGTTATGTGCAGTCTGATCTTGACCTATGCCATCCGCAAAGCCCCTGGTTTTAACATATGTTGCTAAAAAGGGTTCAGGGGACCCAATGAAAGCAGGAATGTAGTCAAAGCCATAATAATTGGTCACGGGGGCAAACATTTTATCGCCAAAATCAAAACGGAAGATAGCAATTAATTGAAGCATTTCGATGGTCAATTGGCAAGACACGGTGGTCATTTTTTGTCCTTTCAAGTATTTATAATCATCTCTCTTGAAATCTAACATTCTTGACACCAGCTACCTTTTGATTTAAGCCACGCTCTATGGAAAAGGTGTTTAATCTGCAAAAAAGTGTCGACTCAGGTCAGCTTGCGCGGATTGCGTGCAGGCTGAGATTCAGGTGTTGACACTTTTTGATATCTGTAGATCTAAATTTTCTACATGGTCAATCTTTACCAAACAATTCCTGGTTTTTATGACCCTGGGATAGAAGCTCTCTGGGAAAAGAGAAAAAAAAAACAGCATTTTCTGCTTTTCGCACAATGTTTTCTATACCCTGCTGGAAACAAATTTTAATTTTTGAGTGTCGTCTGCAAGTGCTTGTCGTCTGCAAGTACTTTGAACTTGGACCAGTCTAAATTTTTGTCGTTTGGTAAAGGGTTTAAGAATTATTCTACCTCATCCTATCGCATTGTAAGTCGGTTTTTCGGGTAAAAATATGTTCACCTTATACGACAACTTGATAAGCATTGTATACATTGCAAAAAAAAAAAGACTCCTTTTAAAAGGATATGGTCTATATAGGTATTCTTCTTTTTCTAATTCGCATTATTGTTGGAACAGGCAAACACCCTGACAAAAAGGCGCCTTGTTTAAGAAAACATCTTTCTATTGTGGTTTATCGTTCAATAAACCACAGTTGTGAGTTAGGAGGCATAATAAACAATCTGCAAGGGCGACAGTAGCTCCCTCGCATTAGTTACCTTGTTAACCCATTACCACACAATCCCTACTTTTGACGCCCCTGAGAAAGAAGCCTTTTGAAAACCCTGTGGAAAAAGGAGAAAATGCTGGTAACCAGCATTTTCTCCTTTTCCCACAGTGTTTTCTACCTATCCCAGACCAAATTTCAATTTTTCAGTCACATTTATTTTGTTGTCTGCAAATGTTTTCAGTTTGGACCGGTCTAAAATTTTGTCGTGTGGTAAAGAGTTAAACAGTGCGTGCCGTTCATCAAGATGGAACTATGATGTAATTCATCTTATATTTCTTGCGGTTTACCCAATACTGTTATGCGTTGTTATGCCGAAGGGATACGCCACGGGGAATAACCGGAAACAACTGTCCCGCTGGATTTTGAAGAAAGTTTTGCGGTTTACGTAATACTGTAATGCGTTGTTAGGCTGAGGAGATACGGCACTGGGAATACCGGTGACCTAAAACAACTTCCTTGCTGAATTTTGAAGTAGTCCCCCAAGCCAGGCTTAAAAGCTTGAAGAATATATAAAATATTTGTGTGTGATTTTTTTTTTGTGGGGGGGGGGGGTGTGAAAGATCGAAACATACCGGTATGTTTTATAATTATTTATTGCCCAGTTGATGCACACTGTCTTTCTGGTGATATCAAGTCCAACACCTCGTTTGATAAATGTAGTCTGTGGCTATTGGGGAAGGGGGAATCTGTGTCAGCACTGGTGGAAGAAAGCCAGAAAAAGTTGCGTAGGTGCACTGAGCGTCGTGATATGACTGTTAAAAGGTGTTAAAACGGCGTTCAACTCCAAAAAAGCAAACAAACGCATTCAGATAGGCCAAAAGAGTCCGTGAAATAAACGTGTACATTCTTTACCAATTGCGAATTTCCATCTATTCATTCGGTTGCATTATACAAATGTGGCCCATCGTCACGCGAAAAGGAACTTTCTTGGAATTCCGTACATCAGATAAAACCAGATAAAAGATAGTGCAGGTCAATTTAGATTGATAGTTCAGAAATGGTTGTATAATAAGGTAGAATAACCACTTTTCATACAGAAAATATCATAAAAGTGAAAAGTGTTGATCCTGGTCAGACGGCGCAATGCGCGCAGTCTGACCAGGGTTGACACTTTTCGCAATCAGGGGAGTAGCTAGCTCCTCAAAAAGCATTTTCTCCTTTTTCCCCCCGATGTTTCATGCCTAAGATTTTTTTTTCTAATTTCTGTAACATTTAGTATGTTGTCTGCAAATAGTTTCACTTTCAACCAGTCTAAAATTCTGTAGTGTGGTTAACAGGGGTACGAAGGGTCGAGAGAGGGGTGAAGAATTTCCGAGTAGGTTCTAAAAGATCTTATCCTCAGAAAATTGTTGAATTTTAGAAGCTAATAGGTAGCTTCTGGTGAGGTCCTTTTTTTTTAAATGTGTAGGTCAACGCAATTGCGTTTTAGCGTACAAGCAAGCTCTATGCTTCGGGCTGTACCCAGAAGGTCCTTTTTTTTGCGTGACGTGTCATAAAAAAAATAGGTGAAAAGCCAGCGCACTCAATTACGCCGATAAGAAAAAAAAAAAGGAAAATGCACAATGATAAATAGGTCGATGACTTTCAAGTATTGTTTAGTGAATAAATTGCATCTTTATTTCCGCTTCGTAAATAATTTCCTTTTCTTCGATGGATGAGCGAGTCGGCCGAAACCAAGTACTTAAAAGCGCGTTATTTTCTATTTTACACCCTTCCTGTTTTACATAATGAGTCATGCTCTATAAAATGGCGGTTTCATGCATCTGCAAAGGTATCTATTCAGAGCGGTATCTGCTGTCCACACGTTATCTGCGCTTGTCAATCTTCAAAGATTCAACCTGTCTGCTTTGACGCATCACTCCCCCCATTATTGGGGGTGGGGGGGGGTTGAAGTAATACACGCTAATAAATAGAGGATAATCAACTGGTTGTTTTTGATATGAAAAATATCTCACGAGGATGCGTTGTTAGGCGTTGAAAAAACGAGTGCGCAGCACGAGTTTTTTTAACGCCTTACGGCGCGTCCGAGTGAGATATTTTTCATATCAAAAATAACCAGTTGATTGTTCTATTTATTATATACCTTATTAACATCATTATTTGTAATTTTGCGTTTGAAAGTCGAAAAAAATGTAGTCGAAAATAAAATTAGTTCCCAAATTACGTCAGGAAGTGAAAGTGAAAGTTGATAACGTCACTAGTGATGATATCAAAATTTATTACACAGGGAAATTCCAGGATTTCACTGCTAGGTATATAATAAAGAATAGTATCAATCATGAGACGCTACGGTGAATTTTTTCATATTTGGACATTTCTTGCGCACCGCACCAGAGGCGACCAGTCAAAAAGTAACATCGACTTTAGGGACAGTTATCTGTACCAAATTCTGATCTTTGATCCACCCAATCAGATATGGTGATATTCCAAAACGCATAACATTGAAAAAGAAATATTAAGTTTTTTTCTATCGAATCGAAAAATTCATTTTAGTTATTTAGTAGGATAATGGTTTAAAACCGAAATATGAAAAATTTCAAATTTTGTCTTGGGAAATAATATCTCCTTATCGAACAGTGTAGATTCAAGATCAGACTGCACGTTTTGTGCAGTCTGATCTTGATCAACACTGTCCATAAAACGTCAGTGAGTCGCTCTTAGCAGCCTAAGGTTTAGTAATACATGCCATTCACAAAGACATGTGATAGCTTGAAAAGTTTGGACTACTTATAATTATGTAAGCTGCTTGTCAAAAAGAGAGGCAAGATTACACCAACAGATCGTTCTTTTAAAATTTAATTGATAGATTAATAACATTATTTTCACAATATATAACCAAAACAAATAAATTACAATAAACAAAACAGACAAAAAAAAGTAACAACAAAAAAAGCTTCATCAAATGTTTTGTTATATATGGAGTTTTGGATCTCTTCTGAAATAATTTGGCATTTTGAAAGAGAGATAGAGAAACTTCTAGAAAACACAGTCTAAAAAACAAGACCTCCCTAGAGGCAATCCCATGTTCCATCAAGCCTATGGGAAAAATGCTTTTGAAAGCATTATAGAAAGAAGAGAGCATTTTGGTGAACAGCATTTCATATTTGTCACTTTTTTGCACAATATTTTCTGCCCTTTCCAAGACAAATTTAACCCATTACTGCACAATCCCTACTTTTGACGACCCTGAGAAAGGAGCCTTTAGAAAACATTGTGGGAAAAGGAGAAAATGCTGGTAACCAGCATTTTCTCCTTTTCCCACAATGCTTTCTACCCTTCACAAAACAAATTTCAATTTTTAAGTCACTTTTATTTTGTCGTCTGCAAATGCTTTCAATTTGGACAAGCCTAAAATATTGTTGTTTGGGAACAGGTTAATTATCTAAGCCAAATTTAATGAGCCATCTGTAATTTCCTTCCATTTTTAAATGTTTTAACATTTTGTCATCTGTTAACCCTTAGGCTGCTATGTGCCCCCAAGGAACTTTGGTGGACAGTGTAGATCAAGATCAGACTGCACAGAATATGCAGTCTGATTGTGGATCTGCACTGTCCAATAAGAAGATATTTTTTGGCTAAAATGACTTTGAAAAGGAAATATCTGGGCATTTACTATTGGCTTGGAAAGTTTCATCTAACTCATTTAGCAGTTAAGGGTTTGGGACTTTAGATCACATGACTAAACAGAGAAGCTGATTAACCCTTTCCCAAACAATCCCTGGTTTTTACGGGTCTGGAATAGTAGTCTTTTGAAAACATTGTGGGAAAAGGAGA
Source organism: Tridacna crocea (assembly GCA_943736015.1). NCBI lineage: Eukaryota > Metazoa > Mollusca > Bivalvia > Cardiida > Cardiidae > Tridacna > Tridacna crocea. The sequence continues at coordinate 44,095,876 of OX031067.1, forward strand.
AAATGCTGGTAACCTTTTCCCACAATGTTTTCTACCCTATCATAGACAGCAACCATCTTTTCAGCAAGAGCTGAATTGTCGTCTGCAAATGCTTTCAATTTGGTTGTTGGTTGGTTGTATTGGGGTTTAAAGCCACTTTAACAGCCGAGGTCATATCATGGCGGTTGGTGTTACCTGGCTTTCTCACACCAGTACTAACACGACTTTCTTTCCAAAGCCACCGACTACTTTTCTTACATGTTTCAACAGAGGTGAGAGGCGAAAATACGCCGGAGAGGAAGTTCGCCTCAACCGGGTATTGAACTCACAACCACCAGGTTATGAGTCTGACACGCTCAACACTGTACCAACTGGGTGGGCTCTTTCATTTTGGTCTAGGTCCAAAAGTTTGTCGTTTGGGAAAGGGTTAACCAAACTGTGGTCTAAAACCCTCAAGAAAAAGGCTTTAGAAAATATTGTGAAGAAAACCATGTATGTTGTCTGCATTTCTCCTTGTCCACCATCTTTTCAAACTATACATTTTTCACGGTTGATTAAGCTGAAAATGGTTTGCTAAAGGAGAGACATAGCACTTAAATGATGGCACCAGTCATAGAAATATGAATAACAAAAATGGGGTTAGTTTAAAAAAAAAAAGCACAGGGGAAAAAATCAAATAACAAAAATTCAGCAACTAAAATAACTGTTACTCATGATATGAATTAAATTTTAACCTGACACATGAATTCTGCCCTATAACCCTTTCTCAAACGGCAAATTTCGGACCAGACCAGATTGAAAGCATTTTGCAGATGACAAATTAACAGTTGCTAAAAAGATGATTTTTCTATATGACAGGGTAGAAAACATTGCTTTCAAAAGGCTTCTATTCCTGACTCGTAAAAACCAAGGATTGTTTGGGAAAGGGTTAAACACAGTGCAATGAAAGAGTTTTAAAATCTACATCATTCTATATATTGAGTGACTTCATTCTGTATGAAGTAGGTGGCATGTTGTTACGTGTCTTGGCCCTCCAATACCGGTATTTTATAAATGAAAGTCGCTCGACGTTTATGAACTAACATCTTCCCCACCTTGACAAGGAATAAGGAAAATCCCCAAGGATTTATCGACATTGACAACGATGGAACTTTTTGAAATGTTACCAGTAAATATAATGTACGGTAAATCAAGCGTCTTTTAAAGTTGACAGATGCCGCAATGGAAATGGGACTGGGAGTGGGTGGAGTAATGTTCAGAGCACTCATAGCAACTGCAACTTTAATGTTTGACAATATATTCATTCTTTATTGTTATTTGAAAGGGAGTAAATAAAAGGAAAAAGATGCTATTTTGTGTTTCATGCTCAAGGTTTTATGAAATTTTAATTCTTTTCATATTTACCGACTGGGCAGTGCGGTTGTGTTTTAGTAAGTAACTGGAATAGCTGTGGTTTATTAAATGGAATATAACCCGCATCTGTGTTATTACACTAAGTATGAATTTGTTTTGCTTTGAATAAGAGTTAAACATGTTAGAATCGAAAACATCTTCTTTGTATCATGGTTTATTGTTCAATAAACCATGTTGTGAGGTATTAGGGGCAATGAACAAACCACTCTGGCTATTGCCCTCATGGATTATTAACTGTGCCTCAAAACTCAAAACCGTAGTTTATTAAATGATAAACCACAATAGAAAAAATATTATTTCTTAACTCTTTACCACACAATCCCGACTTTTAACAACCCTCAGTAAGAAGCCTTTTGAAATATATTTTGAATAAAGAAGTCTTTCATTTGTTGTTTGGAAAAGGGTTAACTCGCACTATCATTGCAGCAAAAAGATTGGTAAGTTTTCTTGGATAGCAATTTCCCCTTTTGCCAGAATGTTTCCACATGCACAACTGGATTTAAAGCTATAGAATTACTGAACATCAAAATTATTAATCTTTTTACCGTACAATCCCAAGTTCAAACATCCCTGACAGACAAAGCATTTGAAAACACTGCAGGAAAAGGAAAAAATGCCGGTAATCAGCATTTCTCATTTTTCCCATACATGTAATTCTTTCTCACCCTTCAAAGAGAAATTCCAAGAGCCACATATAATTCATTGCTTAAGCCTTTACCAAACAATCCCTGGTTTTTACGACCCTGAGATAAAAGATTTTTGAAAACATTGTGGGGAAAGGAGAAAATGCTGGCAACCAGCATTTTCTCCTTTTCCCACAATGTTTTCTACACTGTTGGAAACAAATTTCAATTTTTGGGTGACGCTTATTTTGTCGGCTGCAAGTGCTTTCAATTTGGACAAATCTAAAATTTTGTCTTTTGGTAAAGGGTTAAAAGTGCTTTCAATATGAACCAATCTGAAATTTTGTCAGTTGGTAAAGATGAAACAAAAGCGGCAAATTGTCGCAAGATACGCCCGTCTTACCCCAAGTTGTAAAGCTGGGGCATGCACCAGACAAAAAAAAGTATGAAAAACAACAAAGGGCAATAACTCAAAAATTAAGCAAGCAAGAGTTGTGATTCCTGTGCACTGCACTCCCCATCGACGAGATCTATCCACCCATGAAATTTCATAACCCTAGCTAGTATAGTTTTGGAGATATGCTTCAGACAAAAATCAAGTATGAAAAACGACAAAGGGCAATAACTCAAAAATTAAGCAAGCAAGCGATATGATTCCTGTGCACTGCACTCCCCCTCAGTGAGATCTATCCACCCATGAAATTTCATAACCCTAGCTAGTATAGTTTAGGAGATATTCACCAGACAAAATTCAAGTATAAAAAACGACAAAGGGCAATAACTCAAAAATTAAGCAAGCAAGAGTTATGATTCTTGTGCACTGCACTCCCCCTCGGTAAGATCTATCCACCCATGAAATTTCATAACCCTAGCTACTATAGTTCTGAAGATATGCTCCGGACAAAATTCAAGTATGAAAAACAACAATGGGTAAGAACTCAAAAATTAAGCAAGCAAGAGTTATGATTCCTGTGCACTGCACTCCCCCTCAGTGAGATCTATCCACCCATGAAATTTCATAACTCTAGCTAGTATAGTTTTGGAGATATGCTCCGGACAAAATTCAAGTATGAAAAACAACAAAGGGCAATAACTGAAAAATTAAGCAAGCAAGAGTTATGATTCCTATGCACTGCACTCCCCCTCGATGAGATCTATCCACCAATGAAATTTCATAACCCTAGCTAGTATAGTTTTGGAGATATGCTACGGACAAAATTCAAGTATAAAAAACAACGAAGGGCAATAACTCAAAAATTAAGCAAGCAAGAGTCATGATTCCTATGCACTGCACTCCTCGATGAGATCTATCCACCCATGAAATTTCATAACCCTAGCTTGTATAGTTCTGGAGGTATGCTCCGGACAAAGAACTGGACGCCGCCCGGACGCCCGCCCGCCACGGGTGATCCCATAATACGTCCCGTCTTCGACGGGCGTATAAAAAGGATGTTTCTGGTGTGCAAATCTTCATTATAGTATTGTGTGAACACTAGATTAAAGGCATAATTATTATGACGCTAATTCAAAAATTGTAATTATCAACTATCAGACTTCCTCTCACTCAATGTTTCTGAAATCTGGTCAGAGAGTTCCACTGTCATTGAAACCTGTTTTTCTACATCCTTGTCTTCATTCTTTGCAGTATTTACAGTTTGCGCAGGTGAAATACATGTTTCTTCGCTTTGTTTCACTATGTGGTTGTCCATCCTAGCCGTCTCCAGATCTTCATCCATCTGAACATCTTCAACATCTTTATCTCTAGTATTGACACTTAATCCCGCGGGCATATCACAGTCTATCTTCTCTTTCCTAACATTGTCAATAGATTTGATTGTTTGTCTAATAGAATCTGTAGATATTTTCTGTCCATTCTCTGTATCTGATTCACAAATAACTGTGTTATCAACGATTTCAGTCAAAACAGTTTTAGCAACTGACCCACTCTCATCTGCTTTTACTTCACTGTTATCTTCGATGTTTTCTGTATCCATTTCTTCAACATCTCTTACTACACCATCCTGAACTTTTCCACATGAACTTATCACAGTATCTTCACAATCTCCAGTTAAATCTTTATCAGCATCATGTAAGTCGACTTCCATTTTCTTTTCAATAGGAATACCTGGTTGTGCAATGTCTTTTCCAGAAGCTGTCTCTGTTACTTTTGTTTTCTGATCAAGATCCATGCACTTGTGCTCATCATCTGTTTCGTCCATGTTGGCTTTTCTGATCTCATCTGCATTTTCTGAATCATGTAACATAACCTGTGGGTCTGAGGACTTCTCATTCTGAATGTCTCTCTCATCAGTATTTTCCATAGCACTGTCTTCTAGATCCTACAGAAATAAACATCAAGTGATAAATCTCTCTAAAAGCCATAAATATAAATGGTTCATGAAATATTTGAGCCATGCTAGATAGCAACAGGGGACTTAACTCATTACCAAACGAGAAAATTTTAGGCTTATCCAAATCGAAAGCATTTGCAGATGACAAAATAAAAGTGACTCAAAAATTGAAATTTGTGTCCAGCAGGGTAGAAAACATTGTGGGAAAAGGAGAAAATGCTGGTTACCATCATTTTCTCCTTTTCCCTCAATGTTTTCAAAAGGCTTCTATCTCAGGGTTGTAAATCCCAGGGATTGTTTGGGAAAGGCTTAAATATACTGTCGGGAAAAAGGGAAAAATGTTGGTAACCAATATTTTCTCCTTTTCCCATTATATTATACACCCTTTCAAACAATTATTTTCTTCAATCTTAACCACACAATTCTGACTTTAAACAACCCTGAGAAAAAAAGCCTTTTGAAAACATTGTGGGAAAACGAGAAAATGCTGGTAACCAGCATTTTCTCAGCATTTTCTCCTTTTTCCTTGTTTTCTACCCTTCCCCAAGTCAAATTTGAATTTTTCAGCCACATTTATTTTGTTGTCTACAATGCTTTCGATTTGGACCAGTCTATAAATGTATCGTTTGGTATAAGGTTACAGAAAAGACATATAGGATCTGACATGAGTTGGTTGTTGAGATAAAAATTTATTAAACAAGTCTACAAAAATGTTATTAAGTGAGCCTTTGGCGATGCTTAATAACATTTTTTATGGACGAGTTAAATAAATTTTTACCTAAAAAATCAACGAATGTCAGATTCTTTTTATCACATTACTGATTAACAAGAATTACAGTCCAAAATGTGTTACAGCACAGGCATACATGTATCATGTGTCGTGAAATTTACATGAAGCCTGTGCACTTACTTGGACAGGTACATTTTGAACGAAAAAGGTTCCGAAGAAACTTGCATATATCGATTTTTGTTCGAGTCTGACAGTGATCAAATTAACACCTTTATCACGATAAGAACTTAGACCGCTAATTTCCATCAGAAACCTAGGTCAGTATCGTTTTAGAAATGAAGCGTATAATTTCAGAGTGTTGACCAGATACAGCACTATTTTCTTATCTCACACGTGTGAGAGACAAGAAAATTCGTAATTGCTGTATTACATTGAAATCAAAGAGATTTATGTGGTAAAGCTTTTTACCTGATCCATTCCTTTAGATAAAGTCTTTTCAATGGTTTCTGCCAGAGCTCTAAACATTTCTAGACTAGCATTGTGGCTGTTGACTATGACGGGATCCAGGATACTGTATCCAGGTCCAAGTCTCTGATAATGAGCATCCTCTCGTTCTGGAGCTGGAGAAAAATAATGAAAGAAGCTGCTGCAATATTTTCTAGTAATAACTGTGGGCATGCTTGTGAAAAGGGGGTTAACTCTTTACCACACGACAAAATTTTAGACTGGTTGAAAATTGAAAGCATTTGCAGACGACAAAATAAAGGTGAATGAAAAATTGAAATTTGTTCTGGGAAGGGTAGAAAACACTGTGGGAAAAGGAGAAAATGCTGGTTACCAGCATTTTCTCTTATTCCTACAGTGTTTTCAAAAGGCTTCTTTCTCAGGGGCGTCAAAAATAGGGATTGCGTGGTAACAGGTTAACTCTTTACTACACAACAAAATTTTAGACTTGCCTAAATTCAAAACATTTGCAGACGACAAAATAAACATGATTCAAAAATTGAAACTTGAGTTTTAGAAGAGTAGGAAACATTGTGGGAAAAGGAGAAAATGTTCTCCTTTCCCCACAATGTTTTCAGACGGCTTCTTCCGTGTCATAAAAACTAGGGATTGTCTGGTAAAGGGCTAATGCATCTGCAAAAATTATCGATCTAGATCAGCCTTACAGTCTGCTCAGGCTGATCTTGGTAAAAGCTTCTGCTCTGGGTAAATTTTCTGAATTCCCATGGACCATTCTTCCTCATGATTAAATTGGTTTTACACTAAATGAAGTTATGGGTCCATCATTATATACTACTCAAAATTTGCTAGGGATCACCCTAAAAGATTCACTCTAAATATATATTTGGCATGTATCATGTATGGTTTTACAATATTATTATTTATTAATTATTATTATTATGTTACATTGCTACACTGATCAATAAAATGACCTGTGGAAATGGATCTTTAAGCCTTTACCTCACAATGCCAACTGTTAAAGATACTGAGAAAGAAGCCTTTGGAAAATATTGTTGGAAAAGGAGAAAATGCTGCCAGCATTTTCTCCTTTTTCAACGATGTTTTCTACCCTATGACAGACAGCATAGTGCACATTGCATATAGTTTTAGGTCAGCAAATGCTTTCAACTTGGACAGATCTAGAAGTTTATAATATTGTAAAGAGTTTATGCAAACTATTGTACACATTACACATAAGCCCATACAGAAAGTTTGAGTAGTATATAATGACTTGCTTTGTATATTGAATCATAGTGACCACTACACCCCATTTCGATGTAGGGTGGCTCACATATTAAAGTACAGCTATTACTAAACATGATCATAACCCCTCCATTTTGTTGTTTGTGTGTGGGGGGGGGGGGGATAACAAATTAAAGGAAGCTTATGTAAAAATATGTCCTTGACAGGGTGGAAAATGTTGTGGAAGAAGGAGAAAATACTGAGTACCAGCATTTTCTCCTCTACCCACCTAAAACATTGTGGAAAAAAAGAATGCTGGTAACTAGCATTTTTTAACCCTTTTCCTGCAATGTTTTCTACCATATCAAAGAAACCTTGCACTAATTCAGCCACACTGAAATTATTGTCTGCACATGCTGTCAATGTGAATAAGGCTGATTTTTTTGTTGTTTGGTAAAAACTTGGGTAGACAGTAGGGAAATGAAACAACCTACCTTTCCCTTGCCCTGGTTCCTCTGCCTCCTCTGGAATGGCATCTTTATGCATGCCTGGAACCTGACAGAGATCATGAAACCCTCGGGCCTGTGGCTTATGATTGGCACATGCAAGATCCATCGGCATTCGGTCATCTGCTCCTTTCAGTGAATGACCCTGACCTAAAATTACGAATACAGGTAATTAAACCTTTACCACACAATGACGCCTTTTAACGACCTTTAGAAAGAAGCTTGTTGAGAACATTGTGGGAAAAGGAGAAAAATGCTGATTATCAGCATTTTCTCCTTTACCCATAATGTTTCTACCCTATCAAAGAAAAATTATACCATTTGAGCCACTATGAAATTGCCATTGGAAAATTCTTTAAATTTGGATAGGGCTAAAATTTTGCCCTGTGGTAAAGGGTTAATTAGACTTTAACCTTAGGCTGTTTTGCCTGACTTGATGCAATTTTGCACAAAATATAAAATAGAATGGACTTTGCGGTCCTGACCTGTTTTCACCAACAAATCTTACAGGTGACCTTTCAGATTTTGGGACGAAAGTTTTACAAAAATACAAAAAAATCATCCTTGTACTCCCAAAGCCTTATACTTTTCATTCATGATACCCCAGTAGTCAATCACCATCCGACAAGAGAGATTAGAGAACTATAGCCCAGGTCGACACTGATACGAAACAGTGTCTATTTTTACATGAGGAACTCTCTCATCTACACACCGGAAATACACAGACAGGGTTGAAAACATTGGGGGTAAAAGAGAAAACACTGGTTACCAACATTTTTTCTGTTTCCCAAGTTTTCAAAATTCTTCTTCCTTTGGACTGTTGAATCTCAGGATTGTATGGTAAAAGACTAAAGAACCTTCAGAAAAGCCTAGATTGGTGCACTGGCTGTTGCAACATCTTTTTAGACATTTTCAGAAAATATTAAAGTTAATGTTAAAGTTATTCAAAATATCGAAGTTTTCGCAAGTTGACAACACAGGCCACAACAGCGCTGCAACAATACCCTGACATTTTCCTAGAAAACATTCAAACATAAAACATTCTCACCTGAAAAAGCCTTTCTCTCGTGCCCATGATGAATGGCGCCACTTGATCCAAACCTGACCTCTTCCCTGGAGGTTGATGGCTCGGCATGCAGCCAACTATCCTTCACTTTCTGTTCAATGTTGGGTTCTACAGGGAAATGACCATATGGCTCTAAACACAGTTCAAGCCGGTCTTCTGCGGAACTATATCTAAACACCTAGAAAAAAGTCAAGAGCACTGCATGCAGGTCCAAAAGCTTTGCTGCCTATTGTTTTTAGAAACAGATTTTTTGTGAATATTTCAACTCCTTACCACACAATCCTGACTTTTAATGACCCTGAGAAGGAAAGCTTTTTGAAAACACTGTGGGAAAAAGAGAAAATGCTGGTAACCAGCATTTTCTCTTTTTCCCACAATGTTTTCTACCCTTCCAAAAACAAATTTCAATTTTGGAGTCATACTTATGTTGTCGTCTGTAAATGATTTCAATTTGGACTGGTCCACAATTTTGTTGATGGTAAAGAGTCAAGCTGAAAAAAGGAGCAAAACTGTGTCTGAAACATTTTGATGGTTGTCTGTCCTGGAAGTATGTGTTATCAGTTTGAAGCAAATTTTAGTATCTTTAGTAATGACACAGATAGAATATATCCAAAAGTTTTTGAAAAAATGAAAATGCAGAAAAGGTTATGACAATTCCTTGAAAAGCTAAAAACTAGTATGATGTTTAGGGCCACTTTTCAACATCATTCAACTTATGTCACCTATTCATTCTTTTCTAGAGTTTCTAGTGTTTCTTTCACCAATGCTTTGGCACAATGTTCTTCCAAAACCACTGGCTGCTTTCCCACATAACCATTCTCATAACAATGATCAGTGGTGAGAGAGGAAAGAAATCCATCATACATCCTTGAGAAGAGGATACTAACCAGCAGTCTACTCATTTCAAGCCCTTTACATGACTGACTCAGAGAAATGTGTTTAACTCTTTACCAAATGACAAAGTTTGGACTGGTCCAAACTGAAAGTATTTGCAGACAACAAAATAAAGGTGACTCAAAAGCTGAAACTTAATTTAGGAAGGCTAGAAAACATTGTGGGAAAAGGAGAAAATGCCGGTACCAGCATTTTCTCCCTTTCACGTTTTCAAAAGCTTTCCTTCTAAGGGCCGTTAAAAGTTGGGATTGTGTGGTAAAGAGTTAACCCTTTCCCAAACAATCCCTGGTTTTTAGGAACCAGAGGAAGAAGCCTTCTGAAAACAGTGTGGGAAAAGGAGAAAATGCTAGTTACCAGCATTTTCTCCTTTTCCCACAATGTTTTCTTCCTTATCAAAGAAAATTTGCACCATTTGATCCACATTCATTGTCGTTTTCTACCCTGTTTGAAGTGAATTGCGATTTTTGAGTTGCGTTTATTTTGTCATCTGCAAGTGTTTTCAATTTTGACCAGTCTAAAATAATGTTGTTTGGTAAAGAGTTTAAAATATTTATCAAAAACTCTTATAGCTTGATGTCATTGACGATACCTTTCAAGGATATATACAGTAATTTTTCAGCCCATAACATTTTAACAACATTGAGGATGAAGACTTTTACAAACATTATGAAAAAGGAAAAAAATGCTGGTAACCAGCATTCACTCCTTTACCAACATCAATTCCTACTTCCACAGGAAGATTTCTATTTTTCAGTCTCATTTCATTTGTATTCTACAAAAGTTTTATTATATCAATTTGGACTAGTCTAAAAATTTGCCGTTTATATAATGGAGGCTTAACCCTTTACCGCTTTTTGACGACTTTTAAGGACGCTGGGAAAGAAACCTTTTGAAAACATTGTGGTCGAAAAAAAGGAGAAAATGCTGGTAACCAGCATTTTCTTCTTTTCCACAATGTTTTCTTCCTTATCAAAGAAAATTTGCACCATTTGAGCCACATTCGTATTGTCTGCAAATGCCTTCAATTTGAGTGATGCTAAAATTTTGTCCTCTTGTAATTTAGTTAATAACATTTTTCACCCACCTTTCCTGGCAGACAGGGTAACTGACAATGTTTTCCATCAACCAGTCCCAGATCTCTTTGAACCTGTGTGTAAAGTAAACCTCCCACAGAGAACAGATGTGGCATCCCTTGAACATACGTCCAAAAGTCTTTACCGGCTAGTTCGCTGAGGATTCTAAGGGAGGCTACTGATGTATCTATACTATCACCACCTTGAGAAGAATAAATTCTTAATCTATTTTTGATAATCAAAGCGTTGAGAACGCTGAAGTGGTATTTGTCAAGGAAACCCATTGTGTGGAATTAATAGTTTGAAAGAAAAAGAGACATATTGTTCAAATACTGGCTTAAAAGTCAACCCACTAAGCAAATGAATACCTTTTCAGTTGAAGGGAGAGTGCTCATGTACCTTAAAACTATAATTTTGAAATATCTTTAGCCTTATACATTTAATTTCCAACATTACAATCAATTACTTCGACCTATGAATATTCATGAGCAATCACATGGAGAAGTGCGCAATCATAGGACTAACAAGCCATGGAATGAATTGGTTTGGAACGAAAAAGCAGGCAAATTTGTATCATTGCTCCATTTATGAGCGATAGAAGCTTTTTTCAGTAGAAAATAAGTATCTCAACGATACGATGTATTTTAATATGCCATCTCAAATTACATATCTGAGTGCTACCGAAAAACTCATTTGCCTGAGAAAAAAATGAGTTTAACTGGGTTTATTTCCTTCGACTTTGCACAAAATAAGATACATGCTTATCAAAATTCAATCTTGTACTCATAGTGGTATTGTCTTTGACAAATACAACAAAAATAGAATTCTAACATGTCATGTGAATTCCACTGTATAACAGAATTGTGGTAAAGTTTATGTATTTCTATAAAGAGTGACATTTAATTGCATAGAGTTAGTTGCCCATGTCTGTTACATGCTTCAGATATTTTATCCATGGAAAGTCTTTTGACATAAACAAATCATTAATTTGCACTAAAAGACCAGAGGAAGGGGAAAACCAATATTTACTGTTTTTTGATGAAAAAAGATAAAATGCTTGGAATGGTGTACGACAAATGTCAAGCACTGTAAATGCAGTCCAAATACTGCAATAACAGTGTCGACACTTTATTGAATGTTATTTGCCCTTCTAGTATAAGATGACAGTTTTGTAATGACATACATATCAAAATGTGTCGAAGTTTTCACAAGACTCATCCACAGATGACCCCCCCTGGCTTTCATCTTCACTTGATTTTTTTTCTTTAATAACAGATAATCTAAAACTCATAACTGAATGGCAATTAACCCTTTACCACTCAATCCCGACTTTCAAGACCCCTGTAAAAGGAGCCTTTTGAAAACATTGTGGGAAAAGGAGAAAATGCTGCTAACCAGCATTTTCTCCTTTTTCCACAATGTTTTCTTCCCTTCCTTAAACAAATTTCAATTCTTTAGGCTTTCAAAGGCTTTCAATTTGGACAAGTCCAAAATTGTTACATTCTGTAAAGAGTTAACCCTTTATCAAATGATTCCAATGAGGACAAAGCCTTTAAGTATTAAGTCACATTCAGTGACAGCTCTAGTTTACACTGGTCCAAATACATTGCAAAAAATGTGAAAATGTTAGTGGCTTGTCTTTGCTACTTACGTAACAATGGTATCTTCTCTGTCAAAACAAGTCTTAGTTTTTGAATCATGTTTGTCATCTGCAAATGCTTTCAATTTAGACATGTCAAAATTCTGTCATCTTGAGGTGTTTATTCCATGCAGGAAAGAGAAATGACAGGGCCCGTATTCACCAACCATTCTTAAGAACGTTCTTGGTTTTATTCTCCACAATTTTCTACATTTGTAAGTAATGTAACATTTGATTGGCTAAACCGAATTTCGGTTTAGCCAATCAGAAGTTGTGTTACTTGCAAATTCGGAAAACCTTGGCGAATAAGACTAAGAGTATTCTAAAGAATTGTTGGTGATTACGGGCCCAGAACACTAACTTTGTTGTATATCTTTAAGTGCCTGCATGAACCTCTCTGCATTTTGATTTTGAGTCCCTTCATCAAAGCTACTCCATGTTGCTGTCTGTTTGTTGCTACTGGGTGGAGGGTAAGACTGGGTCATCTCTACAAAGAAAATTAATGATCAAATCAGGTAAAAACCCTTGTTACTAGATTTTTGTTTATGTGGAATAAAGACAAGCGGATGCATCCACTTCCCCCGAAGTAAACAAGAAAAAATTAATGATCAAATTAGGTAAAAACCTTTGTTACTAGATTTTTGTATATATAGAATAAAGACAAGCGGATGCATCCACTTCCCCCCAAGTAAACTTTTTTTGAACTTGAATTTCCTCTATAACCTTGGTGACTGTTAACCCATTACCACACAATCCCTACTTTTGATGCCCCAGAGAAAGAAGCCTTTAGAAAACATTGTGGGAAAAGGAGAAAATGCTGGTAACCAGCATTTTCTCCTTTTCCCACAATGTTTTCTACCCTTCACAAAACAAATTTCAATTTTTCAGTCACCTTTATTTTGTTGTCTGCAAATGCTTTCAATTTGGACCAGTCTAAAACTATGTCTTGTGGTAAAGAGTTCAGTGAAATCTGTATGTCATCAATGTGGAAATGGAATGTATAACACTTGATAAACAGCTAGACAAAGATAACTGGTGAAATTCATATGCTAATCTCAAATTTATCTAAGGGGAGGGGAGAGACATAATTTGAAAATAACTAGAAACAAAACCGAAGTCTGAGTAATGACTAATGAGTATGATTTGGATGATAAAAAAATGGCATAAGAGCCCTGGATGAATTTACTATGGAAGTTTTCACCCACTGATTTTTAACTCAAGCTCTGCATGGAGTTGTAAATGCTCGATTACAGTTACTTTCAGAGTAAAAAAAAAATTCTTGAGACAAAAAAGGGAAATCACGTTTTCTTAACTCATTACCAAACAACAGAATTTTCGGTTTGTCCGAATTGAAAGCATTTGCAGACGACATATAAAAAAGTGACTGACTGAAAATTTGAATTTTTTTCTGTGAAGGGTAGAAAACATTCTGGAAAAAGAAGAAAATACTGGTTACCAGCATTTTCTCCTTTTCCCACAATGTTTTCTAATGGCTTCTTTCTCAGGGGCATCAAAAATAGGGATTATGTGGTAATGAATTAACTCTTCACCAAATGATAAAATTTTGGACTAGTCCACATTGAAAGCATTTGCAGACAACAAAATAAATGTGAATCATAATTTTAAATTTGATTTGGAAAGAGTAGAAAACATAATGGGAAAAGGAGAAAATGCTGCATTTTCCCCTTTTCCTACAATGTTTTTAAAAGCTTTCTTTCTCAGGGTCATTAAAAGTCGGGATTGTGTGGTAAAGAGTTAATTTAAATATTCATAGAAACAATTCCACAGCTAAATTTCTGCATTACTATTCTTAAAAGAAGTTGTTTATTTACATACAAGGTTTTAATCATATAACAGGAGTGTCTACAGTATTTTTCACTGTAAAAACATAACTGTATTAGAATAAATGTGTTTAATTTGATGGGAAAGCACCCATTTACTTTGACTTACGACTTTGATTTGGATCAGGAAGTATTTCAAGAGCCAGTTTGTCACCATGGTGAATATCAACTGGTTTGTCTTCTTCACCCTCAGATGGGGGTTCAAGCACTTTTGGCGGAAATCCATGGCGGATCTTCTGTCTCTCGGGAGGAACATCAACTTTTTCAGATATCAGTGCCTGTAACTTGGAGTATGTGACGTCTTTGACTAGTGTTAACATCACCTGATCAAAAGTAGCCAAAGCATGTTAGCAACATCTACATAAAAATGGTTGAAAAGGGTTTCAGTAAAAAATTAGTAACATTTAACCCTTTACCTGATATGCCAATTTGAGGCTCTTCCATTTCAGCAGCAAATAAAGATATAATGTCAAAAATATTGTCAAATGAGGTCACAAATATCTGATTGAGTGGAAAAACATTGTGGGAAAAGGAGAAATTGCTCGTTACGAGCAATTCCTCCTTTTCCCACAATGTTTTCAAAAGCTGTCCGTTGTTGATACGTTTAAATGAGTATCCATGGAGTAAAGGGTTAGGTGAACTTTAAGTACTGCAAATAGTAAATAGAACTGTCAAAAAGAATATTTTGGTACCCTTACAAGGACTTGGAGAAGAAATGTCTATTGCACATGTTGTCTGTGTACTTCTAAAAGCCCGTAAATACAGCTTGTTACAGGCTGTAGTTACGAGGTTTTTGGAAGTACACCGACAATGTACACACAGACATGGACAGGACAGGTTGGTTCTAGTGTATCCTCTATAGAATTCCTGTTGCTAGGATCTTATCAAAGGTGCTTCAGCTTTGTTAAAGTTCAAAAGCACTTAGGGGCTTGGCGGGACTAACATAAGGGCCATGATCTATGAAAAGGGGGTTTAATGCATGTGATCATGAAATGGACTGGTCCTTTGACAAGCAAAAATTAACAAAAAGCAAAAACATTCCATTTAGGTCAGCCTGATTCTACTTAGGTCAGCCTGTGTGGATTGTGCAAGCTGACCTGGGTGGATAGTTTTTGTGGATGCAAAGAGTATGAGTATGTTTCACATTTTGTTCTCCTTCAAAGAAACATATGGTATGAAACACCAATTAAACGCACCGTTCTGCCATCCGAAGTCTGTAACCTGACTTTGTTCTCTGTTGACTGTGGATGTGTGGATAACGGTGCACTTGTTGCTGTCAGTGTTGACGTACCTGGGACCGGCCCAGTTGAAGATACCACTGTGTGACTAGATTTTGAAACAGGCAACTGAAAAGAAAGACATTAAGCTCTTAGTTGGTTGATATAAAAGTTTTCAAATTGCTATATCCATTGTAACTTTCTTACCTTACATATTTATTTAGGAGAGGATTTTTTTTATATCAATGTGACACTATTAATTAAAGCAATGTACATTTAAATTCCGAAATCAATGTCTTTAAAAAATTTCCAGGTCAATACAACCATGAAATTAAAGACTGACAGAAGAACTTATGTCTGTATCGTATTCTGATACAAGTGATTACATGCATATGTAAGCTCCTTTGGAACTATTTTTACTCTGAAGGTACACCAGTGGTTCTGATTGAAAGTACTTGCAGACGACAAATTGAAAGTAACCTAAAAATTGGAATTTGTTTCCAGCAGGGTAGAAAAACATTGTGGGAAACGTAGAAAATGCTGGTTACCAGCATTTTCTCCTTTTCCCGTAATATTTTCAAAAGGTCGTCAAAAGTCGGGATTGTGTGGTAAAGGGTTAAAGAGCAACAAACATACAATACCAACCTTTGCAATAAGTTGCTTTGATTCAGACAATTTTTGTGGTGACTTCTTGAACACATGTTCCAGCGATTTTTTCTGTTGTACCTTAGGAGCATTACTAACAATCTGTTTTCTTACATTCTTCTCCTTCTCGCTCTTCATTAACTCTTCCTTGTGGATTGTTTTCATCTGAAAAATTGATAAGATGCAAGTCCCATAAGCAGAGAAAAAAACGTTCTTGTACATGAGCGATACTCTGGCAAAAAAAAAAAAAAGGGGGGGGGGGGGGGTGTTTCACGATTCTTTGTAATTCATTGATAGATTAATTGTATAGACTTAACACTTTTTTAACTCTTTGCTAAACGAAAAAAATTTACGCTGGTCCAAAATGAAAGCATATTCAGATGATGGAATAACAGTTACGGTAAAATTGAACTTTCTTGACCGTGACCTAGATTACAAGTACAGGTAATTAACCCTATACCAACCAATGACGCCTTTTAATGACCTTTAGAAGTCTGTTGAAAACATTGTGGGAAAAGGAGAAAATGCTGGTTACCAACATTTTCTCCTTTTCCCACAATGTTTTCAAAAGCCCCCCTGTATTAGGGTTATATTAAGTCGGCATTGTGTAGAAAAGTGTTAAACATTAATTCAGTCATATTGCAACAGCCAGTGCGCGTACCACTTTTTTCCTGCTGGAGTTTCTGTTAACTTAATACCAGTATTTTGCACAATATTCTTCCCAGGCCACTGGCTGCTTTTCCACATAACCCTCTACAAAACAATGATCTGTGGTGAGACAGGAATTAATCCTGTGGCAATGACCAGCGTTTTCAATTACACACAAATCCTGCGTCATTGACGCAATTTAAACTCAAATAATCCCCAAAATAAATGACAGTGCGTCATAAGTGGAGCAATTTCCCAAAATCTAAAACAATCTCGAAAATTGAATAAAATGTCATAAATCCAAGTCTGTTCTTGCTTCAATATCAGACAAACACTTTTCTTATTTGTAATCACATGGTTTACCTTAGATACAACTGGTTAACTCTTTACCAAACAACAAATTTTTGGACTGAACCAAATTCTAAGCATCTGCAGACAACAAATTAAATCTTGTTACTATGATGATTTCTGACTTTGATAGGGTGGAAAATATGGTGGGAAAAGGAGAAATAGTTACTAGCATTCTTTTCCTTTTCCCACAATGTTTTCTATAGGCTTCTTTCTTAGGGTTGTTAAGTCATTACCAAATGACAATATATTAGGCTTGTCCAAATCGAAAGCATATGCATAAGACAAAATAAAAGTGACTGAAAATTTGAAATTTGTTTTGTGAAGGGTAGAAAACATTATGGGAAAAGGAGAAAATGCTGGTTACCAGCATTTTCTCCTTTTCCCACTATGTTTTCTACAGGCTTCTTTCTCAGGGTCTTCAAAAGTAAGGATTGTGTGGTAATTGGTTATAAGTTGGGATTGTGTGGCAAAGATTTGATACCTTGTGTATTGAGAAATTTATCTTCGTGGCAAGAAATAAGTCACAGATCAAGTTAATTTACTCACTTTCTGGCCTGTCAGGATAATTTTTGATGCAGTATCTGCAGACCATGTATCCATTCCTTCCCCAAAAATGTTGTCTTTGTCACTTTCCTCACTGTTCTCTTTCAGAGCCCGAGCAGACTGATCCAAGATAGAGTCAACCACTCGCTGGACAAGTCTCTCACTTCCAAACTCCCCTACACAATATATTTAGAGCAGGGTCACTTGCCATCTTTACCAAACAACAAAATTTTAGACTGGTCCAAAATGAAAGCCTTTGCAGACGAAAAAAAAAAAAGTGAGTAAAGAATTGAAATTTGTTTTAGGAAGGGAAGAAAACATTGTTGGAAAAGGAGAAAATGCTGGTTCTCCTTTTCCCACAATCTTTTCAGAAGGCTTCTTTCCCCCGGTCCTTAAAAGTCGAAATTGTGCAGTAAAAGGTTAATGGAACTGCTTTTGTAAAAATTGTGGCAAAAGAAACAAGTGCACTACATGACTTTGTGGATGCCAATGCTCAGCTGAAAGCGCTTGATTTTCTGGAATATTTAAAGTCTAAAAAGGGGCATAACTGTGTAAAAATACTTGGATGTTTAGCTGCCCCTGTTGTATGAATTCCATTCTGAAAGCAAGCAAGTCTTGTCTAAGTTTGAAGTTAATACCTTTGGTAATGACAGGTACAAAATGTTGAAATTTTGTTCAACAACACTGATGATGTTGGGTTAACAGTATCTCATAGTTTTCTTCTCGAAAATGGTCAAGCTAAATATTGCATTTTGATAGCCAATTTTTCTTTTTTTTTTTTCCAAAATGTTTTCATACCAACCTACTGCAAGACTGAGTAGATGTGAACAGCCTGGAAAATTACCTGGAAAATGTTTCTGCACCAGAGCCTGTGCCACTTCGTACACGTTGCTATTCAAGGTTGGATCACTTTCGTATTGAAACCATGGTATTCTTTCTGTCACCATTTTACCGCCCCATTGTAATGTTATTGGAAATCTGAAAGTAAATAAACCCAATAAATACTGAAGAATATAGTCTATAAGGTGGCATGACACAACTTTCTAGACAAGTTGTGCACCTGTATTCAGATATTTATCTGGTGTCATGATAAAATGAATGTCACCATGACACTTGTAAAATAAACTAGAGCTGTCACTGAATGTGACTTAATACCCCCGCCAGCAGTTTAACACAAAAAAGTGTCAAGTACAAGGGGGAGATAAGTCCTCAACCAGGAAGAGTTGACACTTGAAAATTGTGTCTTGCAAATCTTCAATATATGATCAGTTTATGAGCAAAGTTTCAATACAACTGAAGGAAAATTTTAGGAGGAGTTTGCGACACAAAATTACTAGTATTTTCTCACAGACGGACACACTGACAGACAGGCTGATTCCAGTATACCCCAGAAAACATTCGTTTTGCGGGGCTATAAATATATTCAAAATGTTTTGCGGGGGTATAAATATATTCAAACATATTTCTTAGGAGTTAATCACTTCAAATGTATTTCTTAGGAGTTAATCACTTCAAATGTATTTCTTAGGAGTTAATCACTTCAAATGTATTTCTTAGGAGTTAATCACATCAAGTTTTAAACAATAGCTTTGTAAAGCTGCACGCCGAAGGGACTTGTCAGTGAAATGGGTAGAAATCTAGAACACCTTTAACCCATTACCACACGAGAAAAATTTAGACTGGTCCAAATTGAAAGCATTTGCAGACGACAAAATAAAGGTGACTGAAAAATAGAAATTTGTTCTGGAAAGGGTAGAAAACACTGTGGGAAAAGGAGAAAATGCTGGTTACCAGCATTTTCTCCTTTTTCCACAGTGTTTTCAAAAGGCTTCTTTCTCAGGGGCGTCAAAAGTAGGGATTGTGTGGTAATGGGTGAAGGTATCAAAATTCTAAGTCACATGCAAAACTACACATCATACAGATACACTGTGGTAACCTTGAATTATTCCAATGGAAACTGCGAGTTGCGCACACAAAAAATTGCCGACAGAAAGATGAAAGAGAGACAGAAGGACGGGTGGACAGACTGACGACTGGAGCCGTAACATAATATGACCCTTCAGGCGTATAAAAATGAAATGGAGTGCAACACGCGAAAAGGGTCATTCAGACATTTGCGTAAAGTGTCGTCTCGGATCAGCTTGTGCCGTCCGCACAGGCTAATCCGAAATGACACTTTCCGATTTTATGTGATTTTCTGTTTTACGCAAGTCTACTGTAGCAGAAAATCTAATGTAGTCGTAAAGTGTTGTCTCGGATTAGCCTGCGCGGACAGCGCAGGCTAATCCGAGACGACACTTTACGCAAATGTCCGAATGCACCTTTTCGTGTGTTGCACCCCAAATATGAAATAATTGCTGCTGATAATGTGAAAAGACTTGCTCTATCAGCTACATGCATCACATTTGAAATTATTTAGGCTTACATTTCGGGTATATTGTCATATTCCTTTCCACCCCAAAAATGTTTGAAACCACAAGGACATTTTCCCCCAACACAAGGTGTGGTTGTTTTGTCACCATCTGTGTAGAGCACACTCCCATCAGCTTTCACTTGACGTAGAGAGTCACTGCAAAAAAAAAAGGGGGAAACTTTAAACCAAACGTCTATTTAACTTATTAACAAACAACAAAATTTTAGGTATGTCAAAACTGAGAGCATTTGCAGACAACAAAATAGAAGTGACTGAAAATTTGAAATTTGTTTTGTGAAGGGTAGAAAACATTGTGGGAAAAGGAGAAAATGCTGGTTACTAGCATTTTCTCCTTTTTCCACTGTGTTTTCTAAAGGCTTCTTTCTCAGGGTAGTCAAAAGTAGGGATTGTGTGGTAATGGGTTACACTCATCCATAATGAAGTCCTATTCTCAGTTTTTCAGGTACAAAGGTAAAAGAGGAAAAGTCTTTAAAGGTGGCCCTTCAGATTTTGAGACGAAAATTTTACAAAAAAGCATCGTTGTACTCCCAAATCCTTATAATTTTCATTCATTAAAACCCAGTAGTCGAAAACCATCTGACAATTAGATAAATTAGAGATTTACTACAGCCCAGGTTGACAATGAAGGGAAACATGGTCTATTTTCACATGAGCACCTCGCTCATTTACATACAGGAAATATACATACGAAGCTTCAAACATAGCATCCGAAGTTCTAGACATTATGGAAAATAATTACATGTTTATGTTATGGAATTTAATAGTCATTAGTCACGTGCAAGTCACTTAACATTCCCACAATACTTTTTTTTTTTTTATTTGGGCTGGAAATCTAAAAATAGCTTAAGAGGCTACATAGCCTTTTAAGGGAATACCACCAAGAAAAAAAATTTTTTTTTGTAATATTATGATTCTTAATTACTGATGATTTCTATTGTTTTTTCACATAAATTTCAGTGACATATATATTTCTTAACTTGATGTGATGTGAAAATTCTAAAAACCCACCTTTAAAAGCATTACTTAATTGCATAAGTAAAATACACAATTTCTATTGGCTCCTCCTTGTCCATTAATTGATATTATGTTTTATAGATTTACAATCCTTAATTTTGTAAACAAAACTTTCATTCAAAGGGTTATGTTTTCTCGAAGTTATCATTTGAACATCTTCATTTCTACAGGATATGAAAATAGAATGTTAAATTCTAATGTGTGATACAAATAAACCATGCTCTGTAAAAAGGGGCTTAACTCTTTACCAAACGACAAAATTTTAGACTGGTCCAAATTGAAAGCATTTGCAGACGACAAAATAAAGGTGACTGAAAAATAGAAATTTGTTCTGGGAAGGGTAGAAAACACTGTGGGAAAAGGAGAAAATGCTGGTTACCAGCATTTTCTCCTTTTCCTACAGTGTTTTCAAAAGGCTTCTTTCTTGGGGGCGTCAAAAGTAGGGATTGTGTGGTAATGGGTTAACCCATTATCACACAATCCCTACTTTTGACTACCCTGAGACAGAAGCCTTCAGAAAACATTGTGGGAAAAGCAGAAAATGCTGGTAACCAGCATTTTCTCCTTTTCCCTCAATGTTTTCTACCCTTCACAAAAACAATTTTCAAATTTTCAGTCACTTTTATTTTGTCGTCTGCAAATGCTTTCAATTTGGACAAGCCTAAAATATTGTCGTTTGGTAATGAGTAAATGCATCTGCAAAAAAGCACTGACATAGGTCAGCCTAAGCAATTTTTGCAGGCTGACCTAGGTCTGTACTTTTTCGTCTTTGGTTAATTATTTGCAAGTCCAAGGATCATACTGGTTCATAGTTCAGTTGGTTTTTATGAATCCATGATCATCTGATGACACGTTTGGTAAAATGCATTGCAGAGTGGTATTAACTCTTCACCACTCAAGAAAATTTTAGACTGGTCCAAATTGAAAGCATTTGCAGACGACAAAATAAAGGTGACTGAAAAATAGAAATTTGTTCTGGGAAGGGTAGAAAATACTGTGGGAAAAGGAGAAAATGCTGGTTACCAGCATTTTCTCCTTTTTCCACAGTGTTTTTCAAAAGGCTTCTTTCTCAGGGTCGTTAAAACCCATTATCACACAATCCCTACTTTTGACTACCCTGAGATAAAAGCCTTCAGAAAACATTGTGGGAAAAGCAGAAAATGCTGGTAACCAGCATTTTCTCCTTTTCCCTCAACGTTTTCTACCCTTCACAAAAACACTTTTCAAATTTTCAGTCACTTTTATTTTGTCGTCTGCAAATGCTTTCGATTTGGACAAGTCTACAATATTGTCATTTGGTAATGAGTTAATACAACTGCAAAAAGCCTTTTTCTATAGCTCAGCTCAAATATTCTGTGCAAGTTTATAAGAAGCAGATGTGAAATTTAGACTTTTCGTCTGATTTATAAAATTACTCAAGGGGTAAAAAACTAAACCCAGTCTGTAAATCAGGGGTTGTGACTCTGGCTCCCAGATCAGCAATCCACACTTAAGAACTGATGATAGTCAGTTTGACAGGATATATACAGTCTGACTAAGTTAAGCATCACCAGAACAAATTCAGTCATAATTTTTTTAACGGATAACCTTTTATTTGGTATATTTTCAAGCTATGCACGGACCCACTAGACAAGTAACAGGCTCATTTGTGAGCCAAATGAAAGGACGGCTATGAGAAAACTTTCCGAAGCCCAGAAATGGCAAATTGTGGGCATGAGTAATGCTGGTCTAAGCACATGGGCTATTGCTGGTCAGTTTTGGTGATGCTTAACTTATGTCTGACTGTATATTTCTCCCAAAACTTTAAACAGACAGTGTTTCATTTAAGTTATATATATATTGCGAGTAAGCAGCCGGTGACTCTGGTAGACTGATGAGCACTGTAATGGGAAAAGGAAACACGAAGAATGAATGGGTTTGTGTACTGGCTACCAAATTGTAACAGAAACATTATAACTTGTAAAAGGGTGTTAACCCTTTACCAAACGACAAAATTTCCGACTGGTCCAAATTCAAAGCACTTGCAGATGACAAAATAAACATGATTCAAAAGTTAAAATTTGTTTTGGGAAGGGAATAAAACATTGTGGGAAAAGGAGAAAATGCTGGTTACCAGCATTTTCTCCTTTTTCCGCAATGTTTTCAAAAAGCTTCTATCATAGGGCTGTAAAAACCAGGGATTGTTTGGTAAAGGGTTAAGCTAAAAACAAACATAACATTGGGATGTTTACCCTTGACAAAAGGCACACGTTTTCGGCTGACTTCTCTGCACATCTAAAACAAGACGGTCTTCTTTCTCGTCATATGAACAAACAGCCCCTACAAGAGGAAAGAATAATGACAATGCTATACAAACATCCAGAGCTCTTTTTACCTACCTCCATATTCTACTTTCAACTTCAAGAACTGCCTACTACCACATAGTCATAAAAAATGAGTATCTAAATGGAGTTCCTGATGTAAGAGCTCCTCCCTACACATCATCTGTTAGTTTTTTTATTAGTTTTATTCCTTTACCACACAATCCCAACTATTTTCAACCCTGTGAAAGAAGCCCTCTTAAAATATAGTTGGGAAAGGAGAAAATGCCAGTAACCAGCATTTTCTACTTTTCCCACAATGTTTTCTACCCTTCCAAAAAATTTTTAATTATTAGTCACCTTTGTTTTGGCAACTTCAGTTGTTTTGAATTTGGACCAGTCTAAAGGTTTGTTGTTTGTTAAAGAGTTAACTTTTTACCAGACAGTATAATTCTAGGCATTTTCTAAAGCATTTGCATAATTGACAAAAACGTTTGATTAATAAACTAATGCAGCCATTTGTTCTAACAACCTTTGCAGAGAAGGCATTTGAAAACACTGTTGAAACTAGAAGGCCCTGAAGGGCCTGAATATGCTCTACTGGCAGAGAGTTTGCTTTTAAATAAAGCATACATAGGAATTCATTACGCAAAAAGACAAAAAAGTTGACATTTTCAACTTAAAATGGCTACTTTTCCATTACTGTTTGTTGAATTTTTTCAAACTCAAAAGGGTTAAAAAGCTATTGATGGGATAAAAAAGCTGAAAAATTCATAAAAATCTGATCACAAATAAATACTTTATCATGTAAACAGGTAATAAAATTGTTCAATTTGAAATGGCTACTTTTCCAATACTGTTTGTCGGATTTTTTTCAAAATCAATAGGGTTAAAGCTATTGATGAGATAAACAAACTGTGTAAGTTTCACAGAAATCTGACCAAAAATGAAGACTTTATTGCGTAAACAAGAAATGAAAATTTTCAACTTGAAATGGCTACTTTTCCCATACTGTTTGTTGCATTTTTTTCAAAATCAATAGGGTTGAAGCTATTGATAAGATAAACAAACTCTGCAAGTTTCATGGAAATCTGACCAAAAATACAGACTTAATCGCGTAAACGAGAAATGGAAATTTTAAACTTGAAATGGCTACTTTTCCCATACTGTTTGTCAGATTTTTTTCAAAATAAATAGGGTTAAAGCTATCGATGAGATAAACAAACTGTGTAAGTTTCACAGAAATCTGACCAGAAATGAAGACTTTATCGCGTAAACAAGAAAAAGACTAACGGACGGACGGACGGACGACGGAAACCACGCCATGACATAAGCTCTGCTGGCTGAAAGCAAGTAGAGCTAAAAATGAGAAAATACTGGTAACCACCATTTCCTTTTAATGATCCTGAGGAAGACGCCTTCTGAAAACATTGTGGGAAAAGGAGAAAATGCTGGTAACCAGCATTTTCTCCTTTTCCCACAGTGCTTCCTACTGATCCCAAAACGAATTTCGTTTTTTCAGTGTCTTTTATTTTGTCGTCTGCAAATGCTTTCAATTTGACCTAGTCTAAAATTTTGTTGTTTGGTAAAGAGTTAATAACGTCCCAGTGGCCAATGCACCAAACCATATTGAAAATTCTTTGACCATGACACTGGGAAACTGAAAAAAAATGCTGGCTATTTGCATTTTTCCACTTTCCACAATGTTTTCAAAAGCCTTGTCTTTTGAGGAAGTGAGCTCACAAGTAATTTTGTTAGAATTCAATTCACATTTTCCTCACCTTCATCAGGAAAAGAGTACAGTTTAGTTGGGTCCAGTTTCTTATGTATGCTAACAGCTAAGTTGTACAAACTGCCACCTTTCTCGAACTGATCTCTTGACAAAGCATACTCAGTCAGGGCTTCACACATTAAACATCGAAATAATTTCCTCTCACTGACTGACTGCTGAGTTTTCTCTATCACTTCATTGGGAAGCATTCCCACAATTCCTGAAATTGAATAACAAAGAATAATCCTTTACCAAACTATCCCATTTTCAATGACCCTGAAGAATTGAAAACATTGCAGGTATATGAGTAAATACTGGTAATCAATAATGTCTCCTTTTCCTACATTATTTCTTACCCTTTCAAAGAAAAGTCATATAACTTACTGTTTCCTAAAGATTCAACTCTTTAACAAACAACAAAATTTGTCCAAATGAAAGCATTTGCAGATGGTAAAATAAATGTGACTCAAAAACTGAAACTTGATCTTCAAACTATAGGCAAAAAAGTGGGCAAAGGAGAAAATGCTGGTTACTAACATTTTCTCCTTTTCCAACAATGTTTTCAGAAGGCTTTTTCCTTAGGGTTGTGAAAACCAGTCAATAAATCCGGATTAGTTCGGTAAAGGGTAAATGATACTCGTTTAGGCTCCTTTACCAACAATGTTTTGTACCGTTTCAGAGATAAATCCAGTCATCACATCAAATTTATCCGCAGCTGTTCAAGTTTTCATGATGAACAAGTGAAGAGTTTTGATTTCTGGCACAGTGTTATTCAATTCACCCTAAAGTGTCTTTTTCTTACCGAGGTAGACTTCGGGGGCCAGTGTAGATTAAAGATCAAACTGCACACAATGTGCAGTCTGATCTTTAATCTACACTGTCCTCTTTGCTGATATACTGCAGACACAAGGCAGCCATTAGACAGCAATTATCTGAGTCTTATACTAGAATTTAAATAAAATTTGGCTTTTTTACCCTTTACCAGGCGGCAGTATTTTAGGCCTATCCAAATCTGAAGCATTTGGAGGTGATAATTTCATAGTGGCTCAAATGATGCACTTTTGCTTTAATCCATTACAACCCTACTTTTGACGCTCCTGGGAAAGAAGCCTTTTGAAAACATTGTGGGAAAAGGAGAAAATGCTGGTAACCAGCATTTTCTCCTTTTCCAACAATGTTTTCTACCCTTCCCAAAACCAATTTTAAAAATTTCAGTCACTTTCATTTTGTCGTCTGCAGATGCTTTCGATTTGGCCAGGCCTACGATATTGTCGTTTGGTAGTGAGTTAAGCCTTTACCATACAATGACAACTTTTAACAACTCCGAGGCAGAAGCCCTTTGAAAACAAGGGAAAGGGATGATATACTGGTAAGCAGCATTTGCTTCTTTTCCCACCAAGTTTTCTACCTTATCATAGAGAAATTATCTCATTTGAGCCACTGTGGATTTGCCGTCTACAAATGCTTTGAATTTGGATAGGTCTAAATTTGCAGCATGGAAAAGAGTTAAAGATTAGTTTGTTCCATTCACCATTTATTCAGTGGTGAAGGTTAGCTAGTTTCCTGAGGCAGTAAATAAATTACACTGAATCTAAATGCATGGCATACCTGCTGACTTGTAAATATATTGATGGACATCAGCAACCAGCGAGGGGCTTACTTCATAATTTTCCACAAAGATTTCCTCCATAGTGCTAACAAGCTGTCGTAGATATCTATCCTGCATGAATGAAATAAATAAAATAATCAATCTATACCAGTAAAAAATGTTTAGACTGGTCTAAGTCTAGAACATTTGATGATGAAAAAGTCCATGGATTTGTCGATAAAAGGTTAGAAAACTGTGTAGAAAAAATGG
Organism: Tridacna crocea; assembly: GCA_943736015.1. Classification (NCBI taxonomy): domain Eukaryota; kingdom Metazoa; phylum Mollusca; class Bivalvia; order Cardiida; family Cardiidae; genus Tridacna; species Tridacna crocea. Next base: position 44,122,458 of record OX031067.1, read on the forward strand.
TTGCCAGCATTTTCTCCTGTCCCCCAAAAATGTTTTCAAATGCTTTCTTTCTCTGGTTTGTATCACTTAGAGATTGTAACCTAAAGGTTTAACCCTTTACTCTATAGATACATATTTCTACGCATTGCTTGTAGGAGCCTTTTGAAAACATTGTGGCAAAAGGTGAAATTGCTTGTGACAAGCAATTTCACCTTTTGTCACAATGTTTTCTATGCTATCAAAAGGTGACATATACACATAAGAAACGGCTTCATCCTTGCTGTTATTCAGGTTCAATTAGGGATACCTTATGGGGTATGGGTTAGGGGTATGGGTTAAATTACATACTTATTCATCAATTAGAAATTCAACTTTTGCTTGTTTGTATGTATGCTATTTAATACAATTTTCAACATTATTTCAGTTTATTGTGGCAGCCAGTGCACCTATCCATGCTCTTAATGGCGTTTTTTACCCGTACACCACACAATATTCTTTCCAAGCCACCAACTTCTCACCCATATAAAAATCATTGAAAGAATGGTCAGCCTTAAAAGAAGAACAAATCCTTGTCACAATGATTATCATCAGTCCCAGGAAAGTAGACCAATTACAGACCCCCCAATCAATTCCTTGGTTGCTGTCAACAGATAATAAAAAATTTCAAATGCTCAAAATGTCTATAATATGCTAATATGCTTTTTTTTATATTAACCCATTACCAAACAACAATATTTTAGACTGGTCCAAATTAAAAATATTTGGACAAAATAAAAGTGAATGAAAATATAACATTTGTTTGAAAACATTGTGGGAAAAGGAGAAAATGCTGGTTACCAGCATTTTCTCCTTTTCCCACAATGTTTTCTAAAGGCTTCTTTCTCAGGGGTGTCAAAAGTAGGGATTGTGTGGTAATGGGTTAACTCGCATTTTCTTCCCATTCTTATTATAGACTTTTCAACACAAACCCCCTCATTTGGCCTGCAACACACATAAAGGGGTATTCGGACATTTGGTTAATTGCGTACAGTGTTGTCTCGCATCAGCCTGTGCAGTTTGCGCAGCCCAATCCAAAACAACTCTTTCCATTTTTCTGTAATTTTAGGTTTTGTCTAAATCTACTGAAGAAATAAATCTTATGTATTTGCCAAGTGCCATCTCAGATTAGCCTGTGCAGAAAGTGCAGACTGATCCAAGATGACACTTTACTCAAAATATCCAAATATTCCTTTATGTGTGATGCAAGGCATTTAACCCTTTCCCAAACGACAAACTTTTGGACTAGACCAAATTGAAAGCATTTGCAGACGACAATTCAACTCTTGCTGAAAAGATGATTTGTATCTATGATAGGGTAGAAAACATTGTGGGAAAAGGAGAAAATGCTGGTTACCAGCATTTTCTCCTTTTCCCACAATGTTTTCAAAAGGCTACTTTTCTAGACCCGTAAAAATCAGGGATTGTTTGGAAAGAGTTAAGACACATTAAATTTGTTTTTCAGGAAATGTTTCTAATATGGACTACAGTTCTAACTGTCTTAAAATGGTGATGACTGGTAAACCTCAGGAACAAAACTTACAGTCAGACATTTGTCACCATAAACAACACAACAGAACTTGCTGTCGAATTCTAAATAATCACTGATGCTTTCTCCAGGCATGCCCCAAGCTTTCTGAACCATGAATTTTGGCAGTCTTGCTGGTCCTAAACCTGAGAAAATTAAAGAAGAAAATGTATGTTAACTCATTCCCAAACAACACAATGTAGGACTAGAATAAGTTCAAAGCATTCACAAAAACAAATTAAATGTAGGTTAAATGTTGATTTCTGTACTTCATAGGGTTGTAAAAAAAATAGTGAGACAAAAAGAAAATGCTGGTTACCAGCATTTCTCATTTTTCCATTATGTTTTCAAACGCTTTCTCCTTCACTGTCATTAAAACAAGGGATTGTTTGGTTAATGGTTAAACTTGTTACCTCCGGCAGTTGTTGTTTGTTTCTCTTTCAGTTTTTATATTATTGTGGCAAAAGGAGACAAAACTTAGTGTAATACAATCTTAAGTTTATCAAAAGGATAGAATAACTGTGAATTTCTTTTTATTACATAACTTTATCTCAGGAAATTCATGTACATTGACCAGATCTAAATGTAAAACCTACATAATTTGATGGTTATCTGCCTTTTTTGTTTCATGGGTTCCCCGTTTGATAGTTTATAACTAGTACAAGTTTCAAATAAACAAAGAGGTCATGTCATGGAAATACTTACCTTTAACAGGTACTAAGGGAATGTAATGGTTTCTCCCTGAACTACTCCAGGCGATAACCAGTGGCTTATTAAGATTACCATCTTTTCCTCTACACTTCTCTGGTGGTATCAATCCTGGTAGGAAGACACCTTAAAACACAGCAAGACAAACTATTTAATTATGTACTATATATTTCATAGATTTCTCGCAGATCTTTAACCCTCTATCAGACAAGACAAACTTATAGCCTTGTCCAAATTGAAAGCATTTGCAGGCTATACTTTCAATGTGGCTCAACGGTGCAGTACAAAAGATTGTGGGAAAAAGGAGAAAATGCTGGTAACAAGCATTTTCTCCTTTTCCCACAATGCTTTAACTCTTTACCAAATGACCAAAATTTAGACTTGTCCACATTGAAAGCATTTGCAGACGACAAAATGGAAAACTGCTTTGGGAAAGGTAGAAAACATTTCGGGAAAAAGAGAAAATGCTGGTTACCAGCATTTTCTCCTTTTCCGACAATGTTTTCAGAAGGCCTCTTTCTTAGGGTGGCTAAAAGTCGAGATTGTGTAGTAAAGAGTTAAAAAGGCGCCTTTCCAAGGGTCGCTTAAAGTCGGCATTGTGTGGTACTAGGTTACAACATTTTCAGTTACCCCTCGTCCACAAAATCCAGCCTTAACTACCCTAAGGAATAGGGATTTTGAAAACATAGCTGAAAAGGGAGAATAAGCTGGTTATCTGCAATGCCTCCTTTTCCCACAATGTTTTCTACCCTCTTCAAAGACAAAGTTCATTATTGAATCCACATTTTCTTTCCTAATTCTAAACAAGAGGAGTTAACCCTTTACCTGGTTTTAACAACCCGGAGAAAGAAACCCTCTAGAATTACCGTGGGAAAGGAGAAATTGCTGGTAACTAGCATTTTCTCCCTTTTTCCAAAATTGTTTCTACTCTTCCAAAGTCAAGTTTTGATTTTTGAGTCAGGTTTATTTTGTCGTAGACCTGCAAGTCTAAAATTTTGTTGTTTGGTAAAGAATAAATATTGGTTACCAGTGTTTCCTCCTTTCTCCAAAATATTTTTGAAATCTTTACCCTCATGAGTATCATGCATGGAATTGTGTAGTAAAGGGTTAAATTATAATTATTTTTTATTATATCATACCAGAATAATCTCCAGAACTATTCATCCCACGTTTAGAATCCAACAAAATGATTGGACGACGTAGAACATTTGCCAGTCCAAAAATGTGTATATTGCGCATGCCTAATGCTTCACCTTCCGGAGGTAAATAATAAGGATCACATTCGTCAATTATATCCTCCCATTCATCCTGATCCACAAAGTCTTGAAAGAGATGTTTGTATTTTTCTAAATTATCCGTCAAGTGATGTTTCAGATTTATCCTAAGCGCATGCCAGAAAAGTTCTCGTCCAACCAGGCTCCGAGAGATGGCATGGACAAGGCAATGGCCATCTCCGTCTGCATGGATGGGTACTAAATTTTCTTTGTTGTCATTTACCATTCTAATGTCCGTCAAGGTGTCTGCTAAATATGATAAGCTCCCAGACCTATCTCTCCCATATCCGTTTACATTTAAGTGTTCCTCTTCTATAACAAAAGCTCGGTCTCCAAGAACACTGACATCAAAAACTTCCCCTTTTCCCATCTCTACCAATTTCTTTGCTTTGCCACTCTCACGCTCCATCCCATAATATGTCAAGATTGGAGAAATCAATTTACACACATAGTTAGACAAACCTAGAACTTTAACATTTTCAGCTCCTTTTTTTGGTTTCACTTTGCCGAGCAAGATACTTTTAAGTAGGTTATGAACTGCAACATTTGAATTTGTGACTTCAGCAACACTTTTTAATGCTGAACGTTCATGACGCTGTCCACAGCTAGTGCATTCTATGCTTTTGTCATATGATGGGAAATAAAGTTTAGCCTGACATCCACCATCAGGGCAGGTCCCATACATCATTCTGTATGTCTCTGAACTTCGCTGTCTCTTTGATCTGGAAGCCATTCTTGTTCTTGCTGTTGCCTTCCTGTCGCTGTTATTGGAAAGAGAAACAAAAATTCAGAAAATGCTTTAGAAAAAAAAAAAAAATCAGACAAGTGTCTTGGGCATCTTTTGAAATACTTTTCAAATGAACTTGTTCATGAAAGTTCTTTTTCGTCATAATACTACATTTAGAGAGAACATATTTGCTGCACAGAACTGAATTGGACACATTCAGACATTACATGCACAATTATCAACAGCCAACAGCCACCAAATGATGTTTATTGAGAGCAAAAAGAATTACTTAATTTGTATTCACATAGGAGATTTAACGAAATTTGGTAATTGTTCGTCGATAATTTGCATTCACATTTTTTATGAAGTGCTTGCAATTTCAACTCAGAATTTCAAAGTCCGGCTCGCATTTTGCCAGTAAATATATGGGAGTTTCGAACATTGGACTTTAGAATAAATCACCAATGAATCTTCAAATTTCATTTCTTACTTAGCATCATGAAATATAAACATTCAGTATATCCAAACATCTGCAAGAAGCTTTGATACCTTTTTTCTGATACTTTCTATACCAATTCTTTTTTCCCCGATACTTTTTTTTTTTTTTTAACAATCTTCAAAAACGTCTCTGCTTTCGATTTGATAGAGTTAACAATGGTTAGGTGGCACTATGTATGCAAGTTATGTATTTTTGTGGATTACCATGGTATCATGCAACTCGAAAATTGAAATTTGTGTCCAGCTGAGTGGAAAACATTGTGGGGGGGAAAAAGTAGAAAATGCTGGTTACCAGAATTTTCTCTTCTTCCCCACAATGTTTTCACCAGCCTCCTATCTCAGGGTGGTAAAAACCTGAGATTGTTTGGTAAAGGGTTAAGTATTGTGCAACTTCAGCAGCAACTTTTATCAAGGTAACTTCAACTTGGATAAAAAAAAAAAGAAAAAAAAGATATATTCCACCTCTCTCCATTCGTCATTTGATTTCATATGGCATTTTTTTTCGAAATAAACAGTCAAATAAACAAACAATAAAAGGAGTGCCTTGTCAAACAGAAAATAGAAACAATGTCAAGAGTGAAACTGAAAATGATATCAGGAAAAACATTGGAAGTTTCCCAGGATAAAATTGCAAATTTTACAAAGTTTTAAAAGCAAAAAAGTCATATCTGACATATTATAGTAGCATGAAAAAACATTGTGGGGCATACATAGAGCATTGACGCTTTTCCGCCAATTAATTTCGTTAAGACTGGACAATTACGTTCCTTCTTTTTCTTGGAGTTTACATTTCTTGTGCAACACACAACCAATTTTTCTTTTCTTAGTTTTCATTGGTTAAATCATCTGGTAAATAGATTTTAATTGGTCGGGAAATTCTGGCCGGTACTATAATATTCACTTTATCATGACTATTACATATAACAAATTATAATTTAGATAAGAAGAAAAAGGTAAACAACAATATGTTGACACAATCCTTAAACCAAGAGACAAGTTGAAATTAAATGTTAATTATGCGAAAAACACTGACTTTTTTTTAAAAGTAAAACATACGAGATGATACAAAAGACTTCTACAAGTTTGGCATCTTTTTTGTATTATTATAGGCAGTGGCTAGAGATACGGTACCGTACCTCTAGCCTATATTAAAGAAATGGCTAGAGATACCGTACCGTACCTCTAGCCCCGGAGTCTAAAGATACGGTACCGTATCTCTAGTCATTCTTATGATATAGGCTAGAGGTACGGTATTTTGTAGATACATGTAAGAAATTATAAATCTACTTCAGTTTTTACTATTATCGTTATTAGTATACGTATTTGTAGTAATTGATTGGCATCAAAGGACAGAAACTCATTAAGTTGCAGTGTGTGAATGTGCACTGATGAGCGAAAATAAAAATTGCGTTGATTACTTAACCCAGGGATTCTATATAACATATGTATTATCCCTGCTTAACTCTTTCTCAAAAGACAAATTTTACACTCGAAGAATTTGTAAACAATTTAAATTTTGATGAAAAATGGTGGAAAATGGTCATCCAAAAGGGTAGAAAACACTGTTGGAAAATGAGAAATTAGCATTTTCTCTTTTTCCTACAGTGTTTTCAAAGGGCTTGTACTGCATGTAGGAAAGCAATAAGTGGCTTAGAAAGAATATTGTGCCGAGTACTGGTTATAGAAACTCGAGGAAAGCATGAATAGGTGCACTGGCCGATGCAAAAGTACTGAAATACTGTTAAAAACGGCGTTAAACACCATTCAATCACATTCCTAAAGTTATTTACAACCATGTGCAGGCCTAGCCCCATAGCTCAGTCGGTATAGCGTACCGGAACTGAGAACAGGAGATCGCCGTTCGATCCATGGCTCGCCCAATAAACTTTCCGAGGATTGATGACAGTCATTGCGACAGGATTCATTTCTCTCTCACTGCTGTCCAATGTTTCGACGATAGTTATGTGGGAAAGCAGCCAGTGGCTTGGAAAGAATATTGTGCGGAGAACTGGTTAAAAGAACTTATTGTTCACATTATTTTTTGGCCTTAATGTTTGCAATAAATATTTATATATAATTCATGCCGTAAAATTCTGCTTCTACCATACATAAGCAATAATCCACACCAAATTTCAGTTCGAATCGTGCTTACCAGACCCAAACCTAAACACGCAACTCTATCCACCGCTCCCAACCCAAGAGTAGATAAATAAATGAATAGATAAAATAACTTAATAAGTATAAATAGATGGATGGTAGACAGACAGACAGACAGATAGATAACCTTTGTTCTCTCACTCCTGTCCCTCTGGCTTTGAAATTCTTGCCACCATGAATACAGTATTTAAAGGGTATCCAGTCGTTTCGACACCCGGTCTTTTCGACACCCGGTCATTTCGACACTTTTTGGTCGTTTCGACCCCAAATTTGGTCATTTCGACCCCCCAAAAAATTTTTTTGCAAAAACTGGTCGTTTCGACACCCGTTTGGTCATTTCGACCCCCAAAAAATTTTTTTTGCAAAAACTGAACGACACCCGTTCATTTTTTTGCCCTTCCTAGAATAATTGAATATTATTTTGTTTTAACCTATATCCGTGTTTGTGTTTACTTTTTATTGTTTTACTATTGCAGCTGGACCATCATCTTGGTTGATACAACGGTGGAAATGCATTTGTGGAGAGTGGCAATCAAAGAATACAGAAATGTTTTATTTGTTAGTGATAATAGTAATAATCATTTATTTTTGTCCTTTGATGTTTTCTCGTGTTGATTGAAGAAATAATAATTATGAAATAAAAAGTATGGTAATTGTGAAAAATTGTTTCTTTTGATTGCTTTTAATTTGCTAATTGTTTTTCGCACTGATTGATAGTTTTCTTAAATCTGTATACTGTAGTCAATATTACCTTTGAAACTGCCTTTTATGTACTTTCTTTAAAGAAGATTTAAAAAAGCGTTAATTAAATTGAGTAATTAGAGAGTTGTTTGGATAGGGGCATCCCCAATTGACAAAACTTTAGGTTTGTCCAAAAGTGACTGAAATATCTTAAATTTGTTTGGTGAAGGGTAGAAAATAATGTTGGAAAATAAGAAATTGCGCTTTAATGACAAATTACTTTGTGGATTTCACAAGTTGGCACAACAGACTTAACAGAGCCGCCGGACAGTCTACCCCTCCTTTTTACTCTCTGATTACACTGTTGTATCGAGAGAGTGAACAGGTTGGAGAGACTGTCCGTTTGCTTAATGGCAACCAGATGATCCGTCGCCAAAGGAATACTACGACAATGGAGGCGAAGATTTTTGAACTGTGGGACAGGTAATGCACATTAAAATTTCTTTCTCAAAGTATAAATCATGATAATTTTATTTTTGTATGTATTCCAAACTATAAAAAAAGCACGATATAGAAACAGTCATGGGAGAAATATAAAATGGACTTTAAGGGATTATGTCAATCATCGATGAAAACTTTAAAAATACAAAAAGTCTAAAAAGAAAGGGGAATTTCAATAGTTTCAATAAACGGCTAATATTATAACTTCACTTTTACAGTTATGGAGACGGAGAGATGTCAGCAACTTCCTTGATAAAGCAGGTATCTCTTCTATACCGCACTCGGGTTACTAGAGGAGAAGAGGACACTGATATATAAGGAAAAATTTGATAACATACATGTTAAAATCAATAACTCCAAACCCAAAATTTGTGTTGGGAATGGGTAGAAAATATTGTGGGGAAGCATAAAATGCTTGTGGGTGACCAGCATTTTCTCCTTTTCCCACAATGTTTTCCAATGGCTTCTATCTTAGGGTCGAAAAAAAATGGATTGTTTGGTAAAAGGTAAATTATGTGGCTTACCACATTTCTCCATTTCCCAAAATGTTTTCGAAATGCTGCCATGTTAGAGGTGTGAAAATGAGGGATTGTTTGGTAAAACGTTAATTGTGCGCTAATTGTCACATTGTCATTACAGTCGTTAAAAAAAAAGGTGATAAAGTGTGTGTAAGAAGGAGAGAGAGAGAGAGAGAGAGAGAGAGAGATCGTTTAATATGTACATATAGCTATCTTTTTGAAAACTAAGTTTTAAATGTGTTTTGCGAAGGATAAAAAGCTTTGTGATTAAACGGGAACTTGATGTTTTGTAAATGATAACAAATTGTTATTAAAGGAGAAATGCTGGTTCTTAAAAGATGGAAAACATTGTGAGAAAAGGATAAAATGCTGGTTACCAACATTTTCTCCTCTTCCCTTAATGTTTTCTAAACGATTCTTCATCAGAGTCATCAAAAGTATGGATTGTGTGGTCTTGGTTTAATGATGTAAATAAAGTTATAATTCTTTTCGATTTATGTAAACTGAGCCTTTACCATACTTGTCAAAATGTCATTATCTCCAAATTGAGTTTGTTGATAAAAATTAGTGATGAAGTGTGTGTGCGAGAGAGAGAGACAGCGAGAGGAAGGGAGAAAGATATTGTTTAACCCATTAGCAAACGACAAGATTTTAGACCGGTCCAAATTCAGAGCACTTGCAGACGACAAAATAAATGTAACTCAAAAATTGAAATTTGTTTCCAGCAGGGTAGAAAACATTATGGGAAAAGGAGAACATGCTGGTTACCAGCATTTTCTCCTTTTCCCACAATGTTTTCAAAATGCTTCTATCTCAGGTTCGTAAAAACCAAGGATTGTTTGGTAAAGGGTTAATATTTACATATAGATATATTTTGTGAATGAGTGATATTTTGACAACCTTTCTGTTTCCATTATTCGAAATAAAAGAAATAACACGTTGGCTTTGTGTCCTTGTAATAAATGGCCTTGAATACTTATATTCAGTGTCGTATTCCACGGAATTTTCTGGTAAAGAGTTAAGGGCCGAACACCAGTACAAATTTCACTAAACATATGTATGTGACTGTACAATCTACATTTGATCTGGGAAGGTTTGAAAATATAGTGGAAAAAGGAGGAAATGCTGGTTACCACCATTTTGTCCAATTCTCAAAATGTTTTCAAACCGCTTTTAAAACGCAGTTAAAAACAGCAGTTGAAATGTTTACTAAAGCATGGTCGCACTGAAATAATGTTTAAATGATGGAAAATAATAAAAATGATAATAGAAAAGATAATCAACAAATCAATCAATCAATCATTCCTATAATCAATCATTCAATCTATTGAAATTGATTGATTGATCGGATGATTGATACATTTGTTGGTAAGGTAATCGTTTCTATTATATTTTTTATTATTTGCAATACCGAATTTCGACCCCCACTATCAAATCAATAAATGTATCAATCATACGATCAATCAATCAATCAATCAATCAAAAAACACATAAAAACAAAGAAAACAAAGAAGTTATAATGTCTTGGTAATGGGAAATAGCCTCTAAAATTTGGTCATTTCGACCCCCATTTTCAAATTTGGATTTACAAAAAAATTTAAAATCGGCATGTAAACAATACAAAAACACTTATTTCAATCACAAATTACAAAATAAATACTAAAAAATGACAAAATTAAGATTCAAGTAACTTTCATTTCATGATCTCAAAAAAAATTTGGGGTCGAAACGACCAGATTTCGCAAAAAATTTTTCACGGGGGGTCGAAACGACCAAAAAGTGACGAAATGACCGGGTGTCGAAATGACCGGGTGTCGAAATGACTGTCATTCTATTTAAAGCGATATCCCGTAATACTTTATCCTTTCTTTTATTTTTGTTTGTACGCGCGGCTGGGCTTTTTGTATAGTTATAGAATCCCTCTAGTAAAATTGCACATTTTCTGCACTTTGATAGCACTCTATTGCGCTTTTAAATGTTTGAAAATCTGCAAATTTCTTCCCGGCGTGAATACTATGAGCCATTTTGACCGTATGATACAAAAATTGGCTTGAAAGTGCTTTCAGAAAATTTTCCGTGATTGAGTAATACATGTAGATTAATTATCAATTTCCGTGATTGAGTAATTGATTATGTCGTTTTCCATAATCAATTAAAGAACAACAAAAGTTAAAATAATGTAAGATCCGCATACATCTTAAGCAATTAAATTCACCTAACTAATCAACGCAATTATTATTTTCGCGCATCGATGCAAACTCGCACACAGCAACGAGTTTCTGTCCTTTGATGTCGAGATTGATACTAATACATACTAATAACGATAATAATCAAAACTGAAGTAAATTTATAATTTCTTACATGTATTTACAAATTACCGTACCTCTAGCCTATATCATAAGAATGACTAGAGATACGGTACCGTATCTTTAGACTCCGGGGCTAGAGGTACGGTACCGTATCTCCAGCCATTTCTTTGATATAGGCTAGAGGTACGGTACCGTATCTCTAGCCACTGCCATTATTATATTCGAATTAAAAACGATTACTTAAACTAAGTAAAAGCGAAAATACAATGTTGTCTTTGTCATAAAAATAGCAAAAAACACAATCTTTAATTCATAAATAAGTGTTTCAGCAAAGGGGGTTGCTTAAAATGTCATAGCCGAATACTACAACATGGCTTACTAGAGCTAGGCAATTTTGGAAAGCAGGGGGCCAAAGTTCATTTATCAAACTTGCAAAAGCCTGATTAGTTTGTGATACATCCAGCTAGGCAGAATACTCTGTTACCACAACGTATCTAATATTTCCGTATTTTTGTCATTAAATTCTTGAGACGATACGAAGAATTTCGATTTTGTAATGTAAATTCGTGTCAGGATTGAAATCTCCAGATATTAAACAAGTTTTGCCTTGACTGCATGTATGTTGTGGAGACGCAATCTCAATGTACCCAAACCAAAACGTACCCAGAAAAAAAGATCTTAATGCACCCCCCCCCCCCCCCCGCAACAAAAAGTCATAATGTACCTAACAGAAAACTTGAAAAGTCGAAACGTTCTCAAAATTAAATTTTCCTTGTAGAAGGTTAAATATCATCTAAAACTATAGTATGATCATGCATTTTACTTTTTAAGGGTCGTTTATTGCCAATATCACAGTGAATGTTATTTTTACTGTGAAAAGAAGCATTTTTCAACTGCTAAACATATCAAACATGCCAGTGTCTGATCCTGATCCACACTCCTTGCTCCCCTGTACAGAGTCTTCCTTTTTACTATAGCATATTTACAACCCTAAGACCAGTAGGCACATCTTACAGCAAATTATTGGACAATGTGGACTGGAATCCAGAGCTCTAGATAAGAGGGAGTGATAGTATTCTAAATCCTTTATTTCTCTTTGAAACCCTATGTTTTGGGTACTCATTAGAATCGTCTCAATGAGACGATTCTAATGAGTACCCTCAACATTGGCTTTAGTGGAGAACGGTTAATATTTTCAATTTTGAAATCAAAATCACCCCTTCTATCTGAAGCTCTGGAATCAGATTGTAAGAGCCTGCTGTCTGGTGTTATGTCTACACATTCAGACAAACAGTTCTCGTTAGCATTTCCAGCTGTTCGCCTGGCAATCTAGGAACTGCGTAATTGATGACTGTAAATTACTATTAACTTACCACTGGTACGATCTTGAAAATTTTCTCTTTGGAATTTATTTCATACATTGTTTTTCTGTAAATTGTGTAAATTAATGTCATCTTGCCCAGTCTGTTTGTAAAAGTATTTCAAGTTATTTTGACTAGCTACAAACATCTTATGTAGGCATTATTTGCCGGTTTGTAAAATTTCACAGTTTGAACTTTATCTTGTGGACCCCAACCAGGATTCAAGTAATTACAGCTTTGCTGTCAAAATTGGCTTTGCCTGGGGGAAAGGGGGGGGGGGGGGGTCATAACTTTCTCGTAAGATTTTATAGAAAAAATTTTGTGTGTCTTCATTTTTGAAACCAATTGGCCTAGTATTGTAATGTTTGGCTTGTAGTGTTATTACTTATTAGACAGTGGAGCGATGCAGGGCCATGATGGCCCTCTTGTTATATATACATGTATGTTAATATCTAATGCTGACCTTTTCTTTCCAGTCCTGAGATAGATGATTCCTACTACCAGTAGCATTGTGGCAAATGGATGATCAGTACTCTCACTCTCTGCTTGCAATAATGCAAGCAAATTAGCAAAGCAAGATTGCACCATTTGAACCATATTGAAATTTCAAATGCTTTCAATTTAGACATGGCTAACATTGTAACAGGTTAAGCATAGCAGAGCGCAAAGTGCTGAAGATTAGCTGTTGTGATTGTGCCGTGTCTGTCATGGGTCTTGCATTGTCCTTTGTGCAGTCCTCAACATTTACTTTTTGTGCACTGTGGAGGCCACAAATTAAGTCTGAAACTCATGAAACTTGGTCAGAATGTTGTCTTGCTAATATCTCGGACAAGTTCAAATCGGGTCATATCAGGTCAAAGAGTATGTGATCAGTCCAGATCTTAACTCATTACCAAATGACAAAATTTTAGGCTTGTCCAAACTGAAAACATTTGCAGACGACAATATAAAAGTGACTGAAATTTTGAAATTTCCTTTCTGAAGGGTAGAAAACATTGTGGGAAAAGGAGAAAATGCTGGTTACCAGCATTTTCTCCTTTTCCCACAATGTTTTCTAAAGGTTTCTTTCTCAGGGGCGTCAAAAGTAGGGATTGTGGTAATGGGTTAAAGAAAAAACATGTGTGCAGTCTAGAGGCCAGATTTTCAGCTTGATACCCTTGAAACTTTGCCAGAATGTTTGTATGGATGATATCTTGGACAAGTCAATATTTGGTCATGTTGGATGAAAAAGTAGGCCACAGGGACAAACCTTTTGTTCACTCTAGAGGCCGGATTTTCAGTCAAATACCCGTGGCACTAGGTCAGAATGTTTGCCTTGAAGATATTTTGGACAACTTCAAAATTGGCTCATGTCTTTGTCATAGAATAGGTCACATGATAGAATCTTTGTGGTACCTTCTGTGCACTCTAGGGGTCACATTTTAAACTTGATACTCATAAATCCAGGTCAGATTATTTGTCTTGATATCTCAGATGTGATTGAAATTGGGTCATGTTGGGTCAAAAAGTAGGTAACTAAGCCAAATCTTAGAAAAACCTGATTATGTAGTCTATAGACTATATTTTCAGCCTGACGCTCATAAACTTTGGTCAGAACTTTTATCTTGTTGATATCTGGGACAAGTTTGAAAATGGGTCAATTCTAGTCAAAAAGTAGGTCACTTAGTCACATGTGTTTTACATCATCAATACCAGGATCTCTAGATCTGCAGCTTTATCATCCCTGGATAGCTTTAACCCTTTCCCAAACAGTCCCTGGTTTTTACAATCCAGAGGAAAAAGCCTTCTGAAAACATCCAGGGAAAAGGAGAAAATAACCAGCATTTTCTCCTTTTCCCACAATGTTTCTACCCTTTCCAATTGAAAATTCAATTTTTGATTCACATTTATGTTGTTGCCTGCAAATGTGTTCAATTAGGACAGGTCCAAAATTTTGTCGTATGGTAAAGACTTAAGCAGGTGAGTGCCTAGGACCAATAGCCTTCTTGTTTTTTAACAGGGGGAAAATGGAAGCTGAAATAATATCTGAACTTCCTGCAAAAATATTTGCTGCAAGAGAAAGAATCCGAGCCAGTGTGTTAAAAACCCCACTGATGTACTCTCCATGTCTGAGTCAAACATCTCAAGTTTATCTTAAGTTAGGTAAGTCATGCAAAATCTCAATTTAATCCTATACTAAACAAGGCTGAGAAAGAGGGCTTTAAAAACAATGTGGGAAAAGGAGAAAATGCTTGTAACCAGCATTTTCTCCTTTTCCCACAATGTTTTTCTTTCTTTTTAACAGTAATTTTAATTTCTTAACACTTTCTACACAGAACCATGTACATGTATTTAACCCATTATCACACAATCCCTAATTTTGATGCCCTTAAGAAAGAAGCCTTTTGAAAACACTGTGGGAAAAGGAGAAAATGCTGGTAACCAGCATTTTCTCCTTTTCCCACAGTGTTTTCTACCCTTCCCAGAACAAATTTCAATTTTTCAGTCACCTTCATTTTGTCGTCTGCAAATGCTTTCAATTTGAACCAGTCTAGAATTTTGTCGTGTGGTAAAGAGATATTTGTTTTCTACACATGCCTTCATATTGTACAAATTTTTTCACCCGGTAAAGGTGTAACCCTTTACCAAACAGTCACGTTTTGTAATGTCACAGTAATGACCATGAAAGAGAATGATTGATTATGTGGTCTCTAAGGCCATTATCAAAGAGAATGATTGATTATGTGGTCTCTAAGGCCATTATCAAAGAGAATGATTGATTATGTGGTCTCTAAGGCCATTATCAAAGAGAATGATTGATTATGTGGTCTCTAAGGCCATTATCAAAGAGAATGATTGATTATGTGGTCTCTAAGGCCATTATCAAAGAGAATGATTGATTATGTGGTCTCTAAGGCCATTATCAAAGAGAATGATTGATTATGTGGTCTCTAAGGCCATTATCAACATCATTTCCATTTTACAGAACTGCCATTGTACCTATCTATGTATTCCCTGGAGTTTCTTTTTACTAGAAATTATCACAATATTCCTCCCAAGCCACTGACAATGATCAGTGGGGATAGAGGAATGAATCTTGTCGCAATGACTGTCGTTAATCCTTGGAAAGAAGTTGGCCAAGCTTGGGATTCAAACTAGTACCGGTAACCCAATGGTCTAAACTCATTACCAAACGACAAAACTTTAGGTTTGTCCAAATCAAAAGCACTAATTTTGCAGACAATGAAATAAAAGTGACTGAGAATTTGAAATTGATTTTGTGAAGGGTAGAAAATATTGCGGGAAAAGGAAAAAATGCTGGTTGCCAGCATTTTCTCCTTTTCCCGCAATGTTTTCTAAAGGCTTCTTTCCCAGGGTTGTCAGAAGTAGGGATTGTGTCGTAATGGGTTAGAACTTTGATAAAAATTTGGAAGTTTATTTGTTATATTTTATCATTTTCTTTTTTTCTAATTTAATTTTGCTTTATAGATTTCACTAAAATGACTTATTCAGTGATATTTTTATCACAATCAGTTTACTTTATTTTAAGCTGAGCAATTGTACCACAGGCAATGACAGACTGGGATATCTTCTGTTTGAATTCCAAGTCAGTAGCATGCAAGACTTGCGAACCAGAGGGTCGCTGGTTTGATGCTTGGGTTTGCCAGTCTCTTTTGGAGGATTGATCAGAGCTCCAGATAAGAGGGAGGAGTGATGGTATTCCAGATCCATTATTTCTCCTTGAAACCCTATGTTGTAGGTACTCTTTAGAATCGTCTCAATGAGATGATTTTAATGATTACCCACAACATAGGGTTTAGTGAAGAATAATGAACATATCAATCTTGGAATCTAAATCACTCCCTCTATCTGGAGCTCTATTGATGATAGTCATTTTGACAGGATTCGTTCTGATCATTTTTTCAATGATGGGCAATGGTGGGAAAGCAGTGAGTAGCTTGGGAAGAAAACTGTACAAAGTAATAGTACAGTATAAAGAAGCTCCAGGAAAGCATAGATAGGAGCAGTTGGTGCAGCAATATACATGTAACTAAATTTATGTTGAAAATGGTATTAAGCGCCATACTGTAGGTCCGTTAAAAAGTTCTGCTTTATTATCAGATAGTGAGCAGACAACTGGTTCATTTAAACTTAGAGGAGCTTTCAACAAGATTATGTCTCTCAAAGAACGGGAACCAGGCATTTTGAAAAAAGGCTGTACAACAGCGTCTTCTGGGAACCATGCATTGGCTTGTGTAAGATTATACTTTATTTAACTTATTTACTAAACAGTCTTATTTTTAATATCCAAGAAAAAGGCTTTTTAAAATATTGTAGGAAAAGAAGGAAATGCTGACAACCAGGTTTTACATAAGCATTTCCTGAGAACCATGCACAGGTTGTTGTTATATCACATTTGTTTACCCTCTTACCAAACAGTCCCGTTTAATAAGAGGGTTTTTGAAAACATTTTGGGACAAAAAGATGAAACATTTTCTCCCATTTTTTTTTTTTTACATTTTAGACAGAAATTGTCTTTTTACCTACAGTAAATTTGTTTTCTACAATTGCTTTCAATTTGGACTTGTGTAAAATTGCATTGTGCATGTTTATTTCAGCTTAAAGCATCAAAGGTCTGTAATTGCAAGTTACAGTTATTCTGCCCCACTATCATTGCAAGTTCGAAGAAAGATCCCCTGCTAGCCATGGGTGCAGATCTAGTTTTGTTCGGAGAGGATTGTGTCGAAGCAGAGTTGAAAGCCAGGAACACAGCTGAGGTTTGAGATGACAAGTTTACAAGTCTTATTAATTTCCTCGGCACTATTGGTCAGGTATTATAAAATTATCTGATATGAGATAAAAGCGGAAACACCTTCAGTTAAGATCAAGAGATCTTTGCCTACAAGTATGCACCAGGAATTTGTTTTCACAGTAACACGGTCAAGATGCATTGTTTATGTAATGGATGTTAACTCTTTACCAAACGACAAAATGTTAGACTGGTCCAAATTGAAAGCATTTGCAGATGACAAAATAAGCAATACTCAAAAATTGAAATTTGTTTCCAGCAGGTTAGAAAACCTTTTGGGAAAAGGAGAAAATGCTGGTTACCAGCATTTTCTCCTTTTCCCAAAAGGTTTTCTAAAGCTTTCCTTCCCAGGATCATGAAAACCAGGGATTGTTTGGTAAAGGGTTAACCATTTGATAAAAGGTGAAATTTCTCGTCACGAGCAGTTTTACCTTTTGCCACAATGTTTTTCAAAGGCTCCTAAAAGCAATACGTAGAAATGAGTATCTATGGAGTAAAGGGTTAAGATGGTAGAAAATATTGTGGGAAAGGGAGAAATGCTGGTTACTAGCTTTTTCTATATCTCCCACAATTTTTTAAAGGTCTCTTATTGTAAGGTTCTTCGAAACTCAAGGTTACTGGTTAACATATTGAAAATAAAATATCAGCAGACATTTCTGTATCATGACGTATGCTGTGACATAACTTCACCAAAAAGGGCTTAACACTTTACCAAACGAAAAAATTTTCGACAGGTCCAAATTGAAAGCACATGCAGAGGACAAAATAGACATAACTAAAAAAATGGAAATTTGTTTCCAGCAGGGTAGAAAACAATGTGGGAAATGGAGAAAATGCTGGTTACCAGCATTTTCTCCTTTTCCCACAATGTTTTAAAAAGACTTCTATCTCAGGGTCATAAAAACCAGGGATTGTTTGGTAAAGAGTTACTGTGTTTCAGTGATGCATTTTTACCAAGCAAGTTATCACATAGCTATGAATCTCTATGTATAAACAACCTTCTGAATTACTAGGTAGACTGATCCTAAGACATGCAGAAAATGACCCATGTCAATCATATGCAGCTGCATTTAGCACCCTTTTCACAGAGCATAGGTCACATCTTTGTAGAATATCGTTTGTCAACCATGGCCAAAGATTTTATTAGGAATACAATTGGAAAAACTTTGGCAAAAAAGGAATTTGCTTGAAAGGAGCAATTTCTACATTTACCACAATGTTTTCCACAGTGGACTACTGCAAGATGAGAAATGCTGTAATAAGACAATAATAAATGAACAATCTTTACCAGCTGACAAAAATTTAGATCTGTCTGTATTGAAAGCATTTACAGACAACAACTTACACTTGGCTAAGATAATAAAATTTGTGTTTAATATGGTAGAAGACATTGTGCATATATTTTATAGCTATATAGCGTTTTTGTTTGTCAAAAAATATCAAACAAGTTTTTAGAGAATGTTTTCTCACAATCGTATAAGTTATTTCTGATGTGCAACATCACTATGTATGTAATATATTTATCTTTTTGTTGGTGTTTTCTAGCAATGCCAAAAAGAAGCACCACAACTTTAGCAGAACTTGCATATGATATGGTCTACATCATGCGAAAAGGGGCTTTCCTGACATTTGTGTAAAGTGTCATCCCAGATCAGCCTGCACAGTCAGTGCAGGCTCATCAAAACAGCACTTTCTGTTTTTATGCAGTTTTCTGTTTTGCACTAGGCTACCATAGCACAAAACCTAATGTAGTCGTGAATTGCCGTCTCGGATTAGCTGATCCGAGACGACTCTTTACGCAGTTGTCTGAATGCCCTTTTACAGGTTTTGCAGGTCATAAAGAGATAGATTTTCTGTTATAATGACATCATAAAATGAATGATGTTGACTTCATCATAGCACTTGACGTTTCACCTCAGAAAAATTGTTTCTGTTCTACTAGAATAAATGTCTGTGGTATATCAAAAACAATTTGGTTAGTTCAAAGACATAAAAGGGAAAACGCTTAGTGTTGATTTGTTATTTTTTCCTTTTCAAGAAATGTCTTCGACAGCTTTATTCTTCAGGGTCACTTTACATGGAATTTTTTGGTAACTATCCCTTTACCCCATGAGATATTTCTATGGTATCTCTAATTGACCTTAAATAGCAGCAAGGATGAAGACGTTTCTTATGTGTATATGCAGTGATCTGCCGAGGTGTTGAAGATGCTGGGACAATGTCCCCTTTGACTGAAAAAAGTGGGGACATTTTCAAAAAACTGGGGACATTTTCACATCATTTCATCTTAAAAACGCTTCGGTTTTTTAGATCAGACATTTTATTGTACTTGTTATTGTCAACACTAGAGGACGACTGGGTGGGGGGCTATTCACTTTCAGAGGTGATCGGGCATTCGTTATGATTTTGGTTATTGTCATTGTCAACACTAGCGGAGGACTGGGTGGGGGTCTTTTCACTTTCAGAGGCGATCGGGCCTTCCTTTTGATTTTGGATTAATTCATTACTGTCTAGATCAGTGTCAGTTTATGTTTTATTTGACTCCACATCGCATTGTGTTGTCGTAGGAGCAGTGAAATATGATTGAATGTCCCTCGTGGACAATCTTTTCCGCTTTGTGTCTCTGTCGGCCATGGTTACTGATGTTGCGAGCCATTTCGTCAAAAACAGTTTGATTGGTAGCTAAGTACATGGTAGCGTGTGTGCAGCCAATCACAATTGGCGAAACAAACTATGATATAGAGGAAGTAATGGGCTTTCCTCTGACGCAATCGTTGGTGAATCAGTTTGGTTCGACCCGCAAATTGAACTTTCTGTTTACCTACTTTCGCTTTGAAAAGGTGAGTTCATTCGGTTTTGAAATTGGACACAGCCGATTTTGTGTTGCGTCATTGGCGCACCTGTTGGAATTTTCATGCGCCCTAGATGATTTTACTGCGTCTAGGGCGCAAAAACGCAGCCTCGGCAGATCACTGGTATATGACACCTTTTGATAGCATAGAAAACATTGTGGCAAAAGGTGAAATTGCTTGTGACAAGCAATTTCACCTTTTCCCACAATATTTTCCAAAGGCTCCTACAAGCAATGCGTAGAAATGAGTATCTATGGAGTAAAAGGTTAAGATCTTGTTTATGATTTCAGAGTTCTGGTATGACCTACATATCACCATATAATGACTGGGAAATTATTGCAGGGCAGGGAACTATTGGGTAAACTATTTTCACATATCCCTGCTTAACCCATTACCACACAATCCCTACTTTTGACACCCCTGAGAAAGAAGCCTTTTGAAAACACTGTAGGAAAAGGAGAAAATGCTGGTAAGCAGCATTTTCTCCTTTTCCCCCATTGTTTTTTACCCTTCCCAGAACAAATTTCAAATTTCAGTCACCTTTAATTTGTCGTCTGCAAATGCTTTGAATTTGAACCAATCAAAAATTTTGTCGTGTGGTAAAGAGTTAAGCACATAGCTGAGATATACTTATACCTCTCAGCTTCGCTGACTCCTTATACCTTTACCTAAGAACAAAGTTTTAGACCGGTTCAGATCAAAAGCATCTGCAGACAAGGCATTAACTCTATCAAACAACAAAATTTTGGACTGGACCAAATTGAAAGCATTTTAACCCTTTCCCAAACGAACAAATTGACAGCATTTGCAGACGACAAAATAAAGGTGACTGAAAAATTGAAATTTGTTCTGGGAAGGGTAGAAAACACTGTGGGAAAAGGAGAAAATGCTGGTTTCCAGCATTTTCTCCTTTTCCCACAGTGTTTTCAAAAGGCTTCTTTCTCAGGGGCGTCAAATGTAGGGATTGTGTGGTAATGGGTTAACTCTATCAAACAACAAAATTTTGGACTGGACCAAATTGAAAGCATTTTAACCCTTTCCCAAGCGACAAAATTTTAGACTGGTCCAAATTGACAGCACTTGCAAACGACAAAATAAACGTATCTCAAAAATTGAAATTTGTTTCCAGCAGGGCAGAAAACATTGTGGGATAAGGACAAAATGCTGGTTACCAGCATTTTCTCCTTTTCCCACAATGTTTTCAAAAGGCTTCCATCTCAGGGCTGTAAAAACCAGGGATTGTTTGGGAAAGGGTTAAGATGATGTAATAAATGTGGTTGAAAAATTGAACTTTATTAACGGAAGGGTAGAATAAATTGTAGGAAAAGGAGAAAATGCTTGTCACCAGCATTTTCTCCTTTTCCCACAATTTTTTCATAAGTCTTCCTGCATAGGGCCGTTAAAAGTTGGAATTGTATGGTAAAGTGTTTAATGTGGCAAAGAAACTGAAATTCCTTCTTTGAAGGCTAGTAAAAATTACAGGAAAATTATAGGATGCTGGCTATTAGTATTTTGTCCTTTTCCCACATTGTTTACAAAGCTCTTCTCTGTCATGGTCATTAAAGGTGGCCCTTCAGAATTTGGGACGAAAATTCTACAAAAATACAAAAATAGCATCCTTATACTCGCAAAGCCTTATAATCGTCATTCATATTACCCCAGTAGTCGAAAACCATCCGACAACACGAGAAATTAGAGATTTACTACGGCCAAGGTCGACATCAACAGGAAACACATTCTATTTTTACTTAAACACCTCGCTCATTTACATACTGGAAAAACACAGACGAAGCTTCAAACATAGCATCCGAAGAAGATATTATGAAAAATAATTACATGTTTGTTGTGTAATGGAATTTAAGCGTCATTAGTCACGTGTCAGTCACTTAACATTCCCACAATGCATTTTTTTGTTTTTCGCGCGAAATCTAAAAATAGCTTAAGAGGCTACGTAGCCTTTTAAGGGAATACCATAAAAAAAAATTCTTTTGGTAATTTTATGAATCTTAATTACTGATGATTTGTATTGTTTTTTCATATAAATTTCAGCGATATACATGTATATATTTTTTGATTTGGTGTGATGTGAAATTTCTAAGTACCCACCTTTAAAATTTGGCATTGATTTGTAAAGGGTTAAAACTTTGCTATGCAGTTCCAACTTTTAATGACCCAGAGAATGACTGCTTTTGGAAATATGGGAGAGACAGAAAATGCTGGTAACCAGTTTTGTTGTGAAGGAAAAAGTTTACAAAGTACACATTTTTAGCTTGCCTGAAGGCAAAGTGCTCAAAGTGAGCTTTTGTGATCGTGCTGTGTTCAGTGCCTGTTATTTGTTGTATGGAGAATAAACCACTGCAGTCCGGCGATCGTCACAACTGCCATTTCATCTGGCGGAACAAAAGTGACAGCATGCATGTCGTAAAAGGCGACAAAAGGGGCATCATTTTGTGTTTCATCCATTCCTCATTTATCATGTTTGTCTTATGTTGTTGCACATGTATGTTATTTTCACCTCGCATTATTGTTTACTAAGTAAGTGTGCCCAATATGACCTAAGTTGTTGACGGGCCTTAAAATGCTTTTCATTCATTGTTGTATGGCTGACAACAGTTACCTTGTATGTGCTCTAGAGGCAACATTTTATGTCCATTACTCATGAAATTTGGCCAGAATGTTTGTCTTGATAAAATCTTGGACATGTTTTGGATTTGGACGGGTCTAAAATTTTGTCATGTGGTTAAAGGTTAAAGCTTTATCGGTTCTATATGACATTACACCCACTGGCCCTCTTGTTTCCTTTGTAGTTTGACCCAGTAGAAATTGAATTTCAGAGTAGAAATTTTGGAAGATTTACCAGATGTGGACTGTGTTTTAGTAGCTGTTGGAGGAGGTGGACTAATTGGTGGAATAGCCACATATCTGAAGAGCAAGAATAAAAATATAGAGGTTTGAACTATACATGATACTAAACAATATCTTTCTGTATGATATTGTATAATGTTAGTCCTTTACCAAACAATACCAGATTTTTATTGCTCTGAGAAAGGATGCTTTTGAAAACATTGTGGAAAAAGAAGAAAATGCTGGTAACCAGCATTTTCTTCTTTTCCCACAATGTTTTCTACGCTTACTTGTAGAAACTTAAATTTTTGAGTCAAATTAATTTTGTTGTCTGCAATGGCTTTGAATTTGGACCAGTCCAAAGTTGTGTCATGTGGTAAAGAGTTAACTAGAAGGTATGTATTTCAAAATGTACATCACAGTTAATAGCTGAGTGGTATATTAATAACTGAGTGGTATTTGAATACTCTCTTTAACTCATTACCAAATGGCAAAATTTTAGACTGGTCCAAATTGAAGAAATTTGCAGACGACAAAATAAAAGTGACTGAAAAATAGAAATTTGTTTGGTGAAAGGTAGAAAACATCGTGGGAAAAGGAGAAAATGCTGGTTACCAGCATTTTCTCCTTTTCCCACAATGTTTTCTAAAGGTTTCTTTCTCAGGGGCGTCAAAAGTAAGGATTGTGTGGCAATGGGTCAGTGTAGCACTGTTAATTTGTGAAATTAAATGAATATATTGAAATTGAAAGCTCTTGCAGACAATAAAGTAACTGTAACTCAAAAATCGAAATTTGTTTCAAGCAGGGTAGAAAACATAGTGGGAAAAGGAGAAAATGCTGGTTACCATCATTTTATCCTTTTCCAACAGTGTCTTCAAAAGGCTTCTATCTCAGGGTCGTTAAAACTAGGGATTATTAGGTAAAGGGTTAAAATTGTAGGGGAGAAAACTGCTAAATTATATACCGTAACTGAAATGCGGTCAACTTTGAATACTATATAAAAAAAAACAAAATAGAAATCCATGTACAAACCTTATTTGCATAGAACATTGTCGTTTTCTTTGAACAGGTTATTGGATGTCAACCCGACAATTCAAAAGTAATGTATGAGTCAATACAGGCAGGAAAGATCACTCATGGCAAATCATACGACACTTTGTCAGATGGGACTGCGGGGGACATAGAGGAAGATTCGGTGGGTTGTAAACTTTTATCTACTTCCTTCAACATTTACCAAACAGACTGATCTTTTAACAACTTTAAGGTGGGAGAGGAGAAAGTGCTGGTTATCAGTTTTTATTGGCAATGTTTTTAAACCTTCACCAAACAATCCAACTTTTAACTACCTTGAACAAGAAGTCTCTTGAAAACATTGTGGGAAAACTTGAAACAAGTTGGTAACATTGTATGAAAAGAAGAAAATGTTGGAAAACAGCATTTTCTCCTTTTCCCACAATATTTTCTAAACCTGTCTTTTCAAGTATTATTAAAACTTTGTGGTAAAGTGTTAGAAAAATGTCATGAGTATGAGATGCTGATTTTTTTGGATATACATGTACATGTCGTAGGCCAGATTGGAATCTAGGTAGATCTGGAATCTGCCTAGACCAAATTAGAATTCAAATTTTGCGTAGACCAAACTGCATTGTTTTCTAATACTTTTTTTTTTAAATATATTGATTTAATTATGTTTACAATTGAGAGGTATTTTTATTTAAAGCATTTTATATGATTTTTCCACAATCGCTCTTTTTTCCACCTTTTTTATTAGTACAAAACATTCAAAATTTATATTTACTCTGAATTTCTGACTAAAACTTCTGTTATTTTGGGGTTTACGTTTAAAAGTAAGACGATTCATACGTAGACGCCCAGTATTCAAAGAGAAATTATTAAAATTTGGTTTAGGCAGATTGTAGAGCTGCAAAGCTAAACTGGAATCCTGATTTGTTATAGATAAATTCCAGTTTGGTCTAGGCAGATTCCGGATCTGCCTGGATTCCAGTTTGGACTACGACATATACATGCTTTTAGATATTCTCTTACATCAAACATGTGTCTTTTTCTATTTTGTTGGCACAAGGATAATTATGGGTAAAGAGGAAAATTTTAGAATTGTCCAAATTGAAAGCATTTGCAGGCAATAATTGTAATGTGGCTTAAATGTTGAGATGTCTTTAAAAAGGTAGAAAACATTGAAAGAAAAGGAGAAAATTCTCGTTATGATGAGGACGAGATGGGAGGGCTACCACAATACTCAAAAATTTTGTTCAAAAACAGCTGAGATATTGTATACATTTGGATGTTTGGATGAACATGTATAAGCAACATGCTTTCATAGATTTTTTGTTATCAAACAGGTTTCATTTCCACTCTGTAGAGATTTTGTAGACCGATGGATACTTGTAAGTGAAGAAGAAATTGCCAGAGCCGTATTCTATATTCTGGACAACCATCATAAGGTAATATTTCTTCTTTCACAGGGGTGTTAAACATCGGGATTGTGTGGTAAAGGGTTAAAGGGTAAAACTGTGCCTGATTCAGGTTTGCTTGAAATATGAATTTTAGGACTTATTTTATCAATCTTCTCTACATGTCATTTCACAGGTTATTGAGGGTGCAGCTGGGGTGGCTGTTGCAGCGTTCCTTAGCAACCAGGAGAGTTTCAAGGGCAAGAAGGTTGTTATCCTGATCTGTGGTGCTAACATCAATACAAACACATTAAAGACTATCATACAGAAATACAGTGATTGATAACAGCCTAAATCCATACACAAACTATAGTCAGTGGCCAAAAGTATTTCATGAAAGTTTGAAACCTTTTACATGTATCAACATTTTTATTTAGAAAAACAGTTTTACATAGACATCAATTGCAACGTCAATAAACTTAATCCTTTACTCCATAGATACTCATTTCTACGCATTGGTTGTAGGAGCCTTTAGAAAACATTGTGGCAAAAGGTGAAATTGCTCGTGACGAGCAATTTCACCTTTTGCCACAATGTTTTCTATACTATCAAAAGGTGTCATATACACATAAAAAGCGGCTTCATCCTTGCTGTTATTTAGGGTCAGTTAGAGATACCATAGAAATGCCTTATGGGATAAAACAAATAAAGTTTTAAATGTACATTTATGTTCTATGAATGTTTGCCTATCTATATTTCTATACATTAACCCTTTACCACACAATCTAGACTTCTAACAACCCTGACAAGAAGCCTTTTGAAAATATTGTTAGAAAAAAGAGAAAATGCTGGTAACCAGTATTTTCTCCTTTTCCCTCAATGTTTTCTACCCTTCCAAAAATAGTCTTTAAAATTAGAGTCACATCTATTTTGTTGCCTTCAAATACTTTCAAGTTGGACTTGTAAATTTTGTTGTATGGTAAAGAGTTAAGCATACTTTTTTTTTTAAAATGCATAATTAAAAGATATTTTAACCTTTTACCAAAGCGCGCCTGTGTTTTAATGATTGTTATAAAACATTCTTTGGAAAACATGGAGAGAAAGGAGAAAATGCTGTTGACTAGCTTTTTTCTTCTTTCCTAAAAATGTCTTCAAGCCTTTGGCAGAAAAATTCCATTAGTTTTAGCGTTGCTTGATTTATTGTTTGCAAATGCTTTTAGTTTGGACTCATATTAACTTTTTAAGTCGCACGTTTGTCAAAACGTTCGACTTTTTGCGATGAGCTCGAGGAGCTCAGGGTGGGTTGGGGGGTGTCTATAGTGGGTTGAAGAATCATGCTAAAAATTGGATCAAGAACGTCGTATATACTTCATAAACGAGGTGCAGTTACTCTGCTTTTCATCCGATCGCTGTAGAACTACTTTTTCTTTGGTATGTCTGGAATTTGTTCTTTATGATGGGACTGGACCCGGTAACTCATATAACTCATATACCTACGCTAGAAAAAGGAGAACGTGACTCAAATTTTGAATTAAAAAAAAGGCGGTTATTTTGTATATCGTGTGAAAATTTAACATCCATCTTTGTTTAGATGGGTAAATAAAACATAATTCAGCTAAGATATCCCCACATCAGTGCTTAATGTGAGTTTAAAAGGGATCGCGGATTAATATGGCTTATCGAGAGCACCTTACTGTAAATATTCATGTATTATCGAGACCTGTAAAGCTTCGCTTATAAGGGTAGAATTTCGGACTCGAGTGATGTCATTTGAAATCAACTCTTTTAAACCATGCAAACCATGAATTCAGGGTTAAATATCGTAAAACTGGCTCTAAATTTGAAAATTTGTTTCGTTCCGGAGCTTTGATCTAGTGTGTAACGTACGTCTCGGATGAAACACCCCAAACCACTCGAAAAATACCCCAAAACAGAGCACTCAAAAACTATTCCGTTACACATCAAAAAACTTTTGTAACATATAAAACTGCATGCGAAACGCTTACATACACGATTTTATGGAAATCAGACATGAACTTTTGCTATCAATTCTAGTATTTTAGGTCTTTGATCAGCTTAAGTTTGAAGTACAACATTGTACTTTGATTAAGAAAATGCAAATGGCGGACGGGATAGAAAACAAACGCACATAACGATTAACACCAGTCCATTAAAGTTAAAATGTTGATTACTACTTTTGTTCGGACCCCAAAAGAGTGGCGACGAGGATATTTCGTCCCCTCCGTATACAGTAAATACAACATGAAATATGAAACGCAAGGTAAAATACAGCAATTACGACCGTACGTTGAGGGGTTTACAGTCAAAACGTACTCAAACCAAAACGTACCCAAGTCAAAACGTACCCGGGTGGAGTCAAAACGTACCTGAATGGAGTCAAAACTTACCCAAATGAAGTCTAGACCTATCCAAGTGGAGTCAAAACGTACCCAATGTGTAGTCAAAATGAACACATGATTTTTATAGTATTTCTAACTTCAATTTGTGTAAAAATTAATAGAAATTACCTATTCGTCATCATGACGATTTATAACTCTTGCTTTATTTTGAATTTGCCTTACATGATTAAAACCAATGATGAAACTTAGTTAACAATAAATATAGCGAAGTCAATTAAATGCTTAGTGATAAAATCACGTTTTTCTTGCTAATTTTTTTTTAAGGAAGATAAAGTTACTATCAATGAAAAAAAAACATATTGGATACTTTAAAAATATTTATCCATCATTATAAAAATATGTTTTATATATGAAAAAAAAAAACATAACCATCAGCACATTTAAAGAAATGATATAACAGAGAAATGTGATACATTAATTACATTGTTTGAATAGCAAAGATACAATTTCAACACTCAAAAAGATTGTAACAAATTTAATGTGGTGATTAACCCATTACCACACAATCCCTACTTTCGACTACCCTGAGAAAGAAGCCTTTAGAACACATTGTGGGAAAAGGAAAAAAATGCATTTTCTCCTTTTCCCACAATTTTTTCTAACCTTCACAAAACAAATTTCAAATTTTCTATCACTTTTATTTTGTCGTCTGCAAATGCTTTCAATTTGGACAAGCCTAAAATTGGGCTGGTCTGGTATTGAGTTAAACTAATTATTCACAATGGTCTTTAACCTGTTGCAGATTGCATGGTTATTAATTACTTTGCAAATATTTTTTATAATTTGAGAGTCAGTTTGGTTGAGATGAAAAACCTTAGGACTGTTTTTTCAGCTAACCTGAGCACAACATGCTCAAGGGAAGCTTTTAGGATCACCTGGTATCTGTCATCTGTCATGCGTCATCAACAATTCTTTAAACATCAACTCCTCCAAAACCGCTGGGCCAATATGGACCAAACTTGGCTGGAATGTTCCTTGGGACGTCCTCTTTGAAAATTGTTCACAGAATTTGATTTCGTCAAAAGTTTTAGTTGCCATGGCAACCAAACAGTTTTCTAAGAAATTCTTTAAAAATCTTCTTCTCTGAAACAGCTGGCCAGATTTTAAAATAATTTCACAGAGATGTACCTTAAGTGACCCTTTCCAAAACTTTTTCGTGAAATTTTGATCAGTCAAGAAACATGACTCTGGTGAATGGGGGCTATTTGCACTATACAGGAATAAAGAAATTCAAAAAAATTCTTCTCAGAAACCACTGGTCAGATTTTGAAATAATTTCTCAGGGATGTTCTATGGGTGACCCTTTTCAAAATTTGTTTGCGAAATTTCAATCCGTCAAGAAACATGGCTCTGGTGAATGGGGGCTACTTGTACTTATATGGACATGCAGAAATTTTTTGAAAATTCTTACTTCTCTGAAACGGCTGATCAGATATTGAAAAAAGTTCACAGAGATGTTCCTTGGGTGACCCTTTTAAAAACTTGTTCGCGAAATTTTGATTTGCCAAGAAACATGGCTCAGGTGAATTGGGGCTACTTGCACTACATGTATATGGAAATGAAGAATTTCTTGAAAATTCACCTTCTCTGAAACCCATGATCAGATTTTAAAATAATTTCAAAGCAATGTTCCTTGGGTGACCATTTTCAAAAATGTTTGCGAAATTCTGATCCATCAAGAAACATGGCTCTGGTAAATGGGGTCCACTTGCACTATTCGGACATTAAGAAATTCTTGAAAATTCTTCTTCACTGAAATGGTTGGTCAGATTTTGAAATGATTTCACAGAGATGTCCCTTATGTGTCCCTTTTCAAAAATTGTCAAGTGCTAGCATCGGTATGCAGTGGCACTGTTTCAGTAAGTTCCAAGTAAAAGAGGTGACCAATGACATACATTTAATATTGTTTTGGGTATATTATGTCAGGCTATATCGAGGGTTCGGCGCAAAACTATCGTAACTAACATTTTTTACGAAATCCACTTTTTTGCATTATTACATGTATTTTTCACATCTGCATCATGTAAAAAAATTTAATGGCAAAATACCAACAAATAAAAATTGTGCAAAGAAAGTGCAATACTATTGTAAGTGATTATGAGAAATTTTGTAATTGTAATACTATCGTAAGTGCACTTACCATACTTTTGCATTACAAAATATTATATGTGATACACAAAAATGATTTGCAATACTATCGTAAATGCAGTTACCATATTGTCATTTATGTCAAAACTTGACTTCTAGCAACATAGTATTGATTTTTTTTAAAGAGAAAATAAGTAATTGAATTACTTCCAACAAATGGCATCATTGATACACTGGTTTGTGAGGTCATCTTATTTGAATTTTGGCTAAATATGTCACAAGGATTATTGCATGAGAATTTGCCACATTTGAAAAAAAAAATGAATGTCTGTGGTGTATAACCTACTTTAAGCAGAAATTTCCCTAATATCATGTTAGAATATGAACAATGATTTAGAAAAGGTAATTCAATTTTGTCTGCAAATATAGACTGTTTGGTCATTTTGACACAATGTAGGCAAATCCCAAGAGAATATTTAGTATGGTTGTGAACATTATAAATCAACAGAAAAATCCAATCATTCAGCTTACCACCGAAAATCACTAATAAGGTGCATTCATTGTTTGTTAATTGAAATACCTTATTCAACCAACAAGAAACTAGTGACAATATAGTTTTCTGAGGTGCACATTACACATGCATCATTTGATTATTTGATTACCGGTATATAATAATACCATTGTAAAATGTAACTCATGTATTTCTTAAAACTCAGAAATTGAGCTATTCTTTGTAATTGGAGTATTGTATTGTATTGTAGAAATGCAAGAACTTCCAGTCAATGATCCCGCATGTTTATGTCAAGGAGTATTTTATCTTTTAAAAGATGAATAAAAAGCCACCAACACTAGATCTATCACTTAACTCGAAAGTTTCACAAACAACAGGGACCTGATCCGGTAATTTTCTTGGTATCTTGTCAGTAGATATAGACTATTATTTACTTACAATATACCTAATAAATTACTTGATCAAGTCCCTGTGTCACAAACTATATTTCCAGTTATTCAGACTTGGCAAAATTAGTCACTGAAGTGGTAGAATCATCTTTCTTGCAGCAAATATGACCTAGTCACTCTATTTTATATTACATTTAATTACATGTACAATGTACTTAAATTTAATGCTAAGACCTTGAAAATGGTTGAAGTTATAATCTTTGTAATGCATCTGTTGTAAATCTTTGTAATGTATCTGTTCAATTTAAAGTCAGATACAGTGAGTGATAACAACAAAGGTAAAAATATAATCTGTCATGTAAGTATCTGTTCTATGTAAAATGTATGTAACAGTGAGTGATAACGTTTTGACCATTCTACAGTTTAAAACAAGCAAATCCTTTTATAGAATGTCAGAGTACTTTATAACATGCAACTTGGCAGCTTTTGTTTGTCTGCCTGAGCTCCTAGCATAAACAGCCTTTCAGACTTTAATACTGGCTAGAGTCTCTCCCATGCCTACCTGGAGCACATGCCCACTGTGGTTAAAAAGGCAAGCCCCATAGTTTTTCAAATTCAGGAGAGAAATGTCAAAGGAAAACCTTCATGGGTTGTTATGTAATAAAATGAATAACTACAAAAATATGATAAGCAAATCCTAATAAAGAAATTAACTTATTCAGGAAAGGAACAGTGGGGCAGGTCTCAGTTCCAAGCATGACTCCTACCATAGGAAAGTCTGACTATAAAGCAGGAACCCCTAGCACAAGTCTCAGTTGCTTGAAAACTACTTCATGCTACGAGTAGGTGTAGCTCTAGAGTGAGACTTCCTCTAAAGAGGGTGTGATTTGCTCCAGAGTGAGATTTCCTAGAGTGCCCTGGTCTAGAGTTAATGGGAAAACTCAATCCAAAGCAAGACTTCCTGGAGAAGTCTAATGCTAGAACACATTGTCTTGGTGCAAGTGTCACTCCCAGGCTCTATTGGGAGCAAGTCTCATTAGTGCAGTACTAACCATGATACCGTCATTGTCTTAATCTTTCTCTTATTGAAAAGGAAGCTGCTTTATATTTCATTTTCTCTATTATTTTCAATTTCACAATGTGGTTGAACATACATGTAAAAGGTAATAACATAAAGTGCAACAACATAAATATAGATATTACACAATAACTGTAATATTCTTGGTACATGTACTTCAGTACAAAAAGGTAGTTTATTTTTATCTGAACAACAAAATTTATTCCCTTGTTAGATTTTTAAAAAAATGTATTTTTATTCAAGGCACGATTGATCATATGACTTTCATACCCTTACATACTAGACTATGAAATATTATATAATAGAATTTATAGATTTTCAGCCATCAGAGAATTCAACTGCAATGCCTTTTTCTTTTAAGTTTTTCAAAATGCATGTAGATAAAACAAAATCAATACACTTGCTATGAAAGAGAGCATATTTATCATCATTTTTTTAGAAAACAAAATTTAACATGAAGCATTGTACTGATAGGAAAGAATCTTTGCCAATAGGCCTGCCTACCCTTTAGCCATTTACACCAATACATGAAACTATGCTACTAGTATTTGGCTATTTGTATATGTGTTACTTGTTTGGTTTGCAAAAAGAATTGTTAGAAACTTGTGGACTCAGGTTGCTATAAATTTTCAGTTGAAGAAAGTGAACCAGTCCTGTGAAATATCTTAAAAACTGAGTATAGCGAACTTATTCACGCTAATGTTACTCTGTTTCACCAGTAATATCATATGAATACCAGTAGATGTCATTTTTTTTATTCTTAAACAAATTGAAAATATCCTGATTTCTTCAAGAATAGCATGGTAACCCTAACAAGGAGGGTTACACAATAAAAGACAGATCTTGTATTGTTGCCTGTCATAAAATTCAACTTCTTCAATTTTGTATGTACAGGTTACTACATACTGTATATAATACATGTACATGTATATGTGTACATTACTGAATATTTTCTACCTGTTGCTTGAAAACAGCCTATCTTCTTCCAGTTTAGTTTGCAGGTGGGACAGCCATGGTTTAGTCAAATTGCATTTCATGGTTACAGATAATACATGTATTTTGCTCAAATTAATAATCACTATGTATGTACTATGATAATTCATACATAACTGCAATGAATTAAAATTTAATCTGGTGTCACCTAAGTAATAGTTTTTCCTGACAGTAAAGGGCTGGTTTTGTTCTTATAAAACATCTCTTGTTTACTATGGCTGTGCCATGCATCTCCACAATTTGATTTTGCAGGCACATCACATTATATATCATAACGATGTTACAACATTTGGAGTGACTATAATTCAAAAAGATATTTCTACTTATTCTTAGTTGCTAAATTACAAAGTGCACTTTAAAACATGATGTGGAAGTTTTTCTGAGAAACTGGATTTTTTTTTTTAAGATAAAGCACTAACAGATTAGTTCTAGGCCTGCAACAATAATATATGTAACATTTCTAATGTGTTTTTAAAAAATATCTGAAAAGGTGATGAATATAGTACAGGTGATATAAATGAACCAACTCGGGAACTACACATAGAATACTTTTCCACCAAGCTGACTTTATGAAACAGCATGACTGTTTTTTTTTGTGGTAAAATATTATACAGTATTTTCTCATTTTTAGTGATTTTCCTTATTAACCTTATTTTGATCCTAATATACATACAAAGTGAATATCTTGTGTAATCACAACAATGAAATGTTGCTCTGACATACACATTTATGCACATGTGAGTAAAATAGGCCTCTATTCTAACAATCTATGTAACAAGATTTTAATGTTTTGTGTATTTAGGAGTTGTTACAGCAAAAAATAAATCACATGCAATAGTATTGCATAAACTTTTATCTTCAGTACTTAACTAATATAAGTGCAATACTATAGTAACTGCACTTACGATAGTTTTGCACAAAATTTTATTCTGAAAGGGAACAGTTTTCAGATGCAATACTATAGTAACTGACATTTTCATCAAAATCACTTTAACGGTGAATGTCACATCAACATTAACTAGCTATTTATGTAAAGGAGTAAAAATAATACTTGTAGCCAAAAATTTCTGTAACTTACTTTTAAGACAAAAATTTAGTGAAGTTTTTATGCGTTCCTGTAAAATTTTAAAAAATACAGTTACGATAGTATTGCGCCGAACCCTCGATATGCCAACATGGATATATTAAAGAAAAAGAAAAATGAAAAGATCTAACTTGGTGGGAAGCTGCCTATTACAAGTAACTGCATTTGCTCAACAAAATTGCAGACTAGTCAAAATCAAAGAATTGCTGAAACTAATCAAATTTGACTTATGGTAAACCATTAAATTTGAGTCTAATTGGAAGAAAACCTTGAGTAAAAAAAAATGAGTTTTTCTTTCTTTCAGCTCTGTTTTCCAAAGCTGTTTGAATTAGGTAAAAGCAAGATTGTCCTGTAAAAGGGTGATGACCATCTATCAGTCCCAAAATATCAAGGTTTCACCATTAGTGCGACTTTCAGGACCTTCAGTCCTTTGATTTCATTCAGGGATCTTGTATCTACATATACGGTCCCTGAGTAGATGTAACAGTTTGTACCATGTATCAAGGCTATACAGATTGATTATTAAACAGATATATTAAGCTTTTAACAAATTTGAAGATTATATTTTTTTCCCAAAATACCTCACTTGTATGAAACTGATCCGCAGTTGGTCAAGATTTGTGGATATGTTTTTCATATACAAGTTTAACCCTTTAACAAACAATCCCTGGTTTTTATGACCCTGAAATTAAGGCCTTTTGAAAACATTGTGGGAAAAGGAGAAAATGCTGGTTACCAGCATTTTCTCCTTTTCCCACCATGTTTTCTACCCTGCTGGAAACAAATTTCAATTTTTTAATGATGTTTATTTTTTCATCTGCAGGTGCTTTCAATTTGGACCAGTCTAAAATTTTGGCATTTGGAAAAGGTTTAAGAATGAAACTCACACATCAGAAGTTAAACCACACATAAAGCAATTTCAAAAACTTGGGTTTCCATGGCAACAAAAGTTCAAGATTTTTGAAATCTTTTTAAAAGAAAAAGGATGCCCAAATTGTGGCGCTCGGGTAAAAAGAAAACTTTAGAAATCTCTCTGTATGTAGTCATAAGGCCTTGGGCTATCAAATTTTGCATGCGGCTTTATTACCGACATTACTCAAATTATAGTCCTTGACTCCTTGGGTCAAAATTGGCCACGCCTTGAGGGATGGGGTCACAAGTCATACATGGGCTTATATAGAGATAACTATAGAAATCTTCCTGTCCTTAGCCATAAAGCCTAGTGCTACCAAATTTTGCATGTGGCTTTTTGTAGTGGACCTGTAGTATGAATATTCAAATCATATCCCTGGTTCCAATTTGATCTCAGCCAGGGGGTCAGAAGTTTTACATGGGCTTACATAGTGAAAACATTAGAAATTTTCTTGTTTCTAGTCATAAGACCTGGGGCTGCTGTCTTTAGGGTTTCATGTTCGAAACCAATTTACCTGGTATATTAATGTTTGGAGTCTGGGTGTTTTACTTATAAGCCAGTGGAGCTACACAGGGCCATCATGGCCCTCTTGTTTTTGCAGTTATTGCCCTTAGGTATCTTTTTGTCTAGAGCTATAAAAGTTATTGACCTCAAACTTTAAAAACAGATTACATCAAGGACAAGAACAGTGAACAAGATCTGTAATTTTGTCTTCAGTACTTTTGGAGTTATTGCCCTTTGTTACTTTACATCTTTGGATTTTGTAAAGATGTCATTATCTGAGTGAATCATCGCACTTCATTTATGGTATTTCATAGTCCATCAATATACCAGTTAACCCATTACCACGCAATCCTACTTTTGGTGACCCTGAG
Organism: Tridacna crocea; assembly: GCA_943736015.1. Classification (NCBI taxonomy): domain Eukaryota; kingdom Metazoa; phylum Mollusca; class Bivalvia; order Cardiida; family Cardiidae; genus Tridacna; species Tridacna crocea. The sequence continues at coordinate 44,157,982 of OX031067.1, forward strand.
AAAGAAGCCTGTAGAAATCATTGTGGGAAAAGGGGAAAATGCTGGTAACCAGCATTTTCTCCTTTTCACACAATGTTTTCTACCCTTCACAAAACAAATTTCAAATTTTCAGTAATTTTTATTTTGTGGTCTGTTAATGCTTTCAGTTTGGACAAGCCTTAAATATTGTCGTTTGGTAATGACTTAACAATGTCTATAGCCTGTAAGGTGCATGTACATGTTTATGCATGTGCTCTTTTAATTCTGGTAGTCAAATTTGCATATTTGATATTTTAGAATAAAAGCAGGACTGCAAAACTGCAAAACATCACTATATTGTAATCAAGATGGCCCTGTATCACTCTACTGGCTTGTAACCTGTTATCACACAATTCAGAGTTCAAATGACTCTGAAGGCTTTTGAAAAACATGAAAATGGAGATACTGTTGTCAACCTACATTTTCTCTTCTTCCCACAGTGTTTCCTATCCAATGAAAAGAGATATAATCATTTAACTCTTTACCAAACGACAAAATTTTAGACTGGCCCAATTTGAAAGTACTTGCAGACAACAAAATAAATGTAACTCAAAAATTGAAATTTGTTTTCAGCAGGGTAGAAAACATTGTGGGAAAAGGAGAAAATGCTGGTTATCAGCGTTTTCTCCTTTTCCCACAATGTTTTCAAAAGGCTTCTATTTCAGGGTGGTATAAACCATGGGTTGTTTGGTAAAGGGTTAAGCGACATTCAATATGTTATCTGCAATGACTTTTAACCTGGCAGTCAAAAAATCTGTTGTTTCATTCAGATTAAAATGAATTTATAGCGCACTTAATTGGCATTGACTGAGACATACAGCATAAAAAGTATTTAAGTCTAAGTTTATACAGAAAAGAAAAAAACACCTTCCCCCCACCCCCCACCCCCCACCCCACCCCACACACACTTACACGCTAACATAAAAAGTCATTTTCTTTCAAATGCAAGGATAGGGTATGTGAATACTTGCATGCTTTTACACGCAAGAAAAAGTTCTAAAACAAAAAAGTGAAGGATAAAAATCTTACTTTAAATTAAATTTTCCACTAATATGAGTGTAATTGTTAGCATCAACATAAATCACTGTCCTCAAGAACCATTTAACTCATTACCAAACGACAAAATTTTAGGCTTGTCCAAATTGAAAGCATTTGCAGACGACAAAATAAAAGTGACTGAAAATTGGAAATTTGTTTTGTGAAGGGTAGAAAACATTTTGGGAAAAGGAGAAAATGTTGGTTACCAGCATTTTCTCCTTTTCCCACAATGTTTTCTAAAGGCTTCTTTCTCAGGGGCTTCAAAAGTAGGGATTGTGTGGAAATGGGTTAAGCCCATCTTAAACTTAAAGTTTATTCGTCTTTGGTTTTATGTTGTCCACAAATATAAGGGACGTAACTCTGCATCAAAGAAAGTGATGTTAGTACAAACGAGTTTTTTCCCTTCGACCATAAAATTATTCCTAATTTGAGCCGGCTTCTGGTTTGTGCCACACAGAACTTTCCATTGAAGTAAATCAATATAAACAGTGAGTGGAAAGTTAGTAAAAGTGTTTATGAAATACAGGAACTCTCAAAAGTGGCACAAATTATTAGATGAATGAATGAATGAATGAATGAATGGGTTGTTTTGCCCCATTATCTATAGGCTGCCTTAGTTTTTAGGAAGAATCTTGTTCTTTTTATTTCCTATGCTGTTTTCCTGTCAAGATGGAACGGATGGATCAAGTTGATAAAGTTTGTTGTTGTTGTTGAGAAAAAAAATAATGATAATAATGCGTTGTCTGCGCATGTCATATTCTTCGAAGATTCGACGGCCTTATGTGACACATCACTAGCCCCGAAAGCGGGCTGACTGTAATATTACGCTCTATTAAGTAGCAATGTAGAAAATAGCTTTTAACAATACGTTTGAGGAGAAATGAGACCTGCTTTAGCTCCAGATTTCTCTAAACTGCTGATCATAGCTGAGTGAATTGCACGAGGTAGCGTTTTATTGAGTAAACGTTTATTTTAGTTTGAAATTCAAAGTAACGGTTGTCGCATAGGAACCACATAGGAAAGTGGTTTGGCTCTGTACCCAGGATGCCCAAATTAGATAGATGAGTATTTATAGAATGCCATCTAGCGGGAGATAATGGATAATAATGACCACGATTTTTATATTGCAGACCAGACAAAGCAATAACAATAACAACAATGCTACCCCCTGAATGGAAGGTAGGCCTCCTGTTCTAAATATGTAAGTTAAGAAAATAAAATTTCAAACCCATAGCAAAATTGTGAGTAAATATGGTAGGCAACAGATCTAAGGGGGGGAGGGAATAGACGTTTTTATAGATCAAAATTGGACTATAATAAAGAAAACGAGAGAAGGCTCCTAAATTTCATTGTGGATGGGTCTCGAGTGTGGAAACGGTCACCGTTAGATTCCATTGTGATTTTATGGTCAAAGGGAAAAAACTCGTACAATCTGTTTATTCGTTATTTTTGAAGAGTAGCCTCCCTTGTTAACCCAAAATAGTCACACCTAAAATTTACAACCGGTGCAAAGGCAATTTATACCCATACGGTCTATCGATCCTCTGTTAATTCTTATCCGGCTATAGAAGTAAAATTTAACTTTCAATCTGGTTTTAAACACAGTCTGTGCTATTTCAAAGAAGTTTTTTTTTTAATGGAAAAAATGATCTGATACGACCGCGTAGATTCAAATCATACTGCACCTTCATAAATACACTAGAGTTTAGTCTGATGATTCTTAAAGTTAAGGTTTGCCCGCTGGTATTTTTCAGTCAAAGGCAAGATGCTGTTGCGTTATTTTAAATCAATTTACTGTCTACGGGGTAAGTGTCCAAATTAATGGAGAGTAACCTGCCCTCTTATAACCTCCCTTCCAGTCAAAAAAAATTAAGAGGGAGATCGAACGTGAATCTAATACTCCATCGCGTTTAAGTACACAGCAGAAGAAAGAGATTGAGTTCAAGTAGTGCCGACTTAAATATTTTACCGGAATATCCCGAATGTTTGTAGCTTGAAAATGATTCAAACGCTTTGGAATTTTAGTTCAACTCACACGAGAACGCTGGACTTGTCCAAATCAAAAGGATTCGCAGACAACAATTTAATTCAGGTTAAAATGACGGAATTTGTATGATAGGCTAGAAAACATAGTGACAAAACGAGACAATGCTGTTTACTTGCATTTTCTCCTTTTTCCACAATGTTTTCAAACAGAATTTTTCCTCAGTTTGCTAAATGCCAAAACTCGAAATTGTCTGCTAAAGAGTTAATGCAAAAATAGTAAAAATCCGAAATGTAGCAATTGTCATTTTTCTAAGTTTTTGAAGTCTTTGGATTTCAAACTCATTACAGATCTACATGTATATGCTTTAAATATGTTCTTACTGATGACTATATGGGCAGAAAAAGGACATGTAGAACTAATATAAAATTGCCAACAAGTTTTACAAACTCTTTACGAACAATCCCGAAAAAGAAGGCTTTTGAAAACAGTGTGGGAAAAGAATAAAATGCTGGTAACCAGCATTTTTTTTCTTTTTCCGCAATGTTTTCTACCTTTTGATAGACAAATTTAATGTTTTGAATAACATTTCAAAAGTCATTCGCAAATGCTTTCGATGGACATCGACATGTCTTAAATTTTGTCGTTTTGTAGATAATTAACTCTTTGCCCGATGGTCATATTTTAATTTATATATATGTCTATACTGAAAGCATTTGAAGATGACAAATTATGATAGATGTATATCAAATGACAGGATTGTCTTGGGAAATGTAGTAAACGTTATAGAAAAGGAAAAACTGTTGGTTACCAGCATTGTCTTCTTTTCGCGCAATGATTTTTCCATTTCCCGCTTCTTTCTCTCGGTTATCAGAACTCAGAAACTCAGACTTGTTTGGTATAGAGTTATATGGGGACTTATTAATAAGTTACACAAACTAAATATAGCTCCTACAGACGGTTTTGTTTCTGGCTGGAGGTGGATCTTGAAAAATTCTGACTGGAAAGGAAGTTTTCTTTTTCTTTTTCTAGAGGGTACGATTTGATTTGTTTATTTTCAAAGATGTCTTTACATGTATAGATATCATAAAACTTTCATCAATAACTCTTTCTCATTTTATGTGAATTTGTTGAAGTTGTCAACCTAAAATTTGTAGCAAAGTTTATGATTTAACCCTTTCCCAAACAAGCCCTGGTTTTTACGTGTCTGTAGTAAAAGTCTTTTGAAAACACTGCGGGAAAAGGAGAAATTGCTCGTAACGAGCAATTTCTCCTTTTCCCACAGTGTTTTCTACCCTGTTTGACATCTTTCTGGGATTTTATCTAAATTTAAAATTGTCGCCTGCAAACTCTTTTGGTTTGGAAGAGTCCAAAATTTGTCGTTTGGGAAAGGGTTAACCCGTTACTACACAATCCCGAGTTTTACATGACCATGTTGAAGAAGGGATTTGAAAACACAGTAACCAGCATTTTCTCCTTTTCACACAAGTATTTTACCGAATCAAAGATAAAAAATCTGTGAACAACATTTAGTTTGCAGTCTGCAAAAAAAGCTTTAAATTTGGTCGAAGCCAAAATTTTGTCGTTCGGTTATGATATCAATGATTTTGCGTCCGTCAGACATGAAAACATTAAAACTTTGTTAATGGCAACCCTTATACAAGTTTAAAATTTCGCAAAATTAAATGTGTAAAAATTGATTCAAATTTGTATCAGAAAGACTAGAAAACATTGTTGTCTATGTACCTAATCTCTTCAGAGTCGTCATCATGGTTATCTATATACATGTACCAAATCTCTTTAGAGTCATTTCTGTTTTGTATGTAACTAAACTCTTTAGAGTCTTCATTTTTGTTTTGTATGAACCTGATCTCTTTAGAGTGTTCATTTCTGTTTTGATGTACCTAATGGCTTTAGTGTTGTCATCATTTTTGTTATGAACCTAATCTCTTTAGAGTCTTTAACACTGTTGTGTAAGCAAAGAATCTCTTAACTCATTACTAAACGAGAATATTTTAGGCTTGTCTAAATCGAAAGCATTTGCAGACGACAAAATAAAAGTGACTGAAAATTTGAAATTTGTTTTGTGAAGGGTAGAAAACTTTGACGGAAAAGGAGAAAATCCCCACCATGTTTTCGAAAGGCGTTTTTCTCAGGGTCGTCAGAAGTAGGAATTGTGTGGTAATGAGTGAAAGCGCCTGTTAGACATATTTCGGTTAAAAACTTCTAAACCTATATATTTAAAAACGATTGATACACAAGTTTTTATACATTATACAAATCTTTCTTGATTCTGCCTCCTGGGAACTACACCAGTACTCGAGCCGGATGTGTTATCAATGAAAGATCCAAAAGTTGAAACCCGCTTCTGGGTCTTGAACTCCAGTCCATTTGGTTATGTGACAGACGCTGTACCTCTCAACCATGGACACTATCAATTAAGCTTTAGCCGTTCAATGTTGTCGCTGCCCAAAGGGAAACATGCATTTTTGAACTTTAAACCTGCTTAATTTGTTTATGTACCTAAACGCTTTAGAGTTCATACTGCTTTCTAGATACCTTAACACGTTGGAGTACATTATTACTACGTTCTCTGTCCTAACCACATACTAACAGACAAAGCAATGATTATATGCTCTTTTATCGCAAAAAAAGCCAGACGGGCTGAAAAACGTAATTTCAAGTGTAATAACTCCGCCCTTTTCAAAAGAAATCAGCCGTCAATGACACTGATAAATTAATCTACCTCCGAAAGGTCCCGGGCTTTAGCGCAAGAATATAAAACTTGGCATAAAGTAGTTCAATTCAATAACATGAATATTGCTATTTTCTTCATAATTTGTAGCTATCTAGGACGACATTTAAATTTGAATTTTGATTTGCAGATCTTCTATATGATATATATTTCTACATATGCCAACGTATCCATTTTGTCATAGCGTACCCGAACTCTTTAAGAGTCTATACCGAATCTATGCCGAGACAGCGTACCCAAACTCTGTAGAGTTTTAGTTCTTCTAAACTGGAATCATCATCAATAATTATCAATATAGCTTGTATCTATCTACATCTGTAAGTTTGAAAGATTCAGGTATGCTTTCACTTTCTCTCCTCTGTTTCTTACGGTCAATGATCATCAAAGAATTGACTGGAATTTGACAATTCAGCGATATTTGTCGATAACAGCGAAAATGTAATTGAACGAAAACATGTCCTGGTTTACAAGTTTGAATTGTAATGTAAAAAGGCTTATTTATCGTATACATCCACTATGTGATAAAGTATATCATAAAGATTATGTTTATTTTAGATTCTGCTCCAGCTCTTACTTTGATAAACGTATTGTTACTTGGATGTTTAAATTTTGGCGGTCACCTTGTGTACAAATGGGACGAAATACAAGGGAGAATACTGCCTATTTACAAAATAGTAACCACGTCTGCAATTTGTTTTTTCTTTCTTTTATCTTTTGTCATGATATTTTCAGAAGCTAAGCATCTGCAACCCTCTTAAACTTTACCAGAAATAATGAAAGCTCTACGATATTTTTTTTTTTTTTCGATACACTGACCGACTTCACGATCTGCAATTAAATTTATTCGTCCTTGGTTTTATGCTGTCCACAAATATAAGGGAAGTAACTCTGCATTAGAGAAAGTAATGTCAGTTTGTACGAGTTTTCTCCCTTTGACCGTAAAATTTCAATGTATGTACATATGCCTTATTTGAGCCGGTTTCCGGTTCGTGCCTCACAGAACTTAAACTTGACGTAAATCAATGTAAGTGGAAAGACGGTGAAAGTGTTTAAGAAATATAGGAACTTGCAAAAGTCACACAAATTATTAGATAAATGAGTATGCCATTTTCCTGGCAATATGGAACTGATGTATCAAATTGATAAAGACTTTTAATTGAAAAAAAGATATTGATCAGATCTAGATCAAAGGGGCTCAAAACATACTTTAAATCATTATCACACAATTCCTACTTTTAATGCCCCTGAGAAAGAAGCCTTTAAAAAACATTGTTGGAAAAGGTGAAAATGCTGATAACCAGCATTTTCTCCTTTTCCCACAATGTTTTTCACCCTTCACAAGAGAAATTTCGATTTTTCAGTCGCTTTTATTTTGTCGACTGCAAATGCTTTCAATTTGGACAATCCTAAAATTTTGTTGTGTGGTAAAGAGTTAATATGCATAAATATACTGGATTATTGACATTTCTGAAAAAAATCAGAATCTCTGAATATAAATGTATATTTATATTCAGAGATGCTGATTTTTTTCAGAAATGTCAATAATCCAGTATATTTATGCATATTAAAGTATGTTTCCAGCCTCTGTAATCTAGATCTATTATATTCTCTGTAAATTCTTGACCCTTTACCAAACGCCAAAATTTTAGAGAATCATGATTTCAAAATGAAAGCACATGCAGACAAAAAAATAAATCATGTAACTAAAAAAACTGAAGTTTGTTTCCAGACGGGTAGAACTTATTTTCCCACAGTGTCCTCAAAAGCCTTCTATCTCGGGGGCACCTTGACGTCACTTCACAAAAAGACTTCTTTTTAATTGCAAGCCTTGATCACAATAAGCACTCTAGTATGTTTTTGAATGGTGTACGACAAAAGTATTCGCCTGCAGGGTGCCCTACTGTGAATTGCCGACAGTGGGGCTTTCCTGAGAGAGCACAGAGGACATGGTGACAGGTTCTTGGTATTCATGATTACAGCTGTAAGTTGGACCAAGCAAGACAGTTCTGTGTGGAAAAAGCCTGAATTCACCCTTGCCTACAAAAGCAACGGTGAAACGTTTTATTTTATTGAAATCAACACAGTTACTTTCTGCCACAAACTGCCGCTTGGGAAGACAATTGCAGCACAGTATCACTTGAATGTACGTTCTTTTGAATTTTTGCCTTCGTTGTACATAAAATGTCGATAATATTCTGATTTTTTATGATGAGAGAATTGGTTGGTGAGACCAGTGACTGATAAATATAATATTGTTGTGCATGTTTATAGAAGCATAAGTTCAACCATAAGCTTGTTTCAGGTGCACCAACATGAGCTGATCAGAGCTGTATAGGAGAAACAACCAAAAGAGCCGGGCACATTCTATTTACATTACAACAACGCCACACCATATACATGTATATACTTCATCAGCTACCCAGAAAGTAACTGCTGATAGATAGAGTAACATTAAATTGCGCATCCACCATACTCCCCTGACTCGCACCGTGTAATGTTTGGTTACTATCCCCACTATCAAGCGTTACTGACGCACTCACTGTTTCGACGACATCGATGACCTTCCCATCGTGGTCAGGGAATGTATAAGGAACATTCCATCATCAGACTTTAAAAACTGTTTTGATTCGTGCGGCATCAGAGGCACATTGAGCATACCATGGAGAATTTTGAATAACCATGACTATTTCAGACATTTGTAAAGACAAACTTTTTATTTGGTGCATCAAACTGCCCCGCTCACATCAATTTGACGTTGCTTTGGTGACAATACATCACACGTTTCATGTGTCTTCGTTTATTTATTTCAACCAACCTATAGAATATGGCTGTAGCTATCATTACCGAAAAACTCATTAAAAAATATCAAAATGTAAAAGAATGGCGGCACTTGTCCTGAAACTTTTCGAACACCCTTGTAAAAAACAGGGATTATTTGGTAAAGGGTTACAAGAATAATATACAACCTAGTCATATTTGTGTTCACATCCCTTATGGAATTACACTTACATGTATGCTATGAAATTGTAAAATGTGAATTGCTATTTTTTTTTTAGAAGTGAGGTAAAAATAGTTATCTCTTTGCCAAAAGACAAATCTAAAAGTTTGTCAAAAGATGACTTGTGTCTTTGATAAGATAAGAAAACACTATGATAAAGTGAAAAAAATGCTGGATAAGAGTATTTTCTCCTATTTCCATAATGGTTTCAAAAGAACATAGAATTTTTAAGGATGTTTGAAGCTTAATCTCAATAATGAAACACTTTGGTGATATTTTTCATATTTGGACATTTATTGTGTACCAAGCCCATTATAACTTTTCTAGTAGCAAAAGTAGAGCGCTATACAGACTTTCTGTTTCGTCGGTTAAATCTGTATTGCAGCAAAATGCAACCGAGATTTTAATAATAAACATGACCAAAGACAACAAACCTTTCATTACATAAAGAGCTTGTAGAAGTCGTTTATTACATGTAAATCTCAGAAAAAACACTGGGGAAATTTATCATGGATGGTGGTCATTTTGCGTGTATTTGGAAACGTAAACAACTCAAGTAACAGACAAAATGCATGGTTTTCTCTGTGTTAAGCTTTTGAATTCAAAATATTTGTATTTCAAATGAAGGGTTAATTGATGCTCAAGCAACAGATATGTTTTGTGCCCTCTTTGTGAATTGATGAGAGGACAAATTTGCGCACAAAATCTGTGCGGAATTTTCAACTGGTTTTGTCTTGATCATCTCTGTATCAGAGGCAACCAGTCAAAAAGTATGTTCATAGCCTTTGGGGACAGTTATCTGTACTAGTTTGAAACTGTGAACTGCATGGTGAATTATTACATGCGTGCATGATCATCCGTGATGCATATGGTCAACAGGTTTTGTACATAAACCTGGGTCCTTATTGACCATCAAATCTAAAGTCAGCTCTACAACATGATTTCAAAACTTACTGTCAGACTGAAAGAAACATTTTGTATGTTTGTTTTGGCCTTAGGGTGCTGAAGCGTTGTCAGCCCATGTATTCATGTAGATAATTTCTTAAATTTTCTTTATGTGTAAGATAAAATGCAGTTGGAATGATAGAATTTGCCAAAAAAAGGCAGAGCTCTAGATAGAGAGAGTGATTTTGATTTCAATGGTTTTAACCCATTACCACACAATCCCTACTTTTGACGACCCTGAGATAGAAGCCTTTAGAAAACATTGTGGGAAAAGGAGAAAATGCTGGTAACCAACATTTTCTCCTTTTCCCACAATGTTTTCTACCTTTCCCAAATCAAATTTCAATTTTTGATTCACATGCATTTTGTCGTCTGCAAATTCTTTCAATTTGGACCAGTCTATAATTTTGTCGTTTTGTAAAGAGTTAAAAGTACCATCATTCCTTCTTATCTTGAGCTCTGAAAAGGGAAGAAAACATTGTTGGAAAAGGAGAAAATGTCATTCACCATGATGTTTTAACCCTTTACCCCATAAGGCATTTCTATGGTATCTCTAATTGATGCTAAATAACAGCAAGGATGAAGCCGTTTCAGATGTGTAAATGACACCTTTTGATAGCATAGAAACCATTGTGGCAAAAGGTGAAATTGCTCGTCACGAGCAATTTCACCTTTTGCCACGATGTTTTCCAAAGGCTCCCACAAGCAATGCGTAGAAATGAGTATCTATGGAGTAAAGGGTTAAAAACAAGAAAAGTCTTCAGAAAAGATAGCTGGGGTACTAGGTGCTGAAATATGAATGTTGGAATGTGGCTTGATCAATATGAAGTAAAATAATGAGAAATGACCAGCAAGTTATTGCCTTTGTTCATCACTGTTTTTAATTTTGTTGAAAAATAATTGATCTTTTGGGTTGTTGGGTGATGCTCAATGCTCGTAAATAATGGTGTGATAAATGTTCAAGAAAATATGGCAGCAAATTTTTCATATCACACGTAATCAGTTGAATATCTTCTCTATACATGTATCAGCGTTTGCTGCATAAGATCTAATGCCTGAATTTTTTTTTTTTATCGCTTCAGTAGAAATGCATGCCACACCTTTCATAAATAAAGAAGTGGAGTACAAGATATGATACCCGGGAGTAAAACAAGATACTAATGCGGCATATTTCTCAGCCAAGTGGTGTAAAAGTTTGATGATCAACAGACAGAGATGTACTAAACAACAGAGAGAAATGGATGAATACTTAAGTGGAAAGTTGCTTTGGTGGACGGTAGCACTCAGCATAGCTCCAGATAGAGGCAGAAATTTTGATTTCAAAATTGAAAATATATGTATTATGAATTCTCCACTAATTCCTATGTTGTGGGTACTCATTAGAATTGTCTCATTGAGACAATTCTAATGAGTATCCATAACATAAGGTTTTGAAGAAAGTTAAAGGATTTAGAAAACCATCATCCCTCTTATCTGGAGCTCTGACTCGGGAAAGCATGAAAATCTTGAACAGAAACTGTATTTGCTGAACTTAAACTTAAGAGCAAGTTGGTCTACCTCAGCAATCACCATATATGATAGGGTCGGTATGAGATGCGTCTATTTTTGCACATTGATTATTTTTGCTTTTGAAAATGTCTGAATAATGTCAAGGTAATTTGTATTGATTAACTCATTACCAAACGACAAAATTTTTGGCTTGCCAAAATCGAATACATTTCCAGACGACAAAATAAAAGTGACTTGTTTGTGAAGGGTAGAAAATATTGAGGAAAAAGGAGAAAATACCAGCATTTTCTCGTTTTCCCACTTTGTTTTCTAAAGTTTTTTTCTTATCATTATCATTTCAGCACTGATTCAAATATCTTTAACAACAATGAATGTCATACATTTTAGCCTGAATCTGATTGTACAGCTTTGGTCTGAATGGGCAGTGGTTAAGCCAATACTGTAAATGTGGATATATATGTGTTACAAAAAATTGAAACACTGGAAACAAAATCATTATTTTGCCAAGTAATTTTCAAAAGGTCACCTGTAAAAGTCCTTATAAAATCTCACCAGCAGTTTCAGAAAAGAAGAATTTTTAGGAGTTTCTTAATTTCTGTACAGTGCAAGTAGCCCCCATTCACCAGAGCCATGTTTCTTGACCTATCAGAAGTTCGCAAACAATTTTTGGAAAGGGTCATTCAAGGAACATTTCCTGGAAATTGTTTTAAAATCTGACCAGCCATTTCAGAGTAGCAGGGGCCTGCCAATATGCATGTGAATATTGTTTACAAATCGCAAATTAAAATCTATTTGTTCTATTTGAGTATGTACAAAGAAGTAGGTCAAACGCCAGTGCATTCAGCTACCTTCCAAACAACCCCTCTACCTCAAGGTTTTTTTGACTGATACAGTATGTGGAAGGTTTGAAAATTTCATTTTTTTCATTTCAGATTTTCAGTACAGAATTGCTCGGGGAGTTAATGGTTGACTTGTAACTTTTGCAGCACTTAAACTTCAGAAACAGTGAAGAAGAAACATATGTGGGACACAGAAGAAACAGAATTAGCATTCAAACATCTACCATATTGTAGAACCATTGTGAAGTCATTTATGAAGAAACAGATGACGCTAGTGGTATGTCCCTCTCAGAAGAAGATAACTACCATGTGTAGAAACTTAGTATTTTGATTCTGTAAAAAGAACAAAATGCCTAACCCTTTACCAAACAAACCCTGGTTTTTATGACCCTGAGATAGAAGCCTTTTGAAAACATTGTGGTTACCAGCATTTTCTCCTTTTCCCACTCTGTTTTCTACCCTGCTGGAAAAAAAAATCAGTTTTTCAATTAGGTTTTTATTTTGTCGTCTGCAAGTGCTTTCAATTTGGACCAGTCTAAACTTTGACGTTTGGAATGGGGTTAACTCATGATAACTGAGACTACAAAATTTTCCAGGTTAACCCTTTAACACACAATGCCGACTTTTGATGCTCCTGGAAAAGAAGCCTTTGGAAAACATTGTTGCAAAAGGAGAAAATGCTGGTAACCACATATTTTCTCCTTTTTCCACAATGTTTTCTACCCTATTAACCCATTACCACACAATCCCTACTTTTGACGCCCCTGAGAAAGAAGCCTTTTGAAAACACTGTAGAAAAAAGGAGAAAATGCTGGTAACCAGCATTTTCTCCTTTTCCCACAGTGTTTTCTACCCTTCCTAGAACAAATTTCAATTTTTCAGTCACCTTTATTTTGTCATCAGCAAATGCTTTCAGTTTGAACCAGTCTAAAATTTTGTCGTGTGGTAAAGGGTTAAAGAAAATTTGCACCGCTGTAGCCACATTGAAATTGTCGTCTGCAAATGCTTTCAAGTTGGACAAAGGCTAAAATTTTGTCGTCTGGTAAAGGGTTAAAATGTTTTGCACACTGTAAATTACATGTAGCTAAAATTATGAGATTCATGATTTAAAAGAGCAGAAAACACTGATGGAAAAGGAGAAAATGCTGGTATCTAAGGTTTTTCTCCTCTTCATCCTTCAATGTTTTCAACCTGTTTTGAAATCAGATCTCAAAACATGGAGCTAAAATTCAAACTGTCCTATTCAACTGCTTTAACTCCTTACCACACGACAAAATTTTAGACTGGTTCAAATTGAAAGCATTTGCAGATGACAAAATAAAGGCGACTGAAAAATTGAAATTTGTTCTGGGAAGGGTAGAAAACACTGTGGGAAAAGGAGAAAATGCTGGTTAACAGCATTTTCTCCTTTTCCTACAGTGTTTTCAAAAGGCTTCTTTCTCAGGGGCGTCAAAAATTGGGATTGTGTGGTAATGGGTTAACCCTATACCAAGCAATCCTAACTCTTAACAACCCTGAGGAATTTGGACTCTGAAAAAATTGTGGGGAAAGGAGAAAATGTTGGTAACCAGCATTTTCTCCTTTTCCCACAGTGTTTCCTACCCTGATGGAAACAAACTTCATTCTTTGAGTTTCAATTACAATGTATTTTGTTGTCTGCAAATGCTTTCAGTTTGGACAAGTCTAGAATTTTGTTGTTTGGTAAAGAATTAAATTATGGTATGGTTGACCGACATGGATTAAGATTTATTGTAAATTAATAATTAGTAGCTAAGGTAATATTTGAATAGGGAAAAGGCTAATAATGACGAATTGTGTGGTGCACAGAGTAGGATTTTCTTTGAAAGGATAGAAAACATTGTGGGAAAATGAGAGAATGGTGCCTTTTAGACCAGTCCAAATTGAAATAATTTGCAGACAACAAATTAAATGTCAACCAAATGTTGAGATATGTCTTGGAATGGATAGAAAACATTGTGAGAAAAGCAGAAAATACTAATTACCAGCGTTTCTCTCCTTTACCTTCAAAAGCCTTCATCATCTGGATTGATAAAACAGGATTATGTGGAAAAAGTTAAATACCTGCTGGTACAATTGATTGTTTTGATTGTATGGTGTTTAGAGCCACTTTAGTATTATTATACCCCCCAAAACTCTGTTTGGGGGGTATACAGGAGTCAGCTTGTCGGTCGGTCCGTCCGTCCGTCCGTCGGTCGGTCGGTCGGTCGGTCTGTAGCTTTTTGTCCGCTCTATTTCTCATAAACTACTGGACGAATTTTATTCAAACTTCACAGGTAAACTCAGTATTAAGCAGAGATGTGCATATGAAATGTTGGTTATGGTTCATTGATTTTTCACTGAGTTATGGCCCTTTCATGAAATTTCTTGTCCGCTCTTTTTCTCATCAACTATTGGACAGATTTGGTTCAAACTACACAAATAGACTCAGTATAAAGCAGAGATGTGCATATCCTATTTTGGTTATGGTATATTCAGGTTTCATGGAGTTATGGCCCTTTGATGATTCTGGACAAATTTCTTTTTCATACTTGAATTTTGTCCGGAGCATATCTCCAAAACTATACTAGCTAGGGTTATGAAATTTCATGGGTGGATAGATCTCATCGAGGGGGAGTGCAGTGCTCAGGAATCATAACTCTTGCTAGCTTAATTTTTGAGTTATTGCCCTTTGTTGTTTTTTTATACTTGAATTTTGTCCAGAGCGTATCTCCAAAACTGTACTAGCTAGGGTTACGAAATTTCATGGGTGGATAGATCTAACCAAGGGGGAGTGCAGTGCACAGGAATTATAACTCTTGCTTGCTTAATTTTTGAGTCATTGCCCTTTGTCGTTTTTAATACTTGAATTTGGTCCGGAGCGTATCTCCAAAACTGTACTAGCTAGGGTTATGAAATTTCATGGCTGGATAGATCTCACCAAGGGAGAGTGCATTGCACAGGAATCATAACTCCTGCTTGCTTAATTTTTGAGTTATTGCCCTTTGTCGTTTTTAATACTTCAATTTAGTCCGGTGAATATCTCCAAAACTATACTAGCTAGGGTTATGAAATTTCATGGGTGGATAGATCTCATCAAGGGGGAGTGCAGTGCATAGGAATCATAACTCCCGCTTGCCTAATATTTGAGTTATTGCCCTTTGTTGTTTTTCATACTTGAATTTTGTCCGGAACTTATCTCCAAAACTATACTAGCTAGGGTTATGAAATTTCATGGGTGGATAGATCTAACCAAGGGGGAGTGCAGTGCACAGGAATTATAACTCTTGCTTGCTTAATTTTTTAGTTATTGCCCTTTTTTTTTTAATTCTTGAATATGGTCCGGAGCGTATCTCCAAAACTGTACTAGCTAGGGTTATGAAATTTCATGGCTGGATAGATCTCATCAAGGGGGGGTGCAGTGCACAGGAATCATAACTCTTGCTCGCTTAATTTTTGAGTTATTGCCCTTTGTCATTTTTAATACTTGAATTTGGTCCAGTGAATATCTCCAAAACTATACTAGCTAGGGTTATGAAATTTCATGGGTGGATAGATCTCATCAAGGGGGAGTGCAGTGCACAGGAATCATAACTCTTGCTCGCTTAATTTTTGAGTTATTGCCCTTTGTTGTTTTTCATGCTTGAATTTGGTCTGGTGTATGCCCCAGCTTAACAAATTGGGGTAAGACGGGCGTATCTTGCGACAATTTGCCGCTTATGTTAAACTCTTACTTTCATACTCAACCATTGTGCATTCTGTGACAAAGACCTGTTTGTTTGCAAGGAGCTGGTGGGGGGTATGATCATGTTGAGTGATAGCTCTAGTTTCAATAACATTGCAGTGGCCAGTTCACCTATTCATGTTTTCCTGGAGTCTCTTTTACCAGTACTCCACACAGTTTTCTTGTCCAAACCCATGGCTGCTTTCCCACATAACCATTGCCAAGGCACTAGCCGGTGTTGGGAGAGTAATGATTCCTGTGGCAATGACTATCAGTTATCCCCTAAATGAAATTGGTCGAGCCAGGGATGGAACCCACAACCTCTTATTCTCATATCCTGCGTGCTACTGCTTGAGTTACCAGGGCTTTGCCTCCCTTAGGTATAGAGCTTTTGAAAAGATTATGGCAAAAGAGGAAAATGCTGTTTTTCCCAAGTATTTTTTAACAACTCAAAACAGTAACCATCCCTTGACCCACATTTGTCAGTTGCAGATGCTTTCAGTATTGTTTGTTTGGTAAAGTATTAACTTCAGGTTCAGGAAATAGTGTGAATGTAAACACTGATTCAAATTTTTAAATCTTTACCAAACTACATAATTTTAGACTCGTCCAAATTGAAAGCTTTTGAAGACAACAAAATAAACGTAACTCAAAAATTCAAATTTGTTTTCAGCAGGGAAGCAAACATTGTGGGAAAAGGAGAAAATACTGGTTATCAGCATTTTCTCCTTTTCCCATAATGTTTTCAAACTGCTGCTTTTACAGGGTTGTTAAAAGTTGGGATTGTGTGGTAAAGGTTTAAACAGGAATATGAATTTAGTGACTTCACTTTGTTTTAATGATAATTCTTAACCCTTTACCGTACAATCCCTGGTTTTTACGACCCTGAGATAGAAGCCTTTTGAAAACATTGTGGGAAAAGGAGAAAATGCTGATAACCAGCATTTTCTCCTTTTCCCACGATGTTTTCTACCCTGCTCGAAACAAATTTCAAATTTCTAGTTACAGTTATATTGTGGTCTGCAAGTACTTTCAATTTGGACCAGTCTAAAATTTTGTTGTTGGTAAAGAGTTCAGTAATTAAACACTGAGAACTGAATGTTTTTGTAAAATACATGTATATATATGTACAGAACTGAATTGTTAAATAAATAAGGCTTGTTTTATGAATTTCTATCTTTTTACCTTGTCATACTTTTTACCCCATTCCACACAATCCTGAGTTTTAACAACCCCAAGTAGAGAAGTCTTTTGAAAACACTGTAGGCTTTCTATAACATTGTAGGAAAAGAAAAAAATGTTGGTAACTAGACAGGATGCCTTTGAAGAAAAAGAAGGCTTTTTAACCCTTTACAACTCAATGACGACTTTAAACACCCTTGAGGAAGAAGCCTTTGTAAAACACTGCAGGAAAAGGAGAAAATGCTGGGAACCAGCATTTTTCTCTTTTTCCCACAGCATTTTCTACCCTATCAGGATCAAATTTCATTATTTGAGTCACATTTAAATTCTTGCCTGCAAATTCTTTCAAGTTGGACGGGGTCAAAACTTTGTCGTCTCGTAAAACACAGAGTTAAAACATTGAAGGTTGGAAACATTGTGAGAAAAGAAGAAAATGCTGGTGACCAGAAGAGAAGTCTGTCAGATAAAGAGACGGCTTTTGAAAACATTGTTGGAAAAGAAGAAAATGCTTGTGACCAGAAAAGGACAATTCTTCTGAGAAATCAACAGCTTTTGAAAACATTGTGGGAAAAGATGAAAATGCTCTGTAGCTCAGCTGGTAACAACATTTGAGCAAGCATGTTGCTGGTACAAAATTCCAGCTTGCTAATTTCTCTCAGAGAATGTATGATAGTCATTGCAACAGGATACATTCCTATCTTGCTTCAGTCAATGGCTTGGGAAGAACATAGTGAGAAATGCTGGAAAAGAAATGCTAGGAAAGCATGGATAGGTCATCCTTGGATACCCCGGGGTCTCCCTTTTTGCTATGCTACATCGATGTAGCGTAGCAAATAGGGAGACCCCAGGGTATCCGAGGATGGGATAGGTGAAGTGGCATGATATTTGATATCATCGAAAGTATTTTATTATATCGATTCTTAGGCTGCTCAGTGCAACTCAAGGACCTTTTGCAGACAGTGTTGATCAAGATCAGATTGCACAGAACATATAGTCTGATCTTTGATCTACACTGTCCAATAAGGGGATATTTTATCCTGAAAAAAATACCTTTGAAATAGCCAAATTTTGGTTTTTACTATCAGTTTTGAAGGTTTCATCTCAGTTACTTAGTAGGATAAGAGTTGAATTTTAAACGAACAAATCTACCAGACTATAAAAGTTCTGTACTATTTAGTATTAATAACATTTACAGATAGAATTTGATCAAAAGTTTCTCAAAAGAGACTTTGCAAAGGATATGAAATTATTGTGGCAAAAGGAAAATAGCATGTAACCAGCAATTTTCCTCAAGATTCTCATTATGTTTTCCAAAAGCCTAAACAGTGTCCCTAAGTATCGGGACTGTCTTTTAAAGGGTTAAATTCCATGAGAATTATTTGATTAAAATGTATAAGAAAGAGTCATATACAAGCATACTGTTTGACAAAATTTTTCATTGATTTAAATTAAGTAGTCTACATAATTATGTGCAAATATGATTTTCCTTGTTTCATATATGACGAAAAAAATAGATGAATAACCGTTTTTCTCAATTAGATGCAGTTTAATCACAATATCGAATTATATCTTTTATCAATCAACCCAATAAATGATGCCCATAGACTCGTGCTGCAAAAATATCGCAGCCGGGATTTTTTAAAAAAAATTATGGTCTAGGGGAGAAAACTCGTACTGTCTAGGAGTAAGAGTACAGCGAGAGTTGCCTCCCTTATAATGATCCCCTCCCTTCATCATTTCTCCTAGACGCTTGACGGATCAAAGTACTAAACACTAGGGAAAAAAGTGACGTGCATGTAACATTTTTAATCTGTTTTTGATGAAGATTTCAATTAATTTTAACAAAAGAGTGTCATTGATATTGATTTTAATACAAAACACTAGGATCTAAGTTTTAAATAAGATTATTTCCTGCTTTTTTCTACTTGAAATTCGAATGGAATCACCGAGAAAGGTTTGAATCTTTGAAAATCGCCATTTGCAAAGGTAATGAAGTTTGCGGACGGCATAGTTTAAAATGACGCTTCACAGACTGTACGATCTGATTCTGAGTCTACACAGTTTACTTGTTTCATAAACCTTTCAGTGCAAAATAAATAAACTTAAATTCCAACGGACGGCTATAAATACAGTCTATTGAAACTTACAAAGATTTTGATTGTATAGGCTTGCCTACACCAGCGGATGACATAGATCAAAGATCAGACTGCACGTTCTATGAAGTCTGATCTTGATCTATGCCGTCCGCAAAAAACTCTGCTTTCGCCTAAGGCGCCGAAAGGGTTAAGCCTATTTGGATAGAGTTAAAATCTTTACAAGATAGATCTAGAGCGCTCTAGTTCCGCTAAACTGTTTGTTCAAATCGTCGACAGAGGTTCGATGCCTAAGGCGCGTAAAAACGAAAACTTCAAAGTGCATATATAATGAAAGTTGCCTTTGTGGTCTGTGTAGATAATGATCGGACTGCAAAGAACGTTCAATCTGATCTTTGATCTACAGCGTCCACTTTCCTCAGACTTTCTGCACAATTTTATGCAAGTTTAAAACGTGCCTTAATTGTTCGGAAAGCTTTTTTAGACTTAAGTTATCTCTTGTTTATTTGGCGCTCTATGGGTTTGTAACGGGAACGGTTTGATATTCATTGGGATTTATTTTAACTAAACATCATCTTCCTACATAAGCCAATATATGTTTTGAAGTTGAGCTATAAAATGACCTTCTATATTTAGCGATATATGTCGGTATAGTTATTGAATGAAAACATATAATTTTTTGTTTGTGTAAGTTTGCATTAAGTTATCGTAGCGGTTATCATTAACTCATTAATTTCATTTTACTGAACATCTATTACCTCAATTATATCTGTAACCAAATGTTGCATTTTTATCTTAGCGCGATCTTACATTGAATTCCAAATTCAAATATTGGCGGTTATAATTAACATGAAATAAACGGGAGACTACCTGCCGCCTGTTAAGAAAAATAATAAGTTTTACCAATTTTTCTTTTTTCTGTCTGGTGGCATGTCGTTTTTAGAACGGTTAAAATTAACAATTTGACCATATGAACTGATTGAAATTCGTTACACCTAGATGAAAAATTATCGTTTGTCAAACGGATCGTCTCTATAGACGTAACCGTGTTTATTCGTCCTCGGTTTTATACTTGCTCTTGGATAGCATTTTTTGTAAGGTGCACAGGCATATAAGGACCAGAGACAGGAAGAGGAGGTTCCATGTCCCGCCTTCTGCACATAAAATGCACATACTGTAGCCGCAGTAATTTAGCACCTCCAGAAGTAGCTAAAGCGAGGTTTTGGGCGGAGTCTTTGTTTTGTAGGCGTACCATCCAATGGTATGCACGTACTCACGACGTGAAGCAGTTAGAAATAAGCCCTTTCCTCTCCAATAAGGGAGGCAACTGTAGCATTACTACGTACAAAATTTTGTACCAGTTGTTTCCCTTTGACCATTAGTCGTTCATCATTCTCTTGCAAGACCCTTGTATTTTGAAAGAGTATCAGCCCGGAACATAAAGCAAACCAAAGTGCAGATAAATGGACGAAAATAAGCGATAGTAGCAACAAATTAAACAAATTAAGGAGAAAAAGCAACGTAAGTTGGTGTTACAAACAAAAATTGATGCAAAGGAACAAGCCGGAAATAGCAAATAAGCTTGGTAGAGCAGATATGACACTATTTCCTTGATTTCTTTACGATTCTACGGATGCCAATGGTTGTAAGTCGCATGTTTCTTTTTTTAAAGTAACCCATTGTATATCTTTGCATATGAACCATATCAAAGACAATAAAACAGTAAACATGAACGAGATTCATTTGTTCAGTATCCGGATTGTAGATATATTCGGATAAAAGTTTGAATTGTGAGAAAAATTTGAAATATATTCTGAAACGCAACACTTTAAGTGACTTGAAAAGAAAATAAAGAAAATAACATAATTGAGAGAGTTTAGTATAAATACAGTTGTAAAAACTTGTATCTATCGAATGGCAGTCATTTGAACACCCAGTAATTTCGACACATTTTGGTCATTTCGATCCCCGGTAGAAAAATGTTTGCAAACTTTGGTCATATCGACACCTCATTTTTTAAAGCACTTTTTAAACTCGACTTTTTATTATCAAGTTACTTTAATTTCTTTTAAAGATGTCATATCATTATAATTATGTGTTGGTGTGTGACCAAACATGTTTTTAAATAACTTTATTCAAGGGTAATTACTCCGAGTATGGGTATATCTGTACAATTTTCTGTATTCTACTCAGCCTTTTATAAAGAGATTAATATGCAGTATAATATTTATCACACCTTCACCTGTCTTTAACTGTGTTTGACTTCGCATTTTTATTGATCAGAATAAATCATAATTAATGAAAATCCTACAAAATATAACAAATGCCAAGACTAGACCACTTAAAAAAAAGGTTAAGAAAACATATATCCTTCACACGTTCAAGATAAAATGTATCTACATACAGTACGTCCATTTTACCAAATCCGTAATTTACAGAAACCCTGAAAAAGAGGCCTATTGAAAACATTTCGGGAAAAGGAGAAAATGCTGGTAACTACAAATTACTTCTATTTAAATTACCAAAACAATGAGAAATTTTTGTACCCCCCTCCCACACACACACACAAAACGAGTGTTTTCTGTGGTATACTGGAATCATCCTGTTTGTCTGTGTCTCTGTCTGTGTGTCTGTCCGTCTGTGTACAAAATACAACTAATTTTGTGTCCCAAACGCCTACAGATTTCCTTCAACTGTATTGAAACTTTGCACATATATTAATCATTGTCTTGAAGATTTGCAATATGCCTTTTTCAAGTGTCATCTCTTCCTGGTTGAAGAATTATCTCCCCTTTAACTTGACACTCTTTTCTGTCAAAGGGCTGGTAGGGGTATTAAGTCACATTAAGTGACAGCTCTAGTTTGACTTGCTGAAATAAAAAGGAATTGCAGACAACAAATGAAATGTAGTTCAAGCATGAGATTTGTCTTTGACAGAGTCGAAAACATATTGGGAATGTAGTTCAAAAACGGGTTTAGTGTTTGATTAAAAAAAAAACAACATTTGTCAGAAAAGGAGAAAATGCTAGTTCCCAATATTTTCTCGTTTCCACATCATTTTCAAAATACATTTTCCTAGAGGTAAACAAGGGTTAATGAATGTAACAGGTGGTGAAAAATATATCGCGGCTCGACCGGGAATTTTTTTCTTTCCATCTTTGTAGTGTAAATATGGAAGTGAGGTGCAAAACGCAGAAACTAGTTGACCTGGTTGGAGAAGAGAGAAAAATATTAATATTTTTCGGGAAGAAGTTGTGAAGTATTTAACGAAAAAATGGGGCAAGAGTCTTCCACCATCCACACTCAGTGGTTTTTTTGAAAAACAAAGAGAAATGGACCAGTGGATCGGAAGATTACAGGGTTCAGACTAGCACACCAAAACACATGAGCCTGGATGAGACCCTTTATCATTGGTACTCAAACTTAAGTTCAAGAAATATTGTTGTAAGTGGCAATATGCTTGTCAAGAAGGCGAAGAAACTCGGCTGTGAGCTGGGGATTCAGGATTTATCTTATTCCAATGGATGGCTGGCCAAATTTAAGAAACGCCATAGCATTGCAGCATGCAAACCTAAATGTAAGAATGTTTCAAGTCCAACCCAAGTTTTTACTGGTTTTAACCCATTACCACACAATCCACACTTTTGACAACCCTGAGAAAGAAGCCTTTGGAACATATTGTGGAAAAAGGAGAAAATGCTGGCAACCAGCATTTTCTCCTTTTCTCACAGCGTTTTCAATTCTTCACAAAACAAATTTCAAATTTTTAGTCACTTTTATCTTGTAGCCTGCAAATGCTTTTGATTTTGACAAGCCTAGTATATTGTCGTTTAGTAATGAGTTAATTCTTTATCTCGACCAAATTCCTGTTGACTTTTTTTTTCACCAGCATTTTGTCCTTTTCTCACAGTTTTTTGTACTCTTTACAAAACAAATTTCAAATTTTTAGTCACCTTCATTTTGTCATCTGCAAATGCTTTTGATTTTGACAAACCTAAAATATTGTCTTTGGTAATGAGTTAACTTTTTATCTCGACCAAGTTCCTGTTTATTTTGTACCTTACCTTACCTTGATGATAGTCACTGCAATAGGATTCATTCCTCGCCCATCGCTACTATTGTTATGATGATGATCATGTGGGAAAGTATCCAGTGGCTTGGAAAGAAAATTATGCAAAGTACTGGTAAAAGAAACTACAGGAATGCATGGATAGGTGCACTGGCCGCTGCGATATAACTGAAATAATGTTGAAAATGGTGTTAAACACCATTCGATCAATTATTAACCCTTTACAAATCAATCCTTGGTTTTTATGACGCTGACATCGAATGCTTTTGAAAACATTGTGAGAAAAAGAGAAAATGCTGTAACCTGCATTTCTCCTTTTCCCGCAATGTTTTCTACCCTGCTGGAAACATTTAATTTTTGAGTTACCCGGTACATTTATTTTGTTGTCTACAAGTGCTTTCAGTTTGGATCAGCCTAAGACTTTATCGTTTGTTAAAGAGTTGAAATGTCAGATTTAGCTGCAGGAACAGTCAAAATTTAAACGCCAATATGCTCTTTCAACAGGAAAAATGAATTTAATGACTTTATTTTGTTTTCATCATTTGTTTAACCCTTTCTCAAACAATCCCTGGTTTTTACGGCCCTGAGACAGAAGCCTTTTGAAAACATTGTGGGAAAAGGAGAAAATGCTAGTAAACAACATTTTCTCCTTTTCCCACAATGTTTTCTAACCTTCACAAAACAAATTTCGAATTTTGAGTCACTTTTATTTTTGTCCTCTGAATGTGTTTTCAGTTTTGACCTATTTGCATTTTGACATTTGGTAAAGATTTAAAGTCAGGATATTCAGCCAGCTGCAGGTGTAGCAAAATGTCCAGTTTATGTTGATGTTTCCCTTACCCTTCCCAACCCTCTCAAAGTACAGCTTAGCCCTGCAACTCCTTAACCCTTTACCAAACAATCCCTGGTTTTTACAACCTTGAGATAGAAGTCTTTTGAAAACATTGTGGGAAAAGGAGAAAATGCTGTTTACTTCAGAAAGACAGGGACAGTCCATATTCTCCTTTTCCCACAATGTTTTCTACCCTGCTGGAAACTGATTTCAATTTTTGACTTACAATTATTTTGTCGTCTGCAAATGTTTTCAATTTGGCCCAGTCTAAAATGTTGTCGTTTGGTAAAGGGTTAATGTACAGGGCTTGAGAAAAAAGATGTCACTGGTTCAAATCTCCAGCTTAGCCTCATTCTCTTGGGAAATATGTCACCCGTCATGCAAAAAGGGACCATCTGGGATTTCTGTACATGAATTATTTGAAAACAGATCAACGATAGTGCAGTCAGTTTAATTCATTACCAAACGACAATATTTTAGACTGGTCTGAATTGAAAGCATTTGCAGACGACAACATAAAGATGAATGAAAAATTGAAATTTGTTCTGGGAAGGGTAGAAAACACTGTGGGAAATGGAGAAAATGCTGGTTACCAGCATTTTCTCCTTTTCCCACAGTGTTTTCAAAAGGCTTCTTTCTTAGGGGCGTCAAAAGTAGGGATTGTGTGGTAATGGGTTAAGTTGATATTTATAAATGATTGTACAAGAAGATACAATGACCACTTCTCATACAGAAAACGTCATTAAAGCAATTTGTGCAGTCTGACATATTTCACAGTTCCCAGAAGGTATTCGCTTCCTGAAAATGAATCTCTAACATCTTTTTTTTTCTACAGGGAATGGAAGGTTTGAAATTTGAATCAAACTTTGTTATTACGATAGTCAACTTATAATGTAGTTCAAACAGGAACATGGCAAAGTATACAAATTTTTGAAAATGTTATTTCAAAGTTAAGATTTTTGCTATAAATTCAAATGTATGATGTCCCAGTTTTTTGTTAGTAGACTGTCTCTGTCTTTTAGCAGATACTGGAACGATTTTTCGCAAAAATTATCACATTAATAGTTTAAATAAATCAAACCACAGATTCCTGGACTTAGAGCCTGTACGTTACAAACTTAGCTACAGAATTACGGAAACATTGGTTGAATAATCAGACCTAAAAATACGAAAGGTCTACTGCAGCTATATTGATGTTATCCCCCCACCCCATTTTTTACAACACTGAATCTTTCACCAACTCTTTACGAAACAAAAATTTGAGACTTGCCCAAATTGGAAGTCTTTGCGGATAACAATTTGAATGTGGCTTAAAAATGAAATTTTCTTTTGGAAGGATAGCAAGGGAAAAGGAGAAAAGGTTGGTTACTAGAACTTTATCCCTGTTCAACAACATTTTTAAAAAATATATTTCTAAGGGTCATAAAAAGCTTTGGTTAAGTGGCATAGGGTTTTAAATAGTTACTGCAAATGTTTTCACCCGATGCCAACACTTTGGAATTGTCCAGATACTTAGCATATGGAGACGATTGAATAAACGTGGGTCAAATGGTTGTAATTGTCTTTGAAAAAGTAAAAAAAAAACCTGTTCATTTTTTACAGATGTTTCTAAACTACATATTGATTATTTCAGTTTAATTATGTTTTTTTGAAAGTTTGGGGGGGGGTGTTATGGTTGAGAAAGTGAGACAAATAACAGACAGTGGGGCAAATTAGCACATCTGCCCCCCCTTTTTATACGGGTCGCTCGAAATACTTTGTTAAAAGGTTGATTAGCTGTTCTTACGAACGAAGTCCGTAACAAAGAAACAAATGAATAAATGCATGGCAGAAATAAGGATCGAAGCGGGATTCGAACTCCGAACTCCCGGACGCAAAGCCAATACCCTAACCACTGAGCCAAAGAGATATCTCTCTGACGCAGTAGCCAGGTATTGTATTTAAATCGGGAGTATGCCATGCAGGAAGGAGTGGTCTCCCGTAACACACCCCCTCTTAAAGTCATCATTTATTGATGACTCAAAGCCTTATTAGGCAGGAAGTCCGATTTTGGACAACAAATGGGATTAATGGCTCAATGGCCAATCCCGGACGAGCCCCCATCTTACGAACGAAGTCCGTAACAAAGAAACAAATGAATAAATGCATGGCAGAAATAAGGATCGAAGCGGGATTCGAACTCCGAACTCCCGGACGCAAAGCCAATACCCTAACCACTGAGCCAAAGAGATATCTCCCTGACGCAGTAGCCAGGTATTGTATTTAAATCGGGAGTATGCCATGCAGGAAGGAGTGGTCTCCCGTAACACTGTTTAGTGTCTTCAGAAAGACAGGGACAGTCCATTTAGTGATTTTAAAGCACTATTATCAAACATCCTTGTTGCACTTTCAGGCATGTACCTATTGACAAATAACTTCATGTTATAGATCATGAACAAAAGAAACGTGGCTTCAGATCAAATTTCAGACCTTCCATAACTTCTTTTAAGCTTCATTTTGAGTATTAAAACTAATGAAGTCTTACTTACTAAAAAAAAAAAAAAATGGGTGAAGGGTTAAATTGGTGTTCCTTTGATCTCAGTATTGCACTTCAGGGTGGGTGGCCTTTAGAATAGCTGTAATGTACTTGCTTCTTACAGATTAGCACACACGTGTCACATAAAATTGACTCTTCTTATCTTTTGTTTCATATTAATTTACCCCTTTGGTGATCATTAATGGTCAGGATTATAAATTTTATGCAGGTTTCAGAGGGTAAGTCTGTTCTTAGTCTCTACATGCTCTTTATTTAAACAAGATTTTATAAAATGCATATTTTGTCTGTTTATGATTATTTTTTTCAAAGGCAATATCATGAAATATGTATGAATTGTTTTATAATTGATTTCCATAGATTTCTTCTATGTCATTTTCTTTTCAGTTATGAATTTGTCCAAATTTAAAGGATTTGCGAACGGGACATACGGCATTTGTTACTGAAATAATGCTATGATTGTCCGGTGTCACGTGATATACAGATGCGCCGCTTACAATGAAATGGAAATATAGCTTATATCAAATCTAATTGGCAAATCGTCTATTGATTGTTATGTCGGAAATTAAATGTAAAACGCTAGAGATATTTCAAAATTATAGTTTTCAGGAACATACTTAATTTTGTACGATATATCAACAGGATTTCTCTCTCAATTCGTCATGCATCCGACTGTCAAGGGCATTACTCCTGCTTCTTCTTCATGATCAAAAGGAGACCACTTATACAAAAATAAACCAAAGTTTGTAATGAATACTCTTCCTTCAATCGAAAAGGTATTCATTTGCTTAGTGGGTTGACTTTTAAGGCAATATTTGAACAATTTGTTTCTTTCAAACTATTAATTCCACACAATGGGTTTCCTTGAGAAATACCACTTCAGCTTTCTCAATGCTTTGATTTTTTTTTTTTAAGTTCAGAATCATTAAAAATCAAAATAATTAAATTATTCATTAAACACGTATTGAACTGATATCACGACATAATTAATGTTATCCATTTAAAGAGGGTATCAATGGAAGTCAGAGATGATTTCCATTTTGTGGAAACGAATTCCATTTCGTCAAGTTCCTAAAAAAAAATCCATTGCGTTTTATGGCCTACCCGGCTTATTTATCAAAATACTTTATGTACTTTGATATGTGTAGAAGATAAGAATGATCCCCCTTTGAAAGATTCACAAACAAACCAGGTGGCGCAACGTAACACATACGTCAAAAAGGGAAAAATCGATTCTGCCAGTTCTAGCAAATTTTCTGCATTAACATTGCTGTCATTTTGCGGGGACAGGATGTAAAGCAAGGTAAGAAGCCCATGTCTTGGCTGTATATTTTAATACTATGACTTCTCGTTTAGTAAATACCTTTATACGTCTGAGATCCTTTCGCATGATCATAAACACGTTTGGTCTTTATGATATTGCAATCATGGACAGCAGAAAGTTGTGGAAAATCTAACAGTGTAGCCTGTTGGTAAAAAATTGTATTATCGGCGTTTGCGCTGACCAAAACCTTGAAACAAATTTCGGGTTCTGGCACAAAATTGACAGTATTTTACAAATACAGTACCTTTGTGAACTTACAGCGAGGAGGTCTCCTTTACACAGAAGGCAGTGGCTAGAGATACGGTACCGTACCTCTAGCCTATATCAAAGAAATGGCTGGAGATACGGTACCGTACCTCTAGCCCCGGAGTCTAAAGATACGGTACCGTATCTCTAGTCATTCTTATGATATAGGCTAGAGGTACGGTAATTTGTAAATATATGTAAGAAATTATAAATTTACTTCAGTTTTGATTATTATCGTTAATTGTATGTATTAGTATCAATCTCGACATCAAAGGACAGAAACTCGTTGCTGTGTGCGAGTTTGCATCGATGCGCGAAAATAATAATTGCGTTGATTAGTTAGTTGAATTTAATTGCTTAAGATGTATGCGGATCTTACATTATTTTAACTTTTGTTGTTCTTTAATTGATTATGGAAAACAACATAATCAATTACTCAATCACGGAAATTAATAATTAATCTATTACTCAATCACGGAAAATTTTCTGAAAGCACTTTCAAGCCAATTTTGTATCATACGGTCAAAATGGCTCATAGTATTCACGTCGGGAAGAAATTTGCAGATTTTCAAACATTTAAAAGCGCAATAGAGTGCTATCAAAGTGCAGAAAGTGTGCAGTTTTACTAGAGGGATTCTATGACTATACAAAAAGCCCAGCCACGCGTACAAAGAAAAATAAAAGAAAGGATAAAGTATTACGGGATATCGCTTTAAATACTGTATTCATGGTGGCAAGAATTTCAAAGCCAGAGGGACAGGAGTGAGAGAACAAAGGTTATCTATCTGTCTGTCTGTCTGTCTGTCTGTCTACCATCCATCTATTTATACTTATTAAGTTATTTTATCTATTCATTTATTTATCTACTCTTGGGTTGGGAGCGGTGGTTAGAGTTGCGTGTTTAGGTTTGGGTCTGGTAAGCACGATTCGAACTGAAATTTGGTGTGGATTTTTGCTTATGTATGGTAGAAGCAGAATTTTACGGCATGAATTATATATAAATATTTATTGCAAACATTAAGGCCAAAAAATAATGTAAACAATAAGTACTTTTAACCAGTTCTCCGCACAATATTCTTTCCAAGCCACTGGCTGCTTTCCCACATAACTATCGTCGAAGCATTGGACAGCAGTGAGAGAGAAATGAATCCTGTCGCAATGACTGTCATCAATCCTCGGAAAGTTTATTGGCCGAGCCATGGATCGAACGGCGATCTCCTGTTCTCAGTTCCGGTACGCTATACCGACTGAGCTATGGGGCTAGGCCTGCACATGGTTGTAAATAACTTTAGGAATGTGATTGAATGAATGGTGTTTAACGCCGTTTTTAACAGTATTTCAGTACTTTTGCATCGGCCAGTGCACCTATTCATGCTTTCCTCGAGTTTTTATAACCAGTACTCGGCACAATATTCTTTCTAAGCCACTTATTGCTTTCCTACATGCAGTACAAGCCCTTTGAAAACACTGTAGGAAAAAGAGAAAATGCTAATTTCTCATTTTCCAACAGTGTTTTCTACCCTTTTGGATGACCATTTTCCACCATTTTTCATCAAAATTTAAATTGTTTACAAATTCTTCGAGTGTAAAATTTGTCTTTTGAGAAAGAGTTAAGCAGGGATAATACATATGTTATATAGAATCCCTGGGTTAAGTAATCAAGTTCACCTAATAATCAACACAATTATTATTTTCGCTAAACAGTGCACATTCACACACTGCAACTTAATGAGTTTCTGTCCTTTGATGCCAATCAATTACTACATAATAATCAAAACTGAAGTAGATTTATAATTTCTTACACATGTATCTACAAAATACCGTACCTCTAGCCTATATCATAAGAATGACTAGAGATACGGTACCGTATCTTTATACTCCGGGGCTAGAGGTACGGTACCGTATCTCTAGCCATTTCTTTAATATAGGCTAGAGGTACGGTACCGTATCTCTAGCCACTGCCTACACAGAAATATCAACCTGAAGTTGGAATAAGTTAACTCATTACCAAAAGGCAATATTTTAGGCTTGTCCAAATCCAAGTCATTTGCAGACGACAAAATACAAGTGACTGAAAATTTGAATTTGTCTTATGAAGGGTAGAAAACATTGCGGGAAAAGGAGAAAATGCTGGATACCAGCATTTTCTCCTTTTCTCACAGTGTTTTCTGAAGGCTTCTTTCACAGGGTCATCAAAAGTAGGGATTATGTGCTAATGGGTTAAGGCGGCTGTAAAATAGATAACTTTCATTAGAATTTACCCAAACAAAATCGTCACTGATGGAAACCTGGGTCTCGGACTCCCACTTTGACATGCTGCCAAAAATCGCTTAAATTTAAATGACATAGCCAGCTTATGATCCTATATATCACCTGACCCATCACAAAATGCCGACTTTCAACACAAAACGCTGTAAAAAAAAACAACAACATGCAATAGGCCTTGATTCAACCTTTATTTTGTCATGGAAAAACCCAGTTCTTTCAAATTTTTTCATTATAACAGTCCAGAAGAACTGTAAGAAGAGGTGGATCAGTGTTTCCTTCAGTCTAAAAATCTGCTTGGATGCTATTTTTGTCACTGTCTTTGCAGACCTTCAGAGCAATGTTCATTAAAAGTATCTGGAATTAATACAATTTTACCCGCATCTTTTTGAACCGCATTATTGGATAAAATTTCCATTGCTAATTAAATGAGCATGGATCGTTAGATAAAATTTTAATGATTAATGTTTACAAAAAAATGCCTCATGAGAAATCGCTGTATCTCTGACATGCTACAGGACCGACGGTTTAGTTGCAAATTTTGCTGTTGACAAAGGCACTTTGTGCGAAATTGGTTGTTAGGGCTAGAGAACCAGACTGTACAACATTCAAATTCCGTTGAGTGTGCATGCCTGTTTGACTCTTTACCAAACGACAAAATTTTGGACTGGTCCAAATTGAAAGCATTTGTAGACAACAAAATTAAATTGACTGAAAATTTGAAATTTGTCTCTGGAAGGGTAGAAAAGATTGTGGACACAAATATTGATAATTCAAAGTTATGTGTAAAGAAATACAACCTCCTTATTGGACAGTGTAGATCTGAGATCAGACTGCTGTTTCTGTGCTGTCTGATCTTGACCTACACTATCGGCAAAAGGTCGATAAGTCGCCCTCAGCAGGCTATGGGTTAGAGCATAGAACCCACATTCCATCCTGTACTATAGTGCCTTAGTCTTGTTAAAATCTAACACAAAATCTTATTGTAAATAGAAGTCAAAATGCTTGTCCCTATGGTTTCATCAGTGGCACTCACCTCTGTCTTGCCTTATCTTCAACTTGCATGTTGGATGTCAGATTTTTCCAAAACTGTCTCTTCATCTTCATGACCATCTACTCTATGCATAAAGATACTGTATCAGTAATTCGGTGCTTTTGTACGTCATAGAAAACAGAACTGTCCATACCGCCCTGCTATTTATTTAGGTTTACATGCAGAAAATCATCAACTTCCTTTAACTCTTTACCACACAATCCAAACTTTTAAGTAGCCTGAGAAAGAAGCCTATAGAAAATATTTTGGGAAAAGGAGAAAATGCTGGTAACCAGCATTTTCGACTTTTCCCAAAATATTTTCTACCCCTTCGAAATGAGAAATTATCATATTAACAAGATTTAATTTGCTGTATTTAGAACATGCCTTGAATTTAGTCCAGTCCAAAAAATTGTCGTTTGCTGAAGAGTGAAAGGGTTAATATTTGGGGTTTTTTTTGTAATTTGTAACATTACTTGTAGGTGTAAGACAGCTTTTAGTCTTTACTAAACAATCCCAGGTTTTCACGACCCTGAAAAAGAACCCTTTTGAAAACATTGTGGGAAAAGGAGAAAATGCTGGTCACCAGCATTTTCTCCTTTTCCCACAATGTTTTCTTCCCTGCTGAAAACAAATTTTTATTTTTGACTTAAGTTTATTTTGTCATCTGCAAGTGCTTTCAATTTGGACCAGTTTAAAATTTTGTCGTTGTGGAAAGGGTTAACCCCTAGAGCATAAAAAAAAACCTAGCAGAATTTCTTATCTGAGAAATAAGACTGAAACAGTGCTGTTTTTAAAGTGGCCCTTTTCTAGAATGTTTCTGTATAGCTGACAGTGTGGACCAAAGATGTGACTGCATGTTTTCTGCAGTCCTGTTTTAGTGTACACTGACAGCCAACTTAAATTCTATTCAGAAGATGCTTTAAAGGGTTGCCATTTACCCCACAGTCCAGATAATTAGAAGGCTTTTGAAAACACTGTGGGGAAAGTAGAAAATGCTGATATTAACCCACATTTTATTCTTTTCCCTACAATGTTTTCTTTTCTCTGTGACACATATCTCATCATTTTTTCCACTAAATATTGTTATTTATGAATGCTGTCAAAAGTTTTGTTCTTTGGTTAATCCATTACCACACAATCCCTACTTTTGACGCCCCTGAGAAAAAGGCCTTTAGAAAACGTTGTGGGAAAAGGAGAAAATGCTGGTAACCAGCATTTTCTCCTTTTCCCACAATGTTTTTTACCCTTTACAAAACAAGTTTAAAATGTTCAGTCACTTTTATTTTGTCGTCTGCAAATGCTTTCAATTTGGACAAGCCTAAAACGTTGTCGTCTGGTAATGAGTTAAGAACTAATGGAGTAAGGAAAGTATTATATTTTGCTCATGACATACTTCGCAGCTGTTGAATTTGTTGTTTTATCCTTTTACCAAACGATAGCGGCTTTTAACGACCTTGAACGAGACAGCTTTTCAAAACCTTGTGGGAAAAGGCGAAAATGCTGACAGCATTTTCTCCTTTTCCCACAAGGTTTTCTACTCTTTTTGATAAAAAATCCCATCCTTTGCTGCTACATTAACTTTGTCATCTGCGCTTTGGACTGTTCTAAGATTTTGTCGTTATCTCTCTACCAGACTACAAAATCTTGGGCGTGTCTTAACTGAAAAAAAAAATCAAACTTAAAAAAGATGAGATTTTTCATGGACATGCTAGCAAACTTTACTGGAAAAAGAAGAAAGTTCTGCTTCGCAGCATTTTCTTCTTTTCCCACAATATTTCTAGAAGGCTGCCACCTTTGGTTATTAAAATGTGGGAGTTTTAGGTAAAGGGTTAATGATTATGGACACATTTATGATTTCACACAACATCTGTTTGTATACATAATTTATAATGTGTAGATCTATATCAAATGTAAACACATGCATAAAGATATCAACATCTCAATTTATATGCAGTAGAAAGTCAAAATTTGGTTTTTAGTGCGTTGAAGCTGATGTTTATGAATGGGTATTTTCGCAAGCCAAAGATGATGAACCACTACGCTACTCTATCCTTGGCAGATCGAGCTTGATTTCGACATTCTCCCGATACACATTTTCATTGGTTGCAGCTTGCTCTAACTGCACCAATCTAATTGCTCATAGCATTTCATCTTTGACGAAAATAGCACAAGGTCGCGACCTTTTGGAAAAAAAAAACAGAAGGTATGCACTGATACCTCTGTAGATGTGCAGGATCTGTAATGTTAATACTTGTGTATCTACAATTCTAAGGTTGCAATGCATAGATATGGCAGAAAATTCATTTCATTTCTGAAGGCTACCAAGGAAATCCTTGTTGTGACATTTCCAGTTTTGAATCTTAAGATTTGCAAAACATGTTAAAGTATTTATTTATCTTTTAAACCATTTAATTTATATCGGTAATTTGTCTACATTTACACAGCCGATTAAATCTAAACTATTTTACAGCCTTTTAAATTTAATTCCGTTTTGCAGACAGTGCAGATTATAACCAGCCAGATTTTTCAGACAGAAAAAAACAACTTAGAAATCACAATCTCTGGATTTTTTACATTGGCTGAAAACACATGTTAACTCTTCCAAAAAAAAAAGATAAAATTTTAGACTGGTTCAAATTAAAAGCATTCGACAAAATAAATGTGACCAAAGAATTCAATTTGTTGTAGGGAGGAAAACATCGTGGGAAAATGAGAAAATGCTGCATACCAGCATTTTCTCCTTTTCCCACAATGTTTTCAAAAGGCTTTTTTCACAGGTGTGTTAGAATGTTTGATTGTTTGGTAAAGAGTTACAGCTTTATCAAACAATTTTTTAACTGTGACAAATTTAAAGCATTTGCAGATGACAAATAAGAATTACTCAAAATCTGAAATTAACCTTTTAAAGTTTTAACTACCTTAAGAGAGAGACCTAAATAAAATTGTGGGAAAAGTAGAAAATGCTGGTAATCAACATTTTCTCCATTTCCCACAATGTTTTCTACCCTACTGGAAACAAATTTCAGTTTTTGAATTATGTTTATTTTGTCTTCTGCAAGTGCTTTCAATTTAGATCAGTGTAAAATTTTGTAAAATTCTAAATTTGCCATTATGCAGATTGGATGCAAATTTATCTTCAGTTTTGATAATGTTTAGAAAAGCTCTCACATTTTTTCATGTGATTTTTTTTTCAGTTACATATAATATGGAAGAAGAGACGATATAAAAGATGGCATTGACAGAAATCTCTCTGTGTGGCGTTCAGTTTGTACTATTGGAAATAAAGAAAGGGACTTGGTGCGGAATTGACTCACTGCCAACTGGGTGACGTTGATCTGTGACAAATAGATCTATCACATATTACTTAGTCAGTCATATTTTTTATATTTGAATCACTGTCAAGTAAATTTGTTATACAAAGAACTAAAGAAAGAAACTGATTAAAGATGTCCGAATATCATAAGAAGTACTTCTGTCCAAGGCTCCTGGACTATATTGTGATTGTTGGCAGTCGACATCCTAACAGTAACAACAACATGGCACAGACCCCGGAACTACTGAGACGATATCCGCTTGAAGACCATTCAGATTTTCCGCTGCCTGCTGATGTGATATTTTTTTGTCAACCAGAAGGATGTATTAGCGTCGGACCGAAAAGAATGAGCTTAAGGGAGACAACGTCCTTTGTATTTACTTTAACCGAGAAAGATAGCGGAAAAATAAGATACGGTATTTGTGTGAATTTCTTTAGGCCGATTGAGAAATATAAAAGTGATCGGAAATCAGACCGTCATGGCAGCACAGACCGTCAGCAAAGCTATGGTAGTTATATGGAAAGTGGAAATAACAAACTTAATATTCAGCAGTCGGACCAAGAAAATAGGTCGCCAAGAACTAATCGACGGCTAAAAACTGCTTCTCGTGTTCGAAATAACACGCTAACTTCTCTATGCATTGTGAGCCATCATCCATTTTTCTCTACATTTCGTGAATGTCTGTTTATGTTACGACGTCTCATCGATGCTTGTCATGATAGAAGCTGTGCAAAAAGAATTGGTGCATCAAGAAGCATGTCAAGGTAAGCAAATACACAGTCAAGAGTGATATCGTCCGCGTTGAATCAGTGTTGCGGTTATTCGTTAACTCATTACCAAATGATAAAATTTTAGTTTGTCCAAATCGAAAGCATTTGCAGACGACAAAATAAAAGTGACTGAAAAATTGAAATTTGTTATGTGAAGGGTAGAAAACATTGTGGGAAAAGGAGAAAATGCTGGTAACCAGCATTTTCTCCTTTTCGTACAATGTTTTCTGAAGGCTTCTTTCTCTGGTAGTCAAAAGTAGGGATTGTGTGGTAATGGGTTAATTAACTCTTTCCCAGATGAAAACTTTTAAACTTTGTCTAAATTGATTTCGCATTTGCAGGCGACAATTTCATTGTGACTCAAATTGTGCCATTATTCTTTGAAAGGATGGGAAAAATTGTGGGAAAAGGAGAAAATGCTGGTAACCAGCATTTTCTCCTTTTCCCACAATTTTTTCAAAAGACTTCTTTCCCAGGGTTGTAAAAAGTCGGTATTGTGTGGTAAAAGGTTAAACCAGCATGTTCTCCTTTTCCCACAATGTTTTCAAAAGGCTTCTTTCCCAGGGTCGGTAAAAGTCTTGATTGCGTGGTAAAGGGTTAAACTAGCTGTCATTTCGGAATAGCCTTCGCAGGTTGCGAGGGCTGATCTAAGAGGACATTTTTCGCGTGTTTGCAGGCCATGTAATGTTGACATAGATGCAAACTAGAGCTGGGACGGTAGAAATTTTGTACCCAGGTACCCGTGGCCATATGACCCATGGGTACTCGGATACCCGATGTTATTACTTCCCATTAAATTAACACCAATAGTTGTCTATCTTTATGCATCCTGGCACTTGCACATGTACCAATTCATGAAAACAACTAAACATGGCTTCAAATAGCCAAGCTTCATCAAAAATCCAAGTTTGGCCGTTTCTTAGTCTTCTGCAAGACATACAAAACACAAAGTGTAACATTTGAAGTGTTCCAACTCGTGCAGATTGATGTGTAACTCACATTATGAAATTGAAACTCACGTAAAAAGAAAATTTAAAAAAATCCATGACCTGCTTAACTTGTGTAAAATGAAGGTATTAGAAGTTATTAGCTGCCCTTATTGATCAACTATTGTCAAATCACGAGAGGAAATCTATCCATAAATTACCACACATGAAAAAATGCTCAATTAAAAAAAAACACAGAAACCTATGACACAACTCGATGTTCCTTTTGACATTGTACGATCAGAGTCACTTCAGACAGTCTTTTCAGTTTTTTAATGACTTTAAACTGTAAATTTTCACAGATATCTTTATATTACACACTTAAATTGTGGTGCAAAACATCATTATTGATTACTTTACTTCTGGTATGGAATCGATCATTATTGTCAGAATCATAAATCAACTTAATAAGTTACTATTTACATGTATCAATCGGGTATTAGTCAAACAAATTGACATGAAATAAATGACCTCTATTACCATATACAGTGAAACCTTGTTATTTCGAGTCTTGGACATTCGAGAACCCGGCATATTTCGAGGAATTCCGAGAGTCCCAGCAAAAACTCTACTTTATTGAACCAAAAGTAGCTCGGTAATTTCGAGTCTCGATAAGTCGATAATTCAAACATGGATGCTGGTCTCTGTAATGATTTTCCTTCTTTAAATTGATTGTTTATTCGAATACAATATTTTCGCACCTCTCCAACGATTTTTCACACCTTTCCAAGCAAAGGATTTTATCTCGCCAGCCTGTCTACTGTGTGGCGCAAGTTTTACAAACAGACAATTACTATGGGGTATTCATACCACAATATGATTTGAGAAGGTGTTGACGTTAATTAATGATGAGAGGCTACTTGTGATAACAGCCCTTTAAATTCATTGTTGATTCTGAATAGTCAGTTTAGTAACAGCATTTGTGATTAGACAACGCCATATTTTTATCAGTTTTCGTGTCAAATCTATTTATAGCATCAGGTTTTCCCCAGTTGCATCGTCACAGATTAGGACCCGTTTGATCACATGAATTTTATATATTTTGTTACGCTGACGTACTTCGGGTTTGTGTGAATATCAGAATTCTGATTCGGTGTGACTATCACTGATACCTTTTAATGTCGTAGAAATTTACCTTCGACACTGGTAAATGTGATTTTCATGGACTGTGTAGATATTCTGATCTGTTTTCATGTCGAAGACATTGGTAATGAGAAAAGTCGAAATTCTCTGTTTTTATCTCTCATTAGCTCAGCGCTATAACTTCAGTAATTTACACTTCTATGACCATTTCAACAGCACCAAAATCAAACGGTACCGTTTGTGATTAAAAAATTTGATGTCTTTCTCGAAATTTAAAAGGGCAGATTTTACGATTTTGTTAAAATTACAGAACACGACTTTTCCAAAAGCTACCGAAAGAAAGGCTAGATTATTTAGAATATTTGATTAAAAATCCATACTCATATGACCAAAACAGGAAAATTCACAGAAAATAACCCTTTTGATACTACAGTATATTGTTCAAATACAGTAAATGAATTAATCAAATAGGGACAGATAGATCAACAAAGTTACACTGCTCGGGAAGAAGACTTTGATTGTCGATCTCGAACGCACTTGTATTTTTTTCCAAGGACATTTTGGATGATTCGAGCACCATGAAAACTCGAGCATTTTGCTTGTCCCCTTGGGACCTCGAATTATCAAGGTTTTACTGTATTACACTCTTGAATTATTGTCTGAACTTAGCTTCAGCTGATGTCGTCTGCGGAACTATGTGCACGTTTTTGAACTCTTTCGGAGGCCAGTAGATTTTTAGTGTCTTCGAAATATACTTAAAATATCTGAAATGAAAATTATGTTGTTGGTTTAAATTGGTAATAGGTGGTGAGTGACATAGATCTAAGATGCACCTTCTGTGCAACCTGATCTTGATCTGTACTATCCGCAAAAGCTTTTTGATTTTGACTATAGCTCAGTAAGGGTCAAACCAAACATTTACCGTTTACAGAATTTCCGTAAGGTCCGATTATACCCATTGATTTAAATATTCACGTTTTAATTATTCTTTGCATAAAGGTCAATTTGTTTCAGTAATACCTTGGTAATGATTTAGTACCCGGGTACTGGTGTTACCCTCCATACCCGATAGCCGGGTACTGGAGTACTCGTCACAACTCTAATGCAAACGATGACAAGGCTTTGAGAATACCTCAAGTTTTCTGCGAAAGTAGCGGAGCCAAAACTGTCGTCTTTGGGAGGATAGGTGTTAAACAAAACGAGAAAGATCAATATCTCTGTATAACAAGATCTAATCTATATTCTGGTGTTTGCCCATACTTTCTGTTTTCACCACCATTAGGTCCATTAGGAATACACAGATGTTCTCAGATTTGGTATTTACAGAAAATCAATAGAACGTAGTGGGTGACCTATCTATCACAGCCTTTTATATCTATATTTTTTTTCTCTTTCTGCTTATGTGCTTATATCAGTTCTGGGCCCGTATTCACCAACCATTCTTAAGAACATTCTTGTTCTTATTCTTCAGAATTTTGTCCATGTTAAAGTAACAGAACTTTTGATTGGCTAAACCATTTGGTTTAGCCAATCGGAACTTCTGTTACTTTCACAATCAGAAAAATTTGAAGAATAAGACAAAGAATATTCTTAAGAATGGTTGGTGAATACGGGCCCTGTTACTTTATTTTGTCAAGTCAAGCCCAGGTAGTGCAGTTAGTGGGGTACAGGCCCCTGGGGGGCGGGGGTCACAGGATCAAATCTTAGTCCATCTTTCTAACTGAGGATTGATGATCATCATTGAGACATGATTCATTCCTCACACACTGATAATTTTCTTTGACAACCGTAATGTGAGAAAGGAGCCAGGAGTTTGAAAAAGGATATTTTGAACAGTACACTACTGGTAAAAGAAACACCATGAAAGCATCGACTATAAAGTGTGAAATTTCCTTCTGAGAGTACATGATCTGTTTCTTAACTCACTATCACACAATCCCTACTTTTGGCGACCCTGAGAAAGAAGCCTTTAGAAAACATTGCGGGAAAAGGAGAAAATGCTGGTAACCAGCATTTTCTCCTTTTCCCACAATGTTTTCTACCCTTTCCTATTCAGAATTCAAATTATGATTCAGACTCATTCTGTCGTCTGCAAATGCTTTGAATTTGGACAAGTCTAAAATTTTGTCGTCTGGTAAACATATATGGGAATGAATTGAGATGTTTCTGAAAATTA
Source organism: Tridacna crocea (assembly GCA_943736015.1). Lineage (NCBI taxonomy): Eukaryota > Metazoa > Mollusca > Bivalvia > Cardiida > Cardiidae > Tridacna > Tridacna crocea. The sequence continues at coordinate 44,197,698 of OX031067.1, forward strand.
TAGTAACAAATTGCTAGGTACCATTTTAGCTATGCCTGCGTCCCTGACAAAAGTGGGCTTAACTCTTTACCACACAATCCTGACTTTTAACGACCCTGAGAAAGAAGCCTTTTGAAAACATTGTGGGAAAAGGAGAAAATGCTGGTAACCAGCATTTTCTCCTTTTTCCTCAATGTTTTTTTTTTACCCCACCCAAATCAAATTTCAATTTTTGAGTCGCATTTATTTTGACGTCTGCAAATGCTTTCAATTTTGACTAGTCCAAAATAGATATTTGTTCTGGGAAGGATAGAAAACGCTGTGGGAAAAGGAGAAAATGCTGGTTACCAGCATTTTCTCCTTTTCCCACAGTGTTTTCAAAAGGCTTCTTTCTCAGGGGCATCAAAAGTAGGGATTGTGTGGTAATGAGTTAAGATTATGGGATTATTTTCATCTTACTGATATACCTAAACCTACTCAAATTGTGTCCCACCCACACAATGTCTATCCTACATCATGTGTGACGCCTTGGAATGAATTATGCCAACTCAGATTCCAATACAAATGGGAATGTTTACATGTTTCATTTGCATATCTTCCATTAGTGTAACACTTCTCTATAGAACAGCTTTAGTTACTAGTTTAGTTTAACTCATTACCAAATGACAATACCGTAATTCCCCTAAGTATTCGGACACCCTAAATTTTCGGACACCATTAATTATTTTCCGAAATAATTTATTTTTTGTCCCTAAGTTCGGACACTTGGTGAAATAATTGTCCCCAAATTTTCGGACACAAAATTATGATGGTTTAGAAGACCCGCAGTACTCTATCAAACAACAAATTAAGATGATTTAAAAGTTGACGAAGACCCGCTACACTCTTTCCCAAACAACAAATTAAAATGGTTCAGAAGATCGACGAAGGTCTGCAATACTCTTTCCCAGACAACAAATTAAAGACTCTTCCAAACTGAAAGAGTTTGCATACGACAAAGGCTTGTTTGGGATGTGGTAAACTTTACCAAACAAAAATGTTATTGGACTAGATAAAATTCGAAGGATTCGCAGACGATAATTACATTTTGCTAAAATGATTTTTGATTGGATAACGAAGAAAACAGTGGGGGAAGAGGAAAAAATAATTAATTCCAGCGTTTTCTCCTTTTCCAACAAGGTTTTCAAAAGGTTTTACCCTAGGATCGTTTAAAGTCGTGATTGTGTGGTAAAGAGTTAATTAGCAAGTACCTGAGAAGAGTAAATCGATCTATGTTTTTAGCTTAAATCCTTTGTTTGGTATCTGATTGATCGCGGTAGACTGAATGCAGGTGCTAATTTGTGTTACACAGGCTGTATATATTTAGTCCAATACCCGTGACACATTAAAGATGTAAATCTTATTGATAAACGCTATAAGATACACTTTTAATGCATAACGGGATGGCTAGTTGTAACGACCTGTACCCAGACATGTTGGCATGGAGACAAGCACGTGTATGGGTGACGTAACCAGGTTTAGTCAGGTCAAGAATAACCCTTATCACGACCATGATTTAGGATTATTTAGCGAAGTAGCTATTTACATTCGAATACGTAATTGTGTGAACTCTTTTTACAAGTAAGTTTTATTAATCCATAAAGATCGATCTCATGTCAGTTCTTTTCGGGAAATATATGCCTTACTGTATGTTGTACATACAACGTCTATTAAAGGATATGTTGTTGTTGTTGGAAAGAGATTTCCCGAAATTTTCGGACAGTCACACAAATAATTTAATAAGTTTTCGGACACCAAAAAAAATAATTATTTTTTCCCGTCCGAATACTTGGGGGAATTACGGTATTATAGGCTTGTCCAAATCGAGAGCATTTGCAGACGACAATATAAAATTGACTGAAAATTTGAAATTTGTTTTGTGTAGAAGAGTAGAAAACATTGTGGGAAAAGGAGAAAATGCTGGTTACCAGCATTTTCTCCTTTTTCCATAATGTTTTCTAAAGGCTTCTTTCTTACGGGCATCAAAAGTATGGATTGTGTGGTAATGGGTTAAACATATTTGTTTTACATCGATTGAGAAACAAGTTCTTACAACTGATACTAATCTCTCTCGATTCTGCTTCCTTGAAACTACACTAGAACTCGCGGCGAATGTGTGGGCCAATGAAGAATCCCAAAGTTGACACCTGCTCCGGGGTATCCAACTCGGGACCTTATGGTAATGAGGGCTACGCTCTACCTCACAACCAAGGACACTACAAGCTTTGGTTATAATTCTGGACATTCCAGGTCAAGATTAGACTGCACAGAAAAACAGAGCAACAATTACTGATCTTTGATCTGCTTTCTCTGTGTTACTTTTCTAGCAAAAAAAGTTGCCACTAGATTGCATAATTCATAAATGACCAAGCAAGTATTGTTGGCTTGGCATGGTATTCCATTAATTTAACTCTTTTTATCACATGGCAAAATTGTAGACAAGTCCAAATTGAAAGTATTTGCAGAAATCAAATTAAATGTAGCTAAAATGATGAGTTTTGTCTTAATAAGGTAGAAAACATTGTGGGGAAAAAGGAGAAAATGCTGCATACCAGCATTGTCTCCTTTTCCCTCATTGTTTTCAAAAGCCTTCTTCTTCAGCAATTGTTCCTGAAAAGGTAGAAAATTGTGACAAAGGGAGAAAGCATTGGTAGTAACCAACATGCTGTCTTGTTCTGACAATGTTTTTTAAAGCCATCTTCCTCATGGTCATGGTAAATCTAGGAATTCAAAAAAAATGGTTAGTGGATAAAATAGTTATAGGCTGATAGCTGTGGAAAAGGAAAAATGAGCAATAAATGCTGGCAATTGTTACAGAATAACAGAATGTAATAATTGCTAAATTGCCAATGCTGAGCAGTTTGTCCCATTTTCCAAGGGTGTAACCAGGGATCAGAATTACAGAGTCTGAATTTAGAACGCTTCTTCACCTTTCGCCTTTCAATTGAGGCAAACTTTCTTTCCGGCGTATTTTCGCCTCGCACTTCTGCTGAAGCATGTGAGAAAAGTAGTTGGTGGCTTTAGAAAGAAAGTTTTGTCCGTACTGGTGTGAGGAAGCCAGGAAACACATGTGCGTTACCAACCGCCATGATAAGACCTTAGCTGTCAAAGTAGTGTTAAATCCAAATACAACCAACCAAAAAATCACCTTTCGGTTGCTTACTGCAACAGTGAGCACTTCTGCAGATGGGGTAGATCTATATCAAGATCAGACTACATATAATGTTCAGTCTGAGCTTGATCTATGCTATGGGATAAAGTGAGCATTTGATTTTCCACAGTAAAGGGATGGGATGAAATTGCGGCAAAATTTCACTAATTACTTATGGTTGGATATTTTCATTTTACTCTTCTGAGCAGTTAAAGACTGAACTCTTTACCACACAATCCCGACTTTTATCGACCCTGAGAAAGAAGCCTTCTGAAAACATTGTGGAAAAAGGAGAAAACGCTGGTAACCAGCATTTTCTCCTTTTCCCACAATGTTTTCTTCCTTTTCACAAAGAAACTTCAAAATTTCGGTCACTTGTATTTTGTCGTCTGCAAATGCTTTGAATTTGGACCAGTCTAAAATTTTGTTGTTCGGTAAAGATTTAATTATGAAAATGGGATTGTTGTTTATAGTGATTAAAGTTTTTCTTATTCCCATTTTTTATACAACAACATTCTTGTATATTTTATGCAACAAACACTGCACCAAAGATTTTCGACTGTGTTGTAAACACTCCTCCGTAATTCAAGTATTTCTAATTGTAAGGAAAAGCGGAGAAGGGTTCAAAGTAGTTTGGCCACTTCAGCATTCCGCCATTTTCTTGGATATTGATGTTTTTTCCTGTAGTAGCTCTAGTACAATATTAGGTTTGGTATTGTGGGAAAGCTAGAGAGAAATCAATATCCTATTGGAGTATGGATTTGGACCTATATCCCTTTATTCCTTAACGATGGGATAGGTTTGTTGTGACCTTAGAAGTGCCACTGATGCATTATCTACCGCTAGATGGCATTCTATAAATACTCATCTATCTAATTTGGGCATCCTGGGTACAGAACTGAACCACTTTCCTACGCGACAACTGTTACTTTGAATTTCAAACTAAAATAAACGTTTACTCTATAAACCGCTACCTTGTGCGATTCACTCATCTTTGACCAGCAGTTTAGAGAAATCTGAGGCTAAAACAGGCCTGATTTTTCCTCAAACATATTGATAAAAACCTTTTTATCCTCTGGTATTTTATAGCGTGTATTACTACAGTCTGCTCAATATCGGGGATGGTGATGCGTCATATAAGACAGGTCGAATCTTTGAAGAATATGAAATGTGCAGACAACGGGCACTGATGTAATGTCAAAGGTCTGAGAACGTCCATAAAGTGCAATATGGAAGTGCCTTGGGTAGAAAAAATGGGAGCAGGCAAAACATACTTTTATCACATAAGAACAGCCCATTCTTCTGAAGTAATGGTTTACCATACAATCCTGGGTTTTCACAGCTCTGAGAAAGAAGACTTTAGCCTTTACCCCATAAGGCATTTCTATGGTATCTCTAATTGACCCTAAATAACACCAAGGATGAAGCCATTTCTTGTGTGTACAATATGACCTAAGTTGTCAACGGGCCTTAAAACGCTATTAATTCATTCATTCATTCTTGTATGTATATGACACCTTTTGATAGTGTAGAAAAAAACTTGTTGCAAAGGTGAAATTGCTCATCACATGCAGTTTCACCTTTTGCCACAATGTTTTCCAAAGGCTCCTACTAGCAATGCGTAGAAATGAGTATCTATGGAGTAAAGGGATAAGAAAAAACTGGGAAAAGGAGATAATGCTGATAACCATTTTTCTGCTATATTTTTATCAAGGGACAAAATGTTTGTTTGGACTAGAATATCAAGAGTTTAATTCCAGATTGACATCTGAAGGTGAAGGAACAAGAAATATCTTTCAAAAAAGATAAATTTTTGAAAGAAGAACTTTAAAATGAATATTTAAACTTTTTGTTTGTTTGTGGGTCAGTATGACAGAAAACAGTAAAAAATAATCTAGACAGTAATTGCCTCTTTTTACTTCACCTTTACACAAGATGCTTTAGGTGAGCTTTCATGATTGTGCCATGTACCTTAACTCATTACCACACGAGAAAATTTTAGATTGGTCCAAATTGAAAGCATTGAATTTTGCAGACGACAAAATAAAGGTGACTGAAAAATTGAAATTTGTTCTTGGAAGGGTAGAAAACACTGGGGGAAAAAGAGAAAATGCTGGTTACCAGCATTTTCTCTTTTTCCTACAGTGTTTTTTAACAGGCTTCTTTCTCAGGGGCGTCAAAAGTAGGGATTGTGTGGTAATGGGTTAACCTTGTGCACTCTCTGGAGGCCACGTTTTCAACCAGGGTCTGTAGTCACCAACTATTTCTCAAGAACTTTCTTGGTCTTATTCTTCAAGATTTCCTGACCATGAAAGTAACAGGACTTAAATGGTTTAGCCAATCAGAAGTCCTGTTACTTTCACATGGACAAAATTCTGAAGAATAACACAAAGAATATTCTCAAGAATGGTTGGAGAATACATGCCCAGATACTCATGAAATTTGGTCATTGACTCAATGCTAGTTTGGACAAATTTGAAAATGGGGCACACAGGGTCAAAAACTAGGACTAGGTCAAATCTTACACTCTAGTGGCCACATTTTCAGTCCATTACTCTTGAAAGTTTGTCAGATTGTTTTTTTCGTAATATTATTTTGTACAAGTTTGAAAAGAGTTCTATAGGGTAAAAATCTCAAAGACACATTTCCGTGAAGTATTTGGAATGTTTGTTTTAATAGTTTCTTTAAAAATTTTGAAAATTTCATAATATCTTGGAGAGAATTGAAATTGGTCATTCTTAGTCAAAAGGCTCAGGTGAGCGACTCAGGAGCCATTATGGCCCTCTTGTTCTTCTTGGTTTTTGCATTCTGGAATGTCATGCATTACAATGTTGTACAATGCAGATCTTTCATCAGACTGCATTGTGCCTTGATTTTCATCATGGTCATTATTTAACCCTTTACCACACAATCCCGACGTCAACGACTCTAAGGAAGACTGCTTTTGAAAAAATTGTGGGAAAAGAACAAAATGCTGCTAACCGTCATTTTCTCATTTTACCACAATTTTTCTTCTCTTTCAAACAGAGAATTCATCATCCTAAGCTATATCTAAAATGTACCATAGTCTGCAAAATTTAATGCTTTCAATTCGACCGGTATAAAATTTCGTTGCCTGGTAACAAGTTAAATAGTTCAAAGGCACCTTAACAGACAACCTTGAGCTAGGCCTTTGAAATTAATGTTGGATAAGGTGAAAATGTGGGTAACCAGCATTTTCCCCCATAATATTTTCTTCCCTTTTGTAGAATGCTGATAATAATCATATAATTTGAGCTTTACTACAGTTGTTGTCTGCGATTACTTTTACTCTTTATCTCTAAATCCCAAGTTTTAGCAAACCCGAGTCAGAGGTCCTTTGAAAACATGGTGGGAAAAAGGAGAAAATGCTGGTGGCCAGCATTTGTTCTGTACCTACAAACTCTTTGAGACAAACTTGTGTCATCTGAATTAATCACATTCTGGCCAATGTTTACACTGCTTTAGCCTTTCAACACATAATTCAAAGTTTTAACAACCCTGAAGTTCAAGAAAGCTTAACGCTTTACTTCATAGATACTCATTTCTATGCATTGCTTGTAGGAGCCTTTGGAAAACATTGTGGCAAAAGGTGAAATTGCTCGTGACGAGCAATTTCACCTTTTGCCACAATGTTTTCTATGCTATCAAAAGGTGTCATTTACACATAAGAAACGGCTGCATCCTTGCTGTTATTTAGAGTAAATTAGAGATGCCATAGAAATGCCTTATGGGGTAAAGGGTTAAAGAAAATGTCAGCATTTTCTCCTTTTCCCACAAGGTTTTCTGCCGGCCTTCAGAAAACAAAAAAAAAAAAAATGAATTTTTTTTAGCAACATTTATTTTGTCGTCTGCAAATGCCTTCAATTCGGAATCGCCTTAAATTTCGTTACTTGGTAAAATGTTAAAAACGTAGTGAAGAGTTCATTAATGTTTTAGCTGTCTAGGAATTTGCAATATTTCCATTTTGGTTGCTTCTCTTTTAAGAAACAAAAAAACAAATATCAGGAGTAATTTGTTGCATTTAATTTCATTTTCTGTTTCCTAGAATTGGCTTTTCTGAGACATTATCACAGAAAGTAATACGAAAACCAAGGATGAATTTGTCTTTCTATTTTCAGAAACTTCAATTTATGGCATATAGCTTAACCCATTAACCCTTTTCCAGACGACAAAATATTAGCCCTGTACAAATTGAAAGCATTTGCAGACAACAATTTCAGTGTGGCTCAAATGGTGCATCCCCGTGGGGTCCCGGGGTTTTTTTACTTTATAGAATAGGACCTCGGCCTTTATCTATGGCATGTCGTAGAAGGCGACTAAAATTAGAGACAAACGGCTGCTTTCCTCGTAATTCGTAGGATTGCAGCAGGCTGGGTAGTTCTTATTCCAAATCCTATATTTTTTTTCTTGATGTAAATAGGGTTTTGAATGGGAATCAATTGGCCTGTGGGACCCCGTGTGGTTTAATCGGGGGTATAAGAATAAACCACTGCAGTCCCGCGATCGTCACATCTGCCATTTCATCTGGCGGAACAAAAGTGACAGCATGCATGTCGTAAAAGGCGACAAAAGGGGCACCATTTTGTGTTTCATCCATTCCTCATTTATCATGTTTGTCTTATGTTGTTGCACATGTATGTTATTTTCACCTCGCATTATTGTTTACTAAGTAAGTGCGCCCAATATGACCTAAGTTGTCGACGGGCCATAAAACACTATTCATTCATTCTCAAATGGTGCAATTCTTTGTTGATAGGGAAGAAAACATTGTGGGAAAAGGAGAAAATGCTAGTTACCAGCATTTTCTCCTTTTCCTACAATATTTTCAAAAGGGCTTCTTTCCAAGGGTTGTCAAAAGTCATCATTGTGTGGGAAAAGGTTAAAAAACAGTCCCTGGTTTTTACAACTCTGAGATCAAAGCCTTTTTACAGCATTGTTGGAAAAGGAGAAAATGCTGGTAATCATGCAGCATTTTCTACTTTTCCCACAATGTTTACTGCTCTGCTTGTAACAAATTTCAATTGTTGAGTAAAGTTAAATTTGTCGTCTGCAAGTTCTTTATTAGCTCTACTGGCTTTCAGCCAGCAGAGCTTATGTCATGGCGTGGTTTCCGTCGTCCGTCCGTCCGTCTGTCTGTCCGTCCGTCTGTCCTTCCGTCCGTCTGTCCGTCCGTTAGTCTTTTTCTTGTTTACGCGATAAAGTCTGCATTTGTTGTCAGATTTTTGTGAAACTTGCACAGTTTGTTAATCTCATCAATAGCTTCAACCCTATTGATTTTGAGAAAAATCCAACAAACAATATGGGAAAAGTAGCCATTTCAAGTTGAAAATTTCCAATTCTTGTTTACACGATAAAGTCTTCATTTGTCATCAGATTTTCGTGAAACTTGCACAGTTTGTTTATCTCATCAATAGCTGTAACCCTATCGATTTTGAAAAAAATCCGACAAACAGTATGGGAAAAGTAGCCATTTCAAGTTTAAAATTTACATTTCTTGTTTACGCGATAAAGTCTTCATTTGTCATCAGATTTTCGTGAAACTTGCACAGTTTGTTTATCTCATCAATAGCTTTAACCCTATTGATTTTGAAAAAAATCCGACAAACAGTATGGGAAAAGTAGCCATTTCAAGTTTAAAATTTACATTTCTTGTTTACACAATAAAGTCTTCATTTTAGGTCAGATTTCCATGAAACTTGCAGAGTTTGTTTATCTTATCAATAGCTTCAACCCTATTGATTTTGAAAAAATTCCAACAAAGAGTATGGGAAAAGTAGCCATTTCAAGTTTAGAATTTACTGTTCTTGTTTACACAATAAAATCTTCATTTTAGGTCAGATTTCCATGAAACTTGCATAGCTTGTTTATCTTATCAATAGCTTCAACCCTATTGATTTTGAAAAAAATCCAACAAAGAGTATGGGAAAAGTAGCCATTTCAAGTTGAAAACTTTCATTTCTTGTTTACGCGATAAAGTCTTCATTTTTGGTCAGATTTCTGTGAAACTTGCACAGTTTGTTTATCTCATCAATAGCTTTAACCCTATCAATTTTGAAAAAAATCTGACTAACGGTATGGGAAAAGTAGTCTTTTCAAATTGAACAATTTCATTGTCTGTTTACATGATAAAGTATTTATTTGTGATAAGATTTTATGAATTTTTCAGCTTGTTTATCCCATCAATAGCTTATTAACCCTGTTGAGTTTGAAAAAATTCAACCAACAGTAATGGAAAAGTAGCCATTTTGAGTTGAAAATGTCAATTTTTTTTGTCTTGTTGCGTAATGAATTCCTATGTATGCTTTATTTAAAAGCAAACTCTCTGCCAGTAGAGCATATTCAGGCCCTTCAGGGCCTTCTAGTTTTTTTTACCAATTATACATTTTGTTGTTCGTCAAAGAGATAAGAAAAGTTCCTTTTTTTGCTCTGTGTCCGTGGAATTCAATTGTGCATGGGCATTGTTATAGCTGCTTTTAACCGTATACCAGACAACAAATTTTTAGCCTTGTCCAAATTGATAGCATTGACAGACGACAATTGCATTGTGGATCAAATGATGCAATTTGTCTTTGATAGAGTAGAAAACATTGTGGGAAAAGGAGAAAATGCTGGTTTACATATCCATTTATTTTGATCCCCTAAATTGAAGAAATGACCCTCAACTAATAAGAAATGGGGTCACAATGACCCCCAGCTTTCAAAGCCGAGGGAAAACCCTGCGTCTAGAAAAAAATCTGGGAAAAGGAGAAAATATTGATAACCACAATTTGCTCCTTTTCCCATGAAGTTCTCTACTCTATCATATGGGAATCAGAATTGAAAGACAGTCATTTTGACATTTTCTGTGTTTTTCAGGGACTCTGTATGGGGAGTGTTGACAGGTCAGGGAAGTGACAATGTGGGTAGTCTGGTGTTCCATGAGATTCGTGAGATAGAGACCTGGGTGCTACGACTTCTAAGTGCTCCTGTTCCAGTCCCGGGAAAAACGCGAGTAGAGGTTTGTATATTGATCATATGAGAAATGCCAAAAAGGGAAACGTATTGCGGGTTTGAGTTATACCATAGAAATCATAAAAGTCTATGTTGTGGTTATGCATTAGAATTGTCTTAGTGATAAAATCTAGTGAATAACCACATTATTGGATTTAGTGGGGAAATGATGTTTCTAGCCTACAATTTCTGTTACATTGTAAAATGAATACAAAAGCCTTTTCTTTGTTGATTTTGCAGTATTTTTGCCAGGTAACTTCTCAGTTGACTTCTATATTAACCCTTTCCCAAATAACAAATTTTAGACTCTTCCAAACTCAAAGCGTTTGCAGATGACAATTTTGAATTTGATTAGAATGGCAGAAAGTTTTCTGAGAGGCTAGAAAGCACGTTACAAGCAATTTCTCCTTTTCCCACAGTGTTTTCTAAAGACTAGCACTGCAGACACGAAAAACCAGGCTTGTTTGAGAAAGAGTTAAACCTGAATACACAAGTCCCTTATGGATTTCTTTTAACTTATTGCTGCTAATTGTTATTTACTAGAATGACAATTTTTATGCCCGTTAAAATCTAACCCATTACCACATGACAAAATTTTGTCTTTGCCAAACTTCAAATTATTTGTTGACAACACATTAAATGTTATTTAAAATGTAAAATTTCATTTTAAAGGGTAGAAACTTTGGTGAATAAGGAGAAAATGCTATTTATCATCATTTTGTTCATATTCTTTCATTCCTAAAGTAATTTGTAGTAAAGCCTTCTTCCTTAACCCTTTCCCACAAGGCAAATTTTGGACCACACCAAACTGAAAGCATTCTGGAGATGACAACTTAACAGTTTCTAAAAAGATGATTTTTCTATATGATAGGGTAGAAAACATAGTGGGAAAAGGAGAAAATGCTGGTTACCAGCATTTTCTCCTTTTCCCACAATGTTTTCAAAACTATTCCTGACCAATAAAAGCCAGGGATTGTTTGGGAAAGGGTTAAGCTCATTAAAAGTTGGAGTTGTTTGTTAAATATTTAAAGCCTTTGAAAACAAAATGGTTAATGTATTTATAGTACAAGAAAAATATCTTCGAACAGAAAAAAAAAACCTTTTAGGAAAAGAAGGAAATGCGGGCTACCAAGATTTTCTGCCTTTCCCATAATGATTTTGTAAGCCTCCTCTTCAAAGATGTTAAAACTTTGGATTCTTTGGTAAAGGGTTTCAGAGGTATGAATAAAGCAATTTATTTCATGCTTTCTAGTAGGTTATCGAGAAATACTGGTGAAATATTTTTTTTTTATTTTATGCTTTCCGGTAGGATATTGAGAAATAACAGTGTAAATATTTTTCAATCTTACACAGGTACCACTAGTGGAAATACTGATTTTCACGTTCTTGTTGCCTAGGTAAATTGCGCCTGCTTCACAACAAGATGGGAAATATTACTTCATATACCTAACATTTCTAGCGCTTGACATAATACTGTAATGCGTTGCTATGCGGGAGGGGTATGCCACGGGGAATAACGGAAAAGAACTGTACTAGATTTTGATAAAGCTCATCCTAGAAAGAGTTAAAAGCATGAAATAAATAGAATATTTTTTTTTTATCTGTGAAAGATCAAAATTTATTTCATAGAGTGAACATCATCAGCAATATTTTCTCAAGTGGTACAGCCACCCATGAAAATATTACCGATGATGTTCACTCAAAATAAATTTTGATTTTTCACTGTAAAAAACAAAATTTAATATCCACTATCTAATCAAATAATTATTGCTGATTCAAAAAATGGAAATATCACATACTTTTATTTATTACAGACACAAGTGATGCCAAAGGACCTTCAGCCACCACTTTTATTTGCGCTCCCGGATCATACACGGTTCTCTCTCGTTGATTTTCCCCTTCATTTGCCCTTAGAATTACTTGGTGTTGAAACCTGTCTCAGTGTTCTTACTGCCATTATGCTGGAGTTCAAGGTATGCTTATATAAGGATTGCAACACGCAAAAAGGTGCATTCAGACATTTGCGTAAAGTGTCGTCTCTGATTAGCCTGCGCAGTCCGCGCAGGCTAATCCGAGACAACACTTAACGACTACATTAGATTTTGTGCTACAGTAGACTTGCGTAAAACAGAAAATCACATAAAATCGGAAAGTGTCGTTTCGGATTAGCTTGTGCGGACTGCACACGCTGATCCGAGACAACACTTTATGCAAATGTCCGAATGACCCTTTTCGTGTGTTGCAAGCCATTATGTGTGAAGAGATACAAAATTGTACTGTTTAAATATCTAGGAAACAATCCCATGTTTTCAAGACACTGAAGAAGGCTTTTGAAAATATTGTGGGAAAAAGAGAAAATACTGATAATTAGCTTTTTCCATCAGTTTCCATCAGTTCTTAGACAGAAATTATCTTTTAGACTAGGTTGATTAAGTCATTTGCAAATGCTATCAATTTGGATGAGTCTAATTATTTTTCAGAAACATTGAAGCTGAGATTTGTAGTTGTTATATTGAAACAGTATAATCCCTTAACTCATTACCAAACGACAATATTTTAGACCTGTCCAAATCGAAAGCATTTGCAGACGACAAAATAAAAGTGACTGAAAATTTGAAGTCTGTTTTGTGAAGGGTAGAAAACATTATGGGAAAAGGAGAAAATGCTGGTTACAAGCATTTTCTCCTTTTCCCACAATGTTTTCTATTGGCTTCTTTCTCAGGATCGTCGAAAGTAGGGATTGACCAAAGAGTGGATCTCAATAATTATGGTAGAATTTAGAATGAGGGCGTTCATTTAGCCTTCTTGTAAATCAGCTTTTCGAAAGGTTGTTAACCCATTACCACACGATCCCTACTTTTGACGACCTTGAGGAAGAAACCTATAGAAAACATTGTGAGAAAAGGAGAAAATGCTGGTAACCAGCATTTTCTCCTTTTCTCACAATGTTTTCTACTCTTCACGAAACAAATTTCAAATTTTCAGTCACTTTTATTTCGTCATCTGCTACTGCTTTCAATTTTGACAAATCTAAAATATTGCCGTTTGGTAATGGGTTAACCGTGACCAAGCCAGTCAAAGAACAGTTTCCCAATTTGTTTAATATGTCATATAGACAAACATACATCATGTAATTGGGAAGGAACTTTCCTTATCTCTACCCAGGTGGTACAAATAGATGCATAATATTATTTTGAGGCTCTGACTTTAAAAATTAAGATATTGATATTGGAACTTACAAAAAAAAAACTGTTTTAAAATCTTTCTGCCATTTTATTACTTTGTTTTTTAAAAAAAAAAACTGAAGTGGCTAATCTTCAAATATTTAGATATCATTTTTATGATGATACCTCAATTGTAACAGTTCATGTTTCTACCTTCATTAGGCATAGCTATATGCTTTGCACATGAAATTAACCAGTCAAAATTGTTAATGCTACCTGTATTTTCTCCATGTCCCACAACATCCAAGGTTATGATTACTACATGGATCTTACCTTGGCTGGTTGAGCCCCATTTATAGATTCCTCTGATGCGCCCTGTATTGGATGCTGGTTATTACCCCCCTTTACACCATATTTCTGAAAGCCAATGAAATATCGTTTTACAAACTGCTTACGAATACAATTATTCAACATGATGCGATAAGCAGACATCCATGTTGGTTTCCATGTTTACCTTCTGTTTGAAAGGTCGCAACCTTATTCTATTTTTATCAAAGATGAAATGCTACGAGCGATTTCATTTGTTGCAGTTAGAGCTGGCTGCATCCAATGAAAAAGCGTATTGGGGGAATGTAAAAATCAAGCTTGATCCGCCAAGGGTAGAGTAGCATCGTGAATTGTCAGCCTTGGCTTGCGAAAATGGTCCCACAATGGATTTAAAAAAAAAATCTTCCTCAGATTTCATGAAAAAAGGGACTGGCTTTTGACAGCCTAAATCTGAATGATAGGTTTTACACAAAGACACAAACAAAGTTTTTCCCTAATCTTTCAGGTTGTTATGCAATCCCGAGACTCTAATGCCTTGACGATGAGTGTGATGGCGTTTGTTTCCATGTTATATCCACTAGAATATATGTTTCCTGTGATACCTTTACTGCCAACCTGTATGTCCTCTGCTGAACAGGTAAGCCCAGAATTACAGCATGGTGTAGGGCATATTTCTTACTATTTCTTTACGTGAGCCAAGCAGCGGTAGCTCAGTTGGTAGCGCACAGGACTTGAGAACGGGGTCGTGAGTTTGATCCCCGGCTTGGCCAATTTCTCTCCGAGGACTGATTATGGTCATTGCGATAGGTTTCATTCCTCTCTCATTGCTGATCCTTGTTATGACGATGGTTATTTTGGAAAGCAGCCAGTGGCTTGGAAAGAATGTTGTGCGGAGTACTGGTAACAAACTCCAGGAAAGCATGGATAGGTGCACTGGCTGCCATGATATAACTGAAATAATGTTGAAAACTGCATTAAACACAATACAATTAAGGAATTTTCTACATGTCATCAACTGAACAGCCATGCCTCTATTTCTCATAATTTGTTCAAAAGCATTCATGATTCTTTCTCAAGGTTAAAAAAAACAACTATTGTCTTAATAGTGGTAAAGAACTTTATCAGCATTGCTCCAGTGTTTTCCAAAAATGTTTTGTGCTACCATTTACGAATTGGCCATACTCAATGAAAAGGATATTTAACTCTTTACCAAATGACAAAATTTTAGACTTATCCCAATCAAAAGCACTTGCAGACGACAAACATGACTCAAAAATTGAGATTTGCCTTTTAAAGAGTAGACAAATTTTTAATTTTCAATCATGTGTATTTTGTTGTCTGCAAATGTTTTTTTTAATTTGGACCAGCCTAGAATTTTATCATTTAGTTAACTCTTTACTGACTTTTAACAACCATGAAAAAGAAAGCCTTTGAAAACATTGTAGGAAAAGGAGAAAATGCTGATAACCAGCATTTTCTCCTTTTCCCACAGTGTTTTTTACCCTTCCAAATCCAATGCAAACTTTTGAGTCACATTGATTTAGTCATCTGCAAATGCTTTCAATTTGGACAGGTCCAAAATTTTGTTGTTTGCTAAAGAGTTACGGTGTAATACTAGTGTAAAATTGGATCTTTTTGTTTGCACTAATTCTCTAAAATACCCAGTTTATTCAAATCTTTGTCCATTTTTCAGTTGTTGCTGGCTCCCACACCTTATATTATTGGGGTACCAGCAAGTTTCTTTCTCTATAACAAGGACTTCCAGCTGCCAGAAGATGTTTGGCTCGTTGATCTCGACTCCAATAAGGTAAAAACCTTTCCATTACACTGTATCTGCTGTTTATCTTCACTTCAACAAAGTAATAGTCATGCCCAACTTCTATACTAGATCTCACCTTGAGTGAGTTTACCCTTTACTACACAATCCCTAGTTTTAATGACCCCAGGAAAGAAGCCATTTGAAAACTGTGTAGGAAAATGAGAAAATGCTTGTAACCTGTATTTTCTCCTTTTCCAACAATGTTTTCCTCCATTTCAATGACTGCAAACATATTTTTTGCCACATGTAAATTGTCCCCTTCAAATGCTTTCAGTTTGGACAAGTCTAAAATGTTCATGTGTGGTAAAGAGTTATAACTTTTGCAGAGATCTAGAGGTTTTGGCTTGCACTACAACAAAGTAATACTTATGCCCAACATCTTGATGTCACCTCTAATGAGGAAGTAAATTTTGCAGAGATCTAGAGGTTTTGACTTGCACTACAACAAAGTAACACTTTTACCCAGCATCTTGATGTTACCTCTAGTGAGGCAATAACATTTGCAGAGATCTACAGGTTTTGGCTTGCACTATGACAAAGTAACACTTTTACCCAACATCTTGATGTCACCTTTAGTGAGGCAATAACATTTGCAGAGATCTACAGGTTTTGGCTTGCACTACAACAAAGTAACTCTTATGCCCAATGTCTTGATGTCACCTCTAATGAGGAAGTAAATTTTGCAGAGATCTAGAGGTTTTGACATGCACTACAACAAAGTAACACTTTTGCCCAACATCTTGATGTCACCTCTAGTGAGGCAATAACATTTGCAGAAATCTACAGGTTTTGGCTTGCACTATGACAAAGTAACACTTTTACTCAACATCTTGATGTCACCTCTAGCGAGGCAATAACAGTTGCAGAGATCTACAGGTTTTGGCTTGCACTACAACAAAGTAACTCTTATGCCCAATGTCTTGATGTCACCTCTAATGAGGAAGTAAATTTTCGGAGATCTAGAGGTTTTGACATACACTACAACAAGGTAACACTTTTGCCCAACATCTTGATGTCACCTCTAGTGAGGCAATAATATTTGCGAGATCTACAGGTTTTGGCTTGCACTATGACAAAGTAACACTTTTACCCAACATCTTGATGTCACCTCTAGCAAGGCAATAACATTTGCAGAGATCTAGAGGTTTTGGCTTGCACAACAACAAAGTAACTCTTATGCCCAATGTCTTGATGTCACCTCTAATGAGGAAGTAAATTTTGCAGAGATCTAGAGGTTTTGGCTTGCACTACAACAAAGTAACTCTTATGCCCAATGTCTTGATGTCACTTCTAATGAGGCAATAACTTTTGCAGAGATTTAGAGGTTTTGGCTTGCACCACAACAAAATAACACTTTTACCCACCATTTTGATGTTATCTCTAATAAGGAAATAGCTTTTGCAGAGATCTAGAGGCTGTGACTTGTTTCTGTCCTAGAATCATTACACAAATCTTTACCTTGCAACAAAATTCTGAATTAGTCCAGTTTGATAGGATTTGCAGACAACAAATTAAAATTGACCCAAATGATGAAATTTGCTCTTAATAGGAAAGAAAATGCCGTTAGATTTCAGTGTTTTCTTTCCGCGATCTCTCCAAGGCCATCTTCTACACTGTTAAAGTTTGGATTGTGTAGTAAAGGGTTTACCCTTTATCAGACAATCCTGTGTTTACTCTTTACCAAACGACAAAATTTCGGACTGGTCCAAATTGAAAGCATTTGCAGACAACAATATAAATGTAACTGAAATACTGAAATTTTTCATGGGAAGTATAGAAAACATCGTGGGAAAAGGAGAAAATGCTGGTTACCAGCATTTTCTCCTTTTTCCACAATGTTTTTAAAAGGCCTCTTTCTCAGGGTCATAAAAAGTCAGGATTGTGTGGTAAAGAGTTAAAAAAAACCTTTAGGATGAAAACATTGTGAGAAAAGGCGAGAGTGCTAGGATCTATTTAGTTAGCTAATAGTCAAAATCAGACTAGATTATTCTCTGCAGCCAGAGTTTGATTTATATTATTGTTAATTAATTAACTTCGGCCTCGGGCCAATACGGCTGACCTCAGACCTGTAACTGGGCCAATACGAAATCACTTGATTAATAACATTATAATATTGATGGTATACAAAAATACTGAAGGTTGTGTGTGGTGGTAGTCCTATTTCTATAAATCAAAGCGGATGAATTGATGCAAAGATTTAGAAATGTCTGTATCTCAACTCAACTGGAAAGATTGAAGTATGCAGGTAAAATATTTAACCCTTTGTCAGGAAGAGATGAAATACAAACTCTGTATTGAATGACAAAATTTTAGATTTGTCAAAATTTAAAGCATTTGCATCTGACAAAAGTATATTATGACTTAACCCATTACCATACAAACCCTACTTTTGACGACCCAGAGAAAGAAGCCGTTTGAAAATATTGTGGGAAAAGGAGAAAATGCTGGAAACCAGCATTTTCTCCTTTTCCCACAATGTTTTCTACCCTTTCCAAATAAAATTTCAATTTTTCAGTCACATTTAAGTTGTCGTCTGCAAATGCTTTCAATTTGAACAAGTCTTAAATTTTGTCATTTGGTAATGAGTTAAAAGACTTAAAGCTGTCTGCTGAAGAGACAGAATGTTATCTCTGGAGGGGATTTTATTTATACTTTGCTATATGATCCTATTCATTTGACTCTTGAGGAAAAATGGCTTTCGTAAATGTTACCCAAAAATTAGATTATTCCTTTACCCACAATCAATGTCTTTTGCTCTTCCAAAGATAAACCTGTATTTGTTTGAATAAACCGTTACCACACTTCAAGATTTTATACCTACCCAAATTGAGAGCATTTGCAGACAACAATTTCAATGTGGCTCAAACAGTGCAATCATTTTTTTTGATGGAGAAAAAAACGTTTTGGGAAAAGGAGAAAATGCTGGTTACCAGCATTTTCTCCTTTTACCAAAACGTTTTAAAAAGGCTTCTTTCCCAGGGTCGTTAAAAGCCGTCATTGTGTGGTAAAGGGTTAATCGGCATTTGACCTGTTGTCTGCAACACTAACACCGTCAATTTTGAAAGGGTAAAAATTTTGTTCTTGCGTAAAGAGTTTGAATGATATTTTCTCTTTTTGAATGGAGAGATGGGTATTAGTCCTTGAGACAGAAAATTAAACATAAATAACATGTATTCACCCTTTACAACACAATTCTGACCTTAAACCCATTACCACACAATCCCTACTTTTGACAACCCTGAGAAAGAGGCCTTTAGTAAACAATGTGGGAAAAGGAGAAAATGCTGGTAACCAGCATTTTCTCCTTTTCCCATGATGTTTTCTACCCTTCACTAAACAAATTTCAAATTTTTAGTCGCTATGTTGTCGTCTGCAAATGCTTTCAGTTTGGAGCAGCCAAAAATTTTGTCATTTGGTGAAGAGTTAAGGTGTCATACACCCACTTGTGTTAGGTATCTATTTTTATCCAAATATTTACAGTTTAACAAATGACAACAATCATGTTTTCTCCAAATTGAATGTTTTAGCAGATGACAAAATAAATCTTAATCAAAAATTGAAATTCCTGTGTGGGAGAATAGAAATCAATGTGGTAAAAGAAGAAAAAGATTTTTTTGCCCCCACCTCTGATGCATGCAATAGTGCACTGAGTCTGACTGCCATGATATGAACTAAACTGATAAAAAAGTATTAGACTTTAGCTCAATCAATCAATCAATCATCCAACCAACCAACTATCCAAACCAACCAACCAACCAACCAACCAACCAACCAACCAACCAATTAATCAATCAATCAATCAACCAACCAACCAACTTACAAACCAACCAACCAATCAATCTTTTAACTCATTTCCAAACGACAATATTGTAGGCTTGTCCAAATCGAAAGCATTTGCAGACTGCACAATAAAAGTGAATGAAAATTTGAAATTTGTTTTGTTAAGGGCAGAAAACATTGTGAGAAAAGGAGAAAATGCTGGTTACCAGCATTTTCTTCTTTTCCCACAATATTTTCAAAAGGCTTCTTTCTCAAGGTCGTGAAAAGTCAGGATTGTGTGGTAATGGGTTAAAGCATGATTAAATTTTGGACTGGATCAAATTAAAAGCATCTGCAGATACAGTTAACAGAAATGTAACTCAGATGATGATTTCTGTCTTTGTTAGGGTAGGAAACACTGAAGGAAAAAGACAAAATGCTGGTAACCAGCAATTTCTGGTTTTCCCACAATGTTTTCGAAAAGCCTTCTTTGGTCAGGGTCGAGGGTAGGAAACATTGAGGGAAAACGAGAAAATGCTGGTAACCAGCATTTTCTCGTTTTCCCACATTGTTTTCGAAAGCCTTCTTTGTTCGGGGTCGTTTAAATTTGGGGTTGTGTGGTAAAGGTTTTAAGAGCCTTTCACAACTACGGTTGCTTTTGTGGCCAGTGTAGACTAAGATCAGACAGCATTAACCCATTACCACACAGTCTCTACTTTTGACGCCCTTTAGAAAGAAGCCTTTTGAAAACACTGTAGGAACAGGAGAAAATGCTGGTAACCAGCATTTTCTCCTTTTCCCACAGTGTTTTCTATCCGTCCCAGAACAAATTTCAATTTTTCAGTAACCTTTATTTTGTCCTGTGCAAATGCTTTCAATTTGAACCAGTCTAGAATTTTGTTGTGTGGTAAAGAGTTAAACTTGGAGTCTGATCTTTGACAAAAACAATTTGAAATTGTAGTGATTTAAAGGTGGGTATTTAGGTTTTTCACACCACACCAAATTGAAAAATATATGTCTCACCGCAATTTATATGAAAAATTATCAATAATTAAGAATTATGATATTACAGAAAAATTTTTTGGGTTGGTATTCCCTTAAAAGGCTATGTAGCCCCTTAAGTTATTTCAAGATTTCGTGCTAAAAATCAAAAAAGCATTGTGGGAATGTTAAGTGACTGGCATGTGACTAATGATGCTTAAGTTACAAAAAAAATATGTAATTAGTTTCCATAATGTCTTCCTCGGATCCTATGTTTGAAGCTTCATCTGTGTATTTCCATTATATGAATGAGCAAGTTGCTCATGTAAAAATAGACCATGTTTCCTGTCGGCGACGACCTGAGCTATAGTAAAACTCCAATTTCTCTTGTAGTCGGATGGTTTTCAACTACTTGGGTTTTATGAAAATTATAAGACTTTGGGAGTATAAAGATTACTTTTTTGTATTTTTGTAAAATTTTTGTCCCAAAATCTGAATGGCCACCTTTAAGACTTACTTGTGAAATGCATAATGGAATGCATTTGTTGAATGTTAATTGTTTGGGTTTTATTCAGTCCTCTATTGGTTAATGCATAAAGAGCCTGAATGGAAATGCAATACTTCAAGTCTTCTTGACTGAAATGAATTAACCCTTTCCCAAACAGTCCCTGATTATCACAGGTCAGAAATAGAAGCCTTTTGAAAACATTGTGGGAAAAGGAGAAAATGCTGGTAACCAGCATTTTCTCCTTTTCCCACAATGTTTTTTACCCTACCATATAGAAAAATCATCTTTTCAGCAACTGTTAATTTGTCATTTGCGAAATGCTTTCAATTTGGTCAGGTCCAAAATTTTCTGTTTGTGAAAGGGATAACCCTTTCGTTATCATTTATAAACCATCAAGCTTATGTGGACAGTGTAGATCAAGATCAGACTGCACAGAATGTGCAGTCTGATCTTTGATCTACACAGTCCATTACCCTGTTCAAGATTATTACCGAAGTATCTATAGATCATACAGCTGAACTGTTTTTGCGGCCATTTTGAAAAAGCTTTATTTATTCATTTCGTAGTGAAAGAATTAATGTTCTTATTGATTTGTTCGGTAAAGTCCTCTCGGCGATAAACTAATGAGATTGATGTCAGCTAGTAATGGAGATCTAGGTTTTTCAATTTTGGGTTTATAGAATTATACTGCATAGTAGATACAAAAATCGGACAACTGTATCATGCAGCCTGGTCCGTATTCACCAACCATAGTTTTGTTCACCCAAATTTTCAACATTTGAAAGTAACACAACCTCTGATTGGCTAAACCAAATTGTTTAGCCAACCAGAAGTTGTGTTACTTTCAAATCTGGAATATTCTGGAGAATAAGACTAAGAACTTTCTGAAGAATGGTTGGTGAATCTGGATTCAGAGTACACAAAATGGGAAGTCTGGTCTTACCCATTACCACACGGTCCCTACTTTTGACGCCCCTGAGAAAGATTAGCCTTTTGAAAACACTGTGGGAAAAGGAGAAAATGCTGATGACCGGCATTTTCTCCTTTTCCCGCAGTGTTTTTTCTACCCTTTCCAGAACAAATTTAATTTTTTCAGTCACCTTTATTTTGTCATCTGCAAATGCTTTCGATTTTGACCAGTCTAAAATTTTCTTGTGTGGTAAAGAGTTTTCACCCTTTCCGAAATGCCAAATTTTAGACTCTTCCAAACTCAAAGAGTTTGCAGACGACAATTTCAAATTCGATAAAAATGGCAGAAAGTTCTCCAAATGTGTAGAAAACTCTGTGGGAAAAGGAGAAAATGCTCGTAATGAGCAATTTTTCCTTTCCCCACAGTGTTTTCAAAAGACTTGTATTGCAGACACATAAAAACAAGGGCTTGTTTGGGAAAGGGTTAAATGTACACTGTTTGCTTTACAAAGACATTCTGGATATTAACAACCTTGGCACTGCTTTTTTATGGAAATTTTTCCTGGAACGGAAATGTCAGTTAAGTTTATTTTGGCACTCTAAGGGATTGTGTGGTAAAGGGTTAACTCTTTACCAAAGATTTCAGACTGGTCAAAACTGAAAGTATTTGCAGAGAACGAAATAAATATGACTAAAGAATTGAAATTTGTTTCAGGAAGGGAAGAAAACATCGTGCGAAAAGGAGAAAATGCTGGTTACCAGCATTTTCTTCTTTTCCCACAATGTTTTCAAAAGGCTTCTTTCTCAGGGTCGTCGCAAGCAAGGATTATTTGGTAAAGAGTTAAATGTGATGAAGTCTAAAGTTTTTATATCTGGTAAGGAGAATTTAATGACGGTCTGGTACAGAATCATCAAAATGTTGCCGTCTGTGAGAAAAGGGTCAATTTGCGAATTGTTAACATCGGGGAAAAAACAATCAAATCCTGCTGCGGCAAAGATAAATACCATTAGACAAAAACAACATCGAATCTTGATAATGGCTCCGAGCAATATTTACACTTCCATAGAAACCACATTGAGAAAATCTAAAACGTGTACAATTCAACAAGTTTTTAAAAGCTTTAAGTGCAAAGTATTTACAGATAACATCCTAATGATACAATACAAAACAAGATTTTATTTGTAAATGTAGGCCTCTGGCCCATAATACAAAATTTCATTGACAATCAAAAACAACAGTGAAAGAGTTGCAAATTACATTTGGGTCATTATCTGTGAAAAGGAGGCCTCACACATTTGCAAAAATAATTGACTTCAGATGTTGAGATTTGTTGAGGGGTGGGTAGAAATTTTTTCCAGCATTTGCAGATGACAAAATAAAAGTGACTGAAAATTTGAAATTTGTTTTGTGAAGGGTAGAAAACATTGTGGGATAAGTAGAAACCAGCATTTTCCCCTTTTCCCACAATGTTTTCTATAGGTTTCTTTCTCATGGTCGTCAAAAGTAGGGATTGTATGGTAATGGGTTAAAGCATTTTGTAGACAACGATTTTGATGTGGCTGGACATGCTTTGTGGCTGTGAAAAGGTAGAAAAATTGTGGAAAAAGGAGAAATTGCTGGTTACCAGTATTTTCTCCTCTTTCTATAAGATTTTCAAAAGCATTCTTATCAGGGCTGATAAAACCGGGAATTGTGTGATAAATGGTTAACCCATTACCACACAATCCCTACTTTTGACGCCCCTGAGAAAGAAGCCTTTAGAAAACATTGTGGGAAAAGGAGAAAATGCTGGTAACCAGCATTTTCTCCTTTTCCCACAATGTTTTCTACCCTTCACAAAACAAATTTCAAACTTTCAGTCACTTTTATTTTGTCGTCTGCAAATGCTTTCAATTTGGACCAATCTAAAATATTGTCGTTTGGTAATGGGTTAACTCTTTACCACACAATCCCGACTTTTTACGACCTTGAGAAAGAGGCCTTTGAAAACATTGTGGAAAAAGGAGAAAATGCTGGTAACCAGCATTTTCTCCTTTTCCCACAATGTTTTCTACCCTTCCTAAAACAAATTTCAATTTTTGAGCCACATTTATTTTGTCGTCTGCAAATGCTTTCAATTTGGACTTTTCTACAATTTTGTCGTTTGGTAAAGGGTTAAACCCAATTAGTAATTGTTCACCACTTGATGAAAAAACAGAATTAATGCCTTACGGCAGTGTACCCATTAATGTACATTGTTGTTTTAGAACTTCATCGTACAATCTCAAGTTTTAACAATCCTAAGGAAGAAGCATTTTTGAAAATATTGTGGGAAAAGGAGAAAATGCTGGTAACCAGCATTACCAGCATTTTCTTCTATTCTTGCAATGTAGTCTTCCGTAACATCCAGAAATCATCATTTGAATGTTGTCTGTGAATGTTTCAATTTGGTCTTATCCAAAATTAAATGGTTTTGTAAAGAGGTTAATAAAAGGGATTCTCTTAAGCAGCATTCTCTCATTTTCCCACAATGTTTTCAAAACTTGTCGTCCTCTATTTTTATTTTTTTGTATTTCCAAAACAATGGATTTTGGTGAAGACTTAAAGTTGCAGCAAAGCAATTGCTGTTTGGAGAAAGCCACCACAGCACTGATAAAGGAATTGGTCTAGAGCTTTTTCAGTATTTCTCAAACTGTGTTTGAATGCCTTCCACTGTTGTGGAGTCAAAATGGCATAATATGCAGAGGACAGGGTTAGAAGAGAATTAGTTTGATTGATTTTTTCTCTCCTAAGTCACCCATGGGAAGAGCTGGAATTATTGATACCATTCATTTAGCTACTGTCAGTTTACGTCACACTGGAGATGAACTGATAATTTTCTGTCTTGTCATAAAGAGCAGTCTCTAATAGTAAGACATAATTCTTATTACGCAGAATGAATTAACGTCTTTACCAAATGAGAAAATCATAGACTGATTGAAACTGAAAGCATTTGAAGACGAGTAAAAAGAATGTAGCTTAAGAATTGAAAATTGGTATGGGAAGGGTAGAAAACGTTGAAATTTTAGACTAGTTCAAATTGAAAGCACTTGCAGACAACGAGATTAATTTATTACAAAAATTGAAATTTGTTTCCAGCAGGGTGGAGAACATTGTGGGGAAAGGAGAAAATGCTGGATACCAGCTTTTCTTCCTTTTCCCACAATGTTTTCAAAATGCTTCAATCTATGGGTACCAAAAACCAGGGATTGTTTGGTAAAGCGTTAAGTGATACCTTCAAGTCAATGGTAAAAATGCGAATGCTGTTATTTCAAAGTTATTTTTAGAGCAGAAATATCTCCCTATCAAACAGTGTAGATCCAAGATCAGACTTCACATTCTTTACAGTCTGATAACGATCTACACTGTCAGCAAAAGGTCAGTAAGTCGCACTTAGCAGCCTGGGTTATGAGGTATGAATCTTGAGAAGTCTTGTTGAATATCTAAGGGTGGGAGGTTCATATAGGAGTGTCCTTGGGCAAGGCACTACAGAGAGTCCTGCCGAGTGTTTGTAATTTGGCAGAAAAATAAATTATATTTCCAACACAATCCCGACTTTTGACGACCCTGGAAAGAGTAGAGGGCTTTTGAAAACATTGTTTGAAAAGGAGAAAATGCTGATTACCAGCATTTTCTCCTTTTCCCACAATGTTTTCTTCTCTGTCATAGACAAATTTTATCATTTAGGTCACATTCAAATTGTCGTCTGTAAAAGCTTTCAATTTGGACAAGTCTGAAATTTTTTCGTTTGGTAAAGAGTTAAAAATCAAGTGATTAGTAAACCAAAGAAAGCAATGTGGCAAATTCAGAATACTTCCTTCTTCCAGCAACTATGTCTTGAACCAACCATACAATTTGAGATTGTCATCGTCACAATTCTAACCTGTAAAATTTGAGATTGTCATCTTCACAATTCTAACCTTACTTTAACCCTTTACCGCACAATCCTGGGTATTTACGACCCTGAGATAGAAACTATTTGAAAACATTATGGGAAAAAAAGAAAATGCTGGTAACCAGCATTTACTCCTTTTCCCACACTTTTTTCTACCCTCCCCAATACAAATTTCAGATTTTCAGTCAACTCTAGTTTGACGTGTTCATGTGCTTTCAATTTGGACCAGTCTGAATTTTTGTCGTTTAGTAAAGAGTTAAAATGATATCATTGAAATTTGGATGCATTTTGACACCTAGGTTTACTTTTGGCCACTATATTGGCTTTAACTCATTACCAAACGACAAAATTTTGGACTGGTCCAAATTGAAAGCATTTGCAGATGACAAAATAAATGTGAATCAAAATTGAAATTTGATTTTGTTGGTTGTTGGTTGTATTTGGGTTTAACGCCACTTTAACCCATTACCACACAATCCCTACTTTTGACGCCCCTGAGAAAGAAGCCTTTTGAAAACACTGTGGGAAAAGGAGAAAATGCTGGTAACCAGCATTTTCTCCTTTTCCCACACTGTTTTCTACCCTTCACAAAACAAATTTCCAATTTTCAGTCACTTATATTTTGTCGTTTGGTAATGAGTTAAATTGTTCTTGAGGACAGTGATTTATGTTGAAGCTTACAATTACACTCATATATTAAGAGGAAAATTTAATATAAAGTAAGACTTTTATAATTAACTCTTTTGTTTCAGAACTTTGTCTTTCTTGTAAAAACATGCAAGCATTCACATACCCTATCTTTGCATTTGAAAGAATATGACTTTTTATGTTAGTGTGTGTGTGGGGGGGGGGGGAATTGATTTTTTTTTTCCTGTATAAACTTCTACAAATTTCTATTTTTCTATTTTCAGAACAAATTTCTATTTTTCAGTCACCTTTATTTTGTCATCTGCAAATGCTTTCAATTTGGACCAGTCCAAAATTTTCTCGTGTGGTAATGAGTTAACAGCCAGTCGGGGACTCGTATGTACTTCCTGGCTTTCTCTCACCAGTACTAACACAACTTTCTTTCCAAAGCCATCAACTACTTTTCTCAGTTTCTTCAGCAGAGGTGAGAGGTGAAAATAGGCCAGAAAGAAAGTTTGCCTCAACCGGGTATCAAACTCACAAACACCAGGTCACGAGTCTGACACGCTCACCACTGAGCGGGCGAAATTTGATTTGGAAAGGGTAGAAAACATTGTGGGTAAAGGAGAAAATGCTGGTTACGAACATTTTCTCCTTTGCCCACAATGTTTTCAAAGGTTTTCTCTCTCAGGGTCATTAAAAATCGGGATTGTGTGGTAAAGACTTAAGTTTCACCAGAAAACCAAAATGCCAGACCTGTCCAAATTCAAAGAATTTGCAGACATATTGCATGGCGCCAAAATGATGGATTTTCCCTTTGGAAATGGAGAAAATATTGATTTTTAACATTTTCTCCCTTTTTTTCCCCCCAATGCTTTCAAAAGCCTTCTTCGTTAGGGTCCTTATAACATGGGATTGTGTGATAAATGGTAAATGAGGTGGAATCACAGACAAGATGTCTGCCGTACAGTATCATTAATGATGATTGACCTTTAACGCTTTCCCAAACGATCAATTTTGGACTCTTCGTAACAGAAAGAGTTTGCAGACAACAATTTTAGATTTGGAGAAAATGGCAGAAAGTTCTCAAAAACGGGAGAAAACACTGTGGGAAAAGGAGAAATTGCTCGTAACGAGCAATTTCTCCTTTTCCCACAGTGTTTTCAAAAGACTTTTACTGCAGACACGTAAAAACCAGGGCTTGTTTGGGAAAGGGTTAATGCTTTGCCACATAAAGAAAATTTTTGACTGGTCCAAATTGAAAGCATTTGCAGATGACCAAATAAAAGTGGCTGAAAAATTAAAATTTGGTTTCGGAAGGGTAGAAAACACTGTGGGAAAAAGAGAAAATGCTGGTTACCAGCATTTTCTCCTTTTCCCACAGTGTTTTTAAAAAGGCTTCTTTCTCAGGGTCGTTAAAAGTCGGGATTGTGTTGTTAACTCATTACCAAACGACAATATTTTAGGCTTGTCCAAATTGAAAGCATTTGCAGACGACAAAATAAAAGTGACTGAAAATTTGAAATTTGTTTTGTGAAGGGTAGAAAACACTGTGGGAAAAGGAGAAAATGCTGGTTACCAGCATTTTCTCCTTTTTCCACAGTGTTTTTAAAAAGGCTTTTTTTCTCAGGGTCGTTAAAAGTCGGGATTGTGTTTTAAAGAGTTAATGCTTTACCAAACAACATCATTAGAGACCAGCCGAAATTGTAAGCATTTACTGACGACAAAGCGGAATGTAACTGGAAAAAAAAATGAAATTTATGTCCTGAAGGATAGGAAAGAAGGATAGAAAGGTTGTGGGAAAAGGAGAGAATGCTGATAACCAGCACTTTCTCATTTTCCCACAGTGATTTCAAAGGGGTTCTTTCTCAGGGTCTATTAACCCATTACCACACAATCCCGACTTTTGATGCCCCTAGGAAAGAAGCCTTTTGAAAACACTATGGGAAAAGGAGAAAATGCTGGTAACCAGCATTTTCTCCTTTTCCCACAGTGTTTTCTACCCTTCCCAGAACAAATTTCTATTTTTTAGTCGCCTTTATTTTGTCGTCTGCTAATGCTTTCAATTTGCACCAGTCTAAAATTGCCTCGTGTTGTAAAGAGTTAAGTAGCCTAGGGATTGTATGGTAAATGGTTTGCAGACCAAATAGTGTAAAGCTTGCCTCATTTGGATGTAGATTCAAGAAATAATCTTCTTTCTATCGTGGTATATCGTTCAATAAACCACAGTTGTGAGTTATGAGGCACAATAAATAAATCAACAAGGGCGATAGCTCACAACGTGGTTTATTGAACGATATACCACGATAGAAAGAAGATTATTTCGATTCTAACATGGCCAATTCTTAACGAAAGGAAAACAAGTCCAAACTAAGAGTAGAAACGCGGATGAAGATTATGTTCCATTGAATAACTCACTCATTAAATGACGTCACTCGATATAGGATGACGTCACTCTACATGGATTATCGTAGATTTTACCAGGTTTTCCTTGCACTGTGTTTATAGAGCCAAAGTCGCGTGTCATGTTAGAATATGTCTTTACCACATAATCCCGATTTTTAACAACCCTAAAGAAAAAGTCTTAGGAAAACACTGTTAGAAAGAAAATGGTGGTAATCAGCATTTTCTCCTTTTCCCTCAGTGTTTTCTACCCTATTAACTCATTACCACACGAGAAAATTTTGGACTGGTCCAAATTCACAGCATTTGCAGACGACAAAATAAAAGTGACTGAAAATTAGAAATTTGTTCCGAAAAGGGTAGAAAACACTGTGGGAAAAGGAGAAAATGCTGGTTACCAGCATTTTCTCCTTTTCCCACAGTGTTTTCAAAAGGCTTTTTTCTCAGGGGCGTCAAAAGTAGGGATTGAGTGGTAATGGGTTAAAGAGAGAAATCATCATTTCATCAATGTTTAATTTGTCGTCTGCAATTAATGCTTTCAATTTGGTCACATCCTTAGTTTTGTCGTTTGGTAAAGGGTTAAGGCTTGAAATAAGAAGCAGTTCAAGTACTGGAACTTATCTTTGACAGGGTAGGAAAAGGTGATGAAAAAAAGAGAAAGAGTTGCTTACAATCATTTTCTCCTTTTATCACACTATTTTCAAGTAATATGTTCATAACAGTGCATATGCAGACAAAAAATCAAGGACGGCTTTAATGATAGAACTTCTTTGAAATTGAGGAGAAAAAATTGTGAGAAAATGTGAAAATGATGGTTACTGGCATCCATCATTTCTCCATTTTCATCAGTGTTCTGTACACTTTTGCATACAATCCCTGGTTTTTTTATGAACCTGAATGAAAGCCTTTTGAAAACATTGTGGGAAAAAGGAGAAAATGCTGGTAACCACCATTTTCTCCTTTTCCCACAGTGTTTTCTACCCTGCTGAAAACAAGTTTCACTTTTAAGTTATGTTTATTCTGTCCTCAGCAAGTGCTTTTAATTTGAACCAGTCTAAAATTTTGTTCATTTGGGAAGGAGTTAACTACTATATGACAAAATTTTAGGTTTGTCCAAAGTGAAAGTATTTGCAGACAACAAAATAAAAGTGACAGAAAATTTAAAATTTGTTTTGTGCAGGGTAGAAACCATCGTGGGAAAAGGAGATAATGCTGGTTACCAGCATTTTCTCCTTTTCCCACAATGTTTTCTAAAGGCTTCTTTTTCAGGGTCATCAAAAGTAGGGATTGTGTGGTAAGGAGTTAAGCCACATTTAGTTATCATCTGTGAGTGTCATTAATCTGAACTAATTTTAAAATTAACAAAGTTTTCTAGTTTGTTAAGTGCATAGCCATTATCTTGAGCAACATTGAATTTTCCTGCTCAGGTGGCTCAGTGGTGACTCATGACCTGGTGGTTGGGAGTTCGATACCAGGTTGAGGCGTACTTTCTTTCCAGCAAATTTTTACCTCTCACCTCTGCTGAAGCATGTGAGAAAAGTAGTCGGTGGCTTTGGAAAGAAAGTTGTGTTAGTACTGGTATGAGAAAGCCAGGAAACAACACATGTGCATCACCCACTGCCACAATGTGACCTTAGCTGTTAAAGTGGCGTTAAACCCCAATACAACCAAGCAACATTGAATTTGTCCTCTGCAAATACTTTTTGAGTGGGATTATGGGCCAAGGGCGTATTCTTTTCGCTACTGCGAACACTCCGAACATGTTCTAGGTCAATGGAGTATTTTGGAACATTGTGCCGTGTTCTTCAGAACATGTTCTGACTTCTAAATCGATCAAGTTGCAGCGCACCTGCTGAACAGTTGCTAGGTGATACAAGATGGCTGAAAGGAGGACAATTCTTCATGGCCAAACACGCAATTGTCTTTTTTACGAAATGCACGCCATAAATATGAGCATTGTAGACTTGTCTCTACTCCCTCCCCGCAGCTTGTCATATCTTCCACTAACACAGCTAAGACAGTACTAGCCCTTGCAACAGCCATCATGGCAATGTATACTTTCATTTTGATACAGTTTAGAACAATGTTCCGAAAATGCTCCATTCAGAATATTCTTCCGTATCAGTGTATGTGTGAACATTCCTTTCGCACATTCCAGAACACGGAACATTGTGCCAGAACAGGTGAAAGGAAAACGCCCTAAATATTTGTGTGTTGAAGAGTTAATGTAGTTAATGTGCTCTGATTGAAAATAAGTTTTTTAAACTAGATGACAGAACTGTATAGTCATCCAAATCTTAAGTATTTGTAGAGAAAAACTTATATTGGAATCGTATGTTGGAACTTTTCTTTGAAATGGAGATGAGCATTTTCTCCTTTTACGACAATGTTTTCTACTCGTTCCGAAACCGATTTCAAATTTTCAGTTGCATATTTTTTTTTTGTCTGCAAAGGCTTCAAGTTTGGATTAAACTAAAATATTGTAGTTTGGGTTGGACTAAACTTTTGACTGGTCAATTGCCAAGAGTTCTTTAACTCTTTACCACACAAGAAAATTTTAGACTGGTCCAAATTGAAAGCATTTGCAGACGACAAAATAAAATTTGATTTGGTAAGGTAAAGAATACTGTGGGAAAAGGAGAAAATGCTGGTTACCAGCTTCTTTCTAGGGATTGTGTGGTAAGGAGTTAATATGACCCTTTTAGCAGGAACTTTGATATACAAACTTTCTTATGCATGGTTATGTAAATGCATATGAATATTATCAGATGGAAGAAAAAAAGTTCATTTCTTTCATTTGGTTATCTAAGCATGTAGAATGCAACCTAGGAAAAGGCCGGTCATTCAGCAAAACAATAGATTTTTAGCTCTACTGGCTGAAAGCCAGCAGAGCTTATGTCATGGCGGGGTTTCTGTCGTCCGTCCGTCCGTCCATTAGTCTTTTTCTTGTTTACGCGATAAAGTCTGCATTTGTTGTCAGATTTTTGTGAAACTTGCACAGTTTGTTTATCTCATCAATAGCTTCAACCCTATTGATTTTGAGAAAAATCCAACAAACAATTTGGGAAAAGTAGCCATTTCAAGTTGAAAATTTCCAATTCTTGTTTACGTGATAAAGTCTTCATTTGTCGTCAGATTTTCATGAAACTTGCACAGTTTATCTCATCAATAGCTTTAACCCTAATGATTTTGAAAAAAATCTGACAAACAGTATGGGAAAAGTAGCCATTTCAAGTTGAAAACTTGCATTAATTTTCTTGTTTACGCAATAAAGTCTTCATTTAAGGTCAGATTTCCATGAAACTTGCAGAGTTTGTTTATCTTATCAATAGCTTCAACCCTATTGATTTTGAAAAAAATCCAACAAAGAGTATGGGAAAAGTAGCCATTTCAAGTTGAAAACTTGCATTTCTTGTTTACGCGATTAAGTGTTCATTTTTGGTCAGATTTCCGTGAAACTTGCAGAGTTTGTTTATCTCATCAATAGCTTTAACCCGATCGATTTTGAAAAAAATCTGAGAAACAGTATGGGAAAAGTAGTCTTTTCAAATTGAACAATTTCATTGCCTGTTTACATGATAAAGTATTTATTTGTGGTCAGATTTTATAAATTTTTCAGCTTGTTTATCCCATCAATAGCTTTTTAACCGGCTGTTGAGTTTGAAAAAATTCAACCCACAGTAATGGAAAAGTAGCCATTTTGAGTTGAAAATGTCAATTGTTTTTGTCTTTTTGCGTAATGAATTCCTATGTATGCTTCATTTAAAAGCAAACTCTCTGCCAGTAGAGCATATGCAGGCCCTTCAGGGCCTTCTAGTCTAGACTTAACCTTTTGCGGAACAATCGCAAATGCTAATGAACCAGAGGTAGAAGCCTTTTGAAACCAATTTGTATACTTAACCAGCATTGTTGGTAACCAGCATATTCTTCTTTCCTTTCAACTTATTCTGTTCGTTCCTAGAGGAACTCTATCATTCGCGTCACATTTGATTCATGGTCTACAAATGGTTTGGTAAAGAGTTAATTCTTTACCAAACGACAAAATTTTAGACTGGTCCAAATTGAAAGCACTTGCAGACGACAAAGTACAGGTAACTCAAAATTTGAAATTTGTTTCCAGCAGGGTAGAAAACATTGTGGGAAAAGGAGAAAATGCTGGTTACTAGCATTTTCCCTTTTTCCCACAGTATTTTCAAAAGCCATCATCCTCAGGGTCATTGAAAATTGGGATTGTGTGGTACAGCATAAAAGTTAAACTTCACCTTGTGTCATACCAACCAATGTTCCATTTTTAATTTCAGATAACCCCATCGTCCCAGAGTATAGGGACAGAGATTCCACCCATGCCAGAGCCTGAAGGCACCATCCTGAAGAATCATCTGAAGCAGGTTCGTATGGCTCATCATAATGATTACACCCCCGTAAAACGAATGTTTTTTGGGGGTATACTGGAATAATCCTGTCTGTCTGTCCGTCCATCTGTGCATCTGTCCGTCCATCTCTGCGTCCGCCCTTACAAGGCGGACACTGTGGGGTTAGGGTAAGTGTACATTTAGTCTGTATCGGGTTACATTCTGTCCATCTGGTAGGTATGGAGCTAGGGTTAGGAATTAGTGGGGTTAAAAAATGAACTTGTGGGGTTGTATTGAATAAAGAGCAATTCGACCCCCACAAGTTCCTCTTCTAAGAAGGTCTGTCCATCGTCCGTATGTCCGTCTGTGTACAAAATACTAGTAATTTTGTGTTGCGAACTACTACAGTTTTCCTTCAGTTGTCTTGAAACTTTGCACATATTCTGATTATATATTGAAGATTTGCAAGACGCAATTTTCAAGTGTCACCACTTCCTGGTTGAGGAATTATCTCCCCTTGAACTTGACAGTTTTTGTTCTGTCAAAGTGCTGGCGGGGGTATTAAGTCACATTCAATGACAGCTCTAGTTGTTTCTGCTTCAACTTTTTGCCCGATGCAAATTTCATGCTCAGCTGTTTAGACCTCAATATTGCACTAAATAAGCCACGCTGCGGCAAAAAAGGGCTTAATCCTTTACCTAACAATCCCTGGTTTTTATGTCCCTTATATAGAAGCCTTTTGAAAACATTGTGGGAAAAGGAGAAAATGCTGGTAACCAGCATTTTCTCCTTTTTCCACAATGTTTTCTACCCTGCTGGAATCAAACCTCAGTTTTTGAGTAACGTTTATTTTGTCGTCCGCAAGTTCTTTCAAATTGGACCAGTCTGAAATTTTGTTGTCTGGTAAAGAGTTTACTCTTTACCAGACAACAAAATTTTGTCCTTGTCCAAACTGCAAGCATTTGCAGACAACAATATAGATGTGAATCAAATAATGAAGTTTGACCCTAATAGTGTAGGAAACATTGTGGAAAAAGGAGAAAATGCTGGTTACCAGGAGAAAGCATTTTCTCCTTTTCCCACAGTGTTTTCAAAAGGCTTCTCCCTATAGGGTGTTAAAAGTTGTCATTGTGTGGTAAATGCGTCACTGTGATGCATTATACCAAAGCAAGTTATCTTTAAGTATAACTGTTGATCCATGAAGACCATATTGTATAACAAACAACTGAATAATAAGGTAGTCTGGTCCTGTGACATACAGAAAATTGACCAAGAGTAAAAAAATTTGACCTTAGTGAGCCTCTGCAGTCCATGCAGGTAATAACTGAATTTAGTGAGGCAATAGATGATAAAGCATTGGTTTATTTAGAGATACAAAAGTAAACAATTTTTTGACACAGTTTGGACATGTCTGAAATCTTTTCACATGGTAAAGAGTTTAGAATGAAGGAAAAACAAATTCTTGATAATTTCAGGCCCTTACAA
The DNA here is from genome assembly GCA_943736015.1 of Tridacna crocea. NCBI lineage: Eukaryota > Metazoa > Mollusca > Bivalvia > Cardiida > Cardiidae > Tridacna > Tridacna crocea. The sequence goes on from OX031067.1 coordinate 44,232,126, forward strand.
GCATGAGCATGACACCACAGCCGATAAAGAATCTGGACGCACTTGCTCAAAACCCAGACATGTGGAAACGGCGGGAAAGCTTCTCTTCTCAGACAGGCTTCAACCCTCTTATTTATGGAAATGATGTTGATTCAGTTGATGTTGCTACACGGGTTGCCATGGTAACACTATATAAACTTTCTCTATTTTGAATGCAAGGTTTATCCTTCAAAGAACAAAAATTCATTTTAACCCTTAACCCATTACCACACAATCCCTACTTTTGACGCCCCTGAGAAAGAAGGCTCTAGAAAACATTGTGGGAAAAGGAGAAAATGCTGGTAACCAGCATTTTCTCCTTTTCCCACAATGTTTTCTACCCTTCACAAGACAAATTTTAAATTTTCAGTCATTTTTATTTTGTCGTCTGCAAATGCTTTCGATTTGGACAATCCTAAAATTTTGTCGTTTGGTAATGGGTTAAAGTACCCTTCACTGGTTAGATCCCCAGCTCTGGCAATTCCTTTCGAAGGATTGATGTTGATCATTGAAACAGAATTCATTCCTCTCCCACAGCTAATCATTGTTTCAACAACCAGCATTTTCTCCTTTTCCCACAATGTTTTATAGTCTTCGCAAAACAAATTTCCAATTTTCAGTCACTTTGATTTTATTGATTGCAAATGCTTTTGATTTAGATAAGCCAAAAATTTTGCCGTTTGGTAATGAGTTAAATAAATGATGTGAAAATTATAATTGATTTGAATGTAATCTATTATTCATCATCATATACATGTAATTTGAATAACATGTTTCAACAAAAGCATTTATATATATAACAGTTTAGAGATGCATCCATTTTCTGTAATAGATATTGTTCTCCCTCCCATCAAATGACTTCATTCTTTATGCTCCCCAAGAAATTTTAGAGGAGCATAATTATAGTCGCCACACTGTGCGTACGTCTGTGTGTCCGTCCGTCCGAAGCCATTTCTCCACAATCCCTGGACCAAATTTTATGAAACTTCATATCTGAACTCCTTGGAACAATGCACAAATAACTCTTTCCCGGTTTCTCAGTTTTAGGCTGCATCACAGAAAAAGGGGGCTTCATGTAAAAAATTGTTTTTCACTAATATCTCCTACATCAGTGCTCAAAACTTTGTGAAATTTCAAATCTGAACTCGTTGGGATGTTGCCCAGATACCTCTTGCCTGGTTTCTCAATTACAGGCTACATGGCAGAAAAAGGGGCTTCATGTAAAAAATTTAGGATAAAAGAAGTGAATTTATATTAATTTCGTACATTTTATGACAAGCACTTGTTCAGGGAGCATAACTTGTCTCTGACGGCTCTTGTTTCTGCCAGGAGTAGTTAATTTTCTGATTTCAGGTAAGGTTTTTCAACTCACCTATTATACTTGGTAACTTTTTCTGATTTCAGGTAAGGTTTTTCAACTCGCCTAATATACTGGGCAACTTCTCAGAACATACAAGAACTTTAAGATTGTATCCCAGACCAGTGGTTGCCTTTCAGATGTACAGCTTCTTGAAATCTCGTCCCGTCAAGACACATTTTACCAGCAGATTAGCTAGAACTCAGGTAAAGCTGCCTTGAATAAATCTGAGATTTAATCTCTAATGCTTTACCAAACCTTCCCAAGTTTTAATCCTTTACTCCATAGATACTAATTTTGACGTATCAACAACAGACAGCTTTTGAAAACTTTGTGGGAAAAGGAGAAATTGCTCGTAACGAGCAATTTCTCCTTTTCCCACAATGTTTTCCTCTCAATCAGATATTTATATCCTCATTTATCCATATTTTTGACATCATATCTTTACTTGCTGCTGAAATGGAAGAGCCTAAAATTAGCATATCAGGTAAAGGGTTAACAGCCCTGAAAAAGAAGGTTTATGAAAACATTGTAGGAAAAGAATAGAAATGCTGGTAACCATCATTTTGTCGTTACCCAAAAATGTTGTCAAAAGTTTTATTCCTCTTCGTCATTACAGCAGGGTATTGTTTGGTACTTACTTAACTCTTTACCAGACAATCCCTGGTTTTCACAACCCATGGAAAGAAGCCTCACAAAAACATTGTTGGAAAAGGAGAAAATGCTGGTTACCAGCATTTTCTCCCTTTCCCACAATGCTTCTATCTAAGGGTCCTTAAAAGGAGGGATTGTATGGTAATGGGTTAATCTGGAAAAAACTAAAATTTTGTCAATTTAGTGCGTGGCATATTGATGAAGAAGGCCTCTGAAAACATTGTGGGGATAAGGGGAAAATGCTGGTAACCAGCATTTTTTCCCAAAATGTTTTATACCCTTCTGCAAACAAATTTCACTGCAGTCCAGTTTATTATGTTGTTTGCAAGTGCTTTCAATTTGTACAAGTTTAAAATTTTGTTCTACAGGTAAACAGTTAACCAATTTTAAAGAAGGAATAATAAACTGTTGTTAACAACTACTTTTTTCTCCAAAATATCTGAAAGCTGTATGCAAAAGGGGTGTTAAAGGGCATTTATGTGTAAAAGTGTTGAATAGAAAATTACTAAAAAAGATGTCAAAGAGACTTTTAAATAAAAATGTAAAGAAAGTAAATTGAAGAAAAATTTACCAATTATATTTACAGGCTGTTGAATACTTTGCCGAATGGTCCCTTTGTCCGCAAAATGTTGCATTTCTTCGAGTGCAGACCTCAGTCTTCGATCCTCTATTGATTGGTGATAAGCCGAAATGGTACGCTCAACAGCTGCAGCCGATTTACTTCAAGGTATATGACGAGAATTCCTCTCTTGGAAACGCAATAAGTTCAGCATCTGAGACATACAGTGACGAAAACCCAACAGGTAAGATCGAGATGTGTATTCACCAACCATTCATAAGATTATTCTGTGTCTAATTCTCAAGAAATTTCTACAGTTGAAAGTAACAGAACTTCTGATTGGCTAAACCAAATGGTTTAGCCAATCAAAAGTTCTATTACTTTCAACTATAGAAAACTTTGGAGAATAAGACTAAGAATATTCTTATGAATTGTTAGTGAATACGGACCCAGAAGTTTTCTATTTCTTTGATTAACTCTTTATCATACAATCTTGAGTTTCAAGGACCCTGAAATAGACTCCTTGCACAAACAAAGTGGGTATAAAGGAGAAAATGCTGGCATTTCTATTTTTCCCATAATTATTTCTACCCTTTGAATGACATCTTTCATGTTTTAAGTTACTTTTAATTTGTCGTATGCAAATGCTTTCAATTTTGACAGGGCTAAAACTTTGTCATCTGGTAAAGGGTTAATCTGTTGCCATTAGACAATGCATTGAATCTTGCTTCATTTTGATAACCCACAGCCCCTAAGGATGATTTCAAAGTCATCTACTGCAAATTTGTCTTGGGTTGTTACATTTTCCGCATATAGTGAAAGGGAGCATACTGGTCTAACCATGTTTGTTTATCCATCTGTCCATTTTGTTTTGGTTTCCATGCTCTAACTCAAAAGCAATTTGACCTAGTACTCTGAAACTTTATATAAGTATTGCTTATTACCCAAGGAGGTGCCCCATTGCTTTTGGGTCACATAGGGCAAAGGTCAAGGTGATAGGCAAACTTAGTTTAAAAATAATTTCCATGCTCTAACTCAATAGCTGTTTGACCTTGGACACTGAAACTTCATACAAGTGTCGCTTATGACCCAAGGAGGTGCATTATTGTTAATGGGTCACATTGGTCTCCTTTTCCACAATATTTTCAGTCGCCTTTCCCAGGGTCATGAAAACCAGGGATTGTTTAGTAAAGGGTTAATTAAATACTGTGTAAGTGGAAATTTGTGCAATGATGAAATTCTTGCGATACTGTGATTAAAAAAAGAATTCTGTTTGTGTATTTTTTATACGCAAATTGTCTGTAATTGGTAATTAACCTTTTGGCTGCTTATCGCGTCTCACTGACCTTTTGGAGACAATGTAGATCAAGATCAGACTGCACAGAACGTGCAGTCTGATCTTGGATCTACACTGTCCGACGAGGAGATATTATTCCCAAAATCATAACTTTGAAATGACAGTATTTTAGGTTTTACTATCGAGATGAAAATTTCATTTTAGTTATTTTAGTTATTTAGTTAACCCATTACCACACAATCCCTACTTTTGACGCCACTGAGAAAAAAGCCTTTTGAAAACACTGTGGGAAAAGGAGAAAATGCTGGTAACCAGCATTTTCTCCTTTTCCCACAGTGTTTTATACCCTTCTAAGAACAAATTTCAATTTTTCAGTCAGCTTTATTTTGTCGTCTGCAAATGCTTTCAATTTGGACAAGTCTAAATCTTTCTTGTATGGTAATGGGTTAATCATGTATACAGTAGGTTTTTCTGTTCTCAAAAGCTGCTTTTCTCATTGTCATTGAATCGATGGATTGTATGGTGGAGGGTTAAATAATTGGATTATCAAGACACATTGGATAAGACATTTTAAAGAGTTGTTGTTTTTACAGATGAGAGTGGAAGTGACAGTGACGGAGCAGAATCCACGTCATCTTCCTATTCCTCTCTCAGCGACTTTGTGACGGATATGGTGAACAGTGAAATAGATGGCGATACACCAAGTATGTTTTTTCTGTTATCCTCCGTCTTTAGTTATTTTTAGCTCTACTGGCTGAAAGTCAGCTGAGCTTATGTCTGTCCGTCAGTCTTTTTCTTGTTTAAACAAAAAAGTCCGCATTTGTTGTCAGATTTTTGTGAAACTTGAGTAGTTTGTTTATCTCATCAATAGCTTCAGCCCTATTGATTTTGAAAAAAACTCAACAAACAGTATTGGAAAAGTAGCCATTTCAAGCCCAGTTGCAAGAACACTTTTTTGTTTTTGTTTTTCTTTTTTTTTCTTTTTGCATCATGAATTCATAATGTATGCTAGCATTAAAGCAAAAATGTCTGCCATTCGAGCAATTTCAGGCCGTTCAGGGCCTCTAGTTTAGTTTTCATGAAAGTGCCCAAGACTACCTTCTTTAGTGCATGTACATGAAACGAATATCTTGCAGTGAAATTATCATCATGCACAGTTCTATAGATATGAAGTTGTGCATGTGAAGTTTTCATGACCCTTCTACAATGGGTTGAACTCCTTGACCTTTGCAGTTTTCACTAAATTGTTTTGCTTTAATTCAAGATTTTTCCAGCGTAATACTCCTTCACTTTTTTGTTTTGAAAAACAGTATTTTCTGTATTATATAAGCATTTCGGTGTTTGAAATCTAGGTTTCATGCCAGAAAACCAAGTGTTGGCAGTTGATGAATCCCAAATATACCACCCTCCAGACAAACTACAGTTGCCGGATGCTATGATGTCCCTCAGTGAAACAGCTCATTTACAACATGACACTGATGATGATGATGACGATGATGATGCTGATGCTGTAGATTCATCTGATTCTTCCCCACCCAGTAGCCCAACATTTGCCCCAGAGCCAGAGTCAGTGTCAGTCAGCAACCCAAATATACATCAAATGGTGAGATAACAATAGCATCAAGCATGTCATTCCAGTTTGTAAAACGTCTTTCTTTTATGGTTTATTACTTACTCAATGAATATGTCTTGTTCTAAGTATTTCTTAGCTATAAAACTCTTTTTGTAATATTTCTCAATGTGTTGCTTTTACGTGGTTTATTTATTTCATATTCTGTTTACATGTATGTTTTAGTCGAGATTAATTTTGCAAAGCGCTTTTGAACATACTCCTGTATGATAAAAGCGCTATATAAATGTGGTATTTAGTATTAATAATAATAATTGTTTATGCCAAACCTGTCTTGCAAAAATCCTATCTTAACTCTCAACCAACCTGCAAAATTTTGGATAAGAAAGTTTGGGAGACTACAACATTTAATCTAGCTGAAATATTTATACCCCCGCAACACAGTGTTATACCCCTGCAAAACGAATGTTTTTGGGGTTATACTGGAATCAGCCTGTCTGTCAATGTGTCCATCTGTGTGTCTGTCTCTACAAAATACTAGTAATTTTATGTTGCAAACTCCTACAGTTTTCCATCTATTGTATTGAAATTTTGCACATATACTGATCATATATTGAAGTTTTGCAAGACACATTTTTCAAGTGTCAACTCTTGTTTTTGTGTTTGTTGCTCTTAATTGTTCATTTAATTATTTTCCTTTATTTTTATAATTGTCTTACAGGAAGCAAAGAAAGAGTTCAGATATGACTCCGGGAATATAACACCTACTGGAAAAGTTGCTGTGAAGTAAGTTCATTTTGATTTTTGTCTTGGAATGAAATATTAAAGTCATGCTCAGTTAACTTTTTACCAAACAACGAAATTTTAGACTTGACCACATTGAAAGCATTTGCAGATGACAAAGTAAAGATGACTTGAAAATTGAAGTTTGTATAGGAAAGGGTAGAAAACATTGTTGGAAAAGGAGAAAATACTGGTTACCAAAGGGTTAAAGTCAAGTCATTTTAGCAGTACCGGTATTTAACCCTTTACCAAACAATCCCTGGTTTTTACAACCCTGAGATAGAAGCCTTTTGAAAACATTGTGGGAAAAGGAGAAAATGCTGGTTACATGCTGGTAACCAGCATTTTCTCCTTTTCCGACAATGTTTTTTGCCCTGCTGGAAACAAGATTTAAGTTTAGACTTTTTTGGTCGTCTGCAAGTGCTTTCAATTTGGACCAGTCTAAATTTTAAGAGCACCAAACACAAAAACAAGAGTTGACACTTGAAAATTGTGTCTTGCAAAACTTCAATATTATGATCGATATATGTGCAAAATTTCAATACAATTGAAGGAAAACTGTAGGAGGAGTTTGCGACATAAAGGGTTAATCAGTTTTTTCCATATTGCTTTAAATTTTGACTAAACTTAATTTCTTTTTTTTGTCTGGTGTAGGGTCAATATATACATTCACATGCTTAACCCTTTCCCAAACAAGCCCTTGTTTTTACGTGTCTGCAGTACAAGTCATTTGAAAACACTGGGAAAGGGAGAAATCGCTACTCATTTAGAGAACTTTTTGCCATTTTTAACAAATTTGAAATTGTCGTCTGCAAACTGCTTGAGTTTGGAAGAGTCTAAAAATTTGTCGTTTGGGAAAGGGTTAAATGACTCTATGGAGGAAGGTAACCAGCAATTAGTCTTTTTCCCTACAATTTCTTTTGCCTTTTTAAAGGAAAAATTCTCCATTCAAACAGTGTTGAATTTGCTGTGTGCAAAAGTTTTCAGCTTTAGAAGAAAGACTGAAGTTGTTCTTTGGTGAAGAATTAAATTAATAATAGGCTGCTTTGATTTGCTTTAATCCATTACCACACAATCCCTACTTTTGACGCCCCTAAGAAAGAAGCCTTTTGAAAACACTGTAGGAAAAGGAGAAAATGCTTGTTACCAGCATTGTCTCCTTTTCCCACAGTGTTTTCTACCCTTCCCAGAACAAATTTCAATTTTCAGTCAACTTTATTTTGTTGTCTGCAAATGCTTTCAATTTGAACCAGTCTAAAATTTTGTCATGTGGTAAAGAGTTAAAGGAAAAATTCTTCATTCAAACAGTGTTGAATTTGATTCAAACAGTGTTGAATTTGCTGTGTGCAAAAGTTTTCAGCCATAGAAGAAAAACTGAAATTGTTCTTTGGTGAAGAATTAAATTAATTATAGGCTGCTTTGATTTGCTTCAACTCTTTCCCAAACGACAAAAGTTTAGACTGGTCCGAATTGAAAGGATTTGCAGAGGACTAATTAAATGTAATCAAATTGATGATTTTTGGTTTGGATCGAGTAGAAAACATCGTTGGAAAAGGAGAAAATGCTGGTTACCAGCATTTTCTCCTTTTCCCACAATATTTTCAAAAGCCCTCTTTTACAGGATCATTAAAACTCGGGCGTGTGGTAATGGGTTAACTGTTTATTTACAGGAGATTGGACAGTCGTGGTTCAGATGGATCTAGAAGTCCTCCAGCAAACAAGCCACCGAGGCCACCTCCTCCAGCATTGAAAAGTGTCAATTCTGCCTTTGACTCATACCAAAAACCCCCAAGTCCCAGGGAGAAAACCCCTCAAAGTCCAAGAGATAGGGCTCCCACAAGCCCTCGTCTACCCCCTAGTCCAAGAGATTTGAACCCCCCAAGTCCCAGGCTTCCAAGAGTTCCACCCCCAAGTCCAAATTTGGGTCGAGAAAGGTTTGGGTCCCAGAGTAGCATGGACAGTTCAAAGGGGAACCACTCTGCTCCACGAACTACAAACACCTTACATCCAAATAGACCTGGTCCTATATCGAGGGTATGTACTTGTTTTTAGCTTGGGTGTTTGAAAGAAAACATTGGCAATTCTATCGTAGCCCTAGCATTGTCGATGTCTGTGTCATTGTCATACAGCTAAAACTTAGACATTTCATAATACCAGTATCATTTTACAGTAATCCATGCAGCAGGGGCAGTCAAGCGCCTTTACCATTTACATACATAGCTCCAGAAAGAGGGACTGATTTTGATTCAAAACTGAAAATATTAATTATTCTACACTAAACCCTATGTTATGGGTACTCATTAGAATCATATCATTGAGACGATTCTAATGAGTACCCACAACATACGGTTTGGAAGAGAAATGATGGATTTAGAATACTATGACTCCCTCTTATCTGGAGCTCTGTATATAGGTATCTCATACAACAAGGCCAGATTATCATAAAAGTAATTTTCAGTTTTTGAAGAAGACTTTACACTAAAAATTAAGCAACTGCACCCGAGTGTTGACTACCACATGTGTTGGTCTTGTTTTACTTTCTGATGCTCTGTTAATTGCTGAATTTTTACTAGTAGCAAAGTTTTGCACTTGCGGAAATTAAAAGCATTTGAAGATATCAAATTAACCTTTACCAAATAATCCTGGATTTTACGACCTTGAGATAGAAGCCTTTTGAAAACATTGTGGGATAAAGAGAAAATGCTGGTAACCAGCATTTTCTCCTTTTCCCATAGGGTTTTCTACCCTGCTGGAAACAAATTTCAGTCCATGAGTAATGTCAAATTTGTTGTCTGCAAGTGCTTTCAATTTGGCTACTCTAAAATTTTGTGGTTTGGTAAAGGATTAAATATAACTCATAACTCAAATGTTTTTTTTTTTTTTGAAAGAGAAGAGTGCAGGAAGGGAAAGGGAACAAAGAATTTTACGAATCCATAACCAGATGACTTGGTTGGTTGGTTGAAAAAGAAATATTAACTCTACCAGAGGAGAAGCTTTTAGACTTCTCCAAATTGAAAGTGTTTGCCAAAGACAAATGTGGTAAAAAATTTAGAAATGTAGAAAACTTTATAAGAAAAGAAGAAAAGCTGGTAACTGTCATTTTCTCTTTTTTTCCTCACGATGTAATACACTGCTAGAGCCGGTTTTATGTGATAGATCATAAATAACTATAGCTTTTTTCCCTGTTTTCAGACAATATCTTCGGACAACAACTCAGATAAAGGGTCTAACATGTCAGAGAGAGGTTCCAGCCCATCCTCCCTGATCTCTACATTGAGTAATGATTTAACAGACCTGGCGCACAATGCTAGCAGCACTCTCTCGGAGTTCTTTGGTAAGTATGGCATGGTAAAATGGTCCAAACAGTAAAATTGTTGACCCTTTAACCCATTACGTACACAATCCCTACTTTTGATGCCCCTCAGAGTGAAGCCTTTAGAAAACATTGTGGGAAAGCAGAAAATGCTGGTAACCAGCATTTTCTCCTTTTCCCACAATGTTTTCTACCCCTTACAAAACAAATTTCAAATTTTCAATCACTTTTATTTTGTCGTCTGCAAATGCTTTCAATTTGGACCAATCTAAAATTTTGTCGTTTGGTAATGGGTTAAACCTTTACCAGACAACAAAATTTTGGACTAGACCAAATTGAAAGCATTTGCATATGACAATTCAACTCTTGCTGAAAAGATTATTTCTGTCTGTGATAGGGTAGAAAACATTGTGGGAAAAGGAGAAAATGCTGGTTACCAGCATTTTCTCCTTTTCCCACAATGTTTTCGAAAGGCTATTATTCCAGACCCATAAAAACCAGGGATTGTTTGGGAAAGGGTTAACCCTTTACCAGACAACAAAATTTTGGCCTTGTCTAAATTGAGAGCATTTTGTAGACAACAATTTCAGTTTGGCTCAAATGGTGCAGTTATTCTTTGATAGGAAACATTATGGGAAAAGAAGAATATGCTGGAATACAGCATTTTCTCTTTTTTTCTCTCAAGGTTTTCAAAAGACTTCTTTTCCAGGGTTGTAAAAAGTTGGCAGTGTGTGAAAAAGCATTGAATCTGTCCAAATTGAAAGCATATTTGAAGGCAACAAATTAGATAAAGCTAGAGAACCTTTTGTTGGTAGTTCTCCTGAAGATCAGGCTGCACAAAATGAGCAGTTTGATCTTGAATTTACACTGTTCGATACTAATGAGTTATCGTTCCCCTCTTAAAAACCTTTGAAATAGCAAAATATGACGGGTTTTTTATCAGCGTCAAAGTTTTGTTTGTTTTATTTAGCAGGATAAGGGCATGTGATCAATGACAGGTTCGAAATGATAAGATATCCGATTTAACCCATTACCAACCGACAAATATTTTAGACTGGTCCAATTGCAGCAGGCTGGGTAGTTCTTATTCCAAATCCTATATTTTTTTCTTGATGTAAGTAGGGTTTGGAATGGGAATCAATTGGCCTGTGGGACCCCGTGTGGTTTAATCGGGGGTATAAGAATAAACCACTGCAGTCCCGCGATCGTCACATCTGCCATTTCATCTGGCGGAACAAAAGTGACAGCATGCATGTCGTAAAAGGCGACAAAAGGGGCATCATTTTGTGTTTCATCCATTCCTCATTTATCATGTTTGTCTTATGTTGTTGCACATGTATGTTATTTTCACCTCGCATTATTGTTTACTAAGTAAGTGCGCCCAATATGACCTAAGTTGTCGATGGGCCATAAAACACTATTCATTTATTTATTTATTTTAGACTGGTCCAAATTGAAAGCATTTGCAGACGATAAAATGAAAGTGACTGAAAAATTGAAATTTGTTTTGTAAAGGGTAGAAAACGTTGTGGGAAAAGGAGAAAATGCTGGTTACCAGCATTTTCTTCTTTTCCCACGGTGTTTTCCAAAGGCTTCTTTCTCGGGGCGTCAAATATAGGGACTGTGTGGTAATGGGTTAACCCCCATTACCACACAATCCCTACTTTTGATGACCCTGAGAAAGAAGCCTTTAGAAAATATTGTGGGAAAAGGAGAAAATGCTAGTAACCTTTCACAAAACAAATTTCAAATTTTCAGTCACTTTTATTTTGTCATCTGGAAATGCTTACAATTTGTACAAGCCTAAAATATTGTTGTTTGGTAATGAGTTTAATCCTTTACCAAACAATCCCTGGTTTTTACAACCCTAAGATAGAAGCCCTTTGAAAACATTGTGGGAAAAGGAGAAAATGCTGGAAACCAGCATTTTCTCCTTTTCCCACAATATCTTCTACCCTTCACAAAACAAATTTCAACTTTTCAGTCACTTTTATTTTGTCATCTGCATATGCTTTCGATTTGGACAAGCCTAAAATATTGTCGTTTGATAATGAGTTTAAGTATTCAAAGTTAGATGTCTAGCTCAAGTAATTATTTTATGGTATTCTAGGACTGTCAACTAAAGAAGGTAAAACGTGTTAGTGTGATAGAGTGACCTCTCATAGAGTTAGAAGTAGAAATCTTTCAAGCTGTAATCAACAAAGAAAACTCTGTTAAGTTTATGTTCCAATTAACCCTTTACCACACAACAAAATTTTAGACCAGCCTGGATTGAAAGCATTTGCAGATGACAGTTTCAATCTAGATCATATCAAATGGTATTTCTTTGATAGGGCAAAGATAATATAGAAATACCAACAACACCGCTGTCGTTATGTGTATATATATATATATATTTTTTTTTAATATCCTTTGGTCAATGTTTCGGCATTGAAGCCTTCATCAGGACATATTAAAAGTGTATTTCAGGAGACGACAGATTCTTTGATAGGATAGAAAATTAAATTTCATATTATTATTTTCTTTTTTGATAGGGCAAAAACACTGGGAAAAGGAGAAAATGCTGGTTACCAGCATTTTCTCCTTTTCCCACACTGTTTTCAAAAGGCCTCTTTGTCAGGGTTGTCAAAAGTCGACATTTTGTTGTAAAGGGGTAAAGCAGAAAATGATGTAGCACAGTAATTTTTGTCACTGATAAGCCTGTTGAACATGTACAAACTACTCTTCAGGAAGAGTCCACAAAATGCTTTTTAAGTCACCTTAGCATATGGTGCTAAAGGTGAGCTATTGTGATCGGCCTATGTCCGGCGTCCATCGTCCGTTGACCATCAGCAATTTCTTTAAACATCTTCTTGTCCTAAACCACTGGGCCAATCTTGATGAAACTTGGCAGGGATCTTCCTTGGGTGAAGCTCTACCAAAGTTGTTCAAAGAATTGAATTTCACCCATTAGCTATAGTGTCAGGTGAGCGCTCCAGGACCAGTGGCCCTCTCGTTCAAAAGACTGTTAATTGTCAGACCAACTGCCAAAAGCATTAACTCTTTACAAAATGACAAAATTTTGAACTGGTCCTTATTGAAAGTGTTAGCAGACAACAAAATAAAATTAATGTGACTGAAGAAATGAAATTAGTTTTTGGAAGGGCAGAAAACATTGTGGGAAAAGGAGAAAATGCTGGTTACCAGCATTCGGTTATCAGCATTTTCTCCTGTTCCCACGATGTTTTCAAAAGGGTTCTTATACAGGGGTGTTAAAAGTTGTGATTGTGTGGTAAGGAGTTAATTGTATACATATTTTCTTAAAAAAGTAGAAAAATAGTGATAAAAAAGCAAAGGAAAAAAAAAGCTACGCTTTTATAAATGCTGTTTGTAAATTTATAAGTAATTGTGCAACATGAATTTTTCCTCTTTGTGTTGCATCTCAGCTCTCTCTGTCTCCTTTCTTGACCAGTACTCCAGTGAATAATATATTTTCTTGTCTTTGCTTCATTAATATTCTGTTATGTCTTTTGCTGCCTTTGCTGTAGAGAAGTTTTGAATGCATGTCAGGAAAAGGAAACTATTGCATATTTCAAGTCATTGTTTGTCCTACAATGGTTTTATATCCTTCATATCAAGATCTTTCTCTCTAGACTTTCTTCAGTGTTGTTTGTAGATGATGATACTATATATAGGCAGTAAGGTGATGGATTTAACCAGAAACTATCTATGAAAAAATCTGCTCTTTAACTTAACTACAACCTTTTACAGGCTAACTTGTATAACATGTTAAGATAAATGTCAAATGCAGTTTTGAATGACCAGTAGACCTCTGCAAGTTTATAGTATATAATTCTATTAACCGCACTATGATGACCCCCAGGAAGAAGCCTTTTGAAAACATTGTTGGAATAGGAGTAAACTCTGTTAATCAGCATTTTCTCCTATTCCCGAAAAGTTTTTTTTTACCCTATCTAGGAAAAATTGCATCATTTGAACTGTAACAGGTGGTGAAAAATATATCGTGGCTCGACCGGGATTGAAACCCAGGGTCTCAGGAACACCGTTCCTGCACTCTAACCAACTGAGCTACTGAACCACATGTCGACACGGCCGCACGATATATCACCAAATACCTGTACCCGGCTACATATACCCCCTCCAGATTTAGAATTCGTCCCGAGTTCTGGAGACAGAGAAGCATTGTGAAACATTCTCCAGGTGCCCAAGCAGTAGCCATCCACATTGTGGGTTATTTACGTTGGGCGCCAAATGTAACAGGTGGTGAAAAATATATCGCGGCTCGACCGGGATTCGAACCCAGGGCCTCAGGAATACCGTTCCTGCACTCTAACCAACTGAGCTACCGAACCACATGTCGATACAGCCACACGATATATCACCAAATACCTGTACCCGGCTACAGAACCACTATGAAATTGTTGTCTGCAAATGCCTTCAATTTGAATAGGTCTATAATTTTGCCATTACGGTAAAAAGTTAACCATATTTGTTGTCACACTGCACAGTTTGCAGAATTTGAACAACTGCACATTTAGTACTCCTCAAGAAATTAGTATCAGATTACATACAGATTCAGAAATCCTTTAATCCTTTCCCAAATGACAAATTTTAGACTCTTCCAAACTCAAAGAGTTTGCAGACGACAATTTCAAATTTGATAAAAATGGCAGGAAGTTCTTCAAATGGGTAGAAAACACTGTGTGACAAGGAGAAATAGCTCATTACGAGCAATTTCTCCTTTTTCCACAGTGTTTTCAAAAGACTTGTACTGCAGACAGGTAAAAACAAGGGCTGGTTTGGGAAAGGATTGATAAAACCACATTATCAGTTGTTCCCGTATACTTGCAAGGTGCTTGCATGGAACAGAAAACAGAACCTTGAGTAAGCTGACCCATTTTTTTTCTTAAACTCTTTACTAAACAGTCCTTAGTTTCAATGATACTGACAAAGGAGCCTTTTGAAAACATTGTGGGAAATGGAAAAAATGTAACCAGCATTTTCTACCTTTCCCACAATTTTTCCTACCATGTCAAAAACAGAAATCATTTCTTGAGCTGCATTTATTTTGCTCTCTACACATTATTCAGGCTTGTTCAGTAATTGTTTTATTTTACATTTTAACTCTTTACCACATGACAAAATTTTAGATTAGTTTAAATTGAAAGCATTTGCAGACGACAAAATAAAGGTGACTGAAAAATTGAAATTTGTTCTGGGAAGTGTAGAAAACACTGTGGGAAAAGGAGAAAATGCTGGTTACCAGCATTTTCTCCTTTTCCCATAGTGTTTTCAAAAGGCTTCTTTCTCAGGGGTGTCAAAAGTAGGGATTGTGTGGTAATGGGTTAAGATAAATCATTTTTATGATTATAAAGGAAAGGCAGCATCATGTCTTTGGGTTATCTGGCAGTTGAAACATGGCTTCCATGGAAGAAATCATACATTTTGAGCAGGTTCTATGTTGGCAAATGGCAACTATGCTTAAGTAGATTGAAAAAAAAGGGGCTAAAAAAAATTATTAAGACTGAAAATAAAAGAAAACCAAAGCATTTAATCAAACAAAAACATAATCTGTGTTAACAATTTTGTAGGTGCTAAAACAACTATGGCGCCCCCAAGTCCTGCCCAGACCCAGAAACCTCCCCCAAAACCATTCGCACCCCTTGGAAACAGAAAAGCCCTTGTGGAAAAATCGGGCCTGGTGAAGCATGCAACAAACAGAAAACAGAAAGAGAAGCAAAAAGCGGCCGAGACTAAAGGATCGTCCAACAGGTGATTTGGGTATTATATTTGGAGTATGGGGTTACAGGAATCCTTAAAGTCTTAAACCAGACAAGCCATGGTTTTCACAACTCTGGACAGTAAAGCTTTTGAAAACCTTTAGGGAAAAGGAGAAAATGCTGGTAACCAGCATTTTCTCCTTTTCCCACAATGCTTTCAACCCTTCACAAAACAAATTTCAAATGTTCAGTCATTTTCATTCTGTTGTCTGCAAATGCTTTTGATTTGGACAAGCCTGAAATATTGTCGTTTTATAATGAGTTAATCTCTGGTTTTCATGACTCTGGGAAGATGAGCTTTTGAAAACCTTGAGGGAAAAGGAGAAAATGCTGGTAACCAGCATTTTCTCCTTTTCCCACAAGGTTTTCTCCCCTTTCAGAGACAAATTTCATAAATTGAGACACTTTTAAGTTGTCGTCTGCAAATGCTTTCAATATGGACCAGTCTTACATTTCGTCTTTTGGTAAAGAATTAATTTTCTTACTGCCTTCAAACCACTCTTCGTGCCTTAGAGCAGGCAACTTTAGAAAACATTGTGAGAAAAGCAGAAAGTACTTGTAAGAAGCAGTTTCTCTTTTTTCCACAATGATTTTGTATGATTTCAACAAAAGGGCTCTAAGCCACATGAACAACTTTAAGACTTGGTGTTATTTTTAGCATTGAAAGAGTTAACCCTTTACCAAACAATAAAATTTTAGACTGGTCCAAATTGAAAGCACTTGCAGATGACGGAATAAACGTAACTCAAACTTTGGCATGTATTTCTAGCAGGATAGAAAACATTGTGGGAGAAGGAGAAAATGCTGGTCACCAGCATATCCTTCTCCCACAATATTTTCAAAAGCCTTCTATCACAGGGTCATAAAAACCAGCTCAAATATTTTTTGGTGAAGAGTTAAGAGTAATAGACAGATTTGAAGATCAAAATACTTATTTGGTTACAGAAGTTCGTTTATTTTTTTTCTCCATATCCCAAAATGAATCCAATAGAAGCAAACATTATCATATTACTTTTCAGTGAGAACCAGCAATTTCTGAAGGAGGTTGTAGCAAGTGTTTTAGAAGGGCAGGGAATCAGCTGGTTGAAAATGGGTAGGGTTAAAAAACTCTTGGAAGATGAAAACTATCGCAATTTTGTTGTCAGTCGTCTGAACAAAAATCTGGATAAGAAACTGACAGATGATGACACACACATAGAGGATGTGGTACGAACACAATTCTTTTTTAACTCTTTATAATTTAACAAAATTTTAGCATGCCCCAAATTGAAAGCAATTGCAGATGAAAAATTAGATATTTCTGAAAACAAATGTCTTTTAACCCAGTACTCCATAGATACTCATTTCTAGGCATTACTTGTAGGAGCCTTTGGAAAACATTGTGGCAAAAGGTGAAATTGCTCGTCACGAGCAATTTCACCGTTTGTCACAATGTTTTCTATGGCATTAAAAAGGTGTCATATACACATAAAAAATGGCTTCATCCTTGCTGTTATTTAGGGTCAGTGGTAACATAGAAATGCCTTATGGGGTAAAGGGTTAACAAATAGAAAATATTGTGGAAAAAGAAGAAAATGCTGGTTACCAGCATTTTATCCTATTCCCACAATGTTTTCAAAAGGCTTCTTTCTCTTGGACGCAAAATATAGGGAATGTGTGGTAAATGGTAAAATTTATTGTCTGCAAATTCATGTACTTCCAGTTTGGTTAAGTCAAATTTATTGTTGTCTTTAGAATGAAAGCTGTTGTTTTCTTGCAAGGATAGACTCTGAATAAAACTTCAATCTAATGTGTTTTGGTAAACAATGTTGAGACAGTAGTGCAACAGCTGTAATTGCTGAATAAGCCAGTTTTAACTCTTAACACATAATGAAATCTTAGATTAGTCCAATTGAAAATATCTGCAGACAAAAAAAAAATTAATGTGACTCGGAAATTAGAATTTGCTATGGGGGGTAGAAAACTTTGTGGGAAAAGGTGAAAATGCTGGTTACCAGCATTTTCTCCTTTTCCCACAATGTTTTCAAAAACCGTCTTCCTCAGGAGTGTTAAAAGTCGTCATTGTGTGGAAAAGGGTTACATGAGGAAAACCCCTTGTGCTTTTCTATCAGTTACACAATACATACTGGTGACTTGTCTATGTCTACACAGCTGAGATATTCTACACACTTTCAAGTTTTAACAAAATTCTTTTCGTTCCAATGGTAAGGATGTATCATGAACCCTTTCCCAAATGACAAACTTTTGGAACTAGACCAAATTGAAAGCATTTGTAGATGACAATTCAACTCTTGCTGAAAAGAGGATTTCTGTCTATGATAGGGTAGAAAAACATTTAGGGAAAAGGTTACCAGCATTTTCTCCTTTTCCCACAATGTTTTCAAAAGGCTACTATTCCAGACTGTAAAAACCAGGGATTCAAAAAGGGTTAATATTGGAAAGTTGCTTGTGGCTTCGGAACAACATTGTCTAAAGAAATGAACATTGAAACTCCAGGAAAGCATGGACTAGTAGAATATAACAGAAATAATGCTGAAAACAGTTTTGAATACTAAAAGAAACAAAGAAATATCTCTTTTCAGCCAATATCCAAAGCTGTATATAAAGGTATGCTGTCGTTATTGAAAGCCTTTATCCATGGTCTGGAGACAACGTTTCAAAATTACGGGATTGGTGGAATGGCGAGTGCTTTTATGGTGCTGGAAATCGCTCACACCCACTACTGGGCCAGGGAGTCCGCAGGCAGTAACAAGAGTGACACCAGTCTAACACCAGAGGTATCTACCATCAACCCTTAGATTCAATACAAATAACCCTCTTCCACACATTCACTATGTTTTCTAAAGGCTTCTTTCTCAAGATCGTCCAAAGTAGGGAATGTGTGGTAATGGGTTAAAAAGGAAAAATACCCACATGTCAAATGTTACAATAGAAAACAGGGGTGCAAAAGGTTTATTTTGTTAGCACTAATTGGCTAGAAATTCTCTTGTAGAGACTGAGTTATTTAACACAATACATTTTAGCATTTTAGCTTGACAATCATGCGGAACTAGTCTACTAACATAGCTGTAAAAGGCATTTTGAGAAAGTAATAATCTTATCTTTAAGCATGCATTCCCATCCTAATGCATGTAATGCACATTTTACCCTTTACCGAACAAAGAATTTTACACTTTTTTGTGTGAAAAGTAGTGGGAGGGGAAAAAAATGGATGTAATGCAAATGAAGGAAGTTGTCACTTAGAAAAAAAAAAGAAAACTTTTTAAAAGTGTTTTCTCCTATTCCTACAATGTTTTAAAAAGCCTTCTTCCTCAAGGCTGTTAAAGCTGGGATTGTTTGGTAAAGGTAAATACAAGTATTGACAAGCTCAGCTAAGGATATGAAGAGAAGAAGAGCGGAGCATCTCCCTTAGATGTTGCTTAGCAACATGTTGGGTTTGAAGCCACAGGGTTGCTTGTTCAAATTTCTAGTGTTGCCAATTTCTTTCTAAGGATTGCTGATAGTCGTTGCAATGGTCTTTATTCCTCTTTTATCCTAAACTCATTACCAAACAAAATAAAAATAGACTGATCCCAGTTAAATGCATTTGCAGATGACAAAATAAGTGATTGAAAATTTGATATTTGTAATTGGAAGGGTAGAAAACATTGTGAGAAAAGGAGAAAATGCTGGTAACCAGCATTTTCTCCTTTTCCCACAATGTTTTCTACAGTCTTCTTTTTCTGGGTCGTCAAAAGTAGGGATTGTGTGGTAAAGAGTTAAATCATATTTGTCTATGTGTAAACTATTTAGTTGTATGCAAAGGACATCCTCTTTACCTTAACTAGAAGCACTTCATTTACAGGTACTTTGGTCTGTAACACCTTATTTTTACATTATCTGAAACAACTTCTCAAAGGGATATAACTAGAAAACTAATTTTGATTTTGTGAAGTTTGTGTCTTACTAATACTTTTTTCAGCTTAATTCTCCCTATGGAAGTCAGGAAAGCTTGTCCTTAAAAGCGGATTCGCCCAAGAACCCAGAATCCCACAGTTTGAATGAGGAAACCATGGTTGCAGCCCTTGGTATGCATGTTTCATCTTACAGTACTAACAAAACCCTGAGAGTCCCTATTAAAACTTAAGTCACTTTTGCGGGCAAAGTAAACCAAGATCAGACTGCACAGATGTCGCAGTAGGATCTTTGGCCTACTCGGACATTCTGTTTTGCCAGATGTTCTTGCCAAATCTGGCTTAAAATGGTAATATTGACTTTTCCATAGGTGTTGGTAAGTTTAGGTATCTACAGGTAAGAAATGTGGCTCAAATGATGTGATTTGATTGTGAAAGGGGGAAAAAAACATCGTGGGAAAGGAGAAAATGCTGGTTTCCAGCATTTTGTCTTTTTCCCACAATGTTTTCTAAAGCTTTTTTCTCTAGAGTCATTAAAAATTTCAATTGTCACATAAAGGTTTGGTATATCTGCATCCTTTTCACTAATTAAAAATGTTATTATTTGATCAGCATTTTATAGCTCTGGATAATGAATATCTTATTACTTGATATTTACACTAAGAAATGCAATGTATTGTATAGATAAAACACTATTTTTTTCTGGCTTTTTCGTAACGCTTGCTCTAAATAATGTCTTTCAGAGAAAAAAGACGCATAGTTTGTAGAAAGTGGATGGGGAAATATCTTTAGCAAATAGAGCAAAATTAATGCTTGATTTTAGCTTCACATTTAGTTGTATTGATCAATTATTCATAGTTGAAGTTAAAACAGGTGTTTTGGTTGGTGCAGACAAAAAATTTACAGCCAATCAGAATTCTGGTATTTGAAATTTGGAATACTTGTGACTGTCTTCTTGTAGAGCTGTCTGCTGCATGTAAGAAAACAGAATGTTCTAAGCCATTGGATATCTTTTGATTCAGATCAGTCTGTAATAAGCATGTGACTTGCTCAAACCAGAAAACCAAACTTATAACATGTATTTACTAACAAAAATGCTTGTCATGTGTAGATTAGGGTTGAAGTATTGAAACATGTAATGCGGCCCCATTTGACGAAGTATAGTTTACAACTTTCGTATCAGTTCATCCTTCTCTATTTTTTTTTTTTGCATGACCTGTGCTTTTCATATACTATTTTGGGTATTCCTTATCCCCTATTTTCTTTTTCGCACGCATCTTTAAATGTTTGTCAAAGAATTATTATTTTGAGATTACTGTAGGCTTATTATGGCCTCAAGTTTACATTAACTGTTTACCTGTTGACAACAAGGACTCAGATTGGTCCAAATTGAAAGTATTTGCAGATCACAATAGTTATTTAACCCATTATCACACAATCCCTGCTTTTGACGCCCCTGAGAAAGAAGCCTTTAGAAACCATTGTGTGAAAAGGAGAAAATGTTGGTAACCAGCATTTTCTCCTTTTCCTACAATGTTTTCTACCCTTCACAAAACAAATTTCAAGTTTTCAGTCATTTTTATTGTGTTGTCTGCAAATGCTTTCAATTTGGACCAGTCTAAAATATTGTCATTTGGTAATAAGTTAAAGGTGACTAGCAATTAGAGTTGTCTTTAAAGGGTGGAAAATATGAGGTAATATATTCTGGCTAAAACATCCACTAAAGAACAATATTGCAGTCTTTTGTCCATATATTTGAAAAGATCCATACCTTTAGTCCTGAAAGGGTCAATATGTATTAATATCGGGTACAATTGGTGTCATGGTCTTCTGGAAATATTTTTATCTGATTTTACGTTCTCTTTATAATATTTATTTCATATGATTTCTACATTTTTATTTCATCATCATTTTGATAGGATTCCATGTTGATTTAGTGTATTGTGTCTTTGGTATCATATTTATCAAGTATCGGGTTAGCATCTAAGATCTAAAGTGCAAAATAGGTGCTTTACTGACAGTATAAATTCAAATCCAGATCGCACATTCAGCACAACACACCATGATGTTTGTGAGATTTTCTGACTGAAATTGTCCTTGACCTACAGTATCATGCCTACATGGTATCGGTGTACCGACGTGCAGTTACAATGTCGAGTATCATGCCTAGATGGTATCGGTGTACCGATGTGCAGTTACATTGCCGAGTATCATGCCTACATGGTATCGGTGTACCGATGTGCAGTTACAATGTCGAGTACCAATGTGCTGTTACATTGTCGAGTATCATGCCTACACATTACATTGTCGAATATCATGCCTACATGGTATCGGTGTACCAATGTGCAGTTGCAATGTCAAGTATCATGCCTACATGGCATCAGCGTGCCAATGTGCAGTTACAATGTCACAACTCTCTTGCATGCTTTCCACTTCATTGTAAAAGACACTTTTTTTTTCTTTTTCAAAATCTATTTTCTTTCATACATATTTTTCTAGGTGTGTAGATATAAAAGTGGCATATGTACTAATTGGTGAAGCCTTCATTGCATTGAAAGGAATACAGTATACCCATATTTCTCATAATGTTTGCTACCCTTTCAAAAAAAAAAAACTTTGTCACATTTTGGTCCCTTTGTTGTAGACAAATTTCACTTTCAATGTAGATGCTTTCAGTTATGACATTTTTAACATTAGACATATTTTATTTGACATGAGTATGTACAGCTCCTAGTCATACAAACTAATGGTTACAGACAACAAAAATGACATGACTCAAAAAAGTGTGTTTTAGGAAGGACAAAAAACATTTGGGGAAAAGGAAATAAAGGCGGGTAACCAGCATTTTCTCCTTTTCCCATAAGGGTTAAGATTTATCCCTGAACTGTACAATTCTGATATTGCCTGAAAAAAAATGCTTTGGTAAAGCTTTATGCAGTAAGTTTAAGCCTTTACCAAACAATCCCTGGTTTTTACAACCCTGAGATAGAAGCCTTTTGAAAACAATGTGGGAAAAGGAAAAAATCCTGGAAACAAGCTTTTTCTCTTTCTCCAACATTGTTTTTCTGCCCTATTGAAGACAATTTCTAGCATTTGATCCACATTTTATTGTCATTTATTTGTCGTCTGCAAATGCTTTTAATTTTGACAAGTCTCAACTTTTGTTCTGTTGTAAAGAATTAACCCATTACCACACAATGCCTACTTTTGACGCCCCTCAGAAAGAAGCCTATAGAAAACATTGTGGGAAAAGGAGAAAATGCTGGTAACCAGCATTTTCTCCTTTTCCCACAACGTATTCTTACCTTCACAAAACAAATTTCAAATTTTCAGTCACTTTTATTTTGTCGTCTGCAAATGCTTTCAATTTGGACCATTCTAAAATGTTGTCATTTGGTAATGAGTTAAATCATGAACAAACAACATGATTTAGACTAGGGTAATTTTGATCATATGCAGACAGCATATGATTTACTGGCAGATGATGAGATGGAATTGTCTGTGAAAGTGTAGAAAACCTTGTACGAATAGGAGAAAATGATGGTTACTAGCATTTTCTCTTTTTCCCACAAGGTTTTCAAAATCTCTTTCTTCAGGGTGGTTAAAAGGGGGGATCTTTTGGTAAAGAGTTTAGTATACTAAAACACAACAAGCACATGACTTGTTTCAGTTCTAGTATGTGCCAATATTTAGTATTATTTAGTATAATATTCAAACCAATACCATCAAAACTGTCTAAGAGGCTTTTAACTCGTTACCAAACGACAATATTAAAGACTTGTCCAAATTGAAAGTATTTGCAGACGACAAAATAAAAGTGACTGAAAATTTGAGAGTTGTTTTGTGAAGGGTAGAAAACATTGTGGGAAAAGGAGAAAATGCTGGTTACCAGCATTTTCTCCTTTTCCCACAATGTTTTCTAAAGGTTTCTTTCTCAGGGGCGTCAAAAGTAGGGATTGTGTGGTAATGGGTTAATTTAACTCTTTACCAAACGACAAAATTTTGGGCTAGTCCAAATTCAAAGCATTTGCAGACAACAAAATAAATGTGAATCAAAAATTGAATTTTGAAAAGTGCATTTTCAACATTTGGTGACAATGTAAATTTAAGACATCCTGCTCCAAAGGTGCAATCTGATCTGCGATCTACTGGCTATAATTGTCATGAGATATTCTGTCTAAAACAGCCATTTTGAAAATTTACATTCTTTTTTTCTGAGCTGAAATTTCCATTACATATTCTGGCACCCTGCCAGTTAAAGTATATTAAACTTAAAGTGTTTGTGGCTGTATATGTGTGCCTGCACTAATCTACTCTTCTATTTATCTTGTCTATGGTGTTTTGCTTTGTGTTTATACTGATAATCTAACCCTCCTCACAGGTCACCAACAGAAAATGGCTTCTCCAAATGTTGGATGGTCTTCCAAGAGCCCAAAATATCAGAGCTTCTCTACATCCCAGTCTGAACCAGGTAATTAACAATCAAGTGAAGCCATTATTATAGTCATATGACCTAGACCATCCAATCAGTATTTATTATGTATTTTGTCCCATATGTATACTTCAAACATTTGAAGGTTTCTAAATATAGCACAAATTTGATTTAGCTTTTAGCTCCACTGGCCAAAGGCCAGTGGGCTTAGGTCTTGGCCCGGTGTCCATCGTGCATCCGTCCGTGCTTGTATGCGTGCGTCCATCCGTCGGTGTGTTTACTTTTATTTCAAACATCTTCTTCTCTGAAACTACTCATCCAATTTTGATGAAACTTTACAGAAATGATCCTGCCATGGTCCTCTTCAGAATTCCTTGAAAGAATTCTATACCATGGCAACAAAACTGAAAAATATTGAAAATTTTAAAAAATCTTCTTCTCTGAAACCGTAAGGCCTAGGGCTACCAAATTTGGCATGTAGCTTTATCTGGTGGACCTCTACGAAGTTCCTTCAAGTAATAGTCCTGGGGTCAAAATTGTCCCCGCCCCAGGGGTCAAAAGTTTTATGAATTTATATATGGAAAACTTTTAAAATCCTACTGGTACCTACTTGGTGGCCTAGGGCTACCAAATTTTGCAAATGATAGCCCGGAAATCAAATTTGGCCCCACCCCAGGGGTCACAAGTTTTATATGAGCTTATATGATGGTTAGCATTTTCTCCTTTCTGCTCATTACTTTCAAAAGCCCTCTACCACAGAGTTTTGAATAACATGGGACTGCTTGGTAAAGAGGCAGTGGTTAAACAGGAAACATGTCTGAAGAAAGTAGCATAAAGCCTAAAATTTGCCTTTCACAACCGTGATAAGTGAAGATTCAGATCAGACAGCACAAAATGCACTGTCTGATCCTTTGTTGACAGTGCCTGCAAATGCTTGGACACAATGGTCAATAGCTGTCCAATAACTTAGTTTAGTTTAACCCTTTACCAAACAACAAAATTTTAGACTTGTCCAAATTGAAAGCACTTGCAGACGACAAAATAAACCTAACTCAAAAATTGAATTACAACAGGGCAGGAAACATTGTTGGAAAAGGAGTAAATGCTGGTTACTAGCATTTTCTCCTTTTCCCACAGTGTTTTCAAAAGGCTTCTATCACAGAGTAGTAAAAACAAGGGATTGTTTGGGAAAGGGTTGGCATATTTATTTTACATTGATTGTGCCCAATAACTACAGCACTTTGGATTTTTTTTTTTCTTGATTTCCTTTTAATTTCTATATTGGGCAGTCTTAACTTGTTACCAAAGGACAATAATTTAGGCTTGTCCAAATCGAAAGCATTTGCAGACAACAAACGATAAGTGACTGAAAATTCGAAATTTGTTTTGTGAAGGGTAGAAAACTTTGGGGGGAAATGAGAAAATGCTGGTAACCAGGATTTTCTCCTTTTCCCACAGTGTTTTCTATAGGCTTCTTTCTTAGGATCGTCAAAAGTAGGGATTGTGTGATAATGGGTTAAGTATAACTCTTCACCAGATGACAAAATTAAATACTTGCACAAATTAAAAGCATTAAATTTTGCAGATAACATACCAAAATTTGGCTCAAATGATAAAACATGTATATTGACGAAGAAATTGTGCTTAACCCTTTCCCAAGCAAATCCCTTGTTTTTACGACCCTGAAAAAGAAGCCTTTTGAAAACATTGTGGGAAAAGGAGAAAATGTTGGTAACCAGCATTTTCTCCTTTTCCCACAGTGTTTTCATTCCTTCTCAAAACAAATTTTAATTTTTGAGCTACGTTTATTTTGTTGTCTGCAAGTGCTTTCAGGTTGGAGTAGTCTAAAATTTTGTTGTCTGATAAAGAGCTAACCCTTTACCAAACAATCTCTGGTTTTTACGACCAGATAGAAGGCTTTTGAAAACATTGTGGGAAAAGGAGAAAATGCTGGTAACCAGCATTTTCTCCGTTTCCCACAAAGTTTTCTTTCCTTCTCAAAACAAATTGTAATTTTTGAGCTACGTTTATTTTGTCGTCGGCAAGTGCTTTCAATTTAAACCAGTCTTAAATTTTGCCATTGGGTAAAGAGTTAAAAGGAGAAAAAATTGGTTACTAAAATTTTCTACCTTTTCAACAATACCAAAAAGTTTTGTTACAGATAGTTGTTAAAATTCAGGGTTGTTTGATAAAAGGTTATTTTTCCACATCATTTTATGCTTTTTGTAGAGTAGAGGGTTTTGAGAGCTAGTGTTACAATGTCTTTTTTGCTGCTTCTAACCCAGTTGGCTGCTTTTCTGCTTTATATGTCTTCAACTAATTTCTTAGATATGCATTTTCTGTCTTCTTAAGTAGTGAATCTGGTGTTATATTGTTGAACTTCAGCTCTTTTCAGACGACAAAATTTTAGAATCATTAAAACTGAAAGCATTTGTAGACAACATATTTAATTTTTTTGAGATGATGTGAATGGTAGTAAACAATGTTGGAAGAGAGACAATTCCAAATACCTGCATTTTATCATTTTTGCACAATGATTTCAAGAGCTTTAACCCTTTCCCAAACAATCCCTGGTTTTTACAACACTGAGATGAAAGCCTTTTGAAAACATTGTGGGAAAAGGAGAAAATGCTGGCAACCAGCATTTTCTCCTTTTCCCACAATGCTTTCTACCCTGCTGGAAACAAATTTTAATTTTTGAGTTATGTCTATTTTGTCATCTGCAAGTGCTTTCAATTTGGACCAGTCTAGAATTTTGTCGTTTGGTGAAGAGTTAAAGGGGTTCATTGAAATTCAGGATTTAATGGTAAAGGGTAAAATCATTTGAGTTCTTCACCTCAGGAGACTCTAAAACACTTAGAGTATTTAGAGTATTGTCTTGAGGTGATGAGAGTATTTAGAGTATTGTCTTCAGGTGATGTTCTCTTTTTCAATGATTAGCCCCCTGGGAGCATCTTATCTTACTGGAGACAGGATCTCTTTAATGGGAGTGTACTGATCCCAGTGGAGACTCCACATGTTTCCTGATTTAATGCTCATTTCCTAGGAAAAGTAATATTCACAGTCCTACATTTTTACTCAAAAGCTTTAGAGTAGTAGGCAGGGAAGCCCTGCCACTCAAAATTCTATTTGATGCACATAAAAATGACATTTCTTTTTTTATTTAAAGACATCTTATTATCGATCCAATATTTGGTTCAAATTAATTTAACTTTGTCATTTAAAACTTTTCAGTAGATAGGGACTTCTTAATCACTCAGTGATGTCCTTTGTGCATATTAAGATCATACATAATACTTCTTGATTCAACCCTTTTACTATTATTAATGTATTCTTAACTCATTACCAGACGACAAAATTTTAGACTTGTCCAAATTGAAAGCCTTTGCAGACAACAAAATAAAAGTGACTGAAAATTTGAAATTTGTATTGTGAAGGGTAGAAAACATTGTGGGAAAAGGAGAAAATGCTGGTAACCAGCATTTTCTCCTTTTCCCACAATGTTTTCTATAGGCTTCTTTCTCAAGGGCATCAAATGTAGGGATTGTGTGGTAATAGTTTAATTCAACCCTTTTACTATCATAATTTATTCAAACTGTTTTCAGTTTAAAATTCCACTTTTTTTCTTTTAACACACAAATGTGCGTGCTAAATGGCCAAAGTTGTTGTTGCACCATGAAACAACATTCATTCATTCTTTTTCGATTTATTTCAGGGTCACCTGTGATAGTAAACGGAGACGAATTCCAAAACATTGAGATTGTCCACAACAACGTAAACAAACAGGACAATATCTATGTCTCCAGCAATACCCAGAGCTCTGAGCAGGGCGCCGATATGAACAGAAACTTCCCAACCACACAGAAGTGTGACATCATTGTAACAGGCTCCGTGGACGAAAAAGGAACCATCCAGCATCCTTTAATGTCCCCAAGCAGGGACCAAGATGCCATGCTGGAATTTGTAAAGAATAAAGGTTTGATGAAAGCGACGAAACTTGACCAGCGTGTTAGCAGCATCGACTCAGAAATGTCGGAGGCAAGTACCTTGGTTAGTACGTCTTCTGAGAAATATGGGGGACCAGCAGCTGACAGGCGGCGATCTAGGATTAATCATCACTCCATCCGAGGATTCGTGTCCGATTCGGAGATGGAATCTGTTGGGGTGTGTAAAATCCGTTCAGATGACCCCCTTTTTTGTCTGTTTGATCCTTCTTCTGGGCTGTGCTTGTGATCTATACCCTCACTTGGTTTTTAGTCTGTTTACCATTCTTCCAAACAACCTTGCGTTTACAAAGAACTTAACCCTTTTCCAAACGACACACTTTTAAACTAGACCAAATTCAAAGCATTTGCAGACGACAATTCAACTCTTGCTGAAAAGAGGATTTCTTTCTATGATAGGGTAGAAAACATTGTGGGAAAAGGAGAAAATGCTGGTTACCAGCATTTTCTTCTTTTCCCACAATGTTTTCAAAAGGCTACTATTCCAGACCCGTAAAAACCAGGGATTGTTTGGGAAAGGGTTAACCCTGTCCCAAACAATCCCTGGTTTTTACGGGTCTGGAATAGTATGGAAGAAAAAGTGTCTAAAACAATGTTGGAAAGGTTTTCATGGTTTGCAAGATTATTATTATCTTCAAATACGTTCAGTATAGAATCAAAATTTTGTCGTTTGGTAAAGAGTTAAAACAGCTGTTTGTGTAATTCAACAAGGAAAGAAACAGGTTTTCATGGATACGACTGGTAAATGATTCATGCTTTCTGAAAAGGGGCTTAACCCATTACCACACATTCCCTACTTTCGACGCCCCTAAGAAAGAAGCCTTAGAAAACATTGTGGGAAAAGGAGAAAATGCTGTTAACCACACATTCCCTACTTTTGACGCCCCTGAGAAAGAAGCCTTTAGAAAACATTGTGGGAAAAGGAGAAAATGCTGGTAACCAGCATTTTCTCCTTTTCCCACAATGTTTTCTACCCGTCACTAAACAAATTTCAAATTTTCAGTCGCTTTTATTTTGTCATCTGCAAATGTTTTCAATTTGGACAAGCCTAAAATATTGTCGTTTGGTAATGAGTTAATGGATCTGGGAAAAAAATATAAACCTATTTCAGCATCCAGACAGGTTACTCCTTACTTTTTGTAAATTTTCTGCCTAGGGATTTGGCTAGTTGTTAGACAGAGTTTTGGGATCCAAACATCTTCGCGAGCCAAGGTTACGATCATTACGTGGATCTTACCTTGGCTGATTGAGCCCAATTTCGAGATTCCTGCGATGCGCCCTCTATTGGATGCTGGTTATTACCCCTCTTTACATCATATTTCTAAAAGCCAATGAAATATTGTTTTTACAAACTGGTTACGAATACACATGAAGCGATAAGCAGACATCCATGTGGGTTTCCATGTTTACCTTCTATTCGAAAGGTAGCGACCTTGTTTTATTTTTATCAAAGATGAAATGCTACGAGCGATTTCATTTGTTGCAGTCAGAGCTGGCTGAATCCAATAAAAAAGCGTATCGGGGGGAATGAAAAAATCAAGCTCGATCCGCCAAGGGTAAAGTAGCGTAGTGAATCGTCAGCCTTGGCTTGAGAATATGTGATCCATACTAATGTGATAACTTGCTTGATATAAAGCTTTACAAAGATGCTTTAACTCTTTACCACACAATCCCGACTTTTACTGACCCTTAGAAAGAAGCCTTTAGAAAACATTGTGGGAAAAGGAGAAAATGCTGGTAACCAGCATTTTCTCCTTTTCCCACAATGTTTTCTACCCTTCACATAACAATTTCAAATTTTCAGTCACTGTTATTTTGTCGTCTGCAAATGCTTTCAATTTGGACCAGTCTAAAGTATTGTCGTTTGGTAATGGGTTAACTCTTTACCACACAATCCCGACTTTTACTGACCCTTAGAAAGAAGCCTTTTGAAAACATTGCTAGAAAGGAGAAAATGCTGGCATTTACCAGCATCACTGCAATAACCAGCCGTTCGTAAGAGCATGGATCATAATTATTTTGTTAACAACGAATGTTGCACCTAGGTTGGTGACCACATATATATATATATAACACTGTGCTGCTGGTACTTTGTGATCATGGTTCCCCCTGTTCAGTTTGTAGTATTGGTGAAAGTGTCATTGTCACATGGTTTTTATAACCCTTTATCCAGTTCAAACCCATTTTTGACCCCTCTGTAGAATTTAGCTGTTTAACCCTGTACCAAACAACAAAATTTTCGACTTGTCCAAATTGAAA
Source organism: Tridacna crocea (assembly GCA_943736015.1). Taxonomy (NCBI): domain Eukaryota; kingdom Metazoa; phylum Mollusca; class Bivalvia; order Cardiida; family Cardiidae; genus Tridacna; species Tridacna crocea. The sequence goes on from OX031067.1 coordinate 44,262,045, forward strand.
GCACTTGCAGTCGACAAAATAATCGTTACTCAAAAATTGAAATTTGTTTCCAGCAGGGAAGAAAAAATTGTAGGAAAAGGAGAAAATGCTGGTCACCAGCATTTTCTCCTTTTTCCACAATGTTTTCAAAAGGCTCCTTTCTCAGCGTTGTGAAAACCAGGGACTGTTTGGTTAAGAGTTCAAAGGTAGGGAATAGATGAGAAATTGTTCAGGATGGACTTGGTGATAGTTTTTACAAACACGATAAGCCTGTACAAAATTTATCTTGTCTCGTTTACCTTTTAACTGAGAGGCATTTGATCCAACAATAAACATTCCAAAGTTTTACAACACAGAGAGAGGCAGGGTTTTGAAACTTTGTAGGGGAAAGAGATGATCATCAGTTTATATTAAAAATCTCATAACTTCAGCTTGTAACAAGCTGTAGTTACGAGGTTTTCAAAAGCGATTTTGAGTGACACAGTTGCCCAAATTTTTCAAAGGGTCTTTATCCATGTTAGATGTTATTTCAACGAAATTGTTGATTTAGATGTACATTTCTCAGTTAGATGTATTTCACTGGAATTTCAGACTTTAGATGTATTTCACTTCATTTATCTGTACAGCAAAAATTGTCTTCCATAAAGTAGCAAAACTGAAGGAGAAATGTAACTTTCTTAACTCTTTACAGTACAAAATTTTCCCACAATCTTTTCAACCCTTTCAAAGTTCAACCTATCTTATTATTTCAGCTACATGTAATTTGTCATCTGTTGGACAATTCTAGAATTGTGTTGTTTGTTAAAAGTTTCATGTATTATTTCAGTTTTACTTAACCCTTTACCACACAATCCCGGGTTTTAACGACCCTGCAAAAGAAGCCTTTAGAAAACATTGTGGTAACCAGCATTTTCTCCTTCTTATCTATCAGGGACAAATTCCATCATTTTAGCCACATTCAAATTGTCGTCTGCAAATAGTTTGAATTAGGATTAGTCTGCCATTTTGTCATTTGGTAAAGAATTAACATCCTTTGTCTGAATTTACTAACCGCTGAAAAACCATCCTAGTCTCATACACTAAGAATTTCTAAACTTGAAAGTAAGTCAACTTGCGATTGGCTTAACTAAATGGTTTAACCATTTAGAAGTTGTGTTACTTTCAAATTTTGAAAGTTCAGGAGAAAAAAAAACTAAGAATGTTTCCAAGAATCAGTGGTGACTACAAGCCCAGATGTTTACAGTAAAAGTACTAGTTTATTTTTTATCAGATCAAAAAGTGAAATATAAAGTAATTGACAATAATATATTTTTTCCACAGGGTCGTGGCAGCTTAAAAAAGGGTCGTTCATCCAGTTTATACAGTAACAAGAGCAGTCTGAGCACAGGGTCTAGATATAGGGATGGACAAATTATCTCGACGTCGCCCATCCCAGGTAGTCCAGAAACAACCAAAATGTATCTCTTTGAGGGGCTGATAAGTAAGTACTTTTTAGCAACTTGGGTTAACCCTTTACTCTATAGATACTCATTTCTACGCATTGCTTGTAGGAGCCTTTGGAAAACATTGTGGCAAAAGGTGAAATTGCTCGTGACCAGCAATTCCCCCTTTTGTCACAATGTTTTCTATGCTATCAAAAGATGTCATATAAACATAAGAAACAGTTTCATCCTTGATGATGTAAAAAACCTTGAAGAATAAGTCTAAGAATACTCTCAAGAATGGTTGGTGAATATGGGCCCTGTTTACCAGAATTATATTGTTTTCTGAAAATGTTTTCAATTTTCCTCTGGTAGGTTAAAACTTGGACTTGTTTGGTAAAGTGTTGATTTATATACTGCTATGGTCCATATTTTACAGGTAAAGACCGCAGCAGACTCTGGGACCAGATGCAATTCTGGGAGGATGTATATCTGGATGCTGTAGCCCAGGAACGAGACATAATTGGCATGGACCAGGGACCAGCTGAAATGATGGAACGGTAATTTAATCAATTTTCTTTGTTTAAGCAATTTTTTTCCCTCTTTTTAGCTCACCTGAGCTTTTAGGATTGTCCGGTGTCCGTCACCAACAGTTCTTTAAACTAACTCCTCCTAAACCACTGGGCCAATTTGGACCAAACTTGGCTGGAATGTTCTTGGGAGGTCCTCTTTGAAAACTGTACACAGAATTTGATTCCGTCAAAAACTCTGGTTGCCATGGCAACCAAATGGAATTTTTCTCAGAAATTCTTTAAAAATCTTTTTCTCTGAAACCGCTGGGCAGATTTTAAAACAATTCACAGAGATTTTCCTTAGGTGACCATTTTCAAAAACTGTTTGCGAAATTTTGATCCGTCAAGAAACACGCCTCTGGGGAATGGGGGCTACTTGCACTATACAGCAAAGATGAAAGTCTTAAAAACTCTTCTTCTCTGAAACCACTAGTCAGATTCTGAAATAATTTCACAGAGATGTTCCTTGGGTGACCCTTTTCAAAAATTGTTTGCGGAATTTTGATCTGTCAATAAACATGGCTATGGTGAATGGGGGCTACTTGCACTATAAGAACATGAAGAAATTCTTGAAAATTCTTCTTCTCTGAAACGGCTTGTCAGATGTTAAAATAATTTCACAGCAATGTTCCATGGGTGGCCTTTTTCAAAATTTGTTTGCAAAATTTTGATCCATCAAGAAACATGGCTCTTATGAATGGAGGCTACTTGCACTATGTGGAAATTAAAAAATTCTTAAAAATTCTTCTTTTCTGAAACTGATGGTCAGATTCTGAAAAGACTTTTACAGGTGACCTTTTGAAAATTGCTTGGCAAAATAATGATTTTGTTTCCAATGTTCCAATTATTCCTCAAAAAAAAAAAGGCTATGGTCCTCTCAAAAATTCAGGTGAGCAATCCAGGGCCATCTTGGCCCTCTTGTTTTTCTAATCTACTACAGTTTCTTCTGATGCTTGAACAAGGAGTCATTAGGGGATACCCAGTATCAAAGAGGCTGGCATTGGCTCTCTCTGTCCTTCCCTACCCCTCCAATGATTTTGTTGAGGCATCTTGTTTTCACCAGATTTGTCTGTATGTTACCTCATTAACACACAATCCCTACTTTTGACAACCCTGAGAAAGAAGCCTTTAGAAAACATAGTGGGAAAAGGAGAAAATGCTGGTAGCCAGCATTTTCTCCTTTTCCCACAATGTTTTCTATCCTTCACAAAATAAATTTTAAATTTTCAGTCACTTTTATTTTGTGGCCTGCAATTGCTTTCGATTTGGACAAGCCTAAAATATTGTCGTTTGGTAATAAGTTAACCCCAAAAGCAAGTTTTCAAAAATCCGCCGAAATGCCCTCGAAAACAACCTAGTTGCTGGTCTTTTTCTTACAGCTACAATTCTCTAGGTCCAAATGATAGGAAGAGATTAGAACATGATGAAGATCGTATCTTGTCTGTGATGTTGTTCAACTTGATCGGATTTATGGTGATGACTCGTGTCATGAAAGTGGAAATCAAAAAGAAGATACGTAGACTGCTTGGCAAGTCCCATATTGGTCTGGTTCATAGCCAAGATATAAATAACCTGTTGGATAAAATTGATACTCTGGTAAGTAATTAATGAAATATTCAAGCATGTCAGACCAAGTATTTATCCCCTTATCACATGTTGCCGACTTTTAATGACCTTCAGAAAGAAGACTTTTGTAAACATTGTTGGAAAAGGAGACAATGCTGGTAACCAGAATTTTCTCTTTTCCCCACAATGTTTTCTATCTGTTACAGACAACTTAGGCAATTTTAGCCACATTTAAGTTGGTTTCTGTGTAACGTTCAGGTTTGTAGGGGTCTAAGATTTTCTTGTGTGGTGAAGAGTTAAGAATTTACGAAAAAATCCTATGTTTTAACAGTCCTGAAGAATATAGTTTGAAAACATAGTGGGAAAAGGAGAAAATGGTGGTAACTAGCAATTTCTTCATTTTTCGACAATTGTCATGACACTTTTGAAGACAAAAACAAGTATACATTCCATTTGTTGTCTGCGATTATTTCAGTTTGCACAAGTCTGATTTTTTTTATTTTTTTTTCATTCCACTAAGACAAATATAAAGAATTCATGTTCTATTGCATAGACTTATTATTATAAACAACAGAAGTCCGTAATAAGAATAGTGGCATAGACTATACATTCTATTTTGATAAGTTTACACATTTCAATTTTGTATCATTCTATTTGTTTATCACCCAATTAACATGAATATAATATTTGGCATACATAGATAACAATACAGAACTGTATAAAATAATAACGTCATTCCCACAGAAATGAGAACAAACACACAGGTCAATTGTGAATAACATATAGTCTAGCTGTCAAATGACCAGAGTAGAGCTGCGCTCTCTATTTAAATTGTAATGAGAAACACTTGTGTGCAACGAGCTTTTTCTCTCTTTTCCACAATATTTTCTACCCTGCAGGAAAGAAATTTAAATTTTTTAATTATGTTTGTCGTTTTCAAGTGCTTTCAAGTAGGACCAGTCTAAAATTTTGTCATTTGGTAAAGAGTTAAGAAGGCCAGCTTATGATAGCATAATAGCTTCAATTTGAAATGGGTACATTTTGAAATGCAATTCGAAATGCATAAAAAGGAGCACAGATCCCTGATAGGATTGCAAGTGTTGTGGGAAAAGGAGAAAATGCCAGTTACTAGTATTATCTCCTATCCCACAATGTTTTCAAAAGCATTCCTTCTTAGGGTCTTTTAACCCTTTATTCCATAGATACTCATTTTGATGTATCAACAACAGACAGCTTTTGAAAACATTGTGGGAAAAGGAGAAATTGCTCGTAACGAGCAATTTCTCCTTTTCCCACAATGTTTTCCACTCAATCAAGTATTTGTATCCTCATTAGTCCATATTTTTGACATCATATCTTTGTTTGCTGCTGAAATGAAAGAGCCTTAAATTAGCATATCAGGTTTAGAGTTAACCCATTACCACACAATCCCTACTTTTGACGCCTCTGAGAAAGAAGCCTTTAGAAAACATTGTGGGAAAAGGAGAAATTGCTGGTAACCAGCATTTTCTCCTTTTCCCACAATGTTTTCTACCCTTCACAAAACAAATTTCAAATTTTTCGTCACCTTTATTTTGTCGTCTGAAAATGCTTTCAATTTGGACCAGTCTAAAATATTGTCATTTGGTAATTGGTTAAACTGGTATTCATGTTGTTGAGGATTGAAATGCATTGTATACAGAGGTAAATAACCATTTGCATCTTGTAAAAGTTATAGGCTTGATCTATTTATAGCATGGGAATGACATTGACCTACGACCTATGGGTAGTCGGTTTATGCAAAAACAGTCTTTCACTGTGCACTGGGGGAGTGATAACAAAGGTGATATGTTATTTATGGAGGTGAGTAGATGTAAAATTTTTTGTTTGTGTTACATTTTGCAAATTTGAAACTCTTTTCCTGAATTCCTCAGTGACATAACTGAATGATGTTAATAGAGAAGAAAAAGTACCATAAAAATGACAAAAAATGTTGTCTGTGCATGTCATATTCAACCTGTCTTATATGACACATCACTCTCCCCGATATTGGGGAGATTGTAGTAATAAGCGCTGTAAAGTAGCAGTGGAGAAAATGGCTTTTATCAATACTTTTTGAGGAAAAATCAGACCTGTGTCGGTATTCACCAACCATTCTTAAGAATATTCTTTGTCTAATTCTTCAGAATTTTGTCAGTATGAAAGTAACAGAACTTCTGATTGGCTAAATTGAATGGTTTAGCCAATCATAAGTTCTGTTACTTTTACAGTTAGAAAATTTTGAAGAGTAAGATAAAGAATATTCTTAAGAATGGTTGGTGAATACAGACCCTGGTTTAGCTTCAGATTTCTCTGCTTAACATAGCGTTTTATTGAGTAAAAGTTTATTTTCGTTTGAAATTCAAAGTAACGGTTGTTGCGTAGGTAAGTAGTCTGGGTCTGTACCCAGGATGCCCAAATTAGATAGATGATTACTTGTAGAATGCCATCCAGTGGGAGATAATGGGATAAAAAAGGAAATAACTGGGTGAAAAAATGGATACTCTCCATCTGTAGACTGCTTTAATCACTCTTCCACACAATCCAATGTTTAACTCATTACCAGACTGAACAATATTTTAGGTTTGTCCAAATTGAAAGCATTCGCAGACGACAAATCAAAAGTGACAAAAAATTTGAAATTTTGTACTGTGAAGGGTAGAAAACATTGTGGGAAAAGGAGAAAATGCTGGTTACCAGCATTTTCTCCTTTTCCTACAATGTTTTCAAAAGGCTTCTTTCTCAGAGTTGTCAAAAGTAGGGATGTTCAATTTCTTATTCACATTTATTTTGTCGTCTGCAAATGCTTTCAATTTGGACTTGTCCAAAATTTTGTTGAATGGTAAAGGGTTAAATCCCCCTTTTGGTAGAGTGGCACAAAGTTTTCATTTTATTATAAACATGTAAGTTTTCCGTGTTAAGTACATCTGTTGCATGCAGATAAAATCACACACGAGGGAAAAAAATCTGTAATATACACTCATTGGAATGCAGTTCCAAATATGATGATGTCATGATTACGTATCTCATGGGCCTTGTACGTATGTATTCATTTACAAGTTCATTGGTCAAAATTTTATGCTATAATATTTTTCTGCCATTCGTAAAAACACAGTTATTGCCACCTACACCATTGTTTCATACTGTTTACCATTTTCAAATGAAATGTCAATAATTTGCAATTTTTAAGTCACACGTTTGTCATAACATTCGACTTTTAGCGATGAGCTCAAGGAGCTCAGGGTGAGTTGGGGGGGGGGGGGGGGGGGGGGGAGTGTCTATAGTGGGTTGAAGAATTATGCTAAAAATTGGATCAAATTTGTTGTTGAAAAAATGTAGATTTATGATTAAAGAAATGTCATGCTATAGTGACTGTCCTGGTGCTTGTATTCACTTGTTTCTGTGTAAGAAAATTTTGGCATCTCACTCGACCTTCTGTCTTGCATGATACCAAATTTTATCATACTACTTTAAATAAATAGAAACACCAGAAAAATCGTTACAGCATAATACTGTACATTTGTTATACATGTATTTCAGGTGTGTGATGACTGTATTATATTGAGAAGTGTGACTGGGGCTATATGTGATCGCTGGTGGTACGAAAAACTTGTAAATATGACCTACTGTCCAAAAACCAAAGTGTTATGTTTATGGAGAAAGTTGGGGGACAAAGTTCAGTTGAATCAGTTCTACACCAAAAAGGTAAATCATTTTGTAACCTGATGTCCATGTTTAACAATAGCTTAAAAACTAAAGAAAACATGTGTTAACTCATTACCACACAATCCCTACTTTTGACGACCCTGAGAAGCCTTTAGAAAACATTGTGGGAAAAGGAGAAAATGCTGGTAACAAGCATTTTCTCCTTTTCCCACAATGTTTTTTACCCCTTACAAAGCAAATTTCAAATTTTCAGTCACTTTTATTTTGTTGTCTGCAGGTGCCTTCAATTTGGACATGTCTATGATTTTGTCATTTGGTAAAGAGTTAACTCATTACCAAACGATAAAATTTTTAGGTTTGTCCAAACCAAAAGCATAATCAGACGACAAAATAATAGTGACTGAACATTTGAAATTTGTTTTCTGAAGGGTAGAAAACATTGTTGGAAAAGGAGAAAATGCTGGTTACCAGCATTTTCTCCTTTTCCCACAATGTTTTCTAAAGGCTTCTTTCTCAGGGTCATCAAAAGTAGGGATTGTGTGGTAATTAGTTGAAATGCTTTTGAATTTATATTATACCACTTAGAATGGAAATTATTGTGAAGTTGACAGTCTGCTTTTGTATGGTAGGTCCAAGTGTAAGTTATGGGCAGAGAAATTGATTTCAAAATTAGGTTAACATGCTTTTAGAACTCATTTGTAAATTCAAGAATAGAGTTCTGATAACCAGCATTTTCTCCTTTTCCCACAAAGTTTTCTACCCTATCAAAGAATAAATTGCATCAATTGAGCCACTATGAAATTGTCGTCTGTAAGTACTTTCAACTTGGATAGGTCCAAATTTTTGGTGTGTGGTAGAGGATTAACCCATTACCACACAATCCCTACTTTTGACGCCCCTGGAAAAGAAGCCTTTTGAAAACATTGTGGAAAAAGGAGAAAATGCTGGTAACCAGCATTTTCTCCTTTTCCCACAATGTTTTCTACCCTTCAAAAAACTAATTTCAAATTTTCAGTCACTTTCATTTTGTCGTCTGCAAATGCTGTCAATTTGGACAAGCATAAAATATTGTCGTTTGGTAATGAGTTATTTTAACTCTTAACCAAACAACAAAATTTTAGCCTGGTCCAAATTGAAAGCACTTGCAGACGACAAATTAAACCTAACTCAAAAATTGAAATTTTTTTTCCAGGAGAGTGGAAAAAAATGGTGGGAAAAGGAGAAAATGCTGGTGGTTACCAGCATTTTCTCCTTTTCCCACAATGTTTTCAAAAGGCTATCTCCGGGTCATTAAAAGTCGGGATTGTGTGGTAAAGGGTTAATAATGTTCAAGTTTATTTGTACTTGTACTTGTAGTGTCGAGAGTTATATTTCTGTGTGAAAGAAGCAATGGAGAAGGCTGCCGCCAGAAATAACAGTAAAATACCAGGTAGGTTGGTTATTGTTGCAATCTGTTACCATACATTCTTGTGTTTTAACTCCTTACCAAACAATAAATTTTTGGACTGGACCAAATTCAAAGTATCTGCAGACAACAAATTAAATCTTGTTTATATGATGATTTCTGACTTTAATGAGGTGAGAAATATTGTGAGAAAAGCAGAAAATGCTGGTTACCAGCATTTTTTGGTTACCAGCATTTTCTCATTTTCCCACAAAGTTTTCTGTAGGTTTCTTTCTCAGGGTCATTACAAGTAGGGAATGTTTAGGAATAAGAGTTAATGACCCTGATGGGGGCAGGGACCAAAGGTTTTTAAAATACTGTTGGAAAAAAAGAAAGTAACATGGTTTTCTCTTTTTCCAACAATGTTTTCTACTCTTTTGAACCTCTACCAAAGAATCCTTGGTTTTTACGACCCTGAGATAGAAGCCTTCTGAAAACATGGATTGAAAAGGAGAAAATGCTGGAAGCCAGTATTTTCTCCTTTTCCCACAAAGTTTTCTACCCTGCTGGAAACAAATTTCAATTTTTTACTTAGATTTATTTTGTTGTCTGCAAGTGCTTTCAATTTGGACCAGTCTAAAATTTTGTTGTTTGGTAACGAGTTAAAGGGAAATTCCATTGTTGGAACTACATTGTACTTGATGTCTTTGATTGCTTTCTTTTTGGTTTAGTCTAAAATTTTTGTTATTTAGTTAAGTGACAAAGACTTTTTTATTAACTTTTTTACCAACCAGTTCAGGATTTTAGCAAGCCTTTAGGAAGAATCCTTTTCAAAACATTGTTGGAAAAGGATAAAATGCTGGTAACCAGCATTTTATCCTTTTCCCACAATGTTTTCAGAAGTCTTTTTTCTTTAGGTTGCTAAAACACTGTGTGGTAAAGAGTTAAAAAAGTTATTGTTGATTTTCCTCGTATCCTTGCTGAATATTAACCCATTACCACACAATCCCTACTTGTGACGCCCCTGCAAAAGAAGCCTTTAGAAAACATTATGGGAAAAAGGAGAAAATTTTCTCCTTTTCCCACAATGTTTTCTACCCTTCACAAAACTTATTTCAAATTTTCAGTCACTTTTATTTTGTCGTCTGCAAATGCTTTCGATTTGGACAAACCTAAAATATTGTCGTTTGGTAATGAGTTAAACATTGGATTGTGTGGTAGAGAGTTAAGAAAAAAGAAAGTTATTGTTGATTTTCCTCGTATCCTTGCTGAACATTAATGGTATATTTTGGTGTGTTCCTTTATAGTCTCGTGTAAATGGCAATGAGCCATGCTCTGTGAAAGGGGGGTCTAATGAATCTGAGAAAAGTATCTTCCCTTATTTCATGCTTTCTGGTAGGATATCGAGAAATAGCAGTGTAAATATATTACATTCCATGGGTACGACCAGTGAAAATACCAATTTATATATTCTAATCACTAGGTAAAATTGTGACTCACAGCCAGATGAAAATATGATGTCATTTACCATACATTTCTCACGTTTGATGTAATATTGTAATACGTTGCTATGCGGAGGGGGTATGCCACGGGGAATAACAGAAATTAACTGTACTGGATTTTGATAAAAGGTTCTTGCAGAAGGGGTTAAAAGCATGAAATAATAGTTTGGGTTTTTTTTCATTTTCAGTGAAAGATCGAAATTTATTTCATCTCGTGAACACCATCGATAGCATTTTACCTCGTTGCTGTGCCATTCATGATAATATTACCAATGATGTTCACTCGATGAAATAAATTTCAATCTTTCACCGAAAAAACACAATTATATCCTCTATTTATCAGCCTGTAGAGTCTGCACAGGCTGATATGAGCCAAAAGGTTTTCCTATTCTTCTTGTCAGAGGACCTCAGGATTTAGCTAGCTGTCGGACAAAATGGATGTTATTAACCCATTACCAAACAACAAAATTTTAGACTGGTCCAAATCGAAAGCAAAAGCAGACGACGAAATAAAAGTGAATGAAAATTTACAATTTCTAAAGGAAAGGGAAGAAAACATTGTGGAAAATGGGGAAAATGCTGGTTACCAGCATTTTCTCCATTTCCAACAATGTTTTCAGAAGGCCTCTTTCTTAGGGTCGTTAAAAATCGGGATTGTGTGGTAATGGGTTAATCCTTTATTATGTCATGGCTTTTTTAGCTCACCTGAGCACAACGTGCTCAGGGGGAGCTATTGTGACCGGTCATCGTCCGGCGTCCGTCCGTCCGTCCGTCCGTCCATCTGTCCGTCCGTTAACAATTTCTTTAAAAATCTTCTCCTCCAAAACCAGAAGGCCAATCTTGATAAAACTTGGCAGGAATGTTCCTTGGGTGAAGCTCTACAAAAATTGTTAAAAGAATTTAATTCCAACAAAAACTCTGGTTGCCATGGCAACAAAATGGCTGAAAATGGAAAAAATCTTTAAAAATCTTCTTGCGACAAACCATAAGGCTGGGAGCATTCATATTTTGTATGAAGCATCATTGGGTGACCCTTTACCAAAATTGTTAAAATTATTCCCCTGGGGTCATATTTGGGCTTTGCCCGGGCGCACCCTATTTTACATAGAAACAAAGAAGGAAAGCTTTAAAAAATCTTCTGATGACAAACCATAATGGCTAGAGCATTCATATTTTGGTATGTAGCATTATCTGATGATCCTCTACCAAAATTGTTAAAATTATTCCTCTGCTGTCATATTTGGGCTCTGCCCGGGCGCACCCTATTTTAAAATCTTTAAAAATCTTCTTGTGACAAAACATAAGGTTGGGAGCATTCATATTTTGTTTGAAACATCATTGGGTGACCCCTTACCAAAATTGTTAAAATCATTCCCATGGGGTCATATTTGGGCTTTGCCCGGGCGCACTCTATTTTACATAGAAATTTAGAAGGAAATCTTGAAAATTTCTTCTGGTGACAAATCATAATGGCTAGAACATTCCTATTTAGTGTGTAGCATTAACTGATGATCTTCTACCAAAATTGTTGAAATTATCCCTCTGCGGTCATATTTGGGCTCTGCCCGGGCGCACCCTATTTTACAATCTTTAAAAATCTTCTTGTGACAAACCATAAGGCGGAGGGCATTCATATTTTGTTTGAAGCATCATTGGGTGACCCCTTACCAAAATTGTTAAAATTATTCCCCTTGGGTCATATTTGGGCTTTGCCCAGGCACACCCTATTTTACATAGAAACAAATAAGGAAACCTTTAATAAATCTTTTTCTGACAAACCGTAATGGCTAGAGCATTCATATTTGCTATGTAGCAAAATCTGATAATCTTCTACCAAAATTGCTAGAATTATCCCTCTGCGGTCATATTTGGGCTCTGCCCAGGCGCACCCTATTTTACATAGAAACAAAGAAGGAAATATTTTAAAAATCTACTTGTGACAAACCATAAAGGCTAGAGCATTCATATTTTGCATGTAGCATCATCTCTTGACCCATTATAAAAATAATTGAAATTATCCCCTTGGGGTCATATTTTGGCTCTGTGCCCTGGTGCACACTATTTCACATAGAATCATAGAAGGAAATCTTTTAAAATCAATTCCATCTAAAAAGGAGAAATTGTTTGTAACAAGCAATTTCTCCTTTCTCACAATCTTTTCTACCATATAGATCACTTTTTTTTCATTTTAGATACATTTTAAAATATCGTCTGCAATTTGTTTCAATTTGGAACGGTCTAAAATTTTGTCGTCTGGTAATGGCTAAACTACAAGTCAAAAAGGGAACAAGACACTGTGAAGAGAAAAATTGATGATAAGCAGCAGCTTTTAGCTCCACTGGCCAAAGACAAAGAAGAAAATCTGTAAACATATTTTTGTGACAAACCCCAGGGTATGCCTTATTTGAAAAGATTTAATAGCCTGCCCTTGATAAACCATATAAGTTACAATTATACTCAGGTGAGCGATATAAGACCATCATGGTCCTCTTGTTTTTCAGTGTAATGCAGTGTGGGATTCACTAGACCCCCCTTTTCAAGAGCATAGCTCAAATATATGCACCTTTACCCCTTATCCAGCAAGCAAATTTTAACATTCAGCTCTTTAAAAGATGACAAAATTTAAGCCTTACCTAAATTCAAAGCTTTTGCAGATGATAATTTTTGTGTAGTTCAAATGGTACAACTTCCCTTTGATAGGGTTGAAAACATTCTTGGAAAAGGAAAAAATGCTGGTAACTAGAATTTTTTTCTTTTCCCTTAATGTTTTTACAGGGTTTCTTTCCCAGGGTCGTTAAAAGTCAGCATAGTGTGGTAAAGAGTTAACCAAAGAACTGAAGTGTTGACTTGCCTAAATTCAAAGCATTTACAGATAACTTTTTAAAAGTGGATCAAATGTTGGATTTGTGTTTGACAGGATAGAAAATGCAGGGGAAAACGAGAAAGGACTAGTTACTATTATTTTCTCCTTTTCCTAATATGTTTCTTCATCTGTTTTATTAAAACTTAGTGGTGTGTGATAAAGGGTTAACTCTCAGAACTGGGATGTTATTCTATTTAAAAACATTAATTAACCTGTTACCACACAATCCTTACTTTTGACGACCGTGATAAAGAAGCCTTTAGAAAACATTGCGGGAAAAGGAGAAAATGCTGGTAACCAGCATTTTCTCCTTTTCCCACAATGTTTTCTACCCTTCACAACACAAATTTCAAAATTCAGTCACTTTTATTTTGTCTTCTGCAAATGCTTTCAATTTGGACAAGCCAAAAATTTTGTCGTTTGGTAAAGAGTTAAAGGCAGTATATGAATGTATGGGCATTATGTGGAAATGTGTAAATGGGTGAAAATAAAGAAAGTTTATGATTTGTTTTTGCATGATAGAAAGTCTTAAAAAAATACATCATACAAAAGAATTTTTGTGTGCTTTTTTGACGGACGTATTTTAATTTTTTGGTATATCAGAACTGTATAATTTTGTCATAAAATTGTAAATATATAGGTTTTTTGGTTCAGTGTGGTTTTTTAAATGTCCTATTTTGAAATGTTGTAAACTGTAGACAGCTCTAATGCAACTTTCAAAATATAGATGATGCCACATTATTGAATGAAACCAGGAAGTAATATGCCCCCTCTCCCAAAAAAAGCTGCATTTCTAGATGTTTTAAGCCTTTACCACAGAATCCTGGGTTTTAACGACCCTTAGAAAGAAGCCTTTTGAAAACATTATGGGAAAAGAAGAAAATGGTGGTAACCAGCATAGTTCGATATGTAGCATCTTCTAGTGGACCTCTACCAAGTTTGTTCATATGATGCCCTTGGGTCAAAACTGGCCCTGCTTGGTGGGGGGGGGGTCGTCACATGTTCAAACAAGGGAAAGAAGAAGGAAAACTTTAAAGTTCTTCTTCTCTAAACCTGGAAGGTCTAGAGCTTTAATATTTTTTATGTAGCATCTCCTTGTGTACCTCTATTAAGTTTCTTCATATGATGCCTCTGGATTCAAAACTGGTCCATCTTTGGGGGTCACAAGTTCGAACATAGGAACAAAGAAAGGAAACTTTAAAATTATTCTTCTCTGAACCAGAGTATGTAGTATCTACTAGTTGGCCTCTACCAAGTTCATATGATGCCCCTAGGGTCAAAACTGGCCCTGATCCGGGGGTCACAAGTTGGAACATTGGAAAAAAACGGAAAACTTTAAAATTCTTCTTTTCTGAAACTGGAAGGCATTGAGCTTTGATATTTAATATGTAGCAACATTTATCTTTTGTGCATTCTAGAGGCCACATTGTCAGTCATTTACTCTTGAAACTTGGTCAGAATGTGTATCATGATGATATCTTGAAATTGGGTCACACCAGATCAAAAAGTGGGTCACAGGGCTATATCTTAGAAAAAGCTTGTGTGCTCTGTGGAGGCCATATTTCAGCCAAATATTCTTTCAACATAGTCAAAACATACATTTTGAAAATTTTGGAAAAATCTTGTGTGCACTCTAGCGGTCACATTTTTAGCTTTCTACAGTTGAGTTAAATGCCCATTTCACAGAGCATGGCTCATTTTATTGGCAGGATAACATTATTATCCTCTGCCAAAGGCAGAGCGATATAGTCTTAGCGTTGTCCATCTGTTTTTCCACCCAAGACAATATCTCCAATACCATTGGACAGAATTTCTTGATACTTTATATGTGTGTACAATAACCTATTCAGCATGCACGGATACACACATATATATCATTCAATGCAAAATGGCCGACTGGATGTGGTCTTTTAACTTTTTGAAAAGGTCTTTTCAGCGGGGGATATCATTTCAAAAACTTGCTTGTTTATACTAGTTTTTGAGTATCCTTAATCCATGTACTGTTGTAATTATCATTTAAATTATGTAAGATATTTTGTAACAAAAACCCTGTAACTATCTCCTTTAATAGTATTTTTTTTTCCTGTCCTTTATTAACAGCTGATCGGAGAGGTATTTTTATTATCCATCTAAAATTTAGCCTTATATTAAGTGCTTCTTAAACAGCAATCTCTGACAGCCTAAATACCTTTACCATATAATACTGAGTTTTACAGACCTAGGTATATTTCACTAAACTGTGTAAAATTAGCTAGATTATCTTAACTGCATAGGCAAATTTCATGTGTACGAAGCCTAGAAAAGGTACCCCTGTAGAAAAAAGCTAGTAACAACAGTATGGCAAAAGAAGAAAATGCTGTAAACCATGTAAAAGTCCTGCATATACCTCGTGGTGAACGACTTGGTCGTTGGAAGTTTCTGTTTGCGTCAGAAACAAAGTGGGTGTTACATCATATCTCTATGTATAAAAGTAATCGGTGCTCTGTTAGACTCTGTATTTCCTAAGATTTTCTTGATAACTGGTGTGGGAGTCAACGAAACTATTCTTAGAGATGTTTCCAGCTGTGAAACGCCCATAATATCTCCTTTTTTCAACTATGTCCGAATATTGTAGTTGTCGTAGTTTTGGTGGATTTACCCTATAGCCCTATTGTCAACCCCAGGGGTTACAAGTTTTACATGGGCTTATATAGTTACAACTTTAAAATCTACTTGTTTCTAACCATAAAGCATAGGGCATGTAGCTTCATCTAGTGGACATCTACAATGACTTTAATTTGTAGCCCTGGAATCAGAGTTGGCCCCAGCCAGGGGGGTCACAAGTTTTACATTGGCTTTTGTATAAACCCATTACCACACAATCCCTACTTTTGATGGCCCCTGAGAAAGAAGCCTTTAGAAAACATTTTGGGAAAAGGAGAAAATGCTGGTAACCAGCATTTTCTCATTTTCCCACAATTTTTTCTACCCTTCACGAAACAAATTTCAAATTTTCAGTCACTTTTATTTTGTTGTCTGCAAATGCTTTCAATTTGGACCAGTCTAAATATTGTCATTTGGCAATGAGTTAAATTTAAAAGCGTTTTAGCATTGTTTACTTTGGCTAACTATTGGGCTTTCAATGTAATCATATATCAGTGTTAGGATGAAATTCAAGATAGTTTTGGCGATTGCTGATTTGTAGCACTTAATTTTTTTTCTACCATATTTGTTTTTAGATAAAATTTTATTAGCTTTTTCATATTTTGGCTAGTTACACCTATATTCTGTAATCTTTTTTAGCCAGGGCTACAGATAAATGGAATTAATGCAGTAATATTAACACTGGTTACAAAACCCTATGTTTTAAGTATTCATGAATTTTCTCAATAGGTCAAGTCTTATGGTACAGAAAACATAGGTTTTGGTGATTTTTTCCAAATATGGAAAGAAAAGGAATAATTCCATATATCTGAAACTTTATAAAGCCATAATTTATGGAGCATAATTATGTATATATATCTGGTGATGGCATTTACAAATAATGTTAAAATCTGGCATTTACATATAATATTAAAATTGGGTATATGTAATTGGTATTTACATTTAATATAAAAATCTGGTAGATGTACTCTGGTTTCATTCTAATATAGGTATGTACTATTAAATTTTGAAACTGCTAGGTGTGGTTTTCTGGTCTATAATTGGCATAGACTGCTTTGTCAGCTTTGTTTGAATGCTGTTGTTTGCTTGAATTGTTTTCTGAAAGAGATTTAAAAGAAGTTGTTTTTCAAACTTGTTGCACTAGCTGATTGGGGAAAACCCAAGAAAGGTAAGCTTTATATATTTAATGCGTACAGTGAAATATTTTAGATGTGTATGTTAGAGCGCTTTTTGATCAAGTTAATTCATTACCTCCTGTAGCAAATTTGTAACAGACAACTTAGTTTAAGATGATTAACCTTTTACCTCAGAAACCAAAACTTTAATGACTTTGAAGAAGAAGGCATTTGAAAAGCATATCAGAAGAGAGAAAATGGTGGTAAGCAACATTTTGTCCATTTCCCACAACCTTGCCTTACCAAAGACCAAAATCTTCAATTGAGTTATATACAAGTTGTTGTCAACAAGCCCTTTCAGCTTGGTTGAGTACAGAATTTAGTGGTTTGGTAGAGAGTTAATTTAGTTACATGTAATCAAGAGTAAGCCATAGGTGTTTGAAGCTCTACTGGTCTATCAAGGAATACAAATATTTCACAACTTCGTAGCAGGTACACACTTTGTATTTCATATGGTCTCTAATATGTGAATAGGAATTTCAGATATTTGCAGCCTAACTCGAGGCTAACTCTAGACAACACTTACCGTTATTGTGTTGTTAGCTCCACTGGCCGAAGGCCAGCGGGCTTATGTCAAGGCCCGTTGTCCTTCGTCCGTCCGTCCGTCCGTGCGTTAACTTTTTCTTTAAACATCTTCTTCTCTGAAACTACCCATCCAATTTTGATGAAACTTCACAGAAATGATCCTGCCATGGTCCTCTTTAGAATTTCTTGAAAGAATTTAGTTCCTTCAAAAACTCTGGTTTCCATGGCAACAAAACTGAAAAATTTTGAAAATCTTTGAAAATCTTCTTGTCTGAAACCATAAGGCCTAGGGCTACCAAATTTGGCATGTAGCTTTATCTAGTGGACCTCTACCAAGTTTCTTCAAATTATAGCCCTTGGGTCAAAATTGGCCCCGTTACGGGGGTCACAAGTTTTACATGGGCTTATTTAGGGAGAACTTTAAAACTCCTCTTCTACCTAGGCATAGGGCCTAGGGCTACCAAATTTGGGATGTTGTTTTATCTAGTGGACCTCTACCAAGAGTGTCTAAATTATAGCCCAGGTGTCAAAATTGGCCCCGCCCCAAGGGTACCAAGTTTTACATGGGCTTATATAGGGAGAACTTTAAAATTCTTCTTTCACCTAGCCATAGGGCCTAGGGCTACCAAATTTGGCATGTAGCTTTATCTAGTGGACCTCTACCAAGGGTGTCCAACTTATAGCCCAGGGGTCAAATTTGGCCCCGCCCCGGGGGGTAACAAATTTTACATGGGCTTATATAGGGAATACTTTCAAAATCTTCTCGCACCTAGCTATAAGGGCTAGGGCTATCAAATTTTGCATGAAACTTTATCTAGGGGGTCTCTACCAAGGGTGCCCAAATTATAGCCCTGGGGTCAAATATAGCCCCGTCACAGGGGGTCACAAGTTTTACATGGGCTTATATAGGGAAACTTTAATAATCTACTTGTACATAGCCATAAGGCCTAGGGCTACCAAATTTTGCATCTAGCTTTATCTAATGGGCCTCTACCAAGAGGGCCCAAATTTTAACTTTGGGGATCAAGTTTGACCCCACCCCAGGGGTCACAAGTTTTACATTGGCTTTATAAACCTGTCTCATGGGTCACATATTTTACAGGGCCTTTTATTGAGCAAACTTGTTTTACAGGGCGTTTTATTGGGCAAGATTCAAAAGTCTTTGTATTTATAACCACACATTCTAGTTTCATACTGTAGGTCTGAGGTCAAAATTGGCTCCATCCAGGGATCACAAGTTTAGCATGGGCTTCAAAATAGAATCACTTCAATTTAGACATTAATCAAGGGAAATAACTCTTTATGAAAGATAAAGTTTGGTACTATTTACCTCCCTTGATTATCAAACTACATTGATACATGATTGGTGCTAGACATTAAGTTTTTTGATAGAAAATATTTTGTTTTCAAGTGTGATTCATTTTGATGCTAATAGTTATGCCCACATGAGGTGAATAATAAATTAAGAGTAAGGTTTCTATCATTCAGGTTATTTTTCCAAGGATTTTACCTTTCATGCTAATGAGTTAACCTGCTTGTACTGCCTGACAGTGTTCATTGTTTTTCATGGTCATGAACACTTGAATTTGTGTGGTAAAGGGTTAAAAAGCCAGTGGAGCGATACAGGGCCATCATGGCCCTCTTGTTTTTTGTTTTGCAAGTCCACTTTAACTCCTTACCACACGAGAAAATTTCAGACTGGTCCAAATTGAAAGCATTTGCAGATGACAAAAGTGACTGAAAAATTGAAATTTGTTTTGTGAAGGGTAGAAAACACTGTGGGAAAAGGAGAAAATGCTGGTTACCAGTATTTTCTCCTTTTCCCACAGTGTTTTCAAAAGGCTTCTTTCTGAGGGGCGTCAAAAGTAGGGAATGTGTGGTAATGGGTTAATGCAGTCTCCGATAATCCCACAAGAACTGTGCAGGCTTATCCAAGACAACACTTTACGCAAATATCCAAATGCCCCTTTTTGCGCATTGCAGGCCACATATGTTGGAGATGATTGGAAATGTGCTATTTTTAGAAACAGTGTCTAGTGGTCACACAGTTAAATTTTAGGTGCTTTGTTATAGACCTATGGAGCTTCAAAGGCCTATGGATCAGCTCTTGTATGCACGTTCAGATAGTAAAAAGCTTTCTACTGGGAAATGAAAACATGAAAAAAAAATGTCTGCAGGAGGTGATGATCCAAATGTTCTGTAGTTCCAAGACAAGGATCAAATTGAATTATGATGAAAATTTTTTTATAGAACAATGAAAGAAAATAAGTTGGATTGTCAGAAAAAAAAATCATGTAGTCTAATGCATCTACAGGATGAAAAAGGAGGAGTCTTTTATGAAAAAGTGTTGAACTTAACTACTAATGTAGAAGTATACTGTACTTCATTATCATTACCAGTAACTGTTATTTTTTTTACACCATGACTGACTTTCCCAAAGGTTTTGTTTTTGGTAGTGGCTGAAAATGAATATTATTCAAGATTTATGAAGAAAAACTAGTATGAAGACAGTGATGATCATAAACTTCTGATAACATTAAAATCTTTAATGCACTGGACTGTACTTTCTGCACTTTACCATTTTTTCTGATATTGAGAAAAGTAGTCAGTGGCTTTGGAAAGAAGGTTGTGTCAGTACTGGTGTGAGAAAGCCACGAAACACATAAGTGCAGCGCTGACCACCATGATATGACCTAAACTGTTAAAATGGTGGTAAACTCCAATAGAAACCAAACCAAACCAATCTACATTGAGGGGCAGTTTCCCTTACTAAAAATGGTGCCACTAAAGGTACTATACACAATTGCCCAAACCATCACCATCAGAAAGGGGTCCTGCATGGCTCGGTGGTAAAGTGCAGGATTGGTAACCTGAGGGCCCCAGGTTCAAGTTGCACGGGATCCACTGGGTTTTTCATGGGAGTGTCCTTGGGCAAGACACTTCTGAGCCCTAGCCTAGTACTGGTTAAACAAAAAAAAATAGATATGTAAATGTCGCTGTGAAATGACTGACATAATGTTGAAAGCGGTGTAAAACACCATTCAATCGATCAATCAGTTACCATAAGAAAATAATTGGGTTAATTATTGTCAGTTCATCTATTTTCATACTAGATCAACTCTCCACAAGAGAAATTGACATAAAGCTTTTCGATTGAGAGTTCTGTTGACTTCCAAAGAATCAATAACTTGTTTTTAGCACTACTGACCAAAGGCCTGAAGAAGCTGTCAAGATATTGTTTCTCTCATAAGCTTAATGTCAGTGGTCACTGGAATTTTGTGAAAAATTTCACTCTTTATTTTTCATTTAAATTTTGCGGAAGAGGTACATGGCCTTGCACTGAGTGTTCAGTTGTGTCCCCATATTCTTTCATGTTCCGGTACATGAAATCCTGAAATGTGGCATGGGTACTGATTGTTTTAACTTTGATAGATAAGAACTTTGCCCCATTGATATGACTTGATGGTGCATAGGGAAGAAAAGTGTGATGGAATCTTATGTAACTTTTTACATGATTGAAATAGTGGTTTCCTTCTCATCAAATACCAGTATTATTCTAGGTATTAGCTGCCAGTAAGGTGATTCAGGCCCTATTGTTACAAACCTCTTTGCATGAAAACTTGAATCTTTTTCTTGGGACTAGATGAACCTTCAATGTTTTGACATTTTTTGTCAGTATTTGTTCCTTATACTTGAATCTGCTTCCAGTGATCGCTTCTTGTAAAACTTGTGATGGCAGCAAACTTGTCTGTCAAAGCATCTTTTTACAGATTATTGTATTAAAAAAACTAAAGTTTTACTAAATTGTAGTTAGCACAATCTTATTCTGGGTCAAAATCTACCATTTCTCAATGCACTATTGAAACATACTATCTTATTATTTAAGCCAATCATTTTTAGCTCCACTGGCCAAAGGCCAGCGAGCTATTGTCATGGTGTTGTGTCTGTTGTGCGTCTGTGCGTCCGTAAACTTTTTGTATAAAAAACTTCTCAGAAACTATATACTGGATTTTTACCCAATTGTGTTCCATGAAGAATTCTGGTTGCCATGGCAACCAAAGTAAAAAACCTTTAAAAATCTTCTCCCAACAAACCGCTGATTGGATAGCATTATTATTTTGCAGGAATTTTCCTTAGATAGAGGTTTACAGAATTCCTTTTAAAAAAAATGATCCCTCAAAAAACATGGCTTTTATGGGAGTCTCATTTTACTTTTATGGTATAAAGTAAAATCTTTGAAAAATTTCTTCTCTCAAACTATTCATTGGATTTCATTTTTGTTTTGGTTTGTGACAAGACCATCTTTAACTGTAACCAGAAGACAAAATTTTATAATTGATCATTATTGAAAGATGTTGCAGACAACATAATATATCTTGAAATTAGTAAAGCTTGTATCAAAAAGGGTAGAAATTATTGTGGAAAACTAAGAAAATGCTGGTTACCATTATTTTCTTCATTGAGCTAAAATGCCAGATTGAATGGTAATTGTTAAAAGCTTCTCTTCACCATTACAGAAAAATCCGGCCTGTGGAGTGATACAGGCGCTCAAGCACCTCTAGTGATTACTTCATTAAAGCGTAAATTATACAAGTGGTAAAACTACCAGAGACTGGAATATGTTCAGTTGAAAATAATTGGATAAAATTGCTTGGATAACAACAGGGAAAATTAGCAATACATTTTAATTCAAGGACTAGCCATTTTATCTTTGACCTAGTCAATCAGTTGGCTAACTTTGTAACCCTTTAAGCACCTTTCTTGACTTTTGTTGCCTTTTTAGCTCCACTGGCCAGCAGGCTTATGTCATGGCCCGGTGTCCATCATGCATGCGTCTGTCTGTGCATTAACTTTTATTTCAAACATCTTCTTCTCTGAAACTAGCCATCCAAATTTGATGAAACTTCACAAAAAAGATCCTACCCTGGTCCTCTTTAGAATTTGTTGAAAGAATGTGATTCCTTCAAAAACTCTGGTTGCCATGGCATCAAAACTAAAAAAGAATTAACATTTTTAAAAACCTTCTTCTCTGAAACCACATGGCCCAGGGCTACTGAATTTGGCATGTAGCTTTATCTAATGGACCTTTAACAAGTTTCTTCATATTATAAGCCTAGGGTCAAAATTGGCTCAATTCCAGGGATCACAAGTTTAACATGGGCTTCAAAATATGGTCACTATGATTTAGACATTAAACAAGGGAAATAACTATAAAAGACAAAGTTTGTTACTATTTACTTCCCTTGATTATCATACTTCAGTGATACATAATTGGTGCTAGACATGTTTTTTTTTTAAAGAGTGATTCATTTTGATGCTAATAGTTATCCTTGCATGAGTGGAATAATAAATCCAGAGTAAGATTTCTATCACTCAGGTTTTTTTTTCCAAGAACTTTACCTTTCATACCAATGAATTAACCTACTTGTATTGCCTGACAGTGTTCATTGTTTTCGAAGGCCCTCTTTGTCAGGGTCATGAACACTTCAATTCGTGTGGTAAATGGTTAAAAAGCCAGTGGAGTGATACAGGGTCATCATGGCCCTCTTGTTTACAAGTGCAGATCAAGATTAGGTTGCACAAAAAATGCATTTTCATCTTAGATCTACTCTGCCCATTTTGCTATGACATTCTGGATAAAGACAACCGAGATGTTGCCCTTTTCAACCTTTTAAAATTATAGACTGGTCCAAATTGAAAGCATTTTGCAGTCAACAAAGTGAATAGGACTAAAAGATTAAAATTTGATTTGGGAAGGGTAAAAAACATTGTGGTAAAAGGAGAAAAATGCTGGTTACCAGCATTTCTCCTTTTTTCACATTTTTTTCAAAAGGCTTCTTTCCCAGGGTCGATAAAAGTTGGGACTTTATGATAGAGAGTTCAGGTCTTGTTTGTAGAAGGAATCTCTTTGGTTTATTTGGCACTCTAGAATTGAAACAAGAATGGTTAGTGAATATGTCAACTGATATCATTTTAGTTGCTTCAGTCAGTGCAAATCTTAGTGATACCTTAGCATCCACAGTTTACCCTTTATATAGTTGTAGCTACCTAGCATCTTTCTTAACCTAGTACCAAACGACAATATTTTAGACTGGTCTTAATTGAAAGCATTTGCAGACGACAAAATAAAAGTGACTGAAAATTTGAAATTTGTTTTGTGACGGGTAGAGAACACATTGTGGGAAAAGGAGAAAATGATGGTTACCAGCATTTTCTCCTTTTCCCACAATGTTTTCTAAAGTATTCTTTTTCAGGTGGCGTCAGGTAGGGATTGTGTGGTAATGGGTTAATCTAGTACCAAACTAGTCATGCTTTAACAATCGTTCAGATATTGTCTTCAGAGAACCTTCTGAGAAAAGGGCAAAATGCATTGTGAACAGCATTTTGTCCTTTCACTACAATGTCTTCTGAGGTTTCAAGGACATTTTGATCTGTATATAGCTTCTCCAGTATGAATAGGCCTAAACTTTTGTTGTCTGGTATATAGTTAATTATTAATTCAAAGTTTATTTGTACATATGTAATTGAAATGAACTGCAGGGCCCTGTTTTACTGAGGTATTTACAAATAAAATTTGCGTATGTTTTACGTAACTATGGTATAGTTGCAATAATCTACTACAAGATACGAGATAACTATCATGATTATTTAACTCTTTCCCAAACAAGCCCTGGTTTTTACATGTCTGCAGTACAAGTCTTTAGAAAACACTGTGGAAAAAAGAGAAAGTGCTCATAACAAGCAATTTCTATCTTTCTCACAGTGTTTTCTAGCCTACCGGAAAACTTTATGCCATTCTCATTGAATTCAAAATTGTCATCTGCAAACACTTTGAGTTTGGGACAGTCTACAATTTGTCATTTGGGAAAGGGTTAGGAAAACTATTTCGATTGATCAAATTTTCCTGGAAATTTTATTTTTTGTTTTATCTAGATAAAATTTCCAGGAAACTTATCATAATAGTGATTTCCAATATACGGTAAATATGATAGATTTCCAATATACCGGTAAATATGATAGTTTTCCAGTATACCGGTAAATATGATAGTTTTCCAGTATACCGGTAATCATGATAGTTTTTCAATATACCGGTAAATATGATAGTTTTCCAGTATACCGGTAAATATGATAGTTTTCCAGTATACCGGTAATCATGATAGTTTTCCAGTATACCGGTAATCATGATAGTTTTCCAGTATACCGGTAATCATGATACCGGTAATCATGATAGTTTTCCAATATACCGGTAATCATGATAGTTTTTTAATATACCGGTAATCATGATAGTTTTCCAGTATACCGGTAAATGTGATAGTTTTCCAGTATACCGGTAATCGTGATAGTTTTCCAGTATACCGGTAATCGTGATAGTTATCATAATTGTATCTTGTGGCAGATTAATGCAACTTTACTACAATTGCGAAAAAGTTGTGCAATTTTTGTTCGTAACTACCCCAGTAAAATGGGGCACCGTAGAACTTCAGTTACTTAATTTAGAACTATGAGAATTTCACAAATATCTGTGTATAACCATAGGTTTACCAAAAATTTATGGCAAAATTTCATTTTATTGTTCGGTGCATTTGCCTGGTTGTTAGGCAGTCTTTATGCTTCATACAGACAATAAGGCTGTAGTAATGCATCAGCCTCTCATGTCAAAGGTTGCAGGTTAGAATCTGATGATGAGCTGGATCAACTTTTAGGACTACTCACAGAGTTGCTTAAGTACTAGTCAGGGTTTCTAGGAAATAATCATGGAAAGTGATTGAAATAAGTTGTAAGAACTTGTTTACAATTGATGTAAAATAGATTATGTTTTAGCTAAATTGCATCTATTTTGTTGAAAGAAAAAGCTACCATATTATATTGCTTTTTATGTGTACTTAAAATTCCTGCCACACATTTTCCTAAGGATAGTACATGTTTATTGAAAGAAACCAGAGTTATCTACCTTTTTTCAAAAAAAAACTTGATGTTTTGGCTTCTCTGGCAGAAGGCCAGCAAGCTTTTGTCATGGCTCTGTGTCCATCATGCTTCTGTCCGTGCATGTGTTATGTTTTATTTCAAACATGTATTTTCTTTGAAAGCAGCTTTCCAATTTAGATGAAACTTCCTAGAAATATTCCTGCCAAAGACCTCTGTAGTATTTCTTCAAAGAATTTGATTCCAGTAAAAACTGTGGTTGCCATGGTGACAAAACTGCAAAACATTGAAAACTTAAAAGGTCTTTTTGTCCAATATCATTAGGTTTAGGGTTACCAAATTTAGTATATATCTTCATCTAGACTTCTGCCAGTGCTCTTCAAATTATTATTATAGCTCAGAGGTCAAAGTGGCTGCACCCCAAGGGTCGCAAGGTTTTACATGGGTTAACATAATGAAAACTTTAAGAATCTTCCAGTTCCTTACCATAAAGCATAGGGTTGCCAAATTTTCAGCATGGCTTGAGCTTATACACTGATCAAGGGAAATGGCGGCTGTTTACCCATAGCATTTATTTTGTACTTTCCTACCTTTTATTTCCTTTGTAAATCAAACTGCATTTTTACATGACTAGTGTTAGGTATTAAAGTTTTTTAGAGGGAAAAAGGTCAGTTTTCAGTGGGAGTGACTTACAATAATATTAATTGATATGTTCAAATATACTGTAAATACTAAATTTTGGTAATGTTCTTGTCAAAAGCGTACACTGATATCCAATATGAACAATGATTAGACCTGCTTGTATTCACAGAGATCATCTTTGCATTTAAAAAACTTGGTGATGGTTTATCTTAATACATGTGGAGTTACCATTTTGCTTTGATACTTTCTTGAATACTTAAGAGAGCTGGGACGGGTACAAATTTTGTACTTGGGTACCCATAGCTGTATTACCCAAGAGTAGTTGGGTACCCAATGTTATTACTTAGCATTAAATTAAAAACCAATACTTGTCCATCTTTATGCATCCTGGCACTAGCACATGTACCATTTTGTTTTATAACAGGCTGAATCAGTAGAGTGGTTTACTAAATTTTCTCCTTTTCCCAAAGTATTTTAAGTCTTTGTCATGGGGTTGCTGAACTCAAGATAATGGGGTAAAGGTTAAAACTGTGGTGTTGTCTTATGATCATACATGCTTAGTGTCATAAACTTTGATCTAGTGAATAAGCCCTTCGTGCTGCTTCATCTTGATTTTTGGTGTTTGCTAAAAGAGAGAAGGTTTTGATACACATTCTACGAGTGGTATCACTGTATAATTCTGTTTTATTGTCCATAAAAATATGTAAAAAAGATTGAAAAATTGGCAAATTTTAGCTAACATTGATGTCAAACAGGATAAGAAATATTTCAGCAAATAAGGAAGCCCATTTTCTGATCTTTGGTACTTTCTATAGGAGAGAAATGTGAACAAGAGCTGATCAGAAAATATAAGTCTCTTTAATCCTTTTAGAGGGTGAAAAATTGCTCAGAGTAGGCAGTTTGTAATCATGTTATGCCTTTCCACATAGAGATATGTCAGACCATTAACTTTACCAACAAATCTAATCGTGTTTCAAGGATGCTTAAGAATAAAGCATTTGAAAGCATTGACCAGAAGGAGATTAAAGGCCAAGATAGTAGTGAAAGACTTTGTGTTATTTAAGACCTCTCAGACAAAATAAATTTTTGTGAAATTTATGTGAAAAATGGTTATGTGCATACAGTTGTTATTGTGTTTGCAATTTTTTTTTTCTTTTACACAGTCTATGCCAATAGGCCATAAGTCATATTTCAAATAGATGAAATTTATTTATTTCTCTCGTGTTAAGTAACCAATAAGTTGACCACGTAAACTGTTTTAAAGTCAATTGTTGATAAATTGCTGGCTTAGCATGCTGAGTACGATATGAAGACCTCATTTAACTCCTTACCAAGCGACAAAATATTGGACTAGTCCAAACTGAAAGCATTTGCAGACAACAAAATAAATGTGAATCAAAAATTGAATTTTGATTTTGGAAGGGTAAAAAACATTGTGGTAAAAGGAGAAAATGCTGGTTACCAGCATTTTCTCCTTTTCCCTCAATGTTTTCTAAAGGCCTCTTTCCCAGGGTCGTCAAAAGTCGGGATTGTGTGATAATGGGCTAAATCAAGATTTTTTTGGTCAGATTTAGTTATCATCAGCAAATGGTTTCAAATTGTACAAGTCTATTTTTTTGCCTGATTTAAAGTTTGATACTATTGTAGGATCAAATGGTACAAAGAAAAGTGAGTGTGCTTGGTCATTTCAGAGCTGATTTGCTCAGAATTTCTTACAAAGTGCTGAACAGTGTAGATCTAAGATAATTAAGGCCTCATGTTCTGTGGAGCCAAATCTTGGATCTTGACTGACCTGCTTACCCACCAAGTAAAATTGCAATAGGTACTGTACAAAATTTTGGACTTTTTTTTTTTTAATCCAAAGCATTTGAGGTTGACAAATTGAGTGTAGCTCATATGGTGAAATTTGGATTGAAAGACTACAAAAATAATGTGGGAAAAGGAAAAAATGCTTTTCACCAGCTCTTTCTCCATTTCCCTGTTATAATATGGTTTTGAAAAGTATCCTCTTAAGGGTCTAAAAATTTGTAACTGTGTTGTTAAGGGTTCAAATATTACTTAACTCATTACCAAATGACAATATTTTAGGTTTGTCCAAATTGAAAGCATTTGCAGACGACAAAATAAGAGTAACTGAAAATTTAAAAACACTGTGGGAAAAGGAGAAAATGCTGGTTACCAGCATTTTCTCCTTTTCCCACAATGTTTTCTAAAGGCTTATTTCTCAGGGGCGTCAAAAGTAGGGATTGTGTGGTAATGGGTTGAGAGATGTCAAAATAAGAGTAAAACACCTTTTTTCAGGCCCGGAACTAGGTGGTGAGTTCCCTGTCCAGGATGTAAGATCGGGGCAGGGCGGGTTACTACAAGTATGTATGGAAGGGATAGGGCTGCTGCTGGCTAACAGTAAGGTAGGACTGCATGTCTGTGTCCCTCTGTTGCATGGCAAGAAGGCGCTCTTTGTAGTTCACTTTTCCTGCATATTGTAAAGTTGTTACGTGATACTGTGCCCATTACATTCTGCACTGTCTTCAGTAATGATCATACAGAAGTTTTTTTGGAACTTGCGTAACTAGTTTAACTTCAGTTGCTTCCAGATGCTAATGTCATAACTCTGATATGGTTTTGAAGAAAATATTATCCTGTGCTGTTACCGGTCATTTTAAATACTTCAGGTGTATGGCCCCTTACTGTCATACTAACTCTTTACCAAACGACAATATTTTAGACTGGTCCAAATTGAAAGCATTTGCGGACAACAAAATAAATGTAACTGAAAAATTGAAATTTGTCTTGTGAAGGGTAGAAAACATTGTGGGAAACGGAGAAAATGCTGGTTACCAGCATTTTCTCCTTTTCCCACAATGTTTTCTGAAGGCTTCTCTCTCAGGGTCGTCAAAAGTAGGGATTGTGTGGTAATGGGTTAAATCAAACATTCTTTGCAACAAATAAGACAACAATCGGTTTACTTCTGAAAGATATAGTCTGATCCCAGCCTGCATTTCCTGCATCTGTATGTATTGTTTAGGTCATAAAAATCCTCTTGAAAGTTAAAAAGTCTGTTTTAGAGGTCTCGAATTATGGGAATCTGTGACCGTCAACATCGAAGATGTAACAGGTGATGGGTTTTAAAGCTTTCCAAGGGTTAGAGTTTATTGTTAGCTATTGTCAAGGAAACCTAATGATAAAGAGAGAGAACTCATGGAACATTAGGGGTTTATATAAGATACAATATCAGCCTATCATCCTTATTCTACCAGGAGGATCAGTATTTATATGAATGGTTGATTCTATAGTGAAAGGAAGACATGTTTATGTTGATCATTACATAATTCCACAGAAAATTATGGGTACAGTATTTTTTATTATTGTAATTGAATATTGTATTATATAAATGTAAATGTGAAAATATGCATTCAACATGTCTTTAACTTCCTCAGAATTGTTAATCAATGAATAGGACCCTGAAATTATAATTTTGCAGCTGATTTGAGCAAAGAATTATTCACAATAATTCATTTTATAGATTCATGCTCATGCTCATTTTTCAGTACAGTCCAATCTAAATTTAACCAAATTTCAAGGGTAAACTAAAACACATGTGAAAAATATGTTTATATTATTGTTTTACTCATGAAAGGAAAAGGCCTATCTGTCTTTTTGTTCTTTTGAGTACCACTCTGTGAACATAGATAGAAGCATTTTTGTGTTTCTATGTCAATTTTATTGCTTTTTATTTCGAAACTGATAAAATCAGATTGCCAGAAACAGTAGATGTACAAAACAATTTTCAGAAATTGTAGGTAGACAGGAACAAATGAGGAAAAGAGATCCATTTCCAAGTATTTTTTTTTTATTTTCATTACATATTATAATATCAACTTAGTGCATCCACTTTCAAGGGACATCTATAAGACATTTAAAAACAGAGGCATTTTCTTGTATAATGCACATTTTGTTTTAATTGTCTGTCTTCTATTTTGAAACACTTTGAAGGGGTATCAAATCACCTTTATTAGAGATTCTTTTTTTCCCCCCATAAGAAGATTTGTTAGCAAATGATTTTTGACACTTTCATTAAAACCAGAGTTGAATGACATGTATTGGAAGTTTTGGCTGAAAGGATGAAGATAAGTAAAAAGCAGTTGAATGCATGATTTTCTTCTTTTTTTTTGGGTCATGATTATAGTTATATCATCATGAATGTAGAAAAGGAATCACATTTTTTTAGGATACAAAAATGTAATAAATTCCAAGTTTATTGATGGAATTAAAATTGATGATTCAATCTATATTAGAAGATCACAATGTAAGTCTATGTTTATCACAAAGGAGAATTCTAATGCTATTCATAGTGACATTTTCCTAAGGCTTTAAAAAAAGCTGTATAGATACAATATTTTCACACTAGAAAAAAAAGCCCCATAATTAACCCATTACCACACAGTCCCTACTTTTGACGCCCTTGAGAAAGAAGCCTTTAGAAAACATCGTGGGAAAAAGGAGAAAATGCTGGTAACCCACATCGTGGGAAAAAGGAGAAAATGCTGGTAACCAGCATTTTCCCCTTTTTCCCCACAATGTTTTCTACCCTTCACAAAACATGTTTTAAATTTTCAGTCACTTTTATTTTGTCGTCTGCAAATGCTTTCAATTTGTACAAGCCTAAAATATTGTCGTTTGGTAATGGGTTAAGGCTTTTCCTTTTTCCTTTGGTACCATCTGAACACATTGGAAAGTGTTGATTTATGTCAGAGAGCATGTTTTTTGTAAAATCTGACTGGAATCTGCAATTGATGTAAAAGCAAGATTGTCAAGAGTTGATTTGCATGATGAGGTTTAAGAGGAAGAAAGAATTACTGTCAAAATAAAAGAACAAAACATTTATGCTTAAAAAGATTTTGGTTATTTCTTAATCTTGTCTGGGGAAACCAAAGTTGATAGGATTAAAACATAGACTTCATTGTGGTGTTAGGGCAATCAATTTTTGTAACAATAATGCTTGAAGTTAAGTTTCTTATAAAAAAGTAAAAATTTAATATTGTTACATTTTGCTGTAATTATTTGATGCATGAATGATATTATGCAAGTTTCACAAAGTATTATTGTCCAAAAAATCTCTAATGCCCATTAGTACTTACTCTGTCCATGACAAACTACATACTTGAAGAAAGAGCAATTGCTTTCCATGAGTGATATGGAAAACCTTTAGGGAAAAGGGCTTCCTACTTGACCCTCAGTGTTTTCCAGTACTGTTCATAGGAGGGACTGATGAGGTTAGGAACTAATGTATCATTCGCTGTTCAAACATTACACCCCAGTATAACCAAAGGAAAACATTGGTACAAAAATAAGGCAATCAAAAAGGGAAGGAATATGCATTTTGTTATAATAAAGTCCTTGAGTATATCATAATTAAACAGGTTTTAAAGAACTGTGTTGGTATAAATATAAAGAGTGACATAAAATACAAATGTTGCATGGAGTCGAGCTTTTTTAACGCCCAATTTAGCATGTCAAAGAAAGTCTGCCTACTTTTCAAGGGAAAAATGAAATTAGTTTAACAATTATGGATGTTCTTTGTTCATGCAATTGCAATGTTCAGTTTATTTGCAAACTAGGAAGTATGATTTTCACTTTCTTGATATTTTTGTTCAGGATAAAAAGATACCAAGATATTTTTAACCTTGCCATCCTCTTTCTTTTGAATAATCAAAGCGTTGAGAATGCTGAAGTGGTATTTGTCAAGGAAACCCATTGTGTAGAATTAATAGTTTGAAAGAAAAAGAGACATATTGTTAAAATATTGGCTTAAAAGTCAACCCACCAAGCAAATGAATACCTTATCGGTTGAAGGGAGAGTACTCATGTACCTTAAAACTATAATTCTGAAATATCTTTAGCCTTTTACATTTAATTTCCAATATTACAATCAATTACTTTGATCTATAAATATTCATGAGCAATCAAATGGAGTAGCGCACAATCATAGGACGAACAAGCCATGGAACAAACTGGTTTTGGAACGAAAAAGCCCAGGGTCACTCCGCAAATTTGTATCATTGCACCAAATGAGCGATAGAAGATATTTTCAATGAAAAATAAGTATTTCAACGATCGATGGCTTCGCCCCATGTATTTTAATATGCCATTTCAAATTACATATCTGAGTGCCACCGAAAAACTCATTCGCCTTAGAAAAAATGAGTTTAACTGGGTTTATTTCCTTCGTCTTTGCACAAAATAGGATACATGGTGATAAAATTCGATCTTGAACTCATAGTGGTATTGTCTTCGACAAATACCACAAAAACAACATTGCTACCTTGATGAGTGGATATTTTTAATGGTACACCCAAGGGAAACATTAGTTTTGATTAACCTCTGATAAATTATTTCAATCATGAAAATGTTTTTCCCTAATCTATGTGTATAAATATATGAGGTTTTTAATATCTTTTTTGTCAAATGTTTCAAGACCTTTAAGAGCTTGAACATACAGTGATTAAAAGAAACAGTTGCATTGAAATACTGATCTATGTATATTTTGTGAAACTTTTTGTGGAGTAGAACACAGTAGAAGTACAAATATTAGGGTAGTTGCTTCTAATCTCACAGCTTGTATCTCTATACACAAATTATGTACCACTTTAGTAATGAACATTTGTGTGTAGAGTATAGTGTCATATAACCAGTAGAAACATTGAGAAAAATGGAATTGAAGATGCTTTTTGTCACATTTTGTGCTAGACGTCGGTTTAGTAGAGTGACATACATCTCTGTGTTTATCATATTAAGTACTGGTACTTTATATGGATGAAGGGTTTTTTTTGTTGATTTAACATAATTTTGATAACTTTTTTGAATGTCAGATGAGTAGAAATTAGTACATGCCACTCATAGGAAAGACCAAATCATTGAAAAAATACAGGTTGTTTTAGCCAAGTTTGTATCAGAATTGACCTTAAAGATGAATGAGCAATTTCTGCTTTCAAAAATTGATATACACTTTGTGAAAAAGCAAGTTAGATTAAGGTAATGGTATTATTCAGATTATTATTGAAAAAGTTAGACTTTGTTTAAAAGAAAAATAACATCTTTATGACATACTTAAGTTATTCTGGTAATGGTTATATGTTATGCTTATGAAAAAAATGTATATTTGGTACAAAAAAATTGCACAGTGAAATGTTTAGTGATAAGGTATATTTCTGATATTAGGGCAACTACCTTAATAAAGTTTTGACATGTTTTGTTTGAGCTTACATTGCATATTTGATGGGGAATTTGTTCAAGTAATGAAATATGACAATGAGCTTGTAAATTTTTGGTTTACCATTATAATATATTGAGTTTCTGGTGACGGAAAAATATATTCCACATGAAAAACTATACATCTTAAAAATACTAAAAGAAAAAGAGAACTACCACCTCATAGCTCTTTTTACACTTTCGATATACATACTTCAAAATGAAATTTTTAAAACGCAAAATTAAGACAATCATTTTTAGAAAGCAGTAAATGGTGACTGAAAAATATATTCAACATGAACAACTTTACATCTTAGTAACATAAAGGAAAAAGAGAATACCAATTCACAGCTCTTTTTACACTTTTGGTATACATACTTTAAAATGAAATTTTTAGAATGCAAAATAAAGACAATCATTTTAGAAAACAGTAAACAGTGAAAAAGATTTTTTTCTTTTCCGAATAGGTAAAGCCATGGAAATGTGTTTTAAAAATTCGGAAAGGAAGTGTTTGAAATAATTTAAATTGTAAGAAATTGCATAGAGAGCCACCCCGACGATTTTTAATTGAAAAAGCAGGCAAATGAACAGAATACTCTTGTGGAATACCTACATGTACATGTAGTGTATCTTGTATACAGATAGAGACCCATTTAAGGAAAGAAAAGAAGACTTATTTGAGTTCAAAAGATTATCAGGGAAGTCCATTGGATAGATAAAGGATGAATAGCATTAGTAAATCACATGTCTGTCATTTACCATCTGTTATTTTTATTTTATAACCCTGATCATTTAGATTTTTAAAATCGGAAAAGGATAAAATGCTTGTAATCAGCATTATTTTCTTTTCTGACAATGTTTCAACCATTTGAAGACAAATTTTGTCAGTTAAGCTACATCAAACTTGTTAACTGCATATACTTTCACTGTGAAAAGTCTAAAATTTTGCCATCTTTTAAAGAGCTAGGAGTTGTTAACTTGTCATTATGGGTTGCATTATTTTGTATTGTCATAACTACACATAGTCCAAGTCTGGCTTTCATAGAACTTCATGAAAGAGGATACTTTGACTGTTTTTGAAACCGCATTTTGTAAGATAGTGTCCAAATTTTACAGCCCCAATCTGATTCACAGGAGCATTAGAGAACAAATAATGGAGAAAATCTCCATTACATTATACAAATATGCAATGTACATGCTAGGTAGACTGTCTGGTCATTGCATTTAAACTTCTCTTCTTTCTTTTCCCTATTGCCATCCCTGTGGTTCAGGATTTTGAGGTAATGCTATTTTTGTGTATAATATAACCGTCATGTGACATGTTGCATTGATCATGATACCATCATGTGACATGTAACTGGCATTTTTTTCTTGTAATCCTGAGTGAGCTTTGTCAATATTTTCATTTTCTTTATGTGTGCTTCTCCTCATATTTTCAGTTTCTCTTTTAGTTGAGCTTCATCTTCAGTTACTGCTGAAAAGCTTCTATATTAATCTTTCTTTATATATGAGTAGAGTTATATTTCATGATACCACTCTAGATAAAGTTGGTTCAGTTTCCTGGAAGAGAAAATAAGATAGCAAATATTAAACCTGTGAACATTAGTTAGAAACTCTTTGATTTTGGAATTAGAAAAAAAAAACTTAAGTTTGCGAACATGAGCAAATGCTTTTTCAAGGAAAAAAACAAACTTCATGCAAAAGAGCATAGTAGAGACTGTTGCATGATTTCCTACATACCAATATAAAGTATAGTGCTGTATTTGCAGATTTGGCAAAAAATACATGCAGATTTCAAACAAGTTAAGAACAAAATACAATAGTGATGTTACTTGATTATGTATCATTTTTACTGAACCAACTTTTGACCAGTAGATGACCAAGTGGAATCACATTGGTCAAGTTGAGATAGTGTCTTTTGCTTTGGAAAAATATTGCACATGAATGGCTAGCACATGGCAGTGGAAATACATATTTGTGCTTTTCTGATTTTTTTTTTCATATATTGAAATTGTTTTTTCTGTAATTTTGGTCTTTTACCTCATTTACTAGTGTAATTTGTTGTAAAATTAGTAGATTCCTTTGTAAAGAAAGTCATTTACACACTTAATGATTTTTCCACCTTACAAATAAAAAAAGATAATTATTAATATAGAATGATTGTTAATGTGCTGCATTCACTGTATCAGTATAAAACCAAAGCAATTGATTGATTCAACTGGAGCAAAAAAGAGTGACTTAGAGTCTAAATTAAGTAGAAATAATCGTGAGGAAGTATTTAAATCATAATTCTTTTCTGGACGAAAACTTCCTGTAATTCCCTTGTAGATGATGGGTTATGTAACACAAAGATTAATAGGGGAGAAAAATGTGTCTGTTTTTTACAACAGTAAAAAAGAAATATAGGAACATGTTGTACTCTGCAGTGTGTTCGAGTCATTTCTTCTCTGCTCCTTGGATAGGAATTGAGTGGTATTGTGATTGGTCACTGAATTTCTGGTTATTTTGCTTTTGATTCATTTCAGTCATTTATAGAGCTAAATCGTATCAAGAAGTGTTTTACCCTGAAAGGAGGTCTATTTATTCTAGAAGAATTCGGTAAGGCAACAAAAATGTTATCTTTATCTTTCTCATTTTTTTGTCTTTTTCTTTCCATTTTAGATTTCAAGAATGAAAATTAAAGCATTGAAATTTGCTAAATAGTACGGGTATTTATTGTGTGCCAGCATTCTGGTACTGCTTATTTTATATATCTAGTCATTACTGAATTTGGCCAGGTGAATATCTGACAAAACATAGCAGGTGTTTATTGTTTGGTTAAGCAGGAATATGCTTGATCAGTTGTATTTGTGATGATAATAAGTTTACTGAAGTTCACACTTCGCCAAAAAAATAGAAATATGTTCTATAATTTATTATATTAAGTTAAAGACGATATTCACCACTTCTTAGTTTGGCTATCTTTGTTGTACCATGTTACTGCACATATTCTGTCTCCAGATTTTTTTCACCAAACTGTTTGTTGTTTGTAAACTCATCAAATCCACAGCTATTGTTCCCAATACCTAACAACCTCATAAGTATAAACATATGTAGATCTCATTTTTCACAAGTATTTTATGATTTGAATGTTGTTCCTTTAATTTAAATCTGCAAAAAATGAGATCTATGGTATAAACTGAATTACCATAATTTATCTATGAATTTAGTTGGAAAAAAAATAGTATGG
This sequence comes from Tridacna crocea, assembly GCA_943736015.1. NCBI lineage: Eukaryota > Metazoa > Mollusca > Bivalvia > Cardiida > Cardiidae > Tridacna > Tridacna crocea. The sequence goes on from OX031067.1 coordinate 44,298,401, forward strand.
ATATTGTATTCCTGAATTTCTACAAACCCCCCACCCCCCCAAAAAAAAGGCCGCCATAACTTGTGTTCACCGGACAGCATGTATTGATATCGGACAACAGAAAATGATGCAAGGGCTTCTATTCACAAAAAACTCATCATCTTTTATAGCTCTACTTATTCTAAAATTTGAGCCTTGCAGTTAAACTGGTTGAGAAATTTCATCAAAGCCAATTAGCCAGTCTTGGATTTTAGAAACAAGCAAAACTCTTCACCATATAAGGAAATGTTGGATTTGTTCACATTCAAAGCATTTACAGATGTCAAACTGAATGTGGTTGATGTGGTGAGAGATATGTCTTTGAAAGGTTAGAAAATAATGTATGGAAAAGAGAAGGTGATGCTTACCACCATTTCTCTTGTTTCCACCATGAATTCAAATGCCATCCTTTTCACCTAATCACACTGTATGAAACCACAAAGCTGTTTCATACAAAAGTGTGATTAGGTTTGTTTTTTCATACCTCCATGAAAAAACAAAAATTCTCTTCATTCCTTATAATTTAATAATACAGACAACATACACCCATGAAAAAAATTTAAACTACTTTCATTTTCTTCATTTCTAAATCTAAAAAAGTTTTTAAAACCCTTTTCTACTTATACTTGTATGCTGCAAGAATACAACAGGGAAGCAGTCTTCAGATGCCCTTTACTGAAAATTAACAAATAAAAGGAAAGTAAATGAACATGGCAGTGTGTAGGACAACCACCGAGTAACTAACCTTCAGCAAAAGTGGTTCCAGCACAACATTATTTTTTTTCATGGAGCTATGATTTTTTTTCAGCCAATCAGAACTTACCAATGTTCATGAAAATAACTAATGTTAAATTATTTAGGAATAAAGATGTTGAAAGTATCACAATCATGGAGTTGAACCAGCTAAGAGAAATGTGTTTTTTGCTTTACAGTGTAGGAGTTCATTATTTTTCAGCAAACTATGTCACATGCTGACTAGTTAGTTGCTAAAATTTTCTCTTGCAAAATAGAACAGTAATGTTTTTGTGCAAAATAGAACAGTAATGTTTTTGTATAGTAACGTAAAGCCAGTTGCAATCAAACTTCCATGGGTCAAGATATCTCAAACTTTTTTCATAGAATATGAATCCCTGCAGAACTCTTGATACCATACAAGGAAATGAAATTATCTAAATCTTTAAAAATAATTAACCCATTACCAAACGACAATATTTTAGACTGGTTCAAATTGAAAGCATTTGCAGACGACAAAATAAAAGTGACTGAAAATTTGAAATTTGTTTTGTGAAGGGTAGAAAACATTGTGGGAAAAGGAGAAAATGCTGGTTACCAGCATTTTCTCCTTTTCCCACAAGGTTTTCTAAAGGCTTCTTTCTCAGGGGCGTCAAAAGTAGGGATTGTGTGGTAATGGGTTAATTTCCAAAACTGTTAGATCTACAGCAACTAAAGTTTCCATGGAATGTCATGTAATGAATATTTATCATGATTTTATAACCAGTGGCCTATAGCCTTTCAATCAAAATATCTGTTTTGTCCCTGAGGCACAATATTTACATGTTCTTATAGTGTAAACAGTTTCAAAATCTAGTCCCAAAGCAAAAGTTTTAAAGCTGCAATATTTGGCATATAGCATAATGAATCTAGAAGACTTCAAATAAGATTTCCAAATACTATACCTAGAGTAAAAAAAAAAGCCCCACTGCTTGGACAACAAGTTTTATATTTCCTTCTGTGGTGAAAATCTTTCTGTTGATACCTTTGGCATGTTATGTTACTGAATTTGGTATAGAGCCTCTTTTATTTGATTTTCCCAAGGAATCCTGAGATTGAAGCCAAGGTATCAAAATACGTCTCTCAAGCTGAGGTCAGCTTTCCAGTATTTTCTTCTATTCCTACAGTATTTTCAGTAGCCTTTTGTTGTCAGGATCATTTAAACTCAGATTGTTTGATAAAGGGTAAACATAGGACCAAGTTTTAGAATTTTCCATTTTTCAAGTACTTAAAGATATCATGATTTGTCTCAGCAATGTTAGAAAGCATTGCTGAAAAAAGTATGGTGACCAGGTAGCATTTTTCTGATTTTCTCGCAAAACTTCCCAAAAACCTTCTTTGAGAGCAGTGTAACACAGGTCTGTTGAATACACTGTTATAAATATTATTCATTTTCAGTGAAAAGGGAGTTTAACTCATTACCAAACGACAATATTTTAAACTTGTCCAAATCGAAAGCATTTGCAGATGACAAAATGAAAGTGACTGAAAATTTGAAAATTGTTTTGTGAAGGTAGAAAACATTGTGGGAAAAGGAGAAAATGCTGGTTACCAGCATTTTCTCCTTTTCCAACAATGTTTTCTAAAGGCTTCTTTCTCAGGGTCGTCAAAAGTAAGGAATGGGTTAATGCATGTACAAAAATCCTTGTATGGATGTTAATGGTCAAAACTTTATGCATACATAATTAATTATGTGATCTCTTGCTAGGTATAAACGTAACATCAATTAACCACTTTAAGCTCATATCTTAAAGAAGTTAAAACACAATCATGGGAGGGGGGGAGTCAGTTTGCCCTTTTTTCAGTGTCTCCCCCTTGTTAAGGAGACATATTGTTTTACACTGTGCGTCTGTCTGTCTGTGTCTGTCTGTCACAAACCGTGTCCACTCTATTAGTTTTAAAGTTTAATACCTTTTAAGATATTTTGATAAAACTTCACACATTTGTAAAGTACTATGAGACAAATTGTCATGCACAAGAATCATAACTCTGACTTGTGTAATTTTCGAGTTATTACCCATTGATTATTCTCCATCACAAATTGCCTGCACCCTGTACCTCAAAAACATTCTCAGATATTTTGCTAAAATTTCACACATTTTTTTAAGCACACTGAGACCAAATGTCATGCACAAGAACCATAACTCTGGATTTTATATTTTTGAGTTGTTACCATTTCTTTTTTTCTTACTCATTTTAAGTACAATTTAGTGTCTGCTTTTTAACTCGAAAAACGTCATAGAAAAATGACCGTTATTTCAGTTAAAAATTGCTTTGGGTCACATATCAATCCGTCTGACACCAAGAAGGGACAGACATGAGTTTTTTTTTTTAATATAGGAAAACAAGTTCTAGTTTAATCATATCTTTATCATCCATTGTGCTAATTAAACTTCTTCATTATCATTCTTTTGAATGTTTTCCCATGAAAGGAATGATTCATAGGAATGTTACTTCTACAAGGAGTATTTTTGTAGCATGTGTCATGAAGCATGTTAAGAGTTATCTGCCCTAGAATTATCCTTGCTATCAAAGTGCGTGGTAGGTGTAATAAGTCACTTGTTGTGACAATTGTAGTATTTCTTGTCACAAACCCTGTTTAAATTTGATCTTAGAGTACAAATTTGACCTTAAGGTCATGGCATGTTGGCCAAATAAGGAAAAAACCAACAAATATTGCCACATATCAAGACTAGTTTTTTTTTTGTTCTTCTTGTTACAATGGTTGTCTCAACATTGTCAACCATCTATATGAAAGATCAGACAGCATGTTCTGTGCTTTCTAATCGTGATCTATACCATCTGCAAAGGTAAATGGTTGCGTGCAATGCTCTAATGGTTAAGTTGGTTTGTAAGAAAATTAAATAATATGTAGTCAGTAAGCAGAGTGGGAAATCACACAGTATTGTTTTGTTGCAGAAAAAAATGAAGTGAATTTTTTTAAAAATTCTAATATAAATGGCTTTTTCAGTCTGATGATCGATCTATCAATCATCTATTAAAACTCATTACCAAACGACAAAATTTTAAGTTTGTCCAAATCGAGAGCATTTGCAGACGACAAAATAAATGTGACTAAAGAATTGAAATTTGTTTCAGGAAGGGAAGAAAATATTGTGGGAAAAGGAGAAAATGCTGGTTACCAGCATTTTCTCCTTTTCCTACAATGTTTTCTAAAGGCTTCTTTTCAGGGTCATCAAAAGTAGGGACTGTGTGGTAATGAACCATATCCTGCTAAATAAATAAACTGAATTTTTCAATTTGATAATAAGAACTAAAATAGTGCTAATTGAAAGTAATCTTCTTGGGAATGTTATCTCCTAGGCAGACAGTGTAGATCCAAGATCAGACTGCACAGAACATGCATTCTGATCTTGACCTATACTGTTCACAAAAGGTCAGTAAGACGTGCTTAGCAGACTATAGATTATTACCACACAATCCCTACTTTTGACGCCCCTGAGAAAGAAGCCTTTAGAAAACATTGTGGGAAAAGGAGAAAATGCTGGTAACCACCATTTTCTCCTTTTCCCACAGTGTTTTCTACCCTTCACAAAACAAATTTCAAATTTTCAGTCACTTTTATTTTGTCGTCTGCAAATGCTCTCGATTTGGACAAACTTAAAATTTTGTCGTTTGGTAATGAGTTTTAATAGATGATTTCCCACAATGTTTTCTACCCTTCTTTAAACAAATTTCAAATTTCCAGTCACATTTATTTTGTTGTCTGCAAATGCTTTCAATTTGGACCAGTCTGAAATTTTCTCGTGTGGTAAAGAGTTAAGCATCAGATTCCAGCAAACCTATGTCTGGGTTTGTAGATGCCAAAATCATGCCATTAATATTCAGGTTCTTTGCAAACACTTTGTCACGAAATTTGTAGTTTCAATACTCAGTCGCTCATGGCTTAACCCTTTCTCACACAATGACGACTTTTGACAATCCTTGGAAAGAAACCTTTTCAAAACATTGTGGGATAAAGGAGAAAATGCTGGTAACCAGCATTTTTCTCCTTTTTATACGCCCGTCGAAGACGGGACGTATTATGGGATCACCCGTGGCGGGCGGGCGGGCGGGCGGCGTCCAGTTCTTTGTCCGGACCATATCTCCAAAACTATACTAGCTAGGGTTATGAAATTTCATGGGTGGATACATCTCATCGGGGGGGGAGTGCAGTGCACAAGAATCATAACTCTTGCTTGCTTAATTTTTGAGTTATTGCCCTTTGTTGTTTTTCATACTTGAATTTTGTCCGGACCATATCTCCAAAACTATAGTAGCTAGGGTTATGAAATTTCATGGGTGGATAGATCTCATCAAGGGGGAGTGCAGTGCACAAGAATCATAACTCTTGCTTGCTTAATTTTTGAGTTATTGCCCTTTGTTGTTTTTCATACTTGAATTTTGTCCGGACCATATCTCCAAAACTATACTAGCTAGGGTTATGAATTTTTATGGGTGGAAAGATCTCATTGACGGGGAGTGCAGTGCACAAGAATCATAACTCTTGCTCGCTTAATTTTTGAGTTATTGCCCTTTGTCGTTTTTCATACTTGAATTTTGTCCGGAGCATATCTCCAAAATTATACTAGCTAGGGTTATGAAATTTCATGGGTGGATAGATCTCATTGACGGGGAGTGCAGTGCACAGGAATCATAACTCTTGCTTGCTTAATTTTTGAGTTATTGCCCTTTGTCGTTTTTCATACTTGAATTTTGTCCGGAGCATATCTCCAAAACTATACTACCTAGGGTTATGAAATTTTATGGGTGGATAGATCTCATTGACGGGGAGTGCAGTGCACAAGAATCATAACTCTTGCTTGCTTAATTTTTGAGTTATTGTCCTTTGTTGTTTTTTATACTTGAATTTTGTCCGGAGCATATCTTCAAAACTATAGTAGCTAGGGTTATGAAATTTCATGGGTGGATAGATCTCACCGAGGGGGAGTGCAGTGCACAGGAATCATAACTCTTGCTTGCTTAATTTTTGAGTTATTGCCCTTTGTCGTTTTTCATACTTGAATTTTGTCCGGAGCATATCTCCAAAACTATACTACCTAGGGTTATGAAATTTTATGGGTTGATAGATCTCATCGAGGGAGAGTGCAGTGCACAGGAATCATAACTCTTGCTCGCTTATTTTTGAGTTATTGCCCATTGTTGTTTTTCATACTTGAATTATGTCCGTAGCATATCTCCAAAACTATACTAGCTAGGGTTATGAAATTTCATGGCTGGATAGATCTTACCGAGGGTGTGTGCAGTGCACAAGAATCATAACTCATGCTTCCTTAATTTTTGAGTTATTGCCCTTTGTCGTTTTTCATACTTGAATTTTGTACGGAGCATATCTCCAGAACTATAGTAGCTAGGGTTATGAAATTTCATGGGTGGATAGATCTCATCCATGGGGAGTGCAGTGCACAGGAATCACAACTCTTGCTTGATTTGTTTTTGAGTTATTGCCCTTTGTTGTTTTTCATACTTGAATTTTGTCCGGTGCATGCCCCACCTTTACAACTTGGGGTAAGACGGGCGTATCTTGCGACAATTTGCCGCTCTTGTTCCCACAATGTTTTCTTCCCTATCAATGAACAATTGCACTATTTGAGCCACATTGAAATTGTCGTCTGCAAATGCTTTGAATTTGTACAGGGCTAAAATTTTATCGTCTGGTGAAGGGCTAAAACTTCATGACAAAATGTTTGCAGACGGCATGAATTCCTATGGTACTGTTTTGGCATTAACTCTTTACCATATAACAAAATTTAAAACTGGTCCAAATCGAAAGCACTTGCAGACGTCAAAATAAACGCATCTGAAAAATTGAAATTTGTTTCTATCAGGGTAGAAAACATTGTGGGAAAAGGAGAAAATGCTGGTTAACAGCATTTTTTCCTTTTCCTACAATATTTTCAAAAGGCCTATTTCTCAGGGTCGTTAACATTGGGGATTGTGTGGTAAAGGGTTAATGAATCCTGACAGAATTTTGCTGGAATATGGTTTAACCCACTACCACACATTCCCCACTTTTGACGACCCTGAGAAAGAAGCCTTTGGAAAACATTGTGGGAAAAGAAGAAAATGCTGGTAACCAGCATTTTCTCCTTTTCCTACACCATTTTCTACCCTTCACAAAACAAATTTCGAATTTTCAGTCACTTTTATTTTGTCGTCTGCCAATACTTTCGATTTGGACGAGCCAAATATTTTGTTGTGTGGTAATGAGCCAAGACTCAAGTGATAGAATTAAGGGATAGAATTTGGCAAAAAGACAGAGAAAGCCATTCACTAGAGATTAATGATAAAATTTCATCATCAATATTTCGGTGCAGTTTATCGAATAAAAAACCTTGTGGTTTCCCGCCCTAACAAACGTAGATTGCTTGTTGTAAGTTTTTGTCGCTACATGGTGCCATAGCAGCTTTGTCACTGTAAAATTTGACGTATGTGAGTAAAGTTTAAATGTTGTCGTTCAGCTCACCAAATAGTCTCGTAGGGACAGTTTTTGATTAGAACTCACAATTTATGCTCAGCCCTTTTTCATATAATCCTGTGTTTTAACCCTTTACCAAACAATAAAATTTCAGACTGGTCCAAATTGAAAGCAGTTGCAGACGACAAAATAAATGTAACTCAAAAATTTAAATTTGTTTCCAGCGGGGTAGAAAACATTGTGGGAAAAGGAGAAAATGCGGGTTACAAGCTTTTCTTCTTTTCCCACAATGTTTTCAAAAGGCTTCTCTCTCAGTGCCGTAAAAACCAGGGATTGTTTGGTAAAGAGTTAACTGCTCTGACCAGGAAGGCCTTTAATAAAAGAAACAGGGAAACAGAGAGTAAGCAGGTGATCAGTATTTTTGCCTTTTAGCACAATGTTTACTACCCTTTGATAGCCACATTTTATGTAAAAGTAGTGTCTTGTGTTGTCTACAAATGCTTCCAGTTTAGGCCAGTCTAAAATTTTGTGTCTAATAATTCTTTTCCACTCAGTCTCGACTCTTAACTACCCAGAAGGAAGAGCCTTTTGAAAACATTATTTAACTCTTTACCAAACGACAAAATTTTTGACTAGTCCAGATTGGAAGGATTTGCAGACGACTAAATGAATTTGAATCAAAAATGGAAATTTGATTTTGAAAGAGTAGAAAACATTGTGGGAAAAGGAGAAAATGCTGGTTACCAGCATTTTCTCCTTTTCCCACAATGTTTTCAAAAGGCTTCTTTCTCAGGGTCATTAAAAGTCGGGATTGTGTGGTAAAGAGTTGAACGATATTAAAATTGTCATCTGCAAATCTTTTCAGTTTTGGCAAGTCAAAATTTTATGTCATGTGATAAATAGCTTAAGTATTAAGTGAAGAAGTTTGGTTATATTTCTTTCAATTTTGTCCTAATACATACCTCTAAAATATAAAGAAAAAAGCCTTGCAATCATTTTCCTATCCTGGAAGCTATGCTGAATTATGACAGGATGTAAGAGCAATTTAGAAGAATAATCGCAGCAAGAATTCTTTCGGGCAACAAAATGCACAGAATAGGATGTTCTTGTCGGACAAAACTGTAAATTTCTGATAAATCTAAATCCATTCTTTTCTGCCAAGGTACTAAAGATTGAAATTTGTCCAGTTAATCATAGAAGGTCATGTCCAATTAATCACAGGGGGTCATGTCCAGTTAATCATAGAAGGTCATGTCCAATTAATCACAGAGGGTCATGTCCAGTTAATCACAGAAGGTCATGTCCAATTAATCACAGAAGGTCATGTCCAGTTAATCACAGAGGGTCATGTCCAGTTAATCACAGAGGGTCATGTCCAGTTAATCACAGAGGGTCATGTCCAGTTAATCACAGAGGGTCATGTCCAGTTAATCACAGAGGGTCATGTCCAGTTAATCACAGAGGGTCATGGGTTCAATCCCCAGCTTAGGCAACTTCTTTCCAAGGATTGATGGTAGTAGTTGCAACAGGATTCATTCCTCCCCCCGTGCTGGTGATTATGCTGATCGAGTTTTACATCCATCATCTGTTTTGTGCCATGTAGGCATCTACATTTACTTTGTGAGCACTCTATAAGCTAAAAAATGCCACATTAACCCATTACCACACAATACCTACTTTTGACGCCCCTGAGAAAGAAGCCTTTTGAAAACACTGTAGGAAAAGGAGAAAATGCTGGTAACCAGCATTTTCTCCTTTTCCCACTATGTTTTCTACCCTTCCCAAAACAAATTTCAAATTTTCAGTCACTTTTATTTTGTCGTCTGCAAAATTAATGCTTTCAATTTGGACCAGTCTACAATATTGTTGTTTGGTAATGAGTTAAGAGAGAAAAGTCTCTGTTGTAATTTGTTAAGCTGACTTGCTGTATATGTCAGTAGAGTGATACAGTGACATCAGGCCTCTCTTGTATTTCAATCTTCTACTATGGAATCCAAATAAAGCAGGGTTAAAAGAATTTCAGAATTCTTACTTGTCCTCCTGCCATTTTACACTTGTCCTACAGTTAGACAAAGAGAGATAAATCTACTTGCCTTCACCAAATTTTTACTAGCAAGGACGAGTGGACAAGTGAATGCTTTGGACCCTGAAAAGTTGGAAGAATTAAGATGTTGAAAACCATCATTAAAGAAACTTGCTGAAAATGCATTTGATAAAGTTTGAATATGACTGACCTTCCACTTAACTCTTTACTGCACAATCCCGACTTTTGAAGCCCCTGAGAAAGAAACCTTTAGAAAACATTGTGGGAAAAGGAGAAAATGCCGGTAACCAGCATTTTCTCCTTTTCCCAGTGTTTTCAACCTTTCACAAAACAAATTTCAAATTTTCAGTCCCTTTTATTATGTCGTCTGGAAATGCTTTCAATTTGGACAAGCCTAAAATATTGTCGTTTGGTAATGAGTTAAACCTGTCACCAAACAAACCAGATTTTAAGTCTTTACCACACGACAAAATTTTAGACTGTTCCAAATTGAAAGCATTAATTTGCAGACAACAAATAAAATGTGGCTCAAATACTGAAATTTGTTGTGGGAAGTAAAGAAAACAGTGTGGGAAAAGGAGAAAATGCTGGTTACCAGCATTTTCTCCTTTTCCCACAATGTTTTCAAAGGCCATTTTCTCAGGGTGGTTAAAAGTCGGGATTGTGTGGTAAAGAGTTAAATGACCTGAAGAAAGAAGGCTTTTGGAAGCATTGTGATAAAAGGATATTTTTTTTTTTCTTTTCCCACTCTTTTTTCTTCCAGTTACTAGACAGAAATCGTCATTTTGAGTAATATTGAATTTGTCATCTGCAAATATTTTCAAAGAAGGCAAGTTTAGAGTTGTAATTTGGTGAAGAGTAGCAACCAAGCATAGAACAAGTGATGAAATGATGATGATGATGATAGGTTTGCTCCAATTGTTTAACTGGTACAGTACAACCTGCTTTCAGAGACCACTCAAGGGAAGTACTGAAATTGGTCTCTTACAGCAGGTGGTCTTTAATTACAGGTTATATTAGGTTAATGTAAGAAGGGTTGTTGTATCAGAACAGTGGTCTCTTAAAGCAGGTGGTCTCTTAAAACAGGTGGTCTCTAACACAGGTTTAACTGGTATTTGTTTTCTGCTTTACAGATGCCAAAAGTAAACAAGTAATACAACACCGCTTTCAATCCAGTATGGTAAGAACTGTTTTCTATTACCTGGCTGTTGTTTTACCAACCCTTACCACACAATAAAATTGTGGACTGTTCCAAATTCAAAGCATTTGCAGACAACCAAAAAATAATGTGAATAAAAAATTGAAACTTGATTCAAAAAGGGTAGAAAACATTGTGGAAAAAAGAGACAATACTGGCTACCAGCATTTTCTCCTTTTCACATGATGTTTTCAAAGGCTTTTTTTCTCAGGGTTGTGAAATGTCAGGATTGTGTGGTAAAGAGTTAACCCTCATACTGCCAATGCCAATGTTTAATGACCCTTGGAAAGAAGTCTTTTGAAATCATTGTGGGAAAAGGAGAAAATCTGCTAGCAAGGATTTTCTCCTTTTTCCACAATGCATTCTTGCCTATTAAAGAAAAATTGCACCATTTGAGGCACAACGAAATTGTCGTTGGCAAATGCTGTCAATTTGGACAAGGCTAAAATTTTTGTCATCTGGTAAAAGGTTGAGGATACAAGGGGACCTCTAAGCACTCGATTAGTGGTCACAAAAGCTCTTTTTCAGTAAAAGTTCCTGCTTGCAGAATAGTCATATTTCAGTGTCCTGTGGCAAAGTTCTGGCAGCACTCCTGGTGCTCAAAGGCTAGATAGAAGACTTTTTTGTAGTATCATCAAATGAAATAACTTGCATGCCGACTAATGTCATATCCTATATGGGCAACTTCAAAAAAAATGAAGCTTTTTCTATAACATAGGATTTTGTTAATTCAAAACACAAAATTCATATTTTTTTAATCTTATCATGTGTAGATTGTGGTTTTCCATAATCTTGCTAAGTTTCATTACTCTAACATTACGCGTTCTAGAGTTATGGACCAAAATGTATCAAAAAAAGTAACAAGTGTAACACTTTTAGTGTGACATTTTTAAAATACTCTGTTCTTCATTTGTTAATATTGCTTACAGTTGTGAGTATATATTATCAAGGTTCACAGTATGTGTACTAAGGTATATTATTTTCAAGCTGACTTCATTTCCACCCACTTTGGAATTGTTGGAACAAATATCCAATTATTTATATACAGCCACCCATTGAGCTTAAGAGAGCACAATTTTTCATGTGTTCTGATTTTCTAAAGCTACCATTGAGAATAGATGAAATTTAAGGTTCTGGGTATGTTTTTTTTTATAAACAGCAATGTATTAGAAACAATAAAAAAATGTCAATTCAACAGACAAATACAACACCTGTTGTATAGCCTGGCTTGATCAACATGACCTAAAAATGTCACAAGTGTAACATTTGATGTTTCAGACATCAGTATTTCTTTAATCTTTGAATAACATATCACTATTTGCTATTTTCCTGATCCAGGAAGTCAAAAGATGGCAGTGATGTCAATTTTATTCAAATGAGTGAGCAGCGGACCTCACCAGCAGGTCTCAACTGATGTCACAAGTGTAACACATTTTGAGCATGTATAAGATACACATGTACAGGACTAATTTAAATACCTATATTGCCTTAATAGTCATTGTAGTACTTATGAAGCATCACAGTTCTTTCATCATGCATAGTTATAGAGATTTTAGCACTTCTGTGAAAGAAATTTTAATAGATCTATAAAACTTAGATATAGCAGGAAAATGGCATCAGATATCTGTTTTATTTTACATATTCATTGCAGTTTTTTCAGTCAGATATAATGTTTAATTATTTATGTACCTAAAAGTCAAAAGATTACAATTAATTTCAAAGGAAATCTGGTGGTTTTTGTCAAAATCAGTAAGATGCCCTGAAGTGTTACACTTGTGACAAAAATCATACATTTCAAGAATTAATCATTATAAATTTCTTAATTCCACAGCTAGTTAAAGAAACTGAAAAAATGAACTTCAGACTTGTTGTTAAGTTATAATATAAAGGTAAATCCTTTGCAAAACATGTGAAAAGAAATTTTCAAGCTTCGAAGTATGTGTAAGAAAGTGTCGAGAGAGACTTAAAACTGACCCAGGACTAAAGCAGAAGTAAAAAATTAAGAAGGCTGTAATAAAAGCCAGAACTGTGAACAGAAAGTAAAACAGCAGAGAAAAAAGGATCCATCATTTGATATAGAGGTTACTTCAAAAAGAAGGCAATGATAAATGTCTTTCCTAGAAGAAAAGTCCAAAAAATTGCCAAACAAAAAAGACACTGTGTTGATTGGAGGCATTCCAGTTGTTAAATGGCATCTACTTTATTCAAAGCTTAAACTGTACAAGTAATTCATAAAGGCCAATCCTGACTTTCACAGAAAATTTATCACTTTACTGAAATTGATCCCAAAGAAATGTAAAAGCTTACATCTCACTTGCAGAAGGGTGTTAACAAAAATCTTTAACAAAAATTAGAAATTTGTTCAGAGTATTTAGTAAGAACATGCCAGAAAACTGAAAACTATTTCAAGAAACTCATCGAACATGATTGTATGCCCATTTGATGATTTCCCCTTTCATATTGTGTGTTGAGAGAAAAAGTAGTTGGTTTGTTACAGATTCCATTTAACCCATTACCACATAATCCCTACTTTCGATGACCCTGAGAATGAGGCCTTTGAAAAACATTTTGGGAAAAGGAGAAAATGCTGGTCACATTTATTAAAAATGTTGTCTGCAAAGGCTTTCAATTTTTCAGTCTAAAATGTTGTTTTTTGGTAAAGGGTTAAATCTCTTTCACTCCTCTAAAAAGAGAGAAAATGGTACATACAGCATTTTATCCTTTTCCACCCAATGTTTTCTATCCTATCAGTGCTCAATTCTACAATTTTACACACGTTAAATCTGTTGTAAGCAGTTTCTATTGGAGCAGGCCAAGAATTTTGTTGCATGGTAAAGAACTTGAAAATAAAAACCAGGTACTGAAGTAAAATATTTTTGTCATAATTATAATTACTACTTTCGTCACAAGTGTAACATATAAGGTATCTTTAATTCTAGCCTACAGATTATGGCAGGGGCTTTAAACTTATAACAAGTTGTTTTATTATGATTTGATAGTTTATAACTAATTGCAGAATGAGAGATTCTACCACTTTCATGAGTCATTTGTGAAAAAAGTAAAACAATATTGCCAATTTAGATAAGAATAGCTTCCCTTGTCATTTTTCTTCCATGTTCCGCCTAAAGTTGAATGGTTACTTGCAAATTGCTCTTTAATCATTTGTGATTACTAAAAGATTCTAAATGTGAAAAGAATTTGGTATTAGAATGCAAATTTTAAACAAAAACCCTTAGTTTTGAAAGTGTCACAAGTGTAACATTTTTTTTCTGAATAATGTCATGTTTTTGACACAGACCTAACAACCCTGATATTCATCATAATCAATTAAAATTTTACATATGCTTTGGCGATACCTTCATTGATATTTACATATGTTTTTTCACTTTAGCTTGCCCGTTTTCCCAGTGAAAAAAAACTTTTGGATGTGTCGAATGAAAATATACGGCTCAAATACTAAAAAAAATCCTATAAGAAAAAAATAAATAGATATGTATGAGAAAAAATGTGTTAAAATGGTGCCCTAAACACTTCCCCCTAAAGCTAAATTAAAAAGATTGACATTTTTCTTAATGCCTTTGTGTAGTATCAATTCTTTTGTAAACTAATAAATTGAAAGAAATTGATAAAAAATTATTAAAACATTGATTTTGGTCAAGTTCTACATTTTTTTTGCGTGTAGAAGTGCTTGTTTCTTGAACTTGGATGTCTCCTAGTCAAAAAAATAAAAAAAGCACCATGATAAAACAGGTTTGAAATTTGACCCCCAATGTCACACTTTTGCTTCATTTTTTTTGAAGTTGCCCATATGGAGTGCAACACGCGAAAAGGTGCATTCGGATATTTGCGTAAAGTGTCGTCCAGGATTAGCCTGCGCAGTCCGCGCAGGTTAATCCGAGACGGCAATTTACGGCTACAGTAGATTTTGTGCTACAGTAGACTTGCGTAAAACAGAAAATCACGTAAAATCGGAAAGTTTTGTTTCGGATTAGCCTGTGTGGACTGCACACGCTGATCCGAGATGACACTTTACGCAAATGTCCAAATGACCCTTTTCGCGTGTTGCAAGCCATATATCAGAAAAAAGGATGTCGGTCATTGTGTCGTATAACTGTTGTGCATTGCATGTGTTATTACATTTTGTACATTATGTTTATAATGATGTGTACATTGTGATTTAACCCTTTTCCAACCAAACCCTGGTTTTCACATCCCAGGGAAAGAAGCCTTCGTAAAACATTGTGAGAAAAGAAAAAAATGCTGGTAACCAGCATTTTCTCCTTTTCCCACAAAGTTTTCTACTGTATTGAAGAAAAATTGCCTCGTTTTAGCCAATATGAAATTGTTGTCTGCAAATGCTTTTAATTTGGATAGGTCTAAAATTTTGCCATGTGGTAAAGGGTTAGTCCTTTTCCCAAAATGTTTCCACCCTGTCAAAGATAAATCTCTTATTTCATGCTTTCCAGTAAGATATCGAGAAATAGCAATGAAAATATTTTTCGATCTTACACTGGTACCACCAGTGAAAATACCGATTTTCATGTTCTTGTTACCTAGGTAAATTGCATGTGCCTAACAACCAGATGGAAATATGACATCATTTACCTTACATTTCTCGCACTCGACGTAATATTGTAATGTGTTGCTATGCGGAGGGGTACACCACGGGGAATAACAGAAAGCAACTATACTGGATTTTGATAAAGCTCCTCCCAGAAAGGGTTAAAAGCATGAAATAAATAGAATATTTGTTTGTTTTTTTTTTACGGTGAAAGATGGAAATTTATTTCATCTCGTGAACACCATCTTGAAAATATTACCAATGATGGCAGTCGTGAAAATATTACCAATGATGTCCACTCGATGAAGTAAATTTCGATCTTTCACCGATAAAAACAAATATCCTCTATATCATTTGATCTATATTTGTCATCAGATGAGCAAATGTTTTCCATTTGAAGGTTTCTCAAACTTTTTTTTCTGGTAAAAAATTTAGTTACCTTTTGTAACAGATCTTGGCAGTTTATGTTGTGATTATTATTTTTTTGCTTGTATACAGGCCAATAGCATTGGTGTCTCAGTTCATCGAGTTATTGCCGTGCAAATTGCCAAAACTCAGCAACTATTGAAGGAAAAGGAGAGAAAGGAATGCAGCATAATTGCTGAGAGTATGCACCCACAAAATGCTTTGTTAACAACTAACATCTTATTTACTTTATAAAGTTTATTTACTAATTTGGTCAAATAGTGATATATTTCCATTAATATTTAGAATCAAAACATTCTTTCTTGTCCTCCACTTATCTTACAGACCCGCTATTTATTTGTTAACCCTTAGATAACCTTTCACTTCTGTAACTGCACTGGGACTGATCAGAAAAAAACGTGTAGTCTGACCTTTGATCTTACATGGTTCATTTGCTAAAACTTGATGAAATAAAAACCAACCAGTAAATTGCAAATGAAAAATTCTGTTGGTTTTATTTGGCACTCTAAAGGTGAAGGCAATCTATTGCGAGAAATGCATATAATTGCTTTCTTTGATAGATATATCACTATTTGGGCTGTTTCCAGTTTATAACCATTTAACCCATTACCACACAATCCCTACTTTTGAAGCCCCTGATAAAGAAGCCTTTAGAAAACATTGTTGGAAAAGGAGAAATGCTGGTAACCAGCATTTTCTCCTTTTCCCACAATGTTTTCTACCTTTCACAAGACAAATTTCAATTTTTCAGTCACTTTTATTTTGTCACCTGCAAATGCTTTCAATTTGAACCAGTCTTAAATTTTGTTGTTTGATCATGAGTTAAGAGTTCTCATGTTAGAAAAACATTCCATCTTTTCTAATTCTTATTATAAATTTATTATATTATTATTATTGTTTTATCTCTTCAAAATTCTTTTCACGGCCCTGGGAAGGAAAGCTTTTGTAAACCTTGTGCGAAAAGGAGAAAATGCTGGTAACCAGCATTTTCCCCTTTTTCCACAAGGTTTTCTAGCCTTTTAAATACAAATTTCTTAAATCGAAACACTTTTTATTTGGCATCTGCCATTTTGATTCCCAAATTGAGTACAGTTAGTTTAAGTTAAAACATAATTATTTATTTTACATTGATTGAGAAACAAGTTACACTAATATTTCTCGATTCTGCCTCCCAGGAACTATACCAGTACTCGTGCCGAATAAATGGGCCAATGAAAAATCCCAAAGTTGACACCCGTTCCCGGGAATCGAACTCATGACCTTTTGGTTACGCGGCCGATGCTGTACCACACAACCACAGACACCACATACAGCTGGTTGCCAATGGGCCTTTAACTTTTACCAAACAACAAAAATGAAAGCATTTGCAGACAACAGAATAAATGTAACTGAAAAGTTGAATTTTGCTTATAGGAGGGTAGAAAACATTGTTGGAAAAGGAGAAAATGCTGGTTACCAGCATTTTCTCCTTTTCCCACAATGTTTTCTAAAGCCTTCTCTGTCAGGGTCATCAAAGTCGTCATTGTATGGTAAAGGGTTAATTGAATTGTGTTACCTTGCATGCTTCAGTTAGAATTAGTTTTCCTTATAATTATACCCCTATACTCAGAAGCCACACATTTTGCATCTTTGTGAGCCAAGGTTACGATCACTTCGTGGATCTTACCTTGGCTGATTGAGCCTGATTTTGAAATTCCTGCGATGTGCCCTCTATTGGATGCTGGTTATTACCCCCCTTTACATCATATTCTAAAAGCCAATGAAATAGCGGTTTGCAAACAGCTTACGAATACACATGAAGCGATAAGCAGATACTCACTTGGGTTTCCATGTTTAACTTCTATTCGAAAGGTAGCGACCTTGTTCTATTTTTATCAAAGATGAAATGCTAAGAGTGATTTCATTTGTTGCAATTAGAGCTGGCAGCATCCAATGAAAAAGCGTCAAGGGGGAATGTAAAAATCAAGCTCGATCAACCGTAGTAAATCTTCAGCCTTGGCTTGCAAAGATGCACATTTTGTAGTTCAGCAATCACATATCATATTTTAACCCATTACTAAAATAATCTTATATTTAATTGCCCTGAAGAACACATTTGAAAGAATTTTTGGAAAAACGAGGAAAATGCTGGTAACCAGCATTTTCTCCTTTTCTCACACAGTTTTTGTAATCTTTTCGAAGAACAATTTCACCATTTGTTTGTAATGTTTCCAGATTAGACTAGTCTGAATTTACTTTTATGTGGAAAAGGGTTTACCCATTCACCCTACAATATTGTGTTGTTAGAATACTGAAGATTATTTTGAAAACATTGCGGGAAAATCTTGATATTGGCAAATAGTCCAGGAACTATGGTTAGCTTTACTTCGTGGCCTTTTTAACATCATGTCGGATATGTTGTAGTACAATATTAGAGAGTAGGGGGGCCTTTGTGTTCCTTAACCCTTGACCACACAATTACGACTTCTGACAACTCTTGGAAACGAGCCTTTTGAAAACATTGTGAGAAAAGGAGAAAATGCTGATAACCAGCATTTTCTCCTTTTCCCACAATTTTTTCTATACTATCAATAAACAGTTGCACCATTTGAGCCGTATTACAATTGTCATCTGCAAATGCTTTGAATTTGAAAAGTGCTAAAATTTTGTCATGTGGTAAAGGGTTAAAGTGCCTTTTACAACCAATGAATTCTTCATTTTTCATAATCATTTGTTTTCTTTCATAGGGAAACTTTATATTTGAGTCCTTCGAATTTTTTGTCTTCAACAGCTTTCAATAGATAGTCTTGCTCTTTTTTTTGTCCGTCTGGTAAACAGTGTTATCACTGCAAAACAATTCTGAGTTTTGAAGACTATAATACAGCATTATACTGTAGGGTGGCTAAGAAGTAAAAAAGAGAAGCTGTTGAGAACATTGAGGGAAAAATTTAACTAGCATTTTCCCTTCCCACAATATTTAACAGCCTATCAGAGACAAACTCCTGCCATTCAAGCTATATTTATTGTTTACGGATGCATACAATTCCGTCAAATACTGAATGGCCAAGAATTAACCATTGGCTTTAACCCTTTACCCCATAAGGTATTTCTGTGGTATCTCTAATTGACCCAAAATAACAGCAAGGATGAAACCGTTTCTTATGTGTATATGACACCTTTTGATAGCATAGAAAACATTGTGACAAAAGGTGAAATTGCTCGTCACGAGCAATTTCACCTTTTGCCACAATGTTTTCCAAAGGCTCCTACAGACAATGCGTAGAAATGAGTCTCTATGGAGTAAAGGGTTAATGTGTTGTTGTTGTTTTCTCTTCAGGCTGATCAGATATGTTACGCTGTCTTGTGTGTGTTTTCTTACGTCGCTGCTGGTCAAGAAATGAAGGAACATCACCGCAAGCAGACCTGACCAGAATGGAGTTCGTCTTGTCCCTGTCTTATTTAATCTCAGGAGTTTCCATAATTACCTGTCGTTACTTACAAGGGATTAGCCTTTGTTTTTTTCTGTGATTCCATCATTGTGCCTCCCTGGCCCCCTGTGACTACAAACAAACAAAAATTAAAATATTCATGGACTAGGTTTCAAATTTGCCGAACCCCACTTTGGTCTTTTTTTACTGAAAAGAAACAACACAGTTCATCAACAGATCTGCAATTAGAAAAGTCTGAAATATTACTGACTGGTTAAAGCGTTTCGTTTTGTAAATGTTCTTCATGAATGAAATTACTGTATTTTGCGTATGTTGTGGCACACCCAAAGAATTGAGACACCATCAAAAATTGCGAAAATAATTAATTGGTTTTTTATGACCCAAAGATTTGGGACATACTAAAAATTGCAAAGCAAGATTAGTAATTTTTTTTTCCAAAGAATTCGGACAGTGAATATCTATTTAAAAAAAAATATCTGAATCTGTGGATAGGCCTACCCTTTGCAAATATTTATTTCGTGTAACGTCGTAAGCATGCTTCCCAGCCCTTCCGATTTCAATGGGAGTTGCCTGATTCAAGACAAAAAACCTGATCGCCTGATAGTCTAATTTAAACCCCAATTTAAAAAGAAATCTGACGCAAGTGTAAAAAGTGTGTGATAAACTTCTATCCAAGACCCATAACATGTATACATCCGAAGTTGACAGAGTTGACACGCGTGTATTTTACAGTCAATCGAGTTCATTGTTTATAAATAGAAACCATGGTACACACTTTTACCAAAGGTTTATCAATTGAAGATTGACGAACCAGTCAAATTTGAGAACGAGCAGGTACTTGTCAGAGTCCCAGAATTTCCTGTCTCTACTTATTCTTTCTATGGCAATTCCTTTTGGTGACCAAATAATGAAGTCACAAAACTGTAAATCACATATTGCCATCTACATTATTTTGTACTTCGTACATATACTTGTGTGTCTGTTTAAGTCTACATTCACCTTTTTCAACTGTGTAGCATAAATTTTTCTTCTGGTTTGGCTTCAAGTTTTCAATATTGAATGGAGAGGTGTTTTCTAGCACATGAGGGCATTTAATCTCAATCACCCCAATAATATCATCAACGTTGTTCCTCAGGCTGCATCCCAATCCCACATATTATTGATTTATCCAAAAAACAGTTTTTGACTTCTTTTCTCCACCCGGTGGCAAGTATAATTTAGATGCATCCTCTTCATGCTTTCTCCCATATTTCATTGCAGCAGTATCGATTCTGTCTAGACCCTAAAGGTTGTTGTTTAGAAGGTTAAAAACGCCATGTCTTGAATTTGTCACCACTACATCTTTTGCTACTTATGCTGTAACTCTATACCACCTGGCTTGCTGCCATAATTCAGCATCTGCCTCAGTGCCTGGCACTTCCACAGGGACTTGATCTGTCATTTCAGACTGTTGCTTCAGGGCCCATTCCACATTACCTTTTAAATACCCTTGTGTCCACCTCATAGTCCTCATAAATTAGTTTCTACATTTTTCCAAACATAGTCTGGTTTCCACAGTAAGGCAATGTTGAAATAAGTTTATAAAGTTTTCCTCTTCCTTTTTAGTTTCCTTTCCTGGCATTGGGTCATGCTTCAATATGCAGCCTGGAGCAGCCTTTTTGCTTTACTGTTGCTTGAAGGCAGGTTGAGGATTCTTTCTTTTTTTGTGGCCTAAATTCCAGGTGCATATTTAGCTAGTACATGAAGGTATATCATATCCAAGTTGAAGTACTTAGTCCTCAATTTCAAACAATAGTGCGGCAACATGACCACATCTTCCCATGGCTGATGCTTTGCAGTCACATGATGCGTCAAGCACTTTAGCATTGTCAATAGACAAGGTAATACTCACATGGTACTGTTTATTCTGTGTGAAGGACGCCATTACAAATGCTTTGAAAAATTCAAAATTTTCTTTCAGCTGATCCCATTACTTGGGCCACATGTTCAAACAAAAGTGCGCAACATGACTACATCTTCCCATGGCTGACGCTTTACAGTCATTTGATGCGTCATGCGCTTTAGCATTATCAATAGACAAGGTAATACTCACAGGGTACTGTTTATTCTGTGTGAAGGACACCATCACAAATGCTTTGAAAACATAAAAATTTTCTTTCTGCTGATCCATTACATGGGTCACATGTCCACTGACAAAATACCGACGGCCCTTATTCATTGGTTTTGTGGTATTAAAATCAGTACACATGTCTGCATCTGCTTTACCAGTTCTTGATTAACTAGTCTAGCCATTGTAATAATGTGCTCATAGATAATACCGTAACAGAATGAGCTTGGTATTGGCCCAGACGGAAATTTCTTCCATCCATTGACAGGCAGCACTGGAATTTCTATATTAGTGGCATTGCTGTTAGATTCTTGAATAACTCTCTGGACCTTTATGGCATACCATTTACCTCCATCAGTTGCCACATAAGTGTCCCCGTCCTCACCAGCTTTTATACAAGAATAGCACCTGAAAATATATGGAGTGATTTTGAAAATCTTAATGCTAAAAAGAGTTACAAAAATAAGCTTGGTGAGCAATTGTAAGCAGATTAAAATTTCAGCTAGATAAATGAAATTTGTTCAACAGTAAAATATAGTTATTTATGCCAGTAGAACCTGCCAAAGTAGTGGAGAAGTAGCAAGACTAATACCCCACCCACCTTCGTCTTGACATTTCTATATGTTTAGGATCGATAATCTGACACTTTTTTTTTTCCGCAGCCTTGAAACAAAGCCCAGGTGACCAGTAGTTTTATCAGGATTTGAAACTTGGCACTAGGGCAAGACGTACATGGTTAAAATAAATGTCAAACTAGGACATGTCTTTGTCCTCATCATGCGAGGCTACATTTCTGTGTACTATGTAGGTCCATTGAGCTTTAGGGCTGCTAATTGCAAGGCTAAAAGCCCGAGAGCTATGTTAAACATCTTGAACTAATCATCTTAATTTGGCTAGTGTCATAGTTGTTCCATATATAAGATAAAATATCCACACACCGAAAAACGTAAGTACAAAAGAAGTCTACAGAAAAAAAAAATTGGAGTAGCGCGTTTGGGCCTACCTTTCCAAAAGCGGCTCCTTTGTTTTCAGTTGTCAGAAGAGCTCGACAGGCTAGCCATCGTTTGAATTCAAGCATCGAGTCTTCATCCAAGTTTGACAACCTAAATTTCGCCCCTGGCACATCGTCCTCCAATATTTTAACACTTAAAATTGGCTTGCTCGCAGCCATTGTCGATATCTAATGACCCAAAACAATGTCCTACCAAATCATGTGGGTATCACATGACGATCATCGCGTTATTGATGATGTCACAACCGATAAATTCTGTTAACATCGTTCACATCGCGTACATGTAAGCAGGTAAAATATGTTGTGAATTTTATCAACAAACGCAAAGTAACATCTTTATCGCGACCCCAAGATGCAGACAATAATGAATGAAAAGTTAATAATCAACAAAAACAATGAGAAAAAGTGACATTTTAAGCTCTTAGTGCTCAAACTGATCGGTGGAATTCCAATCAATCTAGAAATAGACCAACCTGCAAACCTGACATCAATCATGTAGCAATATTTCAATGTCAGCAATATTTGACGTGTTAATGGTCAGTGACATTCAGTATGACAGACTGTCTTGTTTGACAATAAGTTTTGGGACAGCTGACAAAATAATTATTTTTTGTAGAACAAAATATTGGGACAAAAAAATAATAATTATTTTTTGCTGTCCCAAAATTTAAGCAAATTATGGTAGTAATTTTATTCACAAAAAAAACCACCTAAAGTGATGCAACAACAGGTATGAGGTTTTGATAATTTCTAATCAAGGAATAAAGAGTGAATCCAATACCAATCAGAATGTTTTGTAAAGTTTGATCTGAATCTACGCAACCTGATCTGAATCTACACAACCTTTGTCAAAAGCATCTAAGATTGCCCAAGGTGTTCATTAATTTTTCTTTTTTCAACATGAATGATAACAACAGAAAATGTTATTGTAGTAACAGTAGTACAAGATAATTAAACATCTAAAAAAATATAAAAAGCAGAGAAATTGCTTGCTAGAGCAATTCCTGCATTTTCTCTTTACCACTCAATCTTGACTTTTAACGACCCTTAGAAAAAAGCCTTTTGAAAACATTGTGGGAAAAGGAGAAAATGCTGGTAACCAGCATTTTCTCCTTTTCCCACAATGTTTAAATTCTTCCCTTCCCAAAACAAATTTCAGTTTTTAGTCACATTAATTTTGTTGTCTGCAAATGTTTCCAATTTGGACCAGCCTAAAATTTTATTGTTTGGTAAAGAGTTAATAAAAGTAAGTTCAGATGTTAACTGCAAGAGAGTGTTCAGATTGTTTGTAATGAAACTGAAGTTTAGATGGAATAGGGGGATAAAGGGGGCACAATGATGGTTTAGAAACATTATTTTTCCAAGTATTATTTAAAACAAAATGGTGCTTTACAAGTTTCTTTTTCTTTTACCTTTTTTTTTTCTCTTTTGGAAACTTAATGCTCGTCATCTGACTTAAATTGTTGCTTCCCTTTTTTGAAAGAATTTAAAACCAACTTTTTGAAGAAGTAAATTTCTCTTTGCAGCAGAAATAAGATCTACTGGTAATTTGTATCTAACTCTTTCGCAAACAAGCCCTGGTTTTTACGTGTCTGCAGTAAAAGTCCTTTGAAAACACTATGGGGAAAAGGAGAAATTGCTCGTAACGAGCAATTTCTCCTTTTCCCATAGTGTTTTCTACCCTGTTTAAGAACTTTTTGCCATTTTGTCCAAATCTAAAATTGTCGTCTGCAAACTCTTTTTGTTTGGAAGAGTCCAAAATTTGTTGTTTGGGAAAGGGTTAAAACTATTTTTTTGGTTCTTAGTGCACAGTGGATCTTGATTAAGGATCTAAGTACAGTACAACCTGTATTCAGAGACCACTCAAGGGAAGTACTGAAATTGGTCTCTTACAGCAGGTGGTCTTTAAATACAGGTTATATTAGGTTAATGTAAGAAGGGTTGTTGTATCAGAACAGTGGTCTCTTAAAGCAGGCGGTCTCTTAATACAGGTGGTCTCTAACACAGGTTTAACTGTATTCTGTTCAAAGATGATAGATGTACAGTACTTGTTTTTGTTGATAGGCATTGTAAAACTATCATACATATTAAGCTTTAAATGCCATAGCATGTCTTTCAGTCAGATAAAGATTATTTCTAAATTCTTTATATTTTATGAATATATCTATATATATTATAGGATATATTTTTACAGTGATTTGCTTACAGTATGTAAGGCTAGATTATATGTACATAAAAAGAGAAGAGAGTTAATTATATAAATTAAATATAGAGGATATTTTAAGGGGTGTAAGTAAAAGATGACATCTGCATTCTTATTAATTCTTCACCAAATGACATTCCTTTAGACTAGTCCAAATTGGAAGCATTTGCATACAACAAAATTAATGTGACATAAAAATTGAATTCGAAAGGTTGGAAAATATTGTGGGAAAGAGAGAAAATGCTGGTTACCAGCAATTTCTTCTTTTATCCATGATGTTTTCAGAGGGTTTGTTTCTCAGGGTTGCTTAGAGTTGGGATTTTGTGGTAGAGTCAACCCTTAACCACACAATCCCAACTTTTAATGACTGTTGGAAGAAATCCTTTCGAAAACACTGGGAAAAGGGAGAAAATGCTGATAACCAGCATTTTGTCCTTTTACCTCAATGTTTTCTACCCTGCTGGAAACAAATTTCACATTTTAACCTTTCCCAAACGACAAATTTTGGACCCTTCCAAACTGAAAGAGTTTACAGACGACAATTTTAGATTGTGAGAAAATGGCAGAAAGTTCTCAAAAAGGATAGAAAACACTGTGGGAAAAGGAGAAATTGCTCATTACGAGCAATTTCTCCTTTTCCCACAGTGTTTTCAAAAGACTTGTACTGCAGACAGGTAAAAACCAGGGCTTGTTTGGGAAAGAGTTACGTTATGTTTAATTGGTCATCTTCAAGTGCTTTCAATTTGGACCAGTCTAAAACTTTGTCATTTTGTCAAGAGTTTAAGTGTTCAGATGCGTTCTTTTACATGATACTCCTTGATTTTACTTTTGCTTGTACACAAACTGTGGGATTGTGGTGAGGAAATAGCAATTTGAAACTTTTTCACAATTGAAATCATCTGGATATTGTTGTTGATAGATATTTTTTTGAGTAAACAAAAGTTGTGCAATAGGGTGTGGAGAGTCTCACGGCTGCACAAGTGAAAATGATGGTTACTCTTTACCCAACAATCCCAAATTTAAATGACCCTCAGAATAGAGGCTTTTAAAAAACATGGATGGAAATAGGAGAAAATGCTGAGCATTCAATTTGTCCTCCATAAATACCCGTAATTTGGGCACAGCCAAGATTGTTTTGTAAAGACAAAGCAACAAAACTTTAGACCGGACAAAATGAAAAGCTTTTACAGGATACAAATCGAATGGATGATCTTCATCTTACAGAAAACATGGAGGAAAAAGGAGCATTTTCTCCTTTTCCCAAAATATTTTCAAAATTCTTCACTCTTCTCTCTTGGTCATTTAAACATAGCATTGTTTGGTGAAAAGTTCATGGAAACAGAATTTTCTTTAGAAAAGCTCTTCAGTGATATTATGTATATCGTTAAGGACATTGTAGTGAAAGCCCCGTTAGGTGTGAACTCCATTCTGGTGCAGGATTGGAAGGGTGACATCGCCGGACGATGATTGCGGAAAAAAGCTCAACGAAAGTACTACGTGTAAAATTGTTTGTTGTTGTAGTTCTGTGCTAGCTGGGCCATGATTAGTCTTTCCAACTTTATTCTTTACCTTATAGATCTTTAACTCATTACCAAACCATGATATTTTAGGTTTCTTCAAATTGAAAGCATCGCAGACAACAATTTCATTGTGGCTCAACCGATGCAATTGCTGATAGGGTAGAAAACATTGTGGGAAAAGGAGAAAATGCTGGTTACCAGCATTTTCTCCTTTTCCCACCATGTTTTCTAAAGGCTTCTTTCTCAGGGTAGTCAAAAGTAGGGATTGTGTGGTAAAGGGTTAACCCTTTACCAAACAGTCCCTGGATTTTACAACCCAGAGGAAGAAGCCTTCTGAAAACATTGTTGGAAAAGCAGAAAATGCTGGTAACCAGCATTTTCTTCTTTTCCCAAAATGTTTTGTTCTCTGCCAATGTCAAATTTCAATTTTTGATTCGAGTTTACTGTGTCGTCTGCAAATGCTTTCAGTTTGGTTCAGTCTAAAATTTAGTTGTTTGTTAAAGAGTTATAAACATTGTTAGAAAAGAAAAAAATGCTGGTAGCATTTTTCTCCTTTCCCCACTGTATTTCTATCCTGTTAAAGATAATTTAGGATTAACCCTTTACCAAACAATCTCTGGTTTTTACGACCCTGAAATAGAACCCATATGAAAACATTGTGGGAAAAGGAGAAAATGCTGATAACCAGCATTTTCTCCTTTCCCCACAATATGTTCTACCCTTCCCAAAACAAATTTCAATTATTGAGTTACTTTTATTTTGCTGTCTGCAAGTGCTTTCAATTTGGACCAATCTAAAGATTTGTTGTCTGGTAAAGAGTTAACTAAACTATTATCTGCAAGATGCTTTCTCTTGAGATGAACATAGTAAAAATATACAATAGTAAAAGGAGATACATGTACTTTTCAAAAGATGTTTACAAACTTGTACTTTTCAAAAGATGATTACAATAAACAATTTCTCCTTTTGCTATGCTGTTTTCTAAAGTGTTCTGCTGCTATAACGGATTACACAGATTTTCTCACACACAGGCCGATCTCCAGATAGAGGAATGAATTTGATTTCAAAATCGAAAATATTAATTATTCTCCACTAAACCCTATGTTATGGGTACTCATTAGAATCGTCTCATTGAGACGATTCTAATGAGTACCCACAACATAGGGTTTGGAAGAGAAATAATGGATTTAGAATACCATCTCTCCCTCTTATCTGGGGCTCTGACAGAGGCCCTTTGATTTTTGGCTAGACAGATTGTGGCCAGGCGCCATGCAGTTGTTGTTTTGTTACACGAGACTTTATAATACTCCTGTTGAATGATTTTATCATGAATGCAGTTTTCAAAGTGTAAAACACATTTTTTGCTGGCCATGTTCAATAAATGCTAGATAAAGCATAAAGTTTGTTATACATG
Source organism: Tridacna crocea (assembly GCA_943736015.1). NCBI lineage: Eukaryota > Metazoa > Mollusca > Bivalvia > Cardiida > Cardiidae > Tridacna > Tridacna crocea. The sequence goes on from OX031067.1 coordinate 44,325,542, forward strand.
GACAAAATACATGTACAGGTCTAACTTAAAACATTGTAGCAGATTTTAGAAAATTGATTCCATTATATAGACGCACAGGCTTATATATTTTGATTGCCATTATGGACAAAATATGAAAATGTAATGGAAGAAAATGCCATCCCTTTTTTTTCTCTACCAACAGTGTTTTCTACGTTTTCCTTAACCCTTTCCCAAATGACAAATTTTAGGCTGTCCCAAACTCAAAGTGTTTGCAGTTGACAAATATGAATTTGATGAGAATGGCAGAAAGTTTTCCGATAGGCTAGAAAACACTGTGGGAACAGGAGAAATTACTCGTTACGAGCAATTTCTCTGTGTTTTCTAAAGACTTGTACTGCAGACACGTAAAAAACCAGGGCTTGTTTTGGAAAGAGTCAACAAGCTTCATCATTTGATCCATACTTTTATTGCGGTATGCAAAATGTTTTCAGGTTGGACATGGCGAAAAGGTTTGTAATTTTGTAAAGAGTTAAATCTTTACCACTCACTCCTTAGTTTAACTCATTACCAAACAACAAAATTGTGGACCAGTCCAAATTGAAAGCATTCGCAGACGACAACCTAAGTATGGTTCAAAAATTGAAATTCGTCTTAGGAAGGGTAGAAAACATTGTGGGAAAAGGAGAAAATGCTGGTTACCAGCATTTTCTCCTTTTCCTACAGTGTTTTCAAAAGGCTTCTTTCTCAGGGTCATTAAAAGTTGGGACGGTGTGGTAAAGAGTTAAACAATCCTGAGAAAGAAATGCCTTTGAAAACATTGTGGGAAAAAGGAGAAAATGCTGTTAACCAGCATTTTCTCCTTTCCCACCATGTTTTATATCCTATCAAAGAAGAATTGCACCATTTGAGCTACATTGAAATTGTTGTCTGCAAAGGCCTTCAATTTGGACAAGTTTAGAATTTTGTTGTTTGGTAAAGCGTTGAGCTATTAGTAATATATTGGCAATGTATGTACAATTTGCCCATTCCCCCTTAGTCTCTCAGAACATGTGATAAACAATATTGTAAGGTATATGTTGATAAAAAATCAGTCATGTTACTTATGTCCAGGGTCAGTAATCACCAACCATTCTTAAAAGCATTCTTAGTCTTATTCTTCCGAATTTTGTCAATGTGAAAGTAACAGAACCTCTGATTGGCTAAACCATTCGGTTTAGCCAATCAGAAGTTCTGTTACTTTCACAGTTAGACATATAATATTTGAAGAATAAGACAAAGAACATTCTTTAGACTGGTCGGAGAATATGGACCCAGAATACGTTGAAAGTGTCAGAGTAAAGATGTCCTATAGTGTTGTGTTTTAGATACATTGTATCTTGTCTATATTTATCTGAATTTTGTGTTTAAATCTAAAGATCTGATAGAAATTCAAGGCAGGGAATCTCTTTCTCTCTCTTTTTATGCTCCCCAAGGAAGGGCGAGCATATAGTTGCCTCTTTGTCTGTCTGTCCGCCCTTCTGTCTCTCCATCCTTCCAAGTAGACTCTTTCAAATTTAAAGCATTTTAACCCTTTACCAAATGACAAAATTTGGGATGTGACCAAATTGAACGGATTTGCAGACGACAAGTTAAATGTTGATGAAATGATGATTTCTGTCTTTGATAGAGTAGAAAACACTGAGGGAAATGGAGAAAATGCTGATTACCATTATTTTCTCCTTTTCCCACAGTGTTTTCCAAAGACTCTGTCTTTAAGAAGACTTAAGACAACTAAATTAGTGTGCTTCAAAAATTAAAGTTTGTTTTGGGTAGGGTAGAAAACATTGTGGAAAATGGAGAAAACACTAGTTATTAGCATGTTCTTCTTTTCCCACAATGTTTTCTACCCGAGCACACACAGAAATCATCATTTTACCTACAGTTTATATGTCATCTGTTTATGCTTGGAATTTGGTCTAGTGCAGAATTTTGTCATTTGGTAAAGAGTTGATAATTGAACTTTTTTTTTTTTAAGCATAGAAAGCATTGTGGGGAAAAGATACTGGTTACCAGGATTTTCTCATTGTTCCACAACATGTTCAAAAGCCTTTATCTGTAGGTTGAAATTGCTTGGTAAAGGGTCAATTGGGGAGAGAATGAAAGTACCATAGTGTTCCTGCTTGGTTGTGATATTTTATTTATTAATTCTCATAATTAACTCTTTCCCAAACAATCCTCGGGTTTTACGACCCTGGAAGAAAGCCTTTAGAAAACATTGTGCGAAAAAGAGAAAATGCTGGTAACCAGCATTTTCTCTTTTTCCCACAATATTTTCTAATAACCTTTCACAGACAAATCCCAGGTTCTCTGCCACTTTTAATTTGTCGTCTGCAAATGCTTTGAATTCTGGACCACTCGAAAATTTTGTCATTTGGTAAAGAATTACTCTTTACAAGACAACAAAATTGTAGACCTCTCAAAATCAAGAGCATTTGCATACAGCATGGTAAGAATTGCCTTCTTATGGCTAAAAGATGTTGTGGCAAAAAAGGGAAATGCAAGTGTTTTCTCGTTTTCCCGCCAATGTTTTCAAGAGTCTTTTTCAGGGTTGTCAAAACATGACATTGTTTGGTAAAGGGTTCACACAATTTGCTTGAAATCCAAATTTAAGAAATCTTTTTTGTTTTGTTTTCTTTATGGTTTTTGTTTTTCTGATTTATACGATTATACTATTGTAAGTAGACTTATTTTTTGCTTATTTAATACACATAATATATTCATGAATTGTGTTCATGACAGATTTATACCTAAATGAATTTATTCCAAAACACCTTTTTGTCAGTTGCAATTTAAACTTTTACCAGAATGCATTTCAAAGGCTAATGATTTGTTATCATTGCTGAATAGTTTTATTTGAAATAATGACAGGAAGCAAATTTAAATTAAAGTTAGTGGACTGAGGCTCTCCCTGGTCTGATAAATGCTTATTCTCTATCCACAGCAATGCATATAAAATATGAGCTACAGTACAACCTGTATTCAGAGACCACTCAAGGGAAGTACTGAAATTGGTCTCTTACAGCAGGTGGTCTTTAAATACAGGTTATATTAGGTTAATGTAAGAAGGCTTGTTGTATCAGAACAGTGGTCTCTTAAAGCAAGTGGTCTCTTAATACAGGTGGTCTCTAACACAGATTTAACTGTACTATGTTCCAGCAGTAGATGACCGTCGTGTAGTTTTATGGAAAAAAAATTGCTTTGGTCACATGGTTTGTTTTGCCACACCTTTCCTTGTTATATTCTCCCCCACCAACGAAGTTTCACCATGTCTGACTTGGAAGGGTCAGAAAAATTAAAACAGTGATTTTGGCCAGTGTTTTCTACCCTATCCAATACAAATCTTTAACATCTCATTATCTCCCACTAGATGGCATTCTATTAGTACTCATCTATCTAATATGGGCATTATGGGTACAGAACCAAACCACTTTCCTAGGCGACAACCGTTACTTTGAATTTAAAACTAAAATAAAGGTTTACCCAATAAAACGCTACCACGTGCAATTCACTCGGCTATGATCAGCAGTTTAGAGAAATCTGAGCTAAAGCAGGTCTCATTTTTCCTGAAACGTATTGATTGATAAAAGCTATTTTTAACATTGCTACTTTATAAAGCGTAATATTACAGTCTGCCCGCTTTCGGGGCTAGTGATGCGCCATATAAGACAGTCGAATCTTCGAAGAATATGACATGCGCAGACAACGTTAACATCTGAGAAACATTTTGTGGGTTGGTTTCAAAATGGATAAGTAAAGATATTTAGTCATCTGATAGAGGTTTAACTCATTACCAAATGACAATATTTTATGTAGGCTTGTCCAAATCAAAAGCATTTGCTGACGAGAAAATAAATGTGACTGAAAATTTGTTTTGTGAAGAGCAGAAAACATTGTCGGAAAAGGAGAAAATGCTGGTAACCAGCATTTTCTCCTTTTCCCACAATGTTTTTTTAAAGGCTTCTTCTTTTAAAGGCTTGTCTGAATCGAAAGCATTTGCAGACGACAAAATAAGTGTGACTGAAAGTTTGAAATTTGTTTTGTGAAGGGTAGAAAACATGGTGGGAAAAGGAGAAAATGCTGGTAACCAGCATTTTCTCCTTTTCCCACAATGTTTTTCTAAAGGCTTCTTTCTTAGGGTCGTCAAAAGTAGGGATTGTGTGGTAATGGGTTAACGTGATGAAGAAAGTGATACTATAAGGTTGTTAACCCTTGTCCTGCTAAAGAACAAAAATTAAATTTTCAATTTGATACTGATAACCCAAATTTGCTGTTTCAAAGTTCTGTTTTGGGGAATAATAATAAATTATCTCCTAATCGGACAGTGTAGATCAAAGATCAGACAGCACATTCTATGCTGTCTGATCTTGATCTACACTGTCTGCGAAAGGTCAGTGAGCCGTGCTTAGCAGCCAAAGGGTTAATAATGTTGTTGAGCAATGACAATGCACTCTTAGTATATTGTACTTTGTAACACAGGTGCCTGACAGGTCTGGTATCATACCATCCCTGTACATAGTCTTTATTATATCTGTATAGAGGGATGGTATGATACCAGACATGTCAGGCACTTGTACTTTGTAATTTGTTATTAGAAATGTATCTTGCTTTACACAGAAGGTACATCATACAGTAAGTAGTCAATAGTTTATAGTATATACAAGTTGTTGTTACTTTGATTTAGATTTTTATAAAGCTGAAAGCTCTAATCGCTTATCGTAACTAGGAAAAAGGGTTGGATGGGGAATCGGGATCAGCTTGGGATGAAAAAGAATGAAATGTTCTATGGTAGTATATAGAAATAATCCTGCTAAGCAAAGTTTGCAACACATTCATAGTTAGTCTAAAGTCAAGATGAGACCATACAGAATGTGCAGTCTGACTTTTGCTCTACACTATCTGAAGTTTTCAGAGAATGTTTTTTTCTCAATAACTCAGAAATTGCATCATGCAGGTATGCTTTTGTTTTTGGAAAATGTCCGTTTCATTTCATTTGGACCAGAAAGATTAATCTTATGCTACATAATCCCGACTTATAACGACTATGAGATCGAAACCTTTTTGAAAACATTGTAGGAAAAGAAAAAAATGCTGGTAACCAGCATTTTCTTCTTTTCTCACAATGTTGTCTACCCTTCCCCAAATTAACTTCAGTTTTGGAGTTGTTAGTTTGTGTGAACAAAACCTTTTGAAAACATTGTGGGAAAAGAAGAAAATGCTGGTAACCGGCATTTTCTTCTTTTCCCACAATGCACCCTTCCCAAAATCAGCTTCAATTTTTGAGTTTACTTTGTAGTCTGCAAATGCTTTCAATTTGGACAAGTCTAAAATTTTGTTGTTTAGTAAAGATTTAACGGATAAATTTTTAGTGTCATTTCTACAAAAGGCTGCAGTTGGAATAATTAGGGTGGGTGGAGGTACTAAATTAGTCAACTTTATGTATGGGATCTCTTGACACACTGAAATGTCCCTCATGCAGCTTATTTCCGATGTAACTATGAATCTCTCAAACTTTTACAATTGTTGTTGTACAGTTAACCCTTTACCACATGACAAAATTTTAAATCTGTCCGAACTGAAAGCATCTGCTGACGACGGTTTCAATGTGGCTCATATGAAATTATTTTTGCTTTGAAAGGGAAGAAAACATTGTGGGAAAAGGAGAAAATGCTGGTAACCAGCATTTTCTCCTTTTCCCACAAATGTTTTCAAAAGGCTTCTTTCTCTAGTTCGTTAAAAGCTGGGATTGTGTGTTAAAAGAGTTAATTCTTTACCCTCTCAAAAATTGACATTATTTTGTCAATTGCAGCCTAACTGTATGAGCCAGCTTTTAGATGCCTTAAAACCCTTTTTAAAAGAATACAACTCAATTAACCTTTTACCAAACGACAAAATTTTAGACTGGTCCAGATTGAAAGCACTTGCAGACGACAAAATAAACGTAACTCAAAAATTGAAATTTGATAACGGCAGGGTAGAAAACATTGTGGGAAAAGAAGAAAATGCTGTCTGCAAATGCTTTCAAAAACAGACCATCGTAAAATTATGTAGTTTGATGAAATGATACGAATTAGTCGTACTCTGCCAATAGACGGTACCATGGGTCTCCGTAATGTTTTTTACTAAACAAGTAATTTACGTAATAGTTGATCCATAAAATCCAATTTGCCTAACAACAAGCATAATTATGAGGTAGACTTTTCCTTTGGAATGCAGAAATATTGACAAATAGTAAAATGTTTCGATCCAGGTCAGCCTGCATGAACTGTGCATGCTGACCTGTGTTGAAACTTTGCAAATGTATTATACCCTCTCCACAGAGCATGCCTTTACTCTTTACCAAACGACAAAATTTTATACTGGTCCAAATTGAAAGCATTTGCAGACGACAAAATTAATGTGACTCGAGGATTGAAATTTTGTGTTGGAAAGGGTGGAAAACATTGTGGGAAAAGGAGAAAATGCTTGTTGCCAACAACAGCAACGTTGTACACTAGTCCAAATGGAAAGCATTTGCAGAGGACAATATATATATGGCTCAAAAATTGAAAATTGTTTTTAAAATGGGTAGAAAACCTTGTGGGAAAAGGAGAAAATGCTGGTTACCAGCATTTTCTCCTTTTCCCACAATGTTTTTAGAAAGCTTCTTCCTCTGGGTCTTAACAAGTAGGGATTGTTTGGTAAAGGGTTAACTCTTTACCACATGATCCCAACTTTCAATGACCCTGAAAAAGAAGCCTATAGAAAACATTATGAGAAAAGAAAAAAATGCTGGTAACCAGTAACCATTTTCTCATTTTCCCACAATATTTTCTACTCTACCAAAGAAAGAATATACCAGTTGAGCCACACTGAAATTGTCATCTGCAAATGCTTTCAATTTGGACAAGGGTAAAGTTTTGTCATCTGGTAAAGGGTTAAAACCCTGGTTAGTTTGGTGAAGGATTAAGGTTTACAGAGAAATTTCCAGTCATAATCATGATGTGCAGAATTCTTTTGTTACGATGTTTTAAAAAGATGTATACTTGTACATCTGACGAGTTTTTGAAAATAGTTTAAAGGTATTTAACATTTAATCTGTGAAAAATTGTTAAAAACTGTTTTTAGTTCAGTCTTTGTGCAATACATGATTATATGTACTAATGCTATAATAAATGTAGAAGTTGATTTGTATTTGGTTGGTTATTTTTAGCTCATCTGGCCAGTTGCAAGCAAACTTACCTCATGGCCCTTTGTTTATTATGTGGGTGTGCATTTGTGTGCTCTTAGCTCACCTGAGCACAACATGATCAAAGGGAGCTTTTAGGATCATCTGGTGTCCGTCATGCGTCGTCAACAATTCTATAAACATGAACTCCTCCTAAACCACTGGGCCAATCTAGACCAAACTTGGCTGGAATGTTCCTTGGGAGGTAAAACCCTGGTTGCCATGGCAACCCAATGGAATTTTCTAAGAAATTCTTTAAAAATCTTCTCTGAAACCGCTGGCCAGATTTTAGAATAATTTCACAGAGATGTTCCTTGTGTGAAGATTTCAAAAAGTGTTCGCAAAATTTTGATCTGTCAAGAAACATTGCTCAGGTGAATGGGGGCTACTTGCACTATACAGACATGAAGAAATTCTCGAAAATTCTTCTCTGAAACCGCTGGTCAGATTTTGAAATAATTTATCAGGGATGTTCTTTGGATGACCCTTTTCAAAAAGTGTTCGCGAAAATTTGATACGTCAAGAAACATGGCTTTGGTGAATGGGGGCTACTTGCACTATACAGAAATGAAGAAATTCTTGAAAATTGTTCTTCTCTGAAACAGCTGGTCAGATTTTAAAAAAGTTTCACAGAGATGTTCCTTGGGTGACCCTTTTCAAAAACTGTTCGTGAAATTTTGATCCGTCAAGAAACATGGCTCTGGTGAATGGGGGCTACTCGCACTATATGGAAATGAGGAAATTCTTGAAAATTATTCTTCTCTGAAAGCGCTGGTCAGATTTTAAAATGATTTCTCAGCAATGTTCCTTGGGTGACCCTTTCAAAATTTGTTCGCGAAATTTTGATAGGTCAAGAAACATGGCTCTGGTGTATGGGGGCTACTTGCACTACATCGACATGAAGAAATTATTGAAAATTCTTTTTTTCTGAAAAGGCTTCTCAGATTTTAAAATGATTTCACAGAAATGTTACTTGAATGACCCTTTTCAAAAAGTGTCATTTAAATTTTGATCCGTCAAGAAACATGGCTCTGATGAATGGGTGCTACTTGCACTATACAGAAATGAAGAAAATCTTGAAAATTCTTCTTTTCTGAAACTGATGGTCAGATTTTGAAATGACTTTTACAGGTGACCTTTTGAAAATTGCTTGGCAAAATGATAATTTTTCTTTCCAATGTTTTAATACCTCAAAAAAAAAAGATTATGGTCCTCTCAAAAATTCAGGTGAGGGATCCAGGGCCATCTTGGCCCTCTTTTTCAGTTATATTGATGTGGCCAGTGCACCTACCCATGCTTTCCTGGAGTTTTTTTTTTACCAGTACCCGGCACAATATTCTTTCCAAGCCACTGGCCGCTTTCCCACATAACCAGTATTTTCTCCTTTTTCCACAGTTTTCTCCCCTTCCCAAAGGAAATTACATATTTTTAGTCACTTGTCGTCTGCAATTGCTTTCAATTTGGACCAGTCCACAATTTTGTCGTTTGGTATAAAGTTAATGCCCCTTTTCTCAGAGAGCGGCTCATGCAGACATAGCGAAAGGGGGTAAAGGGACATAAATGTATACAAACTGCAATAAAATTGAGTTATTTCCCTTTGACCATTGCGAATCCAACTGAGACTGATCGATACCGAGTATTCCGAATAAGTTCCTACGAGAAGATGGCGTCGTATTTTGACAACTAAAAAACACTCTGTGAAGTTAAAATAAGTTGATGTAAGAAGAATACAATAACTTCCAGACGTACCCTAGACGAGGGTACGTCACTATATAATGAAATTTAGGGTTCTAATGGCTGCAGTAAGGAAAGGTATGTTGAAGTGTTTCAGTTACTGAATACTTAATCTAACTTTTAAGACTAAACATTTGAATTGATGTACGTTCGGACAGGGCTATTCTAAACACAGGTGCCTGACGTGTCTGGTAATATAATATAATATTATATCTATATAGAGGGATGGTATGATACCAGACACGTCATGCACCTGTGATTCTAAATATTATTCCAAATTACTGTAAGATGTGAAAACATTGTAAATAAGAAACTTTTTCGGTGAAAACTGTTGAAAATGATGTCTTTAATTGAATTATATGAAGTAAATCAAGGGGAAAAAGGGTACCCGACGTGGGACTTGAACTCACGACTACTACCTTCAGTCTGAAGGTGTCTGCTCCAATGCTATTTTTGTGACTGATCTTCGCATTCACCTTTAGACCAACGTTCATTAAAAGTGTCAGGAACAAATACGATTTTACCAGCATCTTTTCAAAGGCTCTATGGGACAAAATGTCCAATGACAGTAAAATGGGCATGGATCGTTAGATAAATGAGTAATCTTTATCATCACATAAACTGTGCTGCGAAATACCAATTAAATCAATAGAAATTTACCTTTTTTCCCAAAGTAAATAAATCCAGTGTAATTTGTAAACAACTAACACGGCGACTTCCATTAAAAGGCATGCACACTCAACAGAATTTAATTTTGAACAGTCTGGTTCCCTAACCCAAACAACCGTTTTCCCTCACGGTTCCTCTGTCAACAGCGAAATTTGCAACTAAATCGTCCTGTAGCCTGTCAGAGATACTGTGATTTTTGCCGAGACATGCGCATTGATGATATCATCACGTTTTGATTTCTGGTGAAGTAGGTCAGCGATTATTTACGTTGAAAAGCATAGATTTGCACGAAGGTTAGATTTGGATATTAACAAACATACGGTATGTCTTTTTGTAAAGATTAATCATTTATCTATCGATCCATGCCCATTTTATTAGCTGTCATTGGAATTTTCTGTCGCATAGAGCCATAAGAAAAGATGCGGGTAAAATCGTATTTGTTCCATATACACACAAGAATCGGCTTCATCCTTGCTGTTATTTAGAGTCAATTAGAGATACCATAGAAATGCCGTATGGGGGTAAAGGGTCAAGGAAAACAATCCCATGATTTTATGGCCCTTGGAAAGAAGCTTTATGAAAACACTGTGATATGGAGGAAATGCTGGATACCAGCATTTTCACCTTTTCCCATAATGTTTTTTACTTTCTCAAGGAGCTTTAGTTCATTTGCAGCACTTCAAAATTAGCTGCGTATGCTTTTGATTTAGACAAGTCTGCACTTTTTTGTGTGGTAATAATTTTTTGATCTATCAGTAGTCTTCGATGAAATTTTGAAGGTAATGGACAAAATGTCCATTTTGGTTTGTGCTGTGTGTTTTTAGGGTCATCTGGAGGTGTAGAGAGGGTCACATCAGCCGGGCCAGGGGGGAGAAGCAAACCCAAGGGTACTCCACTGAGGGCCTACCACCCAAACAGTAGCCCAGTTTATAAGACCCAGTCAGAATCTTCACTTACTGAAGGTGTCCGCAACTTATCTATTAAGGACAAAAAGGACAAAAATATAACCAAGTAGGTATCATTGAGCTTTTGTCATGATATGTGTGACTACATGTGAAAGCATTGTAGCAAAACGAGAAATTGCTTCACTATTTACCAAACTACAAAATTTTAGGTTTGTCTAAATCAAAAGCATTTACAGACGACAAAATGAAAGTGATTGAAAATTTGAAATTTGTTTTGTGAAGGGTAGAAAACAGCGTTTGAAAAGGAGAAAATACTGGTTACCAGCATTTTCTCCTTTTCACACCATGTTTTCTTTCTCAGGGTGGTCAAAAGTAGGGATTGTGTGGTAATGGGTTAATCATTTACCAGACTTCAAAAACTTTGGACAGGCCAGAATTAAAAGCATTAAATTAACCCATTTACCAGACTACAAAAACTTTGGACAGGCCAGAATTAAAAGCATTAAATTTTTCAGCCGACAAATAATTTTTACCATGAATGATGAACTTTGCCTTTGATGGAATTTAAAGCATTGGAAAAAAAAAGACATTCCATCATTTTAGCAGAAATTTAACCCTTTCCCAAACAATCACTGGTTTTCACAACCCTGAATAAGAAGCCTTTTGGAAACATTGTGGAAGAAGGAGAAAATGCTGGAACCAGCATTTTCTCCTTTTCCCAAAATTTTTTCTACCCATCCTGAAACAATTTTCAATTTCTGAGTCTGCAAATGTCTGTATTTTGGACAGGTGCACATTCTTGTCATGTGGTATAAGTTGAATGGGCTGATTGAGTGTTATATTGATTATGTCACTTAGTCTTCACTTGTTGTAAGCAGTCTGATCTTGATCTATACTAGATGCAAAAGCAACTTAACTCTTTACCAAAAGACAAAATTTAGACTGGTCCAAATTGAAAGCACTTGCAGATGACAACATTAATGCAACTGAAAATTTTAGATTTGTTTCAAGCAGGATAGAAAACACTGTGGAAAAAGGAGAAAATGCTGGTTACCAGCATTTTCTCCTTTTTCCACAATGTTTTCAAAAGGCTTCTTCTGTAGAGTCGTTTAAAGTCGGGATTGTGTGGTAGAAGCTAGTTCTAGAACTTTAAAGATGATAGTTTCTTTGTTTTGACATTTTCAGGAGAACATTTTCTAGTAGATCAAGTGGAAATACTTCCGTGAAAAGTTTGACAGATGCCTCTAGTCTCTTAAAAACCAGTGCAGTTCAGAATGTTGTTATTGTGGCTGGGGCAGGGATCAGTACACCTAGTGGAATCCCAGACTTTAGGTAAATATCTTGTTTGAACTTTTCATGTACATTGTATATATACTAGGACAAAAAAGAAACGCAGGATACCATACAAGATATTGAACAAGCATTGAGTCTCAATATACAGTCAGTCACTGCATATTTCACTGAGGAGGGGGTACTGTCAATAAAAGCCAGTTTCTCATTTCCTTTTGGCCAGGCTGAAATGAAATTTCGTCAAAATATTCAAAACTGATCAGTGGTAAACATAAAATCATAATTTAGAATTCTCAATCAAGTTATACACCTCTAAACTACCTTGAAAGGTTACCCTGCGTTTCTTTTTCGTCCTAGTATATACATAAATCAGTATTGCCATATTTTGCTTTTATAGAAGAATATAAAGGAGCCATGCTCTTGCAAAAGGGGGCTTAATGCATATTTATAATACATGATACCAGCTAAGACATCACATAAGTATAAATTCATAATAGTCATTCTTTTAACAACTCGCTGAATCTTGAGGTAGACTGGTCATACAGAAAATTGACCAATAGCGAAAAGTTTTGGCCCGGGTCAGCCTGTGCAGGCTGAACGGGATCGATACTTTTCGCAGTTGCATTAAGCCCCGTTTTGCCAGAGCATGGTTCAAATACTTTAGCAATGAAAGGACAAAGGCACAATGGCAGTTGAAAATACCGACACCAAATTTACTTGAACAGCCCTGTCGCATGAACTTAATATCTTAACCCTTTATCAAGGAGTCCCTGGTTTTTACGACCCACAGGAAGAAGCCTTCTGAAATCATTGTGGGGAAAGGAGAAAATGCTGTTAACCAGCAGTCTTTCAATTTACTGTGGAAAATGTTTTACTTGTAGCTGGTGTTGGGATTTTGATGCAAAATATATGAATTAAAAGCTAGATTTACAATTCCATTCTGTATGAAAACTTTAGTGAAAGAGGACTGGTAGTATTACTTAATAGATGGAGTGCATTAGATTGCACCATTTATTCCATCTACCATAAATATTTATGTCTCTGTTCAGAAAAATTTTGCAGTCAAAATGATGGAGAAGATTGGAATCTAAATGCAAAATACTATTTCAACTCTTTATCAAACGACGAAAGTTTAGACTAGTCCAAATTGAAAGCATTTGCAGACAACAAAATTAGTGACTCAGAAATTAAGACTTGACATTAGAAGAGTAGAAAACAGTGTGGGAAAAGAAGAAAATGCTGGTTACAAGCATTTTCTCCTTTTCCCACAATGTTTTCAAAAGGCTTCTTTCATAGGGTCGTCGAAAGTAGGGATTGTGTGGTAATGGGTTAACCCTTTACCAAACAATCCCTGTTTTTTACGACCCAACATAGGGGCCAGCTGAAAACATTGTGGGAAAAGGAGAAAATGCTGGTAACCAGCATTTTCTCCTTTTTCCAACAATGTTTTCTACCCTGCTGGAAACTAATTTCTATTTTTGAGTTACGATTACTTTGTCATCTGCAAGTGCTTTCAATTAGTACTGGTCTAAAATTTTGTCGTTTGGTAGAGTTAAGAAGTTTTCTTGTGAATCATTGGCAGCGGACTTTCCCTGTATTATACCACTTTTTGAAAAAAGGGCAGTGCGAGAGGAGACTGTTTTGCCACAATGATTTTCACACATATTCATGTGTTAACTCATACTGCCTTACATATCTTTAGGTAACTATGTAACCAGTGTAGATCGAGATCAGATTGCATTATAAAATATGCAGTATGATCTTTACGGTCTTATATTATCTGCTTAGCACAAACTTTCTTGATGATAGCAACCTGAAGATTGTACTTGTTTGAATCTTAGTTCTTGACAGTAGATAAATAAACACCCTTTTGGGCTCACCCCCTTTTACCAACCAGGTAGGGTGGTTGGTAAAGGGGGGTGAGCCCAAAAGGGTGTTTATTTATCTACGCTTAACTGATAATGAGCAGTAGATTTAGTTGGCATTCAATGGTTAATTCTTTACCACAGAATCCTGACTTTTAATGATGCAAAGGGAGACACCTTTTGAAAACACTGTGGGAAAAGGAGAAAATGCTGGTAACCAATGTTTCTACCCTTTGAATTGGAAATTTTATCTTTTGGGTTACATTCGAGTTTTATCCAAAAATGCTTTCATTTTGGACAAGACTAAAATTTTTATTGTTATGGAATGGGCTAAATATCAATGTTTTATGAGCACATTTTCAAAGTCACCTTTCAGATTTGTTCTAATGTTTTATGGTAAGACCTGTGTAATGGAAAACAGCTATTTCCACTAAAATACGATTCTGCAAAATTAGCTATAATTAAAAACGAGTACTATTGAACTACTTTCACCAGTTCATTTTTTTCCTTCTTTGAATTATCATTTATAAATCTAAAACCACTATATGGTCAATTCAAAAAGAGATAATAATTACTTCCCATTTCAGAAAACTAACAGAAGTTTCAAAAAATAAATTCAAGATAGACATAATTTCTGATCCTTAGAAATGAGCAAAAATATTATTTCTGCATAAATCTTTATTTATCCTTATTTATCAACCAATTAGAATTATTGCCCCAGGTTCACCGCAAGTGCATTACACAGATCTTACCTTAATCAAATGTTCATTTCAGATCTGGGATAAATGATATAGATGAACTGTATGTAACTGATAACATTGATTGTTGTCAAAATGTTTTATATGGCGTAAAAATCATACCTCACTGTTTGAATCTGCCGAACCTGTGTTCACAAATATTGGAAAAGGCAATCTTATTGTTGTTACAAATAATCTAAATTTCAAACCAATACACCTTCTAATATTGGCTCAACCAATTCGTTTAGCCAATCAAATATTGTGTTACTTTCTTAACCCTTTCCCAAACAATCCCTGGTTTTCACAGCCCGGAGAAAGATGCCTTTTGAAAACAGTGCAGGAAAAGGAGAAAATGCTGGTAACCACAATGTTTTCTTCCCTGCTGGTAAAAAAATTCAATTTATGAGTTAAGTTTATCTTGTCGTCTGCAAGTGCTTTCAATTTAGACCAGTCTAAAACTATGTCGTTTGGTAAAGGGTTAACCCATTACCACACAATCCCTACTTTTGACGCCCCTGAGAAAGAAGCCTTTGGAAAACATTGTGGGAAAAGGAGAAAATGCTGGTAACCAGCATTTTCTCCTTTTCCCACAATGTTTTCTACCCTTCACAAAACAATTTTCAAATTTTAGTCATTTTATTGTGTCGTCTGCAAAGGCTTTCAATTTGGACCAGTCTAAAATATTGTCGTTTGGTAATGGGTTAACTTAGAATTAGACTATGAATGAAATTGAGACTGATTACATGAATAGGAGTTACAAGAACATAGATATATTGTCGCTATCACGATAATTGTATTGTCTGTTGTTGTGTCCATCTTGTTGAGGATGTAAATATGTCCTCTACTTCACAAGCTCCTGTTACGTTGTATTCAATACATTTTTCTTTTGATGGCTTGTAAATAAACCCTTAGCTCTCAAAACTCAAAACGGATTATGATTCCACCTACCACCCACGGAACCTTTTCTCTAAAAAAGTACATATATTAGCTATCCTCTCTCAGGTGCAAATGATGTTTTCTTATCAGCCATCTTGACTTGTGTATGCTGTAGAGGCCACATTTTCAGTCCAAAACTCTTGAAAGTTAGTCAGAATCTTTGTCTTGATGATATCTTGGATGTCAGATGAGTTTGAAAATGGGTTATGTCAGGTCAAAAACTAAGTCACCAGGTCATATGTTAGAAAAACCCTTTATACGCTCTAGAGGCCATATTTTCAGCCCAGAACTCTTGAAAGTTGGTCAGAATGTTTGTCTTGATCATATTCAGACAAGTTTGAAAATGGGTCATGTTGAGTCAAAAACTAGGTTACCAGGGTCTGTATTCACCAACCATTCTTAAGAACATTCTTTGTCTTATTCTCTAGAATTTTCTACTTGTAACACAACTTCTGATTCGGTTTAGCCAATTAGAAGTTGTGTTACTTACAAATTTAGAAAACCTTGGAAAATAAGACTAAGAATATTCTCAAGAATGGTTGGTAAATACGGGCCCTGGTCAAATATTAGAAAAACCTTATTGTATGCTCTGGATGCCACATTTTCAGTCCAAAACTCTTGAAAATTGGTCAGAATGTTTGCCTTGATAATATCTTGGATGAGTTTGAATATGGGTCGTGTTGGGTCAAAACTAGGTCAAGAGGTCAAATGTAAAAACCTTGTGTATGCTCTGGAGGACACATTTTCAGTCTGATTCTCCTGAAACTTGTTCATAATATTTGTCTTGGTGATACCTTTAATGAGTTTGGAAATGGGTCATGTGGAGCCAAAAACTAGTTCACTGGGTCAAATATTATAAAAACCTTGTGTACACTCTAGAGGCCACATTTTCTGCCTGATACTCTTCAAACTTGGTCAGAATGTTTGTTTTGGTGATGTCTCAAAAGAGTTTGATAATGGGTAGTTGTCGGGTCAAAAACTAGGTCACTTGGTCAAATCTTAGAAAAAAACCTTTTGTATGCTGTATAGGCCACATTTTCAGTCCAATACTGATGAAACTTGGTCAGAATGTTTGTCTTATTGATATCTCAAAAGTTTTTGATAATGAGTAATGTCTGATAAGAAACTAGATCACGGGGAAACTTGATTGAAAATGGTTCATGTTTGTTCAGTAGACTCAGGTGAGCGATATCAGGGCCATCATGGCCCTCTTGTTTGTTTTGCTGCTGGACTCTTTCGAAAACACTGTGGTAAAACTAAAAGGAGGAATTGCCTGCACAGAGAAAGTTGTCTTTTTACCACAATATTACACTGAAATTCACCTATGTTTATTGCTTATATTCACGCAGAGTTTCCATATTTGAAAAGGATTTTTTAAAATTGTTCCAGTATTATGTGAAGTGATAATTATATAATTCATGTCACCTTCTATGCTTACAAGTGTTTATGTTAACTCTCTACCACACAATCCCTACTTTTGGCGACCCTGGGGAAGAAGCCTTTTGAAAACATTATGGGAAAAGGAGAAAATGCTGGTAACCAGCATTTTCTCCTTTTCCCACAATGTTTTCTACCATTCACAAAACAAATTTCAAATTTTCAGTCACTTTTATTTTGTCGTTTGAAAATGCTTTGGGTTTGGACAAGCCTAAAATTTTGTCATGGGTAATGGGTTAATATGTGTCTATGTCATTTATTTCTGCTGCTAAATTTCAAAACATCCAGATGATGTTTCATTCAATAGATTCAGCATACAGTATTATGTAATCTGGAATTATTTTGAAGATCATCTGTACAACACACCCAATACAGTAAAATTCAATCTATTAGGTTTATTTGCACGAGGAGACAGTTGAAACAAATGAAGGCTTAACTCTTCACCAAACAATCCCGACTTTCAACGACCCTAAGAAAGAAGGCGTTTGAAAACATTGTGGGAAAAGGAGAAAATGAAAGAGTGTGGTAAAGAGTTAAACCTCTGAGAGCCACATTTATTAGTTAACCCTTTACTCCATAGATACTCATTTCTATGCATTGCTTGTAGGAGCCTTTAAAGAACATTGTGGCAAAAGGTGAAATTGCTCGTTATGAGCAATTTCACCTTTTGTCACAATGTTTTCTATGCTATCAAAAGGTGTCATATACATATGAGAAACTGCTTCATCCTTGTTGTTATTTAGGGTCAATTAGAGATATCATAGAAATGCCTTACGGGATAGATAGATAGATAGATTTTATTCAGGTAAAAGATAGATGACAATACATGATAAAAGGTAAGAAACACAAACGTAAACAGTACTATATATAATTATCACAGTGTGTTATTTTTTAACCATGTCTGCCACATCCAAACCTGGGATAGCAGAAAAAAGAGATATGTTATCTCTTATCTCCATTGTGGTCCCAAAAAGGGCGAAATATTTCCTAGTACTCGGAAGCATTGCCTTCTCATGTAATTAAACATAATAATTATCATGTAATTAATTTTTTAAGAAAAATAGTTAAAAGCTTACAAAGTTATGGATAAATAAGATTTAATTTTTGACTGTTTAAGCCTTTACCACACAATCAGTCCCAACTTTTTATGACACTGAGAAAGAAGCCTTTTGAAAGCATTGTAGGAAAAGGAGAAAATGCTGGTTACAGTATTTTCTCCTTTTCCGACAATGTTTTCTAACCTTTCCCAAACAAAATTCCTTTTTTTTCAGTCTGTTATTTTGTCGTTTGCAAATGCTTTCAATTTGTAACAGTCTATGGTTTTGTCGTTTGGTAAAGAGTTAACTCTTTACCAAACAATCCCTGGCTTTTACAACCCCAAGAGAGAAGCCTTTTGAAAACATCATCTACCCGCTGGAATTAAATTTCAAATTTTGAGTTACGTTTATTTTGTCGTCTGCAAGTGCTTTCAATTTGGACCTGTCAAAAATTTTGTCGTTTAGTAAAGAGTTAAATATCCAATATTTTCAGGTCACCAGGCACTGGTCTCTATGACAATCTACAGCAATATCAGATTCCATACCCAGAAGCAATTTTTGACATTGACTACTTTCACACAAATCCAAGACCATTTTACACCCTGGCAAAAGAACTGTATCCCTCTGGAAAGTACAGACCCAATTATATTCACTACTTTGCACGATTGTTACACGATAAAGGAATGTTACTACGCATGTACACACAGAACATAGACGGATTAGAAAGATGTAAGTTCATTCTGCTTATGTACTTATGTACCTCGCATTTAATTTGCTACCACACAATAGAAGTAAAAGGGAGCCTTTTAGTTTTCATGCTGCAAATTCAAATTTCTTGCCAAACACTAATAAACGCAACTAATGTATTTTTGCTAAAAATTGGGACACTGTCAAAAATAGTGAAAAAAAGTTATTTTTCATCACCCAAAGATTTGGCCATGCTAAATATAGCAATGCAGATCAGTATTTTTCTTGTTCCAAAGAATTGGAACAGTGAATAACTATTTTTAAAAAAATCTTTCAAGATGCTTGATACCATTTGTTTACAAGCATCCATTTCGTGCAGTATCATTTCGACACAAGTAAGCCTGCATGCTTCCCAACCCTCCCCAATTTTAACAGGAGTTTCCTGATTCAAGACAAAAAAGCGGATCACCTGACAGACTATTTTAATCCCAATCCAAAACATAATCCGATTTAAGTGTACAAAGGGTGTGATCAACTTTCATCCTAGAAACATAACGTAAACACATACATTTGAAATTCATACAGAATTGACACTCATGCATTTCACGGTCAATTAGAAATCAGGGTATTTATCTAACCGAAGTTTACTGATTGAAGATATACAAACAAATTGAATTAAAGAATGGGCCAAGCAGGTACTTGTCAAGAGTGGAATTTATGGTGTTCACCTCACATAAACAGGGAAAGTATGTTGTGAAACGTAAAATAACAATCGTCATTGCAATCCTGGTTCGCAGACTATAATGGGTGACAAGTTAATCATCAACAAAAACAATGAGAAAAAGTGAAGTTTTAAACTCTTAGTGTACAAACTGACCACTGAAATTCAAATCCGTCTAAAAATAGACCAGCCTACAAATGATCAGAGGTTTATTGAAATCAATGACATAGAAATATTTTAATCTCGGCAAGATTCGACTCAGGGATCATTGACTTACAGCATGACAGCTTGTCTTGTCTGACCATAAGAATTTGGACAGATGACAAAATGATTATTTTTTGTAGACCTAAGAATTTGGACATAAAGAAAAGACGGTTTATACTGTCCCAAATGATTTGCTACTGTTCCAAAATTAAAGCAAAATACAATAGTTATTGTTTTCTTCCTACAGCCACATAGAAACTCAAAGAGTACATGATTTGAAAAGGAACAGTATTGAGCCTGAAATAACTGATGGTCCCTTTTTCAATTTTTATTACGTCAGATATAAAATAGTCATACCAGTAGGCACACCAGTCCTTGTAATCAGTGCTTGTTATTGATCATGTGACATTCCAAGAGGTCGTCATGAATATGTCACAGCATCTAAAAATACTATAATAATTATATCCTGTTAAGGGAATACCATTGAAAAGTATTTTTGTAACTTTTGTCTTTCTTTATCACTTACGGTTTGACAGCTATCCCATTATTCAGTTTAGTGGCATCATTAGTGCAGTTTGGTAAGTATACAAAAGTCTGAATAACACTCTGTATGGCCTGTCAATTTTGAATATTTTCAGACAACATATTAAAGGCTGCTCAAATGATTTTGACAATGGAAATTCTCTTTGATAGAGTAGAAAACATGCTGGGAAAAGAAGAAAATGCTGGTTACCAGCATTTTCTTCTTTTCCCACACTGTTTTCAAAAGTTTCTTCTTCAGGGTTGTTAAAAGTTTAACTTGGATGGTAAAGTGAATAGTTAGATACAGTCAAATTTGTGATATGAAATCATCTAAGGGAGGAAAGAAAAGCGATTCTGACATCACACCATTTAGCTTTTACTGGATAATCCCAAGTTCTAATAACCCTGGTGAAACAAAGCTTTTGAAAACAGTGTGGGAAAAGTAGCATTGATTTTTGTCTAAGTACTGAATTTCACAGTGCTCATACTGCTTTAATTGATTTATTAGTTGTTATCATATTTCAGTGGCTGGTGTTCCTGCTGATAAGCTTGTAGAGGCACATGGTACTTTTGCTACAGCCACCTGCACTATCTGTCGACTGAAACTAGAGGGAGAAGACATAAAGGTAATAAGATACAGAGGGCAAAATCAGTTTCTTAATTTTTCTTCAGTAAAATCAGTGTTATAGGTGCTCACTAGTATTGCTTTGATGAGACAGTTGCATTAAAAACCAGCAAGAAAGGTATAAGTGAAAAAAACATGAAAAACCATGAGATATCATGCTTTAAACGCCACAAATATGCTTGCTGTACATTAAAGGTTTGGTTAGTCATCAAGAAACAAATCATTACTGCCTTACTGCTGAAGAATGTGTTGTTGTTTTTAGCTCCACTGGCCGAAGGCCAGCGAGCTTATGTCATGGCCCGTTGTCCGTCGTGCGTGCGTCCGTCCGTCCGTCCGTGCGTTAACTTTTTCTTTAAACATCTTCTTCTCTGAAACTACCCATCCAATTTTGATGAAACTTCACAGAAATGATCCTGCCATGGTCCTCTTCAGAATTTCTTGAAAGAATTTAATTCCTTCAAAAACTCTGGTTGCCATGGCAACAAAACTGAAAAAATTTGAAAATCTTTGAAAATCTTCTTGTCTGAAACCGTAAGGCCTAGGGCTACCAAATTTGGCATGTAGCTTTATGTAGTGGACCTCTACCAAGTTTCTTCAAATTATAGCCCTGGGGTCAAAATTGGCCCCTCCCCGGGGGTCACAAGTTTTACATGGGCTTATATAGGGAGAACTTTAAAACTCCTCTTCTACCTAGGCATAGGGCCTAGGGCTACCAAATTTGGGATGTTCTTTTATCTAATGGACTTCTACCAAGAGTGTCTAAATTATAGCCCGGGGGTCAAAATTGGCCCCGCCCCGGGGGTACCAAGTTTTACATGGGCTTATATAGGGAGAACTTTAAAATTCTTCTTCCACCTAGCCATAGGGCCTAGGGCTACCAAATTTGGCATGTATCTTTATCTAGTGGACCTCTACAGAGGGTGTCCAACTTATAGCCCAGGGGTCAAAATTGGCCCCGCCCCGGGGGGTAACAAATTTTACATGGGCTTATATAGGGAATACTTTCAAAATCTTCTCGCACCTAGCTATAAAGGCTAGGGCTATCAAATTTTGCATGCAGCTTTATCTAGGGGGTCTCTACCAAGGGTGCCCAAATTATAGCCCTTGGGGATCAAGTTTGACCCCACCCCAGGGTTCACAAGTTTTACATTGGCTTTATAAACCTGTCTCAAGGGTCACATATTTTTCAGGGCCTTTTATTGAGCAAACCTGTTTTACAGGGCTTTCTATTGGGCAAGATTAAAAAATCTTCGTGTTTATAACCACACATTCTAGTTTCATATTGTAGGTCTGAGGTCAAAATTGGCTCCATCCAGGGATCACAAGTTTAACATGAGCTTCAAAATATGATCACTTCAATTTAAACATTAATCAAGGGAAATAACTCTTTTTATGAAAGATAAAGTTTGGTACTATTTACCTCCCTTGATTATCAAAAACTACATTGATACATGATTGGTGCTAGACATTAAGTTTTTTTTATAGAAAATATTCTGTTTTCAAGTGTGATTCATTTTGATGCTAATAGTTATGCTCACATGAGGTGAATAATAAATTAAAAGTAAGGTTTCTATCATTCAGCTTATTTTTTCCAAGGACTTTACTTTTCATGCTAATGAATTAACCTGCTTGTACTGCCTGACAGTGTTCATTGTTTTTGAAGGCCCTCTTTTTCATGGTCATGAACACTTGAATTTGTGTGGTAAAGGGTTAAAAAGCCAGTGGAGCGATACAGGGCCATCATGGCCCTCTTGTTGATTTTTCAGCTGCCATTTCATGAAATGCATAGCACTGGTAAAAGATAGTAGGCTTTTATTGACATACATGCATATGCTAAGATGATACTGAATGTGCATTAACTCTGTACCACACAAAATATCTAGATTAATCGAATTTGAAAGCACTGGCAGACAACAATTTAATCGTTGCCAAACTGATGGACTGTGGGGTTAAAAAAAATTGTTGGAAAAAGAGAAAAATCCTGGTTACTTGTATTTTCTCCTTTTCACAAGATGTTTTGAAAGGCTTCCTTCTCGGGGTCATCAAAACTTTGGAGTTAGTGGTAAAGATGCCAGCCAACAAATCAAGTGAACAAAATGAGAAAAATGCATACTTGTTCCTTGTTACTTAGTTTAGGTTTTTTGATTTACATGTACATTCTTTTAATTCTCGAAGAGAAATCCTACAAATCAATAATTTATTTTTGAAATATTTAAACGTGTAAAGATTAGTTTTACAGTGTTTTTTTACATTTTTTAAGGAGAAGATATTTGCAGATAAACTTCCTAGATGTCCAAGTCGTGGTTGTATTGTGAGTTTAATTTTTGTTGTTCTTGAAAATCTTGATATCTATTTAATACATTTCTCCTCCATCTTTATGAGCAAAAGGCTGACAGGGCTTCTGTCACAGTGTGGATTTGTTTAAACTACCTGTCCATATTTTTCTTCTTGTTTTTTTTTTTTCCACAATGAAGTCTCTAGTATTGGTTAAATTGTTGTGAAATGTTTTTTTGTGTCATCAAAATATTTTTTTTTTTTGTGGATGCGTATTGTATTCTTAACATATTTAGGTTGGCAGTTTTATTCCTTAACTCTTAGCCACATAATACCAACTTTTAACGACCATAAGAAAGAAAGCTTTTGAAAACATTGTAGAAAAAAGAATATGCTGGTAACCAGCATTTTCTCCTTTTCCCACAATGTTTTCTACCTTTCCCATATCAAATTTCAATGTTTGAATCACATTTATTTTGTCGTCTGCAAATGCTTTCAATTTGGACCATGCCAAGATTTTGTCGTTTGGTAAAGAGTTAAAAGCTGTACAGATCATTTTGAAAAACATTGTTGGTAAAGGCACCTTTCAACTTGTACAAACCTAAAATTTTGCTGTATGATAAAGACTTTAACTCTTTACCACACAAGAAAATTTTAGACTGGTCCAAATTGAAAGCATTTGCAGACGACACAATAAAGGTGACTGAAAAGTTGAATTTTGTTCAGGGAAGGGTAGAAAACACTGTGGGAAAAGGAGAAAATGCTGGTTACCAGCATTTTCTCCTTTTCCTACAGTGTTTTCAAAAGGCTTCTTTCTCAGGGGCGTCAAAGGTAGGGATTGTGTGGTAATGGGTTTAGTTTTTCCCTAGAAGGTGCTGACATTGTTGAGAAAATTTGTACAAACATTTTAGGGAATTGTGAAGCCAGATATTGTATTTTTCGGTGAGGACCTTCCTAGAAAGTTCTACAGTTACATGAAAGACATGTTGCAAACAGATATGGTGCTTGTAATGGGAACATCTTTAGAGGTAATTATGAATGGGCAACGCTCTGTGAAACCGAGGTCTAGTATATCTGCAAACACAATTAACTCCTTACCACACTATCCCTACTTTTAATGACCCTAAAGGAGAAAATGCTGGTAACCAGCATTTTCTCCTTTTCCCACAATGTTTTCATTCCTTCCCAAAACAAAGTTCAAATTTTCACTCACTTTTATTTTGTTGTCTGCCAATGCTTTCAATTTGGACTAGTCTAAAATTTTGTCGTTTGGTAAAGAATTTATTCAGGTCGGCCTGCAAGTCTGCGCATTACTTGTTGCAGATGTATTTAACCTTGGTGTCCGTGGTCGTGAGGTAGAGCGTCGGCCTCATAACCTGAAGGTCCTGAGCTCGATACCCGGGAGCGGGTGTCAACTTTGGAATTTTTCATTGGCCCACATATTCAGCGTGAGTACTGGTGAAGTTGCCAGGAAGCAGAATCAAGAGAGATTAGTGTAAGTAGTAAGAACTTGTTTCTCAATTGATGTAAAATAAATATGTTTAAACTAATTTAACCCTTTCCCAAACAACAAATTTTTGACTCTTCCAAACAGAAAGAGTTTGCAGACGACAATTTTTTGATTTGGAGAAAAAGGCAGAAAGTTCTCGAAAGGGTAGAAAACACTGTGGGAAAAGGAGAAATTGCTCGTTACGAGCAATTTCTCCTTTTCCCACAGTGTTTTCAAAAGACTTTTACTGCAGACACGTAAAAACCAGGGCTTGTTTGGGAAAGGGTTAACCCTCTTTTTATAGAGTTTGGTTATTAGTTGAGATACATGACATTGTACTAATTAGCCCATTACCACACATTCCCTACTTTTGACGCCTCTGAGAAAGATGCCTTTTGAAAACGCTGTGGGAAAAGGAGAAAATGCTGGTAACCAGCATTTTCTCCTTTTCCCACAGTGTTTTCTACTCTTCACAGAACAAATATCTATTTTTCAGTCACCTTTATTTTGTTGTCTGCAAATGCTTTCAATTTGGACCAGTCCAAAATTTTCTCGAGTGGTAATGAGATAATAAATGAAATTGTAACATTTTACTATGATAATGATACTATAAGTAGGTCTATAAATTCTGGGCAACTCTTTACCAAAAGACAAAATTTTAGACTGGTCAGAATTGAAGGCACTTACAGACGACAAAATAAATGCAATTAAAAAATTGAAATTTGTCTCCAGCAGGTTAGACATTTTTGTAGGAAAAGGAGAAAATACTGGTTACCATCATTTTCTCCTTTTTCCACAATGTTTTCTTAATTAACCCATTACCACACAATCCCTACTTTTGACGCCCCTGAGAAAGAAGCCTTTAGAAAACATTGTAGGAAAAGGAGAAAATGCTGGTAAACAGCATTTTCTCCTTTTCCCACAATGTTTTCTGCCCTTCACAAAACAGATTTCAATTTTTCAGTCACTTTTATTTTGTTGTCTGGAAATGCTTTCGATTTGGACTAGTCTAAAATTTTGTCGTGTGGTAATGAGTTAAGGCTTCTTTCTCAGGGTCGTCAAAAGTAGGGATTGTGTGGTATGGATTAACCACAATATTTTCTACCTTTCCACAAAACAATTATCAAGTTTTTAGATGCACTTATTGTGTAGACTGCAGGAGTTTTGGACATGGCTAAAATTTTGTGTTTTGGTAGAGAGTTAGGAAGGTTTTTCAAAGCATTGTAGGAAGCAAGGAAAATTACAAACCTTTTGGACCATTATTGACTTAGTTGTCTGCGAGTACCATCTTTGAAGTGGAGTATTTTTTGTTTGGTTAAAATTTTATTCTTTATTTCTCTTAACCCTTTACCAAACAATCCCATGTTTTTAGAAAATAGAAGAAGAAGCCTTCTGAAAACATTTTTAGAAAAGGAGAAAATACTAGTAACCAGCATTTTCTCCTTTTCCCAGTATAATCTTCTATTTTTCTAAAGTCAAGTTTCAATTTTTGAGTCATGTTTATTTTTGTCCTCTGAAAATGCTTTCAATTTGGACAAGTCTAAAATTATGTCATTTGGTAAACAGTTAACCCTTTGCCAAACAGTCCCTGGTTTTTACGACCCTGAGATAGAGGCCTTTTGAAAACATTGTTGGTGAAGGAGAAAATGCTGGTAACCAGCATTTTCTTTTCTTCCCACAGTGCTTTCTAGTCATCCAAAGTCAAGTTTCGATTTTTGAGTCAGGTTTATTTTACCATCTGCAAATGCTTTCAATTTGGACAAGTCTAAATTATGTTATTTGGTAAACAGTTAACCCTTTCCCAAACAATCCCTGGTTTATACAACCCTGAGATAGAAGCCTTTTGAAAACATTGTTGGAAAAGGAGAAAATGCTGGTAACCAGCATTTTCTCCTTTTCCCACAGTGTTTTCTAGTCATCCAAAGTCAAGTTTCAATTTCTGAATCAGGTTTATTTTACCATCTGCAAATGCTTTCAATTTGGACAAGTCTAAAATTTTTAGAGTCAAGACACGTTATCTCAGATAACAAACTTACTGCAGACTACATGACATTGTTAGTATTTTTTCACTATTAAAAAACAGGTGCAGCCATTTGCAGGTATCATAGATACAGTAAGGACCAATGTTCCCAGAATACTCTTCAACAGGGAGGCTGTTGGACCTTTTAGATTTAGCAGACGATCCCAAGATATTGTAGCCGCAGGTTTTTATACTTCATGATTTCTTTCTTCACTTAACTACTGGCAACTTGACAACATTATGTTATCTAGCATTCTAACATGACAGGCGAATTCAGCTGTATAAACACGGTGCAAGGAAAGCGTGGTAAAATCTGCGACAATCCATGCAGAGTGACATCATTCTACATCGAGTGACGTCATTCAATGAGTGGGTAATTCAATGGAACATAATCTTCATCCACATGTTTACTCCAAGTCTGAACTTGTTTTACTTTCATTAAGAATTGGCCATGTTAGAATTGAAATAAGGTTAGCATCACAGTTATGCACTTTTTTCAACTTATGATTTTCACTGAAATTCAGGCAGCTGCAGCTGAGCATTGGTACCATTGCAGTACAGTAACTCTTGTCTCATGATTCTTGTTGCATTTCAATTGCCTATTAAATTATTGTTAAATGTGAAATTATATTATTTTTATAAGGGGACCTGATTGATAATATGGTAAAGTTTTCTGGTATGATTGGCTGGAGTGAAGACATGGTACAGCTGATTACTAAAGAGGAAGGAGAATTTAAAATTGTAAGTATAGATGAACAGGTTGATTCAGGGGTTTACCTAAATGTGCTGTTACTAACTTCTACAAGGTTATTGTTTAACCCATTACCAAACGACAATATTTCAGACTGGTCCAAATTGAAAGCATTTGCAGACGATAAAATAAAAGTGACTGAAAATTTGAAATTTGTTTTGTGAAGAACAGAAAACATTGTGGAAAAAGGAGAAAATGCTGGTTACCAGCATTTTCTCCTTTTCCCACAATGTTTTCTAAAGGCTTCTTTCTCAGGGGCGTCAAAAGTAGGGATTGTGTGGTAATGGGTTAACTCTTTACCAAACAATAATAGGGTAAGGTGGAAACATTTGCAGATGTCAAATTAAATGTGGCACAAGTAATGGCATTCGCTTGTGAGAAGACAGAACGACTTTTCATCAGGGTGGTTAAATCTTGGGCTTATAGGATTAACCCTTAACCCTTTACCATGCAATCCCGACTTATAATGACCCCGAGAAAGAAGCCTTTTAAAAACGTTGTGGGAAAAGGAGAAAATGCTGGTAACCAGCATTTTCTCCTTTTCCCACAATGTTTTCTTCTTTCCCTCCCCCCCCCCAATCACATTTCAGACTTTCAGTCACTTCTATTTTGACGTCTGCAAATACTTTCAATTCGGACCAGTCTAAAATTTTGTCGTCTGGTAAAGAGTTAAGTTAGGTGTCTTTTGTGTGAAAATCACTTGATTTGTTGAATCACATGTTGAAATGGCAAAGGGAAAACATTGGGCTCTCAAAGCAGTTGGCTGCTATGAACTGAAGGTCTAATAGACAGATATGACTTCAGGTCAGACAAATGAAAATATGAAACCATTATGCCACAGCATATTTTTGACATCTGTTTAAGCTTTGAAGTTTGACAGGTTTTTAACAAAAAGTCATTTAACTCTTTCCCAAACAAGCTCTGGTTTGTATGTGTCTGCAGTACAAGTCTCTAGAAAACACTGTGGGAAAAGGAGAAATGGCTCGTTGCGTGGGAAAGGGTTAATAAGGAATTTGATTATGAGGTAATGGAAATTCTACATCAGATGACAAAATTTTAGATCTGTCCAAATTAAAAGTACTTGCTTACAACAAACTCCATGAAGCTGAAATGATTGAATTTTGTCTTTTATAGGGTAGAAAACATTGTGGGAAGAGAGGAAAAGATTGGTTACCAGCATTTTCTCCTTTTCCAACATACTTTGCAAGAGCGCTTTTCCTTTGGGTCTTTAACCCTTTACCAAACAATCCCTGGTTTTCATGACATTGAGAAAGAAGCCTGCTGAAAACATAGTGAGAAAAGGAGAAAATGCTGGTAACCAGCATTTTCTCCTTTTTCCACAATGTTTTCTATCCTTCCCAAAATAAACTTTAGCTTTTGAGTCTTGTTATTTTTGTCGGCTAGAAATGCTCCCAATTTGGAGTAGTCTAAAGTTTTGTCGATTGGTAAAGAGTTAACCCTTTACCAAACAAGTCCTGGTTATTTACAATCCTGAGATTGACCTATTGAAAACATAGTGGGAAAAGGAGAAAATGCATTTTCTCCTTTTCCCATTATGCTTTCTACCCTGCTGGAAACAAATTTCAATACATGTATTTGAGTGACGTTTAGTTTGTCGTCTGCAAGTGCTTTCAATTTGGACCATTCTAAAGTTTTGTTGTTTCGCGAAGTTAAACGCTGGAAAATTGGGTAAGGAGTGAAACACCAGACAAAAAATATACATGTAGTATGGACTTGTTGCAGTAATTCCATATTTGACATATATTTTAAAAAAAAATAACTCTAACAAAGAAAAACTTGTGCTCAGGAAAAATGGAAGCTCAAACCAAAGAAAGTTCCCCCAATTTCAAAGGCTGGGAAGGAGGTAAATTTCACCTGTAGATAGGACTAGAAAACCTTTGCTATTTTATACCCAAACATATTTAGAGACTAGTTCTTATGTATGGTAAAATTAACTGATTGCATGTAATAAATGGTAATTTAACAATTTATAGACATTTTTTTTCCCATATGAAATTTATATATTTTAACTCTTTACCTTCCAATCTGGAGTTTTAATAAGCTTGTGCAAGGAGGTTTTTGAAAACATTGTGGGGAAAGGAGAAAATGCTGGTCACTAGCATTTTCTCCTTTTCCCACAATGTTTTCTACCCTTCATAACCCTTTACCACACAATCCTGACTTTAAACGACCCTGAGAAAGTAACCTTTTGAAAACATTGTTGGAAAAGGAGAAAATGGTGGTTACCAGCATTTTCTCCTTTTCCCCACAATGTTTTCTACCCTGCTGGAAACAAATTTCAATTTTTGAGTTACATTTATTTTGTCGTCTGCAAGTGCTTTCAATTTGGACCAGTCTAAAATTTTGTTGTTTGGTAATGAGTTAAAACAAGGAATTGTTCAGTATAGAGGGTTAATTCTTGATGAAATGATAATGTATTTTTATAAACCTGAAAATGTTGTACAGTAATTTGTTGTTTTAAACCTTTACCACACAAAGACGACTTTTAACACCCCTGTGAAAGAAGCCTATAGAAAACAATTTGGGAAAAGGAGAAAATGCTGGTAACCAGCATTTTCTACTTTTCCCACAATGTTTTCTTCCTTTCCTAAAACAAAATTCAATTCTTTATTCACATTCATTTTGTCATCTGCAAAATGCTTTCAATTTGGACTAGTCTAAACTTTTGTCTTAATGTATAGATTTAATTGGATTAGATTTATGACTGAAAAGATTAGTACATGACTGCTTACTCATTTATACTTCTGTATTTTCTTCATGCATGCTTTCATACTTTGAAAGGGAAATAAACAGTACTTTGGCTTTGATATTTTCAAATTATTTTGCACAACATTGTTTCTTTTGTTTTTTCAACATAGGCATTTATTCTTGATTGCAAATATTGAATTTTGTAATTGATTTGTCCAAATTTTTAACTTTTAACCCTTTCCCAAGCGACAAAAATTTTAGACTGGTCCTAGTTGAATGCACTTGCAGGCGACAAAATAAACACAACTCAAGAATTGAAGTTTGTTTCCAGCAGGACAGAAAACATTCTGGGAAAAGGAGACAATGCTGGTAACCAGCATTGTCTCCTTTTCCCACAATGTTTTCAAAAAGCTTCTATCTAAGGGTCGTAAAAATCAGGGATTGTTTGGTAAAGGGTTAATGGAGTAAGTGATTATAAAAAGCAACTACTTCTCTCCATGCAATAGCTGTATGCTACAGGAATGAGGGAAAAACAGCTGTTTTTTATGTAAGATAATAAGTCAATCCTTTCCCATACCATCCCAATTTTTAATGACCTTGGTCTAGAAGCCATCAGAAAACAAAATGGGGAAAAGGAGGCAGTCAAGGATTGCTAAAAAATTTTGTTGTTGGTAAAGAGTAAAAGTTAAATGAGTTTCTGTTCTACCTCTCTCTAGTTGCTTTACCAAGATTTTCTTGCACAATTTCAGTCTGTAAAGACAAGTAAGACTGTAGTTAGATATCTGGAGCATTATTCATCAACTGCATTTCAACATGTATTCACGCTTTACCTAAAAATCCGGTGTTTTACCAAATGACAAAATTTTAGGCTAGTCCAAATTGAAAGCATTTGCAGACGACAAAATGAATGTGACTCAAAATTTGAAATTTGATGTGGGATGGGTAGAAAACGTTGTGGGAAAAAGGAGAAAATGCTGGTCACCAGCATTTTCTCCTTTTTCCACAATGTTTTCAAAAGCTTTCTTTCTCAGGGTCGTCAAAAGTCGGGATTGTGTGGTAAAGAATTAAAAGACCCTGAAAAATAAAAGATTATAAAACAATGTTAAAAAAAAAGGAGAAGTGCTTTTGAACTTGCTTTTTTTTCTTTTTCTCACAATGGATTCATGATTTCCAAAGACAAATTTATCTTATATGAGCCACATTTAACCCATTACCACACAATCCTTACTTTTGACGCCCCTGAGAAAGAAGCCTTTAGAAAACATTGTGTGAAAAGGAGAAAATCCTGGTAACCAGCATTTTCTCCTTTTCACACAATGTTTTCTACCCTTCAGAAAACAGATTTCAAATTTTCAGTCACTTTTATTTTGTCGTCTCTAAATGCTTTCAATTTGGACCAGTCTAAAATATTTTTCATTTGGTAATGGGTTAAGTTGTTGTCAGGAACCACTTTAAAAAAAAATAAGTCTAAAATTGTGATGTTTGATAAAGAACCCTTACAAGGCAACAAAGTTGAAGTCTCGCACAGGCTATAGACATTTACCAATGACAAATGTTTCAGATAATTGGATTTGTCAATGAATGGGTAGAAAGCATTGTTGGAAAAGGAGAAAATGCTGGAAAGGAACATTTTCACCTTTTTTCGCTAGTGTTTTTAAAAGCCCCTTTCCTCAGGGTCTTTGGAAAATAAGATTGTTTGGTGGAGGGTTCAGTTAGCATCTAGGAATAATATTCTTGTTTAGTACAGGTACATTTCAATATTTTTGCCTTTTGCAAATTCAGTACATGATTTCTTAACCCTTGAACAGCCAATGCTGAGTTTTAACAACCTTTTAGAAGATGGTTACTTTCACTAAGTTCAGTTCTTAATTTAAGACTTGCCACCTGATTGGCCTAGATACTATGCCCAAGGCAATCAGATTGCTTTTTCTGGAATTTAGAACTGTAACTATTGATAGAACTGTTGATGAGTACTGCCCCAGATATGCTAGAATGCTACTTTGCCCTTCTACTATATTGCCCCACCCACTATAGGCACATTTCAATCTTGTTTTGTATTTGGATTGGGACTGCAGACAAAGAATGTATTATCCCTTCTCCCTGTGTGACATTTCCTTGCTGTATGGAGAGCTAGTTTTTTATACCCCCCACAACGAAGTGGAGGGGAGTATACTTGAATCGCCATGGCTGTCCGTCCGTCCGTCTGTCTGTGGACACAATTTTTGTCTAGAGCTTTTTTCCTACAGTTTTTCAAGTACTGCACTGAAATTTACACATAATGTTTGGGTACATATGAAAGTGTGCATGTGCAATTTTCACGACCTTGCTGCCATTGGTTGCGGAATTATCTCCCCTTAAGCTTGTAAGGTTTCCTGCATTGCTGTTGTCCAGAGCATTACTCATAGAGTTTTGCATCTACTGAACCCAATTTTATACATAATGTTTCTGTACATGTTATGATGGGATGTATTACTTTCATGCCTCTGCTATAATTTGTTGCTCTCCCCTTGAACTTGTTAATGGATTATTTCCCCTTCAACTTTTTTCAGCTCTTACTTTTGTACTAAACCATTCTGCATTCTGTAACAAAGACCTGTTTTTGTGACAAGGAGCTGGTGGAGGGGGTATAATCATGTTAAGTGATAGCTCTAGTTTTTTATCAGACAGCAACATTTAAGACTGGTTGAAATTGAAAACTTCATGTCAGAAACTGAAAAGAGCTCAGGGTCTGTATTTTGGTCTTATTCTTCAAGATTTCCTGACTTTGAAAGTAACAGAACTTCTGATTGACCAAACTAAATGGTTTAGCCAATCAGAAGTTCAGTTACTTTCACACTGACAAAATTTTGACGAATAAGACTAAGAATGTTTTTAAGAAAAGTTGGTGAATACAGACCCAGAACACAGGATTTGTATCTTAATCATTACCATGCTATCCAGACATTTAAAGACCTTGAGAAAGAAGCCATCTGAAAACACTTTGGGAAAAGGAGACAGTGTTTTTGACCCTTTGTAAAACGAAATCTGGAGCACCAGCATTTACTCCTTTTCCCCCAGTGTTTTCTACCCTTTGTAAAACGAAATTCTGGAGTCTGAAAATGAGCCCCATTTAGAGTAGTCTAAAATTTTGTTGTTTGGTAAGGAGTTTGAGCAACCAGATTTTTCTGCATTCCCTGCATGGTTGCCTACCAGATAACTCTTTACCATACCGCAAAATGTTACATTAGTCCAAAATCCAAATTGAAAGCACTTGCAAAATAAACATAAGTCCAAAATTGAAATTTGTTTCCAGCATGGTAGAAAACATTGTGGAAAAAGGAGAAAATGCTGGTTACCAGCATTTTCTTCTTTTCCCACAATGTTTTCTCCCCTTCACCAAACAAATTTCAAAATTTCAATCCCTTTTATTTTGTCATCTGCAACAAATGCTTTCGATTTGGGCAAACCTAAAATCTAAATTTTTGTCGTTTGGTAATGAGTTAAAGCTTGCACATACACCCCCCACCCCCACCCCCAAGATTTTGCTATTTCAAATTTCGGGGAGGGGGGGGCGGAGTTATCTCTACATCAGACAGTATAGATTCAAGGTCAGACTGTATGTTCTGTGCAGTCTGATCTTGATCTGTATTATCCATAAAAAGTCTTTGAGTTACGCTTAGCAGCCCAAACATTAACATGATTGTTTTCTGTTGTTTGTTAGGAAAATAGCAAATGGCTTGTAGGTGCCTAAGCTTGCTACATTTGTTATGCTGTGGTCACTACAAGTTGCTTTTCCAAATAGTTTAGATCCAGATCATGCTATATAGTATGTGCGGAAAATAAACTCCCAGATTGCATTGTTTCACCATTGCATGAGATAAACAGACTAACTTTGCTGGACATTTCCTTTGGTCTCGTCTTCTGCAGAACTTTTCTTTTTTTATAATTCTGAGGAAGAAAGGTTTTGAAAACATTGAGAAATAGAGCAAATGCTGGTAACAAGCATTTTTTTCTTCAATAACAAAATTATCTTTCTTTTCACAGGTGAAACCTGTATTTGAATCCATTCAGTCAGGCAGTGTTTTCAATCGGACATGTCTAAATTATTTTTCATCTGTTAATCATTTAGCACACTCCCAAGTGTAAATGATCCAGATGAGGAGGGATTTTGAAAACATCGTGGGAAATGCATAAAAAGTGCTAAAAACATTGTTGAAGATGCTAAAAACATTGTGGGAAATGGAGAAAATGCTGATAATGGTCATCTTCTTTTCCCACAATATTTTTCTACTCTATCACAAACAAATCTCACCTAAGCTCCACTTTATTTATTATCTTCAAATGCTGTAGATTTGGACTACAGTTTTGTTGTGTGGTAAAGGATTAACCCATTACCGTACAATCCCTAATTTTGACGCTCCTGAGAAAGAAGCCTTAAGAAAACATTGTGGGAAAAGGAGAAAATGCTGGTAACCAGCATTTTCTCCATTTCCCACAATGTTTTCTACCCTTCACCTAATGCTTTTAATTTGGACCAGTCTAAAATATTGTCATTTGTTAATGGGTTAAAAGTTACCTGCCATGACCTTTTCCCTTACTTACATGATTGTTGATCTCTTTCTGTATTATAGATGACTCCAGAAGTTTTTGTAGACAGTGTGGATCAAGATCAGAGTGCACAGAACTTTCAGTCTGATCTGTGATCAAAACAGTCTACTGCTATATTGTAGATTATGAGCAAACTGTTTCTTGATCTTGCACAGGATATGGATTTTTAGCCTTTAAGTCATTACCAAACTACAAAATTTTGGGTTTGTCCAAATCGAAAGCTTTTGCAGACGACAAAAAAAAAGTGTCTTGAAATTTGAAATTTGTTTTGTGAAGGGTAGAAAACATTATGGGAAAAGGAGAAAATGCTGGTCACCAGCATTTTCTCCTTTTCCCACAATGTTTTCTAATGCCTTCTTTCTCAGGGGCATCAAAAGTAGGGATTGTAAGGTAGTGGGTTAAGAAAATGCTATGTATTTATTTAGTAGTGAAAGAGTTAAGAATCTGTCTCTGCCAATGTTTCAGAGTAATGTAAGAAAAGCATTGAATGGATTGTAAAAGAACAAATTAGGAAAGAGAATTTTTGGTTAATTTGCTGTATTGACAGGCTAATGAAGTTAGTTACTTAACCCTTTACCAAACGACATAATTTTAGACTGGTCCAAATCGGAAGCATTCGCAGACGACAAAATATATGTGAATCAAAAACTGAAATTTGTTTCCAGCAGGGTAGAAAACATTGTGGGAAAAGGAGAAAATGCTGGTTACCAGCATTTTCTCCTTTTCCAACAATGTTTTCTAAAGCTTTCTTTCTCAGGGGCATGAAAAGTAGATCTAGAAATGTTGTGTGGTAATGGGTTAATGTGAACATTTAATTTTTTTTTGTTGCATCTTTACATTAATAAAGTACATGTATTATTATCAGTGGTTTTTAACTTGTTAGACATGCCGTTAGTAATAACCTAGAATATATCATGAGTTAACTTATTGTGAACATAATTTGGTTTCCTGTAGCATTTTTAGATCCCTGAATTTAGATATTATTGTTGATTGTTATGCATGTACACACACATATATTTTATTCTCCCAGATTATATCATTTTGAAAATCGCTCTAATAAAACACCAGAAAAATTTACATATACCTGTACCTATTGTGTGCAATTTTGAAAGCTTGCAAATTCAAGTTTGCCTTGAATGTGCAGAATAGGACTTTAAGAATGTGAACTGTGAATGATAACCAGTTTAATTAAGGTCAAAATATAAGTTTGAAGTTAAAAGGGCATTTAAAATACATGGTTTAAACACTGAATTAATTTTGATTCATACAATGTAGAATGTCTTTTATTTTGAACTTGGATGTTGTTGTAAACTTGTAATCTGTAATCTACGCATTGCTTGTAGGAGCCTTTGGAAAACATTGTGGCAAAAGGTGAAATTGCTCATGACGAGCAATTTCACCTTTTGCCACAATGTTTTCTACACTATCAAAAGGTGTCATATACACATAAGAAATGGCTCCATTCTTGCTATTATTTAGGTCAATTAGAGATGCCATAGAAATTCCTTATTGGGTAAAGGGTTAACTAAAAAGCCATGAAAATATGTGTGTATGCAGTATCTGACACTTTATTCCTTGACAAAAAAATATTCTCTTCGTTTATGTTTATTTTTTATGTTAATAAGGAATCTTTTGTTTATTTATAGATAAACAAATCACCACCAAAGGCTCCAGGAAACCAGACAAGAAATTATAGTTCTTTAGCATATAGATACAGGGGACCAGTGTGTAGTGACTCTTCAACTGAGGAGGAGGAGGAGAGTGAAACTGAAACATCCTCTGACTCTTCAGAGGAAGAAACCAAAATAAGACAGTTTAGGGGGATTCGTAGGGGAAAAGTTTCAAATGGCTTTCAACGGAATGGTGCTTTCAATAAACAAAACGCATTTAGAAGTTCTAGTGCAAAGCTTGATAATAGTAATAAAAGGCGAATACACACTGAAGCATCAGAAAGAAATAACGGTGTGTCGAACAATAGTTACATTGGAAATATGACTGGACGCAGTGTTAAGTCTGAAAGTGGCTTAAATAAGAACTTATCCAAACGTAGACTGGAAAATAAAACTAATGAAGAGAAATCAACCGGGAGCAGTATCTTTGTGAAAAATACTGAAAAAAGAGAAAGTGTCACTAAAGCAGAAAGAGAAAGGGTGCTTCGAAAATATGGTCTGAGTCCTCATCCAAAATTTAAACCTGCAGCAGTACAGAACAAGATAAATGATGCCACAGGTAGAAATAAAGTGGCCGTCCCAGAAACAGTATATATGGGACAGAGACGTGACAACACAACCTCAGACTCTAAATCTGAACAACTGCAAACAGACAACAAAGTGGCTGTCCAAGAAACAGTGTATATGGAACAGAGACAGGTCAACGCTTCCTCAGGCTGTAAATCTGAACAACCTCAAACAGACAGTGGACTAAATGTTACAGAAGAAGCTAAGGATAATGATGTTCATTTATCAAACAAAGCTGTTAAGAATTCAGGGGAAGGGAGTGACAAATTATTACAAGACAAGCATTACAGAGGAACTCCAGACTTACAGAGAGAGAAAAGTATAGTTAGTGGATATTGTATAGATGAAATTAAAAATTGTATAGGTACTGAATCTAATACAGAGGATCAGCTCAAATCTGTAAGTTCTAGAGGGATCAAAGAAAAGGAAAACTACAGAGACATAAAAACCTTCACACCAAATTACATTTCAGACACTGATTCAAATCTAAGCAGTGAATCTAAGGTGCTTAAGAAACTTAATGATAAAACGGCTCAGTCATTCGCTAAGTATGCAAGCATGAGCATGCAACGACGGGTTATTGAGCATAGAGCTCAAACAAAACCCCCTTTAGGGCCCCGACAAAAAAAGGAGGAGAAGAACCTTGGAAAACTGAATCCTAGACCCTATGGCTTTGCTAATAAATTTAAGACTGCAGGAGTGATACCATTTAGGCCAACCCAACCTCCGCCTCTAAATCGATCAATCCACTATTCAGAGATTATAAGCATTAAGTCACCGGTTTCCACAGATCTTCCAAGGATTTCTTATCGACATAAACTTCAAGAGACTGCTAATAAGTATGATGCAAGAATATTTGGACCAAGACCTGGCATTGAATCAAGCACTGATGATTCTGACGATGACTCAAGATGATGACTTTGTCACATTTAGTCAAGCTCATCATTCTTAACTTTTTCTAGTTTTAACCCTTTCCCAAACAACAAACTTTTGGACTAGACTAAATTGAAAGCATTTGCAGACAACAATTCAACTCTTGCTGAAAATATGATTTCTGTCTATGATAGGGTTGAAAACATTGTGGGAAAAGGAGAAAATGCTGGTTACCAGCATTTTCTCCTTTTCCCACAATGTTTTCAAAAGACTACAATTCCAGACCTGTAAAAACCAGGGATTGTTTGGGAAAGGGTTAAGCCCAAGGATGTTAACCCTTTACCAAACAAACCGTGGTTTTTACGACCCTGAGATAGAAGCCTTTTGAAATCAATGTGGGAAAAGGAGAAAATGCTGGTAACCAGCATTTTCTCCTTTTCCCACAACGTTTTCAACCCTGCTGGAAACAAATTTCAATTTTCGAGTTACGTCTATTTTGTCGTCTGCAGGTGCTTTCAATTTGGACCAGTCTAGAATTCTGTCGTTTGGTAAAGGGTTAACCCCTATACCAAACATTTCTAGT
The DNA here is from genome assembly GCA_943736015.1 of Tridacna crocea. Lineage (NCBI taxonomy): Eukaryota > Metazoa > Mollusca > Bivalvia > Cardiida > Cardiidae > Tridacna > Tridacna crocea. The sequence continues at coordinate 44,363,638 of OX031067.1, forward strand.
TTTAAGGACCTCTAAGAAAAATACTTTTGAAAAAAATACCAGCACTTTCTCCTTTTCCCACAATGTTTTCTAAAAGCGTCTTTCTCAGGGTCATCAAAAGTAGGGATTGTGTGGTAATGGGTTAACTATACAGGTATGCTGTCATCAGTGATCAAAGGGATTTTTACTAAAATTGGTAGATGAAAGTGCATGTGTTTGTAAACATTTGCTTAAATCAAGCAAAAATATAAGTCACTGCCACTTGAATCAAGTCTAATAAGGAATAAGCTACAAGTAAGAGGTGGATACATATGAACATAGTAGCAAAGCGAGAAAGTATAGAAGGCTACTAGCAGTTCCCTGCTTTTAAACAATGCTTTGAAAATGATATACATCATAAATTTACATTCATGTGATAGTATGTACGAACAAGATTACTTAAAATGTTGCAAAAAGTACTTTAACCTATTACCAAACGACAATATTTTAGACTGGTCCAAATTGAAAGCATTTGCAGACGACAAAATAAAAGTGACTGAAAATTTGAAATTTGTTTTTTGAAGGGTAGAAAACATTGTGGGAAAAGGAGTAAATGCTGGTTACCAGCATTTTCTCATTTTCCCACAATGTTTTCTAAAGGCTTCTTTCTCAGGAGCATCAAAAGTATGGATTGTGTGGTGTTACGGGAGACCACTCCTTCCTGCATGGCATACTCCTGATTTAAATACAATACCTGGCTACTGCGTCAGGGAGATATCTCTTTGGCTCAGTGGTTAGGGTATTGGCTTTTCGTCCGGGAGTTCGGAGTTCGAATCCCGCTCCGATCCTCATTTCTGCCATGCATTTATTCATTTGTTTCTTTGTTACGGACTTCGTTCGTAAGATGGGGGCTCGTCCGGGATTGGCCATTGAGCCATTAATCCCATTTGTTGTCCAAAATCGGACTTCCTGCCTAATAAGGCTTTCAGTCATCAATAAATGATGACTTTAAGAGGGGGTGTGTTACGGGAGACCACTCCTTCCTGCATGGCATACTCCTGATTTAAATACAATACCTGGCTACTGCGTCAGGGAGATATCTCTTTGGCTCAGTGGTTAGGGTATTGGCTTTGCGTCCGGGAGTTCGGAGTTCGAATCCCGCTCCGATCCTCATTTCTGCCATGCATTTATTCATTTGTTTCTTTGTTACGGACTTCGTTCGTAAGAGTGGTAATGGTTTAAAATGTTTGCCAGATAGACTTTTCCCTTTTTAACAGCAATTGGAGATGGCCACAAATGTTGGAATTTGTCTTTGAAGGGATAGAAAACATTTTGGAAAATGGAGAAAATGCTTGTTCCCAGATTTTCCTGCTTTTCCTTAATTTTTTTAAGAGCAATCTTCCTCCAGCTTAAAAAACCAGACTGCTTGATAAAGGGTTAAACAGTAAGAATATTGTGTATTTCAGTATACTCTGGTTTTGAGCATAGAGTAGGAAAATGCACATAAGGGTAGTTTGGATATATTTCCACTTTCACTCAGATTGTGGAGTTAGCGTGACACAGGTTCTTGTCATTAGAGGATATGGTTTTGTATCACAACTTGATTTTCTAGTCTCTTTTTAGCCTATAGATAAAAGTATTATTTTGCATATAAATCTATAAACATTGATGATATGTGACTTGAACTCTTTACCGCACAATCCTGACTTTAAGCGACCCTAAGAAAGAAAGCTTTTGAAATCATGGAGGGAAAAGGAGAAAATGCTGGTAACCAGCATTTTCTCCTCTTCCTACAGCGTTTTCTAACCTTCTCAAATCAAATTTCAATATTTAATTCACATTTTATTTGTGGTTTGCAAATGCTTTCAATTTGGACTAATAAACAATTTGTCGTTTGGTAAAGAGTCAACCGCTGCAGTTCTTTTAGGGTGAAATAGACTTTACACATATTGTTAACTCGTTACCATAAAATGACGACTTTTGATGACCTTTGGAAAGAAGTCTTTTGAAAACATTCTGGGAAAAGGAGAAAATGCTGGTAACCAGCATTTTCTCCTTTTCCCCCAATGTTTTCTACCCCATCAACTAACAATTGAACCATCTGAGCCACATTGAAATTTTTGCTTGCAAAAACCCTTTCAGTTTACATAGGGCTAAAATTCTGTCATCTGGTAAAGTGTTAAAAGAACCTGACCATTGAAATTTCTATATACTGAATTTCTGGGTTTCTTTTTTTTTTTAAAGATCTAAAGAGAAAATGCTTGTAGCAATGTAGTGCAAGGTGAAACTACTTGTTTTGACTGTGATATGTATGAGACATGCTCTGTATAAATATGGCTAAATGCATCTGCAAAAAGTAACAGCCCAGATCAGCCTGTGCAGGCTGATCTTAGTCAAAACCTTTGTCATTGGTCAATTTTCTGCATATTAACCCTTTACTCCATAGTTACTCATTTCTACGCATTGCTTGTAGGAGCCTTTGGGAAACAGTGTGGCAAAAGGTGAAATTGCTCGTGACAGTGTTCTCTATGCTATCAAAAGGTGTCATATACACATAAGAAAGAGCTTCATCCTTGCTGTTATTTAGGGTCAATTAGAAATGTCTTATGGGGTAAAGGGTTAGAGGATCTGTTTTAACTCTAGATTCAATTGCTTGTTAGACAAAACTTTTTTCATGGATGACAAATTATGTGATGACTTCCATGGTATAGCTGTTTACTGCACAATCTAAATTTGTATGACCCAGAGGAAAAAGCCTTTTGAAAAACATTGTGGGAAAAGGAGAAAATGCTGGGAACCAGCATTTTCTCCTTTTCCAACAATGTTTTTTCCTCTATCAAAGCCAGATTCAATCATATGACCAATATTGAAGCGGTCCTCTGCAAATGCTTTTGATTTGGATAAGTCTGTATTTTTGTTTTGTAGTAGAGAAATAGCACATTAGGGAGATACGAAAACATCAAACTCCTCTTTTTCCAGTGCATGGCCCATATTTTTCATCTTTGTTAATTAAATTATTTGTTTATTGTTACAGAAATTGGTAAAGGACTGTGATTTGTTGTATAAATATAGAACTATAACATACTTCATGTGTTTGTTGTACTTCAAGAATGATTATCATTTTCCTATTAACTTTATCCTGTTTATATTATAAGAATCAGCATTGTATAGGTTACAGCATCTTTGCGAGCCAAGATTACGATCACTACGTGGATCTTTCCTTGGCTGATTGAGCCCGATTTCGAGATTCCTGTGATGCGCCCTCTATTGGATGCTGGTTATTACCCCCCTTTACATCATATTTCTAAAAGCCAATGAGGTTTCCATGTTTACCTTCTATTCGAAAGGTAGCGACCTTGTTCTATTTTTATCAAAGATGAAATGCTACGAGCTATTTCATTCGTTGCAGTTAGAGCTGGCTGCATCCAATGAAAAAGCCTATCGGGGGAATGTTAAAATCAAGCTCGATTCACAAAGGGTAGAGTACCGTAAGGAACTATCAGCCTTGGCTTGCGAAGATGAGGTTACAGTAGCTTCAGCCAGGGGCTTGGGAAGAATATTGTGCAAAGCACATGTAAAAAAGACATTCCAGAAAAGCTGGCTGCCAGGTATAAATGAAATATTACAAAAAGGCATAAAAGACAAGCTATAAAGTCAAATCAACAATGTTGGGTTGAAATATCTGTCGATTTCTATCATTGACATCCTTGGCGAGGGAGTAGGGGATATCATGTCTATACGACACAACAAATCTTAGGCAAGCAGTTCTTCAGTGTGAACAACATTTTCACAACAAAAGAACATGGATATATACAATTTCATGGTCTGTAAATATAATACATTTATTGTACAAGTAGAAGTACTCAAACTTATCATTTTAGCGATAGCTAATAAATAAGGTTAAGCTTGAAGTTCACTCATTACCAAACGACAAGATTTAAGGTTTGTCCGATTCGAAGGCATTTGCAGACAACAAAATGAAAGTGACTGAAAATTTGAAAATTGTTTTGTGAAGGGTAGAAAACATTGTAGGAAAAGGAGAAAATGCTGGTTAGCAGCATTTTCTCCTTTTCCCACAGTGTTTTCAAAAGGCTTCTTTCACAGAGGTGTTAAAAGTCGGGATTGTGCGGTGAAGGTTTAAACCTCGAAAAAACAAGGATATTTGTCCGCATGGGTTCCAATCCTGCCAGATGCAGTTTGTATTTAAGCTATGCATTTTTTGCGAACTTTCATGTTCGCAAGAACCAGTAGTTCAGAATTTCTTGCTGAATAAGACAATTGGTTCGTAGATATAGAGACTACAGAGTCCTTATTCCACTCATAACCGTTTCAGAATCAAGCCTAAAAGGACAGAGGAGTTCCAGTTTGCAAAGACCCTTTTTAACTCATTACCAAACAACAATATTTTAGGCTTGTCCAGATTGAAAGCATTTGCAGACAACAAAATAAAAGTGACAGAAAATTTGAAATTGTTTTGTGAAAGGTAGAAAACATTGTGGGAAAAAGAGAAAATGCTGGTTACCAGCATTTTCTCCTTTTCCAAAAATGTTTTCTAAAAGCTTCTTTCTCGGGGGCATCGAAAGTAGGGATTGTATGGTAATGGCTTAACACTGAAAGGTATTGCTTTTAATAAGTTCTTTATTTCAATTCAATTTGCATTAAATTTCATTACCTGTAGTTATTTAAATGAAAGATGCTAAAAACTGGCAATTTTGTGTAGATGGTGTATGTCTTCACATCAACACACTCAATGTTGACCTAAAATTCTTCACTGTTTGATTTCTGTGCCAAGCAATTTGTTTTGGTCTACAGAGGAAAAATTGTACATAAACACTTTACTCTTTAAAAAATAATATCTAGTTTTCACATCGATGAAGTAGAAGCCTTTTGAAAACATTGCAAGAAAACTAGAATTTGCTGGTAACCAGCATTTTCTCCGATGCCCACAATGTTTTCTCCCCAAAATAAAGAACTTTGATACATTTGAATATCAAACTTACCATCTTGAGATACTTTTAATGTGAAAGAGTATTAAGTTTGCTGTTTGAAAAAGGGTTAGTCATCGTAATTCAGCTGATTTTGTAACTTCATTTCACAATGGAGTGCCCAGATTTACTACATATCATGACACTTTATCCAGTGTCACACAAAGATCCCTCTCTGTCCGATTTCTAACTGTACTTGTGAGACAGTTGTCAGTGTAAGGGAGGAAACTCGTTCACCCTAGAATTTTGCCTGTTGAGAACATTCTATAGTCTCAGCGAATAAAAACTTTTGGATAGTTTTTGTATAGGAATAACCAACCTGGTAATTCCCTTAAGGGGGGTTACTCTCCATAAGATATAATCAGAGACTATGAGTTTTCTCCCTTACACCATGAAAACCTTTGAAAGACCCCCCCCCCCCAAAATCAACAATCTACTTCTGGCTTGACAATTATTACTGGCGCATGTCAGGAAACGGCTGTTAGAAAAAACAATGCAACGGTTAGATTGTGAAAAAGAAAACAATGCTTACATTCTATGTAGATCTAGATCTATTTTGACATATGTTAAAAAGTTTAAAAAGTTTAACCTGCCAATAACTACCCAACTTGTATTGGATGACATATATCGAAAGTGATTATGGTAAAAAATGATTTATCTGGGCAGAGATCTTATACGATCCCGGATTTAGGTAACAAATGTAATCATTCCTATATAGATCTAGTAGATCTATCCATCATAATTTCAGCACAGCTACTATTTTTGCCTGCATCTCCGATGCTAGAGGACCAATTTCGGTATTAAGGTACCAACAAATATATATATATAAGAAATACCAATGAATGATTGTTTTCCTTGAATGAAGAAAGCCTGTTCTAAATGGTAGAAACTAGTTTTACGGGCAGTTAAAAATTGTACAAATGAGGGGGAAGAAGCGATGCACGAAACTCATGTATGTTTGAAGTGGAGTTACCTACCTCGAATACTCTTCACTCTTCCTCCACTGACTCAGCGCCATCTTAGATGTGTTGTTTTGATTAAAAAGATGATTGCTAGTCTCCTTCCTGTGCAGTGTTTGTCTTGAAACCTTTAACCTGCCAAGCTGGACAGGCTACCGGATTATCTAAGAGATACCATGGACTGGTTCATGGGGTAAGTAACATTTAAAACAGAATCCGGGATGCTTTACCCGCAGACCTGTCAAAAATTCGTCTGCTGTCAATTTCAGAATTTATTCAGAAACCCTCGAAGGTCTTGCTTTATTCCTTTTGGTGTTAGGTAACATCACAACATAAGAACTGCTTATGTCTTACTTTGGAAAGCGACAAGTTGTTATTGGAATGCCTTGATGTTGATTAACCAGGATAAAAACTAGTTACAAAATATGTGTAAAGACTTCATTACTGATTATGATAGCTAGCCAGGCATACAGTAGATCTAATAATGAAATCGATTAAATAAAAAAACTGTTTGAATTAAAGTTATCCCTTTACAAAACAATCCGGATTGATGAATACCCTGAAAAATTAGAAAAACTGGTTTAAAAAACATTACTTGCAAAGTAAAAAAAAGGTGGAAGCCAGCATATTCTCATTTTCTTGTAGACCCCTTCCCATTGCTTCACCCTTTACTGGATAACAAAAACCAGACTTGTCCAAATTGAAAGCATTTGCAGACAACATTTTCAGTGTGCTCAAATGGTGCATTTTTTATATGACAGGATTTAAAACACTGTGGGAAAAGGAGAAAATGGTGGTTACCAGCATTTTCTCCTTTTCCCACAATGTTTTCCGAAGGCTTCTTCCTCTGGGTCGTAAAAACCCTGGATTGTTTGGTAAAGGGTTAAAGGGAAAGTGCATTGACCACTGAGTAAAACTTGTTTTAGCTTTACAAATAGATATCGCTTCTACCATATCTGTTTCCATAACATATATATTCAAAACCCCATTCACAACTATAGAAGTAGATCAGACAGTTCTTAACATGGAGTCTGATCGTTGATCTGGATTATCTTCTTTCAGTAAAACACTATAAAAATAGCAATGAGAAAATTACAATTATTATTACATCTATGAATTTTTTGTTTCAAGACTAAAAGTGCCCATTGGGCTTATTATTTGTGTGAAAAGTACTTTTGTTTCAAACGATTGTGTGACTATACCTACCACCGCCTCAGCAATTTTTTATCAAAACAGAGCTTAGATCTACTACAGTCCCTTGTTTTCACGTCTCTGAGAAAGGAACCTTTTGAAAAAAATGTGGAACAAAGAGAAAATGCTGGTAAATAGTATTTTCTCTTTTTCTGTCATCGTTTTCTTAGCTATCAAATAAACATTCCTCCATTTCAGCCATATTGGAATTGTCGTCTGCAGATGCTCTCAATTTGGACATGGATAGAAATTTGATGTCTGGTAAAGGGTTAAAGTACTTATTGTGCTTTGGAACCGACCATTTCTGAAAACATTGTGATGAATGGAGCAGTTGCTCAGCGCTAACATTGATTCTCTTCTTGAAGAATCATACTTTTATACTTACGTGTATTTGAAAAGTACTTACCCTGTTTCGTTCAACAAAATTGTAGACGTCTGAACTGAAAGCATTTGTAGATTTCACTGTAATCATGGCATGAATGATAAATTCTGTCCATTATAGATAGAAAACATTGTAGAAAAGGGAGAACTTGCTGGTTAGTTCTAGAATTTTCTCCTTTTTCCACAATGTTTTCAACAGGTTTCAGGGTTGTTTAAACTCAGGATAATTTGATAAAGGGTTGTAAAATAATAAAGATATATTGAATATCCCTTTTTTTTTTTCCTTCTGCTAATTTGTTGCAGAAGTTAATTTTTCAATCGGTAGATTTTAGGCATTTTATCAAGCAATCCCATCTAACATCCATGAAAAAAAAGGCTAAGGAAAACATTGTGAAGAAAGGTGAAATTACTGATAACCAGTGTTTTGTCCTGTACACTTTAAGTTCCGAGACACTGCCTTACCTTTAACTCTTAACAAAACGACAAAATTTTAGACTAGTCCAAATTGAAAGCACTTGCAGATGACAAAATGTAATTAAAGAATGGACATTTGTTTCTAGCAGGATAGAAAACATTGTGGGAAAAGGAGAAAATGCTGGTTACCAGCATTTTCTCCTTTTCCCACAATGTTTTCAAAATGCTTTTATCTCATGGTCGTTAAAAGTCAGGATTGTGTGGTAAAGGGTAAACTCCAGTGTATTTATTTATTTAGCTTATTGCATCTTGATGATTCAGGTCAGCCATACCAAGGGAATGTTTGCTATCAAATTTACAACTAGGGCGTACCAGGATGGTTGCATGAATTATGGGCAGAAATTTTGAAGAGTCACTGCATTAGGCTCTACCTTCTTCGAAAAGCGGCAGATTGATTCTTTTACCAGGCAGTCCATGTGTGTCCTTGGTCACGAGGTAGAGCGTCGGCCTCATAACCTAAAGGTCCTGAGCTCGATACCAAGGAGCGGGTGTCAACTTCGGGATTTTTCATAGGCCCACACATTGGGCGCGAGTACTGGTGTAGTTCCCAGGTAGCAGAATCGAGAGAGATTAGTACAAGTTGTACGAACTTATTTCTCAATTGATGTAAAATGAATATGTTAAAACTACCAGGCGATCCTCAGTTTACCTCCTTACCACATGAGAAGATTTTTATACCTGTCCAAATCGAAAGCATCTGCATACATCATAATAAATGTGACTGAAAATTTGAATTTTTTTTTTATGGGTAGAAAACGTTGCGGGAAAAGGAGAAACTGCTGTTTACCAGCATTTTCTCCTTTTTTCCACAATGTTTTTGACCCTGTCAATAAACAATTGCACCATTTGAATCACACAGAAATTGTTATCTGCAAATCGATAGGTGAGTGCAACACTATTCTAAGTGCCTGTACATTGTACAGGCACTTAGAATAGTGTTGCACTAACCTATCGAAATGCTTTCAGTTCGGTCAGTGCTAAAATTTTGTTGTCTGGTAAAGGGTTAAGCCTTTCCCAAACAATCCCTGGTTTTTACGGGTCTGGAATAGTAGCCTTTTGAAAACATTGTGAGAAAAGGAGAAAATGCTGGTAACCAGCATTTTCTCCTTTTCCCACAATGTTTTCTACCCTATCATAGACAGAAATCATTTTTTCAGCAAGAGTTAAGTTGTCGTCTGCAAATGCTTTCAGTTTGGTCTAGTCCAAAAGTTTGTCATTTTGGAAAGGGTTAATGCATATTGCATTTTGTTTTGTTGACAAAATTTGATTGGTTCTGCTTGTGCATCTTAACTCTTTATCATGTTAAGTTGAATTATTTCTGTCAAATCCAAATTTAAACCCTTCTTGTAGGCCACATAAATGTATTTCATGTGGCTGTAATGAAGAAAGTTGAATGGGTAGAAAACATTGTAGGAAAAGGAGAAGATGCTTGATACCAATATTTTTCTCCCCTTTCCACCATACTTTTATTTAAAGCTTTATTGTAAATGGTCATTCAAATATCGGATTGTTTGATAAAGAGTTAGGTATGCAGCATCCTCAGATACCCCGGGGTCTCCCTATTTGCTACGCTACATCGACCCCTGGGACAATTAGTTGAATTTCCTTCGCTTTACCGCTGGCCGAATGCTGGCTTTTCATTGGTTCCATCATCATTTTGTGATGGGGGAGTGTACTGTACACTATGACGTTTCGTATCGATTTTCGGCGGCTCGCTTTACCGCTGGCCGAATGCTGGCTTTTCATTGGTTCTATCATCATTTTGTGATGGGCGAGTGGACTGTATGGTATGACGTTTCATATCGATTTTCGGCGGCTGATTCAAAGTTTTATTAGTCAATTGTCCCAGGGTCGATGTAGCGTAGCAAATAGGGAGACCCTGGGGTATCCGAGGATGGGTATGCAGTGTTGTATAATAAACAAACTCCATATTTCACACTAAGTGAAGATATAGACCTGAATTATTCATAGCTGAATACTAATTACTGTGACTCATAAGTTTCATTATTTATACACAAATATTGCACCTCATTTCCTTGAGATTCAATCATGTAATAAATTGTATAAGATAAAGATTGATACCGATCAAAGGACAAACTAGTTTGCCATTAGCTAAAAGTCTCTTTATTCCACTTAACTCTTTACGAAACGATAAAATTTTAGACTGGTCCTGACAAATTTAAAGTAACTTAAAAAAAAGAGTTTATTTCAAGCAGAGTAGAAATCATTGTGGGAAAAGAGGAAAATACTGGTCACCAGCATTTTGTTGTTGTCTGCGCATGTCATATTTTTCGAAACTTCAACCTGTCTTATATGATGCATCACACTCCCCGATATTCAGGAAACTGTAATATTAAGCGATATAAAGTAGCTTTTATTAAAATGTTTGAGGAGAAATGAAGCTTGCTTTAGCTCCAGATTTTTCAAAATTGCTAATTATAGCTGAATGAATCGTACCAGGTAGCGTTTTATTGGGTGAACGTTTATTTTAGTTTGAAGTTCAAAGTAGTGGTTGTTGTGTAAAACAGTAGTCCGGTTCTGTACCCAGGATGCCCAAATTAGACAGAGGAGTATTTTAAGAATGTCATGTGGTGGGAGATAATGGCATTTTGTCCTTTCCCTGCAATATTTTCAAAAGGCTTCTTTCGCAGGGTCGTTTAAAGTCAGGGTTGTGTGGTAAAGGGTTTACACAGATAGTGTCAGTTTGCTTTGTCCCTTGTCTGCGCATGTCATATTCTTCGAAGATTCAACTGTCTTATATGACGCATCACTAGCTCCAAAAGCGGGCAGACTGTAATATTACGCACTATAAAGTAGCAATGTAGAAAACAGCTTTTATCAATACGTTTGAGGAGAAATGGAACCTGCCTTAGCTCCAGATTTCTCTAAACTGCTGATCATAGCTGAGTGAATTGCAAGATGTAGCGTTTTATTGAGTAAATGTTTATTTTAGTTTGAAATTCAAAGTAACGGTTGTCGCGTAGGAAAATGGTTCGGTTCTGACGAAGGATGCCCAAATTAGATACCGGTAGATGAGTATTTTTAGAATGCCCTCTAGTGGAAGATAATGGCTGATGACCAGCATTTTCTCCTTTTCCCACCATGTTTTCTCCCCTGTCAAAGAAAAATTGCACCATTTGAGCCACATTGAAATTGTTGTCTGCAAATGCTTTCAATATGGACAAGGCTAAAATTTTGCTGTGTGATTAAGAGTTTAAAAGAGTTCAATCATTTCCATTTCAATATCGCAAATTTAAAATTACTTTCTATTAACTCTTAACCCATTACCACACAATTGCTACTTTTGATGACCCTGAGAAAGAAACCTTTAGAAAACATTGTGGGAAAAGGAGAAAATGCTGGTAACCAGCATTTTCTCCTTTTCCAACACTGTTTTCTACCCTTCACATAACAAATTTCAAATTTTCAGTCACTTTTATTTTGTCATCTGCAAATGCTTTTGATTAGGACAAATCTAAAATATTGTCGTTTGGTAATGAATTAAACGTTCTGGTAACTCTGGAACTTAAAATGCCAAGCAATGATCTGTTCTAACAATCCTTTACATGTTTAGAAAGATGGCTTTTGAAAACAAAATAAGAAAAACACGGGTAGGAAACTTCATATTCAGAGCCAATGGCTCCGACAAGAAAATGTTGTGTTGGTCTTCCGTTTCTGAAGATGTCGGCTGAAAAACAATCACAAAACAGGTAGGCATGTCAGTAATTGTAATAATGTGTTTTTATGTCTTTGAAATTCAAAAAAAGGAGAATGTCATTCGATCCTCTGATCTTTCAACTTGTTTTCTGCACAATGGAAAGTTGGAACAGGTGTACGATGTTGTCTGAATCATTGGTGGCGTGGATTGTCCGTAGCCAAAATAATACTTCTCGGAGATAAATGCAGGCTCTTTTTGCCCTTTAAATAAGCAAACTGAAAAAGTTTTCCTGTTCTACAGGCTTAGATGATTGTCTTTGATGTTTCCATTTGCTCAATCCAAGAATTTACAGATATCTACCCCGAACGGGCGTAATTAAAGAAAGGCTCCGATTGTGTGGGTCGGTTACGAAAATATCGGTTGGCTCTGATGGAAGAGGAATTTCGTTTATTTATTTCTCTAATTTTCGGGTATACAAACTGAAGTGTAGAGTTAAATTTGAAGCAACAAGTTCATTTTAAACTAATTTTCTGTTGTGTTTTATATATAGAAATAGCAAAGAGAAGTATTTTACTAATTTTACACATTGTCAAATTGGCATTTTGCTAATATGAATGTACAATCAGAAAACGTAAGATGCCATGCCATTCATTCCATTTTTTAGCAACTTGGTCAAGGGGAGATTTTAGATCAAGATGTGTCTGTCGTGCATCGTCTGTCGTGCGTCGTCCATCTTGCGTCGTCCATCGTCAACTATTTGTTTAAACATCTACACTTCCTTTACCACTGGGCCGATTTGGACCAAACTTGGCTGGAATGCTCCTTGCGAGGTCGTCTTTAAAAACTATTCATAGAACTTGATTCCATAAAAAATCCTAGTTGCCATGGCAACCAAATGGAATTTCTAAGAAATTCTTTAAAAATCTTTTCCTCTGAAAACGCTCATCAAATTTTGAAATCATTTCACAGAGATGTTCCTTGGGTGACCATTTTCAAAAGTTGTTGGCTAAATTTTGATCCTTCAGGAAACATGGCTCTGGTGAATGGGGGTTACTTGCACTGTACGGACTAAATGAAAAAAATTCTCAAACATTATTCTTCTCTGAATCGGCAGGTCAGAGTATAAAATAATTTCACACAGATGTTCCTTGGATAACCATTTTTAATAACATATTCGTAAAAGTTTGGGCCATCAATTATCATGGCTCTGGTGAGTGGGGGTGGGGGGGAGGGGCTTGCACTATACGGAAATGAAAAAAATCTTAAAATTCTTCTTCTCTGAAATCGCTGGTCAGATTTTGAAATAACTTCACAGAGATGTTCCTTGCATGACCCATTTCAAAAACTGTTCGCGAAATTTTGATCCGTCAATAAACGTGGCTCCGGTGATTGGGGGCTACTTGCACTATACGGAAATGAAGAAATTCTCAAACATTTATTCTTCTCTGAAACGGCTGATCAGAGTTTAAAATGATTTCACAAAGAAGTTCCTTGGATAACCATGTTTAAAATTTGTTCGCAAAATTTTGATCCATCAATAGACATGGCTCTGGTGAATTGGGGCTACTCGCACTATACTGAAATGAAGAAATTCTTAAAAATTCTTCTTCCCTGAAATTGCTAGTCAGAGTTCGAAATAATTTCACAAAAATGTTCCTTGGGTGAACCTTTTCACAAAGTGTCCGAGAAATTTTGATCCATCAAGAAACATGGCTCTGATGGCTGTGGGCTATTAACACTATATGGTCATGAAGAAATTCTAAAACAATCTCCTTCTCTGAAACGGCTGGTCGGATTTTGAAATAATTTCACAGATATTTTCCGAGGGTGAACCAGAATTTTTAGTCCTTTTTCAAGCATTTGCTCTTCTGCAAGAAACTGTTCTTGGGTGAACCATCCAAAAATTTATTTGCAGAATTCTGATTCATCGAAATCATTGCTGTGGTGATGATTGTAGGGGTGGTGACAGGTTTTGAAATGATTTTTACAGGTGACCTTTTTAAAATTGCTTGGCAAAATAATGATTTTGTTTCAATCATGTATTAACGATTATGTCGATGACTGAATAATGATTCATAAACTGCATAATGCAAATTCATGCATCTATACCATTTAAACACACGTTGCGTTTATCATTCTCGTACTTCTGAAAGAAAATATTTTTTATCATTATTTGAGCTTATGCGTGGGCTGCACTTACGACAAAAGCACTAAAAATTTTATATATGGACTATTCGGTCTAATCAAAAGCTATGCAGAAGTATTTTCAAATTTGAGATCGACTAATGCTAAGCAGCATTTTCCTAAAGTGACATTACCAGTCCTTTGTATTTCATAAATGCGGTCATATTCCATCCAACATATGAACTAAATTATGGACTGAAAGATATCAATGGAAAAACAAAACTTACTTCATTACTAATTATTTACAGAAAACTAAAATTTTGAAAGGGAGCCCCCATGAATCGGTGCCGATTAACAAAGTCAGAGCCGGCCCACATAATCGGAGCCCTTCTTTATTTTCAATCAGTTCTTGTGCTTTCCTTTTCAATTTTTGACCAGTAGTGAATGTAACATTTCAAGACATTAATTCAAGGTTTTGGGACAGCAAGACTCTCTCTTATTTGCCAATTAAATGGAAATAACAGACAGAATTGAGGTCCTAGACGTATTATTTTGGCTACTCTCAACCCACGCCACAAATGATTCAGACAACATCGTACCCCTGTTACAACTTTCCGTAGAGCAGAAAACAAGTTGAAAGACCAGAGGATCGAATGACATTCTCCTTTTTTTGAATTTCAAAGACATAAGAACACATTATTACAATTACTGACATGCCTACCTGTTTTGGAATTGTTTTTCAGCCGACATCTTCAGAAACGGAAGACCAACACAACATTTTCTCGTCGGAGCCATTGGCTCTGAATATGAAGTTTCCTACCTGTGAAAAAAAGGAAATTGCTTGTAACCATCATTTTCTTTCTCTCCTAGTGTTTTCTACCATTTCTAAGACAAACCCCAAAACATATTTTTGAGCCACAGTCTAGTTGTCATCTCAAAATGGAGAGATTTTTATATATTTTTTTTAACCCTTTACCACACAGATCTGAGTTTGAACAATCTTAGGTCCCACAGAAGCCTTTTGAAAACGTTAACCCTGAAAGCACTTGCAGGTGACAAAATGAAAGTACATGTAACTCAAAAATAGAAAATTGTTTCCAGCAGGTTAGAAAGCAGGGTGGGAAAAGGAGAAAATGCTGGTTACCAGCATTTTCTCCTTTTCTCACAATGTTTTCAAGGGCTGTCTTTCTCAGGGTTGTTAAAAATCATGATTGTGTGGTAAAGAGTTAAGAGGAGAAAATGATGATTTTTGCATTTAGTACCTCTGTTTCTGTAATGTACTTCTGTTCTTAGTACTTATGTAATGGTGAAAATGAAGAAAAAACTAGTTGATTTGCAAAAACCCTGAAACACTGAATCAATATCTTAATGAATTATTTACAAGTTGAGGAGCACCAGTAATCTTTTAACCCTTTCCCACACAATCCCGACTTTTAATGACCCGGAGAGAGAGAAAGCTCTTGAAAACATTGTGGGAAAAGGAGAAAATGCTGGTAACCAGCATTTTCTCCTTTTCCCACAATGTTTTCTACCTGTTCAAGTAAAACTTTAACTTTCAGCCACACTGAAATTGTTGTCTGCAAATGCTTTCTATTTAGTAAAGGCCAATTTTTTAATTTTGTCGTTTGGTAAAGAGTTTAACATGCTTGGGGGGGACAACTTAGGGTGTTTTTTGCATAGAGTATAGATTATGTGCAGTGTCTGTCGGCCCTGTTTATTGATTGAATTAACGTTGCTTTAAGCCACTTTCAACATTGCTTTAACCTAATCAGGTGTGTTCTGAGTTTCAGAAGTAGTAAGCTAAGCTCTGAAGTGTCTTGCCCAAGGACTTTGTCACTAGTACATATATGTACTTCAATATTATTGCAATCATGTCATTGCAAATGCTAATTAACACATTACTAAATGACATAATTTTAGACAGGTGCAAATTGAACACGTAATTATGCCAACAACAAAATTAATGTGACTAAAGAATTAAAATCTGTTCTGGGAAAGATGGAAAACACTGTGGTTAGAAACATGCAAAAGTATATTAGTATAACCCTTTACTCCATAGATACTCATTTCTACACATTGGAAAACATTGTAGCAAAAGGTGAAATTGCTTGTGACGAGCAATTTCACTTTTTGTCACAATGTTTTCTATGCTGTCAAAAGGTGTCATATACTCAAGAAATGGCTTCATTCTTGCTGTTATTTAGAGTCAGAGATACCTTAGAAATGCCTTATGGGGTAAAGGGTTGAATAAATCCTTATCCATCCACTCAAAAGAAATTTTCTTCCATGATGCACTAGAAGCGTAAAGCTTTGTTTACTGGCGAGCAGTAACCATAGCGACGGCATAGGCGTAGGCAACAGCAGCATCAGTAGCTGCAGCGTTTTTTTTTTTTCCACAGGAGTGTGTGTTTATTGACACGATGTAGCAGTAGCGGTTTTCTTTTCTGTCATGGTTCCCGTATGGCCAACTCTATAACATCGTGATAAGATATTATTATTGGATTATGTATGCTACTACTGAAGCAAAAAAGGAGGAAAAGACGTTAGGTCAGTCTAAAATTTTGTTGTTTGGTAAAGGGTTAAAATATAACTGCAGTGCGACACAGTGCATTGTACTTACTCTTAAGCGATATTTAAGGCTTTACCAAACGACAAAATTTAGTGTGGTCCAGATAAAAATCATTTGCAGATGACAAAATTTATGTGATTAAAAAATTGAAATCTGTTCTGGGAAAGTGGAAAACCTCGTGGGAAAAGGAGAAAATGCTGGTTACCAGCATCTTCTCCTTTTCCCATAAGGTTTTCAAAAGGCATCTTTCTCAGCGTCGTGAAAAGCTGGGATTGTTTGGTAAAGAATTAATTTGCATATTACAAAGCTATGCATTTACAAGAGGATCAGAACAAGATTTTACTTCTGAAACCTTTACCAGGGGACGTTATTTTGAATTTGTCTAAATTGAAAGCATTTGCAGACAACATAATTGAATGTGGATCAAATGTCAAGTGTGGTTCTTAAAAGATTTACATCGCGGGAAAAGTAGAAGTTTCTGGTTACCAGCATTACCAGCACTATAGTTGTGCAAAGATGCCTGAAGAAACCAAGAATATTAGTAAAAGGAGAACTTTCTATGAATAAATAGGTGCAGCAGGCATTATTGAGTCTTGGTAAACAATTATATCTCAGCTGTATTGACAGACTCGATACAATTTCTATGGAATGTTACGGGACAAAATAAATGGGTTCCGAGAAAATTGGAAGGTGAATGAACCAATATAGGATTGATACTTCTGTATCCAGCCTTATTCTGTGCTATCCAACTGTGGATGTGTTTAAATTTTGTCCAGAGAATATCTTGAAAACTACATGATAATTATAAACATGAAACTTGCCAGCATTTTCTCCTTTTCCCACAATGTTTTTAGAAGCCATCCTCCTCAGGATCATGAAATCCTATGATTGTTTGATAAAGAGTCAAAGTGTCTCTGTTATTAGAGAAGATTTTACTTCGTACTTGGATGAGTAAATTGTTAACTATCAAAAGGTGATCCCATACAAAAGGGGCAGACAACCATCAAAATATTTTGACACAATTATGCTCCTTTTTTCACAGAATTTTCGCAGAAAGTCTATCATAATTTCTACAAGCAATTGCATATAACCATTGGCACCCACATGAACTGCTCTTGTTTCTTTTTACTTTAACCCTTTACCACACAATCCTGAAAAAGAAGCCTTATGAAAACATTGTGGGAAAAGAAGAAAATGCTGGTAACCAGCATTTTCTCCTTTTCCCACAATGTTTTCTTCTCTTCACAAAAGAGATTTCAAATTTTCAGTTACTTTTATTTTGTCATCTGCAAATGCTTTCAATTTGGAAGTCTAAAATTGTGTCGTTTGGTAAAAAGTTAATCATATATTTATGAGCTAGATGCCTTCAGATCTTAAGTTATTCATGCATCAAATTATTGTAAGACAGATTGTGTTCATCCACTGAAGTCAAAATTTGAAAACTCGTAAATCAGTGTCAGACAACATGGATTATTTTTTTGTATTGCATTACTGTGTTGTCGTTCTGGTTACGAGTTTAATATTCTCCACTGATTTTTTTTATTGTCTGCCTGTCATGTTTGTCATAGAAGATTGTTGCAATCAAGGGCTTAGCTACAGGAAAGAACTTTTACATTTGAACATGATTCCATGAGCAATATAGGTCATGCATGGCTCAGTGTTAACTCATCATTACCAAATGACAATATTTTAGACTGGCCCAAATTGAAAGCATTTGCAGACGACAAAATAAAAGTGACTGAAAATTTGAAATTTGTTTTGGGAAGGGTAGAAAACATTGTGGGAAAAGGAGAAAATGCTGGTTACCAGCATTTTCTCCTTTTCCCACAATGTTTTCTAAAGACTTCTTTCTCAGGGGCGTCAAAAGTAGGGATTGTGTGGTAATGGGTTAAAGTGTGGGACTTGTTGCCTGGAGGCCTCAGGTTTAAGCCGCACGGGGTATTTTGTAGAACAGCTGGTTATTTCCGTTTATTTATCATCGCTACTAGTTGCCCATCTGAGCGACACCCTCCAGAAGACGATTAGTTGTTACGAGGGATAGTGCACGGATACAGGTCGAAACTACTGAGAGCTTCACCTGATTCTTTAATGTGCTTGGATTATGGCCTAGTGGAATGGGGGTATTAGCCTTTATCAAACGACAAAGTCTTGTTGTAATTAAAAGCATCTATAGAAGACATTTAATTAAATGTGGCCTAAAAACTGGCTTTTGAAAGGAAAGAAAACGTTGCTCAAAACTCTAAATCAAATTTTGTCCAAATCAAGAGCCAGCATTTCTCTTTCTCCTACAATGATTTCAAAAAGCCCTGTTAACCCATTACCACTCAATCCCTACTTTTGACGCCCCTGAGAAAGAAGCCTTTTGAAAACACTGTGGGAAAAGGAGAAAATGCTGGTAACCAGCATTTTCTCCTTTTCCCACAGTGTTTTTTACCCTTCCCAGAACAAATTTCTATTTTTCAGTCACCTTTATTTTGTCGTCTGCAAATGCTGTCAATTTGGACCAGTCCAAAATTTTCTTGTGTGGTAAAGACTTAAACTCTGATTTGTATGGTGAAGGGTTAGACACTTGCATAAAATCAGAAGTTACTTCCTTATCCCTTTACCCCATAAGGCATTCCTGTAGCATCTCTAATTGATCCTAAATAACAGCAAGATGAAGCTGTTTCTTATGTGTAAATGTCACCTTTTGATAGCCTAGAAAACACTGTGACAAAAGGTGAAATTGCTCGTCATGAGCAATTTCACCTTTTGTCACAATGTTTTCCAAAGGCTCCTTCAAGCAATGTGTAGAAATGAGTATCTGTGGAGTAAAGGGTTATTAGTTGTAACTGAATAGCAGTTGCTCACAACTTTGATCTGGATCATACTTGTTTAACCCTTCACCAATCCTGACTTTAATGACCCTTGAAGGGAAAATGTTTGAAAATATTGTATGAAAAGGAAATAATATCTGGTAAGCCGCTTACCAACATTTTTTCCCCTTTTCATACACCCAACCTATAAAGTAGATGGAGGTATACTGGTTTCACCATGTCTATCTGTTTGTCCATCCATCCATCAATCTGTCTTCAGACTTTTTCATCCCATGCTCATAAACACTGTTTGACCTAAGACCCTATAACTTGTTCATTGATAGATAGATGAATGGATCTGTCACACAATGGTTCTAAATTTATACCTTAATTTATACGGAACAGGAAAAAATTTGCCCTGCAAGTTAGGGCTAACCCTAACCCCCTCATCTTAGCAAGCCAAGGTTACAATCACTATGTGGATCTTACCTTGGCTGATTGAGCCCGATTTTGAGATTCCTGCGATGCGCCCTCTATTGGATGCTGGTTATTACCCCCCCTTTACATCGTATTTCTAAAAGCAAATGAAATGACGTTTTACAAACCGCTTACGAATACACATGAAGTGATAAGCAGACATCCACGTGGGTTTCCATGTTTACCTTCTATTCGAAAGGTAGTGACCTTGTTCTATTTCTATCAAAGATGAAATGCTACAAGCGATTTCAATCGTTGCAGTTAGAGCTGGCTGCATCCAATGAAAAAGGGAATCGGGGGAATGTAAATATCAAGCTTGATCTGCCAAGGGTAGAGTTACGTAGTTGAATCGTCAGCCTTGGCTTGCGAAGATGTAACCCCCTGCAATAGCACATTCTGGCAGAATATTATATCCATTAACTCATTACCATACAACAGAATTTTAGACTGGTTCAAATTGAAAGCATTTGCAGACGACAAAATAAAGGTGACTGAAAAATTGAAATTTGTTCAGTGAAGGGTAGAAAACACCGTGGGAAAAGGAGAAAATGCTGGTTACCAGCATTTTCTCCTTTTCCTACAGTGCTTTCAAAAGGGTTCTTTCTCAGGTGCATCAAAAGTATAGATTGTGTGGTAATGGGTTGATATGCTGACAGTTGAACCTGTACCAACAACAAAATTTTTGACTCCTCCAAATTGAAAGCATTTGCAGGCAATAAAATAAATGTGACTCAAAAACTGATATTTGTCTTGGGAAGGATAGAAAACATTGTGGGAAAAAGGAGAAAATGCTGGTTACCAGCATTTTCTCCTTTTCCCTCTATGTTTTCAAAAGGCTTCTTTCACAGGGTAGTGAAAAGTCTTGTATGTTAAACAGTTAGGTATAAATGCCCACAATAATAAATGATAACAGCTTCTGTCATTCTCATCTGAATAAAGTGACACTTTCACCTTGAATTGAGGTTAATATGTTACTTTTGTCCTACATTTTGCAGTTTCATTTCCAGGCTTCCCCAACCCCAATGATGAAATGCTATATTCAGAGGCTCATCTTGACACAGTTTGCTTTCTCAGTCTTGATTTCCTTAACTCTTTACCACACGATAAAGTTTTAGACTGGTTTAAATTGAAAGCATTTGCAGACGACAAAATAAAGGAGACTGAAAAATTGAAATTTGTACTAGGAAGGGTAGAAAACACTGTGGGAAAAGGAGAAAATGCTGGTTACCAGCATTTTCTCCTTTTCCCACAGTGTTTTCAAAAGGCTTCTATCTCAGGGGCGTCAAAAGTAGGGATTGAGTCTGGTAATGGGTTAATACTTTACCAAAGGACAAAATTTAATACTTGGCCAATCTGAAAGCATTAGTAGTATTTGTAGGTTACAAATCAGTCGGTGGTAAAATATTGATTTTACTCTTTGAAAGGAGAGAAAACAGAGTGGGAAAAGAAGAAAATGGTGTTTAGTTTTCTCTATCTGGATCTTTAAAACTTGGATTGTGAGGTATAGGGTTAAAAAAATGTTAGAATGTTGAAAATGGCTGAAAAATTGTAATGTTAAACTCAACACAAAAAAAAGTGACAGCGAAAGGTACTGGAATTTTTCAGTTTCCAAAGATATTGTTCTACAGCTTTCTTCCTTAAAGGGTCATCAACATTTATTTTTAAACACTGTCTTTCTAAGGGGCTGAGCCAGTTTAAGTATAAACATACTTCATTTACATCAGTTGAGAAACAAGTTCTTACAACTTGATTATAATTTCTTACGATTCTGCTTCCTGGGAACAACACCAGTATGCACACTGAATGTGTGGGCCAATGAAAGATCCCAAAGTTGACACCTGCTCCTGAGTATCAAACTCAGGACCTTCTAAGTAAGCCCTGATGATAATGTGATTGGCTTGAATCCCGATGTTGCTGGTTCAGTTCTTGTCTAGGATTGATGATTAATAAATCTTTACTACCTGACAAAATTTGGACCTAACTAAATTACAAGCATTTGCAGATAACAATTTCAGTATAACTAATTAGGTGATTTCTGTCTTTAAAGTTATAGAAAACATTGTGGGAAAAGGAGAAAATGCTGGTTACAAGCAGTATCTCATTTTTTCACAATGTTTTAAAAAGAAATGTCTTTCTGTAAGTCATTTTTTGGAGGGGGGGGGGGGGTGTTTACTGTAGAGGGTTATATGAAAGCAATAAGATTGCTTCTTTTACTCCTGAAAAGTTTTGATTATGTATTATATGGGATAGCAGCCAGTGGCTTGGAAAGAGTGTATTATACAGTGTACTTGTTTAATAACAGGAAAGCATGACACTGTGCACTGCAACAGGAATAGAATGGACAAGTCAAAACATTGTGGGAAAAGGAGAAAAAAATGCTGGTTACCAGCATTTTCTCCTTTTCTAACATTGTTTTCAAAGGTTTTCTTTCTCAAGGTCGTTAAAAGTAGAGATTGTGCGGTAAACAGTTGATCCTTTAAAAAAACGACAAGGTTGATCCTAATCCAAGACGGATTGAGTGATCCAAATTCGAGCAATGGCAGAATAATGAATGAAGCTAAAAGAAAAAAAATCTGTTATTGAAATAGTAAAGACTAGTGGTGAAACGGTTTACCGATATACCGATTAACCGTGGTCTGTTCAAAGAAAAAACCGAAACCGGTACGAATTTTGCCGTATCAGTATTTCTTCAATATGTCAACTTCTCGTAATTGCATTAAAAAGTCCGGTTTTCCCAAGAATTCGGTTAGAAATCGATCGTTTTTCAACAATCTGAAAGATTTACGAAAGTGAAAGTTGTTTATTTTTTCTACAGGCAGTGTTACCGGTGTTAAGGTAAAATTATGACCTCCTCAAATTCGTCACAAAAACGAACTCCAAATGACCGTCGACCGTATTACTCATTTTGGACCAACAGAGTTTGTTATTCATTTCTTATAACTTTGCTCACATTTATTTTGCGTTTTTTCCCCCGGTAGATAAGCGGGAAGGTATTTCTGTTTAACAGAGTAGGTTATTGCATTGTCTTCTCTGTTGAGCTCCCAAAGTTTGGTATAGTAGCCCTGACTGGTTTTTACATAAACAAGTGCGCCCTCTGAGCGAGTGTTCAGCACTGCTGGTGACTTTTTGTCAGCACAGAGAGCTTCTCTGGGTGCTGACAAGGTTGACATGTTAATATTTTTGAAAAAGAACATGACTGGAAATGTCACTGAGTCATTTACTTGTTTCTATGGATAATTCTTAATTTCTTTGTCATTTCAGTCTAGTCTGTGTTAAAGACTAGTCAATTTTTTAGCATATGGTACCTTAACAGTGACTACAAGTGGTCAGATATGCTAAATGTCAGCATATAGGGCGTATTGCAATATGTATTGCAATACAGGTCAGCCGTATTGCAATATATTGCAATACTCTTTTTACCGTATTGTTTCACCCCTACTAAAAACCTATGTGGGAAAATGGAGAAAATGCAGGTTACCAAATTTTCTCCCCCTTCCCACACTGTTTTCAAAAGCCCTCTGTAGTTAGGGCATTAAAACTCCGGGTTACCAGATAACCCAGACTTTAAACGACTATGAGAAAGAAGCATATTGAAACATTGTGGGTAAAGGAGAAAATGCAAGGAGTTAACCCATTACCACACAATCCCTACTTTTGAGACAGAAGCCTTTAGAAAACATTGCGGGAAAAGGAGAAAATGCTGGTAAACAGCATTTTCTCCTTTTCCCACAATGTTTTCTACCCTTCATAAAACAAATTTCAAATTTTCAGTCACTTTTATTTTGTCATCTGCAAATGCTTTCGATTTGGACAAACCCAAAATCTTGGACCTGTCCAAACTGAAAGCATTTGCAAACGACAAAATCAATGTGACTGAAAAATTGTTATTTGGTTTTTGAAGGGTAGAAAACATTGTGGGAAAAGGAGAAAATGCTGGTTACCAGCATTTTCTCCTTTTCCTACAATGTTTTCAAAAGGCTTCTTTCTTAGGGTTGTTAAAAGTTGGGATTGTGTGGTAAAGGGTTAAGGGTCATAGATTTATGCTTACTAAGGGTCAATCAGCTGTCCAGTGTTACCTCATTTATCATTTATTTGCTGACTCGGCTGTATTTTTGTTGTCTGACCCTGTATTAGCTTTCCCATTACATGATACATGAACTTTTGGCCCTTTACCAAGCAAGTGCTAGTTTGAACAACCCTGGCAGGGAAGGCTTTTTAACCCATTACCACATAATCCCTACTTTTGATGACCTTGAGAAAGAAGCCTTTATAAAACACTGTGGGAAAAGGATAAAATGCTCAGGTAACCAGCATTTTCTGCTTTTCTCACAATGTTTTCTACCCTTCACAAAACAAATTTCAAATTTTCAGTCACTTTTATTTTGTTGCCTGCAAATGCTTTCCATTTGGACAAACCTAAAGTTTTGTTGTCTGTTAATGAGTTAAAAAACATGTATTGTGGGAAAAGGAGAAAATGCTGTTAACTAGCAATTACTTCTTTTCCCAGTATATTTTCTAGCCTTTTTCTATTCTTTCTAATACAAATTTCATTACTTTACCACACAATGGCGACTTTTAACGATCCAGGGAAAGAAGCCTTTTGAAAATGAAAGCATTGTTGGAAAAGGAGAAAATGCTGGTAACCAGCATCTCCTCCTATTTTCACAATATTTTCTACCATATCAAGAAATATTATACCTTCTGAGCCACATTGAAATTGTCGTCTGCAAATAGATTCAATTTTGACAACTGTAAATTTTTGTCATCTGTTAAATCTTTACCAAACGACAAAATTTTAGACTGGTCCAAACTGAAAGCATTATCTGATATCAAATTCATTATGGCTGCAATAACAAAATATGTGTTTGAAAGTGTAGAAAACATTGTGGGAAAAGGAGAGAAAGCTGGTTACTAAGGTTTTCAAAAGGATGTTTCCACAGGGTTGTAAAAAGTCGGGATTGTGTGGTAAAGGCTTAAAGAGTTAAGCAACTTTAACCCATTACCACACAAGAAAAATTTAGACTGGTCCAAATTGAAAGCATTTGCAGACGACAAAATAAAGGCGACTGAAAAATTGAAATTTGTTCTGGGAAGGGTAGAAAACACTGTGGGAAAAGGAGAAAATGCTGGTTACCAGCATTTTCTCCTTTTCCCACAGTGTTTTCAAAAGGCTTCTCTCTCAGGGGCGTCAAAAGTAGGGATTGTGTGGTAATGGGTTAATTGTGTGAAAATGCGTTCATTTTGTACAGGTCTATCAAAATTTTGTTATCTTTATAAAGGCAAGGAGTCAATCTGTGTCTATACCATATAGGGACCTCTATGTCCCTTTGATAGAGAGCAGACAAAGATCAGCCTTTGTATTAGTGCTGTCTAACATAGATCTACATACAGTCTTGTATACCCCAATTAACCCATTACCATACAATCCCTACTTTTGATGACCTTGAGAAAGGAGCCTTAACAGAAAACATTGTGGGAAAAGGAGAAAATGCTGGTAACCAGCATTTTCTCCTTTTCCCACAATGTTTTCTACCCTTCACTAAACAAATTTCAAATTTTCAGTCACTTTTATTTTGTCGTCTGCAAATGCTTTCAATTTGGAAAGGCCTAAAATATTGTCGTTTGGTAATGAATTAATTGGTTTGAACTGTACAGTAGCTGTTGCCCACTATAAATCAATAGAATGGGTTCTGAACAATGGTTGATAGAATTTTGCTTAATGTAGTTAATTAGGATTAAGGTTAAGTAAACACTGTATCTTCACATCTACTTGTCTCTGTGGATTATTCTACTGTAACATTTGATGGTTTGTAACAGCAAGGCAGTCCCTGCATCCTGTCTACATATCATCTCTACTCTCTGCTTTTGTCATTTGTTATCCCTTAGACTGCAAAGTACAACTCACTGACCTTTTGCGGACGGTGTAAATCAAGATCAGACTGCACTCAAGTTGTGAAAACATGTATAACAATTCATATAATTGCAACGTATTTTGTAATAATTCTAAATGATGATATGAGATATTCTTCATCCGATCATAGCTAGTACACATGATAATAAAAGAAAATAAATGTTCAAGGCGTTTTAATGTTATCGAAGTTACTAAGTTTATGACAAAACCTTAATCTAGTAAAGTTAAAAGAAGTCTGCCCTTCTATTCAATATCTTAGAACTGGGGCCCAGGGAACAAAGATTATTGTATTTTGCAAGTTTATTACAAAATTTGTTGCATAACTTTTTATTACATTTCATGTAATCACAACAAATTTTGTAATACTTATTACATTTTGCAGGTTTATTACAAAATGTGTTGTAACAGTGCTTTTTACGGACCCCTGGAATGTATTCCCCCTCTTTTTCATGAATTTTCAAAGCAAGACTGAAAAAGTTGTCAGAAGGATTGGTGGTAATGTGCCAAATAAGAAGGTCACTTACTTTATTTAGGACATGTCATAAATAATTTAAGATTCTAAGTACATTGAGGTACTGTGAACATTGTCCACTGAGGTTTGATGTCATTATAGGTAAGTTAATATGGTAATCAAGGGCAACCATGGACATCTGTAATGTGGTCATGCTTATCTATTATGGATGAAATAAATCACCTCTGTCCGTTATTCTTTTCCTTCTTAAAGGTGGCCCTTCCGATTTTGGGACGAAAACTTTTACAAGAATACAAAAAAAAATCATCCTTATACCCTAGTACAGATAACTGTCCCCAAAGGCGATGTTACTTTTCGACTGGTCGCCTCTGGGTACAGAGACAATCCGGACAGAATCAGTTGAAAGTTCCGCACAGATTTTGTGCGCAAGTTTGAACTCGTATAATTTCCTAAATAGAGCACAAAACTAGGACTTAAACATACCTGTGGCTTGCGTATTCAATATTCTTTCATTTGAAATACAAATATTTTCAACTCAAATGCTGATTGTGAGAAAATAACCTGCATTTCATCAGTAACTCGAGCTGTTTACGTTCCCGAAAACATTCAAAATGGCCGCCACGCACGATAAATTTCGTCCATGATTTTTCCGAGATAAACATGTTGTAAACGGCTTCTACAAGCTTTTTATGTAATGAAAGGTTTAACAATCTGCTTTTGGTCATGATTAGTACTAAAATTTAATTGCATTTCACTGCAATACAGATAAAACTGACGAAACCAAAAGTCGGTATAGCGCTCTGTATTTGCTACTGGAAAATTTACGATGGACTTGAGACGGTACGGTGTACAGTAAATGTCCAAATATGAAAAAGATCACCGGGGCGTCTCATTATTGTGACTACCTTATACCCCAAAAGCCTTATAATTTTCATTCATAAAACCCCTGTAGTCTACTGGTGTAGTCCCCAGGAAGCAGAAGCGAGAGAGATTAGTATAAGTTGTAAGAACTTGTTTCTCAATTGATGTAAAATAAATATGTTTAAACTAAACTAATAGAAACAGACAGACAAACAAGCAAATTATGCTTTTGATGTGGACAAGCCTTAAAACTCTTGTCTTTTGGTAAAGGGTTAAAGTTTAAGCCATATGC
This sequence comes from Tridacna crocea, assembly GCA_943736015.1. Classification (NCBI taxonomy): domain Eukaryota; kingdom Metazoa; phylum Mollusca; class Bivalvia; order Cardiida; family Cardiidae; genus Tridacna; species Tridacna crocea. The sequence continues at coordinate 44,390,745 of OX031067.1, forward strand.
CGTATTTGTGGTGATCATATTTCCTTGAATGGCTAATAGGAATTTTATGACCAGATTAAAACCTTCATCCTTTGATTACAATAATATCTGCAATCTGTTTATAAAGGTAGATTTACTTTCTGTATGCCCTTTTATGATTATTCCGTCTTTTTACGGAAAGTATTTATAAATCTCTGATAGATAAATGAATTTATATGACTTTTTTTTTCCAGAATAATCTGTCGACACCACTCATTAGTACTTTGTTTAGAACAAGTATCTGAAAGCCAAACACAGTCATAGAATCAAAGTAGTGACAAGCTGAACTGGTTACCCAGTAACCAAAAGCATAATATTATGCAGACAACAAAATTACTAAAATTCAGGTAAATGATCATCTTCGCAAGCCAAGGGTGACGATCCACTACGCTACTCTACCCTTGTCGGATCAAGCTTGATCCCCTTTATGCATTAAATTTTCTTAATTCAATTCTTTTATTGTCATTCAAACTTTATTCAGTTTAAACAACCCCTCGTTTATTATCTTTTTAACATAGATATGCGCGCTAAATGACCAAAGCGGTCGATGTGCCATAAAACAACATTCATTCATTCAATTCCCCCGATACACATTTTCATTGGTTGCAGCTAGCTCTAACTGCATCAAATCAAATCGCTTGTTGCATTTCACCTTTGATAAAAATAGAACAAGGTCGCGACCTTTCGGATAAAGATAGAAGGTAAACATGAATACCTCCATGGATGTGTGCAGGATCTGTAATGATTTTTTACCGAAAGAAACACAAAGGAACAATATTTACAGAAAGTTTCAGTGTGACCAATCAATTATCAGAGGTTCTAGGCTATATCCCAGCACCTGACCATGGAATATTGAAGTATGTTTGTGGTTATTGCTTCATGTTGAATTAATGTATTCGTAAGTGGTTCGTAAAATAATATTACATTGGCTTTAAGTAATACAGCATCCAACAGGGGGCGTATCGTAGGAATCTGGAAATCAGGCTCGATCAGCCAAGGTAAGATCCACATAGTGATCATAACCTTGGCTGGCTATAAGTAATACAGCATCGAACAGGGGGCGTATCGTAGGAATCTGGAAATCGGGCTCGATCAGCCAAGGTAAGATCCATGTAGTGATCATAACCTTGGCTCGCAAAGATGCTAAATGATGAGATTTGTCTTTATACAGGATAGAAAGCTTTGTGGAGAAACAAAAAAGAAAATGGTGTTTACTAACAGCTCCTTTTCTTATAATGTTTTCCAGATTGTGGCCCTTTAACCCTTTACCACACTACAAAATTTTAGACCTACCCAACTTGAAAGCATTTGCAGACAACAATTCTAAAGTGGCTCAAATGTGCAATTTTGCTTGAATAGAGTAGAAAACTTTGGGGGGAAAGGAGAAAATGCTGGTTACCAGCATTTTCTCCTTTTCCCACAATGTTTTCAAAAGACTTCTTCCTCAGGGTCATTAAAAGTCGTCATTGTGTGGTAATGGGTTAAACCTTTATGGTACAAGATCTGCACAGGTATTAGAACCCCAGTCCAGTGCACATTACTACACATCAGAACTGAAGATTTGCAGAAATTGAAAGTATTTTCAGGGAAAAATATTACCACTCACCCATGGCGACTAGAAAATCGGCTGGGCGCTCTGAAAATGCCCGTTAGAGGTTCAGGTGGCGATCACCCAAAATAGGACATTTTTTCAAATTCATTAAATTTTGGACAGAATAGTGACCAAAGCCAAGTTTCTGTCTAGTTTATTATTCAAATTCGATGAGATTTGCATATTTCTGAACCTAATATTGTATCATTAAGTATTTCTTTTTTACCGGATATTTACTCGTATTTGGCTGGTTCTCAATTACTGCATGTGCATCTCATGGAGAATTATGGGGAACTTGTCCAAAGTCAACTCGCTCAACAGTTAGAGGTCAACTCGCCTCAAACTAAACACAACTCGCTTAAATTAAAAGTAAAATCGGATTCGGCCATAGGTTGGGAAAAACATCTCGCCCATAATTCAAATGACAACTCGCCCAAGTCCAGAAGTCATAGAAATTTTCACCCCAAACATGTTCGGGCGAATTGTCTTGAACTTCTTGCCGATACCATGAAACCAGGAAAAATTAAAAATATAATCGGACTCGCCAATAGATTGGGAAAACATCTCGCCCATTTTATTTCCCCCATCAGTAATCCATTCTGGCTTCGATAAGCTGGGCCACTAGATTTTGGGCTTGGCCCCTGGAGTTTTTAAGTTAGGGGCCCAGGTGGCGACTAGAGGAAAGAAGTTAGTGTTTTTCCCTGCATTTTAGAGAGGATAAAATAATTACTCAAATGTCTCAAATAATTACATTTGTCAGTGAAAGAGTCTATAACATTGTGGGAAAAGGAGAAAATGCTGGTAACCAGCATTTTCTCCTTTTCCCACCATGTTTTACAAGGCTTCTTTCACAGGGTTGTTAGAACGTGAGAACATGAACATGCTTGTGGTTAAGGGTTAGGATGGAAGTCCATTGATCACATGACCAAGGATATTTTCATTTCATGATGGCAACAGATTGTACCTAAAATTAGCTCCAATATAGATCACCATTATAATGTAGAGTATTATCTCTTTACCAAACGACAAAATTTTAGACCTGTCCAAATTGAAGGCATTTGCTGACAAAAAATTAAATGTGGACCCCATGATGGGAGTCTTTTTTTCTTTAAAAGGTAGAAAATAATGTGGGTAAAGAAGAAAATGCTAGTTACTAGCATCTTCTCCTATTTCCACAATGTTTTTAAAAGCCTTCGTCCTGAAAGGCATTAAAACGTGATAGCATTGCAAAGAGTTATACAGAAAATAATCACAAAATCCCATACACTAATCATGTTCTGATACAAAACTTGTTCATTATGAGATGAGTTGTTATGTCGGTGTTGCACATGACACAGTACTAAAAAAAGTACTATGTTCAAGTCTTAATGACAGAATTTTACCAAACATGAAAATTTTAGACTTTTCCAGATAGAGAGTGTTTTCTGACAACAAAGTTAATACAGCTGAAATTATTATAGTTGTCTCTACAAGTGTAGAAGAAAAGAAAACATTGTAGGAAAAGGAGAAAATGCTGGTTACCAGCATTTTCTCCTTTTCCCACAAAGTTTTCATAAGGGTGTTTTGCTCAAGGTAGTTAAAACGAGATTTTGTGAAATGGAGTTAAGTGTAGTTTCCTGACAACAAAGTAAATATAGCTGAAATTATTTAGTTGTCTCTACAAGTGTAGAAGGAAAGAAAACAATGTAGGAAAATAAGGAAATGCTAGTTACCAGCATTTGCTCTTTTATCCCACAAAGTTTTCATAAGGGTGTTTTGCTCAGGGTAGTTAAAACTGGGGATTGTGTGATAAGGAGTTAAGTGTATAAACAGAATTTCATGAGAAACTTTGATTTTGAAATAAAAGTTGACTCGTAAAGTACTTTTGTTTATTTTGAGTGTCAAAGGGCAGTAATAAAAATTTTCAAAGACGGCAGGTTGATAAACGGTATAACTGCAGATGGATTTACAGTGTGGTCTGCTGATGATTAACCTCAAACGATTTCTGTAAGTTTTTCTTTATTTCATCATGAACCGTTTTTAGTAGCCTGGCATTCAGGCCCTGCATTTAAGTCATTCTAATAAACAAGGTACACAACTACAGCAAAGTCACAGAAATATGTGTTGTTACTTGCCCTTCTTCTGAAATACAGGAATACGTTAAATCAGACATTCAGAAAATTGAGAACACAGAATTTTCGGTTTGCATTTTTACTTGACGACTTTGTTTTAGTGAAAAGGCTCTATTTAACGGACTGACACCAGTCAACCTTTTTAGCCGACAAGCCGACTTTGACAACTCTGAGGTAGAAGCCTTTTAGCTCTTTACCCCCTAAGCATTTCTGTGGCATCTCTAACTTACCCTAAATAACAGCAAGGATGAAGCCGTTTCATGTGTGAAAATGACACTTTTTGATAGCATAGAAAACATTGTGACAAAAGGTGAAATTGCTCGTCACGAGCAATTTCACCTTTTGCCACAATGTTTTCCAAGGCTCCTACAAGCAATGTGTAGAAATGAGTATCTATAGAGTAAAGGGTTAAAAAAGATTGCGGGAAAAGGAGAAAATGCTGGTAATCAGCATTTCTTCCATTTTCCATAATGTCTTTTACCCTTCCCCAGTTAAATTTTGATTTTTCAGTCATATATTTTGTCGTCTGCAAATGCTTTCAATTCGGACCACTCTATAAATTTGTTGTTTGGTAAAAAGCAAGGCATTTGCAGAGGAAAGTTCAAATTTGGTTGCAATTATGGTGTAGCCCTTTACTACTCAATCTTGACTCTTAAGTACCCTTAGAAAGAAGCGTTTTGAAAAAATATAGGAAAAGGAGAAAATGATGGTAACAAGCATTTTCTCCTTTGCCTGTGATGTTTTCTACATCCTTACACAAATTTTTATTTTTGAGTCGCGTTAAATTGACTTTCAATTGGTTAGGTCTGAAATTTTGCTGTGTGGTAACAGGTTAACCCCCTACGATATCTGATAGTCACAAAGAAATTGTAGGGGTCTATAGCAAATATAACCCAGGCATAAGTCATCTTTTGTGACAGCCATAGTTCTTCAAAGTTTGCATTCTGAGGTAATGGGCCATATAATTTATAGCCGTGGAGAAGGAAAGCAACGAACTTCTCCCAGTAAAAGCAACATTTATCATTTTATGATACCAAGTTTAATTAGTAGACTATCAGTGGTCATATTTTATCTGGCAGAAGTAAATGAAAAACTGCATCATTCTCTTCTTTGATGAATCTACACCCTGTTACTGTTTGTGAAGACTTGGAGCTGCTTTTACAGACAGTGTAACTAAAGATCAGGCTGCATGTTCTGTGCAGTCTGATCTTAACTCATAACCAAATGATAATATTTTAGGCTTGTCCAAATAGAAAGCATTTGCAGACGACAAAATAAAAGTGACTGAAAATTTGAAATTTGTTTTGTGAAGGGTAGAAAACTGGGAAAAGGAGAAAGTGTTGGTTACCAGCATTTTCTCCTTTTCCCACAATGTTTTCTGAAGACTTCTTCCTCAGGGTTGTCAAAAGTAGGGATTGTGTGGTAATGGGTTAACTGTTTACCACACAATCCAGACATTTAACACCCTCATGAAAGAAGCCTATTTGAAAACAGTGTGGGAAAAGGAGAAAATATTGGTAACCAGCATGTTCTCCTCTTCCTACAATGTTTTATTCTCTTCCTAAGACAAATTTCAATTCTTTAGTCACATTCATTTTGTCGTCTGCAAATGCTTGCAATTTGGACCAGTCTAAAATTTTGTCGTTTGGTAAAGATTTAACCCATTACCACACAATATCCCTACTTTTGACGATCCTGAGAAAGAAGCCTTTAGAAAACACTATGGGAAAAGGAGAAAATGCTGGTAACCAGCATTTTCTCCTTTTCCCACAATGTTTTCTACCCTTCACAACACAAATTTCAAATTTTCATTCACTTTTATTTTGTCGTCTGCAAATGCTTTCAATTCGGACCAGTCTAAAATTTTGTCGTTTGGTAAAGATTTAATGTCCTGAACTTCAGATTCATGTAAAGTGAATTGTTGCCTAGCTACATCTTTAAATGCGCCATGTTAAAACCATGGTTTTAGGCAGACCTTTTTCCCATTTTTTTTTGTCACCTTTCACCTCTGATGCGTGTGAGAAAAGTAGCCAGTGGCTTGGAAAAGATAGTTGTATCAGCACCAGTTTCAGAAAGCCAGGAAACATGCTTAGATTCACTGGCCATCATGATTTGACCTAAGCAGTTAAAGGTAGGTGTTTAGATTTTTCACATATCACCAAATTAAAAAATATATATATCACTGAAATTCATATGAAAAAAACAAAACAAATAATAAATAATTAAGAATCATAAAACTACCAAAAAAAATTTTGGATGGTATTTAACTCTTTACCAAACGACAAAATTGTAGACTGGTCCAAATTGAAAGCACTTGCAGATGACAAATTATATGTAACTCAGAAATTGAAATTTGTAGAAAACATTGTGGGAAAAGGAGAAAATGCAGGTTACCAGCATTTTCTTCTTTTCCCACAATGTTTTCGAAAGGCTTCTATCACAGGGTCGTTAAAAGTCAGGATTGTGTGGTAAAGAGTTAAAAGGCTACGTACCCTCTAAGGTATATTTAGATTTCGACCCCCCCCCAAAAAAAAACATTGTGGGTGGCACGTGACTAATGACGCTTAAATTCCATAACATAATAAACATGTAATTATTTTTCATAATGTCTTCTTCGGACGCTATGTTTGAAGCTTCGTCTGTGTAATTCTGATATGTAAATGAGCAAGTTTCTCATCTAAAAATAGATCGTGTTTCCCGTCGGTGACGAAGGGACATAGTAAATCTCTAATTTCTCTTGTTGTCGGATTGTTTTCAACTACTGAGGTTTTGTGAATGAAAATTAAAAGGCTTTGGGAGTATAAGGATGATTTTTTTTGTATTTTTGTAAAATTTTCGTCCGAAAATCTGAAGGACCACCTTTAAAAGGCATTTAACCCCAATACAAACAATGAAACAATCTGTTGTTCAGAAGATTTGATGCATACGCAGCTGAATGTGATATTGGCAGATATTTTTTTCATGCCGAGACACTTTCATCAATATTATCGGCATTTGAGAGTCTGACTGTTTGTGTAATATGTTCTTTATTTGCTTGTTCATGATTTATGAAAGCTAGGATGGTGATCATGCCATAAATGTGGTTGACCCTTTTTCACCGCCACAGGCTGGAATAAGAAGTCTTTGCAGAGGGTTAGGGTTAGGGTGACTGAACCTTTTCACCGCCACCGGCTGGAATAAGATGTCTTTGCAGAGGGGATAGGTGAAAGCTCTGACTGCATGTTTTATACTGTCAGCTTATTTAACTCATTACCAAATGACAATGTTTTAGGCTAGTCCAAATTGAAAGCATTTGCAGACGACAAAATAAAAGTGACTGAAAATTTGAAATTTGCTTTGTGAAGGGTAGAAAACATTGTTGGAAAAGGAGAAAATGCTGGTAACCTGCATTTTTTCCTTTTCCCACAATGTTTTCTAAAGGCTTCTTTCTCAGGGGCGTCAAAAGTAGGGAATGTGCGGTAATGGGTTAACCCTATCCCAAACAATCCCTGGTTTTAACGACCCTCCAATGAAAGCCTTTTGAAAACATTGTGGGAAAAGGAGAAAATGTTGGTAATCAGCATTTTCTCCCTTTCCCACAATGTTTTCTACCCTGCAACAACAAATTTCAATTTTTGAGTTCCGTTTATTTTGTTGTCTGCAAGTGCTTTCAATTTGGATCAGTCTAAAAGTTTGTCCTTGGTAAAGAGTTAACATATTACCAAATGACAATATCTTAGGTTTGTCCAAATTGCATTTTCAGACGACATGAAATAGACTGAAAATTTGAAATTTGCTTTGTGAAAGGTAGGAAACATAGTGGGAAAAGGAGAAAATGCTGGTTACCAGCATTTTCTTCTTTTCCCACAATGTTTTCTAAAGGCTTCTTTCACAGGATCGTCAAAAGTTGGGATTGTGTGGTAATGGGTTAATCCAGCCAATATATAAGATTAACTCTTTACCATACAATCCCAAGTTTTAACTACCCTGAAAAAGAAACCTTTTGAAAACATTGTGGGAAAAGGGGAAAATGCTGGTAACCAGCATTTTCTCCTTTACCCACAATATTTTCTACTCTTCCAACGACAAATTTCAATTTTTCAATCACAATTATTTTGTCATTCTGTAAATGCTTTCAATTTGGACTGGTCTGAAATTTTGTTGTGTGGTAAAGAGTTAAAGTCTATCTGGGACTATGACTATAAATCAAAAGCGGTTGTAAAAGACAAATGCCTTGTGTGATAAAGGGTTAAATATGCCTTGCAACATGTGAAAAGGAGCATTCGGACATTTGCTTAAAGTGTCCTTACGGATCAGCATGTGTTGTCTGCGCAAGCTAATCTGAGACTACACTTTACGGCTCCATTAGATTTTGTTCTTCAGGTCACTTGCACAAAACAGAAAGTTACATAAAAACTGCTGGCTGATCAGTGACGATACTTTACGCAAATGTCATTTTCATGTCTTTCAGGCAATACATTGATAGGTGAGTGCAACACTATTCTAAGTGCCTGTACATTGTACAGGCACTTAGAATAGTATTGCACTCGCCTATCGACATGGCTATTGTGATTGGGTTCTGATTTAAAATTTTTATCAGATTTAGAAGTTTTAACAACCCTGAGAATGATGGCTTTTGAAAACATTGAGGGGAAAGGAGAAGATGAATCTATATTGTCCTATAAAGATGTTTCACTGCAAAAAAAATATGTATGGAAAAGTATTATTTGGGTTAACATATTTATTAATAAATTCGAAAGTTCCTTTTAACCCATTACCACACAATCCCTACTTTTGACGACCCTGAGAAAGAAGCCTTTAGAAAACATTGTGGGAAAAGGAGAAAATGCTGGTAACCAGCATTTTCTCCTTTTCCCACAATGTTTTCTACCCTTCACAAGACAAATTTCAAATTTTCAGTCACTTTTATTTTGTCGTCTGCAAATGCTTTTGATTTGGGCAAACCTAAAATTTTGTCATTTGGTAATGAGTTATTTAGAAAGGATTAACCATTATCACTTGGTGAAGGGTTAACTCTGGTTGGTCAAGCTTTCTTGTTTCCGAGCTCTTATCTCCCCTGTCTACCTATTTAAAGAGAATCAACTATGACATTTATGTTTGTTTTGGTTGGTATTTATAGCATGGATAATTAACTAGACATGGTTCAAAAATACTAGCCAATCAGCATACAGGTAAGACACTAGTCCACCATGATTCAGCCAATCAGGAGCTTTCCTACCTGAGTGGATTGTGGACAGCAAAAGCTAGCGGGTTAAATGACTGTATAGATCTCGTATGTTAATACAAAAGGTACTCTAACATGGTGTGATCACTTGTATCGGAAATTCAGAGTTAAATTTGGAATTGAGTCACTTTGTTTGGATGTGTGGTAGTGATTTGTTGTCTTTGAGAGACATTCATAATGAAGACATTTAATGTGAAATATTTTAAATGTGAATGTACGTTTTTTTTTTTTAAGTAGAGTGGAAGATTATAGATAGGCAGTAATGAAAGCATGTGCAGATCAGAAATGAAAAAGTTGCTCTTATAACGGGATTTGTTTAAGAAAGAGAACTACAGATTGAAGGAATTGGAATTGGACAAAAACTATGCTTGTTACAAGTACCTTTCTTCTTTTTCCAAAGCCTGACTCACTGGTTGACCCATTACCACACAATCCCTGCTTTTGACACCCGCGAGAAAGAAGCCTTTAAAAACATTGTGGGAAAAGGAGAAAATGCGGGTAACCAGCATTTTCTCCTTTTCCCACAATGTTTTCTACCCTTCACAAAACAAATTTCAAATTTTCAGGCACTTTTATTTTGGTAACCAGCATTTTCTCCTTTTCCCACAATGTTTTCCTACCCTTCACAAAACAAATTTCAAATTTTGAGTCGCTTTTGTCATCTGCAAATGCTTTCAGTTTGAACAAACCTTAAATTTTGTCATTTGGTAATGAGTTAATTGTCATCTGCAAAGGCTTCAGGTTGTGACATGTCTACAACTTCGTGTCTGGAATGAGAAAGAGAGAAAGAGAAGTTTCGTTTTAGGCTCAAAGTGCATTGCAGATAGTTTAACTCTTTACCAAACAGTCATGAGTCTGAGGGAGAAAGCTTTTGAAAACATTGTGGGAAAGGAGAAAATGCTGGTAACTGGCATTTTCTCCAATTCCCGCAATGTTTTCTACCCTTCCAAAATTGAATTGCAATTTTCGATTTACATTTATTTTGTCATCTGCGAATGCTTTCATATTAGACCAGTCCAAATTGAAAGCACTTGCAGATGACAAAATAAATGGGTCTCAAAAATTGAAATTTGTTTTGGATGGGGTAGAAAATATTGTGGGAAAAGAAGAAAATGCTAGCCACACTGGGCCACAAAGGCACATTACGGGTAAAAAGCACCTTAATTGGTAATTATAGTTGTCAAATCCTGGATATGAATTTTTTTTTTTCTACGTGACCTAATCTACATTTCATGTAAGATAATTATTCTATTTCCGGGGTTTTCCATTTTACCCACTGTTGTGAAAGTGTGGAGGAACAGCGGGATTTCCTGTTCAAAATCCTTGTCTATTATCAACCTTTAACTCTACCAAATGACAAAATTTTAGACAGGTCCAAATTGAGAGCATTTGCAGACGACTAAATAAATGTGACTGAAAAATGGAAATTTGTTTTGGGAAGGTTAGAAAATATTGTGGGAAAAGGAGAAAATGCTGGTTACCAGCATTTTCTCTTTTTCCAACAATGTTTTCAGAAGGCTTCTCTCTCAGGGTTGTTAAAAGTTGGTATTGTGTGGTAAGGAGTTAACTCCAAACAATCCCTGGTTTTCACGGACTCTGAGAAAGATTAAGCCTTCTGAAAACACTGTGGGAAAAGGAGAAAATGCTGGTTACTTGTCCCACAGTGTTTTCTACCCTTCCCAGAAACAAAATTTTAATTTTTCAGTCACCTTTATTTCGTCGTCTGCAAATGCTTTCAATTTTGACCAGTCTAAAATTTTCTCGTGTGGTAAAGAGTGAAAGGATTTCAAGACACTGAATTTAATGTGATTCAAGCGATTGAAATTTGTTTTAGGAAGAATAGAGAACATTGTGGGAAAAGAAGAAAATGCAGCTTTTACCAGCATTCCCTCCTTTTCCTGCAATGTTTCCAAAAACCTTTGTTTATCCAGGTTGTTTAGCCCTTTACCAAAACACAAAATTTTAGACTTGTCCAAATTTAAAGCAGTACTTGCAGGCGACAAAATGAACGTATCTCATTAATTGAAATTTGTTTCCAGCTGGATAGAAAACATTGTGGGAAAAGGAGAAAATTCTGGTTAACAGCATTTTCTCCTTTTCCCACTATGTTTTCAAAAGGCTTCTATCTGACAGGGTCATAAAAACCAGGGATTGCTTGGTAAAGGGTTAAACCTATACAACACAACCAAAACTCTGATTTGTCCAAATTAGGAGCAATTGCAAAATTAATGACAAAATTTATGCAACAGAAAGGTTGTGATTTATAATCTGAGGGGAAGAAAACATTCTGGATGACTGCATTTTCTCCTTTTCCCACAATGTTTTCATTAAAACTCGAGCTCTGTGGCTAAGGATCAGCAAACAGCCCCCACAGTATTTTAACCCATTACCAAACGGCAAATTTTGATACCTGACAAAATTGAAAGCATTTGCAGATGACAATTTCAAAGTGGCTGAAATGGTGGATTTTTGCTTTGATAGGGTAGAAAACTTTGTGGGAAAAGGAGAAAATGCTGGTTACCAGCATTTTCTCCTTTTCCAACAATGTTTTCAAAAGGCTTCTTCCTCAGGGTCGTTAAAACTCATCATTGTGTGGTAAAGGGTTAAAGCTTTAACCCTTTACCACACGACAAAATTTTAGACTGGTTCAAATTGAAAGCATTTGCAGACGACAAAATAAAAGTGACTGAAAAATTGAAATTTGTTCTGGGAAGGGTAGAAAACACTGTGGGAAAAGGAGAAAATGCTGGTTCCTTTTCCTACAGTGTTTTCAAAAGGCTTCTTTTTCATGGGCGTCAAAAGTAGGGATTGTGTGGTAATGGGTTAAGCTGAAAAAACTGGCACAAATAGAGGAAGGTATATTGTCATCTGTTACAATGTCTTCTAATAAAATGGCAGTCTTATCTTGATCTGCATTGTGGGAGGAAAAACACCGAATATTGCACAGTGCCAAGACTTTACCCTTTATCGAACAATTATGTGTTTCTATGACCTTGAGAAATAAAGATTGAGAAAACATTGTGAGGAAAGGTGAAAAATGCTGGTACCCAGCATTTTTCACCTTTTCTCTCAATGTTTTCCTACCGGTTCTTCTCATTTCAGGCAGTGCTAGTTTTGTTGTCTGCAGCTCCTGTCAGTATGGTGAAGTCAAATAATTATTTTGTTGTCACACAGTTTATTAATTCTTAACCCTTTACCAAACAATCCTGACTTTTAACACCACTTTGAAAGAGCCTTTTGAAAACATTGTGGAAAAAGGAGGAAATGCTGTTAATCAGCATTTTCTCCTTTTCCCACAATGTTTTCTTCCCTTCCTAAAACAAACTGCAATTCTTTGGCAAGTTGATTTTGTCCTCTGCAAATGCTTTCAATTTGGACCAACGTGAAATTTTGTCATTAGGTAAAGACTTAATGCAAAAACATTTCGACTCATGAATTATTCAGGCTGAAATGGGTCTAAACTGTTTGCTATGGGTAAATTGTTTCCATGTTCAGTGACCATTCTACCTTGTGATTCATTTGGTCGTTAGTCAAGATAGATTTTATGAATCCATAGTAATTATGGTTACTTGCCAGGTAGAATGCAGGCCTGTAGGAACAGGGGTTGGCAAAAGAAGGGGGGGATGGGGAATGAGGGGCTCAGCCCCCTCAATATTTTTGATAATCATAGTAACTAAATATGTGTTTTTAGTGCAATGCAACAACCAAGTTATCCCCCCCCCCCTTTCCCATCTTGAAGATGCTTCCACCATAGAAATGCATCATGGGGAGGATGCATAAAACCTCCTTTTGCAAGGTAGACAGTCATTTATGTTTGTATGTATATTTCAGCTTCGGGATATTATACTGAAGTCAGCAAATTAATAACAATACCTAAGTCATGTGACCTTTGCTGTCACAGGAAGCGACAATCAGCTGACTGTCACTTTAGTTGTTATTTCATACTATGTTTTGTGATTCCGAAAATTTGTAATATAAGAAATGTAGGGAAAATACAATAAGAAATACATTTAAGTTACAATTGATTAAAAGGGTAGAAAATTCATTCAGAATGCCATTGTAAATTATGGGCCTTCAGTCATTCAAGTCATTTATTATTTGAACTTTATTTCGCTGGCACGGGTTGGGTAATTGTTGAGTTAACTAGCTATTATGAGGGAAATGGGACAATTGTAAAATGTAGGCTACTAAATGTACATTAATTGTTATAATTAAACATAGGTACATGACCTGTCTTTATAAATGGCTGTTGTCAAGATTTATATTTATAATGGACCCTTTTGGTGGAGGGGGGATGTCAGCTCCTGACCCATTTAACCCTTTACCAAATGACAAAATTTTTAGACTGGTCCTGGTCACAGAGCTCCAGATAGAGGGGGTGATTTTGATTTCCTAACAGAAAATATTAATTATTCTCCACTAAACCCTATGTTATGGGTGCTCATTAGAATTGTCTCATCGAGACGATTCTAATGAGTACCCACAACATAAGGTTTGGAAGAGGAATAACGAATTTAGAACGTCATCACTCCCTCTGATCTGGAGCTCTCCAAATTGAAGGCACTTGCTGACGACAAAATAAACGTAACTCAAAAATTTGAATTTGTTGCCAGCAGGGCAGGAATCATTGTGGAAAAGGGAGAAAATGCTGGTTACCAGCATTTTCTCCCTTTTCCATAATGTTTCCTAAAAGCTTCTTTCTCAGGGTCGTCAAAAGTTGGTATTGTGTAGTAATAGGTTAAATCTTAAGCACACAATCTTGACTTTTCATGACCCTGAGAAAGAGACCTTTTGAAAACATTGGTAACCAGCAATTTCTGCTTTTCCCACAACGTTTTCTACCCTTCCCAATACAAATTTCAGTTTTCAAGTTGCATCTACCCTGAGATAGTAGCCTTTTGGAAACATTGTGGGAAACATCATGGGTACGTAACTTTTTTATTTGTCATCTGCAAGTGCTTTCAATATGGGCCAGTCTAAAATTTTGTAGTTTGGTAGAGGGTTAAGGATTAACCCATTACCAAACGACAATATTTTAGACTGGTCCAAATTGAAAGCATTTGCAGACGACAAAATAAAAGTGACTGAAAATTTGAAATTTGTATTATGAAAGGTAGAAAACATTGTGGGAAAAGGAGAAAATGCTGGTTACCTGCATTTTCTCCTTTTCCCACAATGTTCTCTAAAGGCTTCTTTTTCAGGGGCGTCAAAAGTAGGGATTGTGTGGTAATGAGTTAACATGTTGTCTTACAAAGTATTTAGCAATTGTTATTTTACATACCATAGAGTGCAGTATTGCAGTTTTCTGGTCAAAGGTAATATAAATTTTTGGCAAAGGAACATAAATTGTATATGCAAGGAAATATATTGTTATTGGAAGAAAGAAATTGCATTTTATCACGAAATTGTACCTCTCTACCACAAATTGTTCAAAGCAAAAACATTTGTACAGAACAAAATAAGTAAGGCTTAACCCATTACCACACAATCCCTACTTTTGACGACCCTGAGAAGGAAGCCTTTAGAAAACATTGTGGGCAAATAAGAAAATGCTGGTAACCAGCATTTTCTCCTTTTCCCACAATGTTTTCCACTCTTCACAATACAAATTTCAAATTTTCAGTCAATTATCAGGCTCCCTTTGAAAACATTGGAGGAAAAGGAGAAAATGCTGTTAACCACAAAGTTTTCTACCCTGTTGGAAACATTACTTTTGATTTTTCTAAAAATTTTGTTGTTTGGCTAAGGGTTAAATGTTACTTAAAAGAGGATTTCTGTCCTTGATAGGGTAGAAACATTGTGAGAAAAGAAGAAAATGCTGGTAACCAGCATTTCCTTCTTTTCTCACAATTTTTTTAAAAGGCCTTCTTTCTCAGAGTCGTTAAAACTGAGTATTGTGTGGCAAAGAGTTGAAACTATGAAAAAATTTGTCACTTTTGACCAAATTATGTAGAAAAAAAAACCTCATTTGGAAAAATTTTTATTTTTCAAGTCAGCCAAAATCCCCAAATTAAAAAAATTATGTTACAATATTTCAATCTGTGTTGTTTTTTTTTTAAATAAACATAGTAAAGGGCCTAGATTCTAGTTCAACTGGATTAAAGCATTTTGAAATGTAATGTTTAGTTTTCATATGATTTTGTTATCATTCCTTCTTCATACTGATAAATAATTGCAATTGTCATGTGCAGACCTGGTAATGTTTGACGTAAAACTTGTTTGTCATTATAGGGATGTTCTTAACCCATTATGGAGACGACAAAATTATAGACTGGTTCAAATTGAAAGCATTTTGCAGACAACAAAATAATTTTGACAGAAAAATTGAAATTTGATTTGGGAAAGGGTATAGAAAACATTGTGGTAAAAGGAGAAAATGCTGGTTACCAGCATTTTCTACTTTTAGCACGTTTTCATAAGGCTTCTTTCTCAGGCTCGTCAAAAGTCGGGATTGTGTGCTATAAGAGTTAAGTATATTTCAACAGAAGATAAGATCAGAAGATTATCAGCTTTCATCTTTTTAAGGAAAAACCTATGATGCTTTTTGAAAGATGGATGGATAGGGATGAATAATGATGATAGATGAATGGATGGATGGATGGGAGGACGGACGGAAGGACAGAGGGGCAGATGGACGGATCATTCGCTGAGTTGATCGCTCAATGGATCAATTTGTCCAAATAGACATTCTATGGCAACAAGAATAGCTTTTTACCCTTAACTTTTTACCAAATTAGGAAATATTGAACTTGTCTGAGTTGAAAGCATTTGCAGATGACAAAATAAACCTGCTTCAGTCATAGAAATTTGTTTACAGAACTGGGCAGAATATACTGTGGGAAAAGGAGAAAATGCTGGTAACCAGCATTTTCTCCTTTTTCCACAATGTTTTCAAAAGCCGTCTTCGTCGGGGTCGTGAAAACCCGGGATTGTTTGGTAAAGAGTTTTAAACGACAAAATTTTAGACTGGTCCAAATTGTAAGCTCTTGCAGACGACAAATTAAACTTAACTCAAAAGTTGAAATTTGTTTTGTGCATTTTCTCCTTTTTCCATAATGTTTTCAAAAGCCTTCTTCATCAGGTTCGTGAAAACCCGAGATTTTTTGGTTAGGAGTTGAAGGACCTTTCACAACTATAGTTGCCATTTTAACCCTTTACTCCATAGATACTCATTTCTACGCATTGCTTGTAGGAGCCTTTGCAAAACATTGTGGCAAAAGGTGAAATTGTTCTTGACGAGCAATTTCACCTTTTGCCATAATGTTTTCTATGCTATCAAAAGGTGTCATATTCACATAAGAAACAGCTTCATCCAAAAGAAAACTATGACTGCCACTCTTCATTTACCACAGAAGTAATCCGTCAGTGTTGTTTATGATTAGTTCTAAGGATTTTTATTTTTCAAGAAAATCAGATTAAAGGATGAACAATCACTACAATAGATGTTAAAATAGCATCAAATGACACTTTGATGAATCTGTTTCTATTCTCAACATAATTGAAGTGAGTGACCCAGTTATGGCTTTACAGACTTATCACTTTGCCATTAATTTTAATGACCCAAAGAAAAACCTTAAAAACATTGAGGGAAAAGCAGAAAATGTTTGTAACCAGCATTTTCTCCTTTTCCCTCATTGTTTTCTAACTGTTAACAGAAAAAACAAAACTTTGGAGTCACAGTTTATCAACAAAAATTAATGTTTTCAATTCTGACAAGTCTAAATTTTTTACATTTGGTAAAGATTGAAGCAGTGTTCTTAATTTAACTTTGAACTCTTTACCACACGACAAAATTTAAGAAATTGAAACCATTTGCAGACGACAAAATAAAGGTGACTGAAAAATTGAAATTTGTTCTGGGAAGGGTAGAAAACACTGTGGGAAAAGGAGAAAATGCTGGTTACCAGCATTTTCTCCTTTTCCTACAGTGTTTTCAAAAGGCTTCTCTCTCAGGGGTGTCAAAAATAGGGATTGTGTGGTAATGGGTTAAGATAGAGGGGATGTGGTAAAAGGAGAACAAAGAGCATTTTCTGTTTTTGCCATAAAATGTGACGATATAACACACTGATACATTGTCCTTTTTTGGCTTATCCTTAGGACTAAGGACTCAAGATGAGCTTTTGTTGTCACACTGTTTCTGCCCTTTGTTGTCTTGTCCGGCAATAACTATGACCATGCACTCCCCCGCCTATGTTGTCATCATTGAAGGTGCAGTGTAGAGTTCATATTGTCAATTTAATGCTCATGAATCTTACAGAGCAGAGCTCCAGATAAAGGGAGTGATTTTGATTTCAAAATTGAAAATATTCATTATTTCTCTTCCAAACCCTATGTTGTGGGTACTCATTAGAATCGTCTCGTTGAGACGATTCTAATGAGTACCCACAACATAGGGTTTGGAAGAGAAATAATGGATTTAGAATACCATTACTCCCTCTTATCTGGAGATCTGTTTTAGAGTAACTTATAAAACTTTAGAGCTTATCCTTGTCCCTGTTCAGTCAGATCTATGATCTACACTGTCCAATAAAGACTTATTGCCCTCTCCCCCAAAAATGCCTCGGAACCTGGGAAATAGCAAAATTTTGGGTTTTACTATTGGCTCAAAGGTTTCATTTCACTTATTGAGCAGGAGTTAAATCAGATTCTTCATTTCAAATTTTCAAACCATCTTTTACTCTTTACCACAAGGTCCCGACTTTTAACGACCTTGAGAAAGAAAGCTTTCAAAAACATTGTGGGAAATGGACAAATGCTGGTAACCAGCATTTTCTCCTTTTCCCACAATATTTTCTATCCTTCCCAAAACAAATTTCAATGTTTAACTCTTTACCAAACGACAAAATTTCAGACCTGTCCAAATTCAAAGCATTTGCAGACGACAAAATAAATATGGCTCAAAAATTGAAAAATGTTTTGTGAAGAATAGAAAACATTGTAGGAAAAGGAGAAAATGCTGGTTACCAGCATTTTCTCCTTTTCCTACAATGTTTTCAAAAGGCTTCTTCCTCAAGGTCGTTAAAATTCGGGATTGTGTGGTAAAGAGTTAAGTCAAATTTATTTTTTCATCTGCATATGCTTTCAATTTGTACAAGTCAAAAGTTTTGTCGTCTGATAAAGAGTTTTAACTCTTTACCAGATGGCAAAATTTTACATTGGTCCAAATTGAAAGCATACACATACTACAAAATTAAAATTACTCAAAAATATTAAATTTGTTTTGGGAAGGGAAGAAAATGTTGTTGGAAAAGAAGAAAATGCTGGTTACCTGCATTTTCTCCTTTTCCAACAATGTTTTCAAAAGGCTTCTTCCATGGGGTCGTGAAAACCCAGGATTGTTTGGTAAAGAGTTAAGCATTAATGACACTATAGTTTAACCCATTACCCACACAATCCCGACTTCTAACGACCCTATGAAAGAAGCCTATGGAAAAAATTGTGGGAAAAGGAGAAAATGCTGGTAACCAGCATTTTCTCCTTTTCCCACAATGTTTTCTACCATTTCCAATTTACATTTCAATTTTTGATTCATGCTATTTTTGTCATCTGCAAATGCTTTCAATTTGGACTTGTCCAAAATTTTGTTGTTTGATAAAGAGTTATGCACAGTTTTATAAGAATGGGCACAGACTGCATAATTCTGTTCCATGTTATCTTGAATTGTTCTCTGTCGGCAAAGGGCAAATGAAGATCGTATCATGCTAAAGGTGGGTTGGCTCATGATACCTTGAGAGATTATTGTAACATGGCATATTAACTTATCATGTCTCTATTGGATGCTTCAGGAAACAAGCTCATTTATCAGCAGGTTTTTATCTAGCTCCCCTCTCAAGAAGCACCACTTTTCCCATTGTTGTTAACCCATTACTACACAATCTCTACTTTTGACAACCCTGAGAAAGAAGCCTTTATAAACATTGTGGGAAAAGGAAAAAAATGCTGGTAACCAGCATTTTCTCCTTTTCCCACAATGTTTTCTACCCTTCTCAAAACAAATTTCAAATTTTCAGTCACTTTTATATTTTCGGCTGCAAATTCTTACGATTTGGACAAGCCTAAAATATTGTTAATTTTTGAGCCTTTACAATATAATTCCAGAGTTTTAATAACCCTGATGAAAAGGTCCTTCACAACATTTTTTCTACATACATAGATTTCTGAACTTTTGAGTCACATGTACTTTGTTGTCCATTGAAGCTTTCACTGTTGACAAATTTAAAATTTTGTTGTTAATAGGTAAAGTAATAATGTTTAAATCCAGAAATATATTGGGCCCTTATTGTGCTAAACAAATAAGGTTGTTGCCTTTGAATGAAAAAAAAAAAACCACCAGATATCAGAATATCAGGGTCTGCATTGATGTGACATGCATGCAAATTTTGGACAGTATAGTGAATTAGAATTCCTAGTAAGAACAGTCTGATTTATACTGACTGCAAAACCCACTATGATAGTTTGTTTGCACTTGACTTGTTAGTTCATTTGCACTTGAAATGTTACTGGGTTTTTTTATCAGTTATTGGAAAAAACATGTTGATTATCTCTAACAGAAAAAAAGAGAGAAGCATAGAATTTGTTATTGTAAACCATTGACATTAAAAAAAAGTCAAGAACATAAGTTTACTCGACATTTGACAAAAACACTCATCATTGCATATAATTATCTCCACCTTTTGCGCTATTTTCTCCAAAGGTATTGTACAGGTATCTATGTGCCAGTTATGATGAACAGGGTCAAAGAGAGCTTGTACAGGTCCAATTAGTTCTGGCATCAAGCTTGCTTCTGATAATATTTACTTTTCTTTTGTTCTTGTTCTGCTGATAAGGCACGTAGAACATTACAGAGTGTTAGCAATTGTTATCCAGACCCAGTAACATATTACCATGTGCTGCCCTTTACCGAACCATCTAGAGTTTTAAAGGATGAGGCCTTATGAAAACATGGTGGAAAAAGGAGAAAATGCTGGTAACCAGCATTTTCTCCTTTTCCCACCATATTTTCTACCCTGTCAAGGAACTTCAGTTGATTTTGACTACTTTTTGACTTGTTTTTTGCAGATGCTTATAATTTATAGTTTATTGTTTTGAAGAATTGTCCAGATTCACTTGCATTTGCAGAAAAGAAAATGATTGAAATGGTGATGTTTGATATTCTGGGAAAAGGAAAAAATGCTGGTCACAAGAAATTTAGTACTTTTCCCACATTGTTTTCATCTGCTTCTGCCACTATGTCAATAAAACTTTCGATTGCTCATTATTAGAAAGTTCTCCTTTTGCCACACTATTTTGAGTAGTAGCCTACTGCAAGAAAGAAATAGTTATCTGTCAGAAGAAATGAGATAACCAATCTGGAAAGAGGTCTGTTGTTTTTCATGGTATTATAAGCCTTGTCTGGCTGGGTTTGCTCTGCACTTCTTTCCTTGCCTTCTCAGGATTTATTTGAATTTCAATTAACCCTTTCCCAAACAATCCCTGGTTTTCACGACCCCCTGAGATAGAAGCCTTTTAAAAACATAGTGGGAAAAGAAGAAAATGCTGGTAACTAGCATTTTCTCCTTTTCCCATAATGTTTTCTATCCTACTGGAAACTATTTCATTGTTTGAGTTATGCTTATTTTGTTGTCTGCAAGGGCTTCCAATTTGGACCAGTCTAAAATTTTGTCGTGTGGTAAAGACTTAACCCATTACCACTCAATCCCTACTTTTGATGCCCCTAAGAAAGAAGCCTTTAGAAAACATTGTGGGAAAAGGAGAAAATTCTGGTAACCAGCATTTTCTCCTTTTCCCTCAATGTTTTCTGCCCTTCACAAAACAAATTTCAAATTTTGAGTCAGTTTTATTTTGTCGTATGCAAATGGTTTCAATTTGGACCAGTCTAAAATTTTGTCGTATGGTAATGACTTAAAACCTTTATCACACAAAGTAACATGAGTTTTAATTAGGGTAAAAAAAAACACTTTTCAAATTATTGTGGGAAAGGAGAAAATGGTGATAACTAGTCACAATAATGAGACGCCCCGGTGATCTTTTTCATATTTGGATATTTACTGTACACCGTACCGTCTCAAGTCCATCGTAAATTTTCCGGTAGCAAATATAGAGCGCTATACCTACTTTCGGTTTCGTCGGTTTTATCTGTATTGCAGTGAAATGCAATTAAATTTTAGTACTAATCATGACCAAAAACAAATTGTTAAGCCATTCATTACATGAAAAGCTTGTAGAAGTCGTTTACAACATGTTTATCTTGGAAAAATCACAGACGAAATTTATCGTGCGTGGCGGCCATTTTGAATGTTTTCGGGAACGTAAACAGCTCGGGTCACTGATGAAATGCACGGTATTTTCTCACGATCAGCATTTGAATTGAAAATATTTGTATTTCAAATGAAAGAATATTGCATACACAAACCACAGGTATGTTTAAATCCTAGTTTTGTGCTCTATTTAGGGAATTATAAGAGTTCAAACTTGCGCACAAAATCTGTGCGGAACTTTCAACTGATTTTGTCCAGATTGTCTCTGTACCCAGAGGCGACCAGTCGAAAAGTAACAGTTATCTGTACTAGGTGATAACCAGATCATGTTCTTCTATTCCCACAATGTTTTGTTTCCTTTGTGACATAACCCTTTGCCACACAATCAAGAGTTTCAGTGATCCTGGGGTACAATGCTGAAGCATTCAACCGTTTACCACACAATGACAACTTCAGACAACCCTGAGGTAGAAGCCTTTTGAAAACTTTGTGGGAAAAGGAGAAAATGCTGGTAACCAGCATTTTCTCCTTTTCCCACAATGTTTTCTACCCATCCCAAATCAAGTTTCGATTTTTTGGTCACATTTATTTTGTTGTCTGCAAATGCTTTCAATTTGGACCATTATTTGAACCACGTTTATTTTGTTCTCTGCAAAATGATTATCAGCATTTTCTCCTTTTCCCACAATGTTTTCTACAGGCTTCTTTCTCAGGGGCGTCAAAAGTAGGGATTGTGTGGTAATGGGTTAAATGTGGTAAATTTTACCTTCATTTCCTGATAGGTTAGAAGACTTTGTTGTTACCAGCATTTTCTCCTTTTCCCAAAATGTTTTCAAAAGTCTTCTTCTTTTGGGCTATTAACCCTTTCCCAAACGGCAAATTTTGGACCAGACCAAATTGAAAGTATTTTGCAGATGACAAATTAACAGTTGCTAAAAAGATGATTTTTCTATATGATAGGGTAGAAAACATTGTGGGAAAAGGAGAAAATGCTGGTTACCAGCATTTTCTCCTTTTCCCACCATATTTTCAAAAGGCTTTTATTCCTGACCCGTAAAAACCAGGGATTGTTTGGGAAAGTGTTAAGAGTCGAGTTTGTGTGGTAAAGGATCAGTTCTATTCCTTGCTCTTTCCTAAAGAAAATAGACTTTAAGATGCAGCAGCAATTGATATAAAAGGAACATTAAATTTTGACTCGGAAACACTTAATGTTAATCAAGAATATCAATCTGTCAAAGGAAACACTTGGGAAACTGTGTTCATCTTTATCTTCACTCTGACTTGACCAAGCCCTAGCCCTAGAAGCACCAGGAGTGACTTAGCAGATTTCCTGGAATTAAAGGACTATTTATAAGGACAGTGATTAAATTTAAAGATATTTAGTGGAAACCCGGTTTTTCACACAAATACTGAGGATGACCACTGGAATGTTATTTGTGTTCAACTTTTGGTAAGTTACCTTTCAGTTATTGTTCTATATTTAATTAACTCTTTACCACACAATCCTGACTTTTAACAACCCTGAGAAAGTAGCCTTTTGAAACAATCCCGTCTTTCAACGACCCTGAGAAAGAAGCCTTTTTAAACCATTGTGGGTAAAGTAGAAAATTTCCCACAATATTTTCAAAAGGCTTCTATCTCAGGGCTGTAAAAACCAGGGATTGTTTGGTAAAAGGGTAATGGCAGCTGTGGCACGCTCTAACAGTTTTAAACAAAAATCAATTTCTACTGCAATTTGTACAATAGATCCCATATTTAATATATTAAATACCTTTGTTTGATCTTTAAAACATTAATGTTGGTAAACAAAGACATTAGATCACTGTAAATCCCTCTAAGTGAAGGCAGCATGTTGGAAGCTTCTATGCTGCCAGACCGATTTCAGTTGAAAGCTGTGGAAAACTTTATGGGAAAAATTTGAGCAGTTGCTAAAATTATAACTGAAGAAAACAGAGAGCTAGATAAGAAATACAAAAGTAACCTTCAGAGTGCCAAATAAACCTTACATATGTTTAACCCTTTATCAAACATTATCCCTGGTTTTTACGACCCAGAGGAAGAAGCCTTCTAAAAACATTGTGGGAAAAGGAGAAAAATGCAGGTTACTATCATTTTCTCCTTTTCTAACAATTTTTTCTATTCTTTTATAGTTGAATTTCAATTTTTGAGTCACGCTTATTTTATCGTTTACGGATGCTTTCAATTTGGAGAAGTTAAACTCTTTACCACACATCAAAATTTTAGACAGGTCCAATTTTTTGAAGCATTTTCTGACAGCAGAATAATGATTGATTGATTGTATGGTGTTTAACTCTTTACCAAACGACAAAATTTTAGACTGGTCCAAATTGAAAGTATTTGCAGACGACAAAATAAAAGTGACTGAAAAATTGAAATTTGTTCTGGGAAGGGTAGAAAACACTGTGGGAAAAGGAGAAAATGCTGGTTTCCAGCATTTTCTCCTTTTCCTACAGTGTTTTCAAAAGGCTTCTTTCTTAGGGGCATCAAAAGTAGGGATTGTTTGGTAATGGGTTAACACCGTTTTTAACATTATTTAAGTTGTATCAGTGGCTGGTACACCTATACATGCATTCCTGGACTCTTCTACCAGTTCAATATGCTTTCCCAGGCTATGGCTGCTTTCCCACATAATCGTTGTCGACAACAATGGTCAGTGGTGGGGGAGAAATGAATCCTGTTGCAAAGCTGGTAACCAATGTTTTCTATCCTGCCGGGAACAAATTTCAGTGTTTGAATTATGTATATTTTGTCGTCTGCAGGTGCTTTCAATTTGAACAAGTTTAAAATGTTGTTTGGTAAAGAGAAAAGGGTTGATAACCCTTTACCCCATAAGGCATTTCTATGGTATCTCTAATTGACCCTATATAACAGCAAGGATGAAGCCGTTTCTTATGTGTATATGACACCTTTTGATAGCATAGAAAACATTGTGACAAAAGGTGAAATTGCTCGTGACGAGCAATTTCACCTTTTGCCACAATGTTTTCCAAAGGCTCATACAAGCAATGCGTAGAAATGAGTATCTATGGAGTAAAGGGATAACTGGCAAGCTAAGGACAACATAATGGGAGGTGGGGGGAATCACTTAAAGGTGGCCCTTCAGATTTTGGGACGAAAATTTTCATCCATTCAAAAAGTTCATCCTTATACTCCCAAAGCCTTTTAATTTTCATTCATAAAACCCCAGTAATCGAAAACCATCTGACAACACAAGAAATTAGAGATTTACTACAGCCTATATTGCTACCAACGGGAGACACGTTCCATTTTTAGATTATCAATTCGCTCATTTACATACAGGAATACACTGACGAAGTTTTAAATATAGCGTCCGAGGAAGACATTATGGAAAATAATTATTACATGTTTGTTATGTAATGGAATTTAAGCGTTATGAGTCACGTGCCAGTCACTTGACATTCCCACAATGCTTTATTGATATTTGGCGCGAAACCTAAAAATACCTTAAAAGGCTAAGTAGCCTTTTAAGGGAATACCTTCAAAAAAATTCTTTTTTGCAATTTTATAAATCTTAATTATTGATGATTTGTATTATTTTTTCATATGAATTTCAGTGATATATATATTTTTTAATTTGGTGAGATGTAAAAATTCTAAATACCCACCTTTAACTGACAGCGTACGAATGGCATGAAAAGGGTTTGCAATTTCCAAACAGTCATGAGTTTTAATGACCCTGAGTCTGAAAGCTTTTGTAAGCTTTGTGGGAAAAGGAGAAAATGCTGATAAGCTATTTTTCTTTTTCTATGAGAATGATTTCTACTCTTCTGAAACTAATTTCCAAAATCTATTGCACAATTGAATTTTTGTCTGCAAATGCTCTCAATTTGAACAAGTCTTAAAATATTGTTCTTTGGTAAAAGGTTAACGATGACAAGCATTCGTAAGGGTTTTTTTTGGCCCAAGGGTTTATGAGCAATCATTGAGATCATGTTGTGTGGGAAATTGAAGTCAGTATTTATATTGGAATTCTCCATGACTCGAAAACTATATATAGACATAAAATCATAGTTATGGAACCACTCCAATAAATCAGTCATGGATAAATGGCATTATGAGGATACTATTTCTGGGTGTAAGGCTTCCTAAAGATTAATGAAGGAAACTAATATTGGGGAAAACCCTATGGAGAGGGGCGCCCCTAGACTGGTGTCAGTCCGTTAACTCTTTACTACACGACAAAATTTTGGACCGGTTCAAATTGAAAGCATTTGTAGACGACAAAATAAAGGTGACTGAAAAATTGAAATTTGTTCTGGGAAGGGTAGAAAACACTGTGGGAAAAGGAGAAAATGCTGGTTTCCAGCATTTGCTCCTTTTCCTACAGTGTTTTCATAAGGTTTCTTTCTCAGGAGAATCAAAAATAGGGACTGTGTGGTAATGGGTTGTTAAATAGAGCCTTTTCATTGAAATAAAATCTTCAAGTAAAACTGCAAAACGAAAACTCTGTTCTCAATGTTCTGAATGCCTGTATTTCAGAAGAAGGGCAAGTAACAACACATATGTCTGTGACTTTGCTGTAGTTGTGTACCTTGTTTATGCAGGGCCTGAATGCCAGGCTAGGGCTCCCCCATTACCTCAGTTATAGTATAGCATATAGGACTTGAAAATAGAGGGTTGCTGATTTGATCCCCTGGTCCAGCCAATTTCTGAGGAATGATGATAGTCATTTTATTTCATGTTTTGTGGTAGGATATCGAGAAATGGCAGTGAAAATATTTTTCGATCTTACACTGGTACCACCAGTGAAAATACCGATTTTCATGTTCTTGTTGCCTAGGTAAATAATGTGTGCCTCACAACCAGATGGGAAATATGACGTCATATTCCTTACATTTCTCACGCTTGACTTAATATTGTAATGCGTTGCTATGCGGGAGGTGTACACCACAGGGAATAACGGAAAAGAACTGTACTGGATTTCGATAAAGCTCCTCCCAGAAAGGGTTAACAGCATGAAATAAGTAGAATGTTTGTTTTTTTCTGTGAAACATAGAAATTTATTTCATGGAGTGAACACCATCTGTAATATTTTCACAAGTGGTGCAGCCACGAGTGAAAATATTACTGATGGTAATCGCAAGAAAAAAACAAATAACCTCTACATAACATCATTAATTCCTCTCTTACCACTGATTTCTCTTTCTACAATGGTTTTGAGTGAAAGCACCCATTGACTTGGAAAGAATATTGTGCAGAGTGCCGGTAAGAGAACCTCAAGGAAAACATGGACAGGAGCACTACCAGTGTCTTGTTATAACTGGAAATATTGTTGAAAATAGTGGTTAATACCATATAATAAAATTAACCTTTTAACAAACTTTCCGTTGGGTTGAAAGCCCTGTGGAGGAAGCTGTTTGAAAATGTTGTGAAGAAGAAGAAAATGCTGGTAATAAGCCATTTTCCCACAATTTTTGTTACTCACAGAGTTTTCAGTAAAATTAAAGTTTTGGTCTGCAAATGGTTCCAAACTGGACAAGGACAAAATTTATTCTTAAGATTTAAGTCTTAAGCTTACGAAAGGCTTCCTTAATAACATTTTTCTTAGACTCTTTTAATAAAATTTCATCTCGGTACAAACTCTCGTCATATCCTCTATAAATCTTTAACTAACAACAAAATTTTAGACTCGTCCAAATTGAAAGGATTTGTCGACAACACAATGAATGTGACTGAAAAATTGAAATTTGCTTTGGGAAGGGTAGAAAACATTGTGGTTAACTCATTACCAAACGACACAATTTTAGACTTGTCCAAATTGAAAGCATTTGCAGACGACAAAATAAAAGTGACTGAAAATTTGAAATTTGTTTTGTAAAGGGTAGAAAACATTGTGGGAAAAGGAGAAAATGCTGGTTACCATGTTTTCTTAAGGCTTCTTTCTCAGGGTCGTCAAAAGAAGGGATTGTGTGGTAATGGGTTAAAGAGATTCCCACCATGTTTTTAATGGGTTCTTTCTCAGGGTCATTAAAAGTTGGGATTGTGTGGAAAAGAGGTAATAATGATGAAAATGGTGTTAGACCTTACAGAAATCAAACAAGCAAGGCTTCTGAAGGTTGTAAATAGCTACAGAGAGAAGAAAACCTATTATGTCAATATTTAATTCTTCATCTAAATGTAAAGTTCTTCTATTGTGAACATTCATAATTGATTATTTCACACAATTGATTTCCGTTTAACCCTTTACCCACACCATCCAGAGTTCCAACAACTGTGTTAGGGAAAAAAAAAAGAAAACATGCTGGTAATCAGCATTTTTCTCTTTTTCCAACAATCCTTTTTGTACCAGTTCATAGACATAGCCAATATTTTTTTAATCAAATTAACTTGTCCACTGCAAATGCTTTCATTTCAGCTGAGTCTAAAATTTGTCTGCAGTAAAGGGGCAACTCATTACCACACAATCTGACCTTGTAGGAAAAGCCTGTTAAACCAGCTGTAAACCAGCATTTTCTCCTATTCCCACAATGTTTTCTACTCTATTAAAGACGTGTTTCATCATTTAAACAACATTTAAATTGTCTTCTGCAAATGCTTTTTGTTTGGACAAGCCTAAATTTTTGTTGTGTGGTAAATAGCTAACTCTTTACCATACAACTGACTTTTAACAACCCTGAGAAAGAAGCCTTCTCCAAATAAATTTTAAATTTTCAGTCACTTTTATTTTGTAGTCTGCAGATGCTTTCAATTTGGAAAAGTCTAAATTTTTTTCATGTGGTAAATAGTTAAACTTGTCATCATATAGAAAATTTTTCTGTACTTGCTTTACATTTCAAAAGTTGCTTCGCACAAATTCGGATTTGACCTGGATAAATCAACAGTCATTCAACCTTTCCCATACAAATACCCTGCTTTAACAACCCTTGAAAATATAGCTTTTGAAAACATCGTTGGAAAAGGAGAAAATGCTTGTAACAGACATTTATCCCTCTACCTACTATGTAATCCCAACCATCCAAATATAAATTCTCAGTTTATCGCCTCATAATTTGTTGCTCCAAATGCTTTGAAGATAAAGATGTGATTCGGAGTCTGATCTTGGCTTGATACAGTATGTCTAAAGCGGCAAAAAGATTTATAAAATGGCAGTATTTGTAGGTTGCACAGTTTTCTCGATTTTTTAAAAAATTATTTTGGCGGTTAAACATTTGTAGTCATTTTCTATTCAGTCTGACCTTAATCTAGACTGCCAATCAAAGAGCATGGAGTCATGTTTAGCTGCCCATTGGTTACTAATCCTTTACCCAATTTCTATGGTATCTCTAATTGACCCTAAATATCAGCAAGGATGAAGCCGTTTCTTATGTGTATATGACACCCTTTGATAGCATAGAAAACATTGTGACAAAAGGTGAAATTGCTCGTCACGAGCAATTTCACCTTTTGCCACAATGTTTTCCAAAGGCTCCTACAAACAATGCGTAGAAATGAGTATCTATGGAGTAAGCTCTTGGTGCAGGTCTCTGATCTGTAAAAGGTAAACATGACCTTGTTTTCGACCATTATGAAATCAGCTGATCATTTACTATAATCCATGCGTTAAATTGTTGACTTGATTTCCCAAATGTCTGGTTTAAACTAGGGATAACAAGGGATTAATCCTTTACCAAACTATCCCCAGTTTGCGGAAACTTTTCACTATCTCAGTAAAATTTTCAGGAAACTTTGATTTATCGGCGATATTTTTCCAAATTTATAAGGATACCTATCTCATATCTCATGGTAGAAATATGACACCGTACTTTTCCACATAACGAGCAATTTCACCTTTTGCCACAACATTTTCCATGCCATCAAAAGGTGTCATACAAGAAACGGCTTCATGCTTGCTATTATTGAACTCTTTAACAAATGACAATTTTTTAGGCTTGTCCCAATCGAAACCATTTGCAGATGACATAATAAAGGTGATTAAAGTTTGAAATTTGTTTTGTGAGGGATAGAAAGCATTGTCTGAAAAGGAGAAAATGCTGGTTTCCAGCATTTTTTCCTTTTCCCACAATGCTTTCTAAAGGCTTCTTTCTCAGTCGTCAAAAGTAGGGATTGTGTGGTAATGGTTTAATGTCAATTAGAGATACCATAGAAATGCCTTATGGGGTAAAGGGTTTTTAACTTATAACAAAGTACAAGTAATAAAATTTAATAGCTAGTTTGCCGGACATCATTGCCCTTTGAACCTATCTTTTTTATGTGATGAGACAAAGACTTAGAAGGATCACATGACTTGCAACACCCGAAAAGGGGCATTTAGACATTTGCGTTAACGCATTACCAAACGACAAAATTTTAGGTTTGTCCAAATCGAAAGCATTTGCAGACACACAAAATAAAAGTGACCATATTTGAAATTTGTTTTGTGAAGGGCAGAAAACATTGTGGGAAAGGAGAAAATGCTGGTTACCAGTATTTTCTCCTTTTCCCACAATGTTTTCTAAAGGCTTCTCTCTCAGGGGCATCAAAAGTAAGGATTGTGTGGTAATGGGTTAAGTGTCGGCTTTGATCAGCCTGTGCACTCCGCTACTACAGCTGTGATGTAGGGAAAGTTGAAATTATACATTTTTAGCTCACCTTAGCACAAAGTGCTAAAGGTGAGCTATTGTGATCGCCCTGCGTCTGGCGTCTGTCAACAATTTCTTTAAACATCTTCTTCTCCTAAATCACTTGGCCAATCTAGATGAAACTTGGCAGGGATGTTCCTTGGGTAATGCTCTACCAAAATTGTTCAAAGAATGAGACAAAAACTTACAAGGAACATATGGCTTGCAACACCCGAAAAGGGGCATTCCAGGACATTTACGTATAGTGTCAGCTTGGATAAGCTTGTGCAGGCTAATCCGAGATGGCAATTTACAACTACGATAGATTTTGTTCTGCAGAAGACTAGTGAAAAACAGAAAATTACATAAAAATGGAAAGTGTGATTTTGGATTAGCCCGAGTGGATTGCGCAAGCTGATCGGAGACGATATTTTATGCAAATGTGTAAATGCCCCTTTTCACGTGTTGTGGGCCATATTTTAACTGGTATGGTGCATTAATCCTTCATTAAATCCTATGTTTTACATTTTATTTGTCAGGTAAAAATCTTTGATAACATTATGGAAACAAGAGAAAATGCTGGTTACCAGCATTTTCTCCTTTTTCCACAGTGTTTCAATGGTATCCTTTCCAAGGGTTGTTAACATTCGGCATTGTGCAGGGAAACAGATAACCCATTACCACACAATCCCTACTTTTGACGACCCTGAGAAAAAAGCCTTTAGAAAACATTGTGGGAAAAGGAGAAAATGCTGGGAACCAGCATTTTCTCCTTTTCCCACAATGTTTTCTACTCTTCACAAAACAAATTTCAAACAAATTTTCAGTCACTTATATTTCAAAGTCTGCAGATGCTTTTGATTTGGACAAGCCTAGAATATTGTTGTTTGGTTAAATGAGTTAACCTAGTTTTACCTACCTAGCAATCTTCTGTCAAGTTGCTGTTAAATTTTGTGGTGATTGAAACACTCTGTCTGTTAGAGGTCAACCTCCCCATACTTAACAAACCAAATGGGGTCCTGAATTATTCATTGTCCCTGCATTAATTAACTATTTCGCACAGATTGCAGAGTTTCAATAAGGCTCTTGGAACAGAATTTTTTTTTTTTAAAAATGGTGGGAAAAGAAGCAGGCCTTTTGAAACGCTGCAGTATGTAGAGAAAATGCTGGTAACCAGCATTTTCTCCTTTTCCCACAATGTTGTCTACCCTTCACAAAACAAATTTCAAATTTTCAGTCACTTTGTTGTCTGCAAATGCTTTCAGTTTGGACAAACCTAAATTTTTCTTGGTCGGTAATGAGTTAATCCACACAAGAGTTGCTCTGGCAGTTCATAAGAGATTCACAAAAGAGTTTAACGCAGAAAGATTTCATGAAATTGATCTACTTTCTATTGTTGAAGTACACACTGTTTCTTAAGGTGAAAAATTGTTATTAAAATGCATTTTTCATGCTTCAAAGAAGGTAACTGAGGCAAACAGGAACCCTTTGCTAAATATGGAGTTAACCCTAAACCAAACAGTCCCTGGTTTTTACAACCCTGAAATAGAAGCCTTTTGAAAAAATTTTGGGAAAAGGAGAAAATGCTGGTTACCAGCATTTTCACCTTTTCTCACAATGTTTTCTACTCTATCCCAAATCAAATTTCAGTCCCATTTGTCATCTGCAAACCCTTTCAGTTTGGACTAGTCAGGTAAAGAGTGAAAGTGAAGAGATGGCTAGATTGTAACATCCTGTTGTGTCTATTTTCAGGAAAGGCCGTCGGAAAGACAAGGACTCTCCCACCCCACCCCTACAAGACGAGTACAGACAATACCTAGAGGAACAGTTTGTTCAGGACAGGATCACAAACACAGATTTCTACAAATTAGTCACTTTACCAGAATGTCTCGACTATAATGAATGGCTAGCAACACATAGTAAGTTGGCTGTGACTTCTAACTTTGTACCATACAACACAAGTTTTGACTGGACCAAATTGAAAACATTTGCAGACGGCAATGTCAATGTCATACCCTCTGTAAGCTTTGTTTTGGGGTATATAGATGTAACTGTGTGGGTTTCTGAAGCTTTTCTTGTCGAGACTATTTCTCAATAACAGTTCTATGGATTTCAATCAAACTTCATGCGAAGGTTCAGTACAAAGCAAAGAATGAATAGTTTAATTGGTTACAGTTGATCAATTTCTAGCTGAAAAAGACTTGTTGTCCAAAAGAATCAAGCGTACAGCTACCAAAATTGACATGTAGCTTTACCGAATTGACTCTTACCAAATTTCTCCGAATTATAATGGGCCCTAGGTAAAAATCGGCCATGTCCCCTAGCCACAACTATTACATAGGAAAATATTCTCCTGGTTCTAACGCAAGGCCTATGGGACTACAAAATTTGGCATGTAGTTTCAGGTTGCAAGTCTTACGCTCCACCACTGAGCCATCCAAAACCTCCATTCAAAAGGCAAAAACTAGAAAGCATTTGTAGATGATAAAATGAATGTGTTTCTCAATAATTGAAATTTGGTAGAAGGATTGAAAACTTTTCGAGAAAAGAAGATGCTTGATATCAGCATTATCTCCTTTTCCCACGATGCTTGCAAAGATTTTAATCACAGTCTTTAAAAGTCGGGACTATGTGGCAAAGGGACTGTAAAGTTGAAAATCTTTTCTTTACAGAGTTGGATTTTTATCTAATCTATGTGTCATATTGTTGTCTGTATGGTAACATTGTACCAAGTAAGGACAGACCTTTAAAGGTCATTACTTGTTTCTCCTCTTCAACAGTTCCTAGCAACTTCGCGAGCCTAGGTTACGATCACTACGTGGAACTTACCTTGGCGGATTGAGCCTGATTTCGAGATTTCCGCGACATGCACCCTATATAATCAGCACCTGACCAGGAAATGTCGAAGTATGTTTGCGGTTATTGTTTCATGTTGAATTATTGTATTTGTAAGCAGTTTGTAAAATGACGTTTCATTGGCTATTAGAAATATTATGTAAAGGGAGATAATAAGCAGCTTCCAATAGGGGGCGTGTTGCGGGAATCTTGAAATCGGACTCGATCCGCCAAGGTAAAATCCACATAGTGATTGTAACCTTCGCTCTCGAAGGTGCATTATGGACTTCTATGATTATTGTCAATCTTGAAAAAGAATGAGCTGACCTAATTTAAACCCATGCTCCCTGGTTTCATGCTGTATGTGTTTCTGAAGCACTCGACCTAGGAGTTTCATGGAAAAAACTATCAGAAACTGAGACACATCAGCGAATTAACCACCTGTAAAATTTTAAACTGTAAAACCGCATTAACCCTTTCCCGAACGACAGATTTTAGACTCTACCAAATTGAAATTGAGTATCCGCTGACGACCACTTCGAAATTAGTATGAATTAACTTAAGTTTTTTGACAGATTAGAAATATTTTGGGAAAAGGAGAAAATGCTGGTAAGAAGCATTTTTGTCCTTTAACCACAATGTTTTCTAGAGGCTTCTATATTAGGGTCTAAAATAGGATTGTTTGGTAAAGGGTTAAGGGTTGCCTCTGTACCAAGGTTTCAGCAGAGCTGATCATGTATATCAAGATATTAAGATTTGAGTGCGCATTTTGTGGGTTCCGATCTTTAAAAGAAATCGATTGCAATCACAACTATAGTTGTGAAAGGAGCTTGCCGAGTTAAATGTTACGTGGTGTCCGTGGCTGTGAGATAGAGCATCGGCCTCGGAACCATAAGGTCCTGAGTTCAATACCCGGGAGCGGGTGTCAACTTTTGGAATTTTTCATTGGCCCACAAATTCGGCACGAGTACTCCGTGTAGTTCCCAGGAAGCAGAATGGAAAGAGATTAGTATATGTTGTTAGAACTTGTTTCTCAATCGATGTAAAATAAATATGTTTACACTAAAACTAAATGTCACAGGACATTAACTCTATACCACAAAATCCAGTTTTAACGACCCTGACTGCGAAAAAACAAATGGAAATATCGCAGAAAAGTGAGAAAATGCATTTTCTTATTTATCTACATTGTTTCCTACCCTTTTATGGAAAAAAGTATTATTTATGCAACATTTGTCTTCTGCTTTCATTTCAGACCTGTCTAAAAAATTTCTTCATTTGGTAAAGAGTCAAGATCCTATTTGCTTACATAAAGTGATAATTTAATGCATAAAATCATCTGATCACTTTGCACTGAACATATTTATAGAAAGTTTATGCTGATCACTGTGATTATTTTGTGTTCTCCACCACAGTCCTATATTTAACCCTTCACTGTACGATCCAAGGTTTTTACAACTTGGAGGAAGATTTCTTCTGAAAACATTGTTGAAAATGGAGAAAATGCTGATATAAACCAGCATTTTCTTCTTTTCCCACGTTTTCTACTCTTATACAGACAAAATTTCAATTTTTGAGCCACATCAAAATCAGCCTAGATAACATTGTAGGAAAAGGAGAAAATGAGCATATTCTCCTTTTCCCACAATGTTTTCAAAAGGCTTCAAACTCGGGGTTCGTCAAAAGTCGGGATTGTGTGGTAAAAGGTTAAATGCAATGTAATCATTATATTTACCTCTTTTCCACTTTGTAGAATTTCTGATATGGCAAAAGTTTGATATCTCATAAGTTTAAGCATTTGCAGACAACATAATGCATGTAAATGTAAGCTCAGAAGATGATAACTGTCTTTGAAAGGGAAGAAATCATTGTGGGAAAAGGAGAAAATGCTGATTGCACAGGCTGACCTGGGTCATTGCTTTATACAGATGCATTAAACCCCCTTTTAAGAGAACATGGCTTAAGAGAGAAGCCTTTTGAAAACATTGTGGGAAAAGAAGAAAATGCTGGTAACCAGCATTTTCTCCTTTTCCCACAATGTTTTCTTCCATGCTGGAAACAAATTTTGCTTTTTGAGTAACTAATTTTGTAGTCTGCAAGTGCTTTCAATTTGGACTAGTCTAAAATTTTGTCGTTTGGGAAAGGGTTTAACAGTAGGCTGTTAAACTGATGTCCCAGTTTTCAGACAAAAGAAAGTTTAGAAACTTAACATACTATACATTGCAATAGATTCCCCTCTCATATCAGGTTTAAGATCTTTATCACATTACAACATTTTGAATTAGTCCTTTTGAAAGCATGTGCAGAGGACGAATCTAGTGTGGCTGAAATTGAAATAGTAGAAAACACTGGGGAAAGAGGAGAAAAATTAATGCCTGTTTCAGGTATCAATCATCGAATATGATTGATAGAATTTTAAGAACTTGTTGCTCACTGTAAACTCTCTTAGGTTCGTTCAGTCTCAGCACTGTGTTGCAAAGAGTTGAATAAAAAATAGGTTTAACCATAATGCAACCATGATGCTTTTAAGGATGTTTTCGGTAGTAATTTCTGCACATCACTTTAGCGAATTCAAGGGAGACAATAACAGACAGTAACTCTTCTCAAAGAAGGTACTTGTATATCGTTCTTACAATACCTCGAATTTCGGATACGGTTTGTTTCGAAGCGAAGAAAGAGTCTACAATATCAACTTAATGGACATTTTGCAAAAAAGATCTAAAGGGGAAAAGATCAGAAGAATACAGGAAAGTTTTTGGCGCTATCGACATTATCAGAGACTAGAGTCTACTGAACATGACAGTGTCGATCGGTTTGAGCGCCTAAACGGTTACTATGGAAACTGCCATTTTACATAAAATCTAACACGGCAACATATCTTTTTCTTCTCATTTTTGTACTTACCATTAAATTTTACTATATATACCAAAAAATTAGAAAAATCTATGAAAGGAATTTTTCAAAATATTGAATTAGCTGAAGACTACAAGTCATGTTGATTTTGTTTATATTTTGGCGAGTCAAGAAATAGGAAAAATAATTTTTTTAAAAGAAAATGAATTCAGATTATTATTTCATTCATACAAAATCAAGAAATAATTTAATAAATATGCAAAATGGAAACCAGCATTTTCTCCTTTTCCCACAATGTTTTCTTCCCTTCACAAAACAAATTTCAAATTTTCAGTCACTTTTATTTTGTCGTCTGCAAATGCTTTCAATTTGGGCAAGCCTAAAATGTTGTCATTTGGTAATGAGTTAAAGTGTCATCTGCAAATGCTTTCAATTTGGATAGGTCTTAAAATTGGTCGTGTGGTATAAGGTTAATGCAGCAGAAGAAACATTTTTGAAATATGATGAGACGAGACCCTTTGTAAAATCTGATTACCCCCCTTTAAAATATTAAAATGGATACTATTATGGAAAAGAGGCTGTAATAAATCAATTTCAAGGTAAACAAGAGATATTTCTTCTTTAAAAAGGGGTCAAAAGTTCAAGATTTAGAGAGCCTAGCATATCATTAACTCATTACCAAACGACAATATTTTAGGTTTGCCCAAATCGAAAGCATTTGCAGACGACAAAATAAAAGTGACTGAAAATTTGAAATTTGTGTTGTAAAGATTAGAAAACCTTGTGTGAAAAGGAGAAAATGCTGGTTACCAGCATTTTCTCCTTTTCCCACAATGTTTTCTAAAGGCTTATTTCTCAGGGTCGCCAAGAGTAGGGATTGTGTGGTAATGGGTTAACTCTTTACCGAAAGCTAAAAGTAAAGATTGGTCCAAATTGAAAGCATTTGTATAAGACATTAATGAGAAATGGCTCTAATGAAGGGATTCATGTTGACAGGGTAGAAAACATTGTGGGAAAAGGAAAAAATGCTGGCTACCAGCATTTTCTTCTTTTCCCACAATGTTTCCAAAAGTCTTCTTTCTCCATCCTTATAAAAACAGGGGATTGTGTGGTAAAGGGTCAACAGTATAAATCATAGATAATGAAATTTGTCATACATGTATTTCATCTGTTACCCCCAAATTGTATGAATTTAATAGCCTCCTGAAAGATGGCTAGTTTTGAAATAGTAATAAAGGCAAAATACAGCACTTTTTTGGGACAGTTTAAATCAAGATCAGACCGCAAAGGGTGGGCAAGCTGGTTTGGGATCTAATCTGTCTACTTGGTTTATTCAGTACATTATTTTGGACCTGCCCTCATTAGAAGAATTTAACTCTTTCCCAAACAATCCCGGGCTTTTACGGGTCAGGAATAGAAGCCTTTTGAAAACAATGTGGGAAAGGGAGAAAATGCTGGTAACCAGCATTTTCTCCTTTTCCCACAATGTTTTCTACCCTATCATATAGAAAAATCATCTTTTAAGCAACTATTAATTTGTCATCTGCAAAATGCTTGCAGTTTAGTCTGGTCCAAAATTTGCCGTTTGGGAAAGGGTTAAGAATTTGAAGATGACAATTTGATTGGGAGGGGGAAGAGAGGGGAGCTATTATCGGTGTACATACATAATGTGAGATATGTCAGTGATATAACTGTAGTAATGTTGAAAGCAGCATAATACACCATTCAGTCAATCCAATGTAGATTATATGTCTCTTTTCTCTTGCAGCTATATCCTTCTTTAACCATGTAAACCTACTATATGATGTGATATCAGAGTACTGTACAAGTGAAACTTGTGCCACAATGACAGGCCCTGGAAATGTGTAAGTATAACATTTTCCTCAACTTTGACCCTCTTGTATATCCTTCTTTAACCATGTAAACCTACTATATGATGTGATATCAGAGTACTGTACAAGTGAAACTTGTGCCACAATGGCAGGCCCTGAAATGTGTAAATGTGCCACAATGACAGGCCCTGGAAATGTGTAAGTATAACATTTTCCTCAACTTTGGCCCTCTTGTATATCCTTCCTTAACCATGTAAAGCTACTATATGATGTGATATCAGAGTACTGTACAAGTGAAACTTGTGCCACAATGACAGGCCCTGGAAATGTGTACGTATATATTTTCCTCTTTTTTAGCCCTCTTGTATATCCTTCTTTAACCCTTTGCCATACAATCTTGAGTTTTAACGACCCTGAAAAAGGAAGAAGGCTTTTGAAAATATACTGGTAAACACACTTTTCTCCATTTCCCACAATGTTTTCTGCCCCCTCCCACACAACTTTTCCCTTTTGAGCTACCTTTGATTTGTTACCTGCAAATACTTTCAGTCGGAGCATTAGTACGAAATTTTGTCATTTGGTAGAGAGTTAACTCATTACCACACAATCCCTACTTTTAACGACCCTGAGAAAGAAAACCTTTGAAAACATTGTGGGAAAAGGAGAAAATGCTGGTAGCCAGCATTTTCTCCTTTTCCCACAATGTTTTCTACCCTATCCAATTCAAAATTTAATTCTTGATTCACATTTATTTTGTCGTCTGCAAATGGTTTCAATTTGGACTAGTCCAAAATTTTGTTGTTTGGTAGAGGGTTAACCTGTTGTATGATGTAACATTAGAGCATCAGCAATAGCATCATCTGTTGTCATCATTTACAAGGTCATTGTTCCCAGAACCCTTTACCAGACGACAAAACTTTAGCCTTGTCCAAATCGAAAGCATTTGCAGACAATAAAATAAAAGCGACTGAAACTTTGAAATTTGTTTTGTGAAGGGTAGAAAACATTGTGGGAAAAGGGGAAAATGCTGGTTACCAGCATTTTCTCCTTTTCCCATGATGTTTTCTAAAGGCTTCTTTCTCAGGGTCGTCAAAAGTAGGGATTGTGTGGTAAAAGTTTAACCCTTTACCAAACGGCATATTTTGGACCAGACCAAATTGAAAGCATTTTGTAGTTGACAAATTAACAGTTGCTAAAAATATGATTTTTCTATATGATAGGGTAGAAAACATTGTGGGAAAAGGAGAAAATGCTGGTTACCAGCATTTTCTCCTTTTCCCACAATGTTTTCAAAAGGCTTCTATTCCTGACCCATAAAAACCAGGGATTGTTCGAGAAAGAGTTAAAACATTTTCAAAAACTAGGATGTTTTATACTATTTATGTCATTACTAAAGATATTTATATCAAACTTGGACAAATTGTTCACTATCAAAAGGGGAACTGGAACAACCATCAACCAGGTAACAATGATAGTATTTTAGAAAGTTATTCACCTTCTTTTACTTGGAAGTCTCACTGAGAATCATTGCAACAGTTACTGCAGGGGGGTGTTTGCACCCACATGTAGTGCACTTGCTGTGCAAAACACTCAATCTGGTCTTTGATCCACACTTGCCACTGAACAAATTTTTAGAATAATCCATCTGCATTTTAAGACGACAAATTGAATGTGACTGAAATTGTAGGAGTTATCTTTGAAAGAGAGAAAAATATTCTAGAGAAAGCAGAAATACACTGGTAACCAGAAAAAATTTAACCCTTTACCCCACAAGGCATTTCTATGGTATCTCTAATTGACCCTAAATAACAGCAAGGATGAAGTAAGGATGTGTATATGAAACCTTTTGATAGCATTGAAACATTGTTGCAAAAGGTGAAATTGCTCGTCACGAACAATTTCACCTTTTGCCACAATGTTTTCGAAAGGCTCCTACAAGCAATGCGTAGAAATTAGTATCTATGGAGTAAAAGGTTAATACTGGTTACTCGCATTTTCTTCATTTCTCAGAATGATTACAAAGCCTTTTTCCTCTGGGTTGTTAGAAACAGGGATTGTGTGGTAAGTGGTGAACCATGGTTTTATCTTATCTTGCAATTCAGCTGCTAATGTTCTAGATTTTGATATTTAAATATGATACCATTAGCTTTTTGCATTGTTATATTTTCACAATCTGTTCACCCTTTACCAACAATACCTTGCTTTCATAGCTTTGATGAAGAAGGCTTTTTGAAAGCATTGTGGGACATGGAGAAAATGCTGATTACCAGCATTTTCTCCATTTCCAACAATACTTTTGCCCCGTCAAAAAAACAAAATCAGTGATTTGAACAGTATTTTATTTTTTGTTTTATTGGACATATTTAAAATTTGTTCATCTAGTAAGGAATTAAACTCTCGATGTAACTGATCCAGCATATTTCCTGTATTTGTTGATGTCCATTATAAATTGTACTCAAATTACACCTGTTCATTGTGTAGGCTGCACGTTTCACAGATCTATGACATTTCGTAGAAAATTAGAAAATACATGTTGTCGAAAACCAATCTTACTGAAGTGACCTTTCGATAGAGAGAAATTTTGCCTAACTTTCAGAAATTGTGTGGAATTTTGATGAAATAAAACGGAGATCCAGATAAGAGGGAGCGATTGTATTCTAAAGTCACTATTTCTCTTCCAGACCCTATGTTGTGGGTACTTATTAGAATCGTTTCAGTGAGACGATTCTAATGAGTACCCACAACATAGGGTTTAGAGGAGAATAGTTAGTATTTTCAATTTTGAAATCAAAATCACACCCCCTCTCTCTGGGGCTCTGAAAAAAAAAAATGTTCAGAACTATTATGGGTAACAAGAACATTATTTGTAAAGTTTCACCATAAGTATTCCATACCAAAACAGTTTTAACCCTTTACCTCATATGCCAATTTTAGGCTCTTCCCATTCAACATATGATGCCAAAAACATGGACAAATGGGGAAACAATTGATTGAGTGAAAAACATTGTGGGAAAAGGAGAAATTGCTCGTTATGAGCAATTTCTCCTTTTCCCACAATGTTTTCAAAAGCTGTCTGTTGTTGATGCGTCAAAACGAGTATCAGTGGAGTAAAGGGTTAATTGAACTGAAGTGTCTAAAAGTGGTCAGATTGTGTTTTGTTTTATAAATTTAATACAGAAGAAAAGAACATTCAGCCAGGCATTTTACAAAGCTACAAATTCATTGTCCATGTAACAAAAGGATAGTTTATGCTAATTCTGTTTCATTATTCAATGTTCTGTATGAATAATTACAGAATTTTTTTTCAGTCTAGTTGCAAATGTTATGAACAATTTTCCTATGAATACAGGTAATCCATTGCAGATAAAGGGTACATAAACAAATGCGCACTACAAATAAGACATAGTGAATATTATTTCATGCTTTCCAGTAGGATATCGAGAAATAGCAGTGAAAATATTTTACGATCTTATACTGGTACCACCAGTGAAAATACAGATTTTCATGTTCCTGTTGCCTAGGTAAATAATGCGTGCCTCACAACCAGATGGAAATATGACATCATTTACCTTACATTTCTTGCGCTTGAAGTAATATTGTAATGTGTTGCTATGCGGGAGGGGTACTCCAGGGGGAATAATGGAAAAGAACTGTACTGGATTTTGATAAAGCTCCTCCCAGAAAGGGTTAAAAGCATGAAATAAAAAGAAAATATGTTGTTTTTATTTTCAATGAAAGATCTCATGAACACCCTCGGTAATATTTTCACTCGTGGCTGTACCACTTGCAAAAATATTACCGATGGTGTTCACTCAATGAAATGAATTTCGATCTTTCACTGAAGAAAACAAATATTCTCTATGTATTTTATGGTTCAGAGGATTAAAAAAGGTCGACTCACCGAATTTTTTTTTTTTTCAACAAAATATTGTACTGAAGATCAAATTGTGATCATTTGTGACAAAATGTCCTATTTTGCAAAACGTTGCGTGGTTAGAGGTGGCCCTTCAGTTTTTGGGACGAAAATTTTTCAAAAGTGCAAAAAAATCATATTTATACTCCCAAAGCCTTTTAATTTTTTCATTCATAAAACCCCAGTGGTCGAAATCCGTCCAACAACACGAGAAATTAGTGATTTACTACGGCCCAGGTTGACACCAACGGGAGACACATTCTATTTTTAGATGATCAATTCGCTCATTTACCTACAGGAATACACAGAAGAAACTTCAAACATAGCGTCCGAAGAAGACATTATGGAAAATAATTATTACATGTTTGTAATTATAGGGAATTTAAGTGTTATGAGTCATGTGCCAGTCACTTGACATTCCCACAATGCTTTATTGATTTTTGGCGCAAAATCTAAAAATAGCTTAAGAGGCTACGTAGCCTTTTAAGGGAATACCATCAAAAAAATTTTTTTTTGTAATTTTATAAATCTTAATTATTGATGATTTGTATTATTTTTTCATATGAATTTCAGTGATATATATAATTTTTAATTTGGTGAGATGTAAAAATTATAAATATCCACCTTTAAGATGGCTCTTAGTCTTTGACGAAATGTCATGCAGCTACTTTTCAAACTGTTACAGAGAATAAGTTTTGGGTAAATTGTGGAGAAAGACCCTTGCTTACAGTAGTGCTACTAGTCACATTGGAGTGTCCTTTGGCAAGGCACAGTAAAGGTACAGTTCATATATACTTTAACAGGTAAGCTGTTGCCATGATTTTAATGATTTATTGGTTTAACTCTTTACCAAAGGACAAAATTTTAGACTGGTCCAAATTGAAGGCATTTGCAGACAACAAAAGGAAAGTGACTGATATTTGAAATTTGTTTTGGGAAGGGAAGAAAACTTTGTGGGAAAAGGAGAAAATGCTGGTTACCAGCATTTTCTCCTTTTCCTACAATCTTTTTAAAAGACTTATTTTTCTGGGTTGTTAAAAGTTGGGATTGTGTGGTAAAGAGTTAACCCATTGCCACACAATCCCTACTTTTGACGCCCCTGTGAAAGAAGCCTTTAGAAAACATTTTTTGGGGAAATGCTGGTAACCAGCATTTTCTCCTTTTTCCCACAATGTTTTCTACCCCTCACAAAAAAAAATTCGAATTTTTTAATCACTTTTATTTTGTTGCCTGCAAATGCTTTCGATTTGGACAAACCTAAAATTTTGTCCTTTGGTAATGATTTAATTGACATAAAATATCAAATATCAAAGCAACAAATTTTTGGGTCTTAAATATTCAAGTGATTTGTTTTAGCTGACTTTTGGGTCATTTATCAATTTGTTTGAATGTCTTCATTGGGGGCCCTGGCATAGAAAGCTCAGAAATAGTCTACCTTAAGGATTTGTTGATGTTATACTAGTCATATCAGAGAGAAAGTTTCAGTTTCAAACTTGCAATTCATGTGTTCAAGGAATGTCAGAAGTGCTTTGTTTTCATCCCTCACTGGCAAAAGGCCTGGTAATCTGTGTTTTGGCTGAATATAAATCTTAACTCATTACCACACAATCCCTACTTTTGACGACCCTGAAAAAGAAGCCATTAGAAAACATTGTGGTAAAAGGAGAAAATGCTGCTAACAGCAATTCCTCCTTTTCCCACAATGTTTCCTACGCTTCACAAAACAAATTTCAAATTTCCAGTCGCTTCTATTTTGTCATCTGCAAATGCTTTGGATTTGGACAAACCTAAAATGTCGTATGGTAAAGAGTTAACCCTTTACTCCATAGATACTCATTTCTTTGTATTGCTTGTAGGAGCCTTTGGAAAACATTGTGGCAAAAGGTGAAATTGCTCGTGACGAGCAATTTCACCTTTTGTCACAATGTTTTCTTTGCTATCAAAAGGTGTCATATACTCATAAGAAACGGCTTCATCCTTGCTGTTATTTAGGGTCAATTAGAGATACCACAAAAATGCCTTATGGGGTAATGGTTTAACTCATTACCAAACAACAATATTATGTACTTGTCCAAATAGAAAGCATTTGCAGACGACAAAATAAAAGTGACCGAAAATTTGAAATTTGATTTGTGACGGGTAGAAAACATTGTGGGAAAAGGAGAAAATGCTGGTTACCAGCATTTTCTCCTTTTCCCACAATGTTTTCTAAAGGCTTCTTTCTCAGGGGTGTCAAAAGTCAGGATTGTGTGCCTCAAACAATGCATGTGTTTACTGATATGACAAACATCTTTGAAACCAATGAGCCAATTTTGGGCAAACTTCACAGAAAACATAATGGGAAGAGGGAGATAATGCTGATAACTAGTTTATTCTCCTTTTCGTGTAGTTTGTTTCTGAGAAAAAACCCATCTCTGGAGTTGTATCTTATTTTGTCATCTAAAAATGCTTTAAATTTCATGAAATCTAAAATTTTGTCATGTGAAAAAGTTAACTCTCCCAAACGACAAAACTTAAAACTTACTCAAATTGAAAACATTTGCCGACCACAAATTGAATGTTGTCTAAAGCAAAAGATAGGTCTATGATAAGACAGAAAACATTGTAGGAAAGGGAGAACATGCTGGCTACAAGCATTTCCTCCTTTTTCCGACAGTGTTTTGAAAAGGCTTCTTCTGTCAGAATGGTTAACAGTCAGGATTGTGTGCTTATGGGTTAAACCTTAGGGACACCTCATTGGCTTCCATGACATCATCTTGTTTTTGAAAAAGCAACAGTAGTGAGCTGGGCTTTTCTCTGCAACATATTTGATGGATACGTGAACCAGTGGAGCGATATAGAGGATCGGTGCTCACTTGTTTATTTTTATGCGATAGTGGCAAGAACATCAAAAGAGCCTTAGCCCCACAGTTTTGATCCTTAATGAAGTAGAAGAAGCAGCTCGATCCAAAAACATTATTGGAAAAGAAGAAAATGCTGGTAACCAGCATTTTCTCCTTTTCCAACAATGTTTTCTGCCCTGTTAGAGACAAATCATACAATATTAGTCACATATAATTTGTCATCTGCTAAAGTTTTTACGATGTTAAAAAAAAAACATGACGTATTGCTGTTTTGTAAAGAGTAAAATTCAGACAGGAGACCCAGGATATCAGTAGCAAACTTTCATGTTTGTCCGAGTTACAAAGATTGTTCAAGTGATTTGTTTTGATTAACTTTACTGTAAAAAGGACCTATTGAGATGGTTTTTGGGGGGAAATTGAGATGGTTTTTTGGGCGGAATTAAAAATTTTTGTTTCACACTTATAAATACTACAGGTTATAATTTCCTCTGCATTTAGAGTGCCGTCTAACACTTGGACCAACCTTACAAATTACAAATTGGTATCTTCACAATAATTCTGATACTTTAAAGGGGTATAATTTTGATTCAATTGCATTTTGACACACACATTGTTTTAC
The DNA here is from genome assembly GCA_943736015.1 of Tridacna crocea. Taxonomy (NCBI): domain Eukaryota; kingdom Metazoa; phylum Mollusca; class Bivalvia; order Cardiida; family Cardiidae; genus Tridacna; species Tridacna crocea. The sequence continues at coordinate 44,435,420 of OX031067.1, forward strand.
TTTGGCCCCAGCTTGGCCTTAATATTCTTCTTTTTGTAGAAGTTTCAACTCCTTACAACAAAGGCTGTCTTAAAAAGTAGGACCTGCTTGTACAAAAGACACAGAAATAATGTTACTGTAATCCTTTACCACACAATCCTGACTTTCAACAACCCTATGTAAGAAGCCTTTTAAAAACATTGTGGGAAAAAGAGAAAATGCTGGTGACCAGCATTTTCTCCTTTTGCCACAGTGTTTTCTACCCTTCCAGCAACAAGTTTCAATTTTTCAATCTACTTATTTTGTCATCTGCAAGTCTTTTTAATTTGGACTGGTTGAAAATTTTGTCATTTAGTGAAGAGTGAAAGGAAGGGAAATTGATCTTTTAGCAGTAGTCCTGGTAGAAAACATTGTGTGAAAGGTGAAAATGCTGGTTACCAGTGTTTTCTTTTTTTCCCACAATTATTTCAGAAGAACTTTTCCTCAGACTCTTCAAAACTCTGGATTGTGTGGTACAGAGTTTCAACTCTTAACCAAACAACAATATTCTAGACTTGTCCAAATTGAAAGCATTTGCAGATGACAAAATAAAAGTGACTGAAAATTTGAAATTTGTTTTGTTAAGGCCAGAAAACATGGTGGGAAAAGGAGAAAATGCTGGTTACCAGCATTTTCTCCTTTTCCAACAATGTTTTCTGAAGGCTTCTTTCTCCGGGGTGTCAAAAATAGGGATTGTGTGGTAATGGGTTAACTCTTAACCAAACAACAAAATTTTAGACTGATCCAAATTGAAAGCGTTTGCAGACGACACTTTAAATTTATCTGAAATGATTATAATTCTCTGTGAAAGTGTAGAAAACCTTGTGGGAAAAGGAGAAAATGCTGGTTACCAGCATTTTCTCCTTTTCCCACAAGGTTTTCCAAAGGCTATTTCCTCAGGGTCGTTAAAACTCTGGATTGTGTGATACAGAGCTTTTAGAGAAGTTTCCATATTAGGTAATGGAGTTGTTGATTCACAGAAATCTTGGCAACGTGTCAGAGATATTGAAATGCTTAATCTTCTCTTTGTAATCAGGCCTCCCACTTTTTCCCTGGGAAAAAACACTGCAAATAACAAATGACACATAGCAACGGTTTTAAAGCTTAGAAATTTCTAGAATCAAGTGGTCTTTATCAGGATGGATAAGATGTCTTGGTCGGTTGTCTTGGTCTTGTCCTACAGTAAGGTCAAGAGTATTCATGTCAGAGCTCCAGATGAAAGGGAGTGATGCTATTCTAAATCCATTACTTTTCCTCCAAAACCTATGTTGTGGGTACTCATTAGAATCGTCACATCAAGAGGATTCTAATGAGTACCCACAACATGGGGTTTAGAAGAGAACAATTTATATTTTCAAGTTGAAAATCAAAATCACTCCCTCTATCTGGAGCTCTTTAACCCATTACCACACAATCCCTACTTTTGAAGCCCCCTGAGAAAGAAACCCTTAGAAAACATTGTTGGAAAAGGAGAAAATGCTGGTAACCAGCATTTTCTCCTTTTTCCACGTTTTCTACCCTTGATAAAACAAATTTCTAATTTTCAGTCACTTTTATTTTGTTGTCTGCAAATGCTTTCAATTTGGACCATTCTGAAATATTGTTGTTTGGTAATGGGTTAAAGCTTAGAAATTTCTAGAATCAAGTGGTCTTTATCAGGATGGATAAGATGTCTTGGTCTTGTCATACGGTCTTGGTCGGTCCTCTTGGTTTTGTCATACAGTAAGGGCAAGAGTATTCATGTGATATCTTTTACCCATCCATGCCTTATTTTTATACCTGACCCTAAATCTTTTTTTACCTGTTTATCCTTCGTTGTCTGCACACTGCACGTGTCATATTCTTCTAAGATTCGACCTGTCTTATATGACATATCACTAGCCCCGAAAGTGGGCAGACTGTAATATTACTCTCTATAAAGTAGCAATGTAGAAAATAGCTTTTATCAATACGTTTGAGGAGAAATGAGACCTGCTTTAGATTTCTCTTAACTGCTGATCATAGCTGAGTGAATTGCACGAGGTAGGGTTTTATTAGCTCCACTGGCCGAAGGCCAGCGGGCTATTGTCATGGCGTTGTGTCCGTCGTGCGTCCGTCCGTCCGTCCGTCCGTTCGTCCGTTCGTCCGTTCGTCCGTGCGTGCGTCCGTAAACTTTTTCTTTAAAAAACTTCTTCTCAGAAACTATTGACTGGATTTTTACCAAATTTCACAGGAATGTTCCTTAGGTGGTCCTCTTTCAAATTCCTTCAAATAATTGTGTTCCATGAATAATTCTGGTTGCCATGGCAACCAAAGTAAAAAACCTTTAAAAATCTTCTCCTCCCAAACCACTAATTGGATAGCATTTTTTTTTTGCAGGAATGTTCCTTAGATATAGGTCTACAGAATTCCTTTAAAAAAAAAAAGATCCGTCAAAAAACATGGCTTTTATGGGAGACTCATTTTCCTTTTATGGTATAAAGTAAAATCTTTGAAAAATTTCTTCTCTCAAACTACTTGTTTTGATTTCATTGTTGTATTGAAGGTTAGTTCCAATGGTGGTAAGTCTTTACCATACAATCCTGACTTTTAAGGACCCTAAAGAAGAAGTCTTTGGAAAACACTCTTGGAAAAGGAGAAAATGCTGGTAATCAGCATTTTCTCCTTTTACCTCAGTGTTTTCTACTCTATGAAAGAGAGAAATCATCATTTCATCAATGTTTAATTTGTTGTCTGCAAATGCTCTCAGTTTGGTCATATCCCAAGTTTTGTCGTTTGGTAAAGAGTTAAAGATGGTTGCTTTACATAATCTGTAATCCTTTTCATATAAAGCAAGGGAAACTCTGCACTTTGATTAGTTCTGGTAAAGGTTTGTTGACCTCCTGGTGACCTGGTAGAAAGAGGGACAGGGCTTTACTGTTGTGATAAGGCATTTTGTTCTCCAATCAAACTGATCACTGACAAAGAAGAGTTTAGAAAACATTGTGGGGAAAAGAGAAAATGCTGGTAACCTTTTCCCACAATGTTATCTACCCTTCACAAAACAACTGTCAAATTTTCAGTCACTTTTATTTTTTCATCTACAAATGCTTTCCATTTGGACAACCATAGAATGTTGTGATTTGGTAATGAGTTAACTAAACTAGAAGACAAAATTTTTATAACTGGCCATAATTGAAAGATGTTGCAGACAACATAATAAATCTTCAAATTAGTAAAACTTGTATCAAAAAGGGTAGAAATTATTGTGTCAAACTAAGAAAATGCAGGTAACTTTTATTTTCTTCTTTTCTCACAATGATTTTCATAGCCTTTTTTCTTTAGTGACCTAAAATGCAGGAATGAATGGTAATTGTAAAAAGACTTCTCTTCACCGGTACAGAAAAATCAGGCCTGTGGAGCGATACAGGCGCTCAAGCGCCTCTAGTTGAGTAAACCTTTATTTTAGTTTCAAATTCAAAGAAACGGTTGTCGCATAGGAAACTGGTTGGTTTCTGTTCCCAGGATGCCCAAATTAGACAGATGAGTCTTTATAATGGTTGATCTTTTGATATTATTTTAAATATATCTATGTACAAATGAGCCTACATCCTGACAGGATTGTAAAAATTGTGGGTAAAGGAGAAAATGCTTGTTACCAGGAGTTTCTCATTTTGTCCACAATCTGTTTAACCCTTTACTCCATAAAGCATTTCTATGGTATCTCTAATTGATCCTAAATAACAGCGAGGATGAAGCTGTTTCTTATGTGTATATGACACCTTTTGATAGCGTAGAAAACATTGTGGCAAAAGGTGAAATTGCTTGTCATTGTGTGGTAAAGGGTTAAACTTGGGGATTGTAAGGTAAAAAATTAAAATGAAAGTGATATTCCACATTAAGTTGCATTGTCAGGTATTTTGCATACAGCTGACACACTGTCTCGGTGAGAGGACACAAATCATGTAGACTTAAAGGGGCCTATACATATGTTTTCCAGCGAATAAAATTTTCTTGTAATTTTTTTCGTTTGAAAGACAATTTCATCACTTCAGCAACACAAAGTTTACCAGTCGATATAGCTCAGTAGGTAGAGCATAGGACTCGTGAACACAATGTTTTGGGTCACTGCAGGTTTTTGGGTTCAAATCCCCGGCTGGCCAACTAAAATATTACTAATAGTCTTTCGGATGAGACATTAAACCGAGGTCCCGTGTGACGGTGCTATACACCAAGCACATAAAAGAACCAGGCGAAGCTCTGAGTAGTTTCGACCTAGTATATCCTTGCACTATATCCGGTAACAACTAACTGTCTTCTGGGGGCGTCGCTCAGATGGGCAACCAGTAGCGACGATGAATAAACAGAAATAACCAACCAATCAGCAACCCAATTCATCAAATCAGACATCATGTAAAAAATCACAAGCAAATGTAGTAATGGTAATCTTTGTACAGCTTACATGGAGTGACTGAAGTAGTATGTAGTTTTAAATAACAAACATTGACTTCAAACAAATCTGTGGTTGATGAAAACAAATTGCTGTGATATTTGCAGTGCATTATGATTATAATTATGGAAAGTTATATGATTAGATCAGTTCTCAGTCGCAAGAATTACCTTTCAAGTCAAGTTGCGGCTTTTTGGTGGAAGATTAGGAAAAGGAATCTGTTTTAAGTTAGAAAAGTGTTTTCTATTGGAATGCAGGACTGGTGTTGGTTCTGTCTCTTTGGTCTCTTTGATGAAAATAAACATGATTGAACAAAGACCATTGGAGGAGGAGGGGGGGTTGAATCCAGTTTGAATCATTTGTTCAGGTAGGTCAAAGGTCAAGGTCACACTAAAAGGTATAAAATGCAGGACTTGTCATAAATAGACTTGATCAGAGCTACAACTTCTTCATTTATGGATGTATTTTAAAATGATTTTACACAAGTGTTCTTCTTGACCAGTAAAAGGGCAATTTGAATCATTTGTTCAGTTAGGTCCAAGCTCAAGGTCACACTTGAAGGTCAAATGATAGAATTGCTTATATAGAGCTTTTCCAAGCTACAACTTCTACATTCATTGATGGTTTTAAAGATAATTTTACCTAGTTGTTCTCCTTTTCCTGTAGAAGTTCAATTTGAATCATTTGTTCAGATAGGTTCAAGGTCAAGCTGAAAGGCAAAACTGATATAATTGTCTTTAAAATAGATCATGATAGGGTTGTATACTGGTCTATCCGACAGATAGATGTAACGGTATTAGGTAGCCGGGTACAGGTATTTGGTGGTATATCATGCAACCATATCGACATGTGGTTCGGTAGTTCAGTTGGTTAGAGTGTAGGAATGGTATTCCTGAGGCTCTGGGTTCGAATCCCGGTTGAGCCGCGATATGTGGCGGGGTAGTATGTAGTACAGTGGTCTATCCCACAGATAGATATAAAGGTATAGCTTGTGTTAGTATAAGTGGACACTTATACTGCCTTGCTATAGAGCTAGCTTTTGTAGCGATGTGGTAGAGTGTTTGCCTTGAGACCCGAAGGTCCAGGGTTCAAACCCCGCCTGTGACGGCTGTTTGTGAGAGCTGTTACAATAAAGTCATGAGTTCCAAGTTTTGGATAGATTTCCATGTATGTATTTTGGCGTAATTATTCTCATTGAAGAGTAGATGTGCCTTTTAAGATCTCTCATGATGGGCTTGACATGTTGCCCCTTGGCAACCTTATAGTTTGCGATAATCATTGCAACAGAATTCTTCTCTGACAGCTGAACATTGTTTCAACATCCTGTAGGTGGGAAATACCTTGCAGTGTGGAAAATTATGACATAGGCCCATCCCCCACCCCCCGCAATAATACACCCATATTTTCCTTCATGAAAGGTCCGGGTATAAGTATTTACAGCTAATCAAAGATTTGCCCCTAAAAATAAATCCAAAACCTTTCTATGATATGAAATAACCTTCTGTGACCTTTATCATTACAGGTATCTCTATTTTGCATGAACTTGTTCAAGTTGTTTGCAGATAAATTTGATGAACACTTTACCAAATAATCCAGAGTTTGAACGATCCTCTGGAGTTAGATAGGCTATTCAAAACTTTGGTAAACAGTATTTTCTCCTTTTCTGACAATGTTTTCTTCAGGTTCAAAGAGAAGTCTCGACTTTTGCGCCACATTTGAGCCATACTCTATGAAAGGGGGCTTAACGCATCTGCAATAAGGATCTAACCAGGCCAGCTGGCTCAATCCAGGTAGACTGACTTGGGTTGAAAGATTTTGCTATCTGTAAATTTTCTGCATCTCATAGTACAGATAACTGTCCCCAAAGGCGATGTTTTTTTTTGAGTGGTCGCGTTCTGGGTACAGAGAATCAAGACAAAGCCAGTTGAAAGTTCCGCACAGATTTTGTGCTCAAGTTTGAACTCTCACAATTTTGCAAATAGAGCACAAAACTAGGATTTTAACACACCTGTTGCTTGTGTATTTAATAATCCCTCATTTGAAATACAAATATTTTCAAATTAAATGCTGAACATAACAGAAAACTGTGCATTTCATCTGTTACTCGATTTGTTTACATTCTCAAAAACACTCAAAATGGCAGCCAAACATGATAAATTTTGTCACTGATTTTCCGAGATTTACATGTCATAAACAACTTCTGCATGCCTTTAAGGTGATAAAAGGTTAAATAATCTGTCTTTGGTCATGTTGGTTACTTAAATTTAGTTGCATTTCGCTGCTATACAGATTAAACCCACGAAACAGAAAGGCAGTAAAGCGCTCTACCTTTACTACCAGAAAAATTTTGATGGACTTGAGACGGTGCGGTGCACAATAAATGTCAAAATATGAAAAAGATCACCGTAGCATCTCATTTTTGAGACTAAGGACCAGTCTACTTGATGATTCTGTTGGATTTTAGACAATATGTATCTTACAGATCAATAATCATATCATAACTTCCCAGGTATCATGCATCACACATCATGCATTATGCCCCCCTTTGCAAGACTCTGTCTCATTTTATTATAGTTGGCTTAACTCTTTGCCACACAGTCCTGACTTTTAACAACCCTGAGAAAGAAGCCCTTTGAAAACATTGTAGGAAAAGGAGAAAATTCTGGTAACCAGCATTTTCAAAATCCTTTTCCCACAATGTTCTCTACCTTCCCAAAAGGAATTTCAATTTTAGAGCCATGAAAAAAGCCCTTTGAAAACATTGTTGGAAAAGGAGAAAATGCTGGTAACCAGCATTTTCTCCCTTTCCCACAATGTTCTATACCCTTCCCAAAATGAATTTCTAATTTTAGAGCCGTGTTTATTTTGTCGTCTGCAAATGCTATCAGATTTGGACAAGTCTACAATTTTGTCATTTGATAAGCAGTTCACCCACTCACAAAATTTTATGTCAACTCAAGAGTTGAAAGCACCTACAAACAACCAAATTGAAGGTTGCAAACATGAACAGGGGTTATCTCACACCTTAGAAAGCATTGTGGGACATGGGGAGAATGCTGGCTACTAGTGTTTCATTTTTTTTTTCGCCCCCCAGATTTTTTCAAGAAGTTAGTTCCAACAGGGTTGTTTGGTAAAGGATTAAAGCCCATTACCACACAATCCCTACTTTCGACGTCCCCGAGAAAGACGCCTTTAGAAAATATTGTGGGAAAAGGAGACAATGTTTTCTACCCTTCAGAAAACAAATTTCAAATTTTCAGTCACTTTTATATTGTCATCTGCAAATGCTTTCGATTTGGACAAGCCTGAAATATTGTCATTTGGTAATGAGTTAAAGAGGCAATGAGTGTTACCAGCATTTTCTCCTTTTCCCACAATGTTTTCTACCCTTCACAAAACAAAATTCAAATTTTCAGTCACTTTTATTTTGTCGTCTGCAAATGCTTTCAATTTGGACCAGCCTAAAATATTGTCGTTTGGTAATGAGTTAAAGAGGCAATGAGTGGATTTTATATTTTATAAGTTCTCTCAGATATCAACTGCACTGATTTGGTTGGTTTAGTTCAGATGCAAGATCAGGATGCATATTTTGTGCACTGTCTGTTAAAGCGGATGAAGTTTGACTGGACACTGCATTGTTATCCCTTTACCACACTATCCTACTTTTGACAACCTTGAAAAAGAAGCCTTTTGAAAACATTGTTGGAAAAGGAGAAAATGCTGGTGACCAGCATTTTCTCCATTTCCCACAATGTTTTCAATCTTACTAAATAAACCACATTTTAACTGTTTACCACACAATCCCGACTTTTAACGACCCTGAGAAAGAAGCCTTTTGAAAACATTGTGGGAAAAGAAGAAATTGCTGGTGACCAGCATTTTCTCCTTTTCACACCATGTTTTCTACCAGTTCCATATCAAATTTCAATTTTTGATTCATGTTTATTTTGTCGTCTGCAAATGCTTTGAACTTGGACGAGTCTTAAATTTTCTCATTTGGTGAACTCTTTACCAAAAGACAAAATTGTAGTATGGTCCAAAATGAAAGCATTTGCAGACGACAAAATAAAAGTGACTGAAAATTTGAAATTTGTTTTCAGAAGGGTAGAAAACATTGTGGGAAAAGGAGAAAATGCTGGTTACCAGCATTTTCTTCTTTTCCTACTATGTTTTCAAAAGGCTTCTTTCTCAGGATCATTAAAAGTCGGGATTGTGTGGTAAAGAGTTAAGAGTTAATAATTATTGTGGTCTGCAAATGCTTTTGTCATCTAGTAAAGGGTGAAACGGATAGGATTTGTCAAATATGAAAGTAGATTACTGAACATAATCAAACAGGAAGTTGGATTGATGAAATGTAAATGATGTTGTTTGTTCTTGTACTTGAAACGCTATCAAAAAGTCCCAGTTTATTGCAACCCTCAAGGAAGGACATTTAAAGATGCATCTAGATTGGTTTTCATCCAGTTTTCCATCTTTGCAAGCCAAGGCTGATGATACACTACGCTAATCTACCCTTGGCGGTTGGAGCTTGATTTTTACATTCCCTCGATACGCTTTTTCATTGGATGCAGCCAGCTCTAACTGCAACAAATGAAATGGCTCGTAGCATTTCATCTTTGATAAAAATAGAACAAGGTCGCTACCTTTCAAATAGAATTAAAAATGGAAACCCATGTGGATGTCTGCTTACTGCTTCATGTGTATTTGTCGGCGGTTTGTAAAACAATATTTCATTGGCTTTTAGAAATATGATGTAAAAGGGGGTAATAACCAGCATCCAACAGAGGGTGCATCGCAGGAATCTCGAAATCGAGCTCAATCAGCCAAGGTAAGATCCATGTGGTGATCGTAACCTTGGCTCGCGAAGATGCCAGTTTTCTAACCAAGTTTTATCTTTATTTTATGAAGTTATAATCTTTCTTGTACTTTCATGCTAAATGTTTCCCCTGACGATTGCATGGTTGCAGAGATCTTGACGGATAGTAAATCCATTTCATTATATTGCGGCTAGCCCTACACATAACAAGCACAGTTTCAGGTTTAACCCTTTACCACACAATGACTACTTTTGACGACCTTTGGAAAGAAGCCTTTTGAAAACATTGTGGGAAAAGGAGAAAATGCTGGTAACCAGCATTTTCTCCTTTTCCCATGATGTTTTCTATCCTATCATTAAACAATTGCACCGTTTGAGCCACTTTGAAATTGTCGGCTGCAAATGCTTTCAGTTCGGACAGGTCTAAAATCTTGTTGTGTGGTAAAGGGTTAAATCAAAGACAAATCTCTTTATGACATACATCTTGTATTGGTTTTTTATCTTCGTTTACACAGCTATCTAGATTCTACACATTGTAAAGATGTAACAACTCTCTGGCTGTATGGGTGCATCTTTAACCCATTACCAGACAATCCCTACTTTTGACGCCCCTGAGAAAGAAGCCTTTTGAAAAAACTATGGGAAAAGGAGAAAATGGTGGTAACCAGCATTTTCTCCTTTTCCCACAGTGTTTTCTACCCTTCCCAGAACAAATTTCACGTTTTCAGTCACCTTTATTTTGTCGCCTGCAAATGCTTTCAATTTGGACCAGTCTAAAATTTTCTCGTATGGTAAAGGGTTAACTCTTTACCAAGCAACAAAATTTTGGACTTGTCCAAACTGAAAGCATTTGCAGACGACTTAATTAGCGTGACTTAAAAATTCGAACTGGATTGGGAAGGGTAGAGAACATTGTGGGAAAAAGAGAAAATGCTGGTTATCAGCATTTTCTCCTTTTCCTACAATGTTTTCAAAAGTTTTCTTTTTCAGGGTCGTTAAAAGTCGGGATTGTGTGGTAAAGAGTTAATTAAAAAAAACCTCAGAAAAGGGAAGAAATTACTGGTTTCCAGTATTGTCTCCTTTCCCTCAATGTTTTCAACACTGTCAAAAAGGAATTAATTTGTTATTTGAAAATCTTCCCCACATGAAATTGTCTTAGATTATCATTTGTTAGTTGGGGAAAGAGTACCGCCAATGTGAAACAAGACTATTGTTATCTTTCATATCTTGGCTGTTTTCTGTGAAAATCTCTGAAGTGTTTTGTTTCGGTATCATCTGCATTGTCATTGTGGTCTCATCTCTCAAAACTGCAGACCTTCTGTATCACACATAAGCTTGTTGTTAACAATCAAAAGGGGAACACATATCAAGATGGAAGGTAACCCCAAAATATTTCTTTTCACAGTTATGTCCCAATTTTAACCCTCATCTTGCTGAATAACTAAAATTAAATTTTCGATAGAAAAACTCAAATATTACTCTTTCAAGGGCATGTTTTAGGATATAATTGGCCAGTCTGATCCAAGGTCAGACTGCACATTCTGTGCAGTCTGATCTTGATCTAAACTGTCCTCAAAAGGTCAGTGAATCACGCTTTGCAGCCAAGGGGTTAAATCTAGCATTACAAAGTGTAAATAACAACAAGGAAAGGGGCTTTTTATAACTTCTTTGAATAGGAAGGAAATGCAAGTAAGCTTTTAGACTGAAAATATTTTAACCCTTTCCCAAACAAGCCCTGGTTTTTATGTGTCTGCAGTAAAAGTCTTTTGAAAACACTGTGGGAAAAGGAGAAATTGCTTGTAACAAGTAATTTCTCCTTTTCCCACAGTGTTTTCTACCCTCTTTGAGAACTTTCTGCCATTTTCTCAAAATCTAAAATTGGCGTCTGCAAACTCTTTCAGTTTGGAACAGTCCACAATTTGTCATTGGGAAAGGGTAAACAACAATTAATTTTTATACCCCCGCAAAACAAATGTTTTCAGGGGTATATTGAAATCAGTCTGTCTGTCTGTGTGTCCATCTGTGTACAAAATACTAGTAATTTTGTGTTACGAACTCCTCATACAGTTTTCCCTCAATTGTATTGAAACTTTGCACATGATATTGATCATATATTGAAGATTTGCAAGACGGAATTTTCAAGTGTCCGTTCTCACTGGTTGAGGAATTATCTCCCCTTGAACTTGACACTTTTTTCTGTCAAAGTGTTGGCGGGAGTATCTAGTCACATTCAGTGATAGCTCTAGTTTTTAGTGATTTCACCCTTTACCATGCAGTCCTGAGTATTGACGAAAGAAGCCTTTTGAAAAACATTTGAACAAAAGGAGAAAATGCTGGTTACAATGTTTTCTGTGCTTCTGAACAGATTGAAATTTTTCTCTTACATTAAAATTTTGTCGTCGTCATAAGCTCTGGATTTTGACAAGTCTAAAATTTTGTCATCTGGTAAAGATTAAAGGGGTAAAGAAAGCTTTCCTACCCTGGAAATTTGTTTCGGGACATTGAAAATTTCCCTTTTTGTATTTTTCAGGCAATATACCTTCCAAGAAGAGAAAACGAAGAAGACTAAAGAGTCTGCCCCTCAATATGTAGACAACGTAACCATGTGTATACACAAGACAATCTTAGACGAGTCTATCTTTCCTACAAAATTCGGTAACTTTCTGTCTAACTTTTCAAAATTATCCATTTCTTTGATGTTTTTTTTATCCCTTTACAACACAATTCCGAGTTTTTAGGACTCTGAAGAAGAAGACTTTTGAAATGACCTGAGAAAGAAGCCTATAGAAAACATTAAGGGAAAAGAAAAGAAATGCTGATAACCAGCAGTTTCTCCTTTTCCCACAATATTTTCTACCAGATTGAAATCAGAAAGCATCAGATTACCAAGATTAAATTTGTTGTCTTTACATGATTTGAATTTGGTCCAGTCCAAAAATTTTTCGTTTGATAAAGAGTTGATTCAGTGGAAAACATTGCAGTTACCAGCATTCCGTCAGTTTACTTCAAAAACCTTGTAACTACAGCTTTTCGAAGGTTTTTGAAGGAAATCACTGATTTTTCTCCTTTCTCCTTTACCCAAAATACTTTCAAAAGTTTTTTTTCTCTGTGTCGTTAAAACTTGAGATTATGCGGAATGCACAGGCTGATCCAGGACAACCCTTTCCGCAAATGTCCTAACTTTTTACCAAACAACAAAATTTTGGACTAGTCCAAATTCAAACCATTTGCAGACGGCAAAATAAAAGTGAATCAAAAATTAAAATTTGATTTGGAAAGGATAGAAAACATTGTTGTAACCAGCATTTTCTCCTTTTCCCACAATGTTTTTAAAGGCTCTCTTTTTCAGGGTCATTAAAAGTCGGGAATGTGTGGTTAACTCTTTACCAAACAGAAAAAATATTAGACTTGTCCAAATTGGAAGCATTTGCAGACGACAAAATAAAAGTGACTGAAAATAGAAAACATTGTGGGAAAAGGAGAAAATGCTGGTTACCAGCATTTTCTCCTTTTCCCACGATGTTTTCTGAAGGCTTCTTTCTCAGGGGCATCAAAAGTGGGGATTGTATGGTAATGGGTAAATGTCTCTTGTCGTGTGTTGCACGCAATATTTTATTTCGTGCTTTCCGGTAGGATATTGAGAAATAGCAGTGAAAATATTTTTCGATCTTACACTGGTACAACCAGTGGAAATACCGATTTTCACATTCTTGTTGCCTAGATAAGTTGCGCGTGCCTAACAACCAGATGGGAAATATGAAGTCATATGCCTTAGATTTCTTGCGCTTGACGTAATATTGTAATGCGTTGCTATGTGGGAGGGGTACGCCACAGGGAATAATGAAAAAGAACTGTACTGGATTTTGATAAAGCTCCTCCCAGAAAGGGTTAAAATTATGAAATAAATAGAATATTTGTTTTTTTCGGTGAAAGATGAAAATTTATTTCATCTCGTGAACACCATCGGTAATATTTTCACTCGTGGCTGCACCACTCGTGAAAATATTACCGATGTTGTCCACTCGATGAAATAAATTTTGATCTTTCACCGAAAAAGACAAATATCCTCTATATATTTCAAATGCTTGCAATTTGGACAAGTCTAAACTTTCGATATATGGTAAAGGGCAAGTGGAAAGATCAAAACAATGCAAATCCCATGACTATATTGAAAGGTTATGTTGCACAATTACATTAGACAATCTAGATCCAAGATGTGTTAACTCCGTCTTGGCATAGAATGAATTAACTTATTTACATGGGTTCTGTAACCTTGGTTTGATTTGTATAGATTGAATTTTCACACAGAGTATGTGTAAAACATCAGTCAGCTAAATATATGTGATTAAATTTGAGGCAGAAAACCTAATAGAGTAGAATAGTTGGAATTTTGAGTATTTTTGGGTAGCTGAACTCTCTACCAAATGACAAACTTTTGCACTAGACCAAATTGAGAGCATTTGCAGACGACAATTCAACTCTTGCTGAAAAGATGATTTCTGTCTATGATAGGGTAGAAACCATTGTGGATTTTTGAGCTATTGGCTTAAATTGACCTTCTTTATTGTTGATCTGTTTTTGTCTAATTGATGTGACAAATTCCCAGATAGTCCCTTTTCGCGTGAAAGTTTACAAATGATGAATAAATGTAGTCCAAAAGATTAGTTAAGAATAGAAAACATTGAGGGAACAAGAAAAATTGTTGGTTAACATTCTTGAAATGCTTCTTCAGGGTTATTAAAAGCCAGGATTGTTTCGGAAAGGATTGAAGACCAGTGGTATAAATTTAATTTCTGACGAAAAGATCAAGATTAACTCATTACCACACAATTCCTTCTTTTGATGACCCTGAGAAAGAAGCCTTTGGAAAACATCGTGGGAAAAGGAGAAAATGCTGGTGGTAACCAGCATTTTCTCCTTTTCCTACAATGTTTTCTACCCTTCACAAAACAAATTTCAAATTTTCAGTCACCTTTATATTATCATCTGCAAGTGCTTTCGATTTGGACAGACCTAAAATTTTGTCGTTTGGTAATGAGTTTAACTGTATGCAACTGCATTATGATCTTGGATCAAAATCAACATTGTCCATTTTCCCTGCACAAATAACTTGAATCTTGCAGGAACTTGTTAGACACTGAGCATTGAAAAATTAGAAAGGGAAAATAAAAGGCTTAACAAAACATAAAAATTTCTATAGAATTCGTATAGTTATTAACCTTTTATGAAACAATCCCTGGTTTTAACGACCCCAAAGAAGCCTTCTGAAAACACTTAGGAAAAAGAAAATGCTCATGACCAGAATTTTCTCCTTTCACCACTGTATTTTCCATGCTTCTGGATTTTCATTTTTTGGTCGCATTCATTTTGCGTCTGCAAATGCTTTGGATGAGTCTAAAATTTTGTCACGGTAAAGAGTTAACTCTTTAGCAAACGACAAAATTGTTAGACTGGTCCAGATTGAAAGCATTTGCAAACAATAATGTAAATATGATTAAAGCTTTGAAATTTGATTTAGGAAGGGAAGAAAACGTGGGAAAAGGAGAAAATGCTGGCTACCAGCATTTTCTCCTTTTCCCACAATGTTTTCAAAAGGCTTCTTTCATAGAAGTGTTAAACGTCCGGATCATGTGGTAAAGGGTTAAACAGTAACTTAATATTCTCAAATGATGTTGATATAGAGAGAGGTATCTAAACAGCTGTTTTCTTGTTCACTGCAGGTCAGCAATTCCCCAGCACGTTTGAGGTGACCGTCAAGAAAATCCACAAATATCTATTCCACGTACTGGCCCATATATACCACGTCCATTACAAAGAACTGCTTATTCTAGGAATCAACGGCCATATGAACAGTCTCTTTACGCATTTCATGGTCTTCAACCTTAAGTTTGATTTAATGGAAGAAAAGGAATATGAAGTGCTGAATGAACTTCTTAAGGCTTTAATAAAACTCTTACCGGACCCCAACCAGAATGACGGTTCGCAAGTTGTACCCCAGATCTCTCGGACATAGCACCAAGTTTTACGCACTAGTGTAATTGATTATTAAGGTGGTGAATGGTGAATGCTTGTTATTCTCTTGTTTTGCTTTTTTCATCTTTGTCCGACTGGTCTAGAATAGCTGTATGGGATATTGTAATTTCACACCGTTCGAAATTGAAAGCATTTACAGCATGCAAGATAGATTTAACAGAATTAAAGAGGAATGTCTTCATAAAATAAATTAGAAAACATAGTGGGAAAGGGGGAAAAAAAGCTGGAAACCACTGATTTTCCCTTTGCAACAATGCACCCCACCATTTAACCCTTTACTGCACGACAATTTTAGACCTGTCCGAATTGAAAGCATTTGCAGATGACGGTTTCAATGTAGCGCATATGAAATTATTTTTCTTTGAAAGGGTAGAAAACATTGTGGGAAAAGAAGAAAATGCTGGTTACCAGCATTTTCTCCTTTTCCCACAATGTTTTCAAAAGCCTTCTCTTTCAGGGGCGTTAAAAGTTGTCATTGTGTGGTAAAGGGTTAACTCTTTACCAAACGACATAGTGCAATACTGATCCAAATTCAGACTATTGCAGACAAACACCAATTTAAAAATGTCTAGATTTATGAAAATTATCTCTGGTTTCCAGCATTTTCTCCTTTGCCCACAAAGTTTTCCAAAGCTTTCCTTCCCAGGATCATGAAAACCTGGATTTGTTTAGTAAATAGTTTAAAAATAAATCCTGTCATTCAAGCCAAGTTATGAACAACACTTTCAGTTTGGACATGTCTAAGATTTTACTCTGTAGCCCTTTACTATACGAGAAAATTTTGGATTTGTCCAAATTTAAAGCATTTCCATATGCCAAGTTACAAAATGCAAAAATCAATCTTTCATAGGGTTAAAAAATATTGCAGGAAAAGGAGAAAATGCTTCTTTCTTAGGGTCGCTAAAAGTTGTGATTATGCTGTAAGAAGTTAACCCTTTACCACACAATCCCGACTTTTAACAACCCTGAGAAAGAAACCTATAGAAAACATTGTGGGAAAAGGAGAAAATGCTGGTAACCAGCATTTTCTCCTTTTTCCACAATGTTTTCTACCCTGCTGGAAACAAATTTCAATTTTTGAGTTATGTTTATTTTGTTGTCTGCAGTTGCTTTCAATTTGGACGAGTCTAAATTCTGTCGTTTGGTAAAAAGTTTTTTAAGAGTTTAACTTCTCGGTCTTGTTTATTTTCATCTATGAATTGATTTTACAAAATAGAAAGTGGTCAAATAGAGAGATTACCATGTAACTGCTGTTGTTATGTTGGAAACTTAGCTAAGTGTTGGTCAAATATGGATGCAAAAGGGAAAAACATAAATAGAAAACGTATATTGACCCATTACCATAAAATTCGGAGTTTTAATGACCGTAAAAAAGCAGCCTCTAGGAAACATTCTGGGAAAAGGAGAAAGTGCAATTTTCTCCTTTTATCCAAATATTTTCCATCCTTTCAGACCAATTTGATCCACATTTAACGCTTTCCCAAACAATCCTTGGTTTTTACGACCCGGAGGTAGAAGCCTTTTGAAAACATTGTGGGAAAAGGAGAAAATGCTGGTAACCAGCATTTTCTCCATTTCCCACAGTGTTTTTCTACCCTACTCGAAACAAATTTCAATTTTTGAGTTACCTTTATTTTGTTGTCTGCAAGTGCTTTCAGGTGGCTCAGTGGTGAATGAGAATTTGAAATTTGTTTTGTGAAAGGAAGAAAAGATTTCTGGATAATGCTGGTTACCATAATTTTCTCCTTTTTCCACAGTGTTTTCAGAAATGCCTCTCCCTTAGAGTCTTTTAAACTGGGGATTGTTTGGAAAAGGTTTAACCCATTACTTCATAATCCCTACTTTTGACGACCCTGAGAAAGAAGCCTTTAGAAAACATTGTGGGAAAAGGAGAAAATGCTGGTAACCGGCATTTTAACCTTTTCCCGCAATGTTTTCTACTCTATACAAAACAAATTTCAAATTTTCAGTCACTTTTATTTTGTCGTCTGCAAATGCTTTCGATTTGGACAAGCCTACAATATTGTCGTTTGGTAAAGCGTTAAGGAGTATTTTCTGTACTCAATTTTTTCAACTACAGCAAAGAAATAGTATGACATTTGAATGTCATTCTTCATTTTTCAACAGTTTATGACGTAGTCAAGCTATTTTCTAAGATGTGTTTTGTTCACAAAATGTTCCTTGATTTTCTGTCTATTTTTTCGTTCTTACTACGTAAATCAGAGAAGAGTCCAAAAATGAGATTTGAGCATAATCTGTATACAGAAAATAGAAATAAAATTCCATTTTTACCAAACTGTTTATTTCCTCATAATGGCCACACTGTTATATTTAACTCATGGAGGGCAAAACATGACATTATTTGCTTTTTTCAGACAGTTTAGGTTAACCCTTTACCACACAATCCTTTGTTTTCACAACCCTGAGGAAGAAAGCTTTGGAAAACATTGTGGGAAAAGGAGAAAATGCTGGTTACCAGCATTTTCTCCTTTTCCCACAACGTTTCCTACCCAAGTTCATTTGCACAGTTTTGAATCTATTGTCTGCAGATGTTTCTGAAATAGAGAGAGTCCAAAATTTGATGTTTGGGAAAGGGTTAACTCTTTACCAGGCAAATTTTTTGGCTTGACTAAATTAAAAGCATCTGCAGACACCAAATTAAATGTAGCTTTGATAATGATTTCTGTCTTTTGATTTCTGTCTTGCCAAAAAAAATTTTGAATTTTTGATTCCATTTATTTTGTTGTCTGCAAGTACTTTCAATTTGGACAAATCCAGAGTTTTGTCGTTTGGTAAAGAGTTAACCCATTACCACATAATCCCTACTTTTGACGCCCCTATGAAAGAAGCCTTTTGTAAACATTGTGGGAAAAGGAGAAAATGCTGGTAAGTAGCATTTTGTCCTTTTTCCACAATGTTTTCAACTCTTCACAACACAAATTTTAGATTTTCAGACACTTTTATTTTGTCGTCTGCAAATGCTTTCAATTTTGACAAACCTAAAATTTTGTTGTTTGGTTAACCCTTTCCCAAATGACAAACTTATGGACTAGACTAAATTGAAAGCATTTGCAGACGACTATTCAACTCTTGCTGAAAAGATGATTTCTGTTTATGATAGGGTAGAAAACATTGTGGGAAAAGGAGAAAATGCTGGTTGCCAGCATTTTCTCCTTTTCCCACAATGTTTTCAAAAGGCTACTATTCTAGACCCGTAAAAACCAGGGATTGTTTGGGAAAGGGTTAAGAGTTAAATGTCTTCATGTAACAAGTTTATTAGTTGTACGGTCAGGTGGCAGGGGACTTGGAAACTTGTTCACGGCTGTGGTTAATCATATCGCCCCGAGTCGAAAGCAAGGTGGCGACATGATTAACCACAGCCGTAAACAAGTTTCCGAGTCACCTGCCACCAGACTGTACAATGAATTTATTATACTGCAGAGTTATATCCTTTCAAAGCATATTAAGCGAAATTTTCCTGTTTTACAGTCTCACGAATCGAGTAAGCTGGTGAAATAGAAATTCCCTTCTGAGTACCCCAATTCAGTGAAAACTGATGTCACTGGGAACTGACATCACGAAAACGTGCAGTTTGGTGCATAAACATGCAGTCTGGTGATCAATCAACGCCGCCATTTTGGATGTTGTGTTGCACTAGTAGTGATGTTTATGGGGCACTCTATGTGTTTTTTGCCAGGGAACAAACATGATATATGTTCCCGGCATGTTAACCAATCAGATCACGAGAAATTTCTTTGCAGTATAATAAAATGGTCTGTATTTATTAGGCATGCTTGGAAATAAGTTGTCAGGGAATGGTTGTTGATGTTGTTGAAGATGATATAGATATTATTTTGCGGGTTTTAAATTGGGATAGTTTATTGTGTATTATTGCCACTCATACATATTTTATGCATTTCACTCATTGCTAATTAGACCACTGTTTCTAAAATAGAAAGTCACAAACTTGCTTTGTAGTATCAAAGTTTTATCTTGTCTTGCATCTCCTCTTAACCCTTCGCCACACAGCAGAATTATAGACCCATCCAAATCAAAAGCATTTGCAGACAATAATTTCATAGTGGTTCAAATGATGCAATTTCTTTTTCATAGAGAAGAAAACTTTGTGGGAAAAGGAGAAAATGCTTGCTACCAGCATTTTCTCCTATTCCCACAAAGTTTTCAAAAAGTCGTCATTGTATGGTAAAGGATTCACCCTTTAGCAGGAAATCCCGACTTTTAACAACCATGGGGAAAAAAAGCCTTTTCAAAACATTGTGAGAAAAGGATAGAATTCCAAAGTTGTTATTTCTCTTCGAAACTTCACATTGTGGGTACTCATTAGAATCGTCTCGATGAGACGATTCTAATGAGTACCCAAAACATTGGGTTTAGTGGAGAATAATCAATATTGTCAATTTTGAAGTCAAAATCACTCCCTCTATCTGGAACGCTGAAGTTTCCCTTCGCCAGACCACAAAATATTAAGACTTATTCATTATGAAAGTCCTGCTGATAACAAATAAGATAATATGGCTAAATAAATGGGATTTGACTCTGCAAGATTAGAAAACATTATGGAAAAAGGAGGAAATGCTGGTTACGAGCATCTTCTCTTTTTCCTATGTTGTTCTTCAGAAGTTTTGCACAAGGTTTTTCAAACATGCAGAGAGTTAAGGTGGATACATAGCTCTGACATTTATGATAATATATTAGATGAATAGACGAAGTATGCATAATTCCAAGGTTGAAATTATGCATGTTGAATTATAGTCCATATTAGGAAATCACACACTTTACCAAACCACAAAAATTTAGACTTGTCCAAATTTAGAGCGTTTACAGATGGTGAAATTGAATGTGGTTTAACCCATTACCACACAATCCTTACTTTTGAAGCCCCTGAGAAAGAAGCCTATAGAAAACATTGTGGGGAAAGGAGAAAATGCTGGTAACCAGCATTTTCTCCTTTTCACACAATGTTTTCTACCCTTCACAAAACAAATTTCAAATTTTCAGTCACTTTTTTTTTGTCGTCTGCAAATGCTTTCTATTTGGACAAGCCTAAAATATTGTCGTTCGGGAATGAGTTAAACAGTGAGTGATGTCTTTAAAAGTGTGAGAAACATTGTTGGAAAAGGAGAAAATGCTTGTTACCAACATTTTATTCTGTTTGTTTCAATAACCTTTTTCAGGGCCTTTAAAACTCGGGATTGTTTAATGAACTGTGTTTAACCTTTTATCAAACAATCCCTGGTGTTAGACCCTGAGATAGAAGCCTTTTCCCACAATGTTTTCAAAAGACTTCTTATACAGGGTTGTGAAAATCTGGGATTGTTTGGTAGAGGGTCAAATTGTCATCTGCAGAAGCCTTCCGTTATGAAGAAACTAAATTTTTTGTAGAGAAAAAGGATAAATGTAATAAGGCATGGAAAATAACATGAGGTGGGACTGGAAATGCTATGAATTATCTCCAAAAGTGTCTCAAGAATTACACTAATGCTTTGTTGACTTGAAACAAAGACACAAAATCAGGATATATGACACAAATCATTTTAACAGTTGCTTTCACATCAGCATGATACACGGTATTTCTCCTATTAAAAAAAAGGGAGCCTTTTTTTTTTAAAAAAAGGGAGCCTTTATTTTGTATCTAACTTGCAAAGCTAAAGGTCTGACCACTTTATATTTCTTAGAGGGTTAAGCGATTGTTGACTTTTAACCAAACAAAAGATGAAAAGACTGGTCCAAATTGAAAGCATTTGCAGCCGACAAAATACATGTAAATGTGACTGAAAATTTTAAATTTGATTTGGGAAGGGTAAAAAACATTCTGGGAAAAGGAGAAAGTGCTCTCCTTTTTCTCCTTTTTCCACAATGTTTTCAATGTTTTTTAATGTTTTAAATGTTTTCAATGTTTTTCCACAATGTTTTCAAAAGGCTTTTTTGCTTGTCGCCAGCATTTCTTCTTTCCCCACAATGTTCTATTTGTTTTTTAAAGGGTAGAAAACATTGCTGGAAAGGGAGAAAATGCTGGTTGCCAGCATTTTCTCCTTTTCATACAATGTTTTCAAAAGGCTTCTCACTCAAGATAGTTAAAAGTCGGGATTGTGTGGTATAGAGTTTACCGGTAACTCCAGATTGTGTGGTGATGGGTTAACCCATTACCACACAATACCTACTTTTGACACCCCTGAGAAAGAAGCCTGTAGAAAACATTGTGGGAAAGGGAGAAAATGCTGCTAACCAGCATTTTCTCCTTTTCCCACAATATTTTCTTCCCTTCCCAAAACCTATTTCAATTTTTCTTTCACTTTTATTTTGTCGTCTGCAAATGCTTTAAATTTGGACCAGTCTAAAATATTGTCGTTTGGTAATGGGTTAAGAGTTGTCAAAAGAAATCATCATTGGAAAATGTGCAATAGGTTTACGCATAGAGTCGGCTAATTTTATTCGGAAAACATAGATATTAAAATACACAATTCTCACTCCGTAGCAACTTTTCAGGGTTTTAGCTCCTCTAGACCCATGCACTTACAACACGATATTTTTAAGGCTGCTAAGCTGAACTTCCTGACCTTTTGCGGACAGCTTAGATCAAGATCACACTGCACAGGATATGCAGTCTGAACTTGGATCTACATTGTCCGATACAGAATTATATTTCCTCCAAAAATGTGTTTCAAGCAATAGTTGTGTTTTTACTATCGGCTTTCTCTTATTTAGGAGGATAGGGGTTAAACCTTTTTATCACATGACAAAGTTTTACCTTTATGCAAATTAACCCTTTACCAAATGACAAAATTTTGGACTAGTCCAAATTGAGAGCATTTGCAGACGACAAAATAAATGTGAATCAAAAATTGAAATTTGATTTGGAAAGGGTAGAAAACATTCTGTGAAAAGGAGAAATGCTGGTAACAAGCATTTTTCTCCTTTTCCCACAATGTTTACAGAAAGCTTCTTTCTCAGGGTCGTAAAAACCAGGGATTGTTTGGTAAAGGGTTAAACCTCTTTATCACATGACATATAGGATTTGGCATGAGTTGGTTTTTGAGATAAAAACGTATTAAACAAGTCTACAAAAAATGTTATTAAGAGAGCCTTTGGTGAGCTAATAACCTTTTTTTTAGTGGACGAGTTTGATAATTTCTTACCTCAAAAACCAACGGGTATCAGATTCTTTTTATCACATCACTGTATAACAAGAATTATAGCCCAAAATGTGTTAAACCAGAGGCATACATGTATCATGTGTAGTGAAATTTACATGAAACCTATGCGCTTTCTTTGACAGGTACATTACAAACAAAAAATAGTTCCGAAGAAACTTGCATATATTGATTTTGTTTTGAGTCTACAAGTGATTAAATTAACAACTTTTTATCACGATTAAGTATCTTGACCACTGATTTCCATTAGGAACCTTGGTCACTAATGTGTTAGAATGAAGCGTATAATTACAGAGTGTTGACCAAATACAGCACTATTTTCTTACCTCACACATGTGTGAGACAAGAGAATTTGTAATGGCTGTATCACATTGAAAACAAGGAGAGTTATGTGATAAAAAGTTTTACCCTGACGCTAACTGAAAGCATTTACAGATGACAGATAGCAAGTGGGTTCTGAATGGATGAAAAACATTGTGAGAATAGGAGAAAATGCCAATGCCTTTGAAAATGTTGTGTGAACAGTTGCACAATGGTTTTAAGGGCTCTCAGCTTTAGGACTTTTAAGGTGATTTTCTTGGTACATGGGTAAGGTCAGAACATACATGTTGTCATCCTGTTGCTAAGCTTTTTATTGGTTTAACCCATTACCACACAATCCCTACTTTTGACGCCCCTGAGAAAGAAGCCTTTTGAAAACCCTGTGGGAAAAGGAGAAAATGCTGGTAACCAGCATTTTCTCCTTTTCCCACAGTGTTTTCTACCCTTCCCAGAACAAATTTCAATTTTTCAGTCACATTTATGTTGTCGTCTGCAAATGCTTTCAATTTCGACCAGTCTAAATTTTGCTTGTGTGGTAATGGGTTAAGGGTGTTAGTTCTTTAACAGATGGCAAAATTTTACACTCCTCAAATTTGCTTATACTTGAAGGTAACAATTACTAGTAAATATTTACGGAAAGACAAAAGTTTAGACAAGTTCAAATATTGAAAGCATTTGCAGACAACAAACTAAATGTGACTCAAAATTTCAAAGACTGTTTTGGGAAGGGTAGAAAACACTGGTAACCAGCATTTTCACCTTTTCCTACAATGTTTCCCAAAGGCTCTTTTTCAGGGTCGTTAGAAGTCAGGATTGTGTAATAAAGGATTAAGTGTGGCTAAGCTGATGGGCTTTTTTCTCGTTTCCCAGTAGAAACCTTGTAACAAGCAATTTCTT
Source organism: Tridacna crocea (assembly GCA_943736015.1). Taxonomy (NCBI): domain Eukaryota; kingdom Metazoa; phylum Mollusca; class Bivalvia; order Cardiida; family Cardiidae; genus Tridacna; species Tridacna crocea. Next base: position 44,459,085 of record OX031067.1, read on the forward strand.
TTGTCTCACAGTGATTTCAAAAAACCTTTTTGTCAAGTTTGTTTTAACTCAGGGTCATGTGGACTAAAGGGTGAAACCAATTATTTTGCAGCATCATCACTGTCATCTTCGCAAGCCAAGGCTGACGATTCACTACGCTACTCTACCCTTGGTGGATCGAGCTTGATTTTTACGTTCCCCCGATAAGCTTTTTCATTGGATGCAGCTGGCTCAACTGCAAAGAATGAAATTGCTTGTAGCATTTCATCTTTGATAAGAATAGAATAAGGTTGCTACCTTTCGAATAGAAGCTAAACATGGAAACCCACATGGATGTCTGCTTATCGTTTCATGTGTATTCATTAGCGATTTGTAAAACGATAATTCATTGGCTTTTGGAAATATGATGTAAAGAGGGGTAATAACCAGCATCCAATAGAGGGCGCATCGCAGGAATCTTGAAATCGGGCTAACTCAGCCAAGGTAAGATCCACGTAGTGATCGTAACCTTGGCTCGCGAAGATGCATCACTGTTTAGTTTCTAATCATCATTTTTGACTTTTTATGACTTATCCACTATTGTACAAGTGTAACTTTTTATGCCTTTGTGGTTAATTCTTTAGCAAACAACAAATTTATAGAGTGGTCCAAATTGAAAGTAATTTCAGACGACAAAATAAATGTGACTGAAAAATTTAAATTTGATTTGGGAAGGGTAGAAAACATTGTGGGAAAAGGAGAAAATACTGGTTATCAGCATTGTAACTGGCATTTTCTACTTTTCCCACAATGTTTCCAAAAAGTTTCTACCTCAGGGTCGTCAGAAGTGGTCATTGTGTAGTAAAAGGTTATTACTTCTAGAAAATACTGTTGGAGATAGAGCAGTTGGTTATATGAAGCCATATCTCTTTTTCCAACAATGTTTTCTGTTAATGTTTAACCCTTTCCCAAACGATGAACTTTTGGACTAGACCAAACTGAAAGCAATTTAGACGACAATTCAACTCTTGCTGAAAAGATTATTTCTGCCTATGATAGGATAGAAAACAATGTGGGAAATGGAGAAAATGCTGGTTACCAGCATTTTCTCCTTTTCCCACAATGTTTTCGAAAGGCTACTATTCCATACCCGTAAAAACCAGGGATTGTTTGGGAAAGGGTTAAAGACCATAAAACTGTTTGACTTATGTATACTGTAATTTGCAAAGGTTTTTGTTATGTTTTAACCCTCTAACAGACGAATATTCTAGTGTTTATAACCTTGAGAGAGAGTCCTTTTTGTAAACATTTTGGGAAGAGGACAAAATGCATTTTCTTTTGTCTTCACAATGTTTTCTGCCCTTTCCTTGTCAAATCTGGGCATTTGAGTCCTAATTACTGTATACATGGATATATATACACAAGTCGAAAAATTTCCAACTATTGATTACAGACATTTTGCGTACGGAAATGTTTGTGAATACATGACAAATGTTATTTGTTGGTATACTTGTGGTAAAATATGTGAACAGAAAAGCTTGCGAATTTTTCAAATAGCCAATATCGCAAAAATTTCCAAGTCACACAGATTTCTACTTACATGTACATGTATACAGTATCTTGTTGTTTGTAAAATTAATATTTTCAATGAAAACAATTTCAGAGTTTTGTCATTTAATAAAGAGGGAAAAAGCTTACAAGTATGAGAACTGTCATCGAAGTCTTACATGAAATAGTGAAACACAAAAACACTTTACCAAACAATCCAAGTTTTTCAAAACTCTGAGGGAGAAGCCTTTTGAAAACATTGTGGGAAAAGGAGAAAATGCTGGTAACCAGCATTTTCTCTTTTCCCACAACTTTTTCTACTCTTCCAAAATTTGACTTCAGTTTTGGAGTCATAATAACGTTTTACTCCATAGATACTCATTTCTACGTATTGCTTGTAGGAGCGTTTGGAAAACATTGTGGCAAAAAGTGAAATTGCTCGTGACGAGCAATTTCACCTGTTGTCACAATGTTTTCTATGCTATCAAAAGGTGTCATATACACATAAGAAACGGCTTCATCCTTGCTGTTATTTAGGGTCAATTAGAGATACCATAGAAATGCCTTATGGGGGTAAAGAGTTAATTTTGTCCTCTGCAAAAGCTTTCTATTTGGATAAGTCTATATTTTGCTTGTGTGGTAAAGATGTGGCTTTCTGTGCATGTGGTATTTATTATGCTTGGATAGTACGAAAGTGGACTGCAGAGGTGTTGACCCTATACCAAACAGTCCTGTATTTCAACTCTTATCAAATGAAATTTTTGACTAGTCCAAATTCAAAGTATTTGCTGACCAAAAAATCAATGTAAATAGAAAATAAAAATTTAATTTCAGAAGAGTAGAAAATATAGTGGGAAAAGGAGAAAATGCTTTTTCTCCTTTTCCCACAATGTCTTCAAAAGCTTTCTTTCTCAGAGTTGTTAAAAGTCGGGATTGTGTGGTAAACAGTTAACCCTTTACCAAATGACAAAATTTTAGACTGGTCCAAATTGAAAGCATTTGCAGACAAAAAAGTAAAAGTGATTGAAAATTTTAAATTTGTTATGTGTAAAGTAGAAAACATTTTTGGAAAAGGAGAAAATGCTGGTTACCAGCATTTTCTCCTTTTCCCACAGTGTTTTCTAAAGGCTTCTTTCTCAGGGGCATCAAAAGTAGGGATTGTGTGGTAATGGGTTAAAATCCTTATGGGGAAGGCTCTTCAAAAATTATGGGATTAGAAGAAAAATTCTGGTAACCATCATTTTCTTCTTTTCCCATAATGTTTTCTATTAGGCTTCAGGTTTCGTTAAAATTTGGGATTGTGTAGTGTAAGGTTAGAAGTCGGAATTGTGTTGTAAAGAGATACTGGTGTCTCTGATGCTTTTCTGCTTGTTGTTGTATTTCAGTTATGCCTTGCCATTTTTTTTTTTTTCTCGCTTTTTTAATTTTTGTCCATTTTCTTATTATTTTTGTTCATTTTGTTACTTTACATATCATTCCTAACCCATATAGCTTTAATTGTTGATTTCATGCAGAAGGACTACAATAGTAGATGAATTTCACATAAATAGTTTCTCACTCTTATTTGGTAAATACCTGTAGGAAAGCTGGTTTTTCCATTTTTGAAATTTAACTTTCACAAACAATGGTTTTGACATACTTGAGGAATAAACCTTTTGAAAGCATAGTGGGAAAAGGAGAAAATGCTGGTAACCAGCATTTTCTCCTTTTCACACTGTGTGTTCTACCCTGCTGGAAAGAAATTTCAATTTTTGAGTTACTTTTATGTTGTTGTGTGCTTTCAACTTGGACCAGTTTAAAATTTTGTTGTTTGATAAAAAGTTAGCTCTTATTGTCCTACTCAGCTTCTTTCCCAAGACAGAATCTTCTGTAGATAACTATACTTATGATGCACACAGCTTTTCAAAACATTGAGGCAAAAGGAGATATATATATATATATATATATGTACTCACTGTTCAGTGCAACCATTTACCACTTAACTCTTTACCAAATTTCAAAATTCTAGACTGGTACAAACTGAAAGCATTTTCAGATGACAAAATTAACGTAACTCAGAAAACGAAACCTGTTTCCAGCAGGGTAGAAGACATTGAGGGAAAAGGAGAAAATGCTGGTTACCAGCATTTTCTCCTTTTCCCACAATGTTTTCAAACGGTTTCTATCTCAGGGATTGTTGGGTAAAGGGTTAATCTAGAGTTTTAGTAGTCTTGACAGAGAGAGAGCTTTTAACCCTTTACCACTTAATCCCAACTTTTACTGACCCTGAGAAAGAGGCCTTTTAAAAAAAAATTGTGGGAAAAGGAGAAAATGCTGATAACCAGCATTTTCTCTTTTCCCCACAATGTTTTCTACCCTTTCCAAATCAAATTTCAGTTTTTGATATAAATTTATTTAATATTCTGCAAATACTTTCAATTTGGACTAGTTCGAAATTTATGTTTTGTAGTAAAGAATTATTTCTTTCCCAAATGAAACATTTTAGACTCTTTCTGATGCAAGACATCTGCAAATGGGAAATTCAAAATTGCTACACATGAGCTGAAGTTCCCTGATTGGGTGGAAAACATTGCTGGAAAAGCTGAAAATGCTAGTTACTAATATTTTCTTCTTTTCCCACAATGTTTTCTGAAATCATTTCTTCAGGCTCATTGATACAAGTCAGTGTAGAATAAAGGGTTAGGACCAAGTTGCATTGCATTTCCAGTCCATGGACTGAACATGCATTTCGCTGACCATGTCTGTACCTCAGTCATTATGACATGTGGATAATAAATTCAGGGAAGAAATTTAGCAATGTATATCTTTTTCCAGTCATCAAACTTCCCTTTTTATGAAAAAATACTCTTTTGAATATTATTTATCAATGCTATTACCTCACTGATTTTGGGACAAGGGCAAATTTGGAATATTTGAAATTATTATTTTTAGTCCGTGTGTTTTCGAAGAAAACACCGAGGTTTTGCTGTAGCCCTAGGCCCGAATTCACCAACCATTTTTAAGAACGTTCTTTGTCTTATTCTCCAGAATTTTCTACATTTGTAAGTAACACAACTTCTGATTGGCTAAACCGAATGGTTTAGCCAATCAGAGGTAGTGTTACTTACAAATGTAGAAAACCTTGGAGAATAAGACCAAGAATATTCTCAAGAATGGTTGGTGAATACGGGCCCAGGTGTCATCACTGCCGTGAGAAAACTTTCACATTTTCGTAACCTTGGACATTGCATAATAGATCAATCCCTGTCATTCTTAAAAATATTTTCGTCAAACTTGGACCATTTGTTCACTATCAAAAGTGTAACCCATACAACAAGGGGAAGTAACCATCGAAGACATGTTAACAGAATGTGTGCCCATTTTTTGACTCCGAATTTCCACTGAAAAGCATCCGTAACTGCACCTACAAAAACGGCTTTTGAAACCATTGTGGGAAAGTGAAATAAAGCATTTTATCTGTTTCCTACAACATTTTTTACAATATTTCTTAGAGTTACATGTGTATCTACCAATGTTTACAAAATGTCAGTGAAGGAATTTACAGTGTTGTTGTATGGTAAAGTGCCCAGATTGAACCCTTTACTCCATAGATACTTGTTTCTACGCATTTGCTTATAGAAGCCTTTGGAAAACTTTTTGGTAAAAGGTGAAATTGCTCGTGACGAGCAATTTCACCTTTTGCCACAATGTTTTCTATGCTATCAAAAGGTGTCATAAACACATAAGAAACAGTTTCATCCTTCCTGTTATTTAGGGTCATTTCGAGATACCATAGAAATGCCTTATGGGGTAAAGGGTCAAAGTTTTTGCAGAGGACAAAATAATTGTGACTCAACAGTAGAAATTCACATCTTGAAAGGTAGAAAACTTTGTAGGGAAAGGAGAAAATGCTGTTTACCTTCCTTCTCAAGGTTGGTAAAACTTGGGATTAGGTTGCAAAGGGTTAACCCTTTCTTAGATGAAGAAAATGTTAGCAATGCCCAAATTAAGAGCACATGTTGATGACAAAATTAGATTGAAAACAAGAAATTTGTCTTTCAAAGAGTAGAAAATATCATAACCAGCATTTTCTCCTCTTCCCACAATGTTTTCTAAAGCTGTAAGGTCATGTAGAATAAGTATACTGGGGTAAAGAGTGAAATAATAGAAGAGTACATTTATGGTAGGTTTTCCTTTTACAAGTCATTTTCTTGGTTCACTTCTCCCTCTCTTTGCTTAGCACCTTCACCAGACTATCTGGAGTTTTAATGGCCCAGTGGGAAGAAAGCTGTTGAAAGCTTTTTGGGAAAAGGAGAAAGAAATTCTGTTTAAAAAAAATGGAAATTGTCTATAAAAAAATAGAAAACATCATGGGAAAAAAATGGTCAATTTGTTGCCAGTATTTTCTCCTGTTAACCCATTAGCACATAATCCCTACTTTTGACGACCCTGAGACAGAAGCCTTTACAAAACATTGTGGGAAAAGGAGAAAATGCTGGTCACCAGCATTTTCTCCTTTTCCCACAATGTTTTCTACCCTCCTTAAAACAATTTCAAATTCTTTAGTTACGTTTATTTTGTCTTCTGCAAGTGCTTTCAATTTGGACCAGTCTATAAATTTGTCATTTGGTAGAGTTAATTATTTACTAAATGACAAAATCTTAGACTTGTCCAAATTAAAAGCATTTGCAGATGACAAGCTAGATGCGACTCAAAAATTGAAACGGGACCTTGGACGAGTAGAAAACATTGTGAGAAAAGAAAATGGCCATTGCCAGCATTTTCTACTTTTTCCACGCTGTTTTCAGAAGGTTACTTCCTCAGGATGGTTTGGTAAAGGATTAATTTCTACTCTGCTTTCATATGCTTTCTTTCTCATGGTTATGAAAATACTTTATCTTTTGGTAGCCACTGAAGACATTTTTATACAAACCAATTTTTTGCTAAGTTTCGTAACCAACCAAGGTCTGTATTCACTATTTTAACTCTTTACCACACGAGAAAATTTTAGACTGGTCCAAATTGAAAGCATTTGCAGACAACAAAATAAAAATTTAAACTTGTTCTAGGAAGGGTAGAGAACACTGTGGGAAAAGGAGGAAATGCTGGTTACCAGCATTTTCTACTTTTTCCACAGTGTTTTCAAAAGGCTTCTTTCTCAGGGGCGTCAAAAGTAGGGATTGTGTGGTAATGAGTTAAAGAAATTTTTCAGTTTTATTCTGAGGAGTTTTCTTAATATGAAAGTAACCCAATTTCTGATTGGTTAAACCATTTATGGTTTAGCCAATCAGAAGTTTTGTTACTTCCTATGTCTAGAAAAAGACCAGGAATGACTTGTTGGTGAATGTGGCCCTGTTAACATCTTAGTCTGAATAGTAAGGAGTTGGTATGATTGAATGTTTTCTCTCATTTGTTACATTATTACACCTGCAAGATTTATTACTATTATCATTACTATTATATGTTAAAATTGTTAAGGTCATTTGAACTGTTAGACATGATCCGAGTTTGTCACATCAAATAAAAAAAATGCAAAATGATTTTTTATTTATTTTGTTTTTTTTCATATTACCATTGAGTGATGCTCGATGAATAGGTGGTCTAATGATGATTTAAGATATTTCACATGGATTGTGGAACAAGTTCTTACAACTTATAGTAATGACTCTAAGTGATTGCTTCCTGGAGACCGTAACTAATATATAGAAGATATTTGTTTTTTCCAGTGAAAGATCGAAATTTATTTCATTGAGTGGACACCATCTGTAATATTTTCATGAGTGGCTGTGCCACTCGTGAAACTATTACCAATGGTGTTCACGAGATGAAATAAACTTCGATCTTTCGCGGAAAAAACAACAAATATTCTATTTATTTCATGCTTTTTAATCTTTTCTGGGAGGAGTTTTATCAAAATCCAGTACAGTTCTTTTTCATTTTTCCCCTTGTCTTACAACTCCCGCATCACAATGCATTACAATATTACATCAAGCACGAGAAATGTAAGGTAAATGATGTCATATTTCCATCTGGTTGTGAGGCACTCGCAATTAACCAAGGCAACAAGAACATGAATATCGGTATTTTCACTGATGGTACCTATCCTACCGTAAAGCATGAAATAATGTGCTGCAATATGAGTTATTCCCAAGGTTGACTCGGCTCATCACGGGATTCAAACTTAGATCTTCAACTCTTTACCACAAACCAAAATTTTAGATAGATCCATGTTGAAACCATTACCAGAGGATATAGTAAATGTAACAAAGGTAATGGGATTTGTCAGTAAAATAAACTAAAATATTATGGTTACCAGTATTTCTTCCACAATGTTTTCGAAGGCTTTCATTCCTGCCTCTCACCTCTGATGCATGTGCAAAAAGAAGTCGGTAGCTTTGGGGAGAAAGTTGTGTCAGTACTGGTTTTCAGAAGCCAAGAAACACATGACCACCATGATATGATCTAAGCCGTTAAAATGATGTCAAACACCTATATAAATCAAACCATGCCTCTTCATTGTTTCTTTTATCAACTTAGCTAGTGGTGCCATACACGACCATCAAGGTCCTTAGAGTAAGAACCTTTCTCACACCACTGTTCAATTATTAGTTGTACGGTCAGGTGGCAGGGGACTTAGAAACTTGTTCACAGCTGTGGTGAATCATGGGCTCGGGGCGACATGATTTGACACAGCCATTAACAAGTTATCAAGTCCCTGCCACCTGAACGTACAAGGAATTTATACAGGAAAGTTTTACCCTCTCAAAGCGTGTCAAGCGAAATTTCCCTGTTTTATAATCTCATGAATCTAGTATGCTGACAAAATAGAAATTCCCTTCCGAGTGCCCCAATTCAATGAAAACTGACGTCACTGGAATGATGTCACTAAAATGTGCAGTTTGGTGCATAAACATTAAGTCTGGTGATCAATCGAGGTTGCTATTTTGGATGTTGTGTTGCATGTGTAGTGATGTTTATGGGGCGCTCAAAAGGGAAACTGGCTTTACGTGATTTTTACCTGGGAACATGATATATATATTCCCAGCATATTAACCAATCAGATCATGAGAAATTTCTTTGCAGTATAATAATTAGATCTTCAAAGCAAGACAAATTTTAAAGACTAGTCCACATTGGAATCATCTGCAGACAAGGGGTGCACTTTGCAAAACATTGATGAGAACAAGAAGATCAAAGATACAGCATACAAACATTCTCATCTTCCCAAGCCAAGGCTGACGCTTCACTACGCTACTCTACCCTTGGTGGATCGAGCTTGATTTTTACATTCCTTCGGTATGCTTTTTCATTGGATGCAGCCAGCTCTAACTGCAACGAATGAAATCGCCCATAGCATTTCATCTTTAATAAAAATAGAATAAGGTCGCTACCTTTGGAATAGCAGGTAAACATGGAAACTCACGTGGACGTCTGCTTATCGCTTCATGTGTATTCGTAAGCGGTTTGTAAAACGATATTTCATCTGCTTTTAGAAATATGATGTAAAGAGGGATAATGACCAGCATGCAATAGAGGGCGCATCACAGGAATCTCGAAATCGGGCTCAATCAGCCAAGGTAAGATCCATGTAGTGATTGTAACCTTGGCTCTCGAAGATGGTACCCTTTAGATTGGGGTACAAGTTCTCCAGGGTACGAGTTCTCCTGATACCATTTCGACCACTTACAGTAGATCTAGATCTATGCAACTCGGCAAGTATTTATTTGGAAAAAAAATCTATTCTATTTATTTGAGTTTCAATGGCACATCTGGCCTCAAAATGCTTCTTAACCCTTTACCAGACTATCCCTGGTTTTTATGACCCAGAGGAAGAAGCCTTCTGAAAACATTGTAGGAAAAGAAGAAAATGCTGGTAACCAGCATTTTCTCCTTTTCCAACAATGTTTTCTACTCTTTTAAGTTCAAGTTTTAATTTTTGAGGCATGTTTATTTTGTCGTCTGCAAATGCTTTGAATTTGGAAGGGTCTAAAATTTTGTTGTTTGGTAAAGGGTTAATTGCTGTAAATTTGAATTTTTCTTGGAGGTAGGTCCCCCAAATCCCATTTAAGACTGGGTTAACAAACCCCTCTCCACCTCCGAAGCAAAGGCTAAGCAGATGCCCTAGCAGGGCTAGACCGTAGTGCTCCAGACAAAGCCACAATGATAATAACAGAGTTACCCTCAGAATCGAAGGTAGGCCTCATGTTTTAATCAACTACATATGATAAGAAAACTAATTTTAATCAATCTAGATCTACAGCAAAATTGCAAATAAAGATAGTAGGCAATAGATCTATGGGAGGAAATGGACATTTTAATAGATCAAACTTGGACTAAAATAAAAACTAGAGGCCCTTGAGGGTCTGAAATTGCTCTACTGGCATTGAATTTGATTTTGTGATAACATAAATCATGAAATAAACCTTTACCAAACAATCCCTGGTTTTTACAACCCTGAAAAAGAAGCCGTAGAAAACATAGTGGGAAAAGGAGAAAATGCTGGTAACCAGCATTTTCTCCTTTTCCGAAAATGTTTTCTACCCTTCCCAAACCTAATTTCACTTATTAAACCATGTTTATTTTGTCATCTACAAAATGCTTTCAATTTGGGCCAGTCTACAATTGTATCGTGTGTTAAAGAATTAATGATATAAAAACATTTTAAAAAAAACAGAAAAGTGTGTTCTTTCAACTGGGCTTCAACTCACTAAGACAGCATAAGTAGGTATGGTGAACTGAAAAATCAGTGAATAAAATGAAGTGCAATTTCTCAAAACTAAATGTTTGGAATCCAAGCAAAATTCGAAAGTGTTTTAGTACACCTTGTATTACACAATCCTAGCAAACTTCAAGGAAATGTGACTAATAATATGGACTTTGTTTCATACTAAGCCATCAAATGGCTGCTTTTCCTGGATGGTTTACTTGATTTTCTTCACTTTTGATAGAGTTCAATTCCTTGATGAACCAAACAATCTTTGCAAGTTTCAACAAATTTGGATCAACACTGAATTTCATTCAACTTCAATTTCAACTTGAAATGGCTTCTTTTCCCATATTGTTGGTTCGATTTTTTTCAAAATCCATAGGACTGAAGCTATTGATAAGATAAAGAAACTGTGCAAGTTTCACTGAAATCTGATAAAAAATGTAGACTTTATGGCATAAACAGAAAATGGAAATTCCAAACTTGAAATGGCTACTTTTCCCATACTTTTTGTTAGAATTTTGCCAAAATCAATAGGTTTCAAGCTATATATTGATGAAATAAACAATTTGTGTAAGTTTCACGAAAATCTAATGAGAAGTGCTGACTTTATCAAGTAAACAAGAAAAAGATAAACAAATGGACAGACAGATAGACAGACAGACAGACAGACAGGCATGCAGATGGACGGACGGACGGACGGCGGATATCCCGCCATAACATAGATAGTAGAGTTAAAAATGAGAGAAAGCTAAATATCGCTGTGAATCGGTCTCGGGTCTGCACCAGATACGTTCATCAGATTCCGTTGTGATTTTATGGTAGAAGGGAAACAACTCGAACAATCTGGTATCCATTAGTTATGCAGAGTACTCTCCCTTATTGTCACCCCCCCTTCCCCCTTCTTAGAATAGTCTTTTTTTTATCTATTATAAACAGTCAGACCGAAACTTTAAGAACCGGTGCAGGGTTATTTTATACCCATACGGTCTATCGGAAAAATCCGGACCCTCTGTTAACACAAGTATTCTGCTAAATAAGTAAAATGAAACTTTTAAGCCGATTTTGAAAAATCTTTGCTATTTCAAAGAAGTTTTCTATTGGAAAAATGTTCTTAATGGATCGTGTAGATTCAAGATCAGCCTGTACCAGTTAAATCTATGCAAATGGTTTTTCCGCTGGTATTTTTCAGTCAAAGGCAGGATGCTGTTGCGTTATTCTAACTTAATCAATTTATTGTCTCAGTGATTTTAATAGTGTTCAAATTTATAGAGAGTAACCTCCCCTTTTACAACCCCCCCTACTTGGAGGGAACCATAAAAAAGGGGTCGAACTAAAATGGTCAGGCGATTTATTTATTTTTTTATTTTTCGATGGTTGGACGGTTTGAAAGAAATTTAAAACGGCCATTTAATATTGTTAGAAGTATACAGTGTAATATATTTCCTAATAGTTTTAATTTCAAGAGGTCATGTGAACTGTTTTTATCTTGGAAACATCAAAACACATGTTCAACATGCGAACTATTTTTCGTCCGCTACCAAAAAATCCCGGGAATATCTAGCAGGGGAATCTCACAAGGCCGTGAAATCTGATCTTTTCAAAATTTTGATCATGAAAATGTTTCTAAAAACTCTATGTTGACACATATCGAATTATTTCTTTTGTATATGTGCAAAAAAATCAAACCTTTTTCACAAGCCCTTTGATTTTGAATTAATAGCAAATTTTCCGAAACTCCTTACCATTTTATATTAAAAGATGGGAAAGAGTTTCTACTTATTTGCTTTTCAGTGTCTGAAAAACTTGAACTTTATCGACAGCATACGGTGTTAAATCTGACGGTCACTCAGGAAGCAAGCTGTTGCAAGCATTGCGGGAAAAGTAATTATTTTCTTTTCTCGAAACTCTTTAGCATGTAAGCTTCATTTATTTTGTAAGATGGTAAAGAGTTTCTACCTTTATGTTCAAGAAACTGAAATTTTATCCAACAGTGATTCTGGTGTGTGTGCATGTAAGATGGTAAAGAGTATCTACTTCGTCTTATTCTTTCACAAAGACAAAGACTTGAAAAAGGTTTTTTTTTTTCAAAACACTTTACCATTTTAATGAAAATATTTTGGTAAAATGGTTGGGAGTTTCTGCTCAATTTGCTTTTTGATGTCTTGAAATTGCGATATAATGTAACAGCATGCATTGCTGAGTACTACAGACACTGAGGAAAAAAGATCTTTCAAACAATAGGGTAAAAAAGTACAAAAAAAATTGAATTTCAAAACTCTTTACCATTTTAGTAAAAATTTTTTGCTAAAATGGTTGGGAGTTTCTGCTCATTTGCTTTTTTATGTCTTGAAACTGCAAAATAATGTAACAGCATGCATTGCTAACATCAATAAACACTGAGGAAAAAGGTCTTTCAAACAATAGGGTAAAACAGTACAAAAAAAAAAAACATGAATTTCAAAACTCTTTAACATTTTAGTAAAAATATATTTTGCTAAAATGGTTGGGAGTTTCTGCTCATTTGCTTTTTATGTCTTGAAACTGCAATATGATGTAACAGCATGCATTGCTAAGTGCTATAAACACTGAGGAAAAAAGATCTTTCAAACAATAGGGTAAAACAGTACCAAAAAAAAAATGGATTTCAAAACTCTTTACTATTTTAGTGAAAATATTTTGGTAAAATGGTTTCTGATACTGTTTATGGAGTTAATGCTTATTATGGATTTGAGTCATTTCATTTGTTTCCAGTAGTTTTGTTCCTGCTGTTTGAATAGGAACCAAAATTGAAAATGTAATGAGGAAATTGTGCAGCCATGTGAAGCAAAACACATCCATTTACCTATTTATTTACAAATATTTATTTCTTTTCCTCCATATTTTCTCACGTATTTGCTTCCCTTTGCGCTCTTCATTCGAATAAAACCCGAATCAAGTTCTATGTTTCATGATACTGAAGACTGGCAAAATTGCAAACATTTAATGGTCTAAGGGAGAAAACTCGTACTTTCTTAAATCTTCGTATATCCCAGAGTCGTCTCCCTTACAATTCTGAGCCGCCTAAAACCAAAGACGAATAAAATATGGTACACGCTTATAGTTTGTGGAGACGATCGGCATTAAAAAAAAACTCTTACGCTTATTTATAATGAATTATATAATGTTTTCACGATGGTAACGTAAATATTTACGTTTCTGAAGGATTGCTGTATAATCCTAAATCAAGAGAGGCGTAAAAGAATGATAATAATATTTTAAACCAGTCGGTAGTCTCCCTTGCATGTCATCTCGTTTGTAAACGCAACAACCGCTACAATTCGAAGTTGTAAGTGCCGATTTATTTATACTGTTAAGCAGAATGTAAACATAATTCGGATTATTAAACATTCAAACAACATATAAATCGGAAGACGAAATTCAATCTAATAGATTATTGCACGTATACTTAAATATTTATAAAGTAAATGGAAATTCACATTGTCTAGGTCATGGTTGAACTAAAAGGGCAAAGCGTTTAAAATATTTTTTACTATGTACTGATATCCATAGACTCCGGTATCACCGTATATACACCGGTACATTTGAGTGGCCGGAACTACTTTGACGTCAACCTCACTGCCATCTATAGTTAAAACTGTACAACCATTTTAGTTCAAGCTAAAAAAGGGGGAATCTAAACTGGGAACAACTTTAATAAAATAGGGGAAAAGCATGGCTTTCTTCTCCACTAATTCGCTTGGAAGATTCAGGCCTGTATGCTTTCACTATTTGTCCACTGTTCCCCACGGTCAATGATCAAAGAAATGATTAGAATTTGACAATTCAGCCCATATCATCGATATTTATCAATAACCTCGAAAACCTAATTGAACGAAAACACGTCGTTGGTGAATATAAGTTGAAATAGTGTAACATAATACAGCTTATTTATCGTATACATCAATCAGTGGACAATTTAATGGTCAAAATTATATCCTGCGTGAGCTCTTACTTTGTTAACCAAATTGTTACTTCCAAGTTTAAATTTCAGCGGTCGCCTTGTTTACAAATGTGACGAAATATACAAGGGAGACTACCACCTGTTTACAAAACAGTAACCACCTCTGCAGTACGTTTTTCTTTCTTTTGTTTTCTGTCATGATATTTCAGAAATAGTAGTATCTGCAAGGCTGGCTTAAACCTTACGAGAAATAATGACAGTTCTACGAACTTTTTTTTTTTCGATACAGATCGTCTTCAAAAGCTGCAATGATGTTTAGATTCGTCTTCGGTTTTATGCTGTCCACAAATGTAAGGGAAGTAACTCTGCCATGAAAAGTGATCAGGGTAAATACGAGTTTTCTCCCTTTGACCATAAAATTACTCCTAATTTTAGCCGGTTTTGGTTCGTGCTATAGACAACTTCCCATTAACGTAAATCGGTGTAAACAAAGTGGAGAGAAAGTAAAAGTTTCATGAAATACGGGAACTTCTAAAAGTCGCACAAATTAATATGAAAATAGGCAAAGCCTAGAAAGAGTAAAAGAGACTTTTTTTCTAGGACATATAGTTACGCACAACAACGAATCAGTGCAGATATGTTTATTTGACACTGCAAAGCTAAATTTTTTTTTGCAGTAGACTATATATACTGTTTATTGCTTTAACTATTCTACACTCTTCTAAATTGAAAAATTCTGCAAAAAAAAAAACATTCGAAAGTGAGTCTGTTGAAACAATAGCCTTCAACAGGGTTGAAAATATTGTGGAAAATTGAAAAAAAAAAAAACGCGTGTGACCAGAATTTTATCCTTTCCCCGCCAGGCCCTCAGAATCAATTAACCCTTTCCCAAACAACAATTTTTGCACTCTTCCAAACCGAAAGAGTTTGCAGACGACAATTTTAGATTTGGACAAAATGGCAAAAAGTTCTTAAAAAGGGTAGAAAACACTGTGGGAAAAGGAGAAATTGCTCGTCACGAGCAATTTCTCCTTTTCCCACAGTGTTTTCTAAAGACTTGTACTGCAGACACGTAAAAACAAGGGCTTGTTTGGGTAAGGGTTAAATGATAAGGCAACAGCTGATTTTCAATCATAGATTGGTAACTTTGGAGTATTTCTTGTCCGGAATTTACCGTAAAGTTCAACTTTCGGGAAGTTGTTGTTGTACCTGTCAGGTTATTCGTTACCGGGATATAGGTTTACCTGCTGAACTTACCTTGAGGGCCACCGTTACGAAAGTGTTTTGTTAACTTAACCTAGATCTACTCAGGTGAGGATTTTTTTCTTTCTTTTCCCAGAAGCGAGATAGATCTTGTTTTAATTTTATTGCAAATACTGGAGAAACTTTTACCAACTGTCAGACTAGAATTCTGCAGCAGATCTCTAGATGTCTGTAATAGATCTAGCTGGCAAGAAAACTTTCACGAACTTTGAACATAAGTTGAATGATGCATGATATAGTATGGGATATTGACACATGTGTCCTATATTCGAGAAGCTTACATTTTATGTAATTCCTCGGCGGACTACACAATTTCTTCTTATCTTAGAGTGAAGCATTTGCAGACGAAATCTGTAACAGTGGCTCCATAAGAGTTCGTTACCATGATTTTTTCCTTTTTCCACGACGTTTTCAAAAGCTTTCATCCTCAACATTGTTGAAACATAGGATTGATTGATAAAGGCGCGATTTACCAGGATTCTCATTTTCCCACAGTGTTTTCCTCCCTTCCCAAACCAAATTTCAAATTTTCAGTCACTTTTATTTTGTTGTCTGTAACTGCTTTTGATTTGGGCCAGTCTAAAATTTTGCCATTTGATAAACAGTTAACCCTTTACCCCATAAGGCATTTCTATGGTATCTCTAACTGACCCTAAATAACAGCAAGGATGAAGCCATTTCCTATGTGTATATGACACCTTTTGATAGCATAGAAAACATTGTGGCAAAAGGTGAAATTGCTCGTGATGAGCAATTTCACCTTTTGCCACAATGTTTTCCAAAGGCTCCTACAAGCAATGCGTAGAAATGAGTATCTATGGAGTAATGGGTTAAATAGGCCTACTTATTATTATTTAGAATTTATCTAAGTATGCTTTCTCATATTCAGCATGAATGGTGGTGTCAGATTGACAGTACCGTAGAAAGAGCTGCCAATGGAGCCGACTACCCATACAGACATCAACCTTGGCCTGAATCTAGCCCAGCATGCCATAGATCACATTGATTTCTTAAAAGAAGTGAACAAGCACCCACAGCTTTATGGGGGCCCCGTGCTAGAGAGAGCTATCAGGAGATATACAGATTTATGGCTACCTTTGGTAGCTGAACATCTGCAAGAGGTATATTTTGAGTTAACCCTTTCCCAAACAACAAAATTTTGGACCAGTCCAAATTGACGGCACTTGCAGAAGACAAAATAAATGTAGCCCAAAAATTGAAATTTGTTTCCAGCATGGTAGAAAACATTGTGGGGAAAAGGAGAAAATGCTGGTTACCAGCATTTTCTCCATTTCCAACAATGTTTTCAAAAGGCTTCTATCTCAGGGCCGTAAAAACCAAGGATTGTTTGGTAAAAGGTTAACACTTTATCACACAAACCCCGACTTTTAACAACAAGAAAGAAGCCTTTTGAAAACACTGTAGGAAAAGAAGAAAATGCTGGTAACCAGCATTTTCTCCTTATCCAAGCATTTTTTCTACGCTTCCCGAAACAAGTTTAAATTTTCGAGTCACATTTATTTTGCCATCTGCAAATGCTTTCAGTTTGGACAAGTCTACAATTTTATCGTTTGGTAAAGAGTTAAATTTCTACTATCCTCTTTGAAGAATTATATGTATACTTATGAGCAAGTTCAACAATTTGTTTTTTTAGATAAGTTTTTGCATATTTTATGTCAATAAAATTTCATGGTTTTAGAAAGAAGTAGATCTGTTGAAATAAAAAAGGTTTGTTACTTTTCAGCGTTGTTTGAGCAAGTGCAGATAAATCAATTTTCATAAATGGTGGTTGCTAAATTTTGTCATTAAATGTGTACGACTTAACCCTTTACCGAATAATCACTGGTTTAACGATCCTCATGTAGAAGCCTTTTGAAAACATTGTGGGAAAAGGACAAAATGACTGTTACAAGCATTTTCTCCTTTTTCCCACAATTTTTTCTTCCCTGCTGGAAACAAATTTCAATTTTTGGATTACATTTATTTTGTCTTCTGCTGGAAACAAATTTCTGCTTTTGAGTTACCTTTATTTTACCGTCTGCAAGTGGTTTCAATTTGGACTAATCTAGATTTTTGTCGTGAGGTAAAGAGTTAACTCTTTCCCACGCAACAAAATTTTAGACTTGACCAAAGAGGAAGCATTTACAGACCACCAAGTTAATATAACACAAAAGATTAGTTCTTTGAACTTTGAAATGGTAAAAAAAAGTGAAAAAGGAAGAAAATGCTGGTAACCACCAGGTTCTCCTCTTTCCACAATGTTTTCAAAAGCCTCTGTGCCTAGGGTCATTTAAACTTGGGATTTAAACTTTGGGTTGTGTGGTAAAGGGTTCAACTCTTGTGTCAAGATGACAAAATTACAGACTTTTCTTATTTGAAAAGCATTAATCTAAATCTTTATTAAACAACTGACATTAAAGTTTTTCCTGACTAAAAGCATTTGCAAACACAGCAAAAATAATGGTAAGTGTGGCTCAAGTGATAGAATTTGTCATTGGAAAGGTAGTAAAAATTGTGGGAAATGATGAAACTGCTGGTGATCAGGGTTTTATCCTTTTCCCATAAGTTTTTGAAAAGCTATACATGTGCTAGAGAGTCGAAGCTGTTTATCTAACATGTGTTCTAAAATGAAGTTTTGATTAGCTCTTTGCCAACGACAAAATGTTGGATTTGTCCAAATTAAAAGCATTTGCAGACGACACAATATAATTATGTGAATTGAAAATTGATTTGGAAAGCATTGAAAACATTGTGGGAGAAGGAGAAAATGCTGGTAACCAGGATTTTCTCCTTTTCCAACGATGTTTTCAAAGGCTTTCTTTCTCAGGGTTGTTAAAAGTCGGGATCGTGTGGTAAAGAGTTAAACCTTTACTGCACAATCCAGGTTTTTATGAAAAAGAATGAAGAAGGCTTTTTAAAACTTTAAAAATGGAGAGAAAAAAATACTGGTTACCAGTATTTTGCGATTTCCCACCAGCAGAGACAGCTGCAATTTCAATGTTTTTTTTTGCTATTTCAGGATCTCACAGCCCCTTTAGACATAGAATGGGTGTGGCACTGTCACATGTTGGCCCCTCTGCTATATCAAACTGACTGCATGAAGCACTTTCAGGCTGTTTCAAGTCACAGGGTGGTCAGCAAAACAGTGCGGGAACAGTCTTACAATACCAGCCATGCATATTGGAAACAGAAATACCCAGAAGAGCCCTTTCAAGTTAAGCTTGATGGCTCTGACCTTTTAGAAGGACACTGGAAAAGGTCAAGGTCACATGACACAGAATATGACCTCACTGCAGCTGCAGGTCGGCAAAAAGTGTTTTACTATCAGATATCCCTGCCACATTACAGAGACAGGATTTTTCTGCAGAACAGTGTTGTAAGATACCAGAAGTTTTTATACCTTAAATTTCGATATCCAAACATGTTCCTTGTACCCTGTTATGATATAGATCTAATATGGCACTCACATATGAATTTTCCTGACAGTTATAGAAAACTGACAGAAGTGTTGCTAGGTAAGATTTTACACCATGACGACAGTGTTAATGACAGAAGTGAAGGCTCAAAGTTGTCTGTTTCAGATAAAAATACTCGTGGTTTGTGGAGAGCTGTTTATGGGGAACATTTTTCTTCCTTCGGTGGCATGTACAGAGGTGATCCACCATATGGTAAACTTGAAACCATGACTGAGGAGATGAAAGTAGCCATGTTTTCAAAAGAGGCAAGAGTTCACTTTGAAAGTGTAGAACTTCATGGACATGGTGCTTCAACTTTAAATAAGTATAAAGTTTGTATCACAGAGAAAGACTACACTATAATGCGAGATCATAGAGGTATGCAAGAGAAAATTGACTTGTCGGAAGAATTGATCTGTCTTAAAGGACCTCCATCAGTGTGGGAAGATGTTGGCCATATTGAAAAAAGACTGGGTTGTTTGACAGAAAACAACTTGTACATTCAGGTGAAGAGAGTGACTCCAATATTGTGTTGTACCAGTGGTTCATCTGTTGAAGGTGAAGGTCGCTTGAGCATGGACAAAATATCCTCACAGCTGAATAAAACAAATAAAAAGGTCAAGGAAAAGGTTACAGTCGAGGTTGAGAATGATCTAAAAGTGGATGTTGCTATGACTACCAGTTTCACTAGACTGGGTCACTGTAACTTGTGGTTGATTTCTGGCAGTTTTGAGGACTGTGTGATGCCAGAAGATATGGAACAACTCTGGGGACCAGTGCCTTTACCAAAGTTACCTCCGGGAATAGAAAATAAATGTTCTGTGGCATCACATAGGTATTTGAATAAACATTTTCTGATAATAATAAGGATAATGAGGTCTAATGTACTATGCAGCTTACTCAGTTGGCTCCTCCTACAGGCCCCAATTTTTATGAAGGGGCAACTTTGATGGAGCAAAAATTAAAACTTGCAGAAGATGCCCTGTATTAACTCTTTACCCCATGACAAGGCTTTTCTATGGTATCTCTAATTGACCCTAAATAACAGCAAGGATGAAGCTTTTTCTTATGTGTATATGACACCTTTTGATAGCATAGAAAAACATTGTGGCAAAAGGTGAAATTGCTCATCACGAGCAATTTCACCTTTTGCCACAATATTTTCCAAAAGCTCCTACTAGCAATGCATAGAAATGAGTATCTATGAAGTAAAGGGTTAATAGCCTAAATGGATTGGATTAACTCTTAAAAAGCTAAGTGTTACTTAAGGCTTTACCGGTATTTTCTCTCTTTCCGATGATGTTTCTTCCAAATTTGAATTGTTGCCTCATAATGCTTACATGTGGCACATGGTTAAAATTTATCTGTTTAAGACTTTACCACACAACAAGATTTTAGACTTGTCTGAATTAAAAGCATTTGCTGGTGACGGTTTCAATGTGGCTCATATGAAATGAGTTTTCTTTGATCAGGTAGAAAACATAGTGGGAAAAGGAGAAAATGCTGGTAACCAGCATTTTCTCCTTTTTCCACAATGTTTTCAAAAGATTTTTTATCAAGGAGTGTCAAAAGTCGGCATTGTGTGGTAAAGGGTTAAGACAAAGGGGTTTTTCTTTTATGTATTCTTTTGTGTTAAATAGCACTTTCAACATTATTTCAGTTCCATAGTGCCAGCCTGTACTTGGTATAATATTCTTCCTATGCCAGGCTACTTTCTCAAATAACCAATGTCAGAAAAATGATTCGAACAGTAGTTGTTTATGAGAATGAATTTGGTCACAATGACTGTTCATTAAGTATTTACCGAACAATCCCAACTTTTAACAACCCTGTGAAAAAAAAAACTTCTGAAAACATTGTAGGAAAAGGAGAAAATGCTGGTTACCAGCATTTTCTCCTTTTCCCACAATGTTTTCTACCCATCACAAATCAAATTTCAGATTTTTGGTCACTTTTATTTTGTCGTCTGCAAATGCTTTCAATTTGGATATATGTAAAATTTTGTTGTTTGGTAAAGAGTTAAGTATTTACTGAACAATCCTAACTTTTAACAGCCCTTTGAAAAAAGGCTTTTGAAAACATGGTAGGAAAAGGAGAACATGCTGGTAACCAGCTACAACTCATTTAACCCTTTACCAAACAATCCCTTGTTTTTACGACTCCAAGATAGAAGCCTTCTGAAAACATTGTGGGAAAAGGAGAAAATGCTGGTAACCAGCATTTTCTCCTTTTCTCACAATCTTTTCTACCCTGCTGAGATAAAAATTCAATTTTTGTGTTATGTTTATTTTGTCGTCTGCAAGTGTTTTCATTTTGGAATCTAAAATTTTGCCATTTGCCATGAGTTAACTCACCAGATGACAAAATTTTAGGTTTGTCCAAATCGAAAGCATTTGCAGATGACAAAATAAAAGTGACTGAAAATTTGAAATTTGTTTTGTGACAGGTAGAAAACAGTGTGGGAAAAGGAGAAAATGCTGGTTACCACAATGTTTTCTAAAGGCTTCTTTCTCTGGGGCGTCAAAAGTAGGGATTGTGTAGTAAAGAGTTAATTCTCAGAGAGAAATGGCTGCAACAGGGATTTGAAAAAGGATGAAGGGTCAGTGTGCACTTTCAATATACATGTATAATATTTTACATGTATTTCCAGATTGCAGGATTACAGACGGCAAGTCCAGTTTACATGTCGTCTGGTTCACAGTCTTCCGCTCATGATGTCAGCCGTTCATGTTTTCCATCATGACAAAATGGTGGCAGTTGCCCATGTTATTGGCTCAGATCAGCTTCCAAAACCCAGCTGTGTAAGTTTCTTTCTTTTTTACCTTTGTGTGTAAAAGAGTTGATTCTTGTCTAGACAATTGCAAATATTTCAAATGGATTGCAGAAGAAGTCTGACTATGAAGACAAGATAGTTTTTAATTTTTAGACTGCTTAGAAAACAAATGAAACTTTCAAAACAGAAGAAAAGACCAACCTATTGACCATAAAATTCAAGGTTCTTGTGACCAGAATCATTCACAACACTGGACTATGTGGTCTGGTCTGCACTGTTATCAAAAACCTCTCTATTTTTCCCACAATGATTTCAAAAGTCTTTTTCCTTAAGATTTTTAACCTTTTGCCACACAATACTGAGTTGTAACTACCGCAAAGAAATGGCTTTTTGAAAGGCTTGTTGGAAAATGTAAGTAACCAGCATTGTCTTCTTTTCCCACTAGGCTTTCTACACTTTCACAGACAATTATCTTCATTCAGCTAGATTTAACATGTTGTATGCAAAATGCTTTCAAGTTTGACCAATCTGAATTTTTGTCAATTAAAGTATGGTGTTGTTTAGTGAAGACTCAAAACATTAAACTTTGCAAGTATGCTTAAAACGCTTCTCTTTGGCAAAAACTCTTTAACCCTTAATGCTACAAAGCTGACTTTTAGAAAAAAAAAAAAAACTTTCTGAAAACTTGGTGGGAAAAGGAGAAAATGCTGGTACCCGGGTCTTCTTTTCGAATAATGTTTTCTATCCAGTCGCAGAAATATTGCCCCATTTGAACTACATTGAAATTGTCATCTGCAAATGCTTTCAATTTGGACCAGTCTAAAATTTTGTCGTTTGGTAATGGGTTAACATGAATCTGGCATTATGACAGTTACAACTGATATTTACAAATTGATGTTGAATCATCAGAAATGAAATCTAGAAGTACGATACATATACTGACTGCAAACCAAATAAAGATCCTTACATTCTTAACCCATTACCATACAATCCCTACTTTTGACGACCCTGAGAAAGAAGACATTGTGGGAAAAGGAGAAAATACTGGTAACCAGCATAATTGCATTTTCCTCCAATGTTTTCTACCCTTCACAAAACAAATTTCAAATCTTTGGTCACTTTTATTTTGTCGTCTGCAAATGCTTTCGACTCAGACAAACCTAAAATTCTGTTGTTTGGTAATGAGTTAATTCTTTCCAAACAATCCTTTGTTTTTATGACCCTGATAAAGATGGCTTTTGAAACCATTGTGGGAAAAGGAGAAAATGCTGGTAACCAGCATTTTCTCCTTTTCCCACAATGTTTTCTACCCTCCCACAACAGATTTCAAGTTTTGAGTCATGTGAATATTGTTGTCTGCAAATGCTTTCAGTTTGGACCAGGCTAAGATTTTGTTGATTGGTAAAGAGTAAATTTATGTTTTCTTTAACCCATTACCACACAATCCCTACTTTGAAAGACCCTGAGAAAGAAGCCTTTACAAAACATTGTGGGAAAAGGAGAAAATGCTGGTAACCAGCATTTTCTCCTTTTCCCACAATGTTTTCTACCCTTCATAAAACAATTTTCATGTTTTCAGTCACTTTTATTTTGTTGTTTGCAAATGCTTTCGATTTGGACAAACCTAAAATATTGTTGTTTGGTAATGAATTAATTGATTTATATATACAGGTTCAAGACAAGGAAAAGTGTGTGACATTGGACCCTAAGAAGGGAGAAAGGGCAGTCCTTATCAAGAACAATGATGGAGATTGGGGCATTTTGATTGGACGATGGGAAGGGTTTAGGCGAGGAATACCACCGAAAGCCCGTAATGGTAAGCAGCATAAACATAATAGAGCATGCTTTTTAACCCTTTACCACACAATCCCTACTTTTGACATCCCCGAGAAAGAAGCCTTTAGAAAACATTGTGGGAAAAGGAGAAAATGCTGATAACCAGCATTTTCTCCTTCTCCCACAATGTTTTCTACCCTTCACAAAACAAATTTAAAATTTTCAGTCACTTCTTTTTGTCATCTGCACATGCTTTTAATTTGGACCAGTCTAAAATGTTGTCGTTTGGTAATGGGTTAACACTTTATCAAACAATCAATACATCATTTGACACAGTTGCTTGGAAATCATATGATTTGCTTCTGTATAAAAGATTGAAGCTAGTATGCAAAGTTTCAAGTAAATGCAGAGGGTAAATTCAGTTTTCGAAGTTAAAAAGATCCAATGAAATCAGCTTTTTCTGTCAGAAGTTTTCTAACAAAACAATAGACTGTGTACATCTCAGATCAGACTGCACTTCTGATCTTTATCTATATAGTCTACACAAGTATGCATACAAGTATTTTGTGCCTTACTTCTTGACCAATTACAAAGTTTCAGACTGGAAACATTTACAGACGACAAAATAGACCTGACTGGTAAATTGAAATTTGTTCTGGAAGGGTAGAAAATATTTTGAGAAAAGGAGAAAAGGCTAGTAACTAGGATTTTCTCCTTTTCCCACAATGTTTTCAAAAGACTTCTTTCTCGAATTGGTAAAAACCCAGGATTGTTTGGTCTTAATTAATCTTATACCAAACAATTTCACGTTATAATTACTTATACTGTACTTAGGAGTACCAAAGACCCCTAAGAGAAGACAGGTTTTGAAAACATTATGGGAATAGGGAAAAAATGCTCTTTTTCCTGTATTGTTTTCCACCTTTTCAAAGATGACTTGTATCATTTGAGCGACATGCATTTACAAAGGTTAAATTTTTTTTTCTGGTTCAGAGTTGCAGTTTAACCCTTTACCAGATGGCAATTTTAGACTAGTCCAAATTGAAAGCAATTAAAAATGACAAATGTTACTGAAAATATGACATCTTTCATAGGGTACAAAACATTGTGGGAAAAGGATAAAATGATGGTTACCAGCATTTTCTTCTTTTCCAACAATGTTTTCAAATACTTTTTTTCTTGGGGTTGTTAAAAGTCTTGATTGTATGGTTAACAGTTACTTTTATTTTCCTCACTCAGGCACAGGTAAACCTGGGAACCCTGGATATCTCACCATCTCATTCTATAGCATTACTGCCAACTGTTGGGAACATGTGTCCATGGAGGAAACATATATCAAAGAGGAATTCCGCTTCAAACTTTGGGATACAGACATAGACTTGAAACATGGAAAGATATGTATTTTGGGACAGAGTCAAAAAGGGGGACCAGGAAAAGAAATTCCAGAATGCCTGGCTATGGCTTTCTCTGTATCATTACTACATGTCTTAGTGCAGCCAAGACCTTCAAACTGGGAACCAGGGCAATCTCTTGAACCACAGGAACAAGCCAGAAGAGGTGTGAGGGCAGTTAGGTCAATAAAAACGGGTAAAATGTCACTAGTTTTGGCAGCTGGTCTCCTGATTGCAACTCCATCCAACCATCATGTAAGGAGCAGATTTATGAAGCATGCTCCACTTTGGGGTCAAGGTCAAAATGAGCAGGGTAACTGTGATAATGATGATGATGATGATGATGATGATGGCCGGAACAATGATGAAGGGCATGACAATCACGAGACTCAGCCAGAGAGTCAAGATGGTGAAAATGTGATAGAAGAGATTGGTAACATGATTTTAGACAGTGGAGAAAATGAGGGTGAAAATGTTGATGAAGTTGAGATTCAGTTTGACAATGAAAACAACAATGATATGTATAATGAATTCAGTACTGACATGTACACAGAGGATTTTGATGCATTTTATGGAGATATGAACCTTGGAGATATGAACACAGATACAGGTACAGGGATTGTGAACACAACAGGGAGTGACGGAATAGGGTTTAGTGATAGTGGGTGGGGTGATGGTGATGCAGGGGGTTGTGGGGGCTGTGGAGGTTTACTAGGGGATGGGGGAGGGACGGGAGGTGATGGGGGTGGGGGAGGAGGTGGAGTCTTTGGTGGGGCTTTTGATTCTGGAGGAGGAGGATGGAGTGGAGGAGCGTTTGATTCTGGAGGTGATGGTGGGGATGGGGGAGGTGGTGGTGGTTGGCTGGAAGGGTTTAGTGGTATGGATATGGGGGGTGGGGGAGATGGTGGATGGGGTGGAGGAGATGGAGGGTTTGGGGGTGGGGATGGTGGTGGAGGAGGGGATGGGGGAGGATGTGGGGGTTGTGGAGGGGGGTGTGGAGGCTGATCCTTTTTGATGTACCATGTGCTTTCATAATGTCATTCCATAAGGGCATTTAATTTTTTTTCCAAGTTTAACTCTTTCCCAAACAAGCCCTGGTTTTTACGTGTCTGGAGTACAAGCCATTAGAAAACACTGTGGGAAAAGGAGAAATTGCTCGTCACGAGCAATTTCGCCTTTTCCCACAGCGTTTTCTACCCTTTTGGAGAACTTTCTGCCATTTTTATCAAATTTAAAATTGTTGTCTGCAAACTCTTTGAATTTGGAACAGACCAAGATTTATCATTTGGGAAAGGGTTAAAGAGTTCAGAGTTCAATGACCCTGAGAGAGAAAGTTGTTGAAAACATTGGGGGAATAGGAGAATATGTTGGTAACCAGCATTTTCTCCTTTTGCAACGTTTTCTATTGTATGAAAGACACATTTCATCTTTTAACCCTTTCCCAAATGACAAATTTTAGACTCTTCCAAACTGAAAGAGTTTGCAGACGACAATTTTAGATTTTGAGAAAATGGCAGAAAGTTCTCAAACAGGGTAGAAAACACTGTGGGAAAAGGAGAAATTGCTCGTTACGAGCAATTTCTCCTTTTCCCACAGTGTTTTCAAAAGACTTTTACTGCAGACACGTAAAAACCAGGGCTTGTTTGGGAAAGGGTTAAGTAACATTCAATATACATGCATCTTCTGTAAATGTCTTCTATCTGGGTCCCTATTCACCAACCATTCTTAAGAACATTCTTAGTCTTATTCTTTAGAATTTTTCATTGTGAAAGTAACAGAGCTTCTGATTGGCTAAACCAAATGGTTTAGCCAGTCAGAAGCTCTGTTACTTTCACAGCCAGTAGATCTTGAAAAACAAGACCAAGAACGTTCTTAAGAATGGTTGGTGAATACAAACCCTGAGCTTTGGTAAGGAGTTATAAAATGCTTTGTTTCCCATTTTTGCCTATATTGTATTAATGTTAAGTAAAAAATTCGGGTACCCATTCCATTTAATTTTTGTACTAATTTTTAGCTCAACTGGCCGAAGGCCAGCAGGCTTTTGTCATGGCCGGGTGTCCGTTGTGCGTCCGTCCGTGCGTGCATCTGTGCGTGCATTAACTTTTATTTCAAACATCTTCTTCTCTGAAACAACTCATCCAATTTTGATGAAACTTCTCAGAAATGATCCTGCCATGGTCCTTTTCAGAATGTCTTGAAAGAATTCTATTCCCTCAAAAACTCCGGTTGCCATGGCAACAAACTGAAAAATACTGAAAATTTTCAAAAATCTTCTGCTCTGAAATCATAAGGCCTAGGGCTACCAAATTTGGCATGTAGCTTTATCTAGTGGACCTCTATCAAGTTCCTTCAAATAAAAGTCCTGGGGTCAAAATTGGCCCCGCCCCTGGGGTCACAAGTTTTATATGGGCTTATGTAGGGAAAACTTTAAAATCCTTCTGGTACCTGGCAGTAGGGCCTAGGGCTACCAAATTTTGCATGTATCTTTATCAAGTGGTTGTCTACTAAGAGTGCCCAAATGATGGCCCAGGGGTCAAATTTGGCCCCACCCTGGGGGTCACAAGTTTTATATGGGTTTATATAGGGAAAACTTTAAAATCCTTCTGATACCTAGCCATAGGGCTTAGGGCTACCAAATTTTGCATGTATCTTTATCAAATGGTTGTCTACCAAGAGTGTCCAAATGATAGCCGAGGGGTCAAATTTGGCCCCATCCAGGGGGTCACAAGTTTTATATGGGCTTCTATATGGAAAACTTTAAAATCCTTCTGATACCTAGCCATGTGGCCTAGGGCTACTCAATTTTGCATCTAGCTTTATCAAGTGGTTGTCTACTAAAGGTGCCCAAATTAAAGCCCTGGGGTTAGATTTTTATATTTTTAAAATTTTTTATATGGGCTTGTATTGGAAATTTTTTTAAAAATCTACTTGTACCTAGCTATAAGGCCTAGGGCTACCAAATTTTGCATGTACCTTTATCTAGTGGGCCTTTACCAGGAGAGCCCAAATTATAGCCTTGGAGTCAAGTTTGTCCCCACACCAGGGTAACAAGTTTTGACATGGGCTTTTATGGTGAAACTTTCTAAGTTATGAAGTTTGAACACTTGAACAAAGGAGTAAATGCCGGTCACCAGCAATTTCTCCTTTTTCAACTGTGTTTTCAAAAGGTTTCTTCTTTAGGGTCGTTTAACCCATTACCACACAATCCCTACTTTTGACGCCCCTGAGAAAGAAGCTTTTTGAAAACACTGTAGGAAAAGGAGAAAATGCTGGTAACCACAGTGTTTTCCCACAGTGTTTTCTACCCTTCCCAGAACTAATTTCAAACTTCATTCACCTTTAATTTGTCGTCTGCAAATGCTTTGAATTTGAACCAGTCTAAAATTTTCTCGTGTGGTAAAGATCTCTTTACCACACGAGAAAATTTTAGACTGGTCCAAATTGAAAGCATTTGCAGACGACAAAATAAAGGTGACTAAAAATTAGAAATTTGTTCTGGGAAGGGTAGAAAACACTGTGGGAAAAGGAGAAAATGCTGGTTACCAGCATTTTCTCCTTTTCCCACAGTGTTTTCAAAAGGCTTCTTTCTCAGGGGCGTCAAAAGTAGGGATTGTGTGGTAATGGGTTAAACTAGGGATTTGTGGGGCAGAAGTAATACAATTTGTAGAAATCAGTGAACTAAGTTATTCGATATCACATTTTTGTTTACATATTTACCCTTACAGCACAATAAACATTTTGAGGGATCCATAGGGACAGCTTTTGTGAAGGAGAAATTTTCATGGTTCAAATGATGACATTTGTTATTGAAGGGGAAGACAACATTGCAGGAAAAGCAGAAAATGTTGTTTACCAGCATTGTCTCGTTTTCTCACAATGTTTTTTCAGAAGCCCTCTTCCGCAGAATTTTTAAAAGTCAGATTGTGTGGGAAAACCGTCACAGTTCTCCACTTGTCTGAATGTTGTTTTGACTTTCACATGATTCCAACTGTATTTTGATGTAGTTTCTAGTTTTCAAATTTAAGGGCATTAACTTTTTGTCTCCATAGTTTGCATTATTGCATGTTACAAAGTTTTGACCTAAACTATGAACTATATGAATAAAACCTGTAGCCTGTTCTCCTTTTTGCCACATTGTTTTCAAAAGGCTTCTTTTTTGAGTAATTTAACCCTTTGGCAGCTTATTGCATCTCACTGACGTGTTGTGGACATTGTAGATCAAGATCAGACTGCACAGAATGTGCAGTCTGATCCTGTATCTACACTGTCCAGTAAGGAGATACTTGTATTATTTCCGAAAACATAACCTTGAAAGAGCAATATTTAAGAAATAATCTTTTTTCTATCGTGGTATATCGTTCAATAAACCACAGTTGTGAGTTATCAGGCACAATAAATAATCCATGAGGGCGATAGCCCGAGTGGGTTATTTGTTGCACTTCATAACTCACAACATGGTTTATTGAACAATATACCACGATAGAAAGAAGATTATTTCAATTCTAACATGGCCAATTCTTAATGAAAGGAAAACAAGTTCAAATTAAGAGTAAAAACGCGGATGAAGATTATGTTCCATTGAATAACTCACTCATTGAATGACGTCACTCTACATGGATTGTCACAGATTTTACCACGTTTTCCTTGCACTGTGTTTATAGAGCCAAAGTTGCGTGTCATGTTAGAATAAGGTTTTTACCATGGAATTGAAAATTTTATTGTAGTTATTTGGCCGGATAAGGATTAAACTCAGAATGTTTGGCAGCCATGTAAAATGATTTCATCACATGAATACTCCTACAACTACATTTACCTCTTATTACTTTTCATATTGTCATATTTAGTCCGAACATTTACTTATCTATAGTTAACCCATTACCACACAATCCTTACTTTTGACGCCCCTGAGAAAGAAGCCTTTAGAAAACATTGTGGGAAAAGGAGAAAATGCTGGTAACCAGCATTTCCTCCTTTTCCCACAATGTTTTCTACCCTTCATTTTCAAATTTTCAGTCACTTTTATTTTGTCGTCTGCAAATGCTTTCGATTTGGACAAACCTAAAACTTTGTTGTTTGGTAATGAGTTAAGTACATCATTTTCTCTAACATATGATTTAACCCATTACCAAATGACAATATTTTAGGCTTGTTCCAAATCGAAAGCATTTGCAGACGACAAAATAAAAGTGACTGAAAATTTCAAATTTGTTTTGTGATGGATAGAAAACATTGTGGGAAAAGGAGAAAATGCTGGTTACCAGCATTTTCTCCTTTTCCTACAATGTATTCTAAAGGCTTCTTTCTCAGGGGCATCAAAAGTAGGGATTGTGTGGTTATGCGTTAATAGATGGCACAACATGCTCAAGGGGAGCTTTCAGGATCACCCGGTATCCGTCATGTGTCGTCTATTGTGAATCGTCAACAATTTTTTAAATGTCAACTCCTAAATTGCTTCGGCAATTTGGACTAAACTTGTCTGGAATATTCCTTGAGAGGTCCTCTTTAATCAAAGTACTGAAAGTACTGTTAGAAGGCGAGTTTAGAATTTGGGCATAACATAACGTGATACATTTTCCTGTACTTAAAGTGCATCTCCTGATACGGAAAAGTCTTTAGAATTGTGCAATGTTCCTGTGCAATGAGGACCAGTTTACTATCTTGACTTTTAACAAACTTGGAGAAGGCTTGTGAAAATATGTTGAAAAATTTAAAACGAATCAACTTTTCTGAAACTCCTTTCCAATTCATTTGAAGGAAAAATTTCATGTGATAGCAAACAGTTTGATTTACCGTTACCCGTATATGTTTTTACGCTGCATAGAAACTTAGATCTAACCCTCTTTTACCGCAGTAATGAGTTTAAAAGGTCTAGGAAGAAGGCTTGAAAACTTTTGGTCTGAAAAGGAGAATACGGTGCTAATTGACATTTTTCCTTTTCCTAAAATGTCTTCCTTCCCATTTTAGACAGGTTCCATCAATGGTGCCAGATCAAAAAGTTGCTACCTGAAAATGCATTCAATTTTGTAAAGTCTGAATTTTTGCTCGTGTTAAGAGTCAAGAAAGTTTCTCCTTTTCAAAATTAAGTTTTTAAGTAACCTGTTTCTCAGAGTTGTTAAAACTGTACATGCTAGGATATGGTAATGGATAAAATTGTATTTTTTGCTTTAAAATGCAGTCAGTTTTGATAGGTCTAAAACTAACTTTGTAATGAGATGATTAAGGTAAGACCTGTGTAATGCACTTCCGGTGAAAATTCTAATTGGTTGATAAATAAGGATTTATGCAGAAATAATATTTTTGCACATTTCTAACGGATCAGAAATTCACGAAGTTTCAAACATAGTGTCAAACAAAAAGAAGACATGATGGAAATTAATTATTACATGTTTGTTATGTTCTGTTCTGTTATGTAATGGAATTTAAGCATTATAGGTCACATGTCAGTAACTCGACATTCCCACAATGCTTTATTGATTTTTGGTGCGAAATCTAAAAATATCTTAACTCTAAACCAAATGACAAAATTTTGGACTGGTCCAAATTGAAAGCATTTGCAGACGACAAACTGAACATAACTCAAACATTAAAAATTGTTTTGGGAAGGGTACAAAACACTGTGGGAAATGGAGAAAATGCTGGTTACCAGCATTTTCTCCTTTTCCCACAGTGTTTTCAAAAGGCTTCTTTCACAGAGGTGTTAAAAGTCAGGATTGTGTGGTAAAGGGTTAAGAGGCTTTGTAGCCTTTTAAGGGAATACATCAAAAAAATTATTTTTTTTTTTTAATTTTATGAGTCTTAATTATTGATGATTTGTATATTTTTTCATATAAATTTCAGTGACATATAGATCTATATTCTTTAATTTGTTGAGATGTAAAAATTCTAAATACCCACCTTTAAAACATAAGCTTTATATCAGGGTTTGAATCCCGAATATTGACACATTGCACAATACAAGAGCAAAACCACAATGGATTAGGACAGATTTAAGATAGAATTGCGAAAAATTACAGGTAAATGTAAGTAAATTAAGGGAGGTAACCTCATACAACAAATAACAAGGTTTTTACAGTGGTTATTTCCCTTGCAATGGAAAAAGTCAACATAATTACCGTGGGAAAAGGGAAAAATGCGGGGTCACCAGCCTATCCAATATCTTAACCCTTTCTGAAACAATTCCAGGCTTTTGCTACCTAGAGATAGAATCCTTTTAAAAACATTGTGGGAAAAGGAGAAAATGCATTTTCTCCTTTACCCACAATGTTTTCTACCCTGCTGGAAACAAATTTAAATTTTTGATTTATGTTTATTTTCTTGTCTGAAAGTGCTTTCAATTTTGACCAGTCTAAAATTTTGTCGTTTGGTAAAGGGTTAAAATTATATCACTACCAGACAACAAAATTATGGACCTGCCCAAACTCAAAGCGCTTCCACATGACAAAGTGAACATGAATCTAACACTGAAATTTAGTCGCTGAGAGAAAGAAAATATTGTGAGAGGTGCAGATGTAATTTTTTTTTAATTCTTTTGAAAATATTGTGGGAATATGAAAAATGCAAACTGCAAGCATGTTGCAATATTCTGTCAGGCACACAATAATCAAATGGACCCATCCAATACATGTATACACACTTATATCTTTCTTAGAAGACAATGTTATGGACCTATCCAAACTCAAAGCACATGCAGTAACAAAATTAACATGAATCAAACATTGAAATTCAGTCGCTGAAGGGGAAAACTATTTTGGGAAAATGGAGAATATGCAGCATTTTCTCCTTTTCCCACAATATTTTCCAGTCTTCTTTTTCGAAATTGTTAAAACCTGGTATTGTGTGCTGAAGGTATAAAGGGAAAATATTTGGACTGGCCCAACAGACATTTGACATTCACTCACATTCTAAAATAAACACACATGCTAAGAAAACATGAAATGTATGTGATTGTTTTATTGTCATGTATGTACAAATCGTAAATAAATCTATGTCTGTGTCTTAAATCTCTGTCTTTGTCTTATTTTTCCAAAATGAACTAACCCATTACAGTCATAGTGTTTTTCCAACCAAGATGGAAGATTTAAAAATCATTGATGGAAAAGGAGATCTGTTAAACAGCATTTCCTCCTTTGCCCACAATGTTTTCCATCATTTCAAAAAAGCTTTCCATCTTTGGAGCATATTTTCAACCCTTTACCACACACACAAATTTTAGACCAGTCCAAATTGAAAGCATTTGCTGATGAAAGTTTCAATGTGGCTCATATAAAAAGATTTTTCTTTCATAGGACAGAAAACATTTTGGGAAAAGGAGAAAATGCTGGCAACCAGCATTTTCTCCTTTTCTCACAATGTTTTCAGAAGCCTTCTCTTTCAGGGATAATAAAAGTCATTGTGTGATTAAGGGTCATCAGTACATGCTCTCCAAGTGGGCAAGTCTAAGATTTTACAGTGTAGTATATTATGGTTTGTCCAAATATCAGACGTTTACAAGCTACTATGAGAAGGGTAAAAAAAAAAGAGAGAGAGAAAAATAAATCCAGAATAAGTGGACTCATCCAAATCTAAGAAATTAAAACATCATTTTTCCAAGGCGGGAAGAAAAGGCAACTGGGATAGATTTTACAAAAAAAAGGCTCACTGAAAATAAATGGACTCTTCCAATTTCAGTGAATTGTAAGAGGTCTTAAACATGATTGAATGGATTTATCCAAATTCATTCACTTGTTAATGAAATGGACTTTCCAAAATTCAATGATTTGTAAAAGAACTAGAAATATATTAAATGGACTCTTCCATAATATTTGATTTTTAAAGGAAATGTCAGATAAAATTAAGTGGACCCTCCCAAATTCAATGAATTCCAAGTCAACAGAATAAGTTTAAAATGGAATCTTCCAACTTGAAGGATTAAAAAAAAGATAACCCAAAGTTAATAATGGACTGTTCTAAATTAAGAAATTGTGGGAGAAATTAAATTTTTCTATAAAATGGACTAGTCCAAATTCAAAGAATGATGAGAAACTGCTTTAAAATTGAATGGAATCTTCCAAATTCAATGATAAGTAATGGAATTGAGAAAAGCTTGAATGGACTCTTCCAATTTCAATTATTTCTATACTATAAGTTGTTCAAATTGAAATCGACTCTTCCAAATTGAATGGGTGATGAGACCCTAAAAAATAAATAGAATAGACTCTTCCATTTAAAAAAAAAACCCTGAAAATAAATAATAGACTCTTCCAATTTCAGTGGATAGTGAGACCAGGGAAAAAGTAAAATGGACTCTTCTATTTTTAAAAAAAAATAATAAATGAATATAATGGACTCTTCCAAATTCAATGCAGAGTAAGCTATAAATTTAGAAAGAATAGACTCTTCCAACTTCACTTTAATTATTGGACTCTTCCAATTTTTTTTTTATGTCAAAAACTTAGAATTTGGTCAAGTCCAAGTTTTTTGTAGTCTGAAGGGGTAAACAATAAATGAACTCTTCCACATTTCAGAAATTGGGAAAAAGATTTATTCAATAAAGTGAACTGTTCCAGTGGTGGAATTTAATATGAATATACAGGCACTGCAAAATAATAAATGGAACCTTCCAAGTTAAATAGACTGACTGCTTAACCCTCACAAATTTTACAATAAATTTTATAAATCATGAGAATGAAGCCTTTTTGAAACATTTTGAGAAAAAGGAGAAAATGCTCTTTTACATAACAATAATAAATTTTATCAGTCAACAGAAAGAAGCTTTTGAAAACATTGTGGGAAAAAGAGAAAATGCTGGTAACCAGCATTTTCTCCTTTTTCCACATTGTTTTCTATTCTATCAAAGCAAACCCTCATAATTTGAGAAACATTCAAGTTATTTTTTTGCAAATACTTTCAATTCGGACAAGTTTTTTAAATTTTGTTGTTGTAAGGTAAAGGGTCAAATGTACTGAAAGAGTTAAACCCATTCAACATAAATAGATTCATCCAGATAAGCCCAGCCCATCACACTGGACACAAAAGGGGGAACAGGTTTTATGAAAGTGAGAATTTCGTGCAGTTAACCCTTAACCACATTATACAATACTTTTTTTTATGATGTCTGTACCCATGAAAAAGGGTTTAAAAACAGTGTTGAAATAGGAGAAAATGCTGGTGACCAAGATTTTCCACTTTTCCCCACAATGTTTTTAACCCTTTCAAGTAAAAAGTCTCGAATTTGTGTAACAATTAAATTGTCGTCTGCATTTGCTTTCAAATTTAGGCCAGTCTAAAATTTTGAAGTGGGGTACAAAATTCGAGGGTTGACTATAACAACAAATTCCAAGCCTTGCATGCTTTGGACACTGAGTAAATACATGAAACCATTTGTCTTAACCCTTTACCACACAATGCTTGTTTTTAATGACCCTTAGAAAGAAGACTTTAAAGAACATTGTGGGAATTGGAGAAAATGCTGGTAACCAGCACTATTTCCTTTTACTGCAATATTTTCTACCCTTCCCACACCAAATTTTAATTTTTCAGTCACAATTATTTTGTCGTCTGGTCCTTTTTCGAATTTGGACTAGTGTAAAATTTTATTGATTGGTAAACAAAATTTTAGACTGGTCCAAATTGAAAGCAAAGGTAGAAAACATTGTGGGAAAAGGAGAAAATCATATTTTGTACGGTCTTGCGAATCTATGAGGAAAGAGAAGGGTTGGTAAGCCAGGAGTCTTGGGTTTGATCCACATTTGAGGCCTCAAGTTTTATTTGGGACTGTTCTTGCCATGGGTATTGAACTTGAAATCCTAGCTTGAGATCTGATAGTACCAATCACAAAAAAGGTCTATCAGCGATACGTCATTCAAAGAAGTTATCCAATTGGTTAGTTCAGGGATCTTAAATTTACATATATGATCTACGGAATACCGTTAGGGCCATCGTCTTTGAATGTGTTAATTTGAAACACGATACTCGATAGTACGATGATGATAACCAGAACAAGACAATAGTACGATGATGATAGTGCGATATAGTATCGTGTTTTCACCATCGTACTGTCGAAATTTCACCATAGTAGTACATGTATCATATTTTCCTGTTTTCACCATCGTACTATCGTATTATGGTCATCGTACTATCGTGCTTTCGTCATCATACTATCGTGGTATCATCATCGCACTATGGAAGTTTCACCATCGCACTATCAAAGTTTCACCATCGCACTATCGAATTATCGTCATCGTACCATCGTGTTTTCGTCATCGAACTATCGTGTTATCGTCATCGTACCATCGTGTTATCGTCATCGTACCATCGAAATATCATCATCGTTCTATTGTAGTTTCGTCATCGTACTATCATCGGAAACAAAATTTATGGGAAAGCATGGATAGGTGATGTTTTTCTAAAAATTTACATGTATGTGTTGTTCCACAATCTAGTTGGATTAATGCTTCCTGTAATTTTTTTACCACCAAAAAGAAAAATAATGATAAATTCAGGGTATTTCAAAGCTTGAAGTTAGATTACTCTTGTACTGTAAGATGGTTTTGCTAAAAAGAAAAGAGCGTCAGGTAGGAGACTGCACTTTCTAATCCACAGTTTCTGCTCTCCAAAAGCGATTTTAATCCCTTCGGGCAGTGGAAGAGTTAAAGAACTTCGGTACTGGAAAAATATCATCTATGGACTAGTATAGCCTCTCTCAAAATGACTTTTTATAAACTCGTCCATGTGTACTGTTGTCCTGTATGTATTGAATATTTGAAGATACGCATGGGCACCGGAAGGCGATAGTATGATGATGAAACCACAATAGTACGATGACGATAACACGATAGTACGATGACGAAACTACGATGAAGATACCACGATAGCGCGATGACGATAACATGATAGTATGATGACGATAATACGGTAGTACGATGATGATAATGCGATACTACCATAGCACGATGGTGAAAACACGCAACTACGATGGTGAAATTGCGACAGTACGATGGTGAAAACACGATACTATATCGCACTTTCATCATCGTACTATCGTATTGTCGTGGTTTCACCATCGTAGTATCGTGTCTTGTCACCCTACTATCGCGTTTTCACCATCATGGTTTCGTTGTTTGCATTATCGTCATCGTACTATCGAGTATCGTGTTAAAAATTAACACATTCAAAGGCGATGGCCCTAATGGTATTCCGTAACGATCCCACTGGTTAGTTGTTTATGCGTTGTGAAGTGGAAGTAGGTCCAAATGACATCAGGTTAGTAGCTTTCGATTGGCTTATAATAGCTACGGGTATATTTGTTGCTGTAGCAACATGAATGTATCAATGAATTGATCCAAAGTATTTTGCATTTGTCAAAAACGATGCTTTTGAAGAATTCGATTTCATTCCTTCTAGAAACTTGAAGTTTCTTCTTGCTGTTCTGATTAAATGTACAATGGTCTCGCAATTATTTTGTTCTAATGCACTCAAGAAGTATCAAACTATTTGAAAGGCGTTTTGATAATGCTGTTCAGAGGCATTTGTAGCAAGCTGTCGAGCGCTGACATATGAAGGCAAGAATGAAAATCTCGCCTTTTAAAAATTGTTCACAGAATTTCTGTCAAAAACTCTGGTTTCCATGGCAACCAAATGGAATGGCAACCAAAAGAAATCCTTTAAAAATCTTCTTATCTGAAACTGCTGGCCAGATTTTAAAATTATTTCATGGAGATGTTCCTTGGATAACCCTATTCAAAAATTGTTCGCAAAATTTTGATACTTCAAGAAACATGGCTTGGGTAAATAGGGGTACGGACAAAAAAACCCTAGGACAAAACCCTCCTAGGACAAAACGCCCCTGGACAAAACGCCCCTGGACAAAACACCCATACCCTTAACTGAAAAGTGGACAAAACCCCCATGGTTTTAAAATGATTCTTTTTGTACAATTATGTTGAAGTTGAATAAAATTTACTGCTTTGAATACTTGTGGGGGGTGGGGTTGTAAAAAAATAATGTTTTTGTATAAGTTAAATTGTGCTTTATGATCAAAAATGTGTTTTTTCTTAAAATTTTGCTGTACGACCAAAAATGTCTTCTTTTCTTAATACATTCATAATAAATTCGTAATAAATTATAAATGCAATCATACAATGGAAAAAATCATTTATATATTAATCAAAGGATTTTTTTTTTTGTTATTTGGTGCTTTTATATGTTCAAATCTACAACTAAATATTAGTGAATATGACAGGTGAAAACTTGCAAATCAGGTGTCTTAATCCCTTCTCATCACCTGTCTTGCCAAAGGCTGCATAGGTGTTGATATATCAATAGAAATCATCAACAAACTTGAGGTACAAATTAAAATAAGACAATATCTAAATCATTTTTTGCCTTTCATGTTTGATTTTTTTTTCCTTTAATCAAACAGATTTGTTTTGAATACTTTAAAACTGTTTGCAAATTATGTGTTTTTTCTCAAATTTATATGCTTTTTATATATGATGGGGGTTTTGTCCTAGGGGGCTTTTATTTTGTCCTAGGGGGGCTTTGTCCATTGGGGAGGGGTGGGGTCCTACACTCATGCAAGTAGTCCTCATTCTTCACCCTAGCCATGTTTCTTGACGTATCAAAATTTCATGAACAATTTTTGAAAAGGGTCACCCAAAGAACATCCATGAGAAATTATTTTAAAATCTGACCAGCGGTTTCAGGGAAGAAGAAGTTTTAAGAATTTCCTCATTTCTGTATAGTGCAAGTAGCCTCATTTCCCGAGTGTAGGACAAAACCCCCCCAGGACAAAACCCCCCTAGGATAAAAACCCCATGGACAAAACCCCCCACGGATTTGCACTCTGTTTGTCAGATTTTTTTCAAAATCGATAGGGTTAAAGCTATTGATGAGATAAACTGTGTGAGTTTCACGGAAATCTTACCATAAATGAAGACTTTATCGCGTAAACAAGAAATGAAAGTTTTCAACTTGAAATGGCTACTTTTCCCATACTGTTGGTTGGATTTTTTTCAAAATTGATAGGGTCAAAGCTATTGATGAGATAAACATACTGTGTAAGTTTCACCGAATTCTGACCAAAAATGAAGACTTTATCGCGTAAACAAGAAATGGAAATTTTAAACTTGAAATGGCTACTTTTCTCATACTGTTTGTCAGATTTTTTTCAAAATCAATTGGGTTAAAGCTATCGATGAGATAAACAAACTGTGTAAGTTTCATAAAAATCTGACCAAAAATGAAGACTTTATTACGTAAACAAGAAAAAGACTAACGGACGGACCACGGAAACCACGCCATGACATAAGCTCTGCTGGCTTTCAGCCAGTTGAGCTAAAAATTATTTCAAATTCTGACCAGCCGTTTCAGAGAAGAAGATTCTTAAACAATTTCTTAGAAAATTACATTTTGGCAACCAGAGTTTTTGATGGAATCAAATTCTGTGAACATTTTTAAAGAGGATCTCCCAAGGACCATTCCAGCCAAGTCTGGTCCGAATTGGCCCAGAAGTTTAGGAGTTGATGTTTAAAAGAACAGTTGATGACAGACACCGGGTGATCCTAAAAGCTCCCCTTGAGCATGTTGTGCTCAGGTGAGCTAAAAAGACAAAACTTTGCACAAAATTCAATATACATTTATTGTATAAAATGCTTTAGTATGCTTATTTTTACAAAATCATAATACTACTATTTAACTCCTTACCAAACAATCCCAGATTTTCATGACGCTGAGAAAGAAGCTTTCGAAAATGTTGTGGGAAAAGACAAAAATGCTGGTAACCAGCATTTTCAATTTTTCCACAATGTTTTATACCTTCCCAAAACAAGTTTTAATTTTTGAGTAATGTTAATTTTGTTATCTGCAGGTGCTTTTAATTTGGAGCAGTCTAAAATCTTGCCTTGTGGTAAAGAGTTAAAGCAAACCTCGAATCAGATCTGAAAACAAAGTATACTAAAACTATACTAGAATTAAACATGATCTTGTGAACTTTCAGAATATTTTCTATTCTGTGTCCAAGACATTTTATTCTACTTTTTATCCTCTTCAAAATGATCCAGTGGTTTTCAACCCCAAGAAAGATAGCTAAAGAAAACGTCATGACCAAAAATAGAAAATGCTGGTATCCAGTATTTTCTACAATTCCCACAATGTTCACAAAAGCCTTCCTGTCAAGGGTTGTAAAGCCCTGGGCCCTGCCCGTATTCACCAACCATTCTTAATAATATTCTATGATGTTATTCTCCAGAATTTTCTACATTTGTAAGTGACACAACATCTGATTGGCTAAACCAAATGGTTTAGCCAATCAGATGCTGTGTTACTTACAAATGTAGAAAATCTTGAAGAGTAAGACTAACAATATTCTCAAGAATGGTTGGTGAATACGGGTCCTGGTATATTGATCAAGGATTTAATCCGATTATAAATGTAGTCTACAATACTGTGACATACAAAACATAGAAGACTGTTGAAATTCGTTTGTATAAAAAAAAATCATATTTACAGAAGTACATAGCAAATTTTATTGCACTTAACTTTAAAGTTATCTGAAACAAAGACAAGACATAACATATAAAAACAGTCATAGAACAATTAAGTAGTTCATGACAAAACGACAAATAGAAATTTTCTACATTGCCAAATTGCAGGCAAAAGAAAATTTGAATGGCATGCAGAACTATAATTCAGCTAAAAATGATAGAAAATACTGTGGGAAAGGGAGAAAATGCTGGTTATCAGTATTTTCTCCTTTACCAAAAATGTTTTCCAAAAACCTTCTTCCTCAGCGGACATTAAAACATTACCATACTATCCCGACTTTTGACGACCCTGAGAAAAGAAGCCTTTAGAAAACATTGTGGGAAAAGGAGAAAATGCTGGTAGCCAGCATTTTCTCCTTTTTCCACAACGTTTTCTACCCTTCACAAAACAAATTCCAATTTTTTCAGTTACTTTTATTTTGTCGTCTGCAAATGCTTTCGATTTGGACAAGCCAAAAATATTGAGGTTTGGTAATGTGTTAACCCTTTCCCAAACAAGCCCTGGCTTTTATGTGTCTTCAGTAAAAGTCTTTTGAAAACACTGCGGGAAAAGGAGAAATTGCTTGTAACAAGCAATTTCTCCTTTTCCCACAGTGTTTTCTACCCTTTTTGAGAACTTTCTGGCATTTTCTCCAAATCTAAAATTGTCGTCTGCAAACTCTTTTGGTTTGGAAGAGTCCAAAATTTGTTGTTTGGGAAAGGGTTAAAAGACATGACTTTTGGGGAAAGATTTGTCACACAAAATGTTCTTTAAACTTCGGCTGCATGTTTATATACTGAATGATAGGCATTTCTCAGTAATGCATAGGGGAAGCATGATTCCAGTAAATCCATGGTAAGGAATGGAGATTCTTGAACAATCTGAAACAGAAGAGAAAATGAATACATCAGTCAAGCAATATCTCATAAAAATAGCATCCAATGATAACACCACTCATTTGCAGTTTTAGACTCTACCAAATTGGAAGTATTTGCAGATAAATGTGGCTCAAAAAATCATTTTGGTCTTTAAAAATGTAGAAAACCTGGTAAGAAATGGGGAAAATGCTAATTACCACCATCTTCTCAATTTCCTACTTAAATTAAATCTTGTTAATATGATGATTTCTGACTTTAATTGGTTAGAAAATGTTGTGGGAAAAGGAGAAAATGCTGATGACCAGCAATTTCTCCTTTTCCCACTATGTTTTTTATAGAATTCTTTCTCAGGGTCGTTTAAAGTCGGGATTGTGTGGTAAAGAGTTAAAGGGTCATAAAAACACAGGATTGTTTGATATAGGATTAAAAGTACCTGTAGATAGAAAACACCAATATTTTCATTGCAAACAATTTATTCTCATGCACAGAAAAACTTTGTGCCTTATTAACAGCAATTGCATCTATACCAGGCTATCTATAATTTGGAAATTTGATAGACTCTTTACCAAATGACAACACTTTAGACTTGCCTAACTTAAGAGCATTTGCAAACAACAAATCCAAAATAACCAAAAACCTTTTAAAAGGTAGAAAACATAGTGGGGAAGGGAGAAAATGCACTTTTCAAAAAGAAACTTCAAAGCGGAAAGTGTAAACCCTGGTCAGCCTGAGCAATTCACAGTCTGACCAGGGTTGACATTATCGCAGTTCCCAGATGGTTCCTTTTTGCATAAGGGACCACAAATAAGAAATATTAACAAACTACCTTGTCTAACAGTAGGTACACAGATTCTCTGTTTTTCACCGTTTCTTTTTCACTTTCCTGTCCCAGTCTCAGCAAACTTGAAGATGCCAGCTACAAAAAACATTTATGAAAATAATTTACTAAGAAAAAGAATACAGAATTGATTGATTGAATGATTGCATGGTGTTTAACTCATTACCAAACAACAACATTTAGGGTTTGTCCAAACTGAAAGCATTTGCAGACGACAAAATAAAAGTGACTGAAAATTTGAAATTTGTTTTGTGAAGGGTAGAAAACATTGTGGGAAAAGGAGAAAATGCCGGTTACCAGGATTTTCTCCTTTTCCCACAATGTTTTCTAAAGGCTTCTTTTTCAGGGGTGTTAAAAGTAGGGATTGTGTGGTAATGGGTTAACGCTGTATTTCAGTTATATCGCGACGGCCAGTGCACCTATCCTCGTTTCCTGGAGTCTCTTTTACCAGTATTCCACACAATTTTCTTTCCAACCCACTGTCTACTTTCCTACATAACCATCATCGAAACAATGATCAGGGATGGGAGAGGACTGAATCCTGTCGCAATGACTATCATCAATCCTTGGAAAGAAATTGGCCGAGCCGGGGATCAAACTCATGACCCCCTGTTCTCAAGTCCTGTACTCAACCGACTGAGCTACTGGGGCTTGGCAAAGAATACAGAAGGGCCATGATGGCCCTGAATTACCAATCCTCTTAACCCTTTCCCAAACAATCCCTGGTTTTTACAGGTCTGGAATAGTAGCCTTTTGAAAACATTGTGGGAAAAGGAGAAAATGCTGGTAACCAGCATTTTCTCCTTTTCCCACAATGTTTTCTACCCTATCATAGACAGAAATCATCTTTTTAGCAAGAGTTGAACTGTAGTCTGCAAATGCTTTCAATTTGGTCTAGTCCAAAAATTTGTCATTTGGGCAAGGGTTAATCTTTATATCCTTGAGGGAACTATACAAAGTTAAGTCAATGTTTTTCTTTGACCAAGTGGCCTCATTTTGCATCCCAGCTGACCCATTTTCAAACTTGTCCAAGATATGATCAAACATTATCATAATTTTTTTACGGACACTGGACTGAAATTGTGGCCTGTAAAATGTAAGGTAAGATCCAGTGATGTCATTTTTTAGCAGATAAGATAGTCTGTTTGATCCAGTTTAGTGAGCAGTGGAGTGAATGTGTTGCCTCTAGAATACTAGCAAGATTTTCCAACGATATGACCTACTGACCTCCTTCATAATACGATATATTATCACCTTTCAAAATGCTATATGGTGCACTCAAAACAAAAATTATGACTAGTTTTGGTAAGTATTGGACAGCAAATTTTTGCCTTTTCCAAATTGTTTTCCAAAGAAATTGTTATATTTGTGAAGTCAGGGTGTAAGGTAAACCCTTTATCAAGCAGCCATGTGTTTCAACATTCCTGAAGAAATAGACTTTTGAAATCACCGATTTTCACATTGGTGCAAATACACTGCAGCAAATTGGTTTCCCAGGGAAAATTCTTCGGTAAAATAATAGGCATAAGTATGTCAAGAATATTGTAAGGGTTTCCTGCCCTTCAGGTTCAGGTTCAGGTTCCCCTCTTGTTAGTGAACAACTTGTCCCAGAGTGAATAAATATTGATAGGTGAGTGCAACACTATTCTAAGTGCCTGTACATTGTACAGGCACTTAGAATAGTGTTGCACTCACATTTACAGCCTGCAAATGCTTTCAGCATGGACAAATTTGTTGTTTGATAAAGATTTTTCCCAGACACATTTGAGCAATTCTCTGTGAAAAGGGAGCTTAATACATATCCGAAAAGAATCGACCCAGGTCAGCCTGCGCAATCCGTGCAGGCTGACCTGGGCCAAAACTTTCACTATTGGTCAATTTTCTGTTTGTCAAAGGACCAACCTATCTCATGATCAAGTCATTTATTTAACCCTTTACCTCATAAGCCATTTCTGTGGTATCTCTAATTGACCCTAAATAACATCAAGGATGAAGCCGTTTCTTATGTGTATATGACACCTTTTGATAGTGTTGAAAACATTGTGGCAAAAGGTGAAATTGCTCGTGACGAGCAATTTCACCTTTTGCCACAATGTTTTCCAAAGGTTCCTTTGCTTAGAAAAGCAATGTGTAGAAATGAGTATCTTAACCCTTTACCCCATAAGCCATTTCTGTGGTATCTCTAATTGACCCTAAATAACAGCAAGTATGAAGCCGTTTCTTATGTACATATGACACCTTTTGATAGTGTAGAAAACATTGTGGCAAAAGGTGAAATTGCTCGTCACGAGCAATTTCACCTTTTGCCACAATGTTTTCCAAAGGCCCCTTTGCTTAGAAAAGCAATGTGTAGAAATGAATATCTACGGAGTAAAGGGTTAAAATAGCTGCCCTAATGGATCCATAATTATGTGATGACTTGGTA
The DNA here is from genome assembly GCA_943736015.1 of Tridacna crocea. NCBI lineage: Eukaryota > Metazoa > Mollusca > Bivalvia > Cardiida > Cardiidae > Tridacna > Tridacna crocea. Next base: position 44,503,520 of record OX031067.1, read on the forward strand.
TCGTGTATCACGGAGATGCATTAAGCCCCATTTTACCAGAGTGTAGCTACTTCACGTGTTGTTCCCCGCTATTCCCTCATTCAAATACATACAGCTAGAAACTCCTGCAATCTCTGTTCCGTATCTCCAGGTCCATGGATGGAGAACAGGGCACCAGCCAGCTGGTTCACAGCTTTCGCCAAACAGTGAGTATTGTTAATGTTTCCTGAAAAAGCAAAATATACCTTGACTTAAAATTACAACTCTTAACTCTTTACCACACAATCTCGACTTTTAACCCTTTACTCCATAGATACTCATTTCTACGCATTGCTTGTTGGAACCTTTGGAAAGCATTGCGGCAAAAGGTGAAATTGCTCATGACGAGCAATTTCACCTTTTGCCACAATGTTTTCTATACTATCAAAAGGTGTCATATATACATAAGAAACGGCTTCATCCTTGCTGTTATTTAGGGTCAATAAGAAGTAGCATAGAAATGCCTTATGAGGTAAAGGGTTAATGAACCCTAAGAAAGAAGCCTTTTGAAAACATTGCGGGAAAAGGAGAAAATGCTGGTAGCCAGCATTTTCTCCTTTTCCCACAATGTTTTCTACCCTTCACAAAACAAATTTCAAATTTTGAGTTACTTTCAATTTAAAGGCGTCCAAAATTTTGTCGTTTGGTAAAGAGTTAACCAAATGACAAAATTTTTGACTGGTCAAAATTGACAGCACTTGCAGACAACAAAATAAACACAACTCAAAAATTTAAATTTACTTCCAGCAGGGTAGAAAATGTGGGAGAAGGAGATGGTTACCTTTTCCTACAACGTTTTTTAAAAGGCTTGTATATCGGGGTCGTACAAACCAGGGATTTTTTGGTAAAGGGTTAACTCTTTACCAGACACTTGCGAAACTTGAAGCATCTGCAGATGACCAGCATTTTCTCCTTTTCCCACAGTGTCTTCTTCAGTCATTTTCATTAGGGATATTAAAACTCATAACTGTTTGGTAAAAAAAATGACTCCTATTTGAAGACATTAGAAGGCTTTTGAAAACACTGAAATGGAGAAAATGGTGGTAAACAGCATTTTGTCTTTTTCTCATAAAATTTCCTACTATTTCACCAACAAAATTGAGCATTTAACTCTTTACCACGTAAGAAAATTTTAGACTGGTCCAAATTGAGAGCATTTGCAGACGACAAAATAAATGTGACTGAAAAATAAATATTTGTTCTGGAAAGGGTAGAAAACATTGTGGGAAAAGGAGAAAATGCTGGTTACCAGCATTTTCTCCTTTTCCCAAAGTGTTTTCAAAAGTCTTCTTACTCAGGGGCGTCAAAAGTAGGGATTGTGTGGTAATGGGTTAAAATAGTTACCTCCAAGTGATGCTTTAAAGAATGACTGGTCCTGTCTTGCTAACTTGGGGATGGATACAGCAATAAACACCATTAACAAACAAGCTAGGTCATACTCATTCTCTGGGTGTTCTGTAAATATAGACAATAAGAGCCATCAGAGATGGGTTATGCTCTCCAAACAAGTGCTTGTCATTTTCTTCTTTTCCCAAAACGCTTTCACCACCTTTCTTCTTCAGGGTCATTGAAAGTCTGGATTGTATGGTAAGGGAATGAAGTAACTTGGAAGGCCAGGCATTAATTTCTTGGTCAAAATGGTGGTCAAATGACAGATTAAAACATTATTCACTTATTGGTAAGACACACATGAGAATTGTCTCAGTAACTTTTGATCAAATGTCAAAGGATATTAGCTGAGACAGTAACCAAGCCAGCCCAAACTGGGAACCCAAAACTATCCTTAGGAAGATATGTTTGAAGTTTCATAAATGCCAAGGACTTTAGAAGATACCCATCAAGGCTAATGGATAAGCAAACTAACTGTAATTGGTCCATAATGAAATTTAGTCCCCTATTTAGGTAACATGTCGTTTCATTAAATAAAATCAAATAATTATTAATCACATTTCGTCCTGTAGTAAAGAGATATTGGTCCATAGTGACACCATATTTACACCAAGCCCCCTTTTTCAATGACATGAAATTTAATGTAAAAAGGTAAAATATTGTTAATGGCAGACAATCATAGAGAACACATGTACGAAGTTTCCATCTTGTTTCAGAGCAGAAGAATTTCAAAGTTTTCTTTCTTTGTTCCCATGTTCAAACTTGTGACCACCAGGGTGGGGCCAGTTAGGACACAAACTTGGTAGAGGTCTACTAACGGATGCTACATACCATTATCAAAGCTCTTCTCCTTCTTGTTTCAGAGAAGAATTTTAAAGTTTTCCTATTCTATTCCTATATTCAAGCTTGTGACCCCCAGGGCACGGCCAGTTTTGACCCCAAGGGCATTGTAAGAAAAAACTTGGTAGAGGTCCACTGTATTTTAAAGTTTTCCTTCTCTGTTTCTATGTTTCTAACTTGTGACTTGGGGTGGGGCCAGTTTTGACCCCAGGGGCATTGTATGAACAAACTTTGTAGAGCTCCATCAATAGATGCTATATACCAAATATCAAAGCTCTACACCTTCTAGTTTCAGAGAAGAAGAATTTTAAAGTTTTCCTTCATTGTTCCTATGTTTCGAAATTGTGACCCCCAGGGCAGGACCAGTTTTGACCTCAGGGACATCATATGAACAATCTTGGTAGAGGTCCACTAGGAGATGCTACTTTTCAAATATCAAAGCTCTAAACCTCCTATTTTCAGAGAAGAAGAATTTTAAAGTTTTCTTTCTTTATTTCTGTTTTAAACTTGTGACCCAGGGGCCGGGCCAGTTTTGACCCCCAGGGACATTCTTGGTAGAGGTCTACTAGGAGATGCTACATACCAAATATTAAAGCTCTGCACCTTCTAGTTTCAGAGAAGAATGTTAAGTTTTCCTTTTTTGTTGCTATGTTTTAAACTCATGACCCCCAGGGCGGGCCAGTTTTGACCCCAGGGGCATCATATGAACAATCTTGGTAGAAGTCCACTAGGAGATGCTACATACCAAATATTAAAGCTCTGCACCTTCTAGTTTCAAAGAAGATTTTCAAAGATTTTGCTATTTTTTCCTTTTGGCTACCATGACAACCACAATTATGGATGGAATTCAATCTCTTGAACAACTTTGGTAGAGCTTCACCCAAGGAACATCCCTGCCAAGTTTCATCAATATTGGCCTAATGGTTTAGAAGGAGAAGATGTTTAAAGAAATTGTGGACGACGGACTACACACAACCGACATTGGATGATCATAAAAGCTCACCATGAGCACTGCTCAGGTGAGCTAAAAATCCTAAAATTTGAACATGGATTTATAAAAATTCCTGAAATGGGCCCTTATTGAGAGCACTGGTCTAATTTTTTGTCATTTGGTAAAGAGTGAATAGTCAAAACCTGTACACACCATTTCTCTGTACTTTAAGGACCTGTACAAGTATAGGGTCAATTCTACAGGACAGTCCAGCTGTGGAAGCTAATTCATTCACTACCTGCAAATATACAAAAGGAATTTCAAGCTATTAACACAGAATCCCAACTTTTAATAATCCTGAACACAAAACGCACAAAACAGAAAACATTGAGGGAAACCAAATGGTTTAGCCAATCAGACAGTGTGTTACTTTTAAATTTGGAAATATTTGGAGAGTAAGATTAAGAATATTCTTTAGATTGGTTGGTGAATATGTGATTATGAACCCTGACCTTTCATCTATGCTTCATCTTTCACCCACAATGTCTGACACTTTGTCAGGTATTCCAACAAAAACTACTGTTAATCCTTTACCACACAATGACGACTTTTGACATCCCTGAGATAGAAGCCTTCTGAAAACATTTTGGGAAAAGGAGAAAATGCTGGTACAAGCGTTATCTCCTTTTCCCACAATGTTTTCTACCCTTCCAAAATCAAACTTCGATTTTTCAGTCACTCTTGTTTGGTAAAGAGTTAAATTGCATTATCTGCACCACTTTTGCTTAGTTTGTTATAGCTAGTGAAAAAAATTGATAAACAGTAGATTGATTCAGAATTTAATCAGCTGAATTAACACAGATAAATTACCAGTATATAGGGTGTGAGGACAAATGCTTGTACAGGAAATTGGAAACACTATACCAGTATTTTCTCCTTTTCCCCACAGAGTTTTCTACCCTATCAAAGCAAAACCGCACCATTTGAGCCACTTTGAAATTGTCGTCTGCAAATGCTTTCAATTTGGAAAGGTCTAAAATTCTGCTGTGTGGTAATGGGTTAAAAAAATAAAATACACTTTCTATTGGCCATAATCTATACAATCCTGCAACTGTTAGGGGCATCATTTGTCACAAAGATATAAAAATGATTGTAGTATCATAAAATAAAACAAGAGGGCCATGATGGCCCTGAAATCGCTCACCTGAGTTTATGGACCAAACATGCACCATCTAGTTTCCCAGTGACCTAGTTTTTTATCAGACATTACCCATCATCAAACACTTTTGAGATATCAATAAGATAAACATTCTGGCCAAGTTTCATGAGTATTTGACTGAAAATGTGGCCTCTACAGTGTACAAAAGGTTTTTCTAAGATTTCATCAAGTGACCTAGTTTTGGACCCGACAATTACCCATTATCAAACTCTTTTGAGACATCACCAAAACAAACATTCTGACCAAGTCTGAAGAGTATCAGGCAGAAAATGTAGCCTCTAGAGTGTACACAAGGTTTTTCTAATATTTGACCCATTGACCTAGTTTTTTACTCCACATGACCCATTTTCGAACTCATTCAAGGTATCACCAGGACAAATATTATGAACAAGTTTTAGGAGTATCAGACTGAAAATGTGTCCTCCAGAGCATACAAAAGGTGTTTATAACATTTGACCTATTGACCCAGTTTTTGACCCAACATGACCCATTTTCAAACTCATCCAAGACATTATAAAGGCAAACATTCTGACTAATTTTCAAGAGTGTTGGACTGAAAATGTGGCATCCAGAGCATATACAAGGTTTTTCTAAGATTTGACCTGGTGACCTAGTTTTTAACCCTCAATGACCCATTTTCAAAATCATCTGAGATATCATCAAGACAAACATTCTGACCAACTTACAAGAGTTTCGGACTGAAAATGTGGCCTCTAGAGCCTACAAAAGGTTTTTCTAACATTTGACCTAGTGACCTAGTTTTTGACCCCACATGACCCATTTTCGATCTTGTCCGAGATATCATCCAGGCAAACATCCTGACCAACTTTCATGTACACAAGGTTTTTCTAAGATTTGACCTAGTGACCTAGTTTTTGACACCACATGACCCATTTTCAAACTCGTCCGAGATATCATCCAGACAAACATCCTGACCAACTTTCATGAGTATCCCACTGAAAATGTGGCCTCTAGAGCGTACACAAGGTTTAGCTAAGATTTGACCTAGTGACCTAGTTTTTGACCCCACATGACCCATTTTCGAACTCGTCCGAGATTTCATCGAGACAAACATCCTGACCAACTTTCATGAGTATCCGACCAAAACTGTGGCCTCTAGAGCGTACACAAGGTAAAAAGTTGACGACGGACGACGGACACAGCACGATCACAATAGCTCACCATGAGCACTTCGTGCTCAGGTGAGCTAAAAATAAATAGATTATAAACTGCCTGAAATCGAGTGCAGACTGATGTATCTTTAATCTTAACCTTAAGATTTCTTCATACACAACAAAGCATGCAATAATGTGGAACAACAAAAAACCCTTCACCAATAATCCACTTTTCTGACACACCAAAGGCTAAATGCTTCTGAAAACATTGTTGGAAAAGGAGAAAATGCTGTTACCAGTATTTTTTTGCCCCATTCCTAACCATGTTTTGTCCTATTTTCAATTAACCCTTTACCAAACACTCCCAACTTTTAACAGTTGCAAAAAAGAAAGCTTTGGAAAACATTGTGGGAAAAGGAGAAAATGCTGGAAGCCAGCATTTTCTCCTTTTCCAACAATGTTTTCTGCCCTTCAAAAACTATTTCCATTCTTGAGTTACATTTATTTTGTTGCACTAAATTTGTTGTCTGTAACTGATGTCAATTTGATGAAGAATAATGCCATGTTGCTTGGTAAAGAGTTAATTTTTTTACATAAGAATCAGTGTTTAAAGAACCCAATAGGAATCAACTCAATGAAAACATCCCACATTGTTTATCTTCCTTTTCAAAAACAAATCAAAATCTGAATTGCTGTCTTGAAATGCTTTCAATATGGATGGGTATAAAATATGTCATCTGGTTAAGACTAAAAGTACCAGACAAATGCCACAAACAATTTCAGTCACAAAAAAACCCCAACATTTTCTCCTTTTCCTACAATGTTTGAAGTCATCTATAATCTACTACATATTACAGACACAAAGGATTTCTTGGCAAACACTAAACACCAACAAAAATCTGTCACACAAAGGTTAAATATTTGCAGTAAGTGGCTTTCTTATTATTTTTTTCCCCCTACCCTTTTCCATCAGGAATTCAAAGACCTTCTCAGAGGTAAAAGTTGCATTATTACAGCAATAGGTTAACAAATAACATTATGCACAATGTTCATTGGTTCACAAGATTAACCTGAGACACCTGCCATTCCACTGCCTTTCTAAAATGTTCTTTATGCTTTAACTCTTTACCACATAATCTTGACTTTTAACACTCCTGTAAAAGGAAGCTTTTGAAAACATTGCATGAAAAGGAGAAAATGCTAGTAAAACATTATGGGAAAAGGAGAAAATGCTGGTAACCAGCATTTTCTCCTTTTCCAAAAATGTTTTCTTCCCATCCTAATACAACTTTGATTTTTAGTCACTTACATTTTGTCATCTGCAAATGTCCCCAATTTGACCCAGTGTAACCCTTTTGTCATTTGGTAAAGAGTTAAAATATGACAAATTTTCATTTTTCAGTCACATTTGTTTTCAGCAGATACTTCAATTATCCCATTACCAAACGACAAAATTTTAGACTGGTCCAAATTGAAAGCATTTGCAGACCACAAAATAAAAGTGACTGAAAATCTGAAATTTGTTTTGTGAAGAGTAGAAAACATTGTGGAAAAAGGAAAAAATGCTGGTTGCCAGCATTTTCTCCTTTTCCCACAATGGTCTCTAAAGGTTTCTTTCTCAAGGGCTTCAAAAGTAGGGATTGTGTGGTAATGGGTTATAAAACAGTAAAACTTTAATGTCTGGTAAATAGTTACATATCCGACCTAACCTTGGTGAAACCACAGTATGAGTATCACATGCCAACGTTCAGCTGCACATGCTTTTTCGGCAAAACACGGAACTTGAAAACGAGATATCAAACTAGAGCTGTCACTGAATATGACTTAACCCATTACCAAACAACAATATTTTAGGCTTGTCCAAATCGAAAGCATCTGTAGATGACAAAATAAAAATGACTGGAAATTTGAAATTTGTTTTGTGAAGAGTAGAAAGCATTGTGGGAAAAGGAGAAAATGCTGGTTACCAGCATTTTCTCTTTTTCCAACAATGTTTTCTAAAGGCTTCTTTCTCAGGGTCATCAAAAGTAGGGATTGTGTGGTAATAGGTTAACACCCCCACCAGTGCTTTGACAGAAACAGGCAATTGCTAGTATTTTGTACACAGACGGACACACAGACAGACAGGCTGATTCCAGTATACACCCAAAAACATTCGTTTCATGAGGGTATAAAAATGTCAAAGCTTTTGTATGTCGACAATGACAACAACAGGGCAATGGCAATATTTCAATGTTTTTAAGAAAGAGTCAAGCTAAGAATGGGTCTGCATAGAAGAAAAACTGCAGAGGTATGGTTTGTCTCAGTTCAATCATGCCACACTACATATACACCACATACACACAACATATACATTACATATACACTCTAACCTTATGCCTCATAGATGCTTGCTGTTACATAAAGAATACATAACTGGTTAGTAACATGATCAGGCAAAACAAACCCTTACACTCACATAAATTTTCCTAGCTGTCTACATTGTCCCCACAGTCTGTAATCTACTCTTCACTAAACACTAAATTTTTGCAACCCCAGGTGAGATGGCTTTCAAAAATGTTGTGGGGGGAAAATGCTGGTAAAAAGCATTGTTTCCTTTTCCCACAATACTTTCTACAATTTGAACTACAATTTTCCTGACAAGTCAGTTCATGTTATACCTAACGACAACGTTTTAGACTTATCCAATTTGACAGCATTTGCAGACGACAAATTCTATGTGGCTCAAATAACAGGATTTCTCTTTGAAGGAGTAAAAAGCTTTAACCCTTTCCCAAACGACAAAATTTAAGACTGGTCCAAGTTGAAAGAACTTGCAGGCTACAAAATAAACGCAACTTAATTAAATTTTATTTTCAGCGGGGCAGAAAACATTGTGGGAAAAGGAGACAATGCTGGTTACCAGCATTGTCTCCTTTTCCCACAATGTTTTCAAAGGCTTCTATCTCAGGGTTGTAAAAACCGGGATTGTTTGGTAAGGGGTTAAGGGAAAACAAAGAAACTGCTGCTAAAATTTCAAAAGCCACCTGTTTTAGGATTATTAACTCATTACCAAATGAGGTGAAAAAACCTAAATAAAAGTAACTTAAAATTTGAAATTCGTTTTGCGAAGGGTAGAAAATATAGTGGGAAAAGGAGAAAATGCTGGTTACCAGCATTTTCTCCTTTTCCCACAATGTTTTCCAAAAGCTTCTTTCTCAGGGCCGTCAAAAGTAGGCATTGTGTTAATGGGTTAAACCTCAGGATTGTTTGGTAAGAATTTAACTCTTTCCCAAACAGAAATATTTTAGACAAGTCCAATTTGAAAGCACTTGCAGACAACAATATTTATATGGCACATCATATTAGACTTGAATCAGATAGTCTAGAAAACATTGTGGGAAAAGGCTTACTTCTCAGGGCTATTAAAACTTGAGACATAAGACATATTTTACTTCCCCTTCAATAGTTTCTGGCTTGTAAAAAATCAAACCCATGACTCAAGCTAAAATTGGCTAGTACCCTGCTCATGTTGCAAATAATGCAAATATTGTCAGTTAGCTACGTAAAATAATTTCAAATGGCTGCACAAAAAATTGTCAGATAGCAACACAGAAATATTTTCAAACAGACTCAAAAATTGTCCGAGAGCTGCACAAAAAATATCTGCTGTTAGCCATTATTGTGAGAGAGCTGCACCAGAAATATCATCAGATAACCATGCAAATATTGCCATATAGCTGCACAAAAAATAATACCAGAGAGCCACAAATATATACATTCAGATAGCTGCACAAAAATATCCTCAGGTAGCAACAAAAATATTGTAAGATAGCTGCACAAGAAATATCTTCAAATAGCCATACAAATATTGTCAGATAGCTGCATAAAAATATCCTTAGACAGCCACAAAAATATTGTCAGATAGCTTCATAAAAATGTTTTCAGATAGCTAATATTCTCAGATAGCTGCACAAAAAATATCCTTAGAAAATTTGAAACAAGAGGACCATGATGGTCCTATATCGCTCACCTGAGTACTAAGCAGTAAAGGGCTACAATGAAGCTAAATACCAAATATTAAAGTTCAAATTCTGACAGGGTATGTAACTGTGCAAAATGCCTCTTCTACTTTTAGAGAAGAAGATTTTTTTAAGTTTTCCTTCTTTGTTCCTATGTTTCAAACTTATGACCCCCAGGGCCAGGCCAGTTTTGACCCCAGGGGCATCATATGTACGTTCTTGGTAGAGGTCCACATGGAGATGCTACATACCAAATATCAAAGCTCTGCACCTTTTAGTTTCTGAGAAGAACATTTTTAAAGTTTTCCTTAGTTGTTCCTATATTTCAAACTTGTGACCCCAGCGCGACTGGGCCAGTTTTGACCCGAGGAGCATCATATGAACAATCTTGGTAGAGGTCCACTAGGAGATGCTACATACCAAATATAAAAACTCTGCACCTTCTAGATTCAGAGGAGAAGATTTTTAAATTTTTCCTTAGTTGTTCCTATGTTTCAAACTTGTGACCCCCGGGGCTGGGCCAGTTTTGATGCCAGGGGCATCATATGAACAATCTTGGTAGAGGTCTACTTGGAGATGCTACATACCAAATATCAAAGCTCTGCACCTTCTAGTTTCTGAGAAGAAGATTTTTAAAGTTTTCCTTAGTTGTTCCTATATTTCAAACTTGTGACCCACGGGACGGGGCCAGTTTTGACCCGAGGGGCACCATATGAATAATCTTGGTAGAGGTCCACTAGGAGATGCTACATACCAAATATCAAAGCTCTGCACCTTCCAGTTTCAGAGAAAAAGAATTTTAAAGTTTTCCTTCTTTGTTCCTATGTTTCAAACTTGTGACCCCTGGGGTGGGGCCAGTTTTGACCCAAGGGGCATCATATGAACAATCTTGGTTGAGGTCCACTAGGAGATGCTACATACCAAATATCAAAGCTCTACGCCTTCTAGTTTCAGAGAAGAAGATTTTCAAAGATTTTGCTTTTTTTTTTTCCTTTCGGTTGCCATGGCAACCAGAGTTATGGCTGGAATTCAATCTCTTGAACAACTTTGGTAGAGCTTCACCCGAGGAACATCCCTGCCAAGTTTCATCAAGATTGGCTTATTGGTTTAGGAGGAGAAGATGTTTAAAGAAATTGTGGACGACGGACATTTGGCGATCACAAAAGCTCACCATGAGCACTTCGTGCTCAGGTGAGCTAAAAAACAATGGCTTTGCCAAGACAGCTCTAAGGTTACCATATCTGACTTGCAACCCAGCAATTGCAGGTTTGATACCTAATAAAGGATTTTTTTAAACCCATTACCACACAGCAAAATTTTAGACCTGTCCAAATTGAAAGCATTTGCAGACAACAATTTCATAGTGGCTCAAATGGTGCAATTTTACTTTGATAGGGTACAAAACTTTGTGGGAAAAGGAGAAAATGCTGGTTACCAGCATTTTCTCCTTTTCCAACAATGTTCTCAAAAGGCTTCTTCCTCCAGGGCGTTAAAAGTGGTCATTGTGTGGTAAAGGGTTAAGGTGATTTCTTGCCTGTCACCTAAAATGCATTTGAGAAAAGAAGTGAGTGGCTTGGAGAGAAAGCTGTGTCAGCACTGGTGTGAGAACGCCAGGAAACACATGCGCAGTTGCACTGGCCCATGTGATATGACCCAAGTTGTGAAAGCGACATTATAATCCACAGCAATTAAACAAAAAATTACCAGATAGCAGCAGAGAATATATCTTCATATTATCTACACAACTACTGTCAGTTTGCTCCACAAAAAAAAAAACTTTTATAGACAAAATGAAATTACAGATTAACCCTTTACCCAATAAGGCATCTTTCTATGGTATCTCTAATTGACCTTAAACAACAGCAAGGATGAAGTTGTTTCTTATGTGTATATGACACCTTTTGATAGCATAGAAAACATTGTGGCAAAAGGTGAAATTGCTCATCATGAGCAATTTCACCTTTTGCCACAAAGTTTTCCAAAGGCTCCTACAAGCAATGCGTAGAAATGAGTATCTATAAAGTAAAGGGTTAAGAAAGACATTATAAATGCAAGTGCTTACCACAGAATCTTTGGTATTGGGCACATAATGTTGGATGTCCTTGACTGAAGCCATCAGAAATGGTATCCTGTCCTCTAATACCTGAAATGTATATCGAACATGGAACTTGTCTAGCACTGCAAGTAAATATCTGTTAGCAGGGTTTTCCACGACGCACAAATCCTGCGTCATAGACGCAATTTCAATTCAAATGACCCCCAAAATAAGTGACAGTGTGTCATCCGTGACGGAACTTTGAAAAATCTAAATAATGTACGAAGTTGAATAAAGCGTCATAATTCCAAATCTGTTCTTGCTTCAATGTCCAACAAACACCATTCTTTTTTTAAACTACCGGGTTTATTTTTGATAAAAGTGGTTTTCCGCTAATTTATTTATAGAATAAGACTGGTTTACGCATTATTGCCATAAAGTATGTTAGACAGTGTCGTAAATATGGGCCCAGTCGAAGTCGTGGTTGGGTTCTCTGTATTTCATAGCATATCTTACACAACTTCTGATATAAAAGTACACATTACTGGTCTGTGCTGTTAGCGGAAAAATAATGTCATGACAAAGAAAGCTGTAGCATTCTTCTATCGTCTGCTTCCTACTACTGCCGATCAAGCCACGTCAAGCAGCGATTTAAACGAAAATATTTGGTCTGTCAAAAAGTGATATCGACCTTTCCGCCAGAAATGATCAACCAACTTTTCAATCTGGAAGTTGGCGTTTAAAGGTAAAAAGCATTGTAAATCATGCTTGAAGTTGATGACGAGGAGATCCATTTTTTTTTACCCCCTAAATTAGCGAAATAACCCTCAACTAATGAGGAAGGGGGTCACAATGACCCCCGATTTTCAAAGCTGAGGGAAAACCCTGTGTTAGTTACATTTCTAAGTGAATATCAACTAACCAGATACCAAATGGTCTGGAGTTTTAAAGAGTGAGAGAAAAAAACTTTTGCTTGTGCCCAGCATTTCCTGCTATTCCCCCTGTGTTTTTATCCTCTGAAAGGCCCATGTCATCATTAAAACCAAATTAAATCTGTTAACTCCAAATGATTTCAAATTGGAACAGTCCTGCATCATGTCATTTGTGAAAATGCTTAATTATTTAACTCTTTACCACACAACAGCGACTTTTGACAACCCCGAGAAAGAAGCATTTTAAAAACATTGTGGAAAAAGGAGAAAATGCTGGCTACCCTATCAATAAACAATCGCACCATTAGAGCCACATTGAAATTGTGGTCTGCAAATGCTGTCAATTTGTGTAAAATTTTACTGTGTGATAATGGGTTATAACATTACAAAACAAATCAAGGGGACATTGGGTAGACTGACATGTACCCAATCATGGCTATCCCCCTACTTACATCATTCAGGGCCTCCTGTGCAAGGCTTCTAAAGGACAACAACACTCCAATTATGGTCATTCTTAACAACAGACTGTCTACATCTGAAAATATACAAAACATCAACATATCAAACAATATTTAAACATTGGAGGCCCCTGGGTGAAAACTCAGGGCTTTTTTGGATGGCATAGATTAAGATCAGACTACACAGAATGTGCAGCCTACTGGATAAATATCAGCGGCTTGTTAAATCTAGCACATTAATTAATCCTTTACTCCATAGATACTCATTTCTACACATTGCTTGTATGAGCCTTTGGAAAACATTGTGGCAAAAGGTGAAATTGCTCATGATGAGCAATTTCACCTTTGCCACAATGTTTTTTACATTATCAAAAGGTGTCATGTACACACAAGAAATGGCTTCATCCTTGCTGTCATTTAGGGTCAGTTAGAGATACCATAGAAATGCCTTATGGAGTAAAGGGTTAAAAAGCTTTCATACTCTGGATCACTCCAAATTTAGAACATTTGCAGACAACAAATTAACCCATTACCAAACGACAACATTTTAGGTTTGTCAAAATTGAAAGGAATTGCAGACGACAAAATAAAAGTGACTAAAAATTTGAAATTTGTTTTGTGAAGAGTAGAAAACATTGTGGGAAAAGGTGAAACCAGCATTTTCTCCTTTTCTCACGATGTTTTCTAAAGGCTTCTTTCTCAGGGGCGTCAAAAGTAGGGATTGTGTGGTAATGGGTTAAATGGAGTCAAAAATTGAAATTTGATTTGGGAAGGTTAGAAAACATTGTGGGAAAAGGAGAAAATGCTGGTTACCAGCATTTTCTCCTTTTCCCAAAATGTTTTCAAAAGCTTTCTTTCTTTGGGTCGTAAAAAGTTGGGATTGTGTGGTAAAGGGTTGAATTATTTACCCCAAGACAAAAATATAGATTAGTAAAAAGCAGAAGGGTGATGTTTTCAAAAGAGATTTTCCACACTGTCAAAAAATGGGATTATCTGGCAATGGATTAACTCTTTACCAAACGACTAAATTTTAGACTGGTCCCTATTGAAAGCATTTGCAGACGACAAAATAAAAGTGACTGAAAAATTTAAATAGGTTTTGGGAAGGAAAGAAAACATTGTGGGAAAAGGAGAAAATGCTGGTTACCAGCATTTTCTCCTTTTCCCTCAATGTTTTCAGAGGGCTTCTTTCACAGGGTCGTTAAAAGTCGGGGTTGTGTGGTTAAGAGTTAACTCATTACCACACGAGAAAATTTTAGACTGGTCCAAATTGAAAGCATTTGCAGTCGAAAAAATAAAGGTGACTGATAAATAGAAATTTGTTCTGGAAAGGGTAGAAAACACTGTGGGAAAAGGAGAAAATGCTGGTTACAGTGTTTTCAAAAGGCTTCTTTCTCAGGGGCGTCAAAAGTAGGGATTGAGTGGTAATGGGTTAAAGGGAGATAATAATTATCATTTTCTTTTTGAAAAATAGATTCTTGTTTTACAATGCTTTCAGTTAATTTCTGATCTATAAGAGGTTTAATAAAAATTGTGGAACAATATTTAAATTCAATGGCTAGCAAAACATATTGTTATGCATTGATCTTAAAGGGTGTTATGAAGATTCTAGCAAAACATATTTCTATGTATTGATCTTAAAGGGTGATTTGCACATTTTCATAATCTCATCAATCTTCAAAAATGAACAATCAGTGAATCAGGGAGGGCAATATCTGGTAAACCATCAGTATAGAAGAGAAACAAAATTAAAGCAAAGGAAAAAAAAAGTTTTTTTCAGTTGGTGAAAATAATTTTAAAAAAACGTCATATTCATGTACATGGGCAAGATTAATGAAACTATCAATGGAGGAAAAAAGGAAACTATTGCAAACAAGAGGACCATGATGGTCCTATATCGCTCACCTGAGTACTAAGCAGTAAAGGTCTACAATGAAGATAAATACCAAATATCAAAGTTCAGACCAAATTATTCTGATTTCCTTCTTTGTTCCTTATGTTTCAAACTTGTGACCCCTGGAGCGGGGCAATTTTTGACCCCAGGGGCATCATATGAACAATCTTGGTAGTAGTCCACTAGGAGATGCTACATACCAAATATCAAAGTTCTGCACCAACTAGTTTCAAAGAAGACAATTTTTAAAGTTTTCCGTCTTCGTTCTATGTTTCAAACTTGTGACCCCCAGGGCAGGGCCAGTTTTGACCCCAGGGACATCATATGAATAACCTTGGTAGAGGTCCACTAGGAGATGCTTCATACTAAATAACAAACCTCTGCACCTTCTAGTTTCAGAGAAGAAGATTTTTAAAGTTTTCCTTCCTTGTTCCTATGTTACAAACTTTTGACCCCCAGGGTGGGGCCAGTTTTGACCCCAGGGGCATCATATGTACATTCTTGGTAGAGGTCCACTAGGAGTTGTTACATACCAAATATCAAAGCTCTGCACCATCTAGTTTCAGAGAAGAAGAATTTCAAAGTTTTCTTCTTTGTTCCTATGTTTCAAACTTGTGACCCCCAGGGCATGGCCAGTTTTGACCCCAGGGGCATCATATAAACATTCTTGGTAGAAGTCCACCTGGAGATACTTCATACCAAATATCAAAGCTCTGCACCATCTAGTTCCAGAGAAGAAGAATTTTAAAGTTTTCCTTCTTTGTTCCTATGATTCAAACTTGTGACCCCAGGGGCGGGGCCAGTTTTGACGACAGGGGCATCATATGAACAATCTTGGTAGAGGTCCACTAGGAGATGCTACATACCAAATATCAAAGCTCTACGCCTTCTAGTTTCAGAGAAGATTTTCAAAGATTTTGCTATTTTTTTCCTTTTGGTTGCCATGGAAACCAGAATTATGGCTGGAATTCAATCTCTTGAACAACTTTGGTAGAGCTTCACTCAAGGACCATCCCTGCCAAGTTTCACCAAGATTGGCGCAGTGGTTTAGGAGGAGAAGATGTTTAAAGAAATTGTGGACAACGCAAGACGGATGACGCACAACGGACATTGGCGATCACAAAAGCTCACCATGAGCACTTCGTGCTCAGGTGAGCTAAAAACCTATCAGTTATTTTTGAAAAACTGCTATTTTGAGATGGTTTTGGACAGGATTGGTACAAAAATGGCAGACAGAGTAAATCTTTGGTCAGATGGAAAGTTCTGTGAGGACTCCACTTGATTTAACAATGTAAAAGCAACTACATAGAGGATATTTGTTTTTTTCGGTCTAAGATCGAAATTTATTTCATCGAGTGGACACCATCGGTAAAATATTACCGTTGATGTTCACGAGACAAAATAAATTTCGATCTTTCACAGAAAAAAAACAAATATTCTATTTATTTTATGCCTTTAGCCCTTTCTGGGAGGAGCTTTATCAAAATTCAGTACAGTTCTTTTCCCTTATTCCCCATGGCGTACCCCTCCCGCATAGCAACGTTACGTCAAGCGCGAGAAATTTAAGGTATATGACGTCATATTTCCCATCTGGCTGTTAGGCACGCGCAATTTACCTAGGCAACAAGAACATGAAAATCGGTATTTTCACTGGTGGTACCAGTGTAAGATGGAAAAATATTTTCACTACTATTTCTCGATATCCTACCAGAAGGCATGAAATAAAGTCAGGTTCAGCATGGGTGTTAGATTCCTATTTTTAGCTCAGGATTTTCACACTGCACAGAGTCTTAACCCTTTACCACGCGATGACAACTTTTAACAACCCTGAGGAAGAAGCCTTTTGAAAACATTGCGGGAAAAGGAGAAAATGCTGGTAACCAGCATTTTCTCCTTTTCCCACAAAGTTTTCTACCCTATCAAAGCAAAATTGCACCATTTCAGCCACTTTGAAATTGTCATCTGTTAATGCTTTCAATTTGGTTAGGTCTAAAATTTTGTTGGTAACGGGTTAATGCAGATCTCTTCTGACGAAAAAACCTTTTGTGCAATTTGCGAAAAAACAAGTCTTGACCCTTTCCCACACGACAAAATTTACCCTTCAAAATTCAAAACATCTGCAGACAACAACATCTGCAGACAACTAATTGCACATTGGTGCTAATGAGTTTAAGTTCTATAATAGGGTAGAAAATATTGTGGGAAAAAGAGAGAATAGTAATCATTAGCATTCCCCCCTTTTTTTTCCTCCTATTTTTTCACAGGCTTTCTTGCCAAGTGCTGTAAAACCTAACAAGAGGACCATGATAGCCCTGTATCACTCCACTGGCTTTTTAACCCTTTACCACACAAATTGAAGTGTTCATGACCCTGAAAAAGAGGGCTTCAAAAACAATGAACACTGTCAGGCAATACAAGCAGGTTAATTCATTGGTATGAAAGGTAAAGTTCTAGGAAAAAAACTGAATGATAGAAACCTTACTATGAATTTATTATTCCACTCATGTGAGCACAACTATTAGATCAAAGTGGATCACTCTCCCTGAAAACAGAATATTTTCTATCAAAAAACTTAATATCTAGCACCAGTCATGTATTACTGCAGTTTGATAATCAAGGGAAGTAAATAGTAACAAACGTTATCCTTTATAAAGAGTTATTTCCCTTGATTAATGTATAAATTAAAGTCACTATAATTTGAAGCCTATGTTAAACTTGTGATCCCTGGAATGGAGCCAAATTTGACTCCAGGCCCATAATATAAAGAAACTTGTTAAAGGTCCATTAGATAAAGCTACATGCCAAATTCAGCAGCCCTGGGCCTTGTGGTTTCAGAGAAGAAGATTTTTGAAACTGTTATTTTTTTTTCAGTTTTGTTGCCATTGCAACCAGAGTTTTTGAAAAAATCAAATTCTTTCATGAAATTCTGAAGAGGACCATAGCATGATCATTTCTGTGAAGTTTCATCAAATTTGGATGGGTAGTTTCAGAGAATAAGATGTTTAAAATTAAAGTCAATGCACAGACGGATGGACGCACGACGGACACCAGGCCATGACATAAGCCTGCTGGCCTTTGGCCAGTGGAGCTAAAAATTGTGAGGTTAAGGGTTAAATATTCAATCACTATGCAACTACTGTAGGTATGGATTCCCACCATGTACATGACAATTCTAAATATTAAGATTCCCACTATAATTATTGACAATATAAATCATATAGTTAACTGGCTGTAAGAGAAAAAAGTTACATATAATAATCTGTAACATGATACAGCTACTTCTCACCTTGAGAAAATACTTCTCCTACAATTATACAAGTTAAAGACACATTTTCAAAAATCATAAACCTTGTATAGCAAATAAACAAGAGATGGGACCAAATAGTCAAATATTCAGTTCATATTTAACTATTCTCTTCTATGATTTTTCTCTCAAAGGAAAAAATTTAAATATTATATAAATGATATGAATTGGTACTCTCTCACTGAACAGTGTATCAAGTGATGTGCTGATATATGTCAAATGTTTTAAAGACTGGCTAAAGCAACATGTTAGATTGGTCTCCACACCATCATCCTGTTTCAAGTCTGTCACTGTCTCATCCTGACTGGTTGTGTTTGGCACCACTAGATACACCAACATAACTTTGTCAATGTATCTATACAGAGTTTCTGTTTTTGTTCTCATTATTGATAATTAAACTAACATATACATGTAGAGAGGTACTTATATAAATTTCATTAATCCTAGAATAAGAACTTTATTTTTATATTGCCTTTCTGGATTTCTCTATTTTGTGTGTACTTTATTTCAATGACTGCATGTACAAGAGCTCAAACTTCCACACTCACCATACTTTGATCTCTCTCTCTCTCTCGCAGAAAATAGCAGATGGAAAAGTCTTTGGCAGAAAAAAAATATGTATTTGTACTATGATGCCTTTGATTGATTTTACTTTCAATGAGGAACTTTTTCCATCTGAGATTTAGAAAACATGCCAGTGAAAATGTCCAGACACACCTATTCTACATGCTGTACTACTGTTACATCAATCTTCCCGGTGAAAATGCACCAATAATTCGATATTGAAATTTTGGACACAGAATCAATGTCCTAAAATCAATGATACAGAGGATATCTATTTTTTTCCAGTGAAAGATCAAAATTTATTTCATTGAGTGAACACCATCAGTAATATTTTCACGAGTGGTGCAGCCATGAGTGAAAATATTACCGATGGTGTTCACAAGATGAAATAAATTTCGATCTTTCACTGAAAAAAAAAAATGAATATTCTATTTATTTCATGCTTTTAACCCTTTCTGGGAGGAGCTTTATCAAAATCCAGTACAGGTCTTTTCCGTTATTCCCCGTGGCGTACCCCTCCCGCATAGCAACGCATTACAATATTACATCAAGCGCGAGAAATGTAAGGTATATGACGTCATATTTCCCATCTGGTTGTGAGACACACGCAATTTACCTAGGCAACAAGAGCATGAAAATCGGTATTTTCACTGGAGGAACCAGTGTAAGATCGAAAAATATTTTCAGTGCTATTTGTCGATATCCTACTGGAAAGCATGAAATAATTTAAGATATTCAAACAATACAAACAAATTTTTTGAAACCTATCTCTGTACTCAATCCCATCTGTAAAATGAACAGTTCAAATTGCGTAACTACTAGACTTTAACTCTTTACCAAACAATCCCTGGTTTTTATGACCCCAAGACAGAAGCCTTTTGAAAACATCGTAAGAAAAAGAGAAAATGCTGGTAACCAGCATTTTCTCCTTTTCCCACTATGTTTTCTACCCAGCTCGAAAGAAATTTCAATTTTTGAGTTACATTTATTTTTTATTTTGTCACCTGCAAGTGTTTTCAATTTGGACCAGTCTATAATTTTGTCATTGGGTAAAGAGTTAACAGGACTTCCAGTGTAAATTGCACAAGTTGGAGATAGATTTGCAGGTATTCTAAACAAAAACATGCACAATTCCAAGCAGAGTGATCAGAGAGCACAACCATGCTAAAGTCATGCTGCCTTTCATGCCATTTTGCTTAACTCTTTACCACACATTCCCGAATTTTAACGACCCTGAGAGAGAAGCCTTTTGAAAACATTGTTGGAAAAGGAGAAAATGCTGGTAACCAGCATTTTCTCCTTTTCCCACAATGTTTTCTACCCTTCCCAAAACAAATTTCAGTTTTTGAGCCAGACTTATTTAGTGCCTGCAAATGCTTTTAAAGTGGCTAAGTCTAAAATTTTGTCATTTGGTAAATGGTTAAAATAAAACAGGAGATAAAGGTCGCAGCTCTTCAAAACCAACATTATAATATTGTAAGTAAGCATGCGCAAATGAAATATATAGAGCAACATAACAGGGATGTGTTTCAGAAGGGGAAAGGTTAAAAGACAAATACTACTATTTTCTTTCCAATTTTCTTAACAAAATCCTTTGTTGTTGGTACTGGTTAGATCAGTATCATCGAAATGGGTCTTATGAAAGCACACCATAGGCTGAGATTCTTTTTAACAAAACAGTGGTTTGATCTCAAGGTTTACAATGCATGAAATCAAATGAAAATTGCTGGCATTAGGTGTGAAACCTTTTTACCTTATGAATAAGCTCACATACTGATCTACAGCACTGTTACAATCAAATAAGTATTTTATTGGCTTTCAGCTTTTAACATGAAAGCAACTACTGCAATACTAATAGAGATAAAAATTTAACCAAAAAAATAGCTATATTATTTTTATGAAATAAAATTTCTTCTAAAAATTGTAATTCAACTCATTTACAGCCCACAAACTTTTAGGCATGAAAAAAATTAAAACCTCAATCAAGTCAAAAAAGACAGTCACATCATCCAAGTCAATTGACTCTTTACCAAACGACAAATTCACAGACTTCTCCAATTGAAAGCATTTACAGACGACAAAATAGACGTAACTAAAATATTGAAATTTGTTTCCAGCAGGGTAGAATACATTGTGGGAAAAGGAGAAAATGCTGGTTACCAGCATTTTCTCCTTTTCCCACATGGTTTTCCAAAGGCTTCTTTCTCAGGGTTGTTAAAAGTCGGGATTGTGTGGTGAAGAGTTAAACAGTTTATAAAATCGAAGTCTACATCACAAAGTAAAATTGCAAAAAAAAAAAGCTTCAAGGGAAACAACTTCAACAAAGCAACAGGTCTCACAGTGAACATCAAATACGGTGGACCACTAAATTGTAATTACCATGGTGATTTTTCACAGTATCTCTCAAAATGCACACAAGAAGTATCCAAAGTTGGACCTTAAGCACTGCAGTCTGACCCACACTAATATAGTCTAATTTTTTTTCCAAATAACAAAATTTGTAGACTCTTCAATTTCAAACGCATTAATTTATTGATGACAAATCAAAAACAGTGCAAATAGAAGGAGGAAAACAATGTGGGAAAAAGATAAAATGCTGGTTACTAGCTCTTTTTTTCTTAACTCTTTCCCAAACAAGCCCTGGTTTTTACGTGTCTGCAGTACAAGTCTTTAGAAAACACTGTGGGAAAAGGAGAAATTGCTCGTAATGAGCAATTTCTCCTTTTCCCACAGTGTTTTCTAGTCTATCGGAAAACTTTCTGCCATTCTCATCCCAATTCAAAATTGTCATCTACAAAGACTTTGAGTTTGGGACAGTCTAAAATTGTCATTTGGGAAAGGGCTAATGTTTTCAAGAGCCTTTATCTTCAGTGATCATTGAAACCAAATGTTTTGGTAAATGATAAACAGCTACCAGAATTCTGATAGGCAATTTCAGAGTTAAATTGGGTTACAGAACTGAAAATAAGACATGTACAGATTAAACATTTACATTCACAATGCAACATTTCGCTGCAACCTGTTAAAAGATATATGTAAAGTTAACATAAAAGAAGCAAAGAAAAGATCAGAATTTTTCAATTTGTAGCTCATTCCATAGTTAAGCTGAACATACGCAATCACATTTTTTAAAAAAAAACATCAGTACATAAATAACAAAAATAGACACAGCCAATACTCAGCCATGGAAACTTTTTATCCTAGGGGAAATGAATGGTTTGTAATAAAAGTGTACAAATAATGCGAAGCTCAGACAAAAACTATACAATACCTGAGGTCTCCTTCTTTGTAGCTAAAAGTAGTTTTAGTCACTTAGAAATGTTTTGTGCAAAGTCAAAAAGGGGCTTAACCCTTTATTAAACATTCCCTGGTTTTAACTACCATGAGAGAGAAGCCTTTTGAAAACATTGTGGGAAAAAGAGACAAGAGGGCCAAGATGGCCCTGGATCGCTCACCTGAGTTTTTGAGAGGACCATAGCCATTTTTTTTTTCAAAATCTAGTCATCCATTTAAGAGCCATCAGAGCCATGTTTCTTGATGGGATCAAAATTTCTCATGCACTTTTTGAAAAGGGTCAGCTAAGAAACGTTTCTGTGAAATTATATCAAAATCTGACCAGCCCTTTCAGAGAAGAAGAATTTTATAAAATTTCTTCATGGCCACATTATTGCGAGTAACCCCCATTCACCAGAGCCATGTTTATTGATGGATCAAGATTTTGCAAACAATGTTTGAAAAGTGTCATCCAAGGAACATTTCTGTGAAATTATTTCAAAATCTGACCAGCAATTTCAAAGAAGAAGAGTTTTTAAGAATTTCATCATTTCCATACAGTGCATGTAGCCCCCATTCACCAGAGCCATGGTTCTTGATGGATCAAACATTCGCGAACAATTTTTGAAAAGGGTCATCCAAGGAACATCTCTGCGAAATTATTTCAAATTCTGACCAGTGATTTCAGAGAAGAAGAATTTTTAAGAATTTCTTCATTTCTGTATAGTGCAAGTAGCCCCCATTCACCAGAGCCATGATTCTTGACAGATCAAAATTTTGCGAACAATTTTTGAAAGGGTCATCCAAAAAACATCTCTGTGAAATTATTTCAAAATCTGGCCAGCAGTTTTAGAGGAGATTTTTAAAGAATTTCTCAGAAAATTCCATTTGGTTGCCATGGCAACCAGAGTTTTTGACGGAATCAAATTCTGTATAACTTTTAAAGAGGACCTCCCATGGAATATTCCAGCCAAGTTTGGTTCAATTTGGCCCAGCGGTTTGGGTGGAGTTGATGTTTAAAGAATTGTTGATGACGCACGAGATGACGGACACCGGGTGATCCTAAAAGCTCCCATTCAGCATGTTGTGCTCAGGTGAGCTAAAAAGGAAAAAAAAATGCTGGTTATCAGCAGTTTCTCCTTTTCCCACAATATTTCTGTAAGTCTTTCTCCTCAAGGAATTCAAAATACAGGATCCTTCTGTACAAATTTAACACAATTCTCTCTGCAAACAACTTCCTTTATCAATAAACTACTTCCGAAAGCACTGTGATTAGGGTATACCTTGCTTATAAAAGGTAATTTCTCTTTTTATAATACATGAATAGACCAATTTCAATACATAACACATAGAAAGACAGAATTTTATTATAAAAACTCAGCTAATGAAGCGAATGGTTTTAAGAGTGCAGTCTATTCCTGATCTTCTTGGTTGGCAAATGATAATTATTTTGTCACATGTTAAGATTTGCACAATGGTATTTGTATTCTTTCATTCAGGTGTGCAAAAGTTGTCACCTGTGCCATTAAAAGCTCACATTTATAACTTTCACATATATTTTGGACTTAAAAGTGTTCTACAACATTTGAGGAAACTGCTCTGCAGCTTGTTTTCCTCAATATTTTCAAAATCTGTTACTTCCATTGTGTCAAGTCTTCCAAGATAGCAAACTTTGGACTTATCCATAACAAAGGCATTGTAGACAACAATTTAAATATGAATCAAAAAATAAGGTTTTTCTTTGAAACAGTTCTTTACATTGGAAACTTTGAGAAAATTCTGATTATCAGTATTCTACTCTCTTTCAACATTGTTTTCAAAGGCAGCCTCCAACAGGGGATAGCTTGATTAAAGTTGATACCAATAATTCCCTAAAAGCCCTTGAGGTAGATAAATAGGTAGCTCAAAATTTAATGTATGAACAATTTACCAAATGACCAATTTTTGGACTGGACCAAACTCAAAGCATCTGCAGACAACAAATTAAATCTTGTTAATATAATGACTTAAGACTTTTATAGGGTAGAAAATATTGTGGGAAAAGGAGAAAATGCTGGTTACCAGCATTTTCTCCTTTTCCCACAATTTTTTCTACAGGCTTCCTTCTCAAGGTCGTTAAAAGGCGGGATAATGTGGTAAAGAGTTAAATATGCTTTACCCTTCCCAACATGCTAGCATCTATGTATGAACTCCTATGATACAGACAGCATCTTGACCTTTTATCAAAGAATCATAAAAAGTATGGCAAAGAAGTGGACAGTACTGATCCAAGATCAGACTGCAAGTTCATAATCCATATTGTCCACACTATTAGTTGTACGGTCAGCTGGCAGGGGACTTGGAAACTTGTGGTGAATCATGTTGCCCCGAGCTGAAGGTGAGGCTGAAGATTCGACACAGCCATGAACAAGTTTCCAAGTCCCCTGTTACCTGACCATACAACAAATTTATTAGAATGCAAAGTTTTACCCTTTCAAAGCAAAATTTTCATTTATTATCTCACGAATCGAGTATGCTGACGAAATATAAATTCCCTTCTGAGTGCCCAAATTCAATGAAAACTGACGTCACTGGAAACTGATGTCACTAAAACGTGCAGTTTGGTGCATAAATGTGCAGTCTGGTGATCGATTGACGCCGCCATTTTGGATGTTGTATTGCATGTGTAGTGATGTTTACGGGGGACTCAAAAGGGAAACTAGGTTTACATGGTTTTTGCCAGGGAACATGATATATATGTTCCCAGCATGTTAACCAATCAGATCACGAGAAATTTCTTTGCAGTATAATAATAGGGACTTAGCCCTGGTTCAGCACTATACAAGTCAAGGAGTGAGTTTCCCTCCTCCCCCCAGTTCCCCCCCCCCGCCCCCCCCCTCCCAGTTTTTTTTTTTCTTTTTTTTTGGAGACATTGTAGATCAAGATCAAAATGCCAGAACATATGCCCTGGTCTTGGATCTACCTTACTCCAGATTCTGCTCGAAATTTTGCTTTTTCTAGCCTCACTTATTGGACAAGTCCATTTCAAGAAAGAGCATTGTATGCAGTAACTTAATTTTCAAAGTCCAGAATGAGGCATAACTGTGTCAAAAATGTTTCCATGGTTACCTGCCCTTATTGTATGGATTCCATTTTTTGGAGTTAACTCTTTAACAAACACGAATTTTAGACTGGTTCAAATTGAAAGCACTTGAAAACGACAATATAAACTCAAAAATTAAAACTAAAATTTTGTTTCCAGCAGTGTAGAAAAACATGTGGGGAAAAGGAGAAAATGATGGTTACCAGCATTTTCTCCTTTTTCCCCCAATGTTTTCAAAAGCCTTCTGTCTCAAGGTCCTAAAAACCATGGATTGTTTGGCAAAGGGTTAACAAATTGTCCGAGTTTGAAGCAAATATCTTATAGAATATCAAAATTTTTGCATGATGACCATGATTCAGAATACAGGGTTATGACAATACCATGATTCAGAATACAGGGCTGTGACAATACCAGGATTCAGAATACAGGGCTGTGACAAAACCATATGATTCAGAATACAGGGCTGTGACAAAACCATATGATTCAGAATACAGGGCTATTACAATACATGTACCTGATTAAGAATACAGAGCTATGACAATACCACGATTCAGAATACAGGGCTATGACAATACCCCGAATCAGAATACAGGGCTATGACAATACCCCGATTCAGAATACAGGGCTATGACAATACCCCGATTCAGAATACTGGGCTATGACAATACCCTGATTCAGAATACAGGATTTCAGAGAACAGGACAATGACAACACCATGATTCAGAATACAGGGCTATGACAATACCTGATTCAGAATACTGGGCTATGACAATACCTGATTCAGACTACAGGACTATGTCAATACCTCTATGTTATCTTTGAAAACAGTCAAACTAACTAGCAGATAGCAGTTTATAGTCAACACCAAATCACAAACAACACTTTTCACCCGATGTTACAAACAATACTTACTGACTAATTTTTTAAAGAGTTCTCTCATCACATCAGGCTTGTCAAAACTTGTCCTCAGCTGAACCAAAGTGTCTTTGTTTTGAAGCACCAGTTTCTGCATGTATAAATTATTTCCATATAGATCTAGTATAAATAACAAATATTGGATAAAGCAAATCGATGGGTGAGTGCAACACTATCCCAAGTGCCTATACTTTGTAAACTCAAACTCGTCCAAGATATCATCCAGACAAACGTCCTGACCAACTTTCATGAGTATCCAACTGAAAATGTGGCCTCTAGAGCGTACACAAGGTTTTTCTAAGATTTGACCTAGTGACCTAGTTTTTGACCCCACATGACCCATTTTCGAACTCGTCCGAGATATCATCCAGAAAAACATCCTGACCTCTTTACATGAGTATCGGACTCAAAATGTGGCCTCTAGAGCGTACACAAGGTTTTTCTAAGATTTGACCTAGTGACCTAGTTTTTGACCTCACATGACCCATTTTCGAACTCGTCCGAGATTTCATCAAGACAAACATCCTGACCAACTTTCATGAGTATCAAACCAAAACTGTGGCCTCTAGAGCGTACACAAGGTAAAAAGTTGACGATGGACGACGCACGACGGACACAGCACGATCACAATAGCTCACCTGAGCACGAAGCTAAAAAGCAGCAAAATTCAGGGCCAGTCAAAATCTAAAGAATCTGCCGATGAATGAATAAAATGTGACTGAAAAATTGAAGTTTGTGTTGCGAAGGATAGAAACTAAGGAAATTGAGAAAATGACATGAACCAATATTTTTTTCTCCTTTTCTTACAATGTTTTCAGAAGGCCTCTTTCTCTCAGTCATTAACTCATTACCAAACAACAAAATGTTAGGCTTGTCCAAATTGAAAGCATTTGCAGACAACAAAATAAATGTGACTGTAAATTTGAAATTTGTTTTGTGAAGAGTAGAAAACATTGTGGGAAAAGGGAGAAAATGCTGGTTACCAGCATTTTCTCCTTTTCCAACAATGTTTTCTAAAGGCTTCTTTCTCAGGGGCATCAAAAGTAGGGATTGTGTGGTAATGGGTTAACCAATATTTTTTCCTCCTTTTCTTACAATGTTTTCAGAAGGCCTTTTTCTCATGGTCATTAAAAGTCAGGATCATATGGTAAAGGGTTAATGCTAAAATTTGAATCCATTAATGTTACACCCATTTCGAAACAAGTTCTACAACAAATTAAAAATTCTTAAGACTATCACACAACCCTGGACTTTTATTTAATCTATGTTGTAAGTAAAGTCCAGTGAGTCAACCTTTCTTGGGGTTTCTTTTATCAGTACTTTGCAAACATTTTTTTCTGAACCAACTAGCTGCTTTCCCAGAAGACCACTATTAACCCTTTCCCAAACAATCCCTGGTTTTTATGGGTCTAGAATGGTAGCCTTTTGAAAACATTGTGGGAAAAGGAGAAAATGCTGGTAACCAGCATTTTCTCCTTTTCCCACAATGTTTTCTACCCTATCATAGACAGAAATCATCTTTTCAGCAAGAGTCGAATTGTCATCTGCAAATACTTTCAATTTGGTCTGGTCCAAAGTTTGTCGTTTGGGAAAGGGTTAACCTTTTACAACACAATCCCAAGTTTTGATGTCCCTGAGGATGACTTTGAAAAACATTACCGCAAAAGAAGTAAATGCTGCAAACCTGATTATGTTTTCACCCTAATCAAAGACAAAAATTATCATTTGAGATACATTTTGATCATATTTTGTAAATGTTTTGAATAATGACCAGACTTTATTTCATCTTCTGGTACACAGATAACAATTTCATCTTCTGGTAAACAGATAACAATTTCATCTTCTGGTAAACAGATAACTTTACAAAACAATCCTGTAGTTCCATGATCCTGGGGAACAAAACTTTTGAAAAAAGTGTTGAAAAAGGAGAAAATGCTGGTAATCAGTGTTTTGTATTCCCATAACACTTTCTAACCCTGTACAGAAAAATATATCATAATTTCAGAAACATTTGAATAATCATCTGCAAATGCTTGCAATCTGGACATGTTAAAAATCTTTTATGGCATTTATTCAGTAGCATATGAGAAATGAACCCAAGCAAAAACTACAGCTGTCACTGAATGTGAATTTATAACCATGCCAGCGCTTTGTCAGTATTTCGTACACAGACGGACACACGGATGGAGGGACACATGGACAGACAGGCTGATTCGTTTTGCGGGGGTATAATGATGTCAATCAATCTTTAACCCATTACCAAATGACAAAATTTTAGACTTGTCCAAATTGAAAGCATTTTCAGACAACAAAATAAACGCGGCTAAAAAATTGAAATATCTTTTGGGAAGGATAAGAAAACATTGTGGGAAAAGGAGAAAATGCTGGTTACCAGCATTTTCTCCTTTTCCCACAATGTTTTCAAAAGGCTTCTTTTCCAGGGGCGTCAAAAATAGGGATTGAGTGGTAATGGGTTAAACATAGATTTACAATTAAAAAGCCACCTTCAGTTCCTCCACTTGGTTAGCTACATGTATCATAAGCCTCTCTCCCATAAACTTCATCCCATATGGTCCTATCAACTCTGCCAGGGCCTTCAACTCTGTAATGTATGAAAAGATATGATAAACCTTATGTCCAATAAATGTGTTGATTTCCCATATTTTTAATAAATTCAAAAATTTTCAAACATATACCCATGATACTCTTTACCTCAGGATCCCGAAGAAAAAAGCATTTTAATAACATTGTGGGAAAAGGAGAAATGCTAGTAACCAGCATTTTCTCCTTTTCCCACAATGTTTTCTATCCCTCCCAAATTTAATTTCCATTTTGTGAGTCACATTTATTTTGTCGAATGCCAATGCTTTGAATTTGGACCAGTCCAAAATTTTGTCGATTGGTAAAGGTTTAAATTACCAGATAGTCTCATAAATGGTTAATCCTTGATCACAAAATCGGAACAGGATTTTGAAAAATACTGTGGGAAAAAAACGAAGGAAATACTGGTAGCTAGCATTTTCTCAATTTCCCACAATGTTTTCTACCCTTCCAAAGAAAGGAATTTAGACTTTTGAGTCACCTTCATTCTTCTGTCTGTAAATGCTCTCAATTTGGACAAGGCTTAACCCATTACCACACAATCCCTACTTTTGACGCCCCTGAGAAAGAAGCCTTTTGAAAACACTGTGGGAAAAGGAGAAAATGCTGGTAACCAGCATTTTCTCCTTTTCCCACAGTGTGTTCTACCCTTCCCAGAACAAATTTCTGTTTTTTAGTCACCTTTACTTTGTCGTCTGCAAATGCTTTCAATTTGGACCAGTCTAAAATTTTCTTGTGTGGTAAAGAGTTAAATAGAGTTGTTAGGTAAAGTGTTAGCTAGGTCCAAACACTACCAAGGTAATCTTTTTCACCATTCTGTATCTTTGCCCACCGGGGTGGGTCAGTGGTGAGCGTGTCAGACTCATGACCTGGTGGTTGTGAGTTCGATACCCGGTTGAGGTGAACTTTCTTTCCGGCATATTTTTGCCTCTCACCTCTGCTAAAGCATGTGAGAAAAGTAGTCGGTGGCTTGGAAAGAAAGTAGTGTAAGTTCCAGTGTGAGAAAGCCAGGAAACACATGTGCGTCAGCGACCGCCATGACATGACCTTAGCTGTAAATGTGGCGTTAAACCCCAATACAACCAACCATTCTGTAACTTTACTAACCTGTCAAATCAGCATACTCCTCTGCAGCAAAAGGTACCTGTACTCCATCCTGCTGATAGCTAACAAAGGCTTTTTGGGTCGAAGAAAAGATGATCTGACCAACATTACATGTCACCTTGCGTAATAACACATCTAGGTACCTGTAGAAATTCAGACCTTTATTTATCTGAATACTGCATGCAAAATATATCTGCCATCACATGTCTCAAAATAAACCTTATAGTAATAACTTTGACTCTTTCTTTTGTTTAATCTTTAACCCATTACCACACAATCCCTACTTTTCACAACCTTGAGAAAGAAGCCTTTAGAAAACATTGTGGGAAAGTAGATTTTCTCCTTTTCCCACAATGTTTTATACCCTTCACAAAACAAGTTTCAAGTTTTCTGTCACTTTTACTTTGTCATCTGCAAATACTTTCAACTTGGACAAACCAAATATTTTGTCATTTGGTTATGGGTTAATCTACAACAATATTTTTGTTTAAAACTTCCTACAATGTATTTGTGAAGTATACAAACAACAACAGCTTAGATAAGATACATTTTAACAATCTAACTCCAACATACTTTTGTCAGTCCTGAAGCAAAAAACTTTTAAAAACATTCTGGCAAAGGTGAATTGTCTAAAATAAGAAGATTCTTCTTTTAGCCTCAATCATTTCCAGTTTATTCGTATCAATTCTCTCCTATAGGACAAAATTGAAAGCAATTGTAGAAGACAAAAATTTCATTATATGTGGCTGTAGCAATAAAATTTGTCTTTGAAAGAGCAAAAAACAATGCGGGAATAGGAGAAAATGCTGGTAACCAGCTGGTTACCAGCATTTTCTCCTTTTTCCACAATGTTTTCAGACGCCTCCTTCATCAAACAACAGGACTATTTGGTAAAAGGTTCAATCTTTATTCACACTGATCATATTTCTACACAACAAAGTCATTCTCTGCAATAGTGTTTCAATAGGTAATACAATATACAACATACCAGTTTGTGTAGTTTGCTGTGATTGTCTTTTCACCACTAAAACTGTCCAAGGGCTGTGTCTGTTGTGGAAGCACATTGTTGAACACTCTTGCAATGTCAATGTGAACTAAAATGAACAAAATGTATGGGCATTCTTGCAATGTCAATGTGAACTAAAATGAACAAAATGTATGGGCATTCTTGCAATGTCAATGTGAACTAAAATGAACAAAATGTATGGGCATTCTTGCAATGTCAATGTGAACTAAAATGGACAAAATGTATGAGAATTCTTGCAATGTAAATGTGAACTAAAATGAACAGAATGTAAGAGCATTCTTGCAGTGAAAGTATGAACTAAAATCAACATAATGTATGAGCATTCTTGCAGTATCAGTGTGAACTGAAATGGACAAAATGTATGAGCATTCTTGCAGTGTCAACTTGAGCTAAAATGAACAAAATGTATGAGCATTCTTGCAGTGACAGTGTTAACTAAAATTGACAAAATGTATGAGCATTCTTGCAGCATCAATTTGAGTTAAAATGAACAAAATGTATGAGCATTCTTGCAATGTCAATGTGAACTAAAATGGAAAAAATGTATGAGAACTCTTGCAATGTCAATGTGAACTACAATGAACAAAATGTATCCATATTTTTGCAATGACAATGTGAACTAAAATGGACAAAAAGTATGAGCACTCTGCATTGTCAACCAAAATGGACAAAATGTATGAGCATTCTTGCAATGTCAATGTGAACGAAAATGGACAAAATATTTTGTAACGGTGTTGTTGATCATTAACAATGTCATTGTGATCTACACCATACAAAATAAATGCTGTGGAGGAGCATTGTTGCACAGAAGAAAAAAAATAAATGCAACACACATGCTGGAATTTGTTTCCAGCATGGTAGAAAACATTGTTGGAAGACGAGAAAATGGTGGTCACCAGCATTTTCTTCTTTTCCCACAATGTTTTCAAAAGCCTTCTATCTCAGGGTGATAAAAACCAGGGTCTATATTCACCAACCATTCTTAGGAACGTTCTTAGTCTTATTCTTCAAGATTTCCTGCCTGTGAAAGTTACATAACTTCTGATTTGCTAAACCAAATGGTTTAGCAAATCAGAAGTTGTTACTTTTTACACTGAAAAAATTCTGAAGAACAAGGCTAAGACTTTTACGAATGGTTGGTGAATACAGACCCAGGAATTGTTGGGTAAACCATTAACTCATTACCAAATGACAAAATTTTAGGTCTGTCCAAATCAAGAGCATTTACTGAAAATTTGAAATTTGTTTTGTGAAGGGTAGAAAACCTCATGGGAAAAGGAGAAAATGCAGGTTACCAGCATTTTGTCCTTTTCCAACAATGTTTTCTAAAGGCATCTTTCCCAGGGTCGTCAAAAGTAGGGATTGTGTGGTAATGGGTTAACAAAGAATGTTTCTTACCATAGTTTTCTATAGACTGTAACACTGACATAATGGCCTTCACACTACACAATAACTCGGAGGGTTTAGCTATTTCATTGGTGTCTGGATTATACATCATCATACCCACCAGGGCTCTACAGATAATGAAGACAAGAAAAAACAATTAGTGTTTACTTGAGCTCACTGTCAAGTAGTATCTTTATTATTTTGTATGTATCAAGTCTTAACCCATTACCAGATGACAAAATTTTAGACTGTCCAAATTGAAAGCATTTGCAGACAACAAATTAAAAGTGACTGAAAATTTGAAATTTGTTTTGTGAAGGGTAGAAAACATTGTGGGAAAAGAAGAAAATGCTGGTTACCAGCATTTTCTCCTTTCCCACTATGTTTTCTAAAGGCTTCTTTCTCAAGGGCGTCAAAAGTAGGGATTGTGTGGTAATGGGGTTATCCCTTTACCACACAATGCAGACTTATAACGACCCTGAAGAAGAAGCCTTTTGAAATCACTGTGGGAAAAGGAGAAAATGCTGGAAACCAGCATTTTCTCCTTTTCCCACAATGTTTTCTATCCTATCAAACAAACATAGCATCACTGGGCCACATTGACATAGTAGTTTACACATTGGACAGGTCTAAAATTTTGTCGTGTGTTAAAGGGTTAACTCATTACCAAACGACAATATTTTAGGCTTGCCCAAATTGAAAGCATTTGCACATGACTAAATAAAAGTGACTAAAAATTTGAAATTTGCTTTGTGAAGGGTAGAAAACATTGTTGGAAAAGGAGAAAATGCTGGTTACAAGCACTTTCTCCTTTTCCCACAATGTTTTCTAAAGGCTTCTTTCTCAGGGGCGTCAAAAGTAGGGATTGTTTCGTAATGGGTTAAGCCCTGAGGTGCCTAGCCCAGTTTTAACTGCTTGTATGGACATTGTAGATAAAGACTGGTCAGCACAGAATGACATTAGATGCTACAGAGCTCGCTGGCCCTAGACTAATGGAGTTAAAAACTGTCTGCTATTGGGATACATGGCCATACTTGTAGAGGTATGAGTTCACTGAATTTCAATCTTCTCTAACAGGTATTTTCTGAAATAGTTTCTCTGACATGTGACTAAAACTTGATATCTTAACTCTTTACCACACAATCCTGACTTTTAACGACCCTGAGAAAGAGGCCTTCTGAAAACATTGTGGGAAAAGGAGAAAATGCTGGTATCCAGCATTTTCTCCTTTACCCACAACATTTTCTTTCCTTCCCAAAACAAGTTTCAAATTTTCAGTTACTTTTATTTTGTCGTCTGCAAATGCTTTCAATTTGGACCAGTCTAAAATGTTGTCATATGGTAAAGAGTTAAGAAATATTTTCATTTCCGAATGTGGATTTTCCAATATTCTTAGTCTCTAATGATAAAATTTCAGATTCTGCCATATTGGAAGTCATTCCCTAATCACAAATTATGTGATGAAGTGTGTGTCAACCTTTTACCACACTGTCACTAGTTTTAACGACCCTGAAGAAAAAGCCTTCTGAAAACACTGTGGGAAAAGGAGAAAATGCTGGTTACCAGCATTTTCTCCTTTTTCCACAGTTTTTTTCTACTCGCCTAAAATTAAGTTTTAATTTTTAAATCATGTTTAATTCGTCGTCTGCAAATGCTTTCAATTTGGACCAGTCTACGATTTTGTAGTGTGGTAAAGAGTTAACAGTTGGGGATTGTCTCATTTTTTATGAAAGTCTATTTTCTCCTTTTTCCCCACAATATTTTCTACTATTTCTAAGAAATATCTAATCGCTGGGGCCAAAATGTTTTCTATCCCTTTCTAAGACATATCTTATCATTTAGAAACATTTAATTTTTCTGTCTCCAAAATTAATGCTCTCAATTTGGAAAATTTGTTGTTTGGTAAAAGGTTAACCCATTACCACACAATCCCTACTTTAGACGCCCCTTAGAAAGAAGCCTTTAGAAAACATTGTGGGAAAAGGAGAAAATGCTGGTAACCAGCATTTTCTCCTTTTCCCACAGTGTTTTCTACCCTTCCCAGAACAAATTTCAATTTTTCAGTCACCTTTATTTTGTCGTCTGCAAATGCTTTCAATTTGGACCAGTCTAAAATTTTCTCGTTTGGTAATGGGTTAAACACTGAAATACATGTGCATTTTGAGAAATAAAGTCTAAATTCAAGGGGATGCAATTTTTTAAAGACATATAGTATCTTTTTCTACATATTGCCTACTTCATTTACCTTACCCAGGTCAATATCACTTCCATAAAGTTCTAATTCTACCAATCTGCTGCCTTCGGCATATGTCCAGAATGGACATGGACAAATCTTTGTACAGTATGAGCCAATTAAGATGTTTTATCATGTATGTAACTTTCAAAATAATAGCCAGGGTTCTATTTATATGCCTAATTATACATTCAGCATTAACCCATTACCACACAATCCCTACTTTTGACGCACCTGAGAAAGAAGCCTTTAGAAAACACTGTTATAAAAGGAGAAAATGCTGGTAACCAGCATTTTCTCCTTTTCTCGCTGTGTTTTCTACCCTTCCCAGAACAAATTTCTATTTTTCAGTCACTTTTATTTTGTCGTCTGCAAATGCTTTCAATTTGGACCAGTCTAGAATTTTCTCGAGTGGTAAAGTGTTAAGGTCAGGATCTGGTGAAATGCAGTCGGCAATACATAAAGTATGACAAGTTATTTCTGTATATCCTTTTAAGGGTACAAAAAAACTGCACTATGAGAAAAAAAAAATGAGAACAAAACAAAACCCTAAATAGGTAAACAATGACATGAAACTTGCTAGTTTAACTCCATACCAGACGACAAAATTGTAACTTTTCAAAACTCACAGCTTCTGCAGACCGCAAGTCAAATACTGCTTAACTGATGGAATTTGTCTTTCTAATAGAAGAAAATATTGCGAGAAAGAAGACAATGCTGGTTACCAACATATTCCCCTATTCCCTTATCCCTAAACAAAACAATCCTAAGTTTAAACTTATAACCAAATTACAACATTTTAGGCTTTTCCAAATTGAAAGCATTTGCAGACAGCAAAATAAAAGTGACTGAAAATTTGAAATTTGTTTTGTGAATGGTAGAAAACATTGTGGGAAAAGGAGAAAATGCTGGTTTACTTACAATGTTTTCTAAAGGCTTCTTTCTCAGGGTCATCAAAAGTAGGGATTGTGTGGTAATGGGTTAACAACCCTAAGGGAGAGACCTTTTGAACTAGCATTTTTATTATCAGCATTTTCTCCTTTTTCAAAATGTTTATTACCCTTTCAGAAACTAATCTTGATATTTGGTCAACATTATATTTGTTCGACTGCAAACACTTAAAATAGACAAATATAAAATTTTTGTCATGTGGCAGACTTAATTTTTTCAAAAGCTTTAATTCTAATGGTTGTTAAAACATGGATCCGTTTGGTAAAAGGTGAAAAGGATACAGGTAATTACAATTACACTGCTTTGGCCCTCAGTAAGAGGGCTTTTATATGCCTTTGAAAACATTGTGGAAAAAGGACAAAATGCTGAAAACCACCATTTTCTCCTTCAACTCTTACCAAACAATAAAATTTTAGACTGGCTCAAACTGAGAGCATTTGCAGACGACAAGATAAATGTGACTCAAAAATTGAAATTTGATTTAGGTAGGGCAGAAAACATTGTGGGAAAAGGAGAAAATGCTGGTTACCAGCATTTTCTCCTTTTCCCACAATGTTTTCAAAGGCTTTCTGTCTCAGAGTCTTTAAAAGTTGGGATTGTGTGGTAAAGAGTTAAGCCCCTTTCCTTCTTCTCCATCATACTTTTCTCCTTCCCTTTCATTTTTTTTTCCTATTCAAAGACCAATTCTGTCACTCGAATCAGATACTAGTATCTTATGCTGCCCACAAAATCAATGCATTCAATTTTGTTGCCTGGTGGGGAGTACAAACAGACACTACATGTACATTCAGACTGGTCCACAAAGAACTGACAAAAATATGGGGGAAATGGAATTCAACAGTATTCTACAAAACCATTACAGAGGGCTAATCCTGAACAAAATTATAGTGGCATTAAAGTTAAGAAAAATGCATTTAAAAACATTAATGTGAAATATAACAAATTACTGGTAACCAGTATTTTTTTCCTTATTCCGATAACATTTTCTTCCCATTCCAAGACAAAATCCAGCATTTGAGCCAAGGAGACTTTTTGATCTACAAATGCTTTCTATATGGAGGCATTTATATATATATTACCCTCCTTGGGTAAGCACTTAAAAGCGCTTTCACAATTGGCGCATGAGCACTTTACAAAACTTTGCGATTGGAATTTTTTAACTTTTCACAAACTTTTGCATACGTTGCAAGATGTCTCACATTCGTTAAATGCGTTTTAGTGGTCGCATCAAGTCTCTTGAAAATAGTGGACATGCACACTATTCAGACGCAACCGAACGCGATCCAAATTATCGCAATGCAACACACGAACATTAGTACAAGTGTCTTGCAGTGTTTTGTGTACTCACAAGAGTGATGCTTGATTTCTAAAGGTCGAAAGATGATTTGCAGCAGTCTATGTATGTGTTTTGCGAACCATGAGACTGTTGCTCAACGTGTTTCATGTAATCTTGGAATGCTTTCCTATCATTGCACAATTTATCAGTTTCAATTTGCCATGTTTTGCCACTAGTATATATAACCTGTATAAGCATTTCTGTTTCAGACCACAATTGATCACATGCGATTATTTTGGTAACAGTTACGATCCAAATCAAAATGTATCGGTCACAAGAATATTTCGTCGGTTCTGCTTGTGCGCCAATTGTGAAATCTCCTTGACCCATTACCACACAATCCCTACTTTTGACGACCTTGTGAAAGAAGTCTTTAGAAAACATTGTGGGAAAAGGAGAAAATGCTGGTAACCAGCATTTTCTCCTTTTCCCACAATGTTTTCTATGCTTCCAAAATCAAAATTCAATTTTGGATTCACATTTACTTTGTTGTCTACAAATGCTTTCAATTTGGACCAGTCTATCATTTTGTTGTTTGGTAAAGAGTTAACCAGTCACTATATTAACACATCTTTTGTTTGTCTTTGCAGCTAAAAACTTCTGAAAAGGTTGAGCATACTGGAGCAGTTTTATGTAAAAAAAAAAAACGAAACATTTCTGATTTTTTTGTTATAAACATTTTAGTTTAAAAATGATTTCACTGCAGAATAGCAAGTATTTGCACTGACAGTAGCCATTTCAAGCTTCTTTTCCACAGAATCTACTCGGAGAATATATTTATTTGCTTACACATCATTCTATAGAAGATTGCAGGTAATTTGTAAAGACATTTACAAAGATGCAAGCCAGTAACAAATGGTGTTGTTGGAAGAAAAGAAATCATTTCTACATGTCTACCCTCTCGCAAACAACCCCTTGTATCAGCAATCCTAAAGAAAAAACACTTCTGGAAAGCATTGTTGAAAAGGAAGAAAACCCTCTAAGTATTTCCTCCTTTAACCCTTTCCCAAACAACAAATTCTGGACTCTTCCAAACCAAAAGAGTTTGAAGACGACGCTTTTAGATTTGTTGGAGATGGCAGAAAGTTCTCAAACAAGGTAGAAAACACTGTGTGAAAAGGAGAAATTGCTCATTACGAGCAATTTCTCCTTTTCCCACCGTGTTTTCAAAAGACTTTTACTGCAGACACATAAAAACCAGGGCTTGTTTGGGAAAGGGTTAATCTAACAATGCTTTCAAATGAAGCCTATAAAAAACTTCATCATCTAAGCTACATCTAGTTTGTCGTCTGCAAAGGCTTTCAATTCATACAAGTCAAAATTTTTGCTGTGTGGTTAAGAGTTAACCCATTACCAAACAACAAGATTTTCGACTAGTCCAAACTGAAAGCATTTGCAAATGACAAAATAAAGGTGACTCAAAAATTGAACCTTGATTTGGGAAGGCAAGAAAACATTGTGGGAAAAGGAGAAAATGCTGGGAACCAGCATTTTCTCCTTTTCCCACAATGTTTTCAAAAGGCTTTTTCCTCAGGGGCGTTAAATGTAAGGATTGTGTGGTAAAGAGTTAAGACATTGAAATATTTTTAGATAAATAGCTATGGTGATAATACAATCCAAAGTCAAGCAAGTGGTGATATTAACAAATGCAATAAAGGAAAAAAAGTATGATTGTGTTCAATGCAAAAGTCTTGAAGTGGCTGTTCATTGGCTCATGTTCATAACACAGGGCTCCACATAAGAGGAAGTCATGGCATTCCAAATCCATCATTTCTCTTCCAAACCCTATATTGTGGGTACTCATCAGAATCGTCTCATTGAGACAATGCTAATGAGTACCCATAACATAGTGTTTAGTGGAAAATAATTAATATTTTCAATTTTGAAATCAAAATCCTCTATCTGGAACTCTGATCATAGTTATAATACAAATGACCCATGCTGTGGCAAAACGGGGCTTAATGCATCTCCATGATGGATGATACCTGGGAAGTCATTATTACATTGTGCATCCACGAAATCCATTTCTGTATAACAACAGATTGAATCATGAAGTACATTGCTCCTTTGACATGCTGAAAACCAAGGCCAAATAGCGAAAAAGTTTCAGCCCAGGTCAGCCTGCGCACGCTGAACTGGTTCGATATTTTTCGCAGATGCATTAAGCCCCCTTTTCACAGAGTATGGGTCATATTCATTAACTCTTTACCACACAATCCCGACTTTTAACGACCCTGAGAATGAAGCCTTTTGAAAACATTGTAGGAAAAGGAGAAAATGCTGGTAACCAGCATTTTCTCCTTTTCCCACAATGTTTTCTATCCTTCCCAAAACAAATTTCTATTTTTGGGCCATACTAATGTTGTCGTCTGCAAATGCTTTCAATTTGGACTGGTCTACAATTTTGTTATTTGGTAAAGAGTTAAAAGTACATTTTTAAACATGCTAAGTACATGTGTCTTTTACTATGTGTCTTTAAATAATTTAACTCTTTACCAAAGGATCACATTTCTTTACACCCTAAGGAAGATAACTTTAGAAAACGGGCGGAAAAGGATAAAATGTCAGTAGGCAATATTATGTTCTTTTCCTGCCATGTTTTCTATCTTTACATCGACAATTTCCATCCTTTGAGCATCAAATAATATGGTGTCTGTGAATGTTTTCAATATGGGCAAGTCAGAAAAATTGACTTCTGGTAAGTAGTTTATACAATCGAAGAAAAGAAAGCCCTCAGTCCTACAAATTCATAACAGATATCTGATAAGCAGTCAGATATTCATAGGTTTACTTTAAACATATTTATTTTACATCGATTGAGAAACAAGTTCTAACAACTTATACTTTTCTCTCTCGATTCTGCTTCCTGGGAACTACACCAGGACTTGCGCCGAATTTGTTGGCCAATGAAAAATCCTTAAGTTGACACCCACTCCTGAGTATCAAACTTAAGACCTTATGGTTATGAGGCCGACAATCTACCTCACAGCCAAAGATATTCATAGGTGGGAAGGAAATTCATGCAGTGTTTACAATGGCTGATCTTCACATGGTTTAACTCTTTACCAAACTAGGAAATCATAGTAGATTTTTAAATTGAAAGCATTTAAAGATGACAAAATGAACTTAGAAATTGTTCTGGAAAGGATAGAAAACATTGTGGGGAAAAGGAGAAAATGCTGGTTACTCCTTTTCCCACAACGTTTTTTAAAAGGCTTCTTTTTCAAGGTTGTCATAAGGTGTGATTGTGTGGTAAAGGTTTAATCAAGAAATGCTTTGGTAAAAAGTTGAGACTAGATATCTCATATTACCTAAAACTTTTAAAAAATCTAATGATTAACCAATTACCTACAAGTCATAACAATTCTACATGCTTTCACAGATATAAAAGGAAGATGGATCAAATACAGGGAATCATCTTCATGAGCCAAGGTTATGATCACTATGTGTATCTTACCTTGGCCGATCGAGCCCAATTTCAAGATTCCTGCGACACGCCCCCTATTGGATGCTGCTTATTATCTCCCTTTACATCATATTTCTTGTCGTTTTACAAACCGCTTACGAATACGATAATTCAACATGAAGCAATAACCACAAACATACTTCGACATTCCATGGTCAGGTGCTGGGATATAGCCTAAAACATCTGATTGGTCATATTGAAACTTTATGTAAATATTGTTTGTCTGTGTTTTCTTCCGTAATAGATTATTACAGATCCACGGAGGTATTCATGTTTACCCTCTATTTTTATCACGACCCTGTTCCATTTTTATCAAAGATGAGATGCTACATGCCATTTGATTTGATGCAGCTAGAGCTAGCTGCAACCAATAAAAATGTGTATCGGGTGATTGTCGAAATCAAGCTCAATCTGCCAAGGGTAGAGTAGAGTAGTGGATCGTAACCCTTGGCTTGCGAAGATGACAGGGAATGGGCCTTTAAGGAAATGTTGAAATGAAAATAAGGTCTATCATCATCATCAAGGGGCAAAGTTTGAACAGTCATGCATACTTGTATTCTATAGTCTACAGAGTAACATTCCATCCACTTACTTATCCTTAAATACATCTTTGAACGTCAACATTCTTGAAACAAAAGTCAAATTACAATCAGAAATCTGACAATCTTACAGAAAAAATTCAACAGGCGCATTGCATATTCTTACTAACAAAGTCCCTAACAAAGAAACAAATAAATGCATAGCTCAAATACAAACCACATCTGGAGGGATTCGAACCCACCAAGAACAAAGACCCTCGTTTTTCGAGGATTAACTCTTTACCACACGACAAAATTTTGGATTAGTTCAAATTGAAAGCATTTGCAGACGACAAAATAAAAGTGACTGAAAACTTGAACTTAGTTCTGGGAAGGGTAAAAAACACTGTAGGAAAAGGAGAAAATGCTGGTTACCAGCATTTTCTCCTTTTCCTACAGTGTTTTCAAAAGGCTTCTTTCTCAGGGGCGTCAAAAGTAGTGATTCTGTGGTAATGGGTTAAAAGACCAATACCATAACCACAGAGCTATAGAGATATCTCTCTCTGGTGCAGTTGTCAGGTATTGTATTTAAATCGGGACAAAGCTATGCATGAAGGAGTGGTCTCCCATAACACACCCTCTCTTAAAGTCATCATTTATTGATGACTCAAAGCCTTATTAGGCAGAAAGTCCAATTTTGGACAATAAATGGGATTAATGGCTCAATGGCCAAACCCAGACGAGCCCCCATCTTATGAACAAAGTCTGTAACAAAGAAACAAATAAATACATAGCTCAAATACAAACCCCATCTGGAGGGATTCCAACCCATGAAGAGCAAATACCCTCGTTTTTCGAGGATAAAAAGACCAGTATCATAACCACTGAGACAAAGAGATATCTCTCTAGTGCTGTTGACAGGTATTGTATTCAAATCATGACACAGCTATGCATGGAGTTGTCTCCCGTAACAATATGGATCCAAATGCTCAGCTTCCAGTGCTAAGTGAATCAATCCCTACAGTTAATGACTGAGAAAGAAGCCTTTTGAAAAAATTGTGGGAAAAGGAGAAAATGCTGGTAACCAGCATTCTCTCCTTTTCCCACAATATTTTCTACCTTTCAAAAGTCAAAATTCAATTTTGATTCACATATATTTTGTCGTCTGCAAATGCTTTCAATTTGGACCAGTCCAAAATTTTGTTGTTTGGTAAAGAGTTAATCAGTCAACATATAGTTCAAGTTTGAAGTAAACATTTTCAGTAATGACCCAGATATTATAAAACATTCAAAAAAATTCTAAAATGTCTTCCCAGAATGATGACAAAAGCTATGCCACGGCTTTCACAGTAATTGATGCTTCCTTCCAAAACAGCTGAACTCAAAAGGGGGATAACTGTGTCAAATATATTTTGAGGGTTACCCATCCTTCTGATATGGGTTCCAATTTTTGATGGTGAAAAACAAATAGAGTTCTGAGTAAATATCTTTACTCTTTACCACATGACAAAAACTAGGTTTGTCACAACTGAAAGTGTTTGCCAATGACAATTTAACTCATTACCAAACTACAAAATTTTTGACAGGTCCATACTGAAACCACTTGCAGAGAACAAGCTTAACTTTACTCAAAAATTGAAAATTTGTTTCTACCAGAGTAGAAAACATTGTGGGAAAAGGAGAAAATGCTGGTTACCAGCATTTTCTCCTTTTCCCACAATGTTTTCTTCAAAAGGCTTCTATCTCAGGGTTTACTTTTTTGGTAAAGGATTAACTGTGGCTCCTCAGTTAAAACCTGCTTTCAAGCCACTTCTACCATTGTTCTTTTCTAGATATATCATTTCTAATGAGTGTTCTCAACTTGAGGAAGACAAAGAAGAAACCAAAAATGCCCAACTGCTCAGAATGAAAAGATAGAATTAAAAGTTTCAAAGAAATTCACTAAAGTAGTTATTTACTATGTATAGTTAGTTCAGTAGTTAGTAGAGACATCACAACTCAAAAGCAACAACAACAACAACAAAATTTCTAAAGATATCTGTTAAACCAACCTATATAGGTGCAGAAAAGATTGGTATTGGAATATAGCATCTTTTTAGAAATTTGATATGTAACCTTTCGGTGTACACATTGTTTTCCATGTAACATATTTCATGTATTCATTCCTCTCATGATATAATCAAACAAGAGGCTTGGAAGTAAAAATTCTCTTTGATTCTTATAAATTCATATTGACTTTTTATATAAATTCATATCATATTTTTTTTCTATAATATTTTCCTGCTTAAACGATAATATTTACAGTCCTTTTGAATACGAATTAAGTCAGTAAGTAGATCCAAAACACCTGTAATCAAATTTTTACATAAAAAAGCCTAAAAGCAGATAGACCTAAAATCACTGAGTCAGCTATCTCTTTCAGCAAGGGTGAAAATCAGGCCTATTTTTTTTCTCTTTAATTCATTACCAAATGACAAAATTTTTAGGCTTGTCCAAATCGAAAGCATTTGCAGATGACAAAATTATTGAATATTTGAAATTTGTTTTGAGAAGGGTAGAAAAGATCGTGGAAATAGGAGAAAATGCTGGTTACCAGCATTTTCTCCTTTTCCCACAATATTTTCTAGATGCTTTTTTTCCTCAGGGTCACAAAAAGTAGGGGTTGTGTGGTAATGGGTTAATCTCTGTATTTTACAATTAATCATTATGATAAATTCAACCCTGAAGACACTAACTTTGTCTAACTTTAAAAAGTTAAATGCTCATACATACTTGTTAAATCTTGTCTCCAGCTGCTGCAGGAAAAACTCTCGCGGAACAAACCCATGTTCCCAGACCTGGATGACATTGGCATAATTAATGGCATAGCATAATTCTGTAAGGGCCATGTGTAGTTTGTCCATTCTGAATGAGAAAACCATAAATGAAAGGAAAAAGTTCAATCTAGTTGGTCTTAGAAACCATTATCATTTACACTGGTAACCAGCATTTTCTCCTTTTCCCACAACATTCTCTTCCGTTCACAAAATAAATTTCCAGTCACTTTTATTTTTTTCGTCTGCAAATGCTTTCGATTTGGACAAACCTAAAATTTTGTCGTTTGGTAATGAGTTTTTAACCCATTACCACACAATCCCTACTTTTGACGACCCTGAGAAAGAAGCCTTTTGAAAAAATTGTGGGAAAAAGAGAAAATGCTGGTAACCAGCATTTCCTCCTTTTCCCTCAATGTTTTCTACCCTTCACAAAACAAATATCAAATTTTCAGTCACTTTTATTTTGTAGTCTGCAAATGCTTTCGATTTGGACAAGCCTAAAATGTTGTCGGTTGGTAATGAGTTAACCCTTTCCCAAACAAGCCCTGGTTTTTACATGTCTGCGGTACAAGTCTTTTTAAAACACTGTGGGAAATGGAGAAATTGCTCACAACGAGCAATTTCTCGTTTTTCCACAGTGTTTTGTACCCATTTGGAGAACTTTCTGCCATTTTCAATGAATTTGAAATTGTCGTCTGCAAACTCTTCCAGTTTGGAAGAGTCTAAAATTTGTCATTTGGTAATGAGTTAAAGTAGCAAAATTACAGATTTACATTTGGCTTGAAAGTTCCAGTTTATTTAATCAGCAGGATAAGAGTTAACCCTTTTCAAGAGGACAAAACTGGAAGCATTTGCATATGACAAACCTAATAAGAATCAAAAACTAACATTCCTTAT
The DNA here is from genome assembly GCA_943736015.1 of Tridacna crocea. Lineage (NCBI taxonomy): Eukaryota > Metazoa > Mollusca > Bivalvia > Cardiida > Cardiidae > Tridacna > Tridacna crocea. The sequence goes on from OX031067.1 coordinate 44,547,825, forward strand.
CACTAGGGTAGAAGACGCTGGTTACCAGCTGTTTCTCCTTTTTTAACCCTATACCAAACAATCCCTGGTTTTTACGACCCTGAGATAGATGCCTTTTGAAAACATTGTGGGAAAAGGAGAAAATGCTGGTAACCAGCATTTTCTCCTTTTCCCACAATGTTTTCTATCCTATCAGAGAGCTTTAGCTCATTTGCCATAACTCTAAATGTGTTGTCTGGATGTGTTTTGAATTTGAGAACACCTTGAATTTGTTGATTGGTAAAGGATTAAGAACATGTATGTTTTCAACTGCATTCTTTTTTTTCATAGTGGTGAAAACTCAGGATTGTGTGGTAAAGGTTTAAGCCTTTTCAAAACATTCTATGTAAAGAAATGATGCTTTTAATCAGAATTTTTTTCATTTCCAATAAATATTTAGGGCACGCAACACGCAAAAAGGGGTATTCCCACATTAGCGTACAGCATCTGCCTGGATTAGCTTGCGCAGTCTGCCCAGGCTCTCCAGTTTTATGTTATTTTCCATTTTGCACAAGTCTACTGCAGCAAAAAATCTACTGTAGTGAGCAAAGTGCCATTTCGAATTAGCCTGCATGGATGGCAGGCTGATCACAGTAGGCTGATCGGAGATGACACTTAATGCAAATGTCCAATTGCCCCTTGGGAACCAGCATTTTCTCCTTTTCCCACAATGTTTTCTACCCTTCACAAAACATATTTCAAATTATCAGTCGTCTGCAAATGATTTGGATTTGGACAAACTAAAATTTTGTCGTTTGGAAACGAGTTAACCCATTACCACACAATCGCTACTTTTGATGCCCCTGAGAAAGAAGCCTTTAGAAAACATTGTGGGAAAAGGAGAAAATGCTGGTAACCAGCATTTTCTCCTTTTCCCACAATGTTTTTTACCCTTCACCAAACAAATTCAAAATTTTCCATCACTTTTATTTTGTCATCTGCAAATGCTTTTGAATTGGACAAAACTAAAATTTTGTCGTTTGGTAATGGATTAAGTAATCCTCTTCCTAACTGTCATGAAAACTCAAGATTTAGTGACAAAGGGATTGTACCCATAGCATCTAGGCTTTAGACTGTAAACCTGAACCTCCGAGTCTTGCATGACCCGTACGTTTTCCATTTCAAAACATCAAAACACATTACCGTGTGAAGTTTTCCCGGTTTTTCCTGACACTCTCCTGCCCTGGTTTCTCTGGTTCTTTCACTTCATGTTGTTTCTTCTTGTCTTTCACAGGTTTCTTTCTCTGGGTAAACTGTACGCTGTGTTTTGGCAATAACTGTAGACCAGGCAAACAGAAAAGGTAAAACATGTAGAACAGCCAACACTGCATGTTCATTCAAGACAAGATAATACTTCTTGAATTTAACCATTTTAACCCTATCACAGACAATCCCTGGTTTTTACGGGTCAGGAATAGAAGCCTTTTGAAAACATTGTGGGAAAAGAAGAAAATGCTGGCAATCAGCATTTTCTCCTTTTCCCACAATGTTTTCTACCCTATCATATAGAAAAATCATCTTTTTACCAACTGTTAATTTGTCATCTGCAAAGTGCTTTCAATTTGGTCTGGTCCAAATTTTGTCGTTTGGGAAAGGGTTAAAAGAACATAACAGGCCACAATAAAAATATTTTTCAAAAGATGGTATTTGTCTTTGAAATAGCTAGAAAACATTGTGGGAAAAGGAGAAAATACTGGTTACCAGCATTTTCTCCTTTTTCCACAATGTTTTCAAAAGCCTTCTTTAGTTAGGGTCGTTAAAACTCAGGATTGCTTGGTGAAGAGTTAAGGACCTTGATAATGCAGTGAAAGATTGCTTTGGTCTGAAACTATCATATAATTTCCAATGGTATAGAACCTACAACAAAGGAAAAGGTCTTACCTGAATCTACACTGTACTAACTTACCAAGAAATATATGTGAAGCATGGTCCTTCAAGGGTTAAACCTTTACTACACAACATATTTTGGACCAGACTTAATCGAAATCATGTGCAGACAACAAAATAAATGTAGCTCAAACTAGAGCTGTCACTAAATTGTGACTTTATACCCCCCGCCAGCGCTCTGACAGTATGTTGTACACCGACTGACATACAGACATACCAACAGACGGCTGATTCCAGTAAAACGCCGAAAACATTCATTTTGTGCATTAAAGTATACCCCGAAAACATTCGTTCTGCGGGGCATAATGACGATTTCAATCTTTCAAAGGATAGAAAAACATAGCGGGGGAAAAAGCGAAAATGCTGCATTTTCTCCTTGTCCCAAAGTGTTTTCAAACGCCTTCTTTCTTCAGGGTTGCTACAACATGGGATTGTGTGGTAAAGGGTTAAGCAAACAGTTGTATTCTAGGTTTTAACCCATTACCACGCAATCCCTACTTCTGACGCCCCTCAGAGAGAAGACTTTAGAAAACATTGTTGGAAAAGGCGAAAATGCTGGTAACCAGCATTTTCTCCTTTTCCCACAATGTTTTCTACCCTTCACAAAACAAATTTCAAATTTTCGGTCACTTTTATTTTGTCGTCTGCAAATGTTTTCGATTTGGACAAGCCTAAAATTTTGTCGTTTGGTAATGAGTTAATAACATCAAATTACGGTATAATTTCCAATACAAACAAAGATTGACAAACCTTATAGCTCAACATGCACTGTTCCTCACATATAGCTGTTATAACTTGATTCACCTCTTCTGCCATGTCCTTTAGAAACCAGTGTGCATACTGAACACTTGTTGTACCTATAGAGTGCCTCTGCAATGCAAAATTATAACATAAAGAGAGGGTTATGAATGCTCTTCCGTGTTTTCAGCCACTTTCATTAATATTTCATTTATATCACTTCTGTCGATACATCTATCCATGCATTTCTGGTATTTCCTTTTACCAGTACTATGTAAAACTTTCTTTTCAATCCAGGCTGTTTTTTCCAATGAAAAACCTTCACTGATCGCAAAAAAGTTAAAAAATGGTTGGCAGTGAGCATGTAGAGTCCTGTTGCAATGACAATTATCAATCCTCAAAAAGATCTGACCAAGCTGCAATTTGAACTTGCAAAACCTGAATTACAAGCCTGGGTAATACACACTCCGTCACCATGTTTGGTAGGTGATAAAGCTACCGAGTTATATATTACCAGACGACAAAATTTTAGCCCTGTTCAAAATGAAAGCATTTGCAGACGACAATTTCAATGTGGCCCAAATGGTGCAGTTCTTTATTCATAGGGAAGAAAACATTGTGGGAAAAGGAGAAAATGCTGGTTACAAGCATTTTCTCCTTTTCCCCACAATGTTTTCAAAAGGCTACTTTCTGAGGGTCATCAAATGTAGGGATTCTGTGGTAATGGTTTTAGAATATCTGTTATTCATTTGACATAGTATGACACATACAAGAAACTATGACTTTTCTTTTACCAGTACTATGTATAACTTTCTTTGCAATCCAATGGCTCCTTTTGCCGATGAAAAACCTTTACGGATCACAAAAAAGTTAAAAAATGGTTGGCAGTGACAGTGATGAGTCCTGTTGAAATGACAATCATCAATCCTCAAAAAGATCTGACCAAGCTGCAATTTGAACTTTGAAAACCTGAATTACAAGCCTGGGTGTTACACACTCTGTCACTATATTTGGTAGGTGATAAAGCAAGTGAGTTATATATTACCAGACAACAAAATGTTATCCCTGAACAAAATGAAAGCATTTGCAGATGACAATTTCAATGTGGCTCAAATGGTGCAGTTCTTTATTCATAGGGCATAAAACATTGTGGGAAAAGGAGAAAATGCTGGTTACCAGCATTTTCTCCTTTTCCCCACAATGTTTTCAAAAGGCTGCTTTCTGAGGGTCATCAAATGTAGGGATTCAGTGGTAATGGTTTTATAATATCTGTTATTCATTTGACATAGTATGAGACATACAAGAAACTATGACTTTTAACATCCGCAACACATCAAAGTAAAAAAATGTGAAAATCACTTGATTTAATTCATAAGACTCACAGTTTCTTCAGCCGGTAACCCTTTACTGAACGAGAAATATTTGGACTGGTCCAAATTGAAATCATAATGCAGACAACCTATTCAGTGTGGCTAAAATCATGGAATAAGACTTTAGTGTATTTGGTTTAAACATATTTATTTTACATCTATTGAGAAACAAGTTCTGACAACTTATACTAATCTCTCTCGATTCTGGCAGTGTGTGAATAAGTGTATGAAAGGTACAAAACACTGTGAGAAAAAGAGAAAATGCGGGTAACTAACAGTTACTCTCTGATTTCCATACATTCGCTTCAAGCAAGTACAGAAACATAGTACTATCAAAATGATCGCAAAATATTATATAGTCTATATCCAAGATTACCTTTGCCCCACCCAGGTGGCTCAGTGGTGAGCGTGTTGGACTCCTGACTTGGTGATTGTGAGTTCGATACCCGGTTGAGGCAAACTTTTTTTCTGGCGTACTTTCACCTCTCACCTCTGCTGAAGCATGTGAGAAAAGTAGTCGGTGGCTTTGGAAAGAAAATTGTGTTAGTGCTGGTGTGAGAAAGTCAGGAAACACATGTGGGTCACCAACTGCCATGATATGACCTTAGCTGTTAAAGTGGCATTAAACCGCAATGCAACCAACCAACCAATCAACCAAGATTACCTCTTCTGGACAGAGTGTGTGGGTAGCATTCATAAAATGTCCACAGATCATAGGAAATACAATACAGAATCTGTGCTGGGCTGGAAACTCCATACACTGTTTGAACTGGTGCTCAAAAATCTGGGTATAGAAGCTGAAAACAAAACATCAACTTGTTATTTTCTCCAAATTTCAAACGTTCAGCTTAGATACTTAATAAAGAAAGTTTACACAAGAGAGATTCTTGCAGTCTTATTAGAAGAATACCCAAAAAACAGCATTCGGGTACAAAGGTGGCCAACTTTTCACCCAGACACAAAATTGAAAGCATATGCGGATGAAAAATCAAATGAGACTTAAATGATTAACTTTGTCCATGAAAGGATATGAAACATCATGGGAAAAGGACAAAATACAGTTTAACCCTTTACCACATGGCAAAATTTTAGACCTATCCAAATTGAAAGCATTTGCAGACAACAATTTCATAGTGGCTAAAATGATGCATTTTTTTTTTCTATAGGGTGGGTGGAAAACTTTGTGAGAAAAGGAGAAAATGCTGGTTACCAGCATTTTCTCCTTTTCCCACAAAGTTTTCAAAAGGCCTCTTTCTTAAGGTCGTCAAAAGGCGTCATTGTGTGTAAAAGGTTAACCAGCATTTTCTCTTTTTTCAGCTATGTTTTCAAAAGATATCTCTCACAGGTTCATTAAAATTCCATGTTCTGTAGTAAAGGGATAACTGTAATTACACTTAGCCGAAGATTTCAAACACCTAATTGATACTGTCACACATCCTTGCAGGAAATCAACTTTTGAGAAAGAAAATTTGTCTGGAAGGACAAAAAACAACATTGCTTAACTCATTACAAACGACAAAATTTTAGGTTTGTCTAAATCGAAAGCATTTGCAGACGACAAAATAAATGTGTCTGAAAAATTGATATTTGTTCTGGGGAGGGTAGAAAACACTGTGGGAAAAGGAGAAAATGCTGGTTACCAGCATTTTCTCCTTTTCCTACAGTGTTTTCAAAAGGCTTCTTTCTCAGAGGCGTCAAAAGTAGGGATTGTGTGGTAATGGGTTAACTCATTTCGAAACGACAAAATTTCAGGTTTGTCCAAATCGAAAGCATTTGCAGACAACAAAATAAATGTGACTGAAAATTTAAAATTTGTTTTGTGAAGGGTAGAAAACATTGTGGGAAAAGGAGAAAATGCTGGTTACCAGCATTTTCTCCTTTTCTCACAATGTTTTCTAAAGGCTTCTTACTGAAGGGTAGAAAACATTGTGGAAAAAGGAGAAAATGCTGGTTACCAGCATTTTCTCCTTTTCTAAAAATGTTTTCTAAAGGCTTCTTTCTCAGGGTCATCAAAAGTAGGGATTGAGTGGTAATGGGTTAAAGGCTATAAAATAACAAAAAATACAGTACTCTCCAGATGTAAATGTACATCATAAATTGAAATATACTTTTTACTCACCAGTATATGGACAGATCAGAGACTTCATTTAGCAGCTCATCCAGGTAGTCTACCATTTTTGTGTGAAATATAATTGTGTTCAAATGCTTGGCCAAGTCCTGATGGTCCTTCAGTACAAGAGCTGCTTTCCCCACACTCGTGTAAGCCTGACAGATATTAAAATATATGTCATTTTTACCCTTTGCCCAAACCCAAGGAGGAAGGCATTTCGAAAATATTGGACAAAATGCACTTAACTTGCATTTTCTCTTTTTCGTACAATGTCTTGTATAGATTCTATGACAAATCCTATCATTGAACCCACATTTTACAACCTATCTGATCTGGTAGCTATTAATATTTTAGTTTTCAAAAATGCTATTCATGGGGTGAATGCTTAAGTATTCCATCTGCATTTTGGAAAAATTTTCAGGTGAGGGAAAAAAATTCTCATTTCTCTGAAATACATAGTTTGACCATCTTTTTCAGATCTATTGTGTTGAATTCATTTACCAAATCTAACACAACTTATCTTAAAAAGGATATCTAACAAATCTTTTCGGAGAAATGAGAATTTTTTCCGTCACCTGGAAAATTTTTTAAAATCAGATGGAACAGTCTTGCATTCACCCCTGGTATTGATCTTTCAGAAAAATCCTTTCATCACACCTCAATTAATCTACTATTGGTAAATAGCCTCAATATGGACAAGTATAAAAAGTTCCTATGAAGAGGTACAGTCAAATAAATCCACAATAAGTCCTTACTTGAAGTCTAAACCAGTCAAGACGAAGTCCTCTGAAGTCAAATATTTCATTTTCTTCAACTGGAAATAAAAAAAAAAAATCCATAAGGGAAAAATCAAGAAACAAATTCAACTTATTACAACACAATTAAGGCAGAAGGCCTTTGAAAAACTGTAGGAAAAGGGAAAATGCAGGAAACCATTTTTTACCCTTTCAAAAATACATCACAATATTTGAGTCACACTTAAGTTTTCCTCTGCAAATGCTTTAACTCTTTACCAAACAACCAAATTTGAGACTAGTCCAAATTGAAAGCATGTGCAGACAACAAAATAAGCGGATCTCAAAAATTTAAATTTGTTTCCAGCAGGGTAGTAAAACATTGGGGGAAAAGGAGAAAATGCTGGTTACCAGCATTTTCTCCTTTTCCCACAATGTTTTCAAAAGGCTTCCATCTCAGGGTCGTAAAAACCAGGGATTGTTTGGTAAAGAGTTAAGTCGCCAAGAGTTTACAATTTTGTTTTCTAGAAAAGAGTTTGCCACTAACACTACAGATTTTTAAAACTGCTGTTGCACTGAATTCTAAACCTCCTTCATTCTTCTGACTGAAAAGTGCATGTACTTTCATTTTTCTTTTAACTCTTTACCAAACAACAAAATTTTGGACCAGTCAAAGTTGAAAGCACTTGCAGACGACAAAAGAAGTGCAACACAAAAATTGAAATTTGTTTCCAACAGGGAAGAAAACGTTATATATCCACATATACAGTAATTCACCCACCTTGTTTAACGGTCAGTCCTGATATTGTGTTGGAGAAGGAAGACAGAATAACTGATTCATCCTCTGGGCACATGGCAAGATTCTGTACATAAAGTTTATATGAAAAATAAATCATGGCTTGTAATACTCGAAAAGGGTCATTCACATATTTGCATAAAAAGTCATCTTGGATTAGCCTGCACTACGCGCTGGCAAAGCCGAAACAACACTTTCGTTTTTATAATGTTATTTTCTACTTTGCGCAAACCGACTGTAGCACAAAATCTCATGTAGTCGAAAAGTTCTGTCTCGGATTAGCTTGTGCGGACTAAGCAGGCTGATCTGAGACAACACTTTACACAAATGTTCGAATTCCCCTTCTTGCCTGTTGCAAGTTGTATATGGCTCAAATGATGGTTACCAGCATTTTTTCCCCCCTTTTTCCACAATGTTTTCAAAAGGCTCCTTTCCAAGGATTGTTAAAACCTGGGATTATACGGTGGAGAGTTTGGTAACTTAACCTTTACCACTCAATCCGAAGTTTTACAACCCTGGCAAAGAAAGCTTTAACAAATTAATGGGGTAACCCATTACCACACAATCCCTAATTTTGACACCCCTGAGAAAGAAGCCTTTATAAAACATTGTGGGAAAAGGAGAAAATGCTGGTAACCAGCATTTTCTCCTTTTCCTGCAATGTTTTCTACTTTTTACAAAACAAATTTCAAATTTTCAGTCACTTTTATTTTGTCTTCTGCAAATGTTTTGGATTTGGACAAACCCAAAATTTTGTCGTTGGGTAATGAGTTAAGTAAATAATTACGCATGAAAACTCAATTTATAGCGACATGAAATCATACAACAAAACAAACATGTAATATTTGGGAAACAGGAGGGCTATGGTTGTCCTATATCTCTTTACTTGCTATAAACAAATTGGCTTGTCTGACTTTGGCCAGTATTGATTGACTTTATGGTGTTTAACCCTATACCCAACAATCCCTGGTTTTTATGACCCTGATATAGAAGCCTTTTGAAAACATTGTGGGAAAAGGAGAAAATGCTGGTAACCAGCATTTTCTCTTTTTCCCACAATGTTTTGTACCCTGCTGGATACAAATTTCAATTTTTGAGTAAAGTTTATTTTGTCGTCTGCAGGTGCTTTCAATTTGGACTAGTCTAGAATTTTGTCGTTTGGTAAAGAGTGAATGCCATTTTCAACATTATTGCAGTCATATTACAGCAGCCAGTGTACCTATCCATGCTTTCCTGGAGTCTCTTTTACCAGTACTCTGCACAATATTCTTTCCAAGCCACTGGCTGCTTTCCCACATAACCATTGTCAAAACAATTGTCAGCGGTGGGAGATGAATGAATCCTGTCCTATGACTAGCATCAATCCATGGAAAGAAATTGGCCAAGCCAGGGATTAAACCCATGACCTCCTGTTCTCAAGTCCTGCATGCTGCCGAGTAAGCCACTAGGGCTCGGCAACTTTGGCCCGTGAAGCTAAAAATAATCAAAGTGGCCTTGAATAATACATAGACAGAAAATTTGCAAATTGAGCACATTTTCAATAGTAGCAAATATAACCATAACATTTACCTGAATAAGTTGATTTAATAAGACTGCATCATAACCTGACAAATACTGAACATAGTATCTCTGCATTACTTGGTGGTACTTCTTCACTAACACTGAAAAAACAAAAATGCACATATACAAATAAAAAGGACATGCTTTCCAAATTTATTTCATTCCACTTAGTCATTTGACTTTTTAGTGAACTATTCCCTTGTTAATTTCGAAAGCATTTTGAGCTGAAAAGACTTCTACCAATCACAATTCAACTGATCTTTGAAAATGTAGAAATCTTTGATACAACAGGAGAAGATGCCAGTTTCCAGTTTTTCCTGTCTGGTACAGTGTTAACATTTTGTTGCATCCATTTAACCCTTTCCCAAACAAGCCCGGGTTTTTACGCGTCAGCAGTAAAAGTCTTTTGAAAACAGTGTGGGAAAAGGAGAAATTGCTTGTAACAAGCAATTTCTCCTTTTCCCACACTGTTTTCTACCCTTTTTGAGAACTTTCTCCCATTTTCTCCAAATTTAAAATAGTCATCTGCAAACTCTTTCAGTTTGGAAGAGTCCAAAACTTGTCGTTTGGGAAAGGGTTAACCCTTTACCACACAATCCCGACTTTTGACGACCCTAACAAAAGAAGTCTTTTGAAAACATTGTGGGAAAAGGAGAAATACTATTGACCAGCATTTTCCCCTATTCCCACAATGTTTTCTACCCTTCCCAAATCAAATTTCAATTTCTGATTCACATTTATTTTGTCGTCTACAAATGCTTTCAATTTAAGTTAGTCCAAAATTCTGTCATTTGGTAAAGAGTTAAGATTATTTTCTGATGTCAAACATCGTATGTTGTATGAAAATTTTGGTGAAAAATCTATCTATTCCAATAGAGTTTATAGATTACTTGGTGTTGAAAGCCAGTTTCAAAAGCGTCTCAGTTATTCTTAACAGAAAGTGGACCTATCCAACTTTTCTAGAGTTTACCAGTGCTAGAAACAGCGTTCTGTCAAAGCACCTGACTTCTTTCCATCAAACATCATTAAAACAATGTTCAGCAGCTGAATTTACAGACAAGACTATCTAGGAAAGGGCAGAAAACTTTGAAGGAGAAAAGGAGAACTGTTGGTTATCAGTATTTGCTCTTTTTAAATGATTATGATTCTTTAAGATTTCCTTCTCAAGGTTAATTCTTTAAGATTTCCTTCTCAAGGTTAAACAATCATGAATTACAATGTATATGGTAGAGGGTTTGGTAACAAAACTTTACCACACAATCCAAAGTTTTACAACCCTGGAAAAGAAAACTTTTGAAACATTGTGGAAAAAGGACAAAATGCTGGTACCCAGCATTTCTGTCTTTTCCAGCAATGTTTTATTGCTTTTTACAGACAAATACATGTACTATTATTTGTGCCACATTTACTAGGTCCTTTGGAAATGCTTTCAATTTGGATCTGTCAAAAATTTTGTCATGCAGTAAAGAATTAAACTTACGTTTCAGATCCTCCATATAGAATAGCAACTCCGGTATTTGCCTGGAACAAAAAAGGATATATATTTTAACTCTTTCCCAAGTAAGCCCTGGTTTTTACATGTCTGCAGTACAGGTCTTTAGAAAACATTGTGGGAAAAGGAGAAATTGCTCGCAACGAGCAACTTCTCCTTTTCCACAGTGTTTTCTAGCCTATCGGAAAACTTTCTGCCATTCTCATCAAATTCAAAATTGTCATCTGCAAACACTTTGACTTTGGGACAGTCTAAAATTTGTCATTTGGGAATGGGTTAACCCATTACTAAACAACAATATTTTAGACTGGTCCAAATTGGAAGCATTTGCAGAAGACAAGATAAAAGTGACTAAAAATTTGAAATTTGTTTTGTTAAGTGCAGAAAATAATGTGGGTAAAGGAGAAAATGCTGGTTACCAGCATTTTCTCCTTTTCCCACAATGTATTCTACATGTATAGGCTTCTTTTTCAGGGGGGTCAAAAGTAGGGATTGTATGGTAATAGGTTAATCACAGACCGAGTAGTGTTTTATGCTGCTTTCAAATAGTTTAGTATAATCACAGCAAACACATACAGGTACTTTATTTTGTGAAAGTTTCTTGTTTCATCAGGACTAGGCTGAGTCTCTACAGCACACTGCAAAAGCACATTCACATGAAAAACAATGAATTTGAGTGGGGATCAAACCTAGAGTGTTTGATTAACCTTTTACCCGATATGCCAATTTGTGGCTCTTCCATTTCAGCAGCAAATGGAGATATGATGTCAAAAATATGGACAAATGAGGTAACAAATATATGAGGAAATAAACATTGTCGGAAAAGGAGAAATTGCTCGTATTGCTTGTTACGAGCAATTTCTCCTTTTCCCACAATGTTTTCAAAAGCTGTCTCCTGTTAATACGTCAAAATGAGTATCTATGGAGTAAAGGGTTAACTCTTTACCAAACAACAAAATTTTAGACTGGTCCAAATTGAAAGCACCTGCAGATGGCAAAATAAATGTATCTCAAAGACTGAAATTTGCTTCCAGTAGGATAGAAAACATTGTGGGAAAAGGTTACCAGCATTTTCTCCTTTTCCCTCAATGTTTTCTATAGGCTTCCATCTCAGGGTCGTAAAAACCAGGGATTGTTTGGCAAAGGGTTAAGGGTCTTAATTCCTGTTTAGAACTTTAGAAAACATTGTGGAAAAAGGAGAAAATGCTGGTAGCCAGCATTTTCTCCTTTTTGCACAATGTTTTCTACCATACCTTAGAAGAATTTCACCATTATAGCCAAAGTTGTAGTTACTGTATTCAAATGTTTCAACTTACACAAGTCTAAAATTTTGTTGTAGGGTAAAGAGCTAATAGTTTTAAATTATCTGCAGTAATAACAGAAACAGTTGGTTGTAAGTTGTATTTGGGTTTAACGCCACTTTAACAGCTAAGGTCATATCATGACGATCGATGAAGAACATGTGTTTCCTGGCTTCTCATACCAGTTCTAACACAACTTTCTTTCAAAAGCCACCCACTACTTTTCTCACATGCCTCAGCAGAGGTGAGAGGCAAAAAAACGCCGGAAAGAAAGTTGGCCTAAACCAGGTATCAAACTCACAACCACTAGGTCACGAGTCTGACACCCTCGCCACTGAGCCACGTGGGTGGGCAACAGAAACAGAAAAACATCAAAATTTTCACACATTGAAACTATGACAATACCTGGACGATTTCTGCAAAAAGTGCTGACATAAAAATGTGGCATGGTTTTAGAGGGAAATGTTACTAGTGGTATGGCAAAGTTATCTCCATATTACCTATCAATGAAATCCTCCTGGTTGAGTTTGACATTATGACGTTTACTGGGTGGGTTCTGGAAGTGTCGCAACAGCCAGTGCACTTCATATTGGGCCATGGATAGCGCCTGTAAAACATACAGGGCTTTAGGTCCCAATAGCCCTGGCTGGTCTGTGTAGATCAACGACAGTTCTCTCAGGGCTGTACGTAGAAACTTTCTCCTCTCCCTATGAAACCCAGGCCTGCAAGAAAGAAGTAATTATTAAATGAGAGCCATGTTTGACTCTTTACCACACAATCCCGACTTTTAACGACCCTGAGAAAGAAAGCCTTCTGAAAACATTGTGTGAAAAGGAGAAAATGCTGGTAACCAGCATTTTCTCCTTTTCACACAATGTTTTCTATGCTTTTCAGGTCAAATTTCAAATTTTGATACACATTTATTTTGTCGACTGCAAATGCTTTCAATTTGGACAAGTCCAAAATTTTGTCGTTTGGAAAAGAGTATACCAAAACATTTGTGCAGAAAATACTTTAGAACTAGACTGAGAGGTCAACCCTGAACCCACCACATAGGTGAAATAAAACTTTTTAGCTGATAGCAAACAAATAAATTTTGCCATTTCAATGAAATTTTGGGGAAAAATGTCAGTATGGCCATAAAACGGAAAGGAGTGTTTTAAAATTTGTCTATAAATAAATATTGTGGATTATAACATAAGTATTAGTATTTTATTCAAATAGAAATATAAGAAAAAACCACCCCAAATTCTACATGTTCAAGCTTTTCATCTACTGAATTTCGCCCTCCCTAAGTAATAGTAACCGCCCCCCCCTCCAGAAGAACCCATAAATCATGACAACCTAATGCACATTAGTTGATTACACTGACAATATTTGAAGAATTTGATATTTCTTCTACTTTGATTAATATTTCCTCTAAACAATCGCCTAAACCTTTCCCAAACAAGCTCTGCTTTTTACGTGTCTGCAGTGAAAGTCTTTAGAAAACACTGTGGGAAAAGGAGAAATTGCTCGTAACGAGCAATTTCTCCTTTTCCCACAGTGTTTTCTAGCCTACCGGATAACTTTCTGCCATTCTCATCAAATTCAAAATTGTCATCTGCAAACGCTTTGAGTTTGGGACAGTCTAAAATTTGTCATATGGAAAAGGGTTAAAATGACAATACGGTATTTGAAGAAGTCAATGAATATTTCTTCTATTTTGATAACATAAATTTTTGCTCTAAACAATCACTTAAACACACACAAAATACAAAATTCGATAGACTGTTTGCTTTGCAAAACTTGGGTACAAAATAAAGGCATGGATAGCTGTGCTGCTTTTCTAAATATAACCAATGATGTCTACGAGATGAAATAAATTTCGATCTTTCACCGGACAAAAAAAACCACCTTATTTCAAGCCCGTTTTTGTTGGGGTTTTCATTAAAATCCACTACTGCTGTTTTCAATATTTGGCTATGACATACTCCCTCTCATAACAGCGCATTACAATTTTACGTAAAGCATGAGAAATGTAGGGTAAATGTGCGCAAGTTACGTCATATTTCTGTCTGGCTGAATGACACACACTGTATTATCTTGGTAGCTAGTGCAAAGGAACTACCTTTTCGAGTTACAGAATAACTATGGCTACAGAGCTCCAGATAAGAGGGAGTGATGGTATTCTAAATTTGTTACTTCTCTTCCAAACCTTATGTTGTGGGTACTCATTAGAATCGTCTCAATGAGACGATTCTAATAAGTACCCATAACATAGGGTTTAGTGGACAATACTTAATATTTTCAATTTTGAAATCACGATCACTCCCTCTATCTGAAGCTCTGATGGTTAATTTCACTGGTTGTAACCACAAATCATCAAACCCTATAATCCCCTATTTCTTCCTGATAAACTACATCTTCGCAAGCCAAGGCTGACGATTCACCACGCTACTCTACCCTTGACAGATCAAGCTTGATTCTTACATTTGCCCGATAATGCTTTTTCATTGGATGAAGCCAGCTCTAACTGCAATTCATGAAATCGCTCGTAGCATTTTTCATCTTTGATAAAAATAGAATAAGGTAGCAACCTTTCGAACAGATGGTAAACATGAAAACCCATGTGGATGTCTGCTTATCACTTCATGTTGAATAATTGTATTCATATGCAGTTTGTAAAATGATTATTGATATTTAATTGGCTTTCAGAAATATGATGTAAAGGGGGTAATAACCAGCATCCAATAGAGGGCGCATCGCAGGAATCTCGAAATCGGGCTCAATCAGCCAAGGTAAGGTCCACGTATTGATCGTAACCTTGGCTCGCAAAGATGGATGAACTACTGAAAAGCATGAAGTAATAAAGCAAATCCTACAGTTTTTTGTGAATAACTAGTAGAGTTACAGATAGAGGGAGTGATTTCGATTTCATAATTGAAAACATTAACTATTCTCCACTAAACCCTATTTTATGGGAACTGATTAGCACTGTCTCATCAAGACAATTCTAATGAGTACCCACACCACAGGGTTTGGAAGGGAAATAATGGATTTAGAATGTCAACACTTCCTTTTGTCCGGAGCTCTGAACTAGGTTGAAGCACACAAGAAGCGGTATCTATAAAACAGCTGTGTTAGTACAATGAGGCACTCATAATAACTAAGACCATTAGATTGATTGATTGATTGATTGAATTGGGGCTTAACGCCATTTTAACAGCTAAGATCATATCATGGCGGTCGGTGACGCACATGTGTTTCCTGGCTTTCTCACACCGGTACTTACACTACTTTCTTTCCAAAGCCACCGACTACTTTTCTCACATGCTTCAGCAGAGATGAGAGGCGAAAATACACCAGAAAAAAAGTTCACCTCAACCGGGTATCGAACTCACAACCACCAGGTCATGAGTCCGACACGCCCACTACTGAGCCATCCAGGCGGGCAAAGACCATTAGAACTGTCATGGAAAGTGCAACAACCACTCCAATCTGATTGAAATGTGTTTCACACTTTGCCACACAATCCCGACTTTTAATGACCCCGAGAAAGAAGCCTTTTGAAAACACTGTGGGAAAAGGAGAAAATGCTGATAACCAGCATTTTCTCCTTTTCCCATAGTGTTTTCTACCCTTCCCAAACCAAATTTTAATTTTTCGGTCACCTTTGTCGTCTGCAAATACTTTCAATTTGGACCAGTCTAGAATTTTCTCCTGTGGTAAAGAGTTAATTTTTTATTACACAATACCAAGTTTTAACAATCTTGAAGAAGATACCTTTAAACTCTTTACCAAACAAAAAATTCATAGAGAGGTCCAAACTGAAAGCATTTGCAGACAACAAAATAAAAGAAACTGAAAATTGAAATTTGTTTTGTGAAGGGTAGAAAATATTGTGGGAAAAGGAGAAAATGCTGGTTACTCTTGTAAAGCACTGTTATAAAAAGGACAGATTTCAAGCCTTTGGTTTCAAGTCCTGTACCTAACTAAATGAGATAACGGCTTTGCTTGACACTCTTGCAAAGCACTGTTACAAAAAGGACAGATTTCAAGCCCTTGGTTTCTAGTCCTGAACCTAACTAAATGAGATAACAAACAGGCTTTGCTTGACACTCTTGCAAAGCACTATTATAAAAAGGACGGATTTCAAATCTAACAAGCATGATACGGAGATTTATTTCAGCTCTTCAAGGCAGCAAGCTCTTAAAAACTTCATTTATCACATCTATGCTTTCTGGTGAAAACTTCACAACACAACGTTGTCAGTGTCAGCAGTACTAATTACAGAGTCATTGACAAGGCACAAATGTGCACGCTACAATTGAACAAACACACAACTGGTAGATTCCAGGGAAACTCCAAAGAAGCCCTTTTTGGAAGGGGCAAGGGGCAATAAAACAAATTGAAGGAAACAAGGTTGGTCTTAAGTTCAACGTACAGCATTGTTAATTCAAAAGTACGTAAGTGGGATCCAAGAAATAGGTTGGGAATATCACTTTATTTGGACTATCAAAATCAATTTAACCCTTCGACCCTTTACCAAACAATCCCTGGTTTTTTCGACCCTGAGATAGAAACCGTTTGAAAACATTGTGGGGGAAGGAGAAAATGCTGGTACTTTCAAAAAGCTTCTTTCCAAGGGTTGGTAAAAGTTGGCATTGTGCAGAAGAGGGTTGAACAAAAAAATACCGGTAATGATCAACAAATGTAGTGATTTACATACATGTGCACCTCTCTTTGTGTAACAAAAGGCCAGATCTAAACAAATTTTGGTGAGTGTTACTTACAAGTTGCTGTAGGAAAAATACAAGAATATAATTATCAGCAAATAAAGAGAGAATAGGCAAACATTCAATACTGAATATATAGAGTTTATTTCATCAGCTTGTGGTTAATATGGAGAAATATGTGCCGAAAAAGGGAAAGGTATGCGAAAATAACGAGTGCCGTTAGGCACAAGTTATTTTCGCAGACCTTTCCCTTTTGAGGCAAATAAAAACGATATAAAGCTGACCAAAGGCTAGCATAATATCATCTTCTCTAGACTTGTTCAACCCTTTACCACACAATGAAGACTTTTTAACAACCCCGAGGAAGATGCCTTTTTGAAACATTGTGGGAAAAGGAGAAAATGCTGGTAACCAGCATTTTCTCCTCTTTCCACAAAGTTTTCTACCCTATCGAAGAAAAATTGTTCCATCTGAGCCACTTTGAAATTGTCATCTGCACATGCTTTCAATTTGAATAATCTAAAATTTTGCTATGTGGTAAAGAGTTAATAAAATTTCATATCAAAAGACCAACTCATGTCAGATCCAATATATACACCATGCATTTACAAATGTAAATGGAAAATTCCATGTTTATTGATTCTAGCATCAGATGTCTATACTCTTTGCGTGCTAAAGGCACCTTTAGATTCATTTTGTGAATAATGAAGACTAGGATCTGACTGCACAAATAGTTTAATCGAATCTTGTTCTACAATGTCTAGTAAAGATATTACACCATAGAAATTCTTTTAAGCTAATTTAGAAATTCTTTTAAGCTAATTATTTAGCCTTCTTGTTCGTAAGTTACATGTCCACATTCTTTTCTTTACTTTAGCACACAAAGATATAGAGGATATATGTTTTTTTCGGTGAAAGATTGAAATTTATTTAATCTCGTGACCAGTGTCGATAAAATTTCTATTTTCACTCGTGGCACATCATCAAAATATTACCAATGGTGTTCACAGATGAAACAAATTTCAATCTTTCACAAAAAAAAAAATAATCTGTTTATTTCATGCTTTTAACCCTTTCTGGGAGGAGTTTCATCAAAATCCAGTACAGTTCTTTTCCGTAATTCCCAGTGGCGTACCCTTCCCGCATAGCAATGCATTACAATATTACGTCAAACGCGAGAAATGTAAGGTAAATGACATCATATTTCCATCTGGTTGTGAGGCACGCACAATTTACCTAGGCAACATGAACATGATAATCGGTATTTTCACTAGTATTCTTTTCACTATTTTGAAAATATTTTCACTGTTATTTCTCGATACCCTACCAGAAAGCATGAAATAATAAATAATCTTCCTATCTACTTGACAACTAAATACTTACGAGGTCTGTAAGGCCTGATGCTGTAGTTCTCTTACTTCATTGATTCTTTTGCTGAGATTTTGCCTGTAATTTAGGTGATAGATATAATTTTTTATTAAACAAATTTTCTTGGGCTTATTATTTAATTAACCCATTACCACACGATCCCTACTTTTGACGCCTCTGAGAAAGAAGCCTATAGAAAACATTGAGGGAAAAGGAGAAAATGCTGGTAACCAGCATTTTCTCCTTTTCCCATAATGTTTTCTACCCTTCACAAAACAAATTTCAAATTATCACTTTTATTTTGTCATCTGCAAATGCTTTCATTCTGGACAAGCCTAAAATATTGTCATTTGGTAATGAGTTAAAAGATAGCTGTTGAGTATAAAAGTTGAATGTTGGATTTTGAAAAAGCAGGTAAATATCCCGATCATCCAAAACTGTTCTCTGAATAGCAAAATATGCCACAGTTTATAGAATTTACATAACTATTATAGCAATTACTGTGGATTCATATAATTTCGTTGGTATGAAATTTCGTGGATTTTTCAAATTCGGCATTTTCGTTGGACCGTAAATTCGTTGATTTTCCATTTTCAAAAGAAAAAATTTTTAGTGAAAAAAAATCTAAACTGTCCATTAATAAAGTTTGTCAAAGAGAAAAAGACGGAACTCGATCGATGACAAGTATACAGGTATCGTCTTGGGTGTAAAGGGTGTAAAGTTTATGACACTTATCTGATAATCTGATCGCCGGTCTCAAGTCTATCAATTAAGACATGCGTAATTATTTGCAATTTACACGGTTATTATTTAATCCTGTAGTCACAGTTTACAGTCAAATTTTACGCCGTAAAAGATACGACAACGTTTTCAGAATCGTCTGCTTTGAAACTGCTGACTGCCGAAGCCACCCTTCCCACATGTCGGGGTCACTTAGAAAAACAAGACTGCTTACCACATATTCACCGATATATTGTGACAGAAGGAAAGAGATCTTTTGTTTAGAGCTCGAAATGACACATTTTACCTTGTTATCCAAAAGTGTGTCCGAAATAATAAGTATAAACTCCGACAAATTTGCATCTAGATCTATATTTAGAACACACGTGAATGATCAAAATTGTAGGAGACCCAAGTTTCGGCTTCCAGTCAATCTTGCAAACTTCCAAAAGTTGCTTTCTAATACGAGCTAAGCCATTGTTCAACTGGATGGGATAGATCAGACTGCAAGTTCTGTTTAGTCTGACACCGTCCAACAACACATTGAAATCCGCCATGTTGTCATCACCAAATTCAATATTAGAACGACCCAAATATAAAACAAGCCGTCCTTCAACATGATTTTATGCCAGTCGCAGGTACACACGCGTTTGCAGTAAAATTTTGATTTGGGATAGATCTGTGACGTAACGTGTAGGTCATTCGAGCAAGAGGGTTGTAAAACAAACGTTTGTTGTACTAATGTACGACTGTTTTACCCCACGAAATTTATGGTCACGTTGTGTTTAGAAATGATTGTTTCAAAAACACCTTGGCAATCGTGTCACATGTTTTGTGTAGTCAGCAGAAAGTTGGTATGGCGGTTTGTAAAAAAAAAAACCCATCGCAGCCGAATTGCACCAGTAAAAGATAAACATGGATTACTTGACTCGATGCATGTAGGTAATTTTTCAACATTGTTTATGTTGTCGTCGCCAGGATAACAGAAAAAGAAATGAAGTTAAGGCAATGAAAAAAATCACTATTTTCACTCGGTAATTGTTAAATCTCAAAGAAATCTTTATAGGAACAAATAATCTAAGGTGTAAATAACTTTCTGTTCGACAGTGTGTACATTTTAACGTTGGCGTTGTCACGTTCGTTATTGATCAATGAAGCCAATCCCAACTTAGTTGAAGATGGCAAAGGACCTATCTTTCGTCGGGAACTTGAATTCGTGGACTTACCTACCCACGAAATCAACGAAAATTAGTACTCAACCAATATTAATGGTTTCACAGTATGTGTCCTGTGTCTCAACATACTAAACTTTGGCCCTTGCTATACTCTGCTACCTAGGATCAAACCATTACAACTCTGAATTATAATTCTAACTTTTTAACCATAGAAAAACACACATCCTTCCAGAAGCTTGTGTCTAATATTCCTAAAAATCCAAAAATACTGTTTGAAAAGTAGGAAATGCTGATAATGAGCATTTTCTCCTTTTCACAATGTTTTCAACCCTAAGACAAATTCCATCATCTGATCCACATTCTATTTGAAGTCTGCAAATGCTTTCAATGTGGACAGGTCAGTATATTTGTCATGCGATAAAAGAGTAATATACCAAAAATGTCATTGGCTAAATACTGTTTCTGTTATACACCTGAAAATTTTCAGGCTCAAATACATGCGTCACACAGGGATAAATATATATGTATTTACCCTTTACTCCACAGATACTCATTTCTACGCATTGCTTGCAGGATCCTTTTGAAAACATTGTGGCAAAAGATGAAATTGCTCGTGACGAGCAATTTCATCTTTTGTCACAATGTTTTCTATGCTATCAAAAGGTGTCGTATAACACAATGTTTTCCAAAGGCTCCTACAAGCAATGCGTAGAAAAGAGTATCTATGGAGTAAAGGGTTAATACATTCAACATAATATCTTGATCTACAATGTCCGCAAAAGGTCAGTGAGTCGCGATCAGCAGCCAAAAGGTTAATACAACATAATATTCTCTATATATATTACCCTTTTAAACTCTCAAAGAAGTGAGTGATAAATCCATGAATGTGAAGAATCTCATCTCTGCACAGCTGCACAATGTATCCAGACTGTAGGGCCGTTTTCCACAGGTCCCAGGCCTGAGCCTCCTGCAGGTACTGGTGGCACAGCATGATGCTAACTGAAAATTTAGATATTTCTTCACAAACAACTGTTTTATATTCGTTAAGCGAAATTTTCCCCTTTTATAATTTCATGAATCAAGTATGCTAACAAAATAGGAATTCCCTTCTGAGTGCCCCAATTCAATGAAAACTGATGTCACTGGAAACTGACGTCACTAAAACATGCAGTTTGGTGCATACATGTGCAGTCTGGTGATCGATCGCCGCCGCCATTTTGGATGTTGTGTAGCACGTGTAGTGATGTTTACGGGGCACTCACCAGGCAAACTGGTTTTACACGGGTTTTGCCAGGGAACATGATATATACTCATTACCAAACGACAAAATTTTAGATTGGTCCAAATTGAAAGCATTTGCAGATGACAAAGAAACGCAACTCAAAAATTGCAATTTGTGTCCATCAGAGTAGAAAACATTGTGGGATAAGGAGAAAATGCTGGTTACCAGCATTTTCTCCTTTTCCCACATTGTTTTCAGAAGGCTTCTTTCTCAGGGTCGTTAAAAGTCGGGACTGTGTGGTAAAGAGTGAAGTGTTTTCAAAAGCCTGCTCTCAATGATTTGTGAAAGAAGAAGTTGACTCTTTTCCAAACATCAAAATGTTGAACTTGAGGAAACTGAAAACATGTAAAGACAATCAATTCAATATGGCTCATGCAATAGCTTCAGTATTTGATAGTGTAGAAAATATTGTGAGAAAAGGAGAAAATGTTGGCAACCAGCATTTTATCTTTTTCCCATAATATTTTAAAAAGCTTTCATGAGGATTCTTTAAACTTGGATTGTATGGTAAAGGGTTGACTAGTTCATTTCACAGATATTGATTTATGTTTAACCCTTTACTCCACAGATACTCATTTCTACGTATTGCTTGTAGGAGCCTTTGGAAAACATTGTGGCAAAAGGTGAAATTGCTCGTGACGAGCAATTTCACCTTTTGCCACAATGTTTTCTATGCTATCAAAAGGTGTCATATACACATAAGAAACAGGTTCATCCTTGCTGTCATATAGGGTCAATAAGAGATACCATAGAAATGCCTTATGGGGTAAAGGGTTAATTTCGTCAAAACAATACAGCAAATGTAATATTCTTATGAAACTTACAAATAATCCATCGTTCAATAATGTCCTGAGACAAGTATTCACACTGAACCTGCAAATAAAGAACAAACTCTATTGTAACTAAACTTTCAACAAACAAACAAAAGGACTCCTGAAAACATTGTTGGAAAAGTAGAAAATACTGGTAACAAGCATGCTCTTAATATTCTCAGTGTTTTGTACCCTTTCTAAGACTCTTCCTGTCATTTTTACCACATTCTATATGTTATATTTTCATTTTGGACAAATTTTAAGTCTAAATTTTTTTGTTTGAAAAAAAGTTAAAGGTGGCCCTTCAGATTTTTGAAATTTTTTTTTACAAAAATACAAAAAAATAATCTTTATACTCCCAAAACCTTATGATTTTCATTCATAAAACCAAAGTAGTCTAAAACCATTTGACAACAAGAGAAATTAGAGATTGACTACAGCCCAGGTTGACGGGAAACACAGTCTAGTTTTACATCAGCAACTTGCTCATTTACATACTGGAAATACACAGACGAAGCTTCAAACATAGCGTCCGAAGATGACATTGTGGAAAATAATTACATATTTGTTATGTTATGGAATTTAAGCATCATTAGTCACTTAACATTCCCACAACGCTTGTTTTGATTTTTTGGTGTCAAATCTAAAAATAGCTTAAGGGGCTATGTAGCCTTTTAACTCTTTACCACACGAGAAAATTCTAGACTGGTCCAAATTGAAAGCATTTGCAGACAACAAAATAAAGGTGACTGAAAAATTGAAATTTGTTGCGGGAAGGGTAGAAAACACTGTGGGAAAAGGAGAAAATGCTGGTTACCAGCATTTTCTCCTTTTCCCACAGTGTTTTCAAAAGGCTTCCTTTTCAGGGGCGTCAAAAGTAGGGATTGTGTGGTAATAGGTTAATTGGATACCTCCTATAGAAAATTTTTTTGTAATATTATGATTCTAACTTATTCATGATTTATATTGTTTTTTTTTCAAATAAATTTCAGTGATTTATTTATTTTTTAAT
Source organism: Tridacna crocea (assembly GCA_943736015.1). Taxonomy (NCBI): domain Eukaryota; kingdom Metazoa; phylum Mollusca; class Bivalvia; order Cardiida; family Cardiidae; genus Tridacna; species Tridacna crocea. The sequence continues at coordinate 44,570,918 of OX031067.1, forward strand.
TTGGTGTGATGTGAAAAACCTAAATACCCACTTTTAACAGTAGTTAACCACATACCACACAATTTCAAGTTTTAATGTCCTTGAGGAAGAACCCCATGGAAAACATATTGGAAAAAGAGACAATTGGACAAGACCAAAGAGTGTCAATCAGAAAAAGGGTTCAGCTATGATACTTACTGTAGTAGTTGTAGGAACTTGACTGATTTTGGAAGGCTCTGCCAGTAAACTCAACACCTGCATGGCCCTCATTTGATCTGGTGATGGGGTCTTTTTGGAGTAGATACTATGTAAGGACATAATAGCAGGGATCAGGACCTGAAAATACATGTATGATAGTAGAAAATTTGCCCCTAGCACAAATCTTCGCAAATCAACATCTTCGCAAGCCAAGGTTACGATCACTATGTGGATCTTACCTTGGCAGATTGAGCCCGATTACGAGATTTCCACGATACACCCCCTACTGGATGCTGCTTATTATCACCCTTTACATCAAACGAAATATCGTTTTACAAACCGCTTAGGAATACAATAATTCAATATGAAGCAATGGCCACAAATGTACTCTGACATTCATTGTCAGGTGCTGGGATATGGTCTTAAACCTCTGATAATTGATTGGCAGGGTTCGAAATTCCCACATACTTACTCGCAAAATGCAAGCCAGAATTGGAAAATGCGAGTTGAAATTTCAAGCACTTGCAAAAAAATGCGAGTGCAAATTATTGAAGAACGGTTACTAAATGTACTAAATTTCATATGTGAATACAAAAAAAAGGTAATTTTTTTTGTTCTGGATAAACATCGGTCATATCGCACTGAGAACACCCTTCGACGGATGTCGATAATTTTACATGTCGCCATTGAAGCCTCCGAGTTGTCATTCGTTACCCGAGTTTCGTGAGGCAAGTGTGTTCGTCTGCACTCACAGCCGATACTGAGGTTTTGCGTTTTTTATACGGAAAAAACGGTAGGTGAATTCAATTTCTGATTTGAAACAAAAACATCTGTCAATCTTTCATGAAAAGATAAATTATTGCGCACAAATATCAACGAGAAGCAAGTCAGACGTGGTGGACTCGCTGAACCAGTTACCGGACATGCAGATATTCGGATATGACACGTCCGTATTTCATTTACAAAGTCGTCCACCAGTGTAAATTTTGTAGAAATTTAACCTCGCATTAGAACAGAAATTCAACTGAAATTGAATTGATTGTTAAATGAGGGTTTTAATGTCAATTAACGTTCCTTTTATTTGGTTGTTGTCTCGGGACAGGGTTACGTAATAGAATAGAATTGAATAGTTTTTACCAGCCATTCGTCCTTTACAATTGAGCCATTCGTCCTTTACAATTGGTAGGCAAGCTGAGCTTCAAAAAAACAATGCGAGTCCAGTTTTAATTTTGCAAGTGGAAATAAAAGCTACTTGCTAAAATTTGCAAGTGGATAAAAAAATGAAATTCGAACCCTGATTGGTCACACTGAAACTATCTGTAAATATTGTTTGTTTATGTCTTTTTTGGTAATAAATCATTACAGATCCTGCAAACATCCGCATGGTATTCATGTTTACCATCTATCTGAAAGGTCACGACCTTATTCTATTTTTATCAAAGATGAAACGCTACGAGCGTTTCGATTTCATGCAGCTAGAGCTAGCTGCTACCAATGAAAATGCGTATCGGGAAAATCTAAATCAAGCTTGGTCAGCCAAGGATAGAGTAGCATAGTGGATCGTCACCCTTGGCTTGCGAAGATGCTAGCAAAACTGGAAAAAGGCTTTTAAACCTGTTGTGGGAAAAGGGGATAAATGCTGAAAACCAACATTTGTGTCTCTTTAACTGTTTACCAAACGACAAAGTTTTAGACTAGTCCTAGCTAAAAGCACTTGCACACAACAAAATGAATGTATCTAAAAAATTGAAAGTTGTTTCCAGCATGGTACAAAACATTGTGGGAAAAGGAGAAAATGCTGGTTACCAACATTTTCTATTTTTTCCACAATGTTTTCAAGAGGCTTCTATCTCAGGGCCGTAAAAACCAGAGATTGTTTGGTAAAGGAATAACTCACAATGTTTTCTACCCTCCCAGAACTAATTTCAATTTCGGAGTCACATTAATTTTGTCATCTGGAAGTGCTTTCAATTTTGACCATCTTAAAATTCTGTTATTTGGTTTGGAGTTAATTTGTGGTCTGGAAATGCTTCAAATTCGGAAAAGTTCAAACCTTTGCAGTGTGAAACTAGAGCTGTCACTGAATGTGACTTAAAGAGGCAATAATACTCATTTTAAGCCAGTTTTAACTCATTTTGTTTTTATTTTATCAAAATATAGTTTTTCTTATATATCTATGCCAAATATTGCACCTGACGGTTGCAAGGTTGCTTAGATTACGCCTGATAGAAAATGCATTTCGCTGACTTGCGGCCTTCAATGTAAACAGACTGGTTGTTTCCGAATTTTGAATCGAAGATTTTCGATATCCGTTATACACTCGGGTAGATTCGTATGATGATCATGCATACTGTAAAGTGACTATATTTGACCTTGGCCTTGATGCGGTAAATAAAGGAAAATGGATGCTTCTCTGTTGCAGCCTCTATTTCTAGACGGAGATCGAGGCCTATATGTAAGTTACACCGTATCCGACTCTAGGCGGAAACCAACGATAAATTTCAGTGAGCCACCACCATTGTTTACAGCTTCAATCGTCAGCCAGTTTTCTTTGGCCAATTTTAGGTTTTTCACACAAACCCCTGTGTTTCTTTTTTCATTTACACGATATATGTCAGTAATTTATCCTTGTGTACACAAAGGACATATTTCTGTACAATTCTATTTTTCTTTTTGAAATTTAACAGCGTTTCTGCTCACTGGCTGTAGACAGGCATCTTTAATACCCCTGCCAGCACTTTGACAGAAAAAAAGTGTCAAGTTCAAGGGGAGATAATTCCTCAACCAGGAAGAGTTGACACTTGAAAATTGCGTCTTGCAAATCTTCAATATATGATCAGTATACATGCAAAGTTTCAAAATAATTGAAGGAAAACTGTAGGAGGAGTTCGCGACACAAAATTACTAGCATGTTGTACACAAACTAACGGACGGCCGGAAAGAAAGAAGGACACATGGACAGACAAGCCGATTCCAGTTTACCCCCAAAAACATTCGTTTTGCGGGGGTATAATATACATTCCTGGAAGAGGTTGTTTGTGGCTAATAGTATTTCCAATCAAGAAAACACAACCAGCGCAGTATTAAGAATGTTTTGTTCAGAAAGCCTTAAAAACTTCAGGCAGTCTAAGATCCAGTATTTGACAGCAGTCATTTTCAGCTTTTTACCTATTTACATTCTCATTTAGATCTATACTAGATGGCTTGCAGCACATGAAAATGGGAATTTAGACATTTGCCTACAGTGTCGTCTCGGATAAGCTCTCGCAGTCTGCACAAGCTAATCCAACTCAACACTTTCTGTTTTTATCTAATTTTTCTGTTCTGGGCAAGTCTACTGTATCACAAAATCTAATGTAGTTGTAAAAAGTCATCTCAAATTAGCCTGAGAAGACTCGGCAGGCTGATCTGAGACATTTTACGCAATTGTCCGAATCCCCCTTTTTGAGTGGTGAGAGATCATCTTGCAGAAATGGCCTTGAAAAGAGTTTTCATTATCCCTTTACCACACAATGACAACCTTTAACGCCGCACCTGAGGAAGAAGCCTTTTGAAAACATTGTGGGAAAAGGAGAAAATGCTGGTGACTAGCATTTTCTCCTTTTCCCACAAAGTTTTCCACCCTAAAGGCCTATTAAAGCAATATTGCACCATTTGAGCCACTCTGAAATCGTCTTCTGCAACAAATACTTTCAATTTGGATAGGTCTAAAATTATCCTGTGTGGTAACGAGTTAACTCTTTACCACACGACAAAATTTTAGACTTGACGAAATTGAAACATTTGCAGACAACAACTTAAAAATAAATCAAATGCTTCTTGTTATCTTTGGTAGGATAGAAAACATTGTGGGAAAAGGAGAAAATGCTGGTTACCACTATGTTTTCATAGGCTTCCTTTTTCAGGGTCATTAAAACTAGGGATGGTGTGGTAAAGAGTTAAACTTGTAAAAAAAGAAAATACCCTGGAGTGTGGCACAAACTCCTCAGACATCTTCTTCATTGGATTTTCATAGTCCAGAATCATCTGTCCAAGACGAGGGAAAGATGGATCACTGAAAAATTCAAATCAAATCTGAACCAAGCTCTGGCAAAAAGGCATTTAATGCACCTCCCTGTGATGCATTATACCTAGCAAGTTGAAATAGAATCACAGATCCAGTGTTGTGCCTAGGCCAAAATTTTTGGGGGACACAGGTGTCCCGCTACCTTAATTTCAAGGGGACACTAGAAAAATCTAGGGGACACATTTCATACTTCCATCCGACTCTTGTAACCACAGAATTTTATGAGCCAATTTTTCTGAAATTTTCTGTCTTTTTTCTTACTTGTCCCAGATCGAAGAAGCCGATGGTTCGGTATCTGTGCCGGTAGATGTTGACTGGTCACCGTCAGGATCAGATGACGTGATCCGATTCGGGGTTTTCAACAGTCCTCTGCGATTCAATTTCGTCTGCAACTTTTCTATTTTTAACATTTCCCGATATAAAGTGGGTCAACCGCATCTGGCGTTTACCCATATTGTTTTATTGACAGCAGTAAGACTGGTTTAAATATCGGATATCCCTAAGCGACTTTATCTCAGTAAATTCCGCAGTCACAGTCTACGTTGTGCAGGTGCCCATTGTAATTAAGGCAATGTATGTAAATACCGAAATGGACTCCAGATAAGGAAAATTCGTCGGATTTTCGTGAGCACGCCCAACATCCCGCAATGGCTTCAATTGCAAGGGACATTGTTAAAAAAATTGCGGGAATCCCGCAATCCCGTGGCCTAGGCACAACACTGACAGATCTATAAAGTCCATTTCCTCGGACAAATGACTGAATCTGGAAGTAGACTGGACTTCAGACATGCAACAAATTTACTGAAAGCAAATAATTTTGACTTGGGTCTATACCTAGGAAGTTTGAATAGAATTATGGATGTGTAAAAGCCATTTTGTCTGATGACAGACCGAATCTGGGCATAGACTAGCAAATAGTTAATTCAGTTTAAACATATTTATTTTACATCGATTGGGAAACAAGTTCTTACAATTCATACTAATCTCTCGCAATTCTGCTTCCTGGGAACTACACCAGTACTCGCGCCGAATGTGTGGGCCAATGAAAAATCCCAAAGTTGACAACTGCTCCCGGGTATCGAACTCAGGACCATTAGGTTATGAGGCCGACACACTATCTTACAACTACAGACACCACAAATAGTTCTGACTCAGGTCAGCCTGCACATATTGTGCAAGCTGACTGGAGTTGACACTTTCTGCAGAGGAATGAGGAATTAACCCTTTACCACACAATCCCGACTTTTAACGACTTTGAGAAAGATGCCTTTTGAAAACATTGTGGGAAAAGGAGAAAATGCTGGTAACCAGCATTTTCTCCTTTTCCCACAATGTTTACTACCCTGCTGGAAAGAATTTTCAATATTTGAGTTATGTTTTCTTCCCTTCCTTACACAAATTTCAATTCTTTAGTCACATTTATTTTGTCGTCTGCAAATGCTTTCAATTTGGACCAGTCTAAAATTTTCTCGAGTGAGAAATCAAATTATATGTACTATTTACTTAGCCTTGTCCACAAAGATACTCATGTATTGCATGTGAATGAGGGAAAGGCTTTACAAACAAATCAAATTACATATACTAGTTACTTAGCCTTGTCCATAAGAAACTCATGTTCTACATGTGAATAAGAGAATAACTTTATGCAGGAATCAAACATGCATTCTACTTACCCTTGTCCATGAAGATACTCATGTGCTACATTATAAAGTGACAACACAGACTTCCTATCATCCACCTTGGACACCAGAATCATTATACACACATAGGTTGTAACAAGGTCAAGGTAATTCTTTGTAAGGTCAAAGTTCACGGTCTGAAAGTGAAAAGGGCTAAGTCTGATATTGGTGTATTCTCTTTGATCTTTTGTGGATGTAAATCTCATTCCTGATTGTTCTTGGTTTCTACCCCATCGAAAGGGCCTATCTGGATTTTTGCAGTGAATAGAAAGTTACTTTTGAACTTAGATAAACTATATATGTATTTTTCTTTCTAAACATATCGGAACTGAATACTTTCAAGTAGTACAAAAAGTGGTATTTTAACCCTTTCCCTAACAAGCCCTTGTTTTTACCTGTCTGCAGTACAAGTCTTTTGAAAACACTGTGGTAAAAGGAGAAATTGCTCGTAACAAGCAATTTCTCCTTTTCCCACAGTGTTTTCTACCCATTTGGAGAATTTTCTGCAATTTTTATCAAATTTGAAATTGTCGTCTGCAAACTCTTTGAGTTTGGAAGAGTCTAAAATTTGTCGTTTAGGAAAGGGTTAACTGACATTTCAATACAGGCTAGTCACCTTGCATTGATTGCCTAATTGATTGAAATGCTGGTTATCAATAATTTCTCCTTTTCCCAGAATGCCTTCAAAAGACTTCTCTCTCAGGGTTGTTAAAAGTCTGGATTGTGTGGCTAAGAAATAATCTTCTTCCTATCGTGGTTTATCGTTCAATAAACCACAGTTGTGAATTATGAGGCACAATGGATAATCCACAAGGACGATAGCCTGAGTGGTTTATTCATTGTGCCTCATAACTCACAACATGGTTTATTGAATGATAAACCTTGATAGAAAGAAGATTATTTCAATTCTAACATGGCCAATTCTCAATGAAAGGAAAACAAGTTCAAGCTTAGCGCAAAAACGCAGATGAAGATTATGTTTCATTGAATAACCCACTCATTGAATGACCTCACTCTATATAGACTGACGTCACTCTACGTAGATTGTCGCAGATTTTACCATGCTTTTCTTTCACTGTGTTTATAGAGCCGAATTCGCATGCAATGTTAGAATATAAAATAATCATTTGGTTTCCAAGATAATTCCAATATATTTCTAACAAGAATTTAAAATGTACATACAATATCCAAGTGTACTTGACAGGCATCTATTGTTGTCAGCAAGTCTGCTACATGATCTTTGAAATCCATGATGTCCACAAATGTGTAGTAATACAGAGATAGGGACTTTACAACATCTTGTTTGATATTGTTCACTGCAATCAACTGAAAGTAGAAGGAATGTCCATCATCAGATAAAGTCAAATACTAGTATTGATCAAGTAATGTTATATATGTTTAACTCATTACCAAACAACAATATTTTAAGCTTGTCCAAATCGAAAGCATTTGCAGACGACAAAATAAAAGTGACAGAAAATTCGAAATTTGTTTTGTGAAGGAAAGAAAACATTATGGGAAAAGGAGAAAATGCTGGTTACCAGCATTTTCTCCTTTTCCCACAATGTTTTCTGAAGGTTTCTTTCTCAGGGGCGTCAAAAGTAGGGACTGTTTGGTAATGGGTTAAAAAGTCAGAAAAAAAATTGGAGGACGGGAAATATGTTAATTCCTTACCATAAAACAAGATTTTACACTGGCCCATGTAGCACAGATTTGCAGGCGACAAATTAGATGTTGATCAAATGGTAAGATTTGTCTGTGGATAGGATAGAAAAACCATGGTGTGAAAAGAAATAATGCTGGCATTTTCTCCATTTTCAAAATGTGTTTAAAAGTCTTTTTCCCAGGTCATTAAAATTGAGGTTATTTGGTGTAGGGTTAATAAATAAATAAATAATTTAACTCTTTACCACACGAGAAAATTTTACACTGGTCCAAATTGAAAGCATTTGCAGATGACAAAATAAAGCTGACTAAAAAAAAATAAATTTGTTCTGGGAAGGGTAGAAAACACTGTGGGGAAAAGGAGAAAATGCTGGTTACCAGCATTTTCTCCTTTTCCCACAGTGTTTTCAAAAGCTTCTTTCTCAGGGGCATCAAAAGTAGGGATTGTGTGGTAATGGGTTAATTAATAGATAGGTGTAGGGTTAATAAATTATTCAAAGAATATCAGTATATCTGTCTATAATAACTGTATCATTTGCACCATTTCAGTTTGTCAGCTGCAGATGTCTTCAATTTGGTTGGGTCTAAGATTGTGTTGTCCCGTAAAATGCTAAATAGTTATCAGCATTGTTAGTGGTCAAATCAAAATATTAAAAACATAAGACACTTACAGCACTGGCTTTTGAGTCTATCTGAGGAAATCTTCTCATCAGGTACTTGGTGGCAGGCTCCAAAGACTTGTCTGATAGGAAGGCTGGCTTGTTTTCAGCTGAACCAAGCATCTGTGAAATACCGGTATTGAGAAATACAGTCATCATTAAATATACGCATTTAATGTACTTAGTATTAGTTATCAAGAAGTTGTGAAAAGGTGGTATTTGTTGGTGGTCTGAAATTCTTGAAGTTAGGAACATACTTCAAAACTTTCCACAACAATGTACATGATACTCCATGATGTCAAAAATACTTTCAAAATCACCTTCTACAAATTTGTTTCACAAACTAATGTGTTCATAGAAAACTCAACATGGAGTTCATCACCAGTAAATTTAATGTCGTGAGTTATCACAGATAAGCTGATTGTTGCCTTCTTGACAAATAGTGAAGCAAATTCACATTGCTCTTCAAAACTGCTGGTACACTTCTTTCGAAGGACATTCTGTTCTAGCCAATGCCTTCAATGAACTAGTAATATTCAAATTATACATTCAATAGTCTAGATCAACTGTTTTCAATGTATTGTGCCCTTACCTAATTATAAAACAGCAAAAGAGGCATGGTCATATAATTTCTAACAGTGCAGTCAAAGTTCACCGATTTTCAATAGTTTACTTTCATATACATGTATCATTATACCAGTCTGTAATTAGACATTCTACCATGACACGCGAATTCAGCTCTATAAACACAGTGCAAGGAAAGCGTGGTAAAATCTGCGACAATCCATGCAGAGTGACGTCATATCAATTGACATTATTCAATAAGTAAATTATTCAATGGAATAAAATCTTCATCTGTGTGTTTACTCCGAGTTTGAACTTGTTTTCCTTTCGTTAAGAATTGGTCATGTTAGAATCTAAATAATCTTCTTTCTATCATGGTTTACATTCAATAAACCATGTTGAGAGTTATGAGGCGCAATCAATAAACCACTCAGGTTATCACCCTCGTGGATTATTTATTGTGCCTCATAACTCACAACTGTGGTTTATAGAATGATAAACCATGATAGGAAGAAGATTACATGTATTTCTTAAATCACTCATTTTTGTATCATATTGAAAGTTAGCCCTGTAAAACATGATCTAGAGGAAAGATGGCTTATAAAACACTGCGGGAAAAGGATTAAGTGCTGATAACCTGCATTTTCTACTTTTTTAACAATATTTTCTACCCTTTCAAAGATGAATCCTTTCATTTGGACAACATCTAGTGTATTGTTTGCAAATGCTTTCAATTTGGACACATCTAAAATTTTGTGGTCTGAATAATGGAAAACCCTTACAACATTTTCTACTTACTTTAACTCTTTACCACAGAATCACGACTTTCAACATCCCTGTATAAGAAGCCTTTTGTAAACATTGTTGGAAAAGGAGAAAATGCTGGTAACCAGCATTTTCTCCTTTTCCCACAGTGTTTTCTATCCTTCACAAAACAAATTTCAAATTTTCAGTCACTTTTATTTTGTCATCTGCAAATGCTTTGAATTTGGACCAGTTCAAAATTTTGCCCTTTGGTAAAGGGTTAATTACCTTTGCAAAATTTGCAGTAACTGTTAAACCTTTACCAAAAGACAAAATTTTAGACTGGTCCAAATTGAAAGCACTTGCAGACGACAAAATGAACTTAACTCAAAATTTGGAATTTGTTTTCAGTACGATAGAAAACATTGTGGGAAAAGGAGAAAATGCTGGTTACCAGCATTTTCTCCTTTTCCCACAATGTTTTCAAAAGGCTTCTATCTCAGGATCATAAAAACCAGGGATTGTTTTGGTAAAGGGTTGTGCCTTTACCACACAATCCTGAATTTTAAAGACCTTGAAGAAGAGTCCTTTTGAAAACCAGCATTTTCTCCTTTATCCAAAACATTTCTGTCTTCTTAAACCAAATTTCAATATCTGTGTCAAGTTTATATCATCCTCTACAAGTATTTTCAATTTAGACCTATTGTTTGGTAAAGAGGTAATAATACTGATCAGACATCTTGCATTTCCTGTTCAAAAATCAAAGTTTATAAAACACCATCACAAGCAAGAACAACAACAAAAATTCACATAACAAAACAAACAACAATCAGAACTAACAAATATAGGTTTCATCACTTGGATAAAATCTTTACCAAACGACAAAATCATACACTGGTCCAAATTGAAAGCATTTGCAGTCATCAATGAAAATATGACTCAAAGAGTGAAAGACCGAAACGGTCTCTGAAACCATTCAGGACATTATGGGAAAAGAAGCAAATACTGTGTATCAGCATTTTGTCCTTTTCCCAAAATGTCTTCAAAGCCTTCTTTCTCACGTTTGTTCAAAATCAGCATTGTTTGGTAAAGGGTTAACTCTTATGAACAAAGTTCATAACAAAGAAACAAATGCATGGCAGAAATAAAGGACCCGGCAGGACTCAAACCCTAGAATGTCGAGTATATATAGAGGATATTTGTTTTTTTCGGTGTAAGATCGAAATTTATTTCATCGAGTGGACACCATCGGTAATATTTTCACAAGTGGCACAGCCACGATTGAAAATATTACCGATGGTGTTCACGAGATGAAATAAATTTTGATCTTTCACCTAAAAAAAACAAATATTCTATTTATTTTATGCTTTTAACCCTTTCTGAGAGGAGCTTTATCAAAATTCAGTACAGCTCTTTTCCCTTATTCCCCGTGGCGTACCCCTTCCGCATAGCAATGTTACGTCATGCGTGAGAAATGTAAGGTATATGACGTCATATATGCAATCTGGTCGTTAGGCACGCTCAATTTACCTAGGCGACAAGAACGTGAAAATCGGTATTTTCACTGGTGGAACCAGTTTAAGATCAAAAAATATTTTCACTGCTATTTCTCGATATCCTACCAGAAAGCATGAAATAAGAACTCGGTATTTTGTCTAGGAATATTCAGCGATGTGACAATTGTCCTACTAACATGGCAGGAATGGGAGACCCTTTCAAATTTAGAGAAACAAATTGTCTCCTTAACCCTTTACCTGATATGCCAATGTGAGGCTCTTCCATTTCAGCAGCAAATAAAGATATGATGTCAAAAATATGGATAAATGAGGATACAAATATCTGATTAAGTGGAAAACATTGTGGGAAAAGGAGAAATTGCTGGTTATGAGCAATTTCTCCTTTTCCCACAATGTTTTCAAAAGCTGTCTGTTGTTGATGTGTCAAAATGAGTATCTATGGAGTAAAGGGTTTAAGTCCTATTTGATGTATTATGAACAGGGATGCTACAGAATTTCCCATTTGGCAGAACACTTTGAACTGTTAAAAAAATTTAACAATGAAACATGTAACAGTCTAATAGACACTAGCTAACTTGAACTTGAAAGCAAATAAATTTTTCTTAGGTCAATGATAGGCTCGACTAAATAACCGAAAAAAAAAAGTCTTTTTCATACTTAAAGCCCAATTACTCCTATTTTCAAAGTTACGTTTTGGGGAATAATATCTCTACATTGGACATTGTAGATCAAAGATCAGACTGCATGTTCTGTGCATCTAATCTTGATCTACACTGTCTGCAGAAGGTCAGTGAGTCATGACTATGGGCTGAGGGTTAAGAACATTCTTGGCCTAATTAAAGATTTCGAAAGTTATACTTCTGGTTGGCTGAACAACTGATTTAGGGAATTACAACATGTGTTACTGTCAAATGATTAAGTTTTAGAATGATAATACTAAAATGTTTGTAAGGATGAATGTTGACCCATAATGCACCCGAACCGATTAAGTTGCTTCTGCAGTGTAAATCCAAGAGCAGACTGCACAGCACAGAACATGCAGTCTGATCTTGGATCTACAGCCTGCTACTTTGTTTCATATTCTAGCCATAATAACAATGAAAATTTGGCATTGCAGGTCCTTTTTCATAACTAAAGCTGTCCATTATATTTATTCAGTACCATAAGTGTTAAATATGGCTCCTAGTATACAAATACAAATAAAATCTATAGATACACCTGACAGAGCTCCAGATAGAGGGAGTGATTTTGATTTCAAAATTGAAAATGTTGATCATTCTCCACTAAACACTATGTAGTGGGTACTCATTAGAATCATCTCGAGATGATTCTAACGAGTACACACAACATAGGGTTTTAAAGGGAAATAATGGATTTAGAATATGATCACTCCCTCTTATCTGGAGCTCTGCACCTACATTACATGTACTTGCTCTATTGTGTTTATAAGAAACAATGATAACGTACAGATTATTTTTTTGGCAGCTGACCACTTCTGCAATTTATAGCAACAAATATGGTATAGGAGAAAATGCACATGACTGACAAGTAATTCATCCATTCACTGCGCTGATCCTTTACATCGAATGCACTTACTTCATATTGATTATCCAAATTTCTGAGGACAAGTTCAAGATATACTGCTGGACACTTACTGACAATGTCAAGAGATACATGTAATTGGGCAAACAACATGAACAACAGAACTGGACAATACTTCTATACTTACACACATCTATGTTACCAGTAGAGAAGGAAAAAAAAAAAGAAGAAAAGAGTGAAACAATGTAAACTTTAAGTAATGAATAATCCATGACCACAAAATCCCAACATTTGAAAAACCTAGGAAACACGCTTCAGAAAACATTGTGGGAAAGGAGAATATACTGCTAGCCAGCTTTTTCTCTCTTTTCCACAATCTTTTCTATACTTTCCAAACCAAGTTGTAATTTTTTTGGTCAAATTCATTTGTTGTCTGCAAATGCTTTCAACTCGTCTCAAATTTGTTGTTTGGGACAGAATTAAACTCCAATAGGGAAAAAGAGAGGGTTGCCATAAATTTTGGCACTACAACCAGAACTACAAAAATGCTGAAGTACTGTCTGTAATTCTGGGCAATTTCAATAAGAATTTCATTGACAAAGACTGAAAATTTGATGCAGTTGCTCATAAAATTTAAGCACTGTGTTTTAACTCATTACCAAACGACAAAAATTTAGGCTTGTCAAAATCGAAAGCATTTGCAGACGACAACATAAAAGTGACTGAAAATTTGAAATTTGTTTTGTGAAGGGTAGAAAAACTTGTGGGAAAAGGAGAAAATGCTGGTTACCAGCATTTTCTCCTTTTCCCACGTTTTCTACGGGCTTCTTTCTCAGGGGCGTCCAAAGTAGGGATTGTGTGGTAATGGGTTAACGACTATGAGGAAAATGGCATTTAGCAATCCACTGTGTGAAAAGGTGCACTTTTCCAACAAAATTTCTACAACGTAACGAGTTCAATTTTTCATGCTACATTAAGATTTTATCATCTACAAATGCTTTCTCTTGGACAATGTCATTATTGTTGATTGGAAAGACTTAAGGAGCAGAATCTTCTGATTTAAGCCTTTGACAAAGTTCGCACTTAAAAGACTTTCTCGAGCAGTTTGCGGTTTACCTTCTTAATGTTGTAAATTCGGGTCAGCATGCCTTGTCCTCTATCATTAAGGATGGTGAGTTTCTCCGCCAGCTTTTGCTGGCTTGGTATCATTGCCCGAGACATCTTAAGCACACTTTCTACGACAGTAATTGTCTGAATTGCAAGGCCTAGGATCTCAAAATCCTAACATCTACTCCATTACTTCCGTGCTTCATAACGAGGCTGATTTGACGGACTCGATTCTCAACAATACAATGTTTCTGATCCGTTCTGCTAATCGAACAAAAATGTATCGATGTCACTTGCCGACCTCACCTGTATGACACAGGCTGCATATCTCTGAAGTCCTGATACGACTTTTACCTTGTTTACCTTGTTTACCTTGTCCTTGAGATCTCGTCTAGGCTTCTGCCTCTAATGATCCTTTTTGATTTCTATTAACTATATTGTCCACTTCCGGTCCATAACAAGAAGGAGAAAATTTAACTGGGTGATTTTTCCACACTTTATTTAAAATTTTTTTAAAACTATTCACATTGTGACAGTTTTCAATGTCTGCAGGCAGTTTATTCCAATTGTCTACGACACGATGTGTAAAATTAATTTTTTTTGGTGTTTGTTTTACACTGTGGCTTGTATAATTTAAAAACATGTCCTCTAGTTGTCAATCTTGAAGGGTTCATGGGTTTTGGAAATAGCTTCATTTTATCTAGTCTGTCTAAATTCTTATGGATTTTAAAAGTTTGGATGGCATCTGCTCTCAATCGTCGATATTCTAGTGATGGTAGACCTAATGATCTTAGTCTCTCTGTATATGATTTGTTCTTCATGTCTGGAAGAATTTTTGTTGCTCTTCTCTGTAGATTTTCTAATTTAGTGGAATCCTTTTTATAAGGTGTTGACCAGACGACGCTGCCATATTCCAGATGTGGTCGAACTAAACTTTTATATAACGACAAAAACATGTCTTTATCCATATAGTTGAAGGATCTTTTAATAAGGCCAAACATCTGATTCGCTTTCTTTATTTTAGAATCAATATGTAATTTGAAATTCAATTGACTATCCATATAAATACCTAAATCTTTCTCATTTGATACTTCATGTATTTCCTTATCAAACAGTTTGTACGTTGAATCTGATTTTTTTCCAAGGTGCAAATGTTTACATTTATCCTTGTTAAATTTTAGCAGCCAGCAATTTGACCAGTTTTCCAATTTATACAGATCTTCTTGTAGTATTTTTTGATCTTCTTGGGTATTAACAGTTGAGTATATCTTAGTATCATCTGCGAATAGTTTGGAAGTGTTGTGCAGACTATCTGGAAGGTCGTTTATGTAAATAGTGAATAGGACTGGCCCTAGAACACTTCCTTGTGGGATTCCACTACTTACTTGGGCATGTTTAGAAGAAGATCCATTTAGAAGAACTCTCTGTTCCCTACCTGTCAAAAAGCTATTGATCCATCCAAGAAGTTTTCCCTGAATCCCATAACTTTTTAGTTTTGTTAATAATCTTTGATGAGGGACAGTATCAAAAGCCTTCTGGAAATCTAGATAAATTATATCTGTGTCATTCCCTTTATCTATATTGTCTGTCCAATCATTAATTGTTTCTAATAATTGAGTAATGCAAGACATTCCTTTCCTAAAGCCATGCTGATTTGGTGTGAAAAGTTGATTTTCCTCCATATGTTCCATGATTTTATTTCTAATTATTTTCTCCATGATTTTGCATAATATTGAAGTCAAACTAATAGGACGATAATTTTTGACATCATTTTTTGGTCCTTTTTTATGTAAAGGGGTGACATTTGCCATTTTCCAAATTTGTGGAATTTCCATTTCATCAAAAGATTTTGTGAATAATAATGAAATAGGTCTAGAAAGTGATTTTGCAGTTTCTTTAAGAAATTTAGGGTGAAGACCATCCGGTCCAATGGATTTATTTTCATCAAGAGATTCTAGATGTTTTTTTATTGTAGCTTCGTTGAATGGCACTATATTCAGAACATGATCAGTTCTCATAGGAAAATCAGGAATGTCTTCTATTGTTTCTTCTATAAACACACTTTTAAAGAAGATATTCAGAAGTTCTGCTTTCCTAGAATTATCAGTTACAATTTCTCCTTGGTCATCCTTCAGACTTGGAATTTCTTCTTTTACCTTGATTTTGGTTTGAATAAATTTCCAGAATAACTTTGGATTTGATTTTATATTAATAGCTATTGACTTTTCGTATCTTCTTTTGGCTTCTTTCACTTTCATTGATGCAGTGTGCCTAGAAATGTTGTATCTCTGCATATTTAGTGCTGTTTTACAGTACTTATATTTTTTCCATCTTGTTCTTTTATTTTTTACTGCCTTTAGAACATCAGCATTCATCCATGGCGTACTGTTATGCTTGTGCTTGAAGTCGCTCACCGGTATGTTGTCTCTACTAATTTGATAAATTTTTATCTACGAAAGAGATATCCTAGGTTTTAAAGACTCTAAACGAGGCTTTTGAAAAAAAAAATGGTGGGAAGGGGAGAGGTTGCTGGTAAGCTACATTTTCTGCTCTTTCCCATAAGGTTTTCATTGTTATCAAGACAAAATTCTTAGTATGAGCTTCATTTGATATGTCATCTGCAAATATTTTTAATTTTGACAATTCTAAAATTTTGTTGTTTGTTGAAGAGTTGACAGCATTTTCTCCTTCTTCCACAATGTTTTCAAAAATCCTATTGTAGGATGTTAAAATTCAGGATTGTATGATAAAGGGTTCATAGGTCTAATTCAACTGTACAATCATGATAGCTCTAGGAACATCATTGAAATATCATTGATAACTGGTCAACTCGGACCTAACTCAACATCGTACCTATTTTGGTCAACTCGTAACCGAGTCAACTCGTACCTAAATATTTCCATATTCATATCCACAAAAGGTGCAGTCTGATCTTGGATAGACACTGTCCTATAAGGAGATACCATACATATTTTCTTCCCATGACAATAATACCTTTGAAATAGAAAAGTTCTTATGAACAAAGTCCATAACAAAGAAACAAAATTAATGCATGGTAGAAATAATGAACCGTGCAGGATTCAAAAACTAAAATGCCCTTACGAAAGGCCACTACCTTAAGCACTGAGCCAAAGAGATATCTCCCCAACGTAGTTGTTAGGTATTGTATTTAAATTGGGACGAATTCATGCATGAAGGAGTGTTCTCCCATAATACACCCCCTCTTAAAATCATCATTGATTGACGACTCAAAGCCTGGCAGAAAGTCCGTTTTTGGACAACAAATGGAATTAATGGCTCAATGGTCAATTCCGAACGAGCTCCTATCTTACGAATAAAGTCTGTAACAAAGAAACAAATGAACAATTGCACGGCAGAAATAAGGGACAGGGCGCCATGGTTTGGAACCCTGGAATGCCCAGACGAAGGGGCCAATACTTTGACCACCGAGCCAAAGAAATACCTCCCCATCGCAGTTGTTAGGTACTGTATTTAATCCTTTCCCACACAATAACGACTTTTGATGGCCCTTGGAAAGAAGCCTTTTGAAAACTTTGTGGCAAAAGGAGAAAATGCTGGTTTACCAGCATTTTCTCCTTTTCCCACAATGTTTTCTATCCTATCAATAAGCAATTGCACTGTTTAAGCAACATTGAAATTGTTGTGTGCAAATGCTTTCAATTTGGACAGGGCTAAAATTTTGTCATCTGATAAAGGGTTAAATCGGGACAAAACCATGCATGAAGAAGTGGTCTCCCTTTACAAAGTTCAGATTTACTGGTATACATAAAGCTGGAAATTTTCGTTTCACATATTTAGCAGATTGAGGTGTAGCAGACGGCTTCTCGCGCAATGACAATGAAACCATCCAGGGTTTAACTCTTTACCAGACGACAAAATTTTAGACTGGTCCAAATTGAAAGCTTTTGCAGTCGACAAATTGATTGTGATTTCAAGGATGAAATTTGTCTGTGACAGGGTAGGGAACATTGTTGGAAAAGGAGAAAATGCTGGTTACCAGCATTTTCTCCTTTTCCAACAATGTTTTCAAAAGGCCTCTTCTCCGGGGTCGTAAAAAATCGGGATTGTGTGGGAAAGAGTTAACTCCTTCTAAAACAATAGAATTTCAAACTTGTCCACAATGTTTTCAAAAGGCTTCTATATCAGGGTCGTAAAAAACCAGGGATTGTTTGGTAATGGTTAACCAGGTAAAGGTTAAATTTTACATACTAAGTCTTCCATTCGTTAGTATTTTACATACTTTTTTGCCTTCTTTAAAGTTTTTATGTCTTCTATTTATTGGTATTTTACATACTTCTTTGCCTTTTTTTTGAACAATGATGACAAGGCAGACAACAAACAACATAGATGACGACGCCTCAATATCTTGATGTTCTCTTCGAAAACAGCCGGGTTAAAAATTGACCTGTCAAAGAAAGGACTCAAAGGCCTATCTGTTAAAGGTGGGTATTTAGACTTTTTACATCTCACCAAATTAAAAAATACATGTATATATGTCACTGAAATTCATATGAAAAAATAATACAAATCATCAATAATTAAGATTCATAAAATTACAAAAAAAAAATTTTTTGATGGTGTTCCCTTAAAAGGCTACGTAGTCTCTTAAGGTATTTTTAGATTTTGCGCCAAAAATCAATAAAGCATTGTGGGAATGTCAAGTGACTGGCACATGACTCATAACGCTTAAATTTCATTATTTAACAAACATGTAATAATTATTTTCCATCATGTCTTCTTCGAACCCTATGTTTGAAACTTAATCTGTGTATTCCTATATGTAAATGAGCGAATTGATCATCTAAAAATAGAACCCGTCTCCCATCGGTGTCGACCTAGGCTGAAGTAAATCTCTGATTTCTCGTGTTGTCGGACGGTGTTCGACTACTGGCGTTTTATGAATGAAAATTAAAAGGCTTTGGGAGTATAAGGATGATTTTTTTGCACTTTTGTACAATTTTTGTCCCAAAATCTGAAGGGCCACCTTTAAGGTCACCATTGAAACACCTGGCTTGATACAACCAACAAGGAACAAAGTTCAAATCATATCACAATTTTTTTATTTATTTAAATTCAAATTTCAACAGAAGTAATATACAACATTTTGCACAAAATACTTGTCCAACAGAACAAACTAGAGCTGTCACTGAATGTGACTTAATACCCCCGCCAGCACTTTGACAGAAAAAGTGTCAAGTTCAAGGGGAGATAATTTCTCAACCAGGAAGAGTTGACGTTTAAAAATTGTGTCTTGCAAATCTTCAATATATGATCAGTATATGTGCAAAGTTTCAATACAATTGAAGGAAAACTGTAGGAGAAGTTTGCGACACAAAATTAGTAGTATTTTGTACACACACTGACACACAGACAGACAGGCTGATTCCAGTATAACCCTAAAAACAAGTGTTTTGTGGGGCTATAATTACATGGTAAGAGACATAATAAATACAGAGACAATGACTGACTTGGACCCTCTACCACACATTTCAATTATTTTAACTCTTTACCAAATGTCAAAATTTTAGACTTTTCCAAATTGAAAGCATTTGCAGAAGACAAAATAAATGCGACTCAAAAAATTGAAGCATGACTTCAGAAGAGTAGAAAACATTGTGGGAAAAGGAGAAAATGCTGGTTACCAGCATTTTCTCCTATTCCCACAATGTTTTCAGATGGCTTCTTCCTCCGAGTCGTAAAAACCAGCGATTGTTTGGTAAAGAGTTAATATATATTTCTCCTTTTTTTCCACGATGTTTTCAAAAACCTTCTTTTTCATGTTCGCTAAGAGTCAGCATTGTTTGGTAAAGGGGTTAAAAAACAAGTTCAAAAGAAGTCCAAATCAAACACATTTGAAGACAGTGAGATTTACCTTTCAACCCATTACCAAACGACAGTATTTCAGGCTTGTCCAACTCAAAAGTATTAGCAGATAACAAAATAAAAGTGACTGAAAATTTGTAAGTTGATTTGTGAAGGGTAGAAAACATTGTGGGAAAAAGAGAAAATGCTGGTTACCAGCATTTTCTCCTTTTCCCATAATGTTTTCTAGAGGCTTCTTTCTCAGGGTCGTCAAAAGTAGGGATTGTGTGGTAATGGGTTAATGGGATTAGGAAACCTGTTATTCAAAGGCTTGTCTGATTCATTCGTAAAGAGTTAACAGTTTTTCAACATCATGTATATTGTGGCAGCCAAGGAATCTAACAATTCCAGCACTTTCTCCTTTTCCAACAATGTTTCAAAAGTTTTCTTTCTCAAGGTCCTTACAACTCAGGATTGTGTGGTAAAGGGTATGCCATTACTGTACAAAATTCCAGCTGCATGCAGTTGACAGTCTATGAAAGCACTGAGTATAAAAGTAAACTCTTTACCAAACAACAAAATTTTATAGACTGGTCCAAATTGAAAGCACATGCAGATGAAAAAACAAATGTAACTCAAAAATTGAAATTTGTTTCCAGCGAGGCTGAAAACATTGTGGGAAAAGGAGAAAATGCTGGTTACCAGCATTTCCTCCATTTCCCACAATGTTTTCAAAAGGTTCCCCTGGATAGTAAAAACCAGGGGTTGTTTGGTAAAGGGTTAATTAAACTTAATTTACTAATTTTCTCACATTTCATGTACAATATAATACAAGTTGTCATTCACCCTTTACCAAACAACAAAATTTTAGGCTTGTCCAAACTGGAAACTTTAGCAGACAACAAGTTTAATATTACTCAAAAATTGAATTTCAATTTGGTTGGGGTAAAATGGCGGTAAAAGGAGAAAACGCTAGTTTCCAGCATTTTTCTACTTTTCCTACAATGTTTCCAAAACCCTGCTTCCCCAGGGCCGTGAAAACCAAGGATCGTTTGGTAACAGGTTAAAGAACATGAATCCGGTTATGCTAACATTCCATTTCAGTCGAAAAGAAACCATTTTGACATTCATGCACATAAAAGATAGATGCGTAATGATAAAAGAAAAATACAAAGTAAATAACAAGAATTAAGTCTACAGAAATAATTGATGATCTGTGAAAATGCTGTTAATTAACTCTTTACCAAAAGACAAAATTTTAGACCAGTCCAAATTGAAAGCATTTGCAGACAACAAAATCAATATGGCTCAAAAATTGAAAATTAAAATTGTTTTCAGAAGAATAGAAAACATTGTGGGAAAATGAGAAAATGCTGGTAACCAGCATTTTCTCCTTTCCTACAATGTTTTCAAAAGGCTTCTTTCTCAGGGTTGTTTAATGTCAGGATTGTGTGGTAAAGAGTTGAACTGCAAGAGTATCGACCTACGTCAGTATGAATATTCCACGCAAACTGGTGTATGTCTTATCTCATTACCAAACGACAATATTTTAGGCTTGTCCAAACGAAAGCATTTGCAGACGACAAAATAAAAGTGGCCGAAAATTTTAAATTTGTTTTGTGAAGGGTAGAAAACATTGTGGGAAAAGGAGAAAATGCTGGTTACCAGCATTTTCTCCTTTTCCCACAATGTTTTCTAACAGCTTCTTTCTCAGGGTTATCAAAAGTAGGGCTTGTGTGGTAATGGATTAACTTTTTGGTACATGTACAGTACAACCTGTTTTCAGAGACCACTCAAGGGAAGTACTGAAATTGGTCTCTTACTGCAGGTTATATTAGGTTAATATAAGACGGGTTGTTGTATCAGAATAGTGGTCTCTTAAAGCAGGTGGTCTCTTAATACAGGTGGTCTCTAACACAGGTTAAACTGTATTTGTAAATTTTCTGTATTTCAAAGCATCATCTTACTGCATGATTAAACCATTTGTTACAAACAAGAGGGCCAAGATGGCCTTGGATCGCTCACCTGAATTTTTGAGAGGACCATAGCCAATTTTTGGGGGGGTATTGAAACACTGGAAATAAAATCATTATTTTGCCAAGCAATTTTCAAAAGGTCACCTGTAAAAGTCCTTTAAAAATCTGACCAGCAGTTTCAAAAAAGAAGGATTTTTTGGAGTTTTTTAATTTCTATATAGTGCAAGTAGCCCACATTCACCAGAGCCATGTTTCTTGATCTATCAAAATTTCATGAACAAATTTTGAAAAGGGTCACCCAATGAACATTTCTGTGAAATTATTTTAAAATCTGATCAGCCATTTCAGAGAAGAATTTTCAAGATTTTTTTCATTTCCATATAGTTAAAGTAGCCCCCATCCACCAGAGCCATGTTTCTTGATGAAGCAAAATTTCATGAACAGTTTTGAAAGAGGGTCATTACGAGCAATTTCTCCTTTTCCCTCAGTGTTTTCAAAAGACTTTTAGTGCAGACACGTAAAAACCAGGGCTTGTTTGGGAAAGGGTTAAAAGCATATTTATGTCTAAACAGTTAACTCTTTAATACACAACAAAATTTTAGAAAGGTCTAAGTTGAAAACATTTGCAGTTTGCAAATACAACACGGCTCAAAAATTGAATTTATTTTGGAAAGGACAGACAATATAGACTAGTGGAAAAGGAGACAATGCTGGTTACCATCAAGACATCCTGTCTAAGTTTTTAAACACTCAACTGAAAACAAGGCTCACATGCACACAAGCTAAAAGATGAAAGAGCATCATGCATGTCTCAAACACATCAAAATCACAAAAAGCCCCACTTCGAGCAATTCATGCTCTGGTAAAATAATAATTAAGCACTGGATTCACATGAAGTTCTGATTTCTTGATGTTATACTGAGCAAAGATTCATCAAACCTTTCTCTAATTTCCAGAAAACATTCTTTCATACTTCGCCAAGTCCTCCCCTGCCTTTTGTAAAACTGTATAAGCAAACTCACCTGAAAGTTGAAAATAAAATACAGCCTTTAACCCATTACCACACAATCCCTACTTTTGACGCCCCTGAGAAAGAAGCCTTTTGAAAACACTGTGGGAAAAGGAGAAAATGCTGGTAACCAGCATTTTCTCCTTTTCCCACAGTGTTTTCTACCCTTCCCAGAACAAATTTCAATTTTTCAGTTACCTTTATTTTGTTGTCTGCAAATGCTTTCAGTTTGAACCAGTCTAAAATTTTGTCGTGTGGTAAAGAGTTAACCCTTTACCAGACGACATTGAAAACATTGTGGAAAAGGAGAAAATGCCAGTAACCTGAATTTTCTCTTTTTGTTACAATGTTTTCTACCCTGTCAAAGAAAAATTACACCACTTGAGCCACACTGAAATTGCAGTCGGTAAATACTTTGAATTTGGACAAGGCTAAAATTTTGTCAACTGGAATGACTAACTCTTTACCACAAAATCCAGACATTTAAAGACCCTGAGAAAGAAGCATTTTGAAAACATTGTGGAAAAAGGAGAAAATGCTGGTGACCAGCATTTTCTCCTTTTCCTACAATGTTTTCTACCTTTCCCAAACGAAATTTCAATTTTTCAATCACATTTATTTAGTCGTTTGCAAATGCTTTCAATTTGGACCAGTCTAAAATTTTCTTGTGTTGTAAGTGTTAACTGCTTAGCTTAACTCTGGGTGCTTTTGCACACAGAGTATATCAAGATCAGAAAGTGCTGCCTAGCCTTGGATCAATCAGAGTTTTCCCTTGGCTTTAAAAATTGGGGGTCATTGTGACCCCCCTTCCTCATTAGTTGAGGGCCATTTCTTTAATTTAGGGGGTCAAAATAAATGGATCTCTTTGTCATCAACTTCAAACACAATTTACAATGCATTTCACCTTCAGACTCCAAGATAGAGGGTTGTTAAAAGTTGGCATTGCGCAGTAATGGGTTAAAGATACCTGAGGTATAAAGAAGAGGCACTGTATTTACTTACTAGCCGAATGCTTTGTCTTCAAACTGTCGGGCATCATCTGGCTTGGGTCTTGTATCAATTCACGCTCAGACTTTATCGTGAAACCTTCCCGAGGGTAAAGAGAGTTTGCCATGGCCAGGGCTTGTCTTGCACGTGATAAAACATCTTTTTCATTGGGATAAAACTCGTCTGAATCAAACTTTTTCACATCAAAATCCATTCTCCCTGAATCACTGTCAAACGTTGAGTTATCACGAAATGCACTATCATCAGTGTATGATTTTTGATTGACAATTTTAGGCGTGGCCTCTGTGTCTGATTCATCACTAGTAAACATGTTTTGAGCAAATAAATTCTGTTTGGGAAGTAACTGTTTGTCAAAAGACTTCACTCTCTGTGCCTCAGGTCCTTTGTATTCCTCTTCTCCCTCACTATCTCCAGCACTAGAAAAGTGTTTGACTAAGTTTAAAATTGGGGCTTTGTCCTTATTGGTTGATAACTGACTGATATTCTGCAGTGCTAAATCCTGATTGGTCAGATTAAAAGGCAGAGAACTAAACTGATTGGTTAGATTTGTATGGAGTGACACTGACTCTGGATTGGTTGATTGTAGACTAGCTGTCTGGTATCCTGTGTCCTGATTGGAGGAATTGGTTTGTAAATGAGTCTCATCCTGGAAATCAAGCTCAGATGAAAGGTCCCTTGTTTCACACAAACTTGATGTTAGAATATTGTCAGTGAATCTGTTCTCAAAAGCTGGTGGGGCAAGCTCAAAATCCATCACAGTTGGCACCAGGTTGAAGTTGCTATAAGAGAATAGAATAAAAATTAGCCATGCTCTATGTAAAGGGAGGTTCATGCATCTGCGATAAGTAAAAACTCCCGTCAGCCAGTGAATCCTTACAGGCTGATGTGTGAAAATTTTTCGATGTTGGCAATCATTCGGCATTCCAAAGGACCAATCTATCTCATGTTTCAGAAATGGATCAATAATTACCGGTACAAAGATGACTTGCTTGGTAAAATGTGTCGCAGAGAAGTATAACCGCCCTTTTGCCAGAGCCCTGCTCAACCCATTACCACACAATCCCTACTTTTGATGCCCCGAAGAAAGAAGCCTTTTGAAAACACTATGGAAAAAGGAGAAAATGCTGGTAACCAGCATTTTCTCCTTTTCCCACAGTGTTTTCTACCCTTCCCAGAACAAATTTCTATTTTTTTAGTCACCTTTATTTTGTCGTCTGCAAATGCTTTCAATTTAGACCAGTCTAAAATTTTCTTGTGTGATAAAGAACTAACTCCTTACCAAATGATAAAATACTAGACAGGTCCAAATTGAGAGCATTTGCAGACGACAAAATAAACGTAACTTAGAAATTGAAATTTGTTTCCAGCAGGGTAGAAAACATAGTGGGAAAAGGAGAAAATGCTGGTTACCAGCATTTTCTCCTTTTCCCACTATGTTTTCAAAAGGCCTGTATTTCAGGATCATAAAAACCAGGGATTGTTTAATAAAGGATTATTTTTTTTCTTTAGTCTTTAATACTGTTACACATCAGACTTAACTGACCCAAAGAAAGAAATCTTTTGAAATCATTGTGAGAAAAGGAGAAAATGCTGGTAACTAGCATTTTCTCCTTTTCTCACATTGTTTTCTGTGCTGAGAGAAATGCCATCAGTGGAATCATATTTTAAATGCTGCCTACAAATGCTTTCAATTTGGACAGGTCTAAAAACTTGTTGTGCGGTAAAGAATTAATGAGTCCCTTTACAACATATCTATGGAGGAATGGATGCTTTCAAATGTGTGACCAATAACAACTGGCTCCCTGGATCAATCAAAATAAATCATAAATGGACAGTATGGAAATATATATATTTTTTTTAACTATTTACCAAACAACAAAACTTTTGACTCTTCATAATTAACAGCACTTGGGGAAGAAAAATAGACATGACTCAAAAATTAGAATTTCATTTTTTTCAAGACAAAAATGCTAATTAGCATTTTCTCCCTTTTCCACAATGTTTTCAACAGCTTCATTCTTCAGAGTTGTTAAACTTCTGATTATATGCTAAAAGGTACAATATTGGGTGATGTTAGGTAAAGACATGTCCAATATGAAGAACTTTATGAAAGAATGCTATTTTAAGACTTAACTTTACCACACAAACTTAACTTTTATTGACACTTAACCCTTTCCTAAACAACACATTTTGGACTCTTCCAAACCAAAAGAGTTTGCAGACGACAATTCTTGATTTGGAGAAAATGCCAGAAAGTTCTCAAAAATGGTAGAAAACGCTGTGGGACAAGGAGAAATTGCACGTTACGAGCAATTTCTCCTTTTTTCACAGTGTTTTAAAAGACTTTTACTGCAGACACATAAAAACCAGGGCTTGTTTGGGAAAGGGTTAAAAATGCTATTGAAAACATTAAGGCATTCAAGTTTTGAAGGTTGTTCACATTATATTCTCTCAAATCCATCATAATGTAAATATGTTTATAACGATCAAAGCATGTTCACTTACTTATGAGACGCAGTTAAAAACAAAGGTTTATTTGCAGGAACTTTCTGGATGGGTGACAAAGTGTCAACAGGCGTTGATATACTTGTTTGTACTTTAGGATTACTTGAGACTGGTGTAATACTGTCTGATTCTTCTTCACTGCCACATCCTTCATCTGTTATCAATGAAAAAAAGGTTTTATTTACATCATACGAAGGAAACCTGTCCAAAGCAACCAGCCCAGAAAAACTTCCACGTTATATAAGTGACTGTTTAACACAGACATTTTCAGACGATAACATAAACGTAACTCAAAAATTGAAATTTGTTTCCAAAAGGGTAGAAAACATTGTGGGAAAAAGAGAAAATGCTGGTTGCCAGCATTTTCTCCTTTTCCCACTATGTTTTCAAAAGGCTTACATCCAAGGGTCATAAAAACCTGGTATTGTTTGGTAAACAGTTAACAAATTTTGTTAACTGTGACTTAATTTGCCAATTACAACACTTTTTTTTCTGGGGACAAAAGGGAAACAAAAATTTAAAGAAATTTTTCCTTCGCAATGATGTTAACATAGTTGGTCTGCTGCAAAAGATAAAAATATTGCATGCAAGAAACAAAGATGTATCTGTAGATATACCACAGGATTTTAAATGAGCCTTCCTCTGTGAAAAGGGGTTTCATTTGCAACTAGAGATGTCACTGAATGTGACTTAATACCCCCACCAGCACTTTGACAGAAAAAAATGTCAAGTTCAAGGGGAGATAATTCTTCAACCAGGAAAAGTTGACACTTGAAAATTGTGTCTTGCAAATCTTCAATATATGGTCAGTATATGTGCAAAATTTCAATACAATCGAAGGAAACTGAAGGAGTTCGCGACATAAAATTACTAGTATTTTGTACACAGACAGACACACAGACTGACAGGCTGATTCCAGTATACCCCTAAAAACATTCGTTTTGCGGGGGTATAAAAAGTACTGACCCAGGTCACCCTGCCCCATATGGGCATGCCAACCTGGATTGAAATTGTTTGCTATAAGTCAATTTTCTATGTGTCAAAAGAAAAATCTACCCCATAATTCAGTTATTACACAAAATGGATTTCATAGATACATAATTATATAACAATTTGCATGCTACAGTGCATCACAGACGTCCACTTAACTCTTTACTCCATAGATACTCATTTCTACGTATTGCTTGAAGGAGCCTTTTGAAAACATTGTGGCAAAAGGTGAAATTGCTCGTCACGAGCAATTTCACCTTTTGTCACAATGTTTTCTATGCTATCAAAAGGTGTCATATACACATAAGAAACAGCGTCATCCTTGCTGTTATTTAGGGTCAATTTGAGATACCTTAGAAATGCCTTATTGGGTAAAGGGTTAACTCTTTACCAAATGACAAAATTGCAGACTATACTAAGTTGAAAGCACTTGCAGACAAGAAAATAAATATGGCTCAAAAATTGAGATTTGTTTTGGGAAAGATACAAAACATTGTAGGAAAAGGGGAAAATGCTGGTTACCAGCATTTTCTCCTTTTCCTGCAATGTTTTCAAAAGGCTTCTTTTTCAGGGTGCTTAAAAGTCGGAATTGTGTGGTAAAGATTTAACCCTTTACCACACAGCAAAATTTTAGACCTATCCAAATAGAAAGCATTTGCAGATGACAATTTCAAAGTGGCTCAAATGGTGCAATTTTGCTTTGATAGGGTAGAAAACTTTGTGGTAAAAGGAGAAAATTCTTGTTACCAACATTCTCCTACATGAAAAAACAATACAAATCATCAATAATTAAGAATCACAAAATTACAGAAAAAATATTTTTTGATGGTATTCCCTTAAAAGGCTACGTAGCCTCTTAAGCTATTTTTAGATTTCCCGCCAAAAATAAAAAATGCATTGTGGGAATGTTAAGTGACTGGCACGTGACTAATGACTCTGAAATTCTTTAACATAACAAAGGTAATTATTTTCCATATTGTCTTCTTCGGATGTTATGTTTGAAGCTTCGTCTGTGTATTTCTAGTGTGTAAATAAGCGAGTTGCTCATGTAAAAATAGACTGTGTTTCCCGTCAGTATCGACCTGGGCTGTAGTAAATCTCTAATTTCTCATGTTGTCGGATGGTTTTATGAATAAAAATTAAAAGGGTTCGGGAGTATAAGGATGATCCTTTTACATTCTTGCCAATTTCCGTCCCAAAGTCTGAAGGGCCACCTTTAAGTACCTTTTGCCAGTGCATTGTAACTTAGTTAGAAAAGGACAAGGCTGACCTTGAATATAAGATTCCTCTTGACTACGCCTAAGAATCTTCCTGATAGGAGTTTTTGGTGGACGGATCGGAGAAAAACCAGGACTCTCCACAAAATTGGGATGAAATTCCTCTGCTTCATGGCCGTAAAATTTTCCCGTCATTGGGATTGGTGATATAGGACTTTCATGTCTTTTATCATCGCTGTCTGACACTGGACTAACATCAAAATTTGCACCATCCACACAAAACAGACCTGAGGATCTGCTTTTTCTAATACCTGAATCTGAACATAATTATGTATTGTGTGTAAAAGAATAACTTAACACATTTAACTCATTACCACACAATCCCTACTTTTGACGACCCTGAGAAAGAAGCCTTTTGAAAACATTATGGGAAAAGGAGAAAATGCTGGTAACCAGCATTTTCTCCTTTTCCCACAATGTTTTCTCTCCTATTCGATACAAATTTCAAATTTTCAGTCACTTTGATTTCATCATCTGCAAATGCTTTCAATTTTGACAAACCTAAAGTTTTGTCGTTTGGTGATGAGTTAACAGATAGATGATTATAGATCAAGAAACTAAAGAAAAAGAAGTCAAACGGCAGGAGAGATAAGATATCAACTATAACAGACAGATACAGTTCCCTAGCATAAACATACAAAAATTATCACCAAAATACTAAACTTCCTCATTCAATTCAACATTACATAAGGAATTAAGGAGATGATGCAGGCAGTGCATTGTTGAAAAAAAAAACTTTACACTTTACCACGCAATGCAGACTTTTAACAATCCTGACCTAAAAGCCTTTTGAAAACACTGTGGGAAAAGAAGAAAATGCTGGTAACCAGCATTTTCTCCTTTTCCCACAATGTTTTCAATCTTATCAAACAAAAATCCCATTATTGAGCCACAGTGACATTGTTGTCTGCAAATGCTTTCAATTTGGACAGGTCAAAAATTTTGTCATGTGGTGAAGGGTTAACCTCCTTGCCAAACAACAAACTTTTAGTCTCTTCCACATTTAAAGTATTTAAAGACATCTGATCTGATCAAACAATTTGATTTGCCTTTGGAAGAGTAGAAAAGATTGTGGAAAAAGAAGTAAATACTGGCTACTAGCATTTTTTTCCGTTTCCCCCTAAAGTCTTCAAAAGCTTCCTTTTTAACTCATTACCAAACGACAATATTTCAGGTTTGTCCAAATCTACAGCATTTGCTGACAACAAAATAAAAGTGACTGAAAATTTGAAATTTGTTTTGTGAAGGGTAGAAAACATTGTGGGAAAATGAGAAAATGCAGGTTACCACTGAACTTACAACATAAGCTTGCTCTACATTACAGAAAAATTCATAGAGGATATTTGTTTTTTACGGTGAAAGATCGAAATTTATTTCATCGAGTGAACACCATCGGTAATATTTTCACGAGAGTGAAAGTATTACCGATGTTGTTCACGAGATGAAATGAATTTCGATATTTCACAGAAAAAAAAAAACAAATATTCTATTTATTTCATGCTTTTAACCTTTTCTTGGAGAAGCTTTATCAAAATCCAGTACAGTTCTTTTCCGTTATTCTCCGTGGCGTACCCCTCCTGCATAGCAACGCATCACTATATTACGTCAAGCGCGAGAAATGTAAGGTAAATGATGTCATATTTCCCATCTGGTTGTCAGGCACCCGCAATTAACCTAGGCAACTAGAACGTGAAA
This sequence comes from Tridacna crocea, assembly GCA_943736015.1. Lineage (NCBI taxonomy): Eukaryota > Metazoa > Mollusca > Bivalvia > Cardiida > Cardiidae > Tridacna > Tridacna crocea. Next base: position 44,600,921 of record OX031067.1, read on the forward strand.
ATCGGTATTTTCACTGGTGGTACCAGGATAAGATCGAAAAATATTTTCACTGCTATTTCTCGATATCCTACCGGAAAGCATGAAATAAAGCATAAACTTACTCGGAATGTTTCCATGTACAATGGGAGACAACTCTGGTGAAGCTAAAAATTCAGGATCTGATGAACATCGTCTGTGCAGTGGAGTGCCTGAACTTTTAATTGGACTGGAAGAGAACTGAAACACAGCACATAATTAACCCATTACCACACAATCCCTACTTTTGACGCCTCTCAGAATGAATGAATGAATGAATGAATGTTGTTTTATGGCGCATCGACAACTTTGGTCATTTAGCGCGCATATCTATGTTAAAAGATAATAAACGTGGAGTTGTTTAAACTGACTGAAGTTTGAATGACAATAAAAGAATTGAATTAAGAAAATTTAATGCATAAAGGGCATCATCGAGTTACAGGGCTATCCCTATATACTCAAATGTTTTAAATGATAAGAACTGAATTAAGAAGAATGCATAAAGGGCATTATCGAGTTACAGGGCAATCCCTATATACTCAAAAGTTTTAAATGATAAGATTTAAGAATGTGATAAAAAGGTTTAAACTCAATGCTGGTTTGATAAGAAGTTTTTAAATGAAAAAAAAATATGTGTCATTTATAATGTGCATAAAATATGATATTGAGTGGCTGGGCGTCCCTGCCTACTCCAAAGCTTTAGGTTAAAAGGTTAAGACTGATAATATTGTTTTTCCTTGGAAATGAGGTTAAAACTGAGGCTAAAATTTTGTCGTTTGGTAATGGGTTAAGACTTCCATAATACACGTACACATTATACATGCTCCTATCTTGAGTACATTGTCAATTTTACAGCAATTTAGCACCTTTCCAAAATGACAAAGTTTAGACAAGTTCAAATTAAATGCACTTGCAGTCAACAATTGATGTGTGGCACAATCTTTGTAATTTGCTTTTGAAAGCGTAGAAAACATTGTGGGAAAAGGATTTAGCCAATCGGATGATATCTTATTTTCAAATATTGAAAATCTTGAAAAATAAGACAAAGAACATTCTTAAGAATGGTTGCTGAATACGGACCCGGGATGTTCTTAAGAATGATTGGTGAATATGAACCCAGGGCTCAATTACATATTTGCTCGCTCTCTCTCTCTCTCTCTCTCTCTCTCTCCTCTTCGTCTCTCTGTCAAACAGAATCTTCCTGAATCCCGTGCCCTGAATTGATAACTGAAGTTAAGTTTATTAGACCCTACTTACTGCTGGTGTGTTCTTTAATGGTGTTGTGACTGCCCAGTCTAGATCTCTCTTTTGTTCAGAGAACAGTGGTGATACAGGCTCTAGCATGCCTTCCCTTGATGCTCCTCTGGAAAATTTCAGATCATGTACATGTAACTGCTTACACTTCACACTGATTATCATCTTTAATTCTACAGAACAACTATCTTTCTTATATTTTCAAGCTGAAAGCATTTACAGACTACAAGTGCAATGGTACTCAAGTAATGCCAAATTTTATGTGTTCAAAGTCTTAACTCAGTACAAAACGACAACATTTTAGACTGGTCCAAATTGAAAGCACTTGCAGACGACAAAATAAACCTAGCTCACAAATTGAAATTTGTTTTGTGAAGGGTAGAAAACTGTGAGAAAAAGAGAAAATGCTGGTTACCAGCATTTTCTCCTTTTCCTACAATGTTTTCAAAAGGCTTCCTTCCCAAGGGTGTTAAAAAGTTGGGATTGTGTGGTAAAGAGTTCAACAAACTACTACATTTTACACTGGTGAGTGGTCCAAGTTACAGAAAACAAATTGAATATGGGTGAAGTGACTGAATGACTTTCTACACTGGCTGCAGAATCAATTAAACCATTACCACACAATCCCTACTTTTGACGACTCTGAGAAAGAAACCTTTAGAAAACATAGTGAGAAAAGGAGAAAATGCTGGTTTATTTTGTCGTCTGCAAATGCTTTCGATTTGGACAACCCTAAAATTTTGTCGTTAAGTAATGAGTTAAGACCAGTTGGTGAATATAGGCACTAATCTGCTAAAACTGGCCACTACCAAATGGTTACCCTCCTGTTAATTAGAAGAAGAATTTCCATACTTTACTGGACTGGGTGCCAAACTGCTGGTGTCTCCATGAAAGAACAACTTTCTACGCAGGGAGGAAGTGCTCAACATTTCCTGCTGGTTCCCTTCGGAAGATTCCTCTTGTACCATGTAATCCCCAAGCACCTTTTGCAGATCAAAATTTAGGGGAAGCGACAAAACTGTTTGGCAGGCAGCTATATCACAAAAGAAATTATGAAAATTCAGTTCTATTTACTAAGTGACCACACAGTTAACCCTTTACTCCATAGATACTCATTTCTACTCAATGCTTGTAGAAGCCTTTGGAAAACATTCTGGCAAAAGGTGAAATTGCTCTTGACAAGCAATTTCACCTTTTGTCACAATGTTTTCTATGCTATCAAAAGGTGTCAAATACACATAAGAAATGGCTTCATCCTTGCTGTTATTTAGGGTCAATAACAGATACCATGGAAATGCCTTATGGAGTAAAGGGTTAAGTTGGTTATTTTAACGCTTTACCAAACGACAAAATTTTAGACTGGTCCAAATTGAAAGCACTTGCAGACAACAAAATAAACGCCACTCAAAAATATAGAGTTGTTCTGGGAGGGAAAAGGAGAAAATGCTGGTTAGCAGAAAATTTTCTCCTTTTCCCACAATGTTTTCAAAAGGCCTCTATCTCTGGGTTGTAAAAACCAAGATTGTTTGGTAAAGAGTTAAGTAAAATCTGGTACATCTTGGTACTTTACTGGTTCAAAGATAATCGGGTTTTATGCTGCTTTAATCCTTTACCACACAATCCCAACTTTTAACGACCCTTACAATGAAGTTCGGTAACCATCATTTTCTCACAATTTTTTCTTCCCTTCGTAAACCAAATTCCAATGTTTCAGTCACATGTATTTTGTCGTCTGCACCTCCTTTCAATTTGGACTAAGTCTAAAATGTTGCAGTTTGGTTTAGTTCAACCATATTTATTTTACATCGATTGAGAAACAAGTTCTTACAACTTATACTAATCTCTCTCTATTTTGCTTCCTGGGAACTACACCAGTACTCACGCCGAATGTGTGAGCCAATGAAAAATAGTTTGGTAAAGAGTTAACCAGTATTAACCCTTTACCAAACAACCCCGAGTTTGAAGAACTACTGCAATTTTTCCTGTCACAAAGATAGAGCACAGTACTCACTTCCTGTTTCATTGCTTTAACCCTTGCCCAAAAGACAAATTTTGGACTCTCCCAAACCAAAAGAGTTTGCAGAGGACAATATTAGATTTCGAGAAAATAGTAGAAAGTTCTCGAAAAGGGTAGAAAACACTGTGGGAAAAAGAGAAATTGCTCGTAACGAGCAATTTCTCCTTTTCCCACAGTGTTTTCAAAAAACTTTGAAGAGCTTGTTAGGGAAAGAGTTAACCCTTATCCTGTTATGTAACTGAAACTAAATTTTCAATTCCATATTGATAACCCAAATATTGTAGCTTTGAAGTTATGTTTCAGGGAATAATATGTCCTTATCGGAGAGTGTAGATCAAAGATCAGACTGCACATTCTGTGCAGTTTGATCTTGATTTACTTTGTCCGAAAAAGGTCAGCAAATCGCGCTTATCAGCCAAAGGTTAATTTGTATTGTAGTGTAATGCAATTAACTTTTAGTAACAAACATGACCATGGACAAACTATTAAACCTTTTATTATCTGAAGCATCCGTACAAGTTGTTCATAGCATGTAAATTTAGGTAAAGAGAAACTAGAGCTGGCACTGAATGTGATTTTATACCCCCACCAGCACTTTGACAGTATTTTGTACACAGATGGACGCACGGATGGACGAACACACCAACACACGGACAGACAGGCTGATTCCAGTATACCCCCGAAAACATTCGTTTTGCGGCGAGGGTATGATAAAAACTGACAAAATTTAATAAGTGCAGCTGACAGTTTTTTTTTTTCCTTTTTTCTGGAACCTAAACACAGATGAAATAATTTTTTTCCTTATATTTAGCATTAAAATTGAAAATATATGCATTTCCAAGATTTCCAAGGACAGATTCATGAATATGCAAGCAACAGGAATGTTCAAATTTTAGTTCTGTGTTCTATTTGTTAAATAAGGAGAGTTCAAACATGTGCGCACATCTGTGCAGAGATTTCAACTATTTTTTTCATGATCATTATCTGTACCCAGAGGAGACCATTCAAAATCTAAAATCACCTTTAGGTATCTGTACTTACCATCTTCCATGCCCTGTTTTGGAGGTAGAGTTTTTTGAATGGATCCCTGTAGTTCAGTCATCATTTCTTGTACATGCTGACATCCTGTCCCTTAAAATGAATAATGGTGTCGTCAGACAGAAATCTTTGAAAATGTTTACAGTATTAACCCATTCCAAAACGACTAATTTTGGACTTCCAAACTGACAGAGTTTGCAGACGACAATTTTAGATTTTGAGAAAATGGTAGAGAGTTCTCAAAAAGGGTAGAAAACACTGTGGGAAAAGGAGAAATTGCTCGTTACGAGCAATTTCTCCTTCTCCCACAGTGTTTTCAAAAGACTTTTACTGCAGACACGTAAAAACCAGGGCTTGTTTGGGAAAGAGTTAAAAAAGTCTGGCTAAAAAAAGTGATTAAAATTTCCACCAGACAACAAAATTTTAGACTGGTCTGAATTGAAAACATTTGCAGGTGACAATTTCAATGACACTTAGCTGATGGAATTTGTCTCTAAAAGAGTAAGAACAATGTGGGAAAAGGAAAAAAATGCTGGTTCCAACGATGTTTCAAAAGATTTCCTCTGAGGGCCTTTTTTTTTGTGAATTATTTGATATAGAGTTAATTCATAATCCTGAATTCATTCCCTGAGGAATTTACAGTCAAAAATTAAATTATTTTAATATAAAACCATAGTTAATCACATGGACAAAATAAACCAATCATCCCCAAAATATTCTCCTAAAAAGAATTGAAGGAGCAAATGTCCTCGATTTTTATCACAAGATGATTCTTTTAGTACAACACATTACAAAAAATTTTCTGTTCATTTTTCATTCATTCCTAGCACTATAAAACCTTAGAACAGGCAAAAAAATTTGGTTTGCACTAAAGTTATATGGGCTTTGCCTGTGGAAGCTGTCTGTTTGATATGCCATTGAGGCTTTTGATAAAACCAAAGGTTTCATTTCTATACCACGCAAAACGAAAATTTTTGGGGTATACTGGAATCAGTGTGCCTGTCTGTGTACAAAATACTAGTAATTTTGTGTTGCGAACTCCCCCCCCCCCCTCCCCCCCAGTTTTCCCTCAATTGTATTGAAACTTTGCACATATACTGATCATATATTAAAGATTTGCAAGACAAAATTTTCAAGTGTCAACTCTTCCTGGTTGAGGAATTATCTCCCCTTGAACTTGACACTTTTTTCCGCCAAAGAGCTGGCAGAGGTATTAATTGGGTGACAGCATTAGTTTATTCATGTTTTCCTCTTTCATATGATAACTGACATACATGTATGTATCAACATAAAGATAGGAAAAATACGAGTTGTTAAACAAAAGAAATAGGAAAACATATTTCTTGACTTCCTTCTTAACATGGCTTATCAGCATTTGAAGTCAAACAATCAAGAAAGTATTAAGCCATTTTGTCTGGCAAGAATGTAACTTAACTGAGTCTCTAGCAAATTGTAAGATTTGAACTTTGTTCATTGTGTGTTCCTTTAATTCTTTCGAGCAGTGTGTAGCACTTTACCAACTCATCCTGAGATTTAAAAGATCTGATACATGTACATCCCCATAGTGTCAAGTCCTGTACTAGTAAAGGGGTACACGGGAAATATGTAGACTTGTCCAAAGTGAAAGCATTTGCAGTCGATAAATCAAACCTAACTCAAAAATTGAAATTTTTTTCAAGCAGGGAAGAAAACATTGAGGGAAAAGGAGAAAATGCTGGTTACCAGCATTTTCTCCTTTTCTCACAATGTTTTCAAAAGGCTTCAGTCTCAGGGTTGTTTGGTAAAGGGTTAAATAAAACATTATCCAGTTCTACTACTAAACTCTAAAAGTACCTTGTGAAGCAGGTGTGGCTGGTAGGACGTTTTTCCATTTACTTTGTTTTGGATCACTCCAAGGTGACGGAGCGATCAAGTTGTTGGCAAAAAACTGTTCAATGGCTTTCTGAGCTCTCTCTTCTGTTTCTCTGTCTGGTCTGGCATTTTAATAAATTTATAGAATTGATGCTCTGGCAAACTCAGGTTTAATGGAACTCCATGATGCATTATCCCATTACCACACAATCCCAACTTTTGACACCCTAGAGAAAGAAGCCTTTAGAAAACATTGTGGGAAAAGGAGAAAATGCTGGTTACCAGCATTTTCTCCTTTTCCCTCAATGTTTTCTTCCCAACATTGCGGGAAAAGAAGAAATGCCGGTTACCAGCATTTTCTCCTTTTCCCTCAATGTTTTCCTCCCTTCACAAAACAAATTTCGAATTTTTAGTTACTTTTCTTTTGTCGTCTGCAAATGCTTTCGATTTGGACAATTCTAAAATTCTGTCATTTGGTAAGGAGTTTAACTAAGCAAGTTCTCACAGAACTATCAAAGGTATACGAAACCACATGCTAAAATGGTCCTTGGATATGCAGATTGTATTGAGGTTTAATGCCACTTTAATTAACCCATTACCACACAACAATATTTAAGACTGGTCCAAATTGAAAGCATTTGCAGACAATAAAAATAAAAGTGACTGAAAATTTCAAATTTGTTTTGTGAAGGGTAGAAAACATTGTAGGAAAAGGAGAAAATGCTGGTTTACCAGCATCCAGCATTTTCTCCTTTTCCCACAATGTTTTCTAAAGGTTTCTTTCTCAGGGGCTTCAAAAGTAGGGATTGTGTGGTAATGGGTTAACAGCTAAGTTCATATCATGGCTGTCAGTGACGCATATGTGTTTCCTGGCTTTCTCATACCAGTACTAACACAACTTTCTTTCCAAAGCCACCAACTACTTTTCTCACATGCTTCAGCAGAGGTGAGAGGCGAAAATACACCTGAAAGAAAGTTAGCCTCAACCAGGTATCGAACTCACAACCACCAAGTCATGAGTCCGACACGCTCACCACCGAGCCACCTGGAAGCACTTTGGACGTGCAGAAAATTTAGTAAATGCGAAACATTTTGATAGAGGTCAGCCTGCGTGGACTGTACGGGCTGATCTGGATCAATACATTTTGCAGAAATATAAATCTTTTTTCACAGAGAATGGCTCATAGGTAAGTAAGTTTTCCTTCTGTTAACAGAGTTACAGATAGAGGGAGTGATTTTGATTCCACAAATTCAAAATATACATTATTCTCCACTAAACCCTATGTTATGGGTACCCATTAGAATTGTCTCATCGAGACAATTCTAATGAGTACCCACAACAAAGGGTTTGGAAGTGAAACAATGGAATACCATCACTTTCTCTTAGCAAGAGCTCTGTGTTAACCCCTTACATATCAGTACTGTGTTTTAACAAGCCTAGGATAGCTCTAGGCTTTTGAAAATAGTAGGGGGATGCTTCTTTTCTCTCAATGGTTGTACATGTATTGGTATTTAACGCCACTTTTACAGCTAAGGTCACATCATGGCGGTCGGTGACGCACATGTGTTTCCTGGCTTTCTCATACCAGTACTTACACAACTTTCTTTCCAAAGCCACCAACTTCTTTTCTCACATGCTTCAGCAGAGGTGAGAGGTGAAAATATGCCAGAAAGAAAGTTTGCCTCGACCAGGTATCAACCGGGTATCAAACTCACAACCACCGGGTCAGGAGTCTGACACGCTCACCACTGAGCCACCTGGGCGGAGGACTTTCTCTCAATGTTTTCCACTCTTTCACAGCAAATCTATGTATTTGATCCACATCTAATTTGCTCTCTTCAAATGTTTCAGTTTGGACAAGTCATAATTTTTGTAGCAGTCTTTAGGAAAAGTGATGAAGTTTCAAAAGGACACTAGAAAGAAATGCCTTAGAGCAATTCCAATGAAGCCAAAAACTTTTATCCAAAGATTATGAAAAGTGGGTGTAGTGGAGATGTATTGGTGAAAATTTAATCAATCAACAAAAAAATTAACTCTTTACCACACAATCCCGACTTTTAACGACCCTGAGAAAGAGGCCTTCTGAAAACATTGTGGGAAAAGGAGAAAATGCTGGTAACCAGCATTTTCTCCTTTTCCCACAATGTTTTCTTCCCTTCCTAAAACAATTTTCAAATTTCCAGACACTTTTATCTTGTCGTCTACAAATGCTTTCATTTTGGACCAGTCTAAAATTTTGTTGTTTGGTAAAGAGTTAAACAAGTAATTTCAGCCCAGGAAAAAACTAACAGTACAAAAAATAATTTCAATAACATAAAGGTACTTTGTGAAACATTACAACTAGTAGATGATCTAAGTTCTTTGTAGGCAGATCTTGATCTACACTGTCCTTATAAACAACCAAATTTGAGTCCTTAAGGTAAGACCTGTGTAACACACTTCCGGTGAACATTGGGCAAAAATTCTAATTGTTTGTTAAATAAGGACAAATTAGGATTTATGCAGAAATAATATTTTTGCACATTTCTAGTGGATAAGAAATTCCGTTTATGTCTATCTCAAAACTGTATTTTGATACTTTTGTTTGTTTTCTAAAAGGGAGGTAATTATTATCTCTTTTTCAATTGAGAATATAGCGGTTTTAGATTTATAAATGATAATTCAAAGGAGGAAAAAATGGAAAAAATGAAAAGGTGAAAGTAGTTCAATAATACTATTTTTTAATTATAGCTAATTTTGCAGGATGATATTTTAGTGGAAATATCTGTTTTCCATTACACAGGTCTTACCTTAACTCATCTGCCTGGAGATGAGTAAATTTTAGCACCTACCATCTGTCAAATGTCACATATAAACCACCCATTCAACATATACATGTATGCATTATAATTCTAGCTGTACTCACTTTGAAAGGCACTGATGTACTGGCATCTCATCAATATTGGCTGGATTAAGCTCAGCTATGTGTTCAATTGACCATCGAAAACATTTCTACAAAAGATAGACATAAGTCCAGAAAAGTGTTGGGAATATTTTCATGAAATAATAAACCTTATTTCTCAGTCTATTCACTCTTAAAAAGAAAAAAAAATTGAATTAATTTGGGTATGACAAATTGAATGTTGCTTAACATTGACAGAAATTATCTCCGAATCTTGAGGAAACATTTTGAGAATGTTTTCAAAAGCATATCATTGGTTTTCTTCAAAAACCTCGTAACTACAGCTTGTAACAAGCTGTCGTTAACCAGCATTTTCTCCTTTTCCCTCAATGTTTCCTTAGACTTCTTTCTCAGGGTCATCAAAAGTAGGGATTGTGTAGTAATGGGTTAAGGGGATAACAATTTACTTTCTTACTTCATCCCATATCCATGACAGTGACAAATATCGCTCACATGTATAATCATGATAATTAATTTTACTGTGATTGCAATTTACTTTCTATTCAACTGCTCATAAAAAGCAAATTCTTCCTTTTCCCATGACGTTTTTTAAAACAAACAAAATGAAAAGAAAATCTTTAAGTTTTGTTTATACGTACACAGACTTTTATGCAGATAACTGACGCCCGCCTGGGTGGCTCAGTAGTGAGCGTGTCAGACTCATGACCTGGTGGTTGTGAGTTTGATACCTGGTTGAGGCGAACTTTCTTTCCCGCATATTTTCACCTCTCACGTCTGCTGAAGCATGTGAGAAAAGTAGTCGGTGGCTTTGGAAAGAAAATTGCATAAGTACTGGTGTGAGAAAGCCAGGAAACGCATGTGCGTCACCGACCGCCATGATATAACCATAGCTGTTAAAGTGGCGTTAAACCCCTATACAACCAACCAATCAAGATAACGGACATGTAAACATTCACCTTTTCTGATGCAGGAGTAGAGCTTATCGTGAAAAATCCCGGGCTCATGTAGGTCGGTCTGTGTAAATCATCAATCCCTGTATCAAATGGATTTACCACATTTTTGGGCGTAACAAACTTGCGGGCGCTATGAGGAGCACTCTCAGAAGTCTTCGGAGATGGAGCCACACCTTTCATAGGGCTAGCACTGACATTACGAACTGGAGTTTGATATATGGGACTGTACCTGTTGGGGAAAAAGTGCTATACCTTATCCTGGATTATAACAGATACCAATGAGAGTAATATTTTCAGGTTCAAGGAGTAATATCATTTAACTTTTTACCAAACAACAAAATTTTGGATTCAAATTGCAAATCCTATACCCTAACGCTTTACCAAACAATACCTGGTTTTTACCACCCTGAGACAGAAGACTTTAGAAAACATTGAGGGAAAAAGAGAAAATGCTGGTAACTAGCATTTTCTCCTTTTCCTACACTGTTTTCTATCCTTCGAAAATTTCAATTTTTGAGTTATGGTTATTTTGTTGTTTGCAAGTGCTTACCAGTCTAAAATGATTTCGCTTGGTAAAGAGTTAACAACTGAACCGAGCAGATCCCCTGGAACTTTCAGTCACAGTAGCATGATATTGGTCATTTGGATATAACTGTTAACTCTTAACCACACGACAAAATTTTAGACTGGTTCAAATTGAAAGCATTTGCAGACGACAAAATAAAGGTGACTAAAAAATTGAAATTTGTTCTGGGAAGGGTAGAAAACACTGTGGGAAAAGGAGAAAATGCTGGTTACCAGCATTTTCTCCTTTTCTTACAGTGTTTTCAAAAGGCTTCTTTCTCAGGGGCGTCAAAAGTAGGGATTGTGTAGTAATGGGTTGATAAACTTTTATTATCCACACATAAGTAATGCTATTTCCCAATATTGTCCACAATAAAGAAAAGAATTCTTAAAGCCCCTGTAAAGTCCAAAATATATGTAATTTTCACTGTTTATAACTCGAAAATATAACTGATAACATGTCACAACACACATATTTAAGAATGGAGAAAACAAACTGTGTCAGTACTGTATTGGTTGCCATGATATACTTGTGCGAAAACGCATGATGAAGCCTGTCGATTTGGGGAACACCATTGATCAAGACAATTTTCATCATCTTTCATGTATATTTGAAAATGTCACATGGTAACATTGCATCCCATTAGTGCTACGACATAGTACACAGGACTAATACACTTCTGATATTATGTCATCCGAGAATAAGATTGCTCATTCTAATAGAAAAGAATGAATAGCGTTTTAAGGCCAGATGACAACTTAGGTCATATTGGGCGCATTTACTTAGTAAACAATAATGCAAGTTGAAAATAACATACATGTGCAACAACATAAGACAAACATGATAAATGAGGAATGGACGAAACACAAAATGATGCCCCTTTTGTCGCCTTTTACTGCTCATTCTAAACCTGTTTTCTTATTTCAATTCAATAAACTCTTCCTGTATCATTGGTAAATGATTTCAGCAAAACTGACCTTTTACTAAACAATTCAATGTCCTAAATGACCCAAAGAAAGTTGGCTACAGAAAATGTTGTAGGAAAAGGACAAAAAGAAGGTAATCAGCATTTCTTTCTTTTCCCATAATGTTTTCTGTTTACATGCAAGTTCAAATACTTGAGCAATGGTGATTTCAAACGTATTCAAAATGTACAAGATTAACATTCTGCTGCCCGAGAAAGAGTTTAACTCTTAACCACACAATTCCGACTTTTAACGACCCTGAGAAAGCCTTTGAAAACATTGTGGTAAAAGGAGGAAATGCTGGTAACCAGTATTTTCTCCTTTTCCCACAAAGTTTTCTACCCTTTCCAAATAAAATTTAAATTTCTAATTCATATTTACTATGTTGTCTGAAAATGCCTTCAATTTGAACTTGTCCAAAATTTTGTCGTTTGGCAAAGAGTTAGGACCTAATGACCTCCTTAGCTAATAAATTCAGACTTGCCCAAATTGAAAGCATTTGCAGATGACAAAACATATGCGACACAAAAACTGAATTTGATTTTGGAAGGTTAAAAAACATAGAAAAAGGAAAATATGCTTACCAGCATTTTCTCCTTTTCCAACAATGTTTTCAGAGGCTTTCTTTCTCAGAATCATTAAAAGTTGTGACTGTTTGGTAAAGGGTTAAAGGGCAGTATCAACTTTTTACATGACCAACAAAAGAAACTGTCTTACCCGGGTGTGGTAGAAAGTGGTGTGTAAGACTTGTGATACGGACTGTTCATAAGCGTCTTCATGTAGATGTCATTTCTAGCATTACTTGATATACTGATGAATCTTTTACACCCTGGGCTTGGAGTTGGGTGTGTGAGGGGAACACCTGATCCTGGATTTTCTGTATGGTGGGGACTATCATGGGGTATTGGGCTGTTAAAACCAAATCATACAAAATAGTCAATTTACCTTTCAACTTATGCATGAGAAATATTGTCAGTCTGACATTTCTTGGATTTCATATTCAAAACAAACACCAGAGGGTCCATATTCACCAACCATTCTTAAGAACATTCTTAGTCTAATTCTTCAGAATTTTGTAAATGTGAAAGTAACAAGACTTCTGATTGTCTAAACCATTTGGTTTAGCCAATCCAAAGTTCTGTTACTTTCACAGTCAGAAAATCTTGAAGAATAACACCAAGAATGTTCTTAAGAATGGTTGGTGAAACCCAGTTCTTTTCCTTTAACCCTTCTCCAAATAAACCTGGATTCCTTCAAAGTACTCCAAGGGAGAAGGCAAGGGTGTAAAATTTTTTCGATGTCTACATGTCCTGTAAGACAAGTGGGTAGGAAAAGTTACTTGTCCTTATAGCACAATCACTTGTCCCAACTTGAGGACCTGAATGACCATTTCTACTGCATATATTATGGTGTCAATATAAGCAAAGTAGATGGTATTTAATACTTATTTCTTTTTCAGTGGCTTGACTGGTAAACCTGTCCCGATCTAACAATATAGGAATTGTAGCATAGATTGCACAGATATACTACCCTAACCGATGCCATAAAAGTTCTTGACTAGTCCAAATTGAAACCATTTGCATATGACAAAAATGTGAATCAAAAATTCAGAGTTTGATTTGGAAAGGGTAGAAAACATTGTGGGAAAAGGAGAAAATGCTAGTTACCAGCATTTTCCCCTTTTCCCACATTGTTTTCACGTTCGTCAAAAGTTGGGAATGCGTGGTAAAGGGTCATTGTTTTCAAAAGCCTTCTACCTCAAGGTCGTTTAACCCTTTACCAAACGATAAAATTTTAAACTTGTCCAAATTGAAGGCATTTGCAGATGACAAAATAAACGTAACTCAAAAATTGATATTTGTTTCTAGTACTAGTACGGTAGAAAACATTTATGGGAAATGGAGAAAATGCTGGTTACCAGCATTTTCTCGCTTTCCCCCAATGTTTTCACAAGGTTTCTATTTCAGGGTCATAAAAACCAGGGATTGTTTGGTAAAGGGTTAAACTTGGGATTGTGTAGTAAAGGCTTAAAAGACTTTTATCATCATATTAATTAGAATCATTTGATTTCATTCTCTGCAAATTATTTTTAACATGTCCAAAATTTTGTTGTCTAAATAATTAAGTTCTATCATACTCCCCTTCTAATTCATACCTGCAGGGTGGTTCAGGAAGCATCTGCTGAGCACACATACCGACAGGAATGGCACCACCTGAGAAACCACCAGGACAGCCATGTCTGTCTGCCATGGATCTCTTCTCCTTTTTCTTTTCCACACTGCACATAATATCATGAATGTTTCAGTCTCTGTGGGGTTTATCAGCTTTGGTAAATCATACTTCTTTGGAATAAATGTACTGGTCAATTGTCTTTGGCACAGATGGAATACCTGGAGAAAATGACAAAGATGAAAACTTTCTGCTTAACCCTTTACCCCCATAAGGCATTTCTATGGTATCTCTAATTGACCCTAAATCACAGTAAGGATGAAGCTGTTTTTTATGTGTATATGACACCTTTTGATAGCATAGAAAACATTGTGACAAAAGGTGAAATTGCTCGTGACAAGCAATTTCACCTTTTGCCACAATATTTTCCAAAGGCAAGTACAAGTAATGTGTAGAAATGAGTACCTATGGGGCAACAGGTTAACATAGTCCTTCAATGATTGCAGAAGATGGTTTAATGAATTTTACGGAGTTTTTAGTACAACTGTTGAATGTTTAGCTTAGCCTTCTATAATGTATAAACCCTTTATCCCATAATCCTGTTTCAACAGCCATCAAGCAGAGCTCCAGATAAGAGAGAGTGACGATATTCTAAATCTATTATTTCTCTACGAAATCCTATGTTGTGGGTACTCATTAGCATCACCTCGATGAGACGATACTAATGAGTACCCACAACATAGGGTTTAGCGGAAAATCACTAATATTTTCAATTTTAAAATCAAAATCACTCCCTCTAGTCTATCTGGAGCTCTGTCAAGGAGACAGTATTGAAAAACACTGTGTAAAAAGAAGAAAATGTTAGCCAGCATTTTTTCTTTACCCACAAAATTTTCCTTTGAGCTGCACCTAATTGGTCGTCTACATTTGTTTTCAATTTGGTCAAGTCCAAAACTTTGTCATTTGTGGAGAGTTGACCCATTACCACACAATCTCTACTTTTGACGACCGTGAAAAAGAAGCCTTTAGAAAACATTGTGGGAAAAGGAGAAAATGCTGGTACCCAGCATTTTCTCCTTTTCCACAATGTTTTCAACCATTCACAAAACAAATTTCAAATTTTAAGTCACTCTTATTTCGTCGTCTGCATATGGTTTTGATTCGGACAACCTTAAGATATTGTCGTTTGGTAATGATTTGATATCACGAATATGATTATGTTTCCCTTTACACCACATAATACAGTCAATCTTGGCTAAATGTGGTAGAAATGGTGTGCTTTGGCACAAGTCTGCTTTATCCATTGCCCTTTCCTTTTGACTCACAATATAAACAAACATTGACTCTACCCCGTAAAAAAAATGAAATGATATTAACCCATTACCACACAATCCCTAATTTGGCGCCCCTGAGAAAGAAGCCTTTAGAAAATATTGTGGGAAAAGGAGAAAATGCTGGTAATCAGCATTTTCTCCTTTTCCAACAATGTTGTCTACCCTTCACAAAACAAATTTCAAATTTTCAGTCACTTTTATTTTGTTGTCTGCAAATGCTTTCAAGTTGGACAAGTCTAAAATTTTGTCGTCTGGTAATGAGTTAATCCATTACCATACAATCCCTACTTTTGACAACCCCGAGAAAGAAGCATTTAAAAAAACATTGTAGGAAAAGGAGAAAATGCTGGTTCTATGAAAGTTTCTACCCTTCACAAAACAATTTTCAATTGTTGTCTACAAATGCATTACATATGGAGAAGCCTAAAATATTGTCGTTTGGTAATGAGTCAAGCAGTGCGAGAGGATTGATCCTCCCACTGACTAGTGAGTGAATCGAGTGTTTGGCGTAGTTAGGATGGGCAAGCAATCTATTTAGGATAGGATAGGATAGGATAGGAGTTTGGGCATGAAATTGAAAATAGATTGCTTGCCCTTCGTATGTTTTTGCACAGATAACCTTCAAACTCATTATTGTCGCTTTAAACAGATATTTGGAAAGTTTCGTTGGTTTGGTAACGAAAGTCGCCTTGTTTTCCTTTTACTGAACAGATGATATTTTTGTTATCCTGGATACTCTTTTTCCGGCCCTGTTTCCATTATTCGGATCAACATGTTCTCATTACGAAAAACTCAAACTTCACATACACAACTTATTGATATCAACGAAGAACTTTCTGAAAGGACTTTTCCATTTAAAGTTCCTTTAAGACCTTCAGTCGTATGATGTGTTTAGACTTGTCGGTAGCACTAATCAGTGATTTTGAACCACCGCCAGACTTTTCAGCCAATCGCTTACATTTCCCTTGCAAAAAACTAGATGTTTAGTTGCATATCAAAATATAGATGTGGGATAAACAATTGAAAAAATATATTAAATTACTTATACATTCCTTTTATTAGTTTTAGTGAAAAATGAGATGAAAAAGGCCAGGAAAAAAAAACATTTGTTTTTTTTTTATTTATCAATATAGAGTTGTACATCAAACTGATTTCTACAACAACAACTTTTATTGGTACAGGCTAAAACCAATATACCCTTTAGACTGGTTACCTCCCCTGATACACTACGTGTATAGGGACCGGTACAGGCTAATCGAAACGGGGCGAATTCTGCCCGTATTATGCGAGGTAACTGTGCAAATAGTAACTTAGAGTAGCGTCTCTTGATTTTTGTGTGTATATTTTTGGAGGGTGTAAAAAGCAATAGCTATGAAAATAATTTTCGATATTACTGTCTTTTAAAGTGATTGTTTTGTGATCATAATATAATTACTTATGCATGGTATCATTTCAACAAACGATAGGTGAATGTCTAAAATTTGATAGAAAAAAAAATGTTAATGATTATAAGAGTATTATTTGATTATTATGTTTATAATAAAAGCTAAATTAATGAATACATGAAAAATTTTCAAGTGCTGACGTTGAATTTTTACTGAAAAAATGAACATCAAAATAAATATAATGCACAAGTTTGTACTTGATAAAGCAGAAAGGGTAATAAGATAATCAATTATCTCATTACCACACGAGAAAATTTTGGACTGGTCCAAATTGAAAAAAATATGCAGACGACAAAATAAAGGTGACTGAAAAATAGAAATATGGTCTGGGAAGGGTAGAAAACACTGTGGGAAAAGGAGAAAATGCTGGTTACCAGCATTTTCTCCATTTCCCACAGTGTTTTCAAAAGGCTTCTTTCTCAGGGGCGTCAAAAGTAGGGATTGAGTGGTAATGGGTTATCTTATAAATTGAATTGTAGGTTGAAATTCTCAAAGATTAAAGTCTGTTGTCCCTTTGAAGAAGCCCGCAGAGATAAGCCTAGGGGCAATAAAACACATGTGGTGTCTAATCATCATTTAATTCTCCCTTAACATTTAATTTCTTTGTTTTGTAAGGAATAAAGAAGCATGTTTCAACATTTATTAACAAGTGTTTGCGGGGAAAAAAATTACAAGGGGGGAAAATTGCTTGCCGAGTATTTATGTATTACTCAGTTGTTGAGATGTCTAATAGTCAAAAAATTAAATGAATAAAGAATTTAGAGGGGATTTGAAATAAAAGTATCTAATTAACCCATTACCAGACGACCAAATTTTAGACTAGTCCAAATTGAAACAAACTGCAGACGACATTTTAAAGAGCATTTAAATTGAAAATAAGTACTATATAGGGTAGAAAAATTTGTGAGAAAAGGAGAAATTGCTTGTTACAAGTAATTTCTCCTTATCTCACAATGGAATGTTCAGATTTCCCTCTCCTTTTTATCTAAAAAAAAATGATCATTCTAGATGGAAAAGGTCCTTTTATCTGAAAGTTATAAATTATGCTCTATGTATACCTGTATTCTATTATTTATTAATAACATAATAATCAAAATAAGAATGAAATAAAGTCAACTGAGCACATTGTCAGGTTACTCGATATATGTTTCGAGCCGTTTCATTGGCCGTATCAATTATCCAATCACAGGGCACGGTACGATTAGCTTGTGCCTGTTGTAATACACGGTATACAACGGTGGCCAGTTCATATACCCTTGGATCTAAACTGTCGGCCTGTTATCGTCTTCCTATCAAATATCTTATCCAATATTTACGGGAGGATAAAAATAAAACGGGTACCAGTTTATTTGGATGTTTGAACCGTTTTCTATTGTTCAGTCTTTGTCCTACTTTTGTATCCAATCAGAACGCTCATATTTGAAAATTTTTGACTGTCTATCTTCCATAAACTACCCAACGCAGGTTTATTTTGATCATTTATCCATTTAAACATCACAGTTTATCTGGATTTACTGTGCATGCGTACCTAAACCCTACCCCCTCATTAATATTTAACAATTACTTAACCCTCTCCCAAACAAGCCTTTGTTTTTACGTGTCTGCTGTACAAGTCTTTTGAAAACATTGTGGGAAAAGGAGAAATTGCTTGTAAGGAGCAATTTCTCCTTTTCCCACAGTGTTTTCTGTCCGTTCCGATAATTTTCTGCCATTGTTATGAAAGTTAAAATTGTCGTCTGCAAACTCTTTCAGTTTTGAAGAGTCTGTCGTTTGGGAAAGGCTTAAATTCAGGTCTAGCACATGCCAAATAGATCTACAAGTTACACCGTTGAAAAAGAAAAGGTAAAACACAGATACAATTTATGTAATAAAAGCCGATCAATCTAGATCTATATGGTCGGATGCCCTCTGAAACATACCACCTAAAGCTTGAAACAAGCTGTTGTTACAAGGTTTAAGAAGTGAATCGACGATATGTTGAAATTTTAAGAAAAAATGATGCTGTAGTAAATCTGTATAAATTTTCATAGGCTGAATCTAGTCATTACTTCCTCAAAATCTTGGTCAAATTCTGCCATTTGGAACAAATGAAGTTGAGTTTTTTGACAGGGTTGAAAATATTGTAGGAAAAGACGAAAATGCCAATAACCAGAATTTTCTTCTTTTCCAAAAATAACCTTCCTTCCCAAATGATTGTTGGTAAAGGGTTAAATACCACATGGTCGTGTATGAGGTTTAGCCCCGATATTCAAGTGGAAATTACGTCAGTTTTTAGCGATGATGCAATGATGACGTTTCTTTAGCGAATCAGCCGACTCCATATATGGGTGAAAGGGCGTTTCTTTGTGAATAGTGGATTCCGTATATGGAGCATTATTTTAGCAATGATGTAATGTGGGCGGAAAAAGACTAAGTCAGTTAAACGCTACGAAGTTCAAAATTAAACGAATTAAACAGCCACAGTCGGTCGCTACGCTCCCTCCTTTTGGCTGTTTAAATCGTTTAATTTTGACTTCTTAGCATTTAACTATTACATCTCCCTTTACCAACTGATAAATACATAGTTTATATTATTTAGCGTTGTCTGTACATATCATATTCTTCGAAGATTGACCTGTCTTCTATGAAGCATCAAGTACTATCTCATGAATACAGGATCATGAGTAAGAAAAAAATGTTTCCTGTATTTGATTTAAGCAATAGACCTGTGTCGTCTGCTATGGAATGTGCTGTAAGTCAGTTTTTAATTTTTTTACAGGTGTGTAACTGCCATACATGTACCAGAAAGTAGTTAATGTGACTGGGTTTCTTTTCACCTTGGAGAGAGAGAGAGAGAGAGAGAGAGAGAGAGAGAGAGAGAGAGATTAATTCATTTGTTTGTGTTATGTAATAGGAAGCAGTTCAGTCTTTTTTAGCCACTTGTGACACTAATTTCTGGAGGTTTCATACCGTACATTGATACCAGCATTTTCTTCTTCTCCCACTATGTTTTCTATCCTTTCCAAGTCAGAAAATCTTTCTTTCTTTCTTTCTTCTTTTCTTCCTTCCTTCCTTCCTTCCTTCCTTCCTTCCTTCCTCCCTCCCTTTCTTTCTTTCTTTCTTTGAAAATTTCAATTTCCCATTTCAGTTTTGGGATGATTTCTCCAGTGGACTATTCCTCCTCCAGTCGATTTTTTGTTTTAGACCATACTCACACAAAACAACAACAACAACATGGCAGAAAAAATGAAAGAACAGCGGGCTTCTTCGGCAAAAGAAACTATGGACAGTAAGTATTGCAGCCTTTACATGTTGTATAGAGCCGGTCTTGATTTCAGTGTATAAAGGTTGCACTTAAATAAAATATATGTTAAAATCGAAGCGTTTGCTAACAGTTACCTTCAGTCTGAAGGTGTTTGCTCCGATGCTATTTTTGTTGATTTATGGATGTTTCAGTAACAGACGAGTTCGATAACATAGACTTAAAGAGTAAATCGATTGGATGTTTCGGTAACAAAGCAATTATATAGTGTTACATATCATGACATGTCGCATGGCTTTATTTTTTTCAAACCTTCGTTATTTAAATCCTTAATTTGTAATTTCCGCTATGTTTCATAAATAGTTTTTTGTTATGTACCTCATTTCATGCTGTCTGTATTGACCATGTGGATTGCCTATTTATCAAGCGAAAAAGGGTGGAAAGTGAAAAAATAAAATGTTTGAACCTATCTATCAAGGGATAAAGGGGTGAAAAGTGTAAAAGTAAAAGGTTTGAACAAAACAAAGCCATACATTAGGTGTTAAGAATTTCACAGAACATACACACAATATAATTGCTTTGTTACCGAAACATCCAGTCGATTTACTCTATAAGTCTATGTTACCGAACACATCTGTTACAGAAACATCTGTCACCCTTTTTGTTGTTGGTCTTCGCATTCACCTTCAGACCAACATTCATTAAAAGTATCTGGAACAAATACGATTTTACCCTCATCTTTTCGAATGGCTCTATGCGACAAAATTTCCAATGACAGCTAATAGAATGGGCATGGATCGATAGATAAATGATTAATCTTTACAAAAAAAAAGTGATGTTAGTTAATATCTAAATCTTACCTTCGTGTAAATCTGTACTTTTCAACATAAATAACCGCTGACCTACTTCACCAGAAATCAAAACATGATGATATCATCAATGCTCATGTCTCTGCAAAAATCGCAGTATCTCTGACACACTACAGGACGGTTTTGTTGCGAATTTTGCTGTTGACAAAGGAACCTTGAGCGAAAATGGTTGTTAGGGTTAGGGAACCAGACTGTTCAAAATTCAAATTCTGTTGAGTGCGCATGCCTGTTTAACGAAAGTCGCCTTGTTAGTTGTTTACAGATTACATTGGATTTATTTACGTTGGAAAAAAGTGTAAATTTCTACTGATTTAATTGGTATTTGGCAGCACAGTTTGTGTGATGGTAAAGATTAATCATTTATCTAACGATCCGTGACCATTTTATTAGCTGTCATTAGACATTTTGTCACATAGAGCCGTTCGAAAAGATGCGGATAAAATCATATTTGTTCCAGATACTTTTAATGAATAATGGTCTGAAGGTGAATGCGTAGACCAATAACAAAAATAGCATGGGAGCAGACACCTTCAGACTGAAGGTAGCTAACAGTATATCACTGGAAAATTCAAAATGATACAGTAGGCATAGTCCTAAGTTTACCTTCAGTCTGAAAGTGTCTGCTCCGCTGCTATTTTTGTGACTGGTCATCTCAGACCCCTTCATATCAGCCCTCATTAAACACATCTGGAATAAATACAATTTTACCCGCATCTTTTCTAACGGCTCTCTTCGACAAAATTTCAAATAACAGCTAATGAAATGAACATGGATCGTTAGATAAATGATTAATCTTTACAAAAAAAGTAATGTTTGATAATATCTAAACCTTACCTCTGTGCAAATCTGTACTTTTCAACGTAAATAACCATTGACCTACTTAACCAGAGATCAAAACATGGTGGTATCATCAATGCACATGTTGCAGCAGAAATCGCAAAATCTCTGACATGCTACAGGATGGTTTAGTTCCGAATTTCGGAGTTGACAAAGGCACCTTGTGTGGAAGGATTACATGTATTAGCAGACTGTACAATAATCACAATCGGCTGAGTGTGCATGCCTGTTTAATGGAAGTTGCTGTTTAGTTGTTTACAAATTACACTGGATCTATATACGTTGGGAAAAAAGGTGAATTTCTATTGATTATTCATTTAATTGGTATTTTGCAGCACAGTTTGGGTGATGTTAAAGATTAATCATTTATCTAATGATTCATGCCTATTTTATTAGCTGTCATTTGAAATTTTGTCACATAGAGCCGCTAGAAAAGATGCGGGTAAAATCATATTTATTCCAGATGTGTTTAATAAGGGCTGATATGAAGGTGAATACAAAGACCAGTAACAAAAATAGCATTGTAGTACTAGATCTACTAGAAATGATACCTAGAACGTGCATAGTTAAAGTCCAGCCTACTTTAGATTTCTGTGGAACATCAATGAACATTTTCATTTAAAAATAATGGTGTTACAAGACGTAAAAGTTGTATACAAGTTATCCTTTGGGTGTTTTTTTTTTTACGATTAATTAACTATCTAGTGCCTAGTACCTATATTAATATTATCAGTTAACCCTTTCGCAAACAATCCCTGGTTTTTAAAGGAAAGGAATAGGAGCCTTTTGAAAACATTGTGGGAAAAGGAGAAAATGCTGGTAACCAGCATTTTCTCCTTTTCCCACATTGTTTTCTATCCTATCATATAGAAAAATCATCTTTTAAGCAACTGTTAATTTGTCATCTGCAAAATGCTTTGAATTTGGTCTGGTCCAAAATTTGCTGTCAGGGAAAGGGTTAAGGAAGATATTGCAACATAAAGCACTTAGACGAGATGCCAGTGGAATTCTTTCCAGATGTAATCCAAGAAAGTATGATGGGGCTTGCAAGGACACTATGAAAAACAACATTGAGGCAAGCCATCAAATCATGGGTATTTTAGGACTTGAACTAAAGACCACTGGTTAATAGGCCAAGTGCGGTACCCTTGAGCAACCAAGATCAGTATACCTCTACTGTAGAATATTATCACTACAGCTGGAAATGGCATATGAGAGCTGATATTGTCATTACAAAAGTGTTATTCCAAATCGTGGTTTAATATGTAGCTTGGTTGCCATTGAATAATGTAGAGTAATAGAGTTAAAAAAAATACAAAAGGCCAGCATTTTTTCTTGATTCTTTTCGTCAGTGAAAAGGGGGAAAAAAGTCATAAAGCCAGGTTTATTCTAATTCCAGTTTTAATGGAGATGTCAAAAATACTGAACACTGGCCTTGATATGGAGACTCTTGCTACTTGTGTGAGACTGTTAGAAAGTGGTGTAAACCCAGAAGCCTTAGCATTAGTTTTTAATGAATTGAAGAAGGAATCAGCAGCAATACAGGTGAAGTAATTTTCATAAATATGTCAGTTTTAACGTATATGTTAACCCTTTACCCCATAAGGCATTTATTTGGAATCTCTATTTGACCCAAAATAACAGCAAGGATGAAGCTGTTTCTTATGTGTATTTGACACCTTTTGATAGCATAGAAAACATTGTGACAAAAGGTGAAATTGCTCGTGACGAGCAATTTCACCTTTTGCTACAAGCAATGGGTTGAAATGAGTATCTATGGAGTAAAGGGTTAACCATTTGCATTACAGTGCTGTTTGTAAGCAAAAGAGTTTTTGAAAACATTCTGGGAAAAGGAGAAAATGCTGGTTGCCAGCATCTTCTTTTCCTCAGTTTTTGCCATAAAACAACATTCATTGATTCATTCATTCATTTCCTCAGTTTTTCGCCTCTAATCTGTGATGCATCATGCATGTATGGAAAGTAGTCAGTGGCTGTTGAAAGAAAGGTGTGTCAGTACTGGTGTGAGAGAGCCAGGAAAACACATGGGTGTGTCACTGACTGCCATGATATGACCTAATCGGTTAAAATGGTGTTAACCCTTTACTCCATAGATACTCATTTCTATGCATTGCTTGTAGGAGCCTTTGGAAAATATTGTGGCAAAAGGTGAAATTGCTCCCGACGAGCAATTTTACTTTTTGCCGAAATGTTTTCTACACTATCAAAAGTTGTCATATACACATAGGAAACGGCTTCATCCTTGATGTTTTTTAGGGTCAATTAGAGATACCATAGAAATGTCTTATGGGGTAAACTTGGGGTAAAGGGTTAAACTCTAACCAAACTTAATTTCCTGTTTTTAGCTTGTAGAGTGCAGATTTCATCAAATGAATAAGGTAACTAATGCATATAATTCATGCAACTTGAAAACTGTGGTGAAAAATACATGGAGAGTTTGGGAAAATACATGGAAAGTTTGGGAAAATATATGAGCCATCCTTTAGAGATTTATTGCTAGAGATTTACTGTCAATAGTTTTGAGACAAATTGTCAAATTTTCTGGTTCAAAAGGAATTGAATGATAAAAGGCGATTACAGAAGGTTCAAGACAACAAGTTGGCATCAAGGAGGTCTCAGGTGATAATTTGCACACACTGCAGGAAAATTTTAGCATTTCTACTAGACAGAGTTTTAGGCAAAGGCCAGCAAGCTTCATCTTCGCAAGCCAAGGGTGACGATCCACTATGCTACTCTACCCTTGGTGGATCAAGCTTGATTTCTACAGTCCTGTTATACACATTTACATCGGTTGCAGCCAGCTGTAATTGCACATAATCAAATAGCTTATAGCATTTCATCTTTGATAAAAATAAAACAAGGTCACAACCTTTTGAATAAGAATAGAAGGTAAACATGTGGATACCTCCGTTGATGTGTGCAGGATCTGTAATGATTTATTACCGAATAAACATAAACGAACAATATTTACAGAAAGTTTCAGTGTAATCAATCAATTATCGGAGGTTTTAGGCTATATTCCAGCACCTGAGGATGGAATGTCAAAGTATGTTTGTGGTTATTGCTTCATGTTGAATTATTGTATTCGAAAGCAGTTTGTAAATTGATATTTCATTGGCAATTAGAAATATGATGTAAAGGGGGATAATAACTTGCAACCGATAGGGGATGTATCACGGGAATCTTGAAATTGGTTTCGATCTGCCAAGGTAAGATCCACATAGTGATTGTAACTTTGGCTAGCGAAGATGGCAAGCTTATGTCATGGCCCTATGTATGTCTGTTGTTTTGTCTGTGTGTTAACTTTTATTTCAAACATTTATAACCTAGCTAAACAGATATGGGCAAGGTCCTCTTTAGCTTCACCCATAGGGTTGGTAACTGATTACCAAACGACAAAATTTTAACTTTGTCCAAATCAAAAGCATTTGCAGATGACAAAATAAAAGTGACTGAAAATTTGAAATCTATTTTGCGAAGGGCAGAAAACATTGTGGAAAAAGGAGAAAATGCTGGTTACCTGCATTTGCTCCTTTTCCCACAATGTTTTCTAAAAGCTTCTTTCTCAGGGGCGTCAAAAGTAGGGATTGTGTGGTAATGGGTTAAATCATGGAATTTTTTGTTAAAGGGTTAAGAACATGATTGTACATGTACTTTGCTGAATACCAAATAATACTCCTTTTTGAGACTTGTGGTTGTATTTGTTAGGTAAGAAATATAGCTGCCCCAAGTTGTAGCATGGCTGTTTGTGATCAGTTTTGCCAAGTCATTGTTAAGTTCTTTTGCACAAAGGTTAAAATTATGCTGTCTTTGATTTATTCCCTTTTCTTAACCCATTACCACACAATCCCTACTTTTGACACCCCTGAGAGAGAAGCCTTTTGAAAACCCTGTGGGAAAAGGAGAAAATGCTGGTAACCAGCATTTTCTCCTTTTCCCACAGTGTTTTCTACCCTTGCCAGAAGAAATTTCAATTTTTCAGTCACATTTATTTTGTTGTCTGCAAATGCTTTCAATTTGGACCAGTCTAAATTTTTCTCGTGTGGTAATGGGTTAAGCACCCCTCCCCCTCTTAAAAATTATAATGAGAATTTAAGAAACAACCAATATGAAGTAGTTCTATCTAACATTAGCATGTCACTTTGCAGTGAGGTCATGGAAAGTTATGACCTTTATTTACTCATTCCCAAACGACAAAATTTTAGGTTTGTCCAAATCGAAGGCATTTGCAGAGGGCGAAAATACAAGTGACTGAAAGTTAGAAAAACTTGTTTTGTAAAGGGTAGAAAATATTAGGGGAAAAGAAGAAAATGTTGGTTACCAGCATTTTCTTTTTTTCCCACAATGTTTTCTTATCTCTTTACCACACAATCCCGACTTTAAGCACCTCTGGGAAAGAAGCCGTTTGAAAACATTGTGGGAAAAGGAGAAAATGCTGGTAACCAGCATTTTCTCCTTTTCCCACAAAGTTTTCTACACTATCAGAGACAAATTTCATATATCAAGACACTGTTTACAATTTGGACAAGTCTATAAATTTGTCATTTTAAAAAGGAGTGAGCTTTTCACCTAGTGAGCTTTTGACCATACCCCGTTAAAACTCTGGACAGAATGGTAGAGGCTTATGTTGTCAATGCTATATGGTTTCTCCAACACTTTTGAAGTAGCACCCGTTTTACACAGGATTTGTGGTTTTTAGACACTGTAGTTCATCTTCTGTGCATTTCATCCTGCGAATCACTTTTTCCTTGCTGGTAAAAGACCTCTTGAATTTGTTGTGGTAAAAAGAAAAAAAAAAATGTTTGTTTATGATCAAGAATTTCCTACACGCTAAAATTTTTAAATTGCTCTATAACTAAGAACTCACTTGTCATTTAGCATCTTCTACAGATGAATTATACAGTGAATTTTTTTCAAAGTTGTGCAAACTAAAAAGGTAAGATGACATTTTAGCAAATTTTAGCATGATAGGGATGCTAGTATAGCTATATAAATTGACCAGTCTTTGATCTTTCCAACTGCACCTCGTAATTCTGTTTATAATATCTCTTTTCAATAATAACTTTTCTTTGACAATAAAAAAGGTGATTCATTATGTAAACTTCATTTATCTTTTATTTTAGAATAGGATTTAATTTGTGACTTACTTTTATCTTTCATTTCAGAATGAAAGCCATGGCCCTTCCTGATAGAGACTGTCTGTTTGGTGGTGATTCATTTTGTACATAGAGATTGTCTGTGTGGTAGTGATTGTGATTTAGTTAACGCCTATGCTATATTTGATTCACTGTATTTCTTTTAACTCTATACCAAACAATCTCTAGTTTTCACTACTCTGTGAAAGAAGCCTTTTACTTCTTTACTCCATAGATACTCATTTCTACGCATTGCTTGTAGGGGCCTTTTGAAGACATTGTGGCAAAAGGTGAAATTGCTCGTGACTAGCAATTTCACCTTTGGTCACAATGTTTTCTATGCTATCAAAAGGTTTCATATACCACAGGAATTTGACATTCTATAACCAAAATAAATAATAAAACATGAAAAAAAAATCTCCCCTCTATAATATAAACACAAGGAACGCAACGTCTTGATTGCTGGCGCTAGCACCCGACAGCCTTTCCAAACCAAAATCACCCACGAAACAAACATTGATCATAATCTCATTTAGCCTAGCGATAGACAAGACAATGTACCTGTGTCATCCGTCGATACCTCAGTAGATACCTTTCAACCAGAGATATCCGTCATGTTTTACAGCTCTATCAGGACATTTTGATTTATCTGGGTAGCCATTCGCTGACGTCACAAGAAGTGCAAGGAAGCGTATTTTCGTATTACTTATTACTATTATTTTTTTCGTTTTTAAGATATTTATGGACATCAAATGATACTAAAGATTCTAGAAAAATCTTTAGTATCATGTGATGTCTATAAATATCTTAAAAACGAAAAAAATAATAGTAATAAGTAATACGAAAATACGCTACCTGCTACTTTCTGTAACGTCAGCAAATGGCTTCCTGGATAAATCAAAATGTCCTGATAGAGCTGTAAAACATGACGGATATCTCTGGTTGAAAGGTGTCTACTGAGGTATCGCCGGATGACGCAGGTACATTATTGTTTTGTCTATCGCTAGGCTAAATGAGATTATGATCAATGTTTGTTTCGTGGGTGATTTTGGTTTGGAAAGGCTGTCGGGTGCTAGCGCCAGCAATCGAGACGTTGCGTTCCTTGTGTTTATATTATAGAGGGGAGATTTTTTTTCATGTTTTATTATTTATTTTGGTTATAGAATGTCAAATTCCTGTGCATATACACATAAGAAATGGCTTCATTCTTGCTGTTATTTAGTGTCAATTTGAGATACCTTAGAAATGCCTTATGGGGTAAAGGGTTAAAAACGTGGGAAAAAGAGAAAATGCTGGTAAACAGCATTTTCTCCTTTTCCCACAATGTTATCTACCCTTCCTAGACGAAATTTCAATTTTTTGAGTCACTTTAATTTTGTCGTCTGCTAAGGCTTCAATTTTGAACTATATAAAGTTTTCTCATCAGGTAAAGAGGCAACTTGTTTAGGGTTAAGTTTAGACCCTGTTTGTGATATGGTGGAAAAACAACAAGTAAACTTTACAGTGTGTAAAGCCAGTTATTATCTTTTAATCCTTTAACTCATTACCACACGAGAAAATTTTGGACTGGTCCAAATTGAAAGCATTTGCAGACGACAAAATAAAGGTGACTGAAAAATAGAATTTGTTTCTGGGAAGGGTAGAAAACACTGTTGGAAATGGAGAAAATGCTGGTTACCAGCATTTTCTCCTTTTCCAATAGTGTTTTCAAAAGGCTTCTTTCTCAGGGGCGTCAAAAGTAGGGATTGAGTGGTAATGGGTTAACCCATTACCACACAATCCCTACTTTTGACGACCCTGAGAAAGAAGCCTGTAGAAAATATTGTGGGAAAAGGAGAAAATGCTGGTAACCAGAAATGTGTTAGAAATGTGCAAAAATATTATTTCTGCATCAATCCTTATTTATCCTTATTTATCAACCAATTAGAATTTTCACCGGAAGTGCATTACACAGGTCTTACCTTAAGGTTAAGTTCAGACCCTGTTTGTGACATACTGGAAAAACAACAACTAAACTTCACAGTGTGTAAGCAAGTTATTATCTTATAATCATTTAACAAGCCAAGCTGAGTCCAGTGGCTCAGTTGGTAGCATACAGGACTTGAGAACACGGGGTCACGAGTTTGATCCCCGGTTCGGCCAATTTCTTTCTGAGGATTGATGATAGTCATTGTGACAGGATTCATTGCTCTCCCACCATTCATTGTTGCGATGATGGTTTGTGGGAAAGCAGCCAGAGGTTTGGAAAGAAAATTGTAGGCAGTACTGGTAAAAAGAGACTCCAGCTAAAGCATAGAATACTGAAAACGGCGTTAATCACAAAACAATCAACATGATTACAACAATATCTCTTATCTTCGAAAACAGCCAAGCTAAAAATGACTGTAAATCATTGTTGAATCAATTTAACTCTTTACCAAAATACAAAATTTCAGACCAGTCCAAATTGAAAGCACTTGCAGACAACAAAATAAAGGTAACTCAAAATTTGAAATTCAAAATTTGAAATTTGTTTCCAGTAGGGTAGAAAGCATTGTTGGAAAAGGAGAAAATGCTGGTAACCAGTAGGGTAGAAAGCATTATGGGAAAAGGAGAAAATGCTGGTTACCAGCATTTTCTCCTTTTCCAACAATGTTTTCCAAAGGCTTCTATCTCAGGGTTGTAAAAAGCAGGTATTGTTTGGTAAATGATAATCAAGCTGAAGTCTCTCAAACTATTCCTCTTTGTAGATCAACGGTCAGACTATACATTATGTGCAGTATGATCTTAACCCTTTCCCAAACGACAAATTTTGCAGACGACAATTCAACTCTTGCTAAAAAGATGATTTCTGTCTATGATAGGGTAGAAACATTAAGGGAAAAGGAGAAAATGCTGGTTACCAGCATTTTCTCCTTTTCCTACAATGTTTTCTAAAGGCTACTATTCCAGACCCGAAAAAAACAGGGCTTGTTTGGGAAAGGGTTAATCTACACATACCAAAAAGGCAATTTGTGCATCAGCAAAATGTCTCCCACTTTTGTATATAAACTAGTGTATTATTTTAAAAATCAAGAACACATTACACGATATTTTAACTGCTCTCTTTAATGAAACTTCAATGTACACAATATATCTGAAACATTTTGGGGCACAACAATGCAGGTTACATTAGAGAAGCTTTAAACAAACAAAAACAACAACAAAACTCTAAAAAAAGTGATAGATCAAGGTTCTGCAAAACAGTTTGTTAATCCTTTACCTTACCTCCCGATGCTGACTTATAATTCTTATTTAGCTAATGAATGAAACTTTGGCTTTCAAAGTGATAGTAAAAACACACAAAATTTGCTATTTAACCCTTTACCACAAAATCCCGACTATTAACGACCCTGAGAGAGAAGGATTCTGAAAACATTGTGGGAAAAGGAGAAAATGCTGGTAACCAGCATTTTCTCCTTTCCCCACAATGTTTTCTTACCTTCCCAGAACAAATTTCAAATGTTCAGTCACTTTTATTTTGTCGTCTGCAACTGCTTTCAATTTGGACCAGTCTAAAATTTTGTCGTTTGGTAAAGAGTTAAAAAGCAGTTTTGGTAAAAAAGGTATCTCCTTATTGTTTATTGTAGATCACGTTCTCTACAGTCTGATCTTGATCTACACTTTCCACAAATGTCCTTGAGTCGGACTTGGCAGCCCAAGGGTTAACAATTCCTAGAAAGTTTTGAAAACACTTGAGGGAGAAGCAGGACATGATCATTGCAAGCGCTGTCTCCTTTTCCCACATTCATTTCTACAATTTTAAAGGCAAATACCTTCGTTTTCCTGTGCAACTTCTTTCAACTGGACTAGTTTAGACTAGATCTGGTGAAGAATTTTATCATGTGATAGAGGTGAAGAAATGAAAACTTTGCTTCCAACAAACCACAATAATCGGACAATCTATGCTTCATGAATGCAAAACTGTTGAAAAAATAGAAAATAAATGGGGTAAGAATGAGTATGTACAAACTGT
This sequence comes from Tridacna crocea, assembly GCA_943736015.1. Classification (NCBI taxonomy): domain Eukaryota; kingdom Metazoa; phylum Mollusca; class Bivalvia; order Cardiida; family Cardiidae; genus Tridacna; species Tridacna crocea. Next base: position 44,631,524 of record OX031067.1, read on the forward strand.
ACAATCCAGAATAAAAGTTTCTTACAATACATGCTACATTTATAGATTAACAAACCTTCAGAAATATGTTCATCCATGGACGGATCATGACCTCGGGAAAACTAGTAAATACGTATGAATTGAAATGCAGTTTAAATTCATAAAATTATAGCTGTAAATATTGAAATACACCAAAACATTCGTGAAAGTATTTACATGTAGGCCTACATCTGATGTCAACTGTGTTTTCTCACATTTTTAATTTAACCCTTTACTAAATGACAAAATTTTAGACTGGTCCAAATTGAAAGCACTTGCAGACAACAAAATAAACATAACTCAAAAATTGAAATTGGTTTCCAGCAGGATAGAAAACATTGTGGGAAAAGGAGAAAATGCTGGTTACCACCATTTTCTTCTTTTCCCACAATGTTTTCAAAAGGCTTCTATCGCATGGTCGTAAAAACCAGGGATTGTTTGGTAAAGGGTTAATCCTTTCCCAAACAATCCCTGGTTTTCACGGCCCTGAAAAAGAAGCCTTTTGAAAACATTGTGAGAAAAGGAGAAAATGCTGGTAACAAGCATTTTCTCCTTTTCCCACAATGTTTACTATCCTGCTAAAAACAAATTTCATTTATTGAGTCACTCTAATTTTGTCGTCTGCAAATGCTTCCAGTTTGGACCAGTCTAAAGTTTTGTCGTTTGGTAAAGAGTGAAGTCTGTATCGTTTTCTGCGCATGTCATATTCTTAACTTTATAGCCGTCTCACTTCCATAAAAATCCAAATCTATTGATATTTTAATCCTTTCCCAAACAATAAATTTTAGACTCTTCCAAATTCAAAGAGTTTGCTGACGACAATTTTGAATTTGATTAAAAATGGCAGAAAGTTCTCCAAAAGGGTAGAAAACACTGTGGGAAAAGGAGAAATTGCTCATTAAGAGCAATTTCTCTTTTTCCCCACAGTGTTTTCTATTGGCTTGTACTCCAGACACGTAAAAACCAGGGCTTGTTTGGGAAAGGGTTAATCAAGTTAAAATTTCTCACTTTAGACGTTCATTATTGAATTTTGTAATGATGCCAAGGATATTTTCTGCATCAGTTGGGCCTCACCATGCTATAAGCCAGTCTTTTTCTGGCAACAAACTTTTGTTATTGACTACAGAATTTCAATGTTTTGTTGGTGAGGGTATGCCATTTAATGACACAATATATCGTGTATAATGTGACTGGCAACAGGAAATTCTCATCCAAAATGTGCCATACAACATCGCCATCATGGCATGTTTACAAGGAACATTTACTTGGCACTTACAGTGTTTTGACTTGGATTCCTTCTATACTTGTCATGTAGAACAGTAAATATTGTGTTTTTCAAAATACTGTTTCTGTTCTCTCAAGCACCTCCTGTCGTTGCCAAACAATCAAGACAGAGTCGTGAAATATACACAGTGTTTGGTTGGTGTTTACTCTGATTTTTAACCGTCAACCAAATCAATCTAACAGCCCTAGAAATAAAATCTTTGACGTGGATCTATTTTTTATTTTCAATATTAGCAGGAAATTTCTAACTAGTCTCAGAAGGGGATGGAAGTTTGCAGCCTGGATAAAACAAATAATAGCCGGAAACACACTCTGGTAACTTGCTCCGAATGTTCAATAGTGAATATATAGTTGTTTCAGTTCAGACATGCTGCTCAAGAACGCCACTCTTGACACACTATATTATCCATTACCACACAATCCCTAGTTTTGATGACCCTGAGAAAGAAGCCTTTAGAAAACACTGTGGGAAAAGGAGAAAATGCTGGTAATCAGCATTTTCTCCTTTTCCCACAATGTTTTCTATCCTTCACAAAACAAATTTCAAATTTTCAGTCACTTTTATTTTCTCGTCTGCAAATGCTTTCGATTTGGACATGCCTAAAATATTGTCGTTTGGTAATGAGTTGACTCTTCACCAACAACTTTCCAACAATGTTTTCAATTTCACCCGTTTATCTCAAAGTACCTAAAACACAGGGCCGTTTGGCAAAGATCTGACTGCATTTTAGATTTCACTGGCTTTTCGGGGGTGACACAAGACCAATCAAGTATCCATGTTGGCCAACAAGCTTAGCAAATAACATAATTTTCAAAGTTAAAAAGTTGATAATTTAAATGATGAGCACACTCAATGGTAGACATTTCATTATTTCTCACAACGTCTATGAATGTCTGTCTGTGTATTACTGAGGTTTATTCCTCCAAGGAGAAAATTTGATAGGTCCTTTTGGCTTAAGCCCCTTGATGTCTTCGAAATGTCCCCTGAAAAGGAAAACGAAAGTTCAATAATTCAGTACTTGGCCTAAAAATCTAGATGAATTGTTAAGACATCTTTGAATGAACAGGGTGTCCTATACAAAACGTACTATTTGTAAATGCAAACTCTGTTACTAAATACTCGGCAAAAGTGGATAATTCTTCAAAATGTTATCACAAACGTGTAAAATTTTGTTTAAACAGCAATGTATAGGAGTTGGTTTCCTCTATTCCATTATAATACATGCTTTAGGTCCTACCATTTTCGCAAGCCAAGGCTGACTATTCACTACGGTACTCTACCCTTGGCGGATCGACCTTGATTTTTACATTCCCCCGATACGCTTTTTCATTGGATGCAGCCAGCTCTAACTGCAACGAATGAAATCGCACGTAGCATTTTATCTTTGATAAAAATAAAATAAGGTCGCTACTTTTCGAATAGAAGGATGTCTGCCTATCGCTTTGAACATGTGTATTCATAAACGGTTTGTAAAACGATATTTCATTGGCTTTTAGAAATATGATGTAAAAGGCGGGGGGCGCAATAACCAGCATCCAATAGAGGGCGCATCGCAGGAATCTCGAAATCGGGCCTCATCCGCCAAGGTAAGATCCACGTAGTGATCGTAACCTTGGCTTGCGAAGATGTAGGTCCACATATTTTCTTCCCTACGAGTCTGATAGACGTCGAAAATTTATTTAACGTTTTGGCAGGTGCCTTCTGTAATCTTCCGTATTTCCGTACCAATAGCAGTTCTGAGTTCAGTTAAAATGCTGGTTTATAATCAGGCACCTTATCATTCACCTCTGCACGGCAAAAAAGTCATAGTTTGGGTTGCGTTGACCCATTATCACACAATCCCTACTTTGGACGACCCTGAGAAAGAGCCTTTTGAAAACATTGTGGGAAAAGCAAAAAATGATGGTAACCAGCATTTTTTCCTTTTCCCACAATGTTTTCTACCCTTCACAAAACAATTTTTAAATTTTCAGTTACTTTTATTTTATCGTCTGCAAATGCTTTCAATATGGACAAGCCTAAAATATTTTCGTTTGGTAATGAATTAAGCAGTGGAGACATCGTAAAACTATTTCTTTCAGGAATAAGGAGAGACTGTCTTCTCTGATCGCCACATTAATGTTTTTAGAAATAAGTTTGTTCCTTAGTCTCTTTGGCGGTCAAAGAATTAAATTGTTAACAGACGATAAGCTTGTACTAACTGAAATCGTTTGCAGACGACAATATAAGTGATTCAAATGATAGCGCTTGCCATTGATGGTGTTGAAAACATTGCAGAAAAAGAGAAAATCCTATTAGTATATTAGTTAATCTATCCACAGAAGTATATTGAATCGCCAAGTGTGGCCCAGATAGACTTAAAAGTAAAACTTACTTTAAGACCGTTAATTGTAGATGGTTTCCGGCACTACGTATTAACTGGTGAGCTTGCATATGTGTTAAATTAGCGGCACTGGTTCCCCCTATAGCGACTATCGCATCTCCATGATGGACCATTCCGGCTGCCGGGGTATTAGGCTCTACCTGAATAAAAAGAAAACACACAAATCCAATGACAGAATGGTCCTTTCGAGTCTTCAGTAGGCTAGGTAAATAATGAAAAGAACTTTTAAAAACACACGAATGCATGAAAAAAAGGGCAAAATAAAAGGTAAATGTGGGTACGAATTGACCAAAATTGTACTAAGTGGCCTAGGTATGAAATGATCTTACGAAATGTCTGGAAGCCGAGTAAACAACTTAGTATGGCTGCCTCCATAGGTACACAGTGCTCATGCACGCCACAAAAAAAAATGCATCGTTTTTTCTCCAGATAAGAATTCATTATTCTGATTTCAGTTTTATTTTGATCCATTTATCTAATGGTGAAGAAAAAAATTTTTTTTATAGCTTCATAGTAAACACCATACAAAATTTCGTTTTTACTTGTAACAAAAAGTTCAACTTAGAAATTACGTTTGATTAGGGCCTACCCCTTTTTAGATAAATAGCGCCCTACCAACTTCTTTGGACAAAATTTAAGACATTTTTTAATCATCAGATCTTTCATATATATAACAAAGTTATTTCATAACATCGAATGAACATATCAAATAGGAAAACATGTTTCGACATTTAAAAAAGAATGAACAGAAAAAAATGAGATAAATGCTTACGTATCTGAGTGAGGTTGACTCTAACATAAGTATTAGCTTCCCCTAAGGCACCAGTTATCAACCATACTCTGGCAAAAGGGCTTTAACCCTTGACCAAACAATCCATGGTTTTAACGACCCTGAGGAAGAAGCCTTCTGAAAACATTGTGGGAAAAGGAGAAAATGCTGGTAACCAGCATTTTCTCCTTTTCCTACAATGTTTTCCACCCTTCCAAAATCAAATTTCAATTTTTGAGTCACGTTTATTTTGTCGTCTGCCAAATGCTTTGAATTTGGACAAGTCTAAAATTTTGTTGTTTGGTAAAGAGTTAATGCATTTCTGTGATGCATTGTGCCAAGTCCGTACTTCAGGTAAGACCTGTGTAATGCACTTCCGGTGAAATTTCTAATTGGTTGATAAATAAGGGTAAATAAGGATTTATGCAGAAATAATATTTTTGCACATTTCTAACGGATCAGAATTCCGTTTATGTCTATCTTGAAATTATTTTTTGATACTTTTGTTAGTTTTCTGAAAAGGGAGGTAATTATTATCTCTTTTTGAATTGAGAATAAAGTGGTTTTAGATTGATAAATGATAATTCAAAGACGGAAAAAATGGACAAAAAAATGAATCGGTGAAAGTAGTTCAATAATAGATCTACTCATTTTTAATTATAGCTGATTTTGCAGGATGATATTTTAGTGGAATTAGCTGTTTTCCATTACACAGGTCTTACCTAAATAGGTATACTAGTAGTCGTCCCGGGATCACTAAAATCTATATTCTTTTTAACAACCTACCAAATCATTAGGCGCACTGGTCCTTCAACATGCAGAAAATTGATCAGTGGCAAACCGTATCGACCACTGTCAGCCTGCGCAGGCTAACCTAGGTCGATACTTTTTTGCAGATGCAAAAGTCCCTCTTTTAACAGTGCATAACGTATATGTATTCGAACTCCACGGAGAAGATGGCATATTGCATCTGCAGAAAGTATGGCCACACTGGAGAGACATTACGAACTTGTTCCTGGTCAACGTTACTGTCCCTGTCAATTTTACGTACCCGTTCGAGTAAAAAACATGGCTGCGCCCACAAGATTACACAAGGTAAGCACAAAAACATAATTTTTTTAACATGTTATTGAATAGATATGCAGTTGCAGGTTGTCGCACGGAATGTCTGGGATGTCAGTGCACGTTAATCTCTAGTTCTTTTGGTGGTTAATCGTTTGTTGAAGACGTTTAATCCAACAAAGTTTCGCCGGGGACTACGATTTCTGAAAAAAACACTACTTGGAGTCTCCAAAAACCCTTGTAAAACATATACACTCAATATTCTGAAGTGTGTGCCGTGTCAGATGACCAATACAGTGATTATCCTCATCACTATAAACCGATAAAAAAATCAAATTGCAGTTATTCAGGGATATTTTGCCATTTTTAAATTACAACGTAAGATGCTCCTACGGTCAATATAACGATTCAGCTTCTGAGCTGAAAATACGGTAAGCGTATGGGTTTGTGTTACAGTGAACAATTTTGTTATTAAGTTGGTCAAGATTCTATATTAATCATCGTAGTCACAGTCGTAGTGTAGTTAAATAAAGACTTGAATGGAAGTACAATTCTACAACACATTGAATTTTTCTTTCTATCAATAGACCTAATGTTATTGGGCATGTTCAGGCGATCTCCCCAACTTTATTAAGCTGGCAGAATCAGACACCCATCGTGAAGAGAGAGAGAGAGAGAGAGAGAGAGAGAGATAGAGAGAGGGAGGGGGTATCATTAGGTAGACTGGTCCTTGAACATACAGAAAATTCACCTAAAGCGAAAAGTCTTGGTCCACTTCCGCCTGCACGGAATGCACAAGCTGACCTGGGCAGATTCTTTCCGCAGATCTATGCATTAAGCCCCCTTTCCACAGAGTATCGCTGATCAATATTTAAATATTAAATATTAATATATATTTAGATATTCAGATATTAATAGTTACTTTTAGGTGTGCCGCTTACAAGGCATACGAATGGTTGGTCGTTGATGATCATTATTATTAAATCATATTCACAAAAACGAGTCTCTTGATGACGATATCGAAGATGGTATTTATAATAGTTATGAGTAGTTAGGTGTGGCACTTCAGGTAGTGGAATTTGTTCTTTGTCTATATAAATGAAGCCATCATCTCGGAGGAGTCAATTTTCAGAATCAATCAGGCGTGTACCATAAGGCATGTACATACCTGTTGTGTAATATTCTCGGTGGAGTTTCTATTTTTAGCAACGGGGTCAAGAATGCGTGACATAGATCGAGCAGACGATATCCGATGACAACAGGTTTGTCAAAACAGGGTGGAAAAAAGGATTGTGGGAGTAGATGATTATTTTATGGTATAGCACGGTCGATAGCTTCAAAAACAGGGTGACAAAAAGCCTTCTCTTTGTAATCTCTTTCCAGCAACTGCGAACAGCACGGAAGAAATTCTATTTCTTAACCAGTGAGTTCAACAATCGTAACGATCTTTCTCGAGCAGACGAATTCTAGAGATCGGCTGCGGTGTGGAAAATTTAATACGTTGCTTACAAATATGCGCTGGATAAGGGGGGGGGGGTTATTACAAATCTCTCTCTCTCTCTCTCTCTCTCTCTCTCCTGTACGGAATAAAGAAATGAAGAAAAAGGAGCTCAATGTTAAATATATTTTATTTAGGTACATACATTCTAAATTCATACATAGCAAAAATAATGCATGGTTATCTTTATAAACATATATGTATGGATACATATAAAAGCTTTGCGACTGTTCTATTAAATTCAATATCCATAAGGGTAAGACGTGAATTGATCACCCAGAACCCGTTTGTCAAACACTAAACGGTAGTCTTTTCTTTGTGATACGGTGAGAATTTTTGCAGAGTCTCTGTCTCTTGTAATTTTGTGTGCATCCACCACCGACACTGTAGCCCCTTGCCTTTCTGTGACCAACGTTTTCACAACATCAAAATTGACATTGAGTTTATTTTTACAATTAAGAGTGATGCCTCGGATTTTACACACTGTGAAATTTCCCATTTCATCCGCACTCTGGGTTCGATAAGCATAGTTTTTAGGCCCCCCAGTGACAAAAGTCATGATTCTGTTGTGGGGAACCTCATCCGTCAGGTCACCCAAGAAGTCACCTAATGCTGGTTTCTGATCCCCAGATTTACTAGAGAAAACGACAGAATCAGTGTCGGCATACAGAGCTCTAGATCCAAGAGCCTCTAAATAGGAATATAGCTTGAGACGTGCCTGAGCTGTTGTGTACGCAGCAATAACCACATTGGTCTTGGCATTAGTTTCCACAAAATCATGTGTATATTTCCATCTCATTTCCACAATGTCATCAGAAATAAAATTGACAGCTGTCACCTCTTCCTTGTCGGATGTCAACTTATCGAAGTACACGACTGGGTCATCCACAAATTCTACCTGGGACATGTTGGATCGTTGACCAAACTTACCCCAGAAAGAATTCAGCATGAGTTTTGCCAGAGCGCGCATGCCTTTATTTTTTTTAATGTTTATGTATTCTAGACGGATACCTTCTTTCTGATAATAAAGGTCAATGTATGTGCACTTGTCGTCCTCTGTTTTACACCATTCGGGCCATCCGCTGGCTTCCTGCTTTAATTTAAGAAACGTATTGACATAGTTTGTGAACAGACCTCCTGTTTTGGTGGTAGGATCATATCTTGACACGTCATCGAAATGCCATATTTCATAAATTTGCATTATTTCGTATCCTTTTTCCAAAGCTTTTTTCAACTCGTCTGTGACCCATGTACCTACAAAGGCGCGCTTCTCATCGGAATGATTGCAAGGTATTTGCTTTTGCTCTTCTGCACATGTTTTGCAAAGATGGAATAGCAATTTATTGTTGACTTTAGATGGTAAAACGGGATGATAAAGACCTTTTGGGGGAAGGACTTTGCATTTAATTAACCCTTCGTATTGATCCACAGAACCGAAGTGTTCTGTGATGATTCTTGGATGGCCTTTTGGAATCTTTCCTGTCTTGTTGACCCATGGATACAGAGACGTTACATCATAATAGTCAATGTCTTCTTCTTCGGAAGCCTCTTTGTACAGAGTATAGGCTTCTGTACGACCTCCATAAAAAGCGTCCCGGGGCTCTAGAGGGGTTATATCTAAACTCTCCACAAAGGTTTTCATTTCAGGGTCATCCTGACATTGCTGGTCAAAGTCTGATTCCCAAATAGACCTATAGGTATAACCTTGACTCTCTAAGTAGCGCCTCTTTTGAAGGGTTTTGTCAAAAAGCTCTCCCATGGTCAACTGACTAACTGGATTGACTGTGGGGCGAGCATACTTGGATGGATTTCCATGCCAGAAATCTCCATGAAACTCCAACACCACTTTCTCCCCCGTTTCCATTTCATAATACCCGTCCACCCGATAAAGACCAATTTCCTTTTCCCCACCATTTCTAGCATGTTTAATATCTAACGCTTCCGAGTGAGCAAGGTACTTTAACCATTGAAGAGCTTTAACCGAATGTTTCTGTTCAGGCCTGTACCCCTGATGCGGAATAATGCCAATCGTGTCGGGTTCTAGAAAGTTAGTTCTGAAAACAAGATTGCAGGCAGAGGCTATAGTAATACAACGTTCAAACGGATCAATGCCCGTGATCTCCATGAAATCTTCTCTAAATTGTAGAGTACATCGTCTTAAAATGTCCACATCCGACCTGCAGTACTCCAGCAATTCAGTCTGAAAATTGAAGTGATCATGTTTGTGTTGCTCATACCAAATCAAAAACTTTTCTCTTGCCTCAGGTTTCATGCCATCAGGCGTGTAGCAAGAGATATTAGGCAATGTATCCATCACCACATTCTGGTGTTCTTTTGTATTATACATGTGGGGGAAGTACCCCTTTTTCAATTCACTAAACCCAAACATCTCTGGCAATTTGGCCAAAGCCATAGGAAGAAAATTGATGGAGTCAATCATTTTGATTTTGCAATGAGGCACAGTGAGAGACATGATCTTGGCTCCATTGGCCACTACGGAAGGTATAATGGCATTCTGATAAAGGTACTGCAGGATGGGATAGGAGTCGTAGCCTTGAAAGTTATGGCATAGAACAGTCGCATTATAGTTTTCCTCAGAAAATAGCCATTCACAGAAGGCATTTAATGAGTTTTCACCGGCAAAAATATACTCTCTGTCCACATAGTTCACAGTCATCAGTCTTCTCCATACAAAGGGTGCACACTCTCTGGGCCACGCACAAATTAGGTCTGTGCTCGTATGCACCGCATTTAGCCTTCAGACAATGTGTACACTTTCCGTAGACATCTGGATTATAACCTTGTTCACAGTGAATCAAATCATCTTGGGAACACTCAAAGTCAAAGAAAATGAAGGTTTTAGCATTTTCTTCTTCATCCACAAGTTCTTCCTCGATTGACATATCTGGCTGAAATTGTTTGTCTTCCGGTTTCATATAACACATGTGTCCTTCGGGATAGAACTCTTCACACAGCTTGCAGTATATCTGTCCGCACTGGTGGTTTTTGTCGAGTCCCCTGTTGACCGTTTTACCACAATCACTGCATCTATAGATCTTTTTACAAGTCGAGTTTCCTTTGGCTGTGGGTCTTCTGTGCAGGTCAAAGCATTCTTGACCTTTAAAGAAGCGCTTGCACTTGTGACAATGGATCCAGTCCTCTTGGTTCTGATCATGAACTTTGCGACAAGCATGACATACGTCATTGCATTTATGCCGTTCCTTGTTACTGTATCCTTTTTGGCATTTTGTGCAGAAGTAACTCTTGGATAAAAAGGCGGCCATGGACGTGATCACGTCAAAGTGATCATCATGATAGTACAGATATATTTTGCCTACTGCTTCTGGCCCGCTGTAGATGATAGCATTGAAATGCTCCTTGGACACAACATGGATTTGATAGCTTGAAAGCACCTTTTGGAATTTTTTGATATCCTCAATGCTACACTTGCCACGTGGAACATCAGCTTGTTCATGCAACTGTTTAGCCATCTGACTTTGCGGCTGATAGCCTTTCCTTATACTTTCCCATCTGGGGTGTTTGTCTAACCGTGCCTTGGCAGTGACTATAGCCCGGGCACAGCACATCTCATCATCATTTTGTATCTGCAGTATGCATTTCTTGTCACACAAAAACTTGTCTGTATTCACATATTTAAAACGCTTTCGGACTCCTCCAGATGGCAAGTCCACAGTTGTCACTTCAAGAATGAGCCCCGAGTCAATGACAAAGTCTTCGTTGGACTGAATCACACGTTCAATCTCTGCCATGAATCTATCCGCTGTCAGTTCATTGACCCTCAGGAAGGGAATGTATATGGGGTAATCCAGAGATGGACTCTGGACTATGAGCCTCACGAGGTCTGTTGATTTAACTCCGTTCGTTAGATCTTGAAAAATGCTTTGAAATAGTTTCTTCAAAGTTAATAATACATCCTCTGTCACTTCAAGGTCTTGAAAGTTGACCTTGTAACTGGACGCGATGGTTTTAAACTTCTCCATCCGCTGCTCCTTGATCTTGGTCAACGTATAATATTGACGCGGGTTGTCGTCCTTTTTCAATCTTTTGACAGGCCCACCCTCCTCACTGTCATTTACTGGTCGTTTTTGTCCACCTCCCACTTGATGCTTCTGTACCTGATGTCGTCTTAAATTGTCAGATCTAGTGAACACTTGCCCACATTTGTCGCAATGCACACTGTTCATACTGACATGTCTCTTTTTGTGCTCTTCTAAATTATTTTTTCTTGTAAACCACTTTCCGCAGAGTTCACAGTCATATTTCTTCCAGTGATTTTCTGTTCGCTGATGATGTTTGAGCAGACTAAGTTTGGGAAACCTAGCTCCACATTCTTCACAGTTGTAAGCCATGACCGGGATCTGTTAATAAAGTGAAACAAACGGTTGAAAAGTACATTTTCTACGTATTTATAATACATAGTTAAAATAATCTGAGTGGCTATCAAAAATGAGGGAAAAATCCAGGCGAGACTACAAAATTACAGTCTTGAAAAGTTATACTGTCTAATTCAAAAGACAAGAGTCGGCAAAGCCAGGCGAAACAACAAAGAAAGTCAGGCGAGACTACAAAATGAAACAAGGTACTCACTGTTTGAATATTTTAGCCAAGAACCTATGAACTTCGCACTTCTCTCCTTGACACACTGATTTCAAATGAGGCTGTTGTATTTTTGGTGCCTTTTATAGTTGCGTCTCAGCAACTTGAGCTGAAATGATAGATTTTGATTGATTAATAGAAACGTGGGTATACATGCAAGAAATGAAAGGCGAGACCAAGAAAAACATCAGGCGAGACTAAGAAAAAGCCAGGCGAGACAACAAAAAAAGTCAGGCGAGACTACAAAATTATAATGATACTCACTGTTTGAATATTTTAGCCAGGAACCTATGAACTTCGTTCTTCCCTCTCTGTCACACTGAACTCAAATGGGACTGCTGTATTTTTTGGTGTCTTTTAAAGGTACCTCTTAAAAAATTGAGCTGAAATGATAGATTTTGATTGGTTAGTCAATAAGTCTAGTAGCACTTAACTTTTTTACGAAAAGCCAGGCGAGACTAAAAAAAAAAAAAGCCAGGCGAGACTACAAAAATATAGTCTTGGAAAGTAATACTGTCTAATTTAAAAGACAAAAAGACTAAGAAAAGGCGAGACTATAAAATTATAATGATACTCACTGTGGTGACGATTTGAATTTCTCTCCTTGATCTTTTGAGCTCGAATGAAGTTGTCAATCTGTAATAGTGTCTTTTATAGCAACGTCTCAACAAAGGATGGTTTGGGCTGAAATGATACATGCTGATTAGTTGGTCTTTGGCCTGTGAAACACTATATAAGCGACATACTTGTTAGATTCAGTCATTTAGTCACGAATCATCGGAAGGTCAACATGGAAAGTATTCACTGCACAGATTGCGGTCAAACATTTTGTAGTAAATACAATTTGTTAAGACATAAAAGGAACAAGCATATTCTAGAACAGTTGCCGGGAGCGCCTCAGGGAGCGCCGCAGGGAGCGCCGCAGGGAGCGCCGCAGGGAGCGCCGCAAGGAGCGCCGGGAGCGCCGCAGGGAGCGCCGCAAGGAGCGCCGCAGGGAGCGCCGCAAGGAGCGCCGGGAGCGCCGCAGGGAGCGCCGCAAGGAGCGCCGCAGGGAGCGCCGAGAGCGCCAGAATCACAGGGAGTGTCATGGACTATGCGAAAAACTCAAGATATGATGCTGTACCACCCTTTCACCATGATGATTTCGGGGCCAACATGTAAGTTGATTTTGAGTCAGCTTAATTAAACACATTGTTAATCTAGAGTATGTTTGTGAATCCAGAAGACCAATAACCTTTTTCCTGTCTATTTCAGCTTGCGGTAAAACGACCTATGTGAAAGACCTTCTTTACCACAATGCAACAAGAATTCAACCGGAAATACAGAGAATCGTCTGGTTATATAAAAGGTGGCAGCCTTTGTACAACGTTATCCATAGAACTGTGTCTCCTAGAGTCGAGTTTATTCAAGGCATACCATCAAATCTGGAAGACGACGACTACTTTGATCCTAGGATCAACAACCTATTGATATTAGACGATCTCTTCTCAGAGGCCGGCAAAGACAAAAGAATAACGGATCTGTTTACGGAGGGGTCCCATCACCGATCTTTGTATGTCATCTCCATCAGTCAGAATCTGTTTGCTTCGAAGGACCCGACTCAGAGAAGAAATTGCCACTATTTGGTACTCTTTAACAACCCCGTAGATAGACAATCCGTGATGACTTTGGCTCGCCAAATGTATCCCGGTCAAAGCGAGAAGATGATGAAAATGTTCGAAAAAGCTACAAAGAAACCGTATGGCTATTTATTAGTGGATTTAAAACCATTCACTCCCGAAAACGACAGATTAAAAAGTGAGGTCCTATGGGCTGACCAACATCTGGCAACAGAAAGACCTGCTTACAACCAATCAGATCACTCCTTTGAGCCTATAAAAGAAGGCAGTCATCCAGAAGCTAGTCATTCTGACGTTGGATTTCAACCCGTTCACATCGAAGAGCAGCAGCAAGAAATAATGGCTGAAAAAAGTCAAGCTTGTGACGATTGCGGACTGTTGTTCGATACCTTTCATGATGTACAGAGGCACGTTAAACGTGGGTGGTGCCCCGAATCTACACAGTCCAAGAAAAGGAAAATACAGGAAGACACGGATGAAGACGATGGGCCTATAGAAGATAACGAAGCCTATAACCACCTCTGGAAATTGGCGAAGAAAGAAGTCAAAGATAGATTCGACAGATTATACGATAGATATTTGTCGGATGGAGAAAATGAGAACAATGCTGCTGACATGGCCAGAGATCGTGTGAAACAGGCTGAGGAAAAAAATTTCTTTCAGCGATATACAACCTTACTGGAAGTTTACTGGTTCCCCTTGAAAGACAGTTCAGTGCACAAAAACATCGTGCGACAAATAAATCTGCTGAGAGAGAAGGGAGTCAGTCTGTCTTCAGCCGTGAAAAGGGTCATAAACAAGAATAAAGGTCGTTTTGAAGACCTTTTTGACACAGAAATATCGGACGATGAGGAGAGCGAGAATAACAGTGACGACGAAACAGACAATGAACAGATATAAGTGTATGTTAAACAACAATGTTCCATCAGTATACTTTGTGACCTGGCAGTGAACGGACATGGCACCGTGGGAAGATTATTTAAAGACAATTTATTATGACCCGTCTCACCCGGCAAGCTTTGCAGGACCACAGAAACTCTACAGCGTGGTACAAAAAGAAGGAAAATTCGATATTGGAATGTATCGCATTCGTAAATTCCTTCATAATCAAGAATCCTACAGTCTACATAAACCCGTCAGAAGACGATTTCAAAGAAATCACGTGATAAGTGCTGGAAAAGACGATCTGTGGATGGCTGATCTGATCGACATGGTGAAATTCGAAGAATGGAATGATGGCTACAAATACATCCTACTCGTCATAGATACGTTCTCCAAGTACGTCTGGTTACGTCCACTCAAAACCAAAACGGGAGAGGCAGTAACCGAGGCCTTTATAGACATTTTCGAAACGACTGGAAGAATTCCCGCTAAACTGATGACGGACAAAGGTAGGCAACATTTGTTTTGATATAACCAAACATTTTTTTCATCGGCTTGATAATGGCTGAAAATTGTTGAAGCGGCGGAACAGACCATTTAAAAAAGTAGCATTTTCAATATGAATGGTGTGTAACGAATTTTGTAAGATACCACCTAGTTTCTACAAGAAAGAGTTCATAATAGACACGACCATTTATCTTTTCAGGTCAAGAATTCCGTGCAAGAAAGGTGCAGAGGTTGATGACAGAAAACGGTGTGCGGTATTTTCCCACACAAAACGAAACCAAGGCTTCCACCTCGGAGAGAGCGATTAAGACGATAAAAACAAAACTGTATCGCTATTTTTCCTACAAGGACAATTACGGTTATCTAGCTGTGCTACAGAATATAGCAGACAGTTACAACAAGACTTATCACAGAACAATCGGTGTGTCTCCAGCCGATGTGAAGGAAAACAATGCGGAAGAAGTCCGGCTCTCTACATACTTTGCCAGACAGAATCAGACAAAACCCGATTTGAAACGTTTCAAGTATAAAATTGGTGACTATGTGCGTATCAGTCATCTCAGAAACGTATTTACACGAGCCTATGACGAGACTTATTCTGGAGAAGCGTTTCAAGTCTACAAACGGTACCACAGAGGAATACTACCGATCTACAGACTCCGTGACCTCCAACAAGAAGAGATCAAAGGAACGTTTTATGAATCCGAACTTCAGAAAGTAACCGTCGATCCGGATCAAACGTGGAAAGTGGAGAAAGTATTGAAATCCAGAGGCAGAGGAAAAAACAAACAATACTTTGTGAAATGGAAATATTATCCCAAGAAATTTAATTCTTGGATCAGTGCTAGTGACATTGAATGATATGTTGTAAATACGTGTATGTAAATACTTGTAAATAAACATGTAAATAACAAAGCTCTTGTTTTTATTCCCCCTCCACTCTTCAACCTTCCAGCTCAAATAGGTTATTGTTAAAGGGTTAAATACGCAGCACACTGTACATAGCTTGAAGTTACTCCAGTGTGACGATGTAGACATTCAACTTTCATAAACCTGTATAAATCGTCTGCTGTAGTAGGCGATGTGATCTACTCCGCTGTCAGGTATCGATTAACTGATGCAGTGTTGCTAGAGTCCGAAACTGTCTTCTGATTGGTTGACGAGAGCTAAAAGCGCTTTTCCATAAAATCTAGTACTAATTTCTTACCGTGATAAAATCGTCACTTGGTAGTATTTTCGCTAGGCGTTGGATGATGCTACTGGATGTAGAGTGATGTTCACTCAACAGTATCTGGCTGCGGAATAAACGTAGTATTGGGAAAAAATCACTCTTTTATAGGATTGTTATAAACGTGTCAGGACTTGTAAAATTATCGGGTTATAGCTAGTTATAACTGGATAATTACGTCATTTTATCGGATAGTAGAGGGCATGTCTAGACTCGCATTATATGCAGTCCATGTTTACCGTTGTCACTTTGTGACTTATTGGAGAAACAGACAGGGAGATAGCGGTTATGCATTGTACAACATGATGAATTCGAGAGAGAGAGAGAGAGATTTGCCATCCCCCCCCCCCCATCCCACTGTCCAGCGCATATTTGTAAGCAACGGATTAAATTGCTTCTGAAAACCTTTTCCACACCGCAGCCGATCTCTAGAATTCGTCTGCTCGAGAAAGATCGTTACGATTGTTGAACTCACTGGTTAAGAAATAGAATTTCTTCCGTGCTGTTCGCAGTTGCTGGAAAGAGATTACAAAGAGAAGGCCTTTTGTCACCCTGTTTTTGAAGCTATCGACCGTGCTATACCATAAAATAATCATCTACTCCCACAATCCTTTATTCCACCCTGTTTTGACAAACCTGTTGTCATCGGATATCGTCTGCTCGATCTATGTCACGCATTCTTGACCCCGTTGCTAAAAATAGAAACTCCACCGAGAATATTACACAACAGGTATGTACATGCCTTATGGTACACGCCTGATTGATTCTGAAAATTGACTCCTCCGAGATGATGGCTTCATTTATATAGACAAAGAACAAATTCCACTACCTGAAGTGCCACACCTAACTACTGTTATGGATCTTCTACAAGATAGTTATGATAGATATCCTTTGCATGATACTGTCTGTCATCAAGCTCTTCATCTATATCACAGGAATTTGACATTCTATGACCAAAATAAATGATCAAATATGAAAAAAATATCTCCCCTATATAATGTAAACAGAAGGACTGCAACGCCTCGATTGTCTCATTCAAAATCCTAGAAATGCGCCCAACTGTCTCATAGGAATACGGAAGTTGAGCCTATATTTTTTGCAAATCTTTCTAAAACTAAAACAAAAGAAAAGTGAAGTTAGGTATTCTCGTATTTTGTGAATATTATTATTGATTGTATGCATTAGAATCTAATTTTAACATCGGTATTCGGGAATGCTACTCGATAATACATTGATAATACGCGACTTTATATCCGAGATATTGTGATTGAATCATCATGCGGGACAGAGCCATAAATTAAACTGCTCATTGCAGGAAGTCCTTGTATCTATCACTTAGTGGTGGGCAGATGATCGACTATAGTCGAAAGTCATTTGGTTTTGGCTTCCGATTCCGATAATCGATTGAGAAAACCCGGAATCGATTGTAGTCGATTCTTGAACTCGCTTGGTGCCTAAACTTGAATTCTTGGTTTTGTGACTATCACTAATCACAATCTTCGATTGAACAGTAGATAACAAACATCAAAATTGGCCGGAAAAATGAGAAAGAAATTTTTGTCCATGCATTATTTGACAAAACTTGACAACTCGGCACGCTTCTCATTTGATCCCTTAGTCCGGGTTTTGAGACTTGGAAATTTGAAATGATCTGTCTTTGACAGTGGAAAATATCTGACGTACGAAATTATCGTCCAGAGCTTTATAAAATCTAGCTTGCGTACATCCGGCAGAAAATTGGGCTAAACACGATCAGTATAAAATGCAAAGGACACGCGGATGATAATGAGGCTGTCGAGTCATTTATGACAGAGTAACAAAGTGTTATTCCTCTTATCTAGTGTAAAGTGACAGATTTTTTTAATTTACTTGCTATTTAAACTGACTGAATGATGTCAAATCATGTAGCAATACCACTCCAAAAATTAATCGTCACGAAAAAATAAATCGCCAAAAAAGCGTGAAAACCCATGACAATACAATGAGCAGCTTGGCCTCGTCCGATCAGGGATACTTCAAACTATCTTCTCATCAATAATAATGGATTTATACAGTGAATTTATACAAATCTCTGAATAAAGCAATAAGTGAAACTAAATTCCGTTCATGAGTGAAAAAAATGTTGTTTTATGAAATGAAAATATAGATCTATAGCAGACAGGTTTGGGTGGGGGGATGGTTGAAGTCGTTGTCTGCAAATGCTTTAAATATGTCTGATTGTTTTTCTGTATATGGAAAAATGAACAGTATAGATTATTCATGTGCTAAAACAATAAAACAGAATAAAGTGCTTTACTTGAAATCTTTATAACGTCTCATCTGAAGATTTAAATGTCTCATTACTTTTGAAAATGTCCCATTGGTTTTCAAAGACAGGAGCCATTGTCTCATTGAAATAAATTCTTTACCGATCACTGTTAGCGTAGCGATAGAAAACACAAAAATGTACCTGCGACATTCGGCGATTCCTCAGTAGACACCTTTTAACCGGAAATATCCGTCATGTATTACATTTTTTTTTTACAATTTCTATCCATCGAGGAGGCCATTCGCTGACGTCACAGGATTCCCAGGAAGGGCCAGGAAGTGTTTTTTCGGATTATGTATTAGAGTCAAATATCTTTTCTTTAAAAGATAATACGGTCAAATACTTTTGTTAGTTACTTGTATTAAGTATCATGTGATGTCCATAAATATATCTTAAAAACGAAAAAAAAAAATAGTAATACGTAATCCGAAAATACGTTTCCTGGCTCTTCCCGTGACGTCAGCGAATGGCCTCCTCGATGAATAGAAATTGTCTCCGGTTAAAAGGTGTCTACTGAGGAATCGCCGAATGTGGCAGGTACATTTTTGTGTTGTCTATCGCTAGGCTAAAGGAAATTATGATCAATGTTTGTTTCGTGGGTGATTTTGGGTGGGAAAGGCTGTCTTGTGCTGTCGCTTGCAATCGAGACGTTGCATTCCTTGTGTTTATATTATATATGGGAGATTTTTTTCCACATTTTATCATTTATTTTGGTTATAGAATGTCAAATTCCCTTCTCTATATCATGGCATTTCATTTCAAAAGCATCAAAAGGATAATAAACCTGACGGAAAGAAAACCTGAAAGATAGACAAGTAGACAGTTATGCATATTGATTAAAAAAAGGGAAAAAATGATTAAACTCGTACACAATTACATTATGATATCGTTCTCTGTTTCAATTCAGGAACTGGATCGTTTTATTGTGTTCTGGAGCGTGGTGCGTTGTCTACAAAAATTGAGAGAAAAGTGCTTTTTAATGGATGTCGTATAGTTTTTTGTTTTCAACTGTGGTGAATAAAGCATATGTGATTCACTTGACACAACACAAACTTCAGATTATTGTGTTTGTATGTTTAAAAAAGCTTTTTGCTGACTTCCGGGTGTTGATTATTCAGAAATCGTTGTCGCTGACGGAAGTTTGTTGGATTAAACGTCTTTAACAAATAACAAACCACCAAAGGAACAATACAGAAATATGCACTAACATCCCAGAAATTCCGTGCGACAACCATCTACAGCACATCTACTCATCTGGTTGTTATAGAAGAATGTTTTTGTGCTTACCTTGTGTAATCTTGTGGGCGCAGCCATGTTTTTTACTCGAACGGGTACGTAAAATTGACAGGGACAGTAACGTTGACCAGGAACAAGTTCGTAAGGTCTCTCCAGCGTGATGGCAAGCTGGCCTTGGCTGATACTTTGTGTAGATGCAATGAGCTCCTATTGACAGAATATAGCTCATATATATTTGAACTCTTCTATACTCAGTATAACCACAGCTATTTGTTTATCTTGCTCATATCTTTTTCCTATCTAAAGGTTGCTCTATCTTATTTCTGCCACACGTGTTTGCTCTAATTCAAACGAGCGTTAACAAGATGGAATGTCGACATGTAACGGATCTGCCTTGAACGTTGACTGGTTCCTGATAAACGTGTCTTTGATATAATCATACATGTAAATACATGTCAAATGCTGCAGCAAGATTTATGTAACTCAGACCGATTTCTCCAACCAGTCTGAATATCATTCCAAGTCTTGTTCTGTTGTTTATTTACAAAAGAACGATGTTTCTGATTGGCTAAGCCATTTGTTAGTTTCTACATGTAGATTTAGACAACACAAATGATGATTTTTGTCTATGAATGGATGGAAAACATTGTGTGAAAAGGAGAAAATGCTGCATTTTCTCATTTCCCTATAATTTTTTTAAAACGCTTTCTTTTCCAGCATCGTAAAAACCATGGGTTCTTCGGGAAAATTTTTTTTTTTTTAAAAGGCTATGTGATGAAAAAGGTGCCTGCATGTGCTTCGTTGCTTACAAAAACAGTAGATAACTGTCAGTGGTGTATCAAAGTAATAAACATGTTCTGTCAGAAGAAAAGAGTCTATCAAGGCCCAAATGCTAGAAGTTTTTGACGACATATCGAACAAGGTCGATAAAAGATTAAACTGCATGTTGCTATACCTGACCCCACAGGTCAAACACGTTACTTTTTCTACTTTTTTTTCTTTTCGGCGAGGTACTTTGAAAACATCCATGTAAAGTATAAACTATAAACATTTTTTTTTTAAATTAATGTGTGATAGAATTGTTACTATAAACAGGAAACAGGAAACTACTTATAACGAACAGAAACTCTTTTTGTAACATTGACTTCATAAGTTTTGGGCTACAAGATAAAATCAAAGCGTTGAGAACCCTGATGTGGTATTTGTCAAGAAAGCAATTGTGTTGAATTTATGATTTGAAATAGGAGGAATACTTTTCAAATATCGGCCTGAAAGTCATCCTACTAATCAAATGAATATCCTTTTGGTTGAAAAGAGAGTGCTCATAACAAAGTTAGGATTATTTTTGTATGCAAGGCGTCTAAATCTGTAGTAAAGTGCATTTACTTATAAATTACCGCACAATTCCGAATTTAACGACCCTGACTGAAAAAAAAAACAAGGTTTGCGAGAGCATTGCAGCAAAATGAAAAATGCTGATAACCAGCATTTTCACCTTTTCCTCCAACAACTTTTTGTTACCTATTAACCCATTACCACACACTCCCTACTTTTGACGCCCCTTAGAAAGAAGCCTATAGAAACCACTGTGGGAAAAGGAGAAAATGCTGGTAACCAGCATTTCTCCTTTTTCCACAATGTTTCTACTCTTTCCAAAACAAATCTGAAATTGTAAGTCACTCTTATTTTGTCGTCTGCAAATGTTTTTGATTTGGACAAAAATGAAATATTGTCGTTTGGTAATGACTTAAGGTAAGATGTGTAATGCATTTCCGGTGAAAATTCTAATTGGTTGATAAATAAGGATAAATAAGGATTTATGCAGAAATAATATTTTTGCACATTTCTAACGGATCACAAATTCCGTTTATGTCTATCTTGAAATTATTTTTTGATACTTTTGTTAGATTTCTGAAAAGGGGGGTAATTATTATCTCTTTTTGAATTGAGAATATTGTGGTTTTAGATTTATAAATGATAATTCAAAGAAGGAAAAAATGGAAAAAATGAAAAGGTGAAAGTAGTTCAATAATACTCATTTTTAATTATAGCTAATTTTGCAGGATGATATTTTAGTGGAAATAGCTGTTTTCCATTACACAGGTCTTACCTTAAAAACAAGACTCACCATTGAAGCTATACTTATTTGTTATCAGCATATGCTTTGAATTTTGTCGAGTCCGAAAATTGTGTGGTGTTTTGAAGAGTGAAAACAGATAGATTAAAGGTCAAACTCAGCCAAAATAAAGTATACGCAAAGGAAATACCAAAGGTCTTTACCTCCTTATACACGTCTATCTGATTTTGGTCTTTCTGAGTATAGAACCGGGCTACTTTTCAAAACGACAACCATTACTTTGAATTTCAAAGAACAATAAAACGGTACTGGCACCATTCATTCAGCTATGATCAGTTAGCATGTAACCTCTGTACTGACCAAATATTTTATTGAAACAGCCCCTACAGGCTTGGGTAATAATTTTTTCAGTATAAGCCCAGATACTTTTTGTTAATATCTCTGTGAAAAAACCTTGTGCGAATCCTAAAGTCTTTATTTAGAAACTATTCAAATATGTGCAGTAAAACAAGAATATTTGTGAAAACTGTTTTTCCCATTTGAAATACATCTATATGTAATTAAATTTTCTATCTGAAGCGAAAACAGGCTACACAGAAGTATTGTTTATAGCTTTTTTCTCCATAGTGACGTTATTAGCGGCGTATTATTTTCCCCTGTACGGGAGACGGTGATGCGTCATTTGAAACAGACAGGTCGAATCTTCGGAGAATATGACATGCACAGACAATTAACCAACGGTATTATCCGAGGTGAAATTGCTCTGAGGGAATTCCCAGAAGGGTTGGAGGGCTATCCTAGAAAATTTTGGCAGTGTAGAAGCTACTTAGTGTCCGCAAGTGACTTTTTTGGGGGTTCGAGGATGAAAAGGGGGGGGGAAGAATATAGTCTTTCCTTTTTTTTTGCAAAGTGTACGAAACTGCGTTTTGCGTACAGGCAGCTGCGTTGCTGGATACAGTGTGGTGATTTCTACTGCACAAAGTAAGAATGTTGATTGAAATTGAACACAGATCTCTGGCGGAACGATTTTTAGCAGAAACAGTTTGGTAAATAGATCAGGCAGTATTGATATAAGCAGGGAACTGTAAGGTAAATCATCTGCTTTATCGCTAATTAATACGGTAGCTCACAAGTACTATTAATTTAGAATGTTATCACTAAACTGCCGCCCGCAGAAAAGTACGGTTGTATTAAGGTACCATCAGTTCAACAAATCTGAAGAAAGTAAAAATCAAGTGAACTTAACCATTAGATTGCTGAGACCGAACTAGCCTCTTGCGGACATTACAGATCAAGATCAGACTGCATCGAAGGTGCAGTCTGATCTTTTATCTACAGTATCCGAGAAGGATATAGATTCTATTTTCCCAATACAAAACTTTCAAATAGAAAAATAAGAGTTTTTGCTCTCGAAATGGAAACTTCATTCCAGTTGTTTAGCAAGGTTTTGGTAAAGTCTAAAATGAGGGTCCACCACCCCCGCCCCTCTCCATAGCTGAGAGAAACCATCCTAACTACCCATACAAATTAACTCTATTTAACGAAAAAATGCTAGCCTTGTCCAAATTGAAAGCAGTTGCAGACGTAAATTTATATGTTACTCAAATACTGGAATCTGATGTTGGTACGACAGAAAACGCAGTGGGGAAATGAGAAAATGTTGGTTACCAGGCTCCAGTATATGGTCCAGTCTGGTCCAGCATTTTCTCCTTTTCCCACAATGTTTTCAATAGGCTGTTTCAACATCAATCCCAGGGTCCTTAAAAACCTTGGATTGTTTGGTAAAGAGTTATTACCTGTCCTATCAAACAAATGACATGGAAATTTTAAGGCGATATTAAATGACTCCTTGCTGTTAATAACTCTACGTGTCGCCAGTTTTCGTGACCGAGTGCGATCGTCTGCACTCACGGCAAATTCCACGATTTTGCTGTTCTTTTGCGAAAAAAAAAACGGTAAGAAGAATTTAATATGTGAATATAAGACAGAAATACTTTTCAATCTTTTCTGAATGTACAATTTCCGACTTGGTTTGTCATACACAATTAAGTGCAAGAACCAAGTGAGAACTTGCGGATTCCCGATACCAGTTATCGGACATGCATATATTCGGATGTGTCAGGATGGTCCGTAATTAATATTCATCAACAAAATTTCCACCGTCGTAAATTTCATGGAAATTGAACTTGTTTTGAGAACAGATGTTAAACTGGAATTGAAATAATAGTTAAATCATAGTTTTTGTATCAATTAACGTTCGTTTTAGGCCTATATTGTTTGGTTATTTTCGCTGGTCGACAGGTTGAGAAATAGAACAAAATTGAACTGTACTGGCTTTCCGTTCTGCAACATTGGTAGGCTAGCTTCAAAAAAGAAAGAAAAATGCGAGTTCAATTGTTATTTTGCTAGCGGAAAAAGAAGCCACTTGCAAAAATTTCCAGTGGATTAAAAAAAAAATAATAATAAAAAATGAAATTCCAACCATGTCAAGATCAGATTGTATGTTCTGTGTCGTCTGATTTTGATTAACATGTCTGAAAAATAGGCCCTTGAAGTCATTCCTAGTAGATCGAGATTCTTAGTGTTAAAAATATTTCTTGTTTCTAACGAATTAGTCTGTATGGCATAGCAACGAATTTCCTGATGTCTGTTACTATATCAAAATAATCACTTGCTGTATATATTACAATTGGTTACGAGGAAATCATGCTGAGAGGCATCTGTATAATACACGAACACTAATTATCCTATGTAACGTTAACCTTGGGTGAAACTGCATATCTGTACCGTGTAGATCAACAGCAGACTGCACAGAACGTGTAGTCTGATCTTAGGTCTGCTGTTTCCGCAAACTTATCGGATATTCTAACAAAAACAGCTTTGAAATCACAATATTTTCATCTTCAGTACTTACTGTAAAAAGAAAAATCGTTTCTCTTGTGCTATGCTCTGGCAAAAAGGGGGTTTAATGGATCTGTGATTGATGGATCTGTGATGCATTTTATCTAGCAAGTCGTCACATAATCATGGATCCATAAATTTCACTTTGTCTATCAAACGGCTGAAAAATTAGCTAGAATCGTCCTTAGATATGCAAAATATTTACTGTCTGCTCAGACTAACCCGAGTCGAAACTTTTTGCCTGCACAGTTGAATTTTAATCCTTTATCAAACAATCCCTGGTTTTTACGACTCCGAGATAAAAGTCTTTTGTAAACATTGTGGGAAAAGGAGAAAATGCTGGTAACCAGCATTTTCTCCTTTGCTCGCAATGTTTTCTATCCTGTTGGAAAACAGTTTCAATTTTGAGTCTGCAAATGCTTTCATTTTGGTCCAGTCTAAAATTTTGTCGTTTGGTAAAGAGTTAAACCCGCTCTCAGGGCATGGCTCAACTATTTTGTACGGCAAAGGTGAACTGATTACCTCTGAAATAAAGTCACAGTGAGACGTCCTAGATTACGTCATTGTAAAATAGATCTAGGTACATTTAGCAGAAATGGACGTTGAACTCTTCAACACACAATCCAAACTTTTGACGACCCCAAGGAAAAGCCTTTTGAAATCTTGTCAGTCTTGTCGGTGTCGAAAATGCTGGTCTCCATTTCCTACAATGTTTTTTTTTTTAATCCTGTCATTTGAGACATTTAACTTGTCGTTTGCAAATGCTCTCAGATAGGATCAGTCTAGATGTTTGTCACGGTCTGGGTAAAGATAACAAGAATCGCAAAATGCTCTAAAATCGGATCAGTTTAGATGTTTGTAATTTGGTAAAGATCTGATAAAATCTTTACCAAACGATCCCTGGCTTTTACGACCCACAGGAAGAGCCGCCTTAAAACATTGTAGGTAAGGGAGGGAATGCTGGTAATCAGCATTTTCTCCTTTTCCCACCAAGTATTTCACTCATTTAAAGTCAGGTTTCAATTTTTAGTCACGTTTATTTTGTTGTCTGCAAATGCTTCTTAATTTGGACAAGTCTTTTTTAATTTTTGTCGTTTGGTAAAGAATTAAGAAGTTCGTACAACTGATACTAATCTGTCGATTTTGCTTCCTGGGAACTACACCAGTACTCGCGCCGAATATGTGGGCCATTGAGCCATCCCAATGTTGATACCCTATCCAGCGTATCGAACTTGAGACCTTGTGGTTACGAGGCCGACGCCGAGTCTACTTCACAACAACCCTTTCATTACAAAAAGAAACGTTAATGCATATGGAGTATAGTTGCAAACAAACATTGTTCGATATGGGCAACTAATCCTTTAACCAGTGTTCTCAAGAGTGATCTCGGATGAAGGACTGCAAAGAAACAGATATCTGCATGGTGATTCAACATGGCTGCTAATCACGTGACACAGTCATTGGTACCTTGTCATCGACATATATATCAACAGAGCGATAGGGGTACCATAGTTGTAAGGAAGCAATAACCTATCGGGAAAAGCTGATTACAAGCGATAATGCAGACAGGTGTAAGGCATCTACTATTGTTTTACCGGTTCGTTATTATACGCAGATATATGCGGTAGATTCCTGTCGCATTCATAACGTCAAGCTCTGGGAGTGCTGGGCGACGGCCAAATATTTGGTTGTATATGATGACTACATTGATGATTGATGGCGAAACATACTGTGGGATTTGCCTTGACTTTTTTTTTTTTATTTCCAACGCTTTTCCAAGTTCTTTCGCTTCCATGCGGTGTTTTACTTTGCACTTTTGCATTCATCGAAATATTCCACTCAAAATTTGTTAGGGATCACCCTAGTCTCAATAATGAGACGCTCCGGTGATCTTTTTCATATTTGGACATTTACTGTACACCGTACCGTCTCAAGTCTGTTGTAAATTTTCCGGTAGCATATACAGAGCGCTATACTGAAATGGATCTTCAAGCCTTTACCTCACAATGCCGACTGTTAAAGACACCGAGAAAGAAGCCGTTGGAAAACATTGTTGGAAAAGGAGAAAATGCTGGATACCAGCATTTTCTCCTTTTCCAACGGTGTTTTTTACCCTATGACAGACAGCATAGTGCACGTTGCATATAGTTTTTTGGTCAGCTAATGCTTTCAACTTGGACAAATCTAGAATTTTACAGCATGGTAAAGAGCGTGTGCAAAACTGTTGTAACTTATAAACCCATACAGAAAATATGTATGTGATCCCTATCAAAGTTTGAGTAGTATAATGAATAACATCGAAATATATAATGAAGTATGCTTCGTAACCTTTTACGCGGTATTAAGGCGAAACTGTGGCTTCTGTAGATCGAAGATTAAGATCAGACTATATCTATATACACTCCACGTAACTAGGCATGCTTATATAAGATAAAAGATTTTCCAAATGTCAGTGGATTGTATCTTCGGCAGTCGAAAGTGATCAAGTTTGTATGTTTGCCGGTTTGGTGCTGAAAGCAATCATTTTGTGGTTGGAATGTTTATCAATGGATCATGCTCCGGCAAAAGGGGGCTTAAAGCATCGCCGTGATACACAGTACCAAGCAATCACATATGCTTGGACCAATAATATCCATTTCTTCTAACAACCAACTTTTCAGTGAGAAAGGCTGGTCTTCAGACATACAGAAAATTGACGAAAGTCGAAAAGTTTCGACCCGAGTCAGCCGGCACGGGCTCATCTTCGCCAGCTAAGGTTACGATCACTACGTGGATCTTACCTTGGCGGATCGAGCTAGCTGCAACCAATGAAAATGCGTATCGGGGGAGTGTCGAAATCAATCTAGATCCGCCAAGGGTAGAGTAGCGTAGTGGATCGTCACCCTTGGCTTGCGATGATGGCATGGACTGCGCAGGCTGACCTTAATGGATACCTTTCGCAGATGCACTGATATCCCCTTTTCACAGAACATGGCTGAAATCTGTATGACAGAGTGACGTACTACTTAATTGCTTGGTCTATATAAATATTAACCTGTTGAATTATTATAATGAAATTTTCAAGCCGATATTTAAAAGTCGAATAATGCTGTTTCAAACTCTATTTTTTTTTTTTCAGAAGAATATCTCCGTATCTGACAGTGTAGATATAAAATTAGACTGCACAGTCATTGAGTTGCGCTTAACTCTTAACACAGTCCAGAATTCCAACAACCCTTAACTCGTTACCAAACAATCCCTGGTTTTTACTACCCCGAGATGGAAGCCTTTTGAAAACATTGTGGGAAAATGAGAAAATGCTGGTAACCAGCATTTTCTCCTTTTCCCACAATGTTTTCTACCCTGCTGGAAACAAATCTCAAATTTTGAGTAATGTTTATTTTGACGTCTGCGAGTGCTTTCAATTTGGACCAGTCTAAAATTTTGTCATTTGGTAAAGGGTTTAACAGAGGGCTTTCGAAAATATAGTGGGACAAGGAGAAAATGCTGGTTACCAGCATTATCAGGCTCCTTTTCCCCAAACGGTTTTATTTTTTCCGATCAAAGACAACTTTGCCCTGTCGAAAATTGAGCTGACTGGTCAGTTTTTACTTCACTGCCTTAAAATGTTGTGTAAAAACCTATAAAATTTACTGAAAAACGTGGAGATATCGCGATTATATCGCGATAGAACAAAGCACGAGAGTAGTCTCTGATTATGAAGAAGAACGTTGGATTTGTACCATAAGATCCCGAGTTCAATTACCGGGGGTAGGTGTCAACTTTAGAACTGATTATTGGCCCAAACATTCGGTGCTTATACCAGACGTTTCAAGGAAATGACAGCGATTAGTATTTATAGGTTGCAATAACTTCTTGCTGTTTAAGCTTGTACCCATTTTAACTACCCGTAACTTTTAAATGGTACCGGCTTTCTCCTGATTTGTTGTATTGGAGTTTAACACCACTTTAACAGATAAGGTCATATTATGGCGGTCGATGACGCACATGCACATTTTTCTTTCCAAAGCCACCGACTACTTTTCTCACATTCAGAGAAGCGAAAATGCGCCGGAAAGAAAGTTTGCCTCAACCTGGTATCGAACTCACAACCACCAGGTCATGAGTCCGACACGCTCACCACTGAGCCACCCTGGTGGGGGTCTTGAAATCTCTTGAAATAACAGGATGTCAATTGCAGCATTAAGACCTTTGATTCTTTATTAGCACACAATTCCGACTTTTAACCACCCTGACAAAAGGGACTTTTGAAAACATTGTGGGAAAAGGAGAATATGCAGATAACCAATGTGGATGAAATGGTGCATTTGGGCTACATTAAAATCGTCGCCTGCGAATGCTTTCAATTTGGACAAGTCTAGAATATTGTCTTTAGTAACGAGTTAAACTCATGTAAATGGTAAAGATATCATCTTCTTAATGCTTTCCCCAATAATTCCAGATTTTTACGACACTGAGATAGAAGCTTTTGAAAACATTGTAGGAAAAGGAGAAAATGCTGGTAGCCAGCATTTCCTCCTTTTCCCACAAAATTTTCTACCCTGCTCGAAACAAATTTCAATTTTTGAGTTACATTTTATATTGACGTCTGCAAATGCTTTCAATTTTTGACCAGAGTAAAATTTTGTCGTTTAGCAAAGGGTTAAAGAAGCTTACCTTTTTCACTTGCAGCTGCATTCTAAAATCCTTACCACCGGACAAGCGGAAGCCCCAGGGTTGGTTTATTGCCTGTCTCTGAATGTCTACAATTGTTGGTTGAGCCATGTTTTCCTAGCGCTTCTTTAACTCCGAAGATTTCAAAGGAATGCAACAAGAAGTCGGTAAAAGTTTACTATGGAATTTCACTCTTCTTTTTTTTTGTTGTTGTTGTTACTATTTTACATCCACTCTGTAAACATAAGCTGATATTATATACCAACTTGTTAACTCACCGGCATTAAAAGCCTTACAGCTTGCTTGCTGCGCAGTTCCCAAAATTTGTGCCAGGGAAAAAAAATATTTATACACCCAACACACGATGAGAACCTCTCTACGCTGATCTACAGGTATTTTTATATACTTTTACGCCAGGTAGCAAAACGGTTACCTGGAAGAAGCGCCGATGCCAACATTTCCCAAAAATACTTTACCTATACCGCGTATTTTTATCTCCGAGTAAATTCGGCCACGTCCGGAAAATACGAAAAGGTCCGACTTCGTAACGTAGATAACCGAGGAATCAATGTCTATGTGATGTCCATCACGACTAAACTCTTTACCAAACAACAAAATTTTAGGCTAGTCTAAAATGAAAGCATTTGCAGACGACAAAATAAATGGGACTGAAAAATTAAAACTTGCTGTGGGAAGGGTAGAAAACATTGTGGGAAAAGAAGAAAATGATGGTTACCAGCATTTTCTTCTTTTCCCACTGTTTTCAAAGGGCTTCTTTCCCCGGGTCGTTAAAAGTCGGTATTGTGTGGTAAAGGGTTAACCCTTCGACTGCTAAGCGCGACTCACTGACCTTTTGTGGACAGTGTAGATCAAGATCAGACTGCACAGAACGTGTAGTCTGATCTTAGATGTACACTGTCCAATACAGATACACATTTCTGCCTTAAATGTATTCTTGAAATATATCTAACAACATTTGGGGTTTTACAATCAACTTGAAAGTTTCATTTAATTTATTTGGCAAGATAAGCGTTAATGCTTTTCCCCCCGTCTTATCCTTTTTACATACAGGCTATCCGCTCTATCATTTTCTCCTTTTCCCACAATATTTTCAAAAGGCTTCTTTCACAAGTTCGTCAAAACTCGTCATTGTGTGTTAAAGGGTTAAAAAAAGGCGTTATTCTTAGAATAGGTAAAAGTACAGGGTCCGTATTCACCAACCATTCTCAAGATTTTTTTTTTCCATCATGAATCAGATAACCATTGAACTTTTCACCGCATGACAATATTTTAGACTTAAAAGCATTATCAGACGACAAAATTATTAAAATATTATTATGTGGCTCATATAATTAGTTTGCAAAAGGTAGGAAAACACTGTGGGAAAATGACAAAATGCTGGTTACCAACTTAACTCTTTACCTAACGACAAAATTTTAGGTTTGTCCAATTTGAAAACATTTGCAGACAACAAAAATTCGAAATTTGTTTTGTGAAGGGCAGAAAACATTGTTGGAAAAGGAGAAAATGCTGGTTACCAGCATTTTCTCCTTTTCCAACAATGTTTTCTAAAGGCTTCTTTCTCAGGGTCGTCAAAAGTAGGGATTGTGTGGTAATGGGTTAACATGTCTCAATGGCTTCTGGAGTACTTAATTTAGTGCCTGAGGTCCTGCCTGGCTCAGTGGTAAAGCGTAGGACTCGTGACCTGACGATCCCGGGTTAGATCTTTACTTAGGAGCAGAAAATGTATAAAGTATGTGTTTGACACCATATGACGGACATAACATGATCCTAAAAGCTCCCGTAGGGCTCGTTGTGCTCTGGTGCATTAACTCTTTCCCAAACAAGCCCTGGTTTTACGTGTCTGCAGTACAAGTCTTTAGGAAACACTGTGGCAAAAGGAGGAATTGCCTTTTTCCACAGTGTTTTCTACCCTTTCGGAAAACTTTCTGCCATTCTCATCATATTCTAAATTGTCATCTGGAAACACTTTGAGTTTGTGACAGTCTAAAATTTGTCAGTTGGGAAAGGGTTAAAAATGGAGCTTTGTAAAAGACTACTAATTTTATATTTTTATTTTTCTCTTTATGAGTTTGGCAACAACTTACATTCTGTGTTCACTTCCTATATCCACATCTTGCTCTGGTGAGTTAAAAATGGAACTTGGTAAAAGACTATTAATTTAATATTTTTATTTTTCTCTTTACGAGTTTGGCAACAACTTACATTCTGTGTTCACTTCCTAAATCCACCCTTCATAACTCTTGCCAAAGAGCAAAAAACTAAATTTGCAAATTCAAAATTGAAAACATTTGCAGATGATAAATGTTAATTAAAACATGGAATTTGTATATTATAGGGTAGAAAACATTGTTGGGGAAAAAAAGAGCATTTTCTCCCTTTTTCAATAATGTTTGACCCTTTACCATACAACAAAATTTTAGCCCCATCCAAAATGACAGCATTTGCAGACGACAATTTCGATGACGCTCAAATGGTGCAACTGTTCAGTGACAGGGTCAAAATTGAAAGCAATTGCAGACGACAATTTCAGTGCGGCTCAAATTTTACTTTGATACAGTAGAAATCATTGTGGGAAAAGGAGAAAATGCTGTTGACCCAATTTCAGTGTGGCGCAAATTTTACTTTGATAAAGTAGAAATCGTTGTGGGAAAAGGAGAAAATGCTGTTGATCAGCATTTTCTCCTTTTCCCTCAATGTTTTCAAAACCCTTCTTTTCAAGGGTCACAAAAACCAGGGATTGTTTGGTAAAGTGTTAAAAGAAAGCCTATGAAAATGTTGCAAAATGAGAAATTGCAGGTAACCAGCATTTTCTCCTGTTCTTACAACATTTTTCATTCTTTCACAGAGAGAGCCCTATCATATGAATCATATTAAATTTGCTGTCTTCAAATACTTCGAATTTAGAGGAGTGTAAAGTTTTTCATCATTTGGTACAAAAATAATTTTGTTCCCTGGTACAGTGTTAGAATCAAATCACTGCATTCTGCCCCCCTCTTTTTAAGATGAAGTTCTTTTTTTACCACAAAGTCTGTAATATGCACCAATCTCTAGAATCTGTTGACTTCATCAGGAAAAGCTAGGCTATACAAAGACTTATGTAGATCTAACCAATTTTATCCTTCTATCAGAATGTCAACCCTTTACCAGACGACAAAATTTTAGCCTTGTCCAAATTGAGAGCATATGCAGACGACAAATTTCAATGTGGCTCAAATGGTGTAATTTTCTTTGATACGGTAGAAAACATTGTGGGAAAAGGAGAAAATGCTGGTTACCAGCATTTTCTCCTTTTCCCACAATGTTTTCAAATGGCTTCTTTCTCGGGGTCATTAAAAATTGTAATTGTGTGGTAAAGGGTTAAGTGTTTTTTAATATTCTCTCAACACACAGCATAACTCACTGTTCGGTTAATCTTTCATAACATAGTAAGTACAAAACAACATAACTAAAAAAATATCTGGATGAAACAAAAGTAGTTTGTAGGTCCCAATGCTTGGCTGCCAGAGCTTTTAGAAAAGCATGTATAGGACATGTTTGATTACCAAGCAATGGTACTTTTCAAATCAAACTTAAGGTAAGACCTGTATAATGCACTTCCTGTGAACATGGGGGCAAAAATTCTAATTGGTTAATAATTTGTAATAAATAAGGATAAATAAGGATTTATGCAGAAATAATATATTTGCACATTTCTAATGGATCAAAAATTCCGTTTATGTCTATCTTGAAATTATTTTTTTATACTTTTGTTAGTTTTCAGAAAAGAGAGGTAATTATTATCTCTTTTTGAATTGAGAATATAGTGGGTTTAGATTTATAAATGATAATTCCAAGAAGGAAGAAATGAATCGGTGAGAGTAGTTCAATAATACTCATTTTTAATTATAGCTAATTTTGCAGGATGATATTTTAGTGGAAATAGCTGTTTTCCATTACACAAGTCTTACCTTAACCCTTTCCCAAACAAGCCCTGGTTTTTACCTGTCTGCAGTAAATGTCTTTTGAAAACACTGTGGGAAAAGGAGAAATTGCTCGTAACGAGCAATTTCTCTTTTTCCCACAGTGCTTTCTACCATTTTTGAGAATTCTCTCCCATGTTCTCCTAATCTAAAATTGTCTTCTGCAAACTCTTTTGGTTTGGAAGAGTCCAAAATTTGTCGTTTGGGAAAGGGTTAAGGGGCACAACTGTCAAAAATATTTTTAGGGTTACCTACCCCCTTTAGCCTCCTTTTCACAGATTATGGCTCAAATGTAATTTGCAACTCTTTGTTGTTTTGATTGTCAATGAAATTTTGTATTATGGGTTAGAGGCCTACATTTAAAAATAAAATCTTGTATATTAGTAATAGTTTCCCTTTTGGTATTTGATTACTGACCTAGGCTTAACTCTTTCCCAAACGACAAAGTCTTCCAAACCGAAAGAGTTTGCAGACGGCAATTTTAGATTTCGAAAAAATGGCAGAAAGTTCTCAAAAAGGGTTGAAAACACTGTGGGAAAAGGTGAAATTGCTTGTTACAAGCAATTTCTCCTTTTCCCAGTGTTTTCAAAAGACTTTTAATGTAGACATGTAAAAACCAGGGCTTGTTAGGGAAAGAGTTAACCCTTTATGAGATGACAAAATTTTAGACTGGTTCAAAGTGAAAGCATTTGCAGAGGACAAACTGAAGGTGGTTCAAATGACAATATAATTATGTCCTTGATAAGGTAGAAAACATGTGGTAAAAGGAGAAAATGCTGATAACCAGCATTTTCTCCTTTTCCCACAATGTTTTCAAAGGCTCTCTTTATCAGAGCTGTTAAAAATGTCATTGTCATTGTGTGGTGAAGGGTTAAAGTAAAAGTCTTCTATAATTACAGAAAGATCAGAAAAGGTCAATAATTTGGACTATGACAATAAAAAAAGACAAGGCTATGACGACGCCTCCAGGTTAGACTGGAAAATGGCACAGCAAGACTGATATAAACAATAAATTCCATTTGACAAGTTATCATTCACAGATATTTGCAGATTATCTTAAAAAATGGATGAGCTAAATACTGGTATGAAAAATAAAAAAAAATGCCATTTAACTCTTTACCAAACAACAAAGTTTTGGACTTGTCCAAATCCAAAGTATTTGCAGACAACAAAATAAGTGTGACTTAAAAATTGAAATTTGTCTTGGGAAAGGTAGAAAACATTGTGGAAAAAGGAGAAAATGCTGGTTACCAGCATTTTCTCCTTTTCCTACAATGTTTTCAAAAGGCTTCTTCTTCAGCATCGTTAAAAGTCAGGATTGTATGGTAAAGAGTTAACGGATTTTGATCCATCCTTTGCCATGTAAATGCTTTACTTTATTGAATATTTCTTTTTGCTGATTGACAGATTCTGATCCTCTTGTATGGCATAAAATGTATAAGCCATGTCATATTATTTTTTTCTTCTGCTTTTTAACAGGTGATGGTCCATCCTTTGTTCTGCAAAAGCCTTATGCTATTTATCATTTTATACTGCTTTTTGACAGATTATGATTAACCTTTTCTTTTGAAAAAGGCATATTTCTAATCATAATTCTATTCTGTCATTTGACAGATTTTGATC
Source organism: Tridacna crocea (assembly GCA_943736015.1). Classification (NCBI taxonomy): domain Eukaryota; kingdom Metazoa; phylum Mollusca; class Bivalvia; order Cardiida; family Cardiidae; genus Tridacna; species Tridacna crocea. The sequence continues at coordinate 44,666,173 of OX031067.1, forward strand.
CACCCTTTATCCTGTAAAAGCCTCATTCTATTCATTATTTTATATTGCCATTTGACAGATTATGATCCATCCTTTGACCTGTAAAGGCCTTATACCAATAATACCATTTTTCATTCTGCAATCAGTAGATTATAATTCACTCAGATCTGTAAAAACCATATCGTCGGTTTGCTTCCAAAACCTCCTAACTACAGCTTGTTACAAGCTGTAGTTACGAGGTTTTGGAAGGAAACCGACGATATTCTTTTCATTATTCTATTCTGCCATTTTGGCAAATTATGATGCAATCTTTGTCATGTTAACATCTTATTCTATTCTTTGTTCCATCCTGCCATTTGACAGATTGTGTGCCACTAGCTCATCTTGTTAAAACCTGATATTATGCAACATTTTATTCTGCCATTTGACAGATTATGATCAACTGTATTTCTTGTAAAAGCCTTGTTTTATTTGTTTTATATTTGTTATATATTTTGCCATTTCACATATTACGATCCAATCTTTCTCAAGTAGGGCCCTTATTCATTCTTATATTCTAAGTTATCTTGAAAATGCCATTTTCAGCAGTATCAGGTAGCAGCACAACCCAGTATTCACATACATGTAAAACATTTAACCCTTTACCAAACGACTAAATTATTGACTGCTCCAAATTGAAAGCATTTGCAGACAACAAAATAAATGTGACCGAAAAATTGAAATTTGGTTTGGGAAGGGTAGAAAACATTGTGGGAAAATGAGAAAATGCTGGTTACCAGCATTTTCTCATTTTCCCGCAATGTTTTCAGAAGCCTTTTTTTCTCAAGGAAGTCAAAAGTCGGGATTGTGTGGTAAAAAGTTAAATTCTTTATCGCAGAATCCTGACTTTTAATGATCCTAAGAAAGAAAGCTTTTAAAAAACATTGTAGGAAAAGGAGAAAATGCTGGTAACCAGCATTTTCTCCTTTTTCCACAATGTTTTCTGGCCTTCTCAAATCAAGTTTCAATTTCTAAAACCTTTATTTTGTAATCTGCAAAATCGGCTTTCAATTCAGATCAGTCTAAAACTTTGTGGTTTGGTAAAAAGTGATAAACAATACAATGTTTTCGTGACTTTATGGATGAAGACTATTGAAAACATTGTGGGAAAAGGAGAAAATACTGATAATCAGCATTTTTTACCTTTCCCCTAAAGGTTTTCTATAATTTCAATCATTTTACAGGCAAATCCAATTAATGTTAGCACACTGAGTTAAATTTTGTCCTACACAAATATTTTCAGTTTAGCCAAGTCCAAACTCATGTTAGGAATGCCATTTTCAACAGTATCCTGTAAAAGCACAACCTTGTACACAAATTTAACCCTGAAAACACTTAATAAATAAAATCAACAGTCTAGTAATCAAGAATACAGACCCAAAGTTTGCGATTTAACCCTTAACTGTACGATCTCAACTTTTATGGACACTGGGGAAGAAGGCTTTGAAAATATTACCGTAGAAGGAGAAAATGCTTTCTATCCTTACCAATGTTTTCTATCCTTCACAAAACAAATTTCAAATTTTCAATCACTTTTATTTTGTCATCTGCAAATGCTTTCAATTTGGACAAACCTTAAATTTTGTCATTTGGTAATGGGTTAATCTGGTGTTGAACTCTCATAAGCCAAGTATGCTGACCACTGAGCTACCCAACTACCCCCTTTCCATTATGCTTCAAACTACAAAACAGTAACAAATAAAACAACCATTTAGCTCATTACCAAACAACAAAATTTTAGGTTTGTCCAAATCAAAAGCTTTAGCAGACAACGAAATAATTGTGACTGAAAGTTTGAACTTTGTTTTGTGAAGGGCAGAAAACATTGTGGGAAATGGAGAAAATGCTGGTTACCAGCATTTTCTCCTTTTCCCACAATGTTTTCTACAGGCTTCTTTCTCGGAGTCGTCAAAAGTAGGGACTGTGCGGTAATGGGTTAACTCTAATGAAGATCACCAAAAAGCAGACTTCCTTCTTTTTATATGACCCGTTGATTTCGGTGGTATTTTGGAAGGTGTGTGGGAATTTTTCTCCAGTTTCATTTGGGCTGATTTAAAAGCACTATCTGATATATCTTGACCTTGGTAAACAGGTTCCAGTTTTTGAGGATAAAACATTTCTGTAGAGAAAGACATCTTTTTCTTTCTCTTTCCAGGGGAGAGAGATGCATCCTCTGACATTTTCTGAGATCGTTTCTGGCCCCTGATCCCCTTTTCACTGACCTTTGTATCGATTGCACTTGAGTCCTGACATAATACAAATGATGTATTTGGGCTTTCTTTGAATGAGATCTCACCGTCTATTTCCACAAAACTATTTACACCGTCCACACTTTCCAAACACATCCTTGGACTTGTGCCTGGTTGCGTCTCTTCTACCTGTAAACACTCTTTCTTTAAACTGGGTGGAGATGAATTAAACTGATTTTGCCAACTATAGTCCTCCTCATCATCCAATATAAAAGTACCATCAGGTTTCAGAGTGTATGGTAGAGTGTCTGAGCTGTTCAAGGAACACACTGACGTGTTTGATGATGAAATCTTTGTAAGTAAAGGCAGTTTGTCCGTTACAGCTCTATAAAACAGGATATAGGCCTGGGACATTAGCACTTCCTCTGTCCCAGACAAGCGCATTCTCGAGTCATTGCAATTCACCCAGGACTCTGAAATGTGAAAGTAAATTTAACAGGTTTTCTCTGTATGCTTAGCTCAAACTATTAAGAAATCAAGAAAAAATGAACTAGAGCTGTCACTGATTGTGTCACATCATTCCTTTGAAATCAACCTTAGCGATACTTTAAATTGCCTGTCAACACCAGAATCAAAAAGTGTTTTTTAAAAAAGAAATTTTCTGCATAACATGAAAGACAGTCAGTTAAAATCGTACAAAAAGATCAGTAGTGTCGTCCCTGTATTATAGAATGACATATCTCACAGAAGACATGCACACTGACGGGCATATTTGTTGACAATCTATGGTATTTTCCATAATGGGGTCTTTTTTGATAATGGAAGAGATGAAATGATGCTCTTACCAAAGCACAATTCTTATTTTTGAAAAAAAGCATGGTTGGTTGTGTTGGGGTTTAACCTTTACCCCATAAGGCACTTCTATTGTATCTCTAATTGACCCTAAATAACAGCAAGGATGATGCCGTTTCTTATGTGTATATGACACCTTTTGATAGCATAGAAAACATTGTGACAAAAGGTGAAACTGCTCGTTACGAGCAATTTCACCTTTTGCCACAATGTTTTCTAAAGGCTCCTACAAGCAATGTGTAGAAATAAGTATTCATGGAGTAAAGGGTTTAAAGCCACTTTAACAGCTAAGGTCATATCATGGTGGTCCATGACGTACATGTGTTTCCTGGCTTTCTCATACCAGTACTAACACTACTTTCTTTCCAAAGCCACCGACTACTTTTCTCACATGCTTCAGCAGATGTGAGAGGCGAAAATACGCTGGAAAGAAAGTTCCCCTCAACAGGGTATCGAACTCGCAACCACCAGGTCATGAGTCCAACACGCTCACCACTGAGCCACCCTGGCAGCCTTTGAAAAAGCAGGAGTAATCCCAATATTATAATAAAATCACTAACCAGCCTCAGAGTTCCAAGTATAAGCTGTATAATGGCCTGACCCAAAGCCTTTACCATGATGAATGATCACCGCAAACAGCTGATAATCATGACAAGTTTGGGTCAAGTTTTCACTACAGAACGGTGTAAGGTCCAAGTTTTCGTCAAATGCTACATGTGTACTTATTTTCTCTCTGTGATATCGCCCAGACCATCTATTAACAGGAAAAAACATACAGCAAGATGAGCTTAATTTCTAATTGTCTTTTTTAAATTTATGAAAAAATAATTGATAATCCTATTACAGTATCTTGCTATCTTTTCTTGAGCAGTAGATCGTGAATTATTTAACCCTTTACTCCATAGATACTCATTTCTACACACTGCTTGTAGGAGCCTTTGGAAAACATTGTGGCAAAAGGTGAAATTGCTCGTGACGAGCAATTTCACCTTTTGGCACAATGTTTTCAATGCTATCAAAAGGTGTCATATACACATAAGAAATGGCTTCATCCTTGCTGTTATTTGGAGTCAATTAGAGATATCATAGAAATGCCTTATGGGGTAAAGGGTTAACCCATTACCACACAATTCCTACTTTTGACGCCCCTGAGAAAGAAGCCTTTAGAAAACATTGTGGGAAATGGAGAAAATGCTGGTAAGCAGCATTTTCTCCTTTTCCCACAATGTTTTCTACCCTTCATAAGACAAATTTCAATTTTTCAGTCACTTTTATTTTGTCGCCTGCAAGTGCTTTCGATTTGGACAATCCTAAAATTTTGTTGTTGGTAATGAGTTAAGGAATGAAGATAATTTTTTTGTTTTCATGAAGGTATGAAAAAAATATCTAATTACACTAGTCACATGACCTGCAAGAGAAGGCTTTCAAAAAACAAGGTGGGAAAGGGAGAAAATGCTGGCAACGACAATTTTCTCCTTTTCCCTCCGTGTTTTCAAAAGGTGCTCTGCACATGGTCATTACAACTTGGAATTGTGTAGTAGAGAGTTACATCCCTTTGTCAATGCCAGAAGTATAAAATATACAAATTACAATGAATGTTTTATAGGTTACATAATCCCAAGACTATGCTTACCTGAACCTTTTTAAATGTAGCCTGAGAATCTGAGGGAGTTTATTAACTAATAGCTGTTTTCTTGCTTCAGTGTAGATTGTCTCCTTTTGCATGCCTTTTCCTGAAAAGGAAGGAATAAAGACAGAGCTAAAACGATGATTTTTGGCTTGGAAGCAGTGAGATATACATTATGTTACATAAAAACTGAAGCAATATTGCAACAATTCACCAAAAGTTTGTTTCAGGACAATGTTTTGTAAGTATGAATGGTGGTTCTTCTCAAGCCACTGGCTATTTCCTAACATAAACATTCTGACATAAATGTTCAGTATGAGATAGCAAGAGCTTTGCATAGTGACACATATATGACCAAAGGGGCTTGTCAGTGAAAAGGGGTAAAATCGAGAACACCTACAGTGGTCCAAACTTTAAGAGTCATAATAAAGATTCATTGTGGAAAGTTTCAAATTATTCTAATGGAAACTGTAGGAAGAGTTGTGCATACAAGAAAGTGCTAACAGTTGCACGTATGGACAAACGACCAGGGCCATTATACAATACAAAATCTTTGGGAGTATAAAAATGGATCCTGTTGCAATGAGAAATATCAACCTGGGATTCAAGTTTAAACTCCCATCTAAAAAGTCCTAAATACTTCAGACTGAGCTACAAGGCAAAGTTCCAAAATGAATAATGAAATACAACAATCACATTTTACAATCCAAAATCAAATCAACCCTTTACCAAATGACAAGATTTTAGACTGGTTCAGATTGAAAGCATTTGCAGATGACGAAATAAATGTGACACGTTTATTTCCAGCATGGTAGAAAACATTGTGGGAAAAAGGAGAAAATGCTGGTTACCTACAGCTGTTTTCAGTTTAGCCATGTTCAAAAGTTTGTTGTGTGGTTTTTAGTTGAGTAAGTTACTCACTGACTTTCTCTTACACTGCTATACATGTAGCTCTAACATGATAATTTGTAGTTACACTTACTACTATTGCAATTTTCACATGCATAGATTTGTCCCTCCAGGTCTTCTACTTCTGTAAACTTTGCTAACATTTCTGTTGACATAGAAATAAATGGCGTTGTATAGAATTTCTGCTTTGGCTAATCCATTTGATCATTATAATCTGACATAGGATTAGAGATTTACTACTGTTATATAGATGTGACACGTCACACAAACGTCAGCCATCAGGAAATTTTGTACATCATTTAGATGAACAGAGATCAACAATAGTGCAGGTCAGTTTAGGGTGATAATTCAAAAATGATTGTACAATGACCACTTTTCATACAGAAAATGTCATTAATCCATTACCACACAATCCCTACTTTTGACGCCCTGAGAAAGAAGCCTTTAGAAAACATTGTGGGAAAAGAGAAAATGCTGGTAACCAGCATTTTCTCCTTTTCCCCCAGTGTTTTCTACCCTTCACAAAACAAATTTCAAATTTTCAGTCACTTTTATTTTGTCGTCTGCAAATGCTTTCAATTTGGACCAGTCTAAAATATTGTCGTTTGGTAATGGGTTAAAGCAAAAAGTGTAAACCCTGGTAAGCCTGCGCAATTTGTACAGTCTGACCAAAGGTGACACTTTTTGCAGTTCCCAGATGGTCCCTTTTTGCACGATGGGTCACAAACGTTTCAGACAGAGTGAACTCAGCAGCAAACAGAAGTGTGGTAAAATCTTTACTGTGCATCATAATTAACAATCGTCTTTTATTACAAGCTAAACCAAAATAGAAAGAAGATTATTTCTCAAAAACTCAGGCTGCCAAATTACCCTAACATAGACAATGGACAACCCGATTCCACAGTCCATATTCATCAACCATTCATAATTTTATTCTTAGTCTTCTCCTAAACAGTAACATAACCAACTTCTGATTGGCTAAACCATTTGGTTCAGCCAATCAAAAGTTGTGTTACTTTCAAACTTAAAAAAATTCTACAGAATGAGATAAAGTATATTCTTAGGATAATTGGTGAAAATAGGTCTAGTTTACCATTCCAATTTTATAAAGTGGTGAACAAAGTTGTCTGGAACAAGTAGCACATTTTAGCTGAAATAAACCCCACCTGTAACATGGCACACATCTTGAGCAATGCGGGAGTTTTGCTTGGTGATCTGATATCTATCTGGAAACTCCAATGACAAGTCGAGAAACAACTCATATGTCTGAGATAATTTTCTACAGGCTTCACAAGTCACCTGGAAATACAAACTTAATTGCTTAAGTCAATACCAAATGACAATATTTTAGGTTTGTCCAAATCAAAAGCATTTGCAGACAACAAAATAATTGTGACTGAAAAATTAAGATTTGGTTTAGAAAGGATAGAAAACACTGTGGGAAAAGGAGAAAATGCTGGTTACCAGCATTTTCTCCTTTTCTCACAGTGTTTTCCAAAGGCTTCTCTCTCAGGGTCGTTAAAAGTCGGGATTGTGTGGTAAAGAGTTAACTCATTACCAAACGACAAGGCTTGTCCAAATCGAAAGCATTTGTAGATCACAAAACTGACTGAAAATTTGAAATTCGTTTTGTGAAAGGTTGAAAACATTTCTGTCTTGTTGTAATTCATCAAACTATTCTTTACCTTTTACCACGTGTAAAAAATTTAAATGCTTCCATTTTACAGATAACAATGTAAATGTTTTTCCACTGATCAGAGCTCCAGATAAGAGGGAGTGACAGTATTCTAAATCCATTATCTCTCTTCCAAACCCTGTGTTGTGGGTACTCATTAGAATCGTCTCGATGAGACGATTCTAATGAGTACCCAAAACATAGGGTTTAGTGGAGAATTATCAATATTTTCAATTTTGAAATCAAAATCACTCCCTCTATCTGGAGCTCTGACTGACAGTAATTACTCTTGAAATTTGGTAGAAAACTTTATTGGTTACTAGCAAGTTTTTCCCCACATGCTTTCAAAGGCCTTACATTCTAATGACACTTAAAATTCAGGACTGCATGGTAAAGGATTAACCCTCTCCGAAACGACAAACTTATGGACTAGACCAAATTGAAAGCATTTGCAGACGACAATCCAACTCTTGCTGAAAAGATGATTTCTGTCTATGATAGGGTAGAAAACATTTGTGGGAAAAGGAGAAAATGCTGGTTACCAGCATTTTCTCCTTTTCCCACAATGTTTTCAAAAGGCTAGTATTCCAGACCCGTAAAAACCAGGGATTGTTTGCAAAAGGGTTAAATTGGGGATCATAAAAATTCTTTCAGCTCACCTGACTTACTAATTCTCCCTGAAAAAGCTCAGTCACCAGCTGTGAATCTTCCGGCCGTAACGGTCTGGGCACACAATCAAGTTCTGTCTGCACTTTGTCTAACAATTCACTAATGAAAACAAGAAATACATAATCTATATTTACCATCTAACATTTCAGTTTACAATATTTTGTGGTTAACAATAAAACTGTGATTCCAGTTTTAAACATTTATGATATGTGACCCATCAGGCAAAAAAGGACAAAATAGGAATTCCGTACCTCAATTAGATGAAAACAGATCAAAGACAGTGCAGGTCAATTTAAGTTGATAGTTCAAGAACCCTTTGTCGAACAACAAAATTTCAAATTGAAAGCATTTGCAGGCCACTTTTTAAATGTTGAACAATTATGAAATTTGTCTTTGAAAGGAAACAAAATATTGCAGGAACAGGAGAAAATACTAGCTACCAGCATTTCCTCCTTTTCCCAAGATGGTTTCAAGTCTGTATTGGTAGGGTTGTTAAAATTCTGGACTGTGTGGTAAAGAGTTGTTGAAATCTTGGATTATTTGATATACTGGTAATCCTTTATCACACAATCCCAACTGTAACTGTCCTTGTGAAAGAAGCCTTTAAAAACACTGTGGGAAAAGGAGACAATGCTAGTAACCACTATGTCTTCTTCCCTTCCTCAAAAACGTATTTAACCCATTACCAAATGACAAAAATTTTAGGTTTGTCAAAATTGAAAGGAATTGCAGACAACAAAATAAAAGTAACTGAAAATTTGAAATTTGTTTTGTGAAGTGTAGAACATGTTGTGGGAAAAGGAGAAAATGCTGGTAACAAGCATTTTCTCGTTTTCCCACAATTTTTTCTAAAGGCTTCTTTTTCAGGGGCGTCAAAAGTAAGGATTGTGTGGTAATGGGTTAAATTCTTAAGTCACTTTTTCTTTATTGTCTGCAAATGCTCTAAATTTGGATCGGTCTTAATTTTTTGTCATTTGGTAAAGAGTTAATAGATGAATATTATGAGGAGATATTGTGACAGAACTGAGATAGGTTGTACCTGGAAATTTCTTCTATAGCAATAAAAAATTACAATCGTTATCTACAGGATGTAAAGTTTTTAAATCTTTAACAGGCAACTAAGTTTCGCACTTGTCAAAAACCAAAAAGCATTTGCAAACAACAAATTTATGTGGTTCAAATATCAAATGTGTCTATGAAAGGGTAAAAAATATTGTGTTATCAGCATATCTCCTTTTCCAGTAATTTTGTCAAATAGTTTGGTAACAGGTTAAAAGCAATATAGGTAAGCTTACCAAAGAAATTCCTGAGCATCATGTTGAGCATAGCCTTTGAACAACGGGATGGCCTGCCACACAGCCTGTAGAAATGCATGTGGGCTAACCTGGGCCCACTTCCCTGACCACAAAACACGGAAAAGTCCAAGAAGTTCAGAACACAAGGATCTATAAAGAAAAAATTTTCTACTATTCAATTAACTCAACAGAAAGAAAGTTGGCTTCAATACCAACCTGCACAAACTACACGAATTCATCTATTTTCACTGTTTATTATACAACAAAAAATTTGTTTTCTACCCTTCACAAACCAAATTTCAAATTTTCAGTGACTTTTATTTTGTCGTCTGCAAATGCTCTCGATTTGGACAAACCTAAAATTTTGTTGTTTGGTAATATGTTAACTCATTACCAAACAACAAAATTTTGACAGGTCCAACCTCAAAGCATTTGCAAAAGACAAAATAAAAGTGACTGAAAATTTGAAATTTGTTTCGGGAGGGGAAAAAAACCATTGTGGGAAAAGGAGAAAACGGTGGCTACCAGCATTTTCTCCTTTTCCCTTAATGTTTTTGGAAAGCTTCTTTCTCAGGATCATTAAAAGTCATTATTGTGTGATAAAGGCTTAAATACTTTCATCATTGTCAGTTTTGGTAACCAGCATTTTCTCCTTTTCCCACAATGCTTTATTTAAATTGCCATTGGCAGAGTTTAGGTGTTTTTTTGTTTTTGAGTCACAATTATTTCTTTGTCTGAAGATATCTTCAATTTGGATAAGTCTAAACATTTTTTGTTGGTAATTTTGATAAAAGGCACGAAGCATTGTATTTCCATTAAGTTACTATTGTTAATAAATGTACAAAATATTACCATTAACCTATTACCAAATGACAATATTTTAGACTGGTCCAAATTGAAAGCATTTGCAGATGACAAAATAAAAGTGGCTGAAAATTTGAAATTTGTTTTGTGAAGGGTAGAAAACATTGTGGGAAAAGGAGAAAATGCCGGTTACCAGCATTTTCTCCTTTTCCCACAATGTTTTCTAAAGGCTTCTTTCTCAGGGACGTCAAAAGTAGGGATTGTGTGGTAATGGGTTAAATGTTTGTCTATGGTTTACAGAGGGATTTTTTTTTTCATTACACAACCAAATAGTACAACTTACACATTTTTGTCACCTGTTCCCTTCGCTTCAACTTCACAAATCAGTTGTCTACGTCGTGACGTAGATGGCGCTGATCCACCGTTTAACCCACCCATCTGTCTTTGTGACGAGACATTTTGAGCTTTAGATCTTGTCGACATCAGATGCTTTAAGAACACATAATATTGAACAGTAGATGAAATTTTGTATTTGCTGTAATGTATACAATGCAAAAAACAATGTAAAAAGGCAACTTAACCTTTTACTCCATGAGGCCTTTCTATGGTATCTCTAATTGACCCTAAATAACAGCAAGGATGAAGCCGTTTCTTATGTGTACATGTATATGACATCTTTTGATAGCATAGAAAACATTGTGGCAAAAGCTTTTGCCACAATGATTTCCAAAGGCTCCTACGAGCAATGCGTAGAAATGAGTATCTGTGGAGTAAAGGGGTAACTTACTACATCTGCAAAAAGTATCCACCCAGATTTACCTGTGCAGTTCACAGGTGAACGGCAACGACAATGTAAATCCTCTATTACACACTAATAGTATACTAGTGTGTAATACAGGATTTACATTGTCGTCGCCGTTCACCTGTGGTGCAGTTTGCAGAGGCTGACTTTGGGTGAAACTTTTTGCGATTATTCCATTTTATGCATGTCCCAGGACAAGATTACCTAGTGATTCAGTTGTTTTAGATAAAATGTATTTTATGGATCTACTGGGTGATGACTTGCACGATGCTGCATTAAGCCCCTTTAAACCCATTACCAAACAACAATATTTTAGACTGGTCCAAATTGAAAGCATTTGCAGACGACAAAATAAAAATGACTGTAAATTTGAAATTGGTTTTGTAAAGGGTAGAAAACATTGTGGGAAAAGGAGAAAATGCTGGTTACCAGCATTTTCTCCTTTTCCCACAGTGTTTTCAAAAGACTTTTTTCTCAGGGGCGTCAAAAGTAGGGATTGTGTGGTAATGGGTTAAAAGAACATTGCTAATATGTTTGTTTGATTTTCTTTTTATGTCCGAGATCTTTTCAAACAAATGTATTATGAAGACAAAAATTTGAATTAGGCTGAAATTGTATGATTTGTCATTAATTGGGGAGCAAACAATTCGGAAAAAGGAGAAAAAAACCAGCGTTTAGTCCTTTTTCCCAAAATAGTTTCTACACTTTAACTCTTTACCACATGATCCCGACTTTTAACGACCTGAGAAAGAAGACTTTTGAAAACACTGTGGGAAAAGGAGAAAATGCTGGTAACCAGCATTTTCTCCTTTTCCCACAGTGTTTTCTACCCTTCCTAGAACAAATTTCTATTTTTCAGTCACTTTTTCTTGTCATCTGCAAATGCTTTCAATTTGGACAAGTCTAAAATTATGTCATTTGGTAAAGAGTTAAATACAGAAATCTTCTTTTGAGCTACAATATCTAATAGACTAATACCCGATATGCAAATATTTCAAATTATATCATGTCAAATATTTCAATTCAGTTTTTTGAACAATTATAGGAGCTAATTTAGGATGTACATTATTGAAGGACAGACAGACAGGCCTGCCAAAAGACTGAAGGCAAACTGGTACTCCTCTCCAGTGAAATTGATGTGGGATTTTACAACAGCTTTAACCCTTTACCAGACAACAAATTTTAGCCTTGTCCAAATTGAAAGCATTTGCAGACGACAATATCGGTGAAATCTTTCTTTGATTATGTAGAAAACATTGTAGGAAAAGGAGAAAATGCTGATTAACACTTTACTACTCACTGGAGTCTGTATCAGAAGTGATTAACTCTTTACAAAATGATAAAATTTTGGACCAGTCGAAATTGAAAGCATGTGCAGACGACAAAATAAATGTGAATCAAAAATTGAAATTTGATTTGGGGAGGGTAGAAAACATTGTGTGAATAGGAGAAAATGCAGGCTACCAGCATTTTCTCCTTTTCCCATAATGTTTTCAAAAGCTTTCTTTATCAGGGTCGTTAAAAGTCGGGATTGTGTGGTAAAGACATAAAATACTTTCTTACCTGGAAGCATTCCATGGTGGTTTGTCTGATGATTAACTTGGAAGAGGACTCTTTGGGTGATGACGATCTTACCGATGATTTATTCGATGACAATGATTTCATGAGGGAAGAAACCTGAGGTGAAATACTGGGACTCCGATCAAAATAATTCTTTAATGACAGGAAAAAGTCCCTGAATGCATCTATATGGCTGAAAAGAGAAAAATGACTTGTACCAATGTTCACTCTATACCACAAAACAGTATCACAGACTTGTCTGTAGTTTGAGAATTTTTGAGTATACTAGTATAATGGGTTAACTCATTACTAAACAACAGAATGTTAGGTTTGTCCAAATCGAAAGCATAATAAAAGTGACTAAAAGAAATTTGTTCTGTGAAGGGTAGAAAACATTGCTGGAGAAGGAGAAAATGCTGGTTACCAGCATTTTCTCCTTTTCCCCACAATGTTTTCTAAAGGCTTCTTTCTCAGGGTAGTCAAAAGTAGGGATTGTGTGGTAATGGGTTAAATGTGGATCAAATGAATACATTTGTTGCTGTAATATTAGAAAAACATTGAGGTAAACGGATAAATTGCTCGATACTAGAATTTTCTTCTTCTCCGAATATGTTTTTTCGAAAGTCTAATTTCAAATGGTTTTTAACACTTTACCACACAATCCCAACTTTTAATGGCCCTGTGAAAGAAGCCTTTTTAAAACATCCTGGGAAAAAAGAGAAAATGCTGGAAACCAGCATTTTCTCCTTTTCCCACAATGTTTTCTACTCTACCAAATTCAAGTTTCAATTGTTAAGCCTGAAAGTGCTGTATTAAAACATGAGACATTTTTAAATAGGAAAAACATCTGAAATATTGCTGTACCAAGGTATTTTTTGGCCATTTAACATGTATTGAAATATAGGACAGTGTAGATCTAAAATCAGACTGCATCTTCTGTGCAGCCCGATCTTGATCTACACTGTCCACAAAAACAAGTTTAGTTGGTTCCAGCTCTTTAAGGGTTAAACTTTAAAACTCAGAGATTATTTGGCATCACATTATTGTGTGATGGTGGACTAAATGGCCTGAGTTTTAACATCTTTACCACACAATCCCAAATTACAGCAGCTTTGAGAAAGATGGCTTTCGAAAACATTGTGAGAAAAGAAGTTATAAAGGGTTAACTCTTTACCAAACAACAAAATTTCGGACTTGTCCAAACTGGAAGCATTAGCAGACAACAATATAAACATGACTCAAAAATTGAAACTTGACTCTAGAAGGGTAGAAAACATTGTGGGAAAAGGAGAACATGCTGGTTACCAGCACTTTCTCCTTTCCCCACTATGTTTTCAGACGGCTTATTCCCTTTACCCCTTAACGATAAGGCCAAATTTTGGCCAATGCTTACCTCAAAACTTGAAGAACTGAGTTCATGTAACATGTGTTACCAAGGTTACGAAGACCTGTGACTCCCGGTATAATTGTTCTCTTCTTTAAAGACACACTTGGCGCAGCCTCCGATTTCTTTTTTTCTTTTTTGGATGAACTCTGTTTCAGTAGTTTTTGGTTGTAGACATAGGTTCTCCAGGCACTGAAAACTTTCCCTAACAACCTTTGTCTGTAAAAAATATGAGTCAGTTATAAATTTTTAATAAATAACAATATTTTAAACTTGACCAAATTGAAATTAGTGGTGTCCATGGTCGTGAGGTAGAGGTCCCTAGTTCGATACCCTGGAGCGGGTGTCAACTTTGGGGTTTTTCATTGGCCCACACATTCGGCGCGAGTACTGGTGTAGTTCCCAGGAAGCAGAATCGAGAGAGATTAGTATAAATTGTAAGAACTTGTTTCTCAATCGATGTAAAATAAATATGTTTAAACTAATTAAACTAAACTAAAGTCGGGATTGTGCCGTAAAAAGTAAACCAGTGCTGGCCAAGATTCCTGTGTGACATCGACCGTCAAAACTGATGAGAGGGAAAGTGCACATTCTTTAGAACAAAACCATTTTATGCAAGTACATTTAGAACTATTTTTTGTCTGTGATGTACAGACCTGTCAAAGAAACAAATAGGTTTTATGTAAATTTCAATACTCATGCACATGTATGCCTATTTTTTGACACATCATGAACTATCATTTCTGAGATATAGTTATATGATGAAAAGAATGTAACATACCTTGGCTTTTGAGGTAAAATTTTATTAAACTCATCCATACAAAAAATAAAATTGTTCTTATGCTTGCCAGACGCTCGATTAATACTTTTTTTTGTAGATGCCTTTAATCCTTTACCAAACAACTAAGTTTTAGACTGGTCCAAATTGAAAGCACTTGTAGACAACAAAATAAACGTAACTCAAAAACTGAAATTTGTTTTCAGCATGTTAGAAAACATTGTGGGAAAAGGAGAAAATGCTGGTTACCAGCATTTTCTTCTTTTCCCACAATGTTTTCCAAAGATTTCTATCTCAGGGACGTAAAAACCAGGGATTGTTTGGGAAAGGGTTAATAACATTTTATCTCAAACACCAATTTATTCAAGATCTTATATATGTCTAGTACAAAATTGATTCATGCTGAAATCCACACTTTCCATGGTTGCTTACAAAAGTTTATCAATTTCAAATGTGACCCATCACACAAAAGGGACCATATGGGAATTCTGTACATCAAATAGATGAAAACAGATCAACGATAGTGCAGATCACTTTAACCCTTTCCGAAACAATCCCTGGTTTTTACGGGTCTGGAATAGTAGCCTTTTGAAAACATTGTGGGAAAAAAAGAAAATGCTGGTAACCAGCATTTTCTCCTTTTCCCACAATGTTTTCTACCCTATCATAGACAGAAATCATCTTTTCAGCAAGAGTTGAATTGTCGTCTGCAAATGCTTTCAATTTGGTCTAGTCCAAAAGTTTGTCGTTTGGGAAAGGGTTAAGTTGATAATTCAAAAATGATTGTGTAATAAAGTACAATGACCACTTTTCAAACAGAAAATGTCATTATAGCAAAAAGTGTCAACCCTGGTCAGCCTGCGCAATTCGCGCAGGCTGACCAGGGTTGACACTTTTCGGAGTTCCCAGAAGGTCCCTTTATTCATTAATGGGTCACAAATCTATCATGGTTCTGTAATTTACCAGTACAAATACAAACCTCTGATGCCATTCAGCTGTTACCATCTTATCATCCTCATCAGCCAGCTCTCTAAAATAAACAAGAAAATAACTTGATCTAGAGTAAACTGTAATTCAACTGTTTATTATATGAAAAAAAAAAATATCTGTATACCTATCAAAACAAAATGCAGTAATTCTTTTCCTAGAAAAATATAATTTAGGGTTGGTTTCCCCCCCCCCCCCCCCAAAAAAAAAAAAAATTCCTTTATCAAACAAACTAGGGTTTTAATGACCGTGGGGTAGAAGGCTTTTTGAAAATGCGTAGGGAAAGGAGAACATTATTTCAGTCAGCATTTTCTCTGTTCCAATAATTCTCTCTACCTTTTTACCATATAAATCTCTTCAATTAATCCACTTTTGATTACTTGTGTGCAAATGCCATCAGTATGGGCTAGTCTACATTTTTGATGTTTGGTTAACTCTTTACCAGACAACAAAATTTTAGACTGGTCCAAATTGAAACTAGAGCTGTCACTAAATGTGACTTTATATCCCTGCCAGCGCTTTGACAGTATTTTTACACAGACAGAAACACGGAGGGAAGGACACATGGACGGACACACACACACGGACAGCCGGGCTGATTCAATTATACCCCCCAAACATTCGTTTTGCTGGGGTATAATTATTTGCAGACGAAAAAATTAAAACATGTCTCAAAAATTTAAATTTGTTCCGGGAAGGGTGGAAAACATTGTGGGAAAAGGACAAAATGCTGGTTACCTGCATTTTCTCCTTTTCCCACGATGATTTCAAAAGGCTGCTTTCTGAGAGTCGTGAAAACCCAGGATTGTTTAGTAAAGAGTTAAGAATTAACAGTTCCAGGTTCAAATCTTATGGTGAGAAGGTTCAGCTTTGGATTGACCGAAATCACAGTATAAGCACAGGTGATGGTTTACAGAAAGTATATATCAAAAGTGTTTGAAAACACTTGTATAACCTTTGGTCCTGAGTGACTAACGGGTGGAGGTCTCACGACTTTGAGGTCTCATGTGCTAGCCTCACTTGAGTTTTCATGAGAATATCTTTGGGCAAGAAACTTCAGAGCCCTAGCCTAACACTGGTGAAACACTGGATATACAAGTACGTGAATATGTAAGCTGTCACAGTGATATGACTGAAAATCAATTCGATTCCCTTGCAACACCTTGTTTCACAAAACAAACAAACAAACAAACAAAAACGGCTTAATGTAAACCAGCATTTGCTCTTTTTCAAACAATGTTTACAAAGGTTATCTTCCTCCCGATTGTTTGTGTGGTAAAAGGCTGAAAAAGAGGCATAAGACAATATTTTAGGTTTGGCCAAATCAAAGGCATTTGCAGACGACAAAATAAAAGTAAATGAAAAATTGAAAATTGTTTTTTGAAGGGTAGAAAACATTGTGGGAAAAGGAGAAAATGCTGGTACCAGCATTTTCTCCTTTTCCGACAATGTTTTCTAAAGGCTTCTTTCTCAAGGTTATCAAAAGTAGGGATTGTGTGGTAATGGGTTAAGAGCAGTTGCTAGTAATAATTAATTGCTGCCTTTCCTACTAAAAAATGCAGTCTTGAGCTGTGAAGTACAAATACCTAAGGCAGTGTATGCAACAATATTTAATATCCAGCATTGTAGAGAAATACATAACAATGTTATCCTTGACATATGATCATGTCATACAATAAAATGACATCATGTTTTCTTTCTGTTTATGCCCAACAACATGATATCTTGATATCTCTCCAACTTCTTTTTCCTATTACACTCATTAAACTGTGGTTACCAAATTTTTCACTTTTTTACAAAAAGCATTATCACCATTGCCCAAACAACAAATTGTGGGCTCGTCAAAACTGAAATTAACTATGGCCAACAAATTTTAAATTGGTAAGAGAGAGCTGTATACTTCCATAGAAAACATTATGGGAGAAGGAGGAAAAGCTGGTAACCAGCATTTTATCCTATTCCCAAAATGTTTTCAAATGCCTCATACATTAGCATTGTTTTGACACAGGATTGTGGAGTAAAGAGATGAAAGCCCACTTCATCAGGGCTGTACTGGTATTATTTCAAATGCCTCATACATTAGTGTTGTTACAACATAGAATTGTGAGGTAAAGAGGTAAAAGACCACTTCATCAGGGCTGTACTGGTATTATTTCAAATGCCTCATATATTAGTGTTGTTACAACATAGAATTGTGAGGTAAAGAGGTAAAAGACTTCTTCATCAGGGCTGAACTGGTATTATTGCAAATGTCTCATACTTTAGCATTGTTATAACATAGAATTGTGAGGTAAAGAGGTAAAAGACCACTTCATCAGGGCTGAACTGGTATTATTTCAAATGCCTCATACATTAGCATTGTTATAACATAGGATTGTGAGGTAAAGAGGAAAAAGCCCACTTCATCAGGGCTGTACTGGTATTATTTCAAATGCCTCATATATTAGCGTTGTTATAACATAGGATTGTGAGGTAAAGAGGAAAAAGCCCACTTCATCAGGGCTGTACTGGTATTATTTCAAATGCCTCATTTATTAGCGTTGTTATAACATAGGATTGTGAAGTAAAGAGGAAAAAGCCCACTTCATCAAGGCTGTACTGGTATTATTTCAAATGCCTCATACATTATTGATGTTATAACATAGAATTGTGAGGTAAAGAGGTAAAAGACTTCTTCATCAGGGCTGTACCGGTACTATTGCAAATGCCTCATAATTTAGCATTGTTATAACATAGAATTGTGAGGAAAAGAGGTAAAAGACCACTTCATCAGGGCTATACTGGTGTTATTGCAAATGCCTCATATATAAGTGTTGTTATAACATAGAATTGTGAGGTAAAGAGGTAAAAGACCACTTCATCAGGGCTGTACCGGTATCACTGAAAATGCCTCATACATTATTGATGTTATAACATAGAATTGTGAGGTAAAGAGGTAAAAGACTTCTTCATCAGGGCTGTACTGGTATTATTTCAAATGCCTCATGTATTAGCATTGTTATAACATAGAATTGTGAGGTAAAGAGGTAAAAGACCACTTCATCAGGGCTGTACCGGTATTATTTCAAATGCCTCATACATTAGTGTTGTTATAACATAGGATTGTGAGGTACAGAGGTAAAACTAAAAGCTTACTTCATCAGGGCTGTACTGGTATTATATCAAACCTGCGTTATAACGCCCAATGAAATCGCTAAATACTGCCACATTAGTATATCTGAAACCATATTGGACCAAGTAGAGGCCCAAATATGGATTTTCCAAAATGAGGCTAAAGCCCTGAATATTGATATTTGCTTAGTAATGTAGTCTACTAAAATCTGTTCTCCTAAATCACCATCATTTGCTTAAAACTTTTGTTTGTTTCAAATAATTTTCATAGAAATGGCCCAAATATTTGTCTTATAGTGTCAGTATGTAAATATAAAATAACAAGGTTATTCAACATTCTTGGGTACAACTGAATTCAGGTAGATTTGTACAATGCAGAACAAGTCTGAATTTGAGACTCTGCTGCTGCTTTGTCCAAAATAATGAGAAGTTATGCAATATACTTATCCAATAGAAATCAGTGTTGTACTCATTGAGTAGTGCTACAACTTCACCTCACCTTTGTATGACCCCTGAGTGAGAGTATGACCTTAGTAACCTTCGACCTCTGGATTCAATGTCTGTAAATTTCTGTGTCGCTATCGCACTCAAGGCCGACCGTAACAGTTTTATATCACCAGCAGCATTGTCATTCAACACATAATCATCACAAACATAACTGAAAGAAGTATGAAAGAAGGCTATTAACCCATTACCATGCAATCCCTACTTTTGACGCCCGTGAGGAAAAAGCCTTTAGAAAACATTGTAGGAAAAGGAGAAAATGCTGATAACCAGCATTTTCTCCTGTTCCCACAATGTTTTCTACCCTTCACAAAACAAATTTTAAATTTTCAGTCACTTTTGTTTTGTCGCTTGCAAATGCTTTTAATTTGGACAAGTACAAACTTTTGTCGTTTGGTATTAATGGGTTAACCTTACAACACATGGCAAAATTTTTTGACCTATCAAAAGTGAAAGCATTTGCAGACAACAATTTCACTTATGACACAATTTTTCTTTGAAATGGTTGAAAAATTTGTTGGAAAAGGAGAAAATGCTGGTTACCAGCAATTTTTCCTTTATCCACAAATTTTTAACCCTTTACCTGATTTGCCAATTTAAGTTTCTTCCATTTCAGCAGCTAATAAAGATTATGATGTCAAAAATATGGACAAATGAGGATACAAATATCTGATTGAGTGGAAAACATTGTGGGAAAAGGAGAAATTGCTCGTTACGAGCAATTTCTCCTTTTCCCACAATGTTTTAAAAAGCTGTCTCTTGTTGATACGTCAAAATGACTATCTATGGAGTAAAGGGTTAAAAAGGGCTTCTTCCTCAAGGTTGTTAAAAAAGGTCATTGTGTGGCAAAGGGTTAATCGCTCAGCCCTGTTTCATTAGCATAAAAGACTCTAGAACAGAAGCAAGCCAAGCTAACCCAGAAGTTGCCCATCTGTGAAGTGAGTATCTAATATCAACCCATTACCAAACAATCCCTACTTTCGACCACCTGAGAAAAAAGCCTTTAGAAAACATTGTGGGAAAGGGAGAAAATGCTGGTAACCAGCACTTTCTCCTTTTCCCAAAATGTTTTCTACCCTTCACAAAACAAATTTCAAATTTTCAGTCACTTTTATTTTGTCGTCTGCAAATGCTTTCGATTTGGACAAGTCTAAAATATTGTCGTTCGGTAATGAGTTAAACCTATCTCTTGACCAGACACGAAGATTTTAGACTGGTCCAAATCAAAAAGAATTGCAGACGACGTTATATGTAGTTCAAATGATAAAATCTGTCTCTGAAAGTGTAAAGTGTAAAAAACTTTGTGAGAATAGGGCAAAATGCTTGCTAGCAGCATTTTTTTCCTTTTCCCAAAATGCTTTTCAAAGACTTCTTTCTCAGGGTCGTTAAATGTTGGAATTGTGTGGTAAAGGCTCAAAACAATAGGGAAAAGAAGAGAATGCTGGTAAAACGGGATTTTTTGGTATAAGTTTAACCCCTTACCACACAATGCCGACTTTTAACAACCCTGTACAAAGAAGCCTTTGGCAAACATTGTGGGAAAAGGAGAAAATGCTGGTAACCAGCATTTTCTCCCTTTCCCACAATGTTTTTTTCCCCATCCTAAAACAAATTTGAATTCTTTAGTCCCATTAATTTTGAAAGCCTTTTGAAAACATTGTGGGAAAAGGAGAAAATGCTGGTAACCAGCATTTTCTCCCTTTCCCATAATGTTTTTTTCCCCATCCAAAAACAAATTTTAATTTTTTAGTCCCATTAATTTTGTCATCTGCAAGTGCTCTCAGTGCTAAGATTTTGTAGTTTGGCAAAGAGTTAACCCATTCCCAAACAACAAATTTTGGACCCTTCCAAACTGAAAGAGTTTGCAGACGACAATTTTAGATTTGGAGAAAATTGCAGAAAGTTCTCAAAAAGGGTAGAAAACGCTGTGGGAAAAGGAGAAATTGCTTGTTACGAGCAATTTCTCCTTTTCCCACAGTGTTTTCAAAGACTTTTACTGCAGACACGTAAAAACCAGGGCTTGTTTGGGAAAGGGTTAAACATAGATGAAATAATGAAAGCATGATTATTTATACACAATTTACAAGCACTTGAATATACATCTAATAAGTTTTATTCTACACTTAATTCTTTACCAAACGACAAGATTTTAGACTGGTCCAAATTGAAAGCACTTGCAGATGACAAGGTAAACGTTACTTAACCAATTACCACACAATTCCTACTTTTGACGCCCCTGAGAAAGAAGCCTTTTAAAAACACCGTGGGAAAAGGAGAAAATGCTGGTAACCAGCATTTTCTCCTTTTCCCACAGTGTTTTCTACCCTTCCCAGAACAAATTTCGATTTTTTAGTCACCTTTATTTTGTTGTCTGCAAATGCTTTCAATTTGAACCAGTCTAAAATTTTCTCGTGTGGTAAAGAGTTAACCATTGAAATTTGTTTCCAGCAGGGCAGAAAACATTGTGGAAAAAGGAGAAAATGCTGGTTACCAGCATTTTCTCCTTTACCCACAATGTTTCAAAAGGCTTCTTTCTCAGGGTCGTAAAAATCAGGGATTGTTTGGTAAAGGGTTAACACCATACCGAATGACAATATTCTTGACTTGTCCAAATTCAAAGTATTCACAGAAGACTCTTTCAATGTTGTTCAGATGGTAGGATTTGACTACAAAAAGATAAAAAACATTGTGGGAAAAGGAGATGCTGGTTACTGCCACCCACAATGTTTCAAAAGCCTGGGTTGTTTAAACACTAGATTGTTTAGTAAAAGGTTGAAGCGATTTAAACGTTCACCTAACAATCCCTGTTTTCTCTTTTTTTTACTCTTGAGTCCTTTTAAAAACTTTTTTGGGAAAGGATAATATGCTGGTAACCAGTATTTTCTCCTAACCAGCAATTTCTCCTTTTCCCTTAATATTTTCTTCTCTGTTGGAAAAAAATTTCAATTTATGCGTTACTTCTGTCATCTGCGAGTGCTTTTAACTTGGACCAGCTTCAAATTTTGTCATTTGATAAAGAGCTACACATAACATACAACTGGTACATTTTAAGTGCCTTTGTTTCAGTTCCAACAAACAATTAAGACAGAATGTTTTTCAAATACATGTAATAACAAACTTAAACCTTGACAAAACTATCCCTGGTTTTCATGACCATGGGAAAGAAGCCTTTAAAAACATTGCTGGAAAAGGAGAAAATGATGGTAACCATAATTTTCTCCTTTTCTTACAATGTTTTTTCCCTGTCAAAAAAAATAAACTTCATTCATTTCACTTTCAAATTTGTCATCTGCTGATGCTTTCAATTTGGAATGGTCAAAAGTTTGTCATTTGGGAAAGGGTTGACATTTGTCTAACCATTTATCAATGACAAATTTCACCGTACGAGCCATTTCCAAATTTGAAATCTGCGAATGTTTTCAAAATTAACTGGTCTTAACTTCTGTTATCTATTTAACTTTTACCTTACAATCCTGACTTTTAACAATCCTGAGAAAGAATCTTATAGAAAACATTGTGGGAATAGGAGACAAAGCTGGTAATCAGTATTTTCTCCTTTTCCCATTTATTTTCTACCCCACTATATTTTTTACCCTATCAAAGTCAGAAAGCACCACATTACCAAGATTTAATTTGTTGTCTGCAGATGCTTTGAATTTGGTCGAGTCCAAAAATTGGTAAAGAGTTAAACCTCTACCCCACAATCCGCTTTTCAAGAAAAACAAAAATGAAAAAGATTTTGAAAACATTATGGGAAAAGGAGATAATGTTGACAATCAATATTTTCTCCTTTACCAACAAAGTTTTTTACTCTTTCAATGACAACTTCCAAAACCACAGTAATCTTGCCCTCTGCACATGCTTTGAATTCGGACAAGTCCAACATATCATTGTTTGGTAATGAAAAGTAAAATTAACTCTTTTACCACACGGCAAAATTTTAAACTGGTCCAAATTGAAAGCACTTGCAGATGACAAAATAAACATGACTAAATATTTGAAATTTGTTTCCAGCTGGGTAAAAAACATTATGGGAAAAGGAGAAAATGCTGGTTACCAGCATTTTCTCCTTTTCCCATGATGTTTTCAAAAGGCTTCTATCTCTGGGTCATAAAAACCAGGGATTGTTTAGTGGAGGGTTAAGCGCTTTAATTTGTTAATGAGACATGCCAACATTATTACTTACCAGTACACATACTTGTCATTGACTTCTATACTGATCGGATGCTAAAAATACAAATTATCAAAACGTTAAGTATTTGAAATATATAACAAAAATAGTTAACCCATTACCACACAATCCCTACTTTTGTTGACCATGAGAAAGAAGTCTTTAGAAAACATTGTGGGGAAAAGGAGAAAATGCTGGTAACCCACAATGTTTTCTACCCTTCACAAAACAAATTTCAAATTTTCAGTCACTTTTTTTTTGTTGTCTGCAAATGCTTTCAATTTGGATAAACCTAAAACTTTGTTGTTTAGTAATGAGTTAAGTATGAATAAAAAATGTAAGAGTCAAATAATTTCTTAAAAAAACTCTTGGTGCATACTTAAACTTAAATATGGGCCGTACTCTAGCAAAAATTGGCTAAATGCATCTTCATGGTGCATGAACCTAGCATGTCATCGCATGTACAAACATCCATAAAAGCCATTTTGTCCATGGACCTACTGCCTCATGAAGTAGACTGGTCCTTTGGTATATAGAACAAGAGGGCCATGATGGCCCTGTATTGCTCCACTGGCTAATAAGTGAAAACACTACAAACCAAACATTACAATATTTGGCCAATTGGTTTCAAACTTGAGGACATACAAAATTTTTTCTATGAAATCCTACCAGAAAGTTGTGACCCTTGGGCAAAGCCAACTTTGACCGCAAAGCTATAATTACTTGAACCCTGGTGGAGTTCTACAGGATAAAGTCCCATACCAAATAATACAGGTCTAGAATGTGTGGTTATAAACAAGAAGATTATCAAAGTTTTCTCAATAGAAGGCCCTGTAAAACATGAAACCCATGAGACAGGGCTAAGTTTAGTAGCCCTAGTCTTTATAATGGTAAGTAACAAGATGACTTCGAAAGTTTATGTGACCCCCAGGACAGGGCAAAATTTAATCACAGGGCACCTTTGGTAGACAACCACTTGATAAAGCTAGATGCAAAATTGAGTAGCCCTAGGCCTTATGGTTTGGTACAAGAAGATTTTTGAAGTTTCCCTATATAAGCCCATATAAAACTTGTGACCCCTGGGTCCGGGCCAAATTTGACCCCTGGGGTATCATTTGGACACTCTTGGTAGACAATCACTTGATAAAGATACATTCCAAATTTGGTAGCCCTAGGCCCTATGGCTAGGTACCAGAAGGATTCTAAAGTTTCCCTATTTAAACCAATTTTAGCCCCAGGGCTATTATTTGAAGGAAATTGGTAGAGGTCCACTAGATAAAGCTACATGCCAAATTTGGTAGCTCTAGGCCTTATGGTTTCAGAGAAGAAGATTTTTCAATATTTTTCAGGTTTGTTGCCATGGCAACCAAAGTTTTTGAGGAATCAAATTCTTTCAAGGAATTCTGAAGAGGACCATGTCAGGATCATTTCTGTGAAGTTTCATCAAAATTGGATCGGTAGTTTCAGAGAAGATGTTTGAAATAAAAGTTTATGCACAAACAGACGGACTGATGGATGAAAACGGACACCGGGCCATGACATAAGCCCGCTAGCCTTTGGCCAGTGGAGCTAAAAATGACCAATTGTGAAAAGTATTGATCAAGGTCAGTCTGAGCGGACTGCGCAGGCTGACCTGGGTCGATACTTTTCGCATGCTCATTAAGCCCACTTTTCAGAGAGCAGTGCTCACATCTTTTGACCAAAAAAATTAACCCTAGCCTTCAATGGAAAATGAAATGAACATGACATTATCTGGTAAAGAAAAAAGACAAAAAGCATGAGAACTATTATCAATGGACATTGTGTGTCCCCATGTCTGTTCCACTAATTTTAGAAAATATATATAACCATTGTACTGCATAGGACCCCCTATATCATACAATTTAAAGGCAAAACTGCATAAACAGTATAACATGGCTACCCTACCTACCTTACTGTCTTGAAAATGTTTAAGAGCATGCCGCTCATTAAATCTCCCACACGCCACATTGGAACAGCTCAGACATGCCTGAAAGAAAAATGTGACATATGAGCAAAATACAAATGACTTTTTCAGCTTAAACAGCCCTTAACCCTCTATCACACATCCCCAGTCTTAAGCCTTTACTCCATAGATACTCATTTCTATGCATTGCTTGTAAGAGCCTTTGGAAAACATTGTGGCAAAATGTGAAATTGCCCATGATGCGCAAATTCACCTTTTGTCACAGTATTTTCTATGCTATCAAAAGATGTCATATACCCATAAAAAGGGGAGGGGAGGGGAGGGGTTTGTTGATCCCCATGAGGAGGGGAGGGGAAGGGAAGGAAGGGGGAGGTGAGAGGAAGGGGAGGGATAGGAAGGGAAGGGATGGGAAGGGAAGGGAAAGGAAGAGAAGAGGAGGGGAGGGGAGAGGAGGGGAGGGGAGGAAGAAGGGGAGGGGGGAGGAGATGGGGAAGGGAGGGGGGAGGAGGGAGAAAGGGGAGGGGAGGAAAGGGGAGGGGAAGGGAAGGGAAGGGAGGGGGAGGGGAGGGATGGGGAAGGGGTGGACAAAGGGAAGGGGAGGGGAGGGGAGGGGAAGGGAAGGAAAGGAAGTCTCTCTTCGCAAAGGATATGAGGTCAGGAACCAAGCTAAATATGCAGACTAAAACTATGGCTGCTATCAACTTACCCAGACACTTTCTGTTGTATGGCATATAAAGCACAACCATTTTTCTGGGTTCAAGATGGAATGGTCCCAGGCTGGCCTGATCTTTGACACATGTACACACTTCTCCATTCTACCATATGTTGCCTAATGTCTTTGTCCTAAAATACAGATTAACCCTTTACCAAACAACCCTGGGTTTTCACGACCCTATCCCTTTACCCCGTAAGGCATTTCTATGGTATCTATAATTGACCCTAAATAACAGCAAGGATGAAGTCATTTCTTATGTGTATATGACACCTTTAGATAGCATAGAAAACATTGGGACAAAAGGTGAAATTGCTCGTTACGAGCAATTTCATTTTTTGTCACAATGTTTTCCAAAGGCTCCTACAAGCAATGCGTCGAAATGAGTGTATCTATGGAGTAAAGGGCTTTAGAAGAAGCCTATTAAAAGCATTTTTGGGAAAAGAAAATACTGGTTACCAGCATTTTCTCCTTTTCCCTCAATGTTTTCAAAAGGCTTCTTCCAAAGGGGTGTTAAAAGTCGAGATTGTGTAGTGAAGGGTAAAGGGCCTTTCACTACCATAATTGCCTTAGCTGCCACTGTAGATCAAGATCAGGCTGTACCGAATGTGCAGCCTGATCATTTGTCTATACTGTCCATTTCACTGATACAATGCAGACAAGAGCAACCATGAAACTGCAGTTATTTGGGTCATATTTCTGAAATGAAAAATTCTGTTGCATTCATTTGGCGGTCTAGGGGTAAACCCTTTACCAAACAATTCCTGGTTTTTACGACCCTGATATAGAAGACTTTTGAAAACATTGTGGGAAAAGGAGAAAATGCTGGTAACCAGCATTTTCTCCTTTTCCCACAATGTTTTCTACCCTGCTAGAAACAAACTTCAATTTTTGAGTTACGTTTATTTTGTCGTCTGCAAAATTAATGCTTTCAATTTGGACCAATCTAAAATTTTGTCGTTTGGGAAAGGGTTAATTCATTTGTTTATGGATTAATGCCAGACTTGATGTTCCCGTATCCTATACGAAAATAAGATGCAAGCCAATCAAAATATGTACATTTTTTCAACGCTTTGATTTGGAACTATCTAAGCAATCAAAAACAGCTGTGAACTAGACAGCTAGGTCTAAATGAAGTTTTCTCTGTCTCTGAGGTTCATGTCAGACTTTTCAGAGTAAACTTGTCCATTTAACTCATTACCAAACGACAAAATTTTAGGTTCGTCCAAATCGACAGCATCTGCAGACGACAAAATAAAAGTCACTGAAAATTTGAAATCTGTTTTGTGAAGGGTAGAAAACTTTGTGGGAAAAGGTGAAAATGCTGGTTACAAGCATTTTCTCCTTTTCCCACAATGTTTTCTAAAGGCTTCTTTCTCAGGGGTCGTTAAAAGTCGGGATTATGTGGTAAAGAGTTAATGCTGATTTCGACATTATATGCAACCAGGATTCTGTCCTTCAATTTTCTCATCAAATGTGCGTGTGTTAACCCGCTAAAACACAAGCCCAACTTTTTCACAACCCTGAGAAAGCATTTGAAAACATTGTGGGAAAGAGAGGAAGATAGTTATCAATACAATGCCAACATTAACAGCCCTGCGGAAGAAGTTTTTTGAAAATGTTGTGGGAAAAGGAGAACTGTTTGTAACCATAATTTCATCATTTTCTTACACTGTTTTCTCATTTTTCAAATATAAACTTCTTCTTTTAACCCCTTTCCAAACAATCCCTGGTTTTTACGACCCTGAGATAGAAGCCTTTTGAAAACATTGTGGGAAAAGGAGAAAATGCTGGTAACCAGCATTTTCTCCTTTTTCTACAGTTTTTTCTACTCTTCCCAGAACAAAATTCAATTTTTCAGTCACCTTTATTTTGTCATCTGCAAATGCTTTCAATTTGGACCGGTCTAAAATTTTGTCATGTGGTAATGAGTTAACTCCTTTCCAAACAATCCCTGGTTTTTATGACCCTGAGATAGAAGCCTTTTGAAAACATTGTGGGAAAAGGAGAAAATGCTGGTCACCAGCATTTTCTCCTTATCCCACAATGTTTTCTACCCTAATGGAAACAAATTTCGAGTTTTGAGTTATGTTTATATTGTCGTCTGCAAGTGCTTTCAATTTGGACCAGTCTAAAATTTTGTAGTTTGGTAAAGAGTTAAGTCACATGTGCATGTACGTATATTTTGCTGTTTGCAAAAGATTTCAATTTGGACAAGTCTAGAATTAAGTTCTAGTAACCCTCCATCACAAAATCCTGAGTTTTTACACCCTTGGAGAAGAAGGCTTTCGAAAATGTGGGTAAAAGCAAACAAGCTTTGAGAACTAGCATTTTCTCTTTTATCCAAAATGTGTTCTACATTATCAGAGACAAAAGAAATCATTTTCAATGACTTGTTATTTGCCTGCAAACACTTTCATTTTGTGGAGTTAAAAAATCTTGTCTTTGGTAAAAGGTTAATCCACAGATTTATACATTTCATTTCAGAGAGGAGCTGCTACTGCTCAGAACAACAGACTGCTTCTTTTTCTGTAATATTCTCTGTATAAAATTAAGTACAAATTGTACCACATTTCCTTCAACTGTTTCTTTTGTGATTTATTTTGTAGGTCTTGTTAGTTTAACCCTTTACCCTTTACCCCATAATGCCAACTTTTGACCCTTTTAAAGAAAGCCTTTAAAAACACTATGGGAAAAGAAGAAAAAGCTGATTATCAGCATCTTCTCCTTTTCCCATAATGCTTTCTACCCTATTAACTCTTTACCAAAAGACAAAATGTGAGATCAATCAATTTTGAAAGCATTAGCAGACCACAAAATAAATTTGATTCAAGAATCAAATTTTGTACTGGGAACAGTAGAAAACATTGTGGGAAAAGAAGAAAATGCTGGTTACCAGCATTTTCTTCTTTTCTCACAATGTTTTCTTAACCCTTTCCCAAACAATCCTTGGTTTTTACAGGTCAGGAATAGAAGCCTTTTGAAAACATTGTGGGAAAAGGAGAAAATGCTGGTAACCAGCATTTTCTCCTTTTACCACAATGTTTTCTACCCTATCGTATAGAAAAATCATATTTTTAGCAACTGTTAATTTGTCATCTGCAAAATGCTTTCAATTTGGTCTGGTCCATAAATTTGCCGTTTGGGAAAGGGTTAAGCTTTCTTCTTCAGGGTCGTTAAAAGTCGGGATTGTCTGGTAAAGGGTCAAAGAATGGTTGCAACATTTGAGCCAAACTGAAAATGTCATCTGCAAAATGCTTTCAATTTGGACAAGGCTAAGATGTTGCCGTCTGGTAAAGGGTTAAATGCTGAAGACTTGCCAACTGGTACTAAAAATATGGCCTAATTCTTATAATGCCAGGTAAGGAAACTATTACTTTAACTCATTACCAAACGACAAAATTTTAAGTTTGTCCAAATTGAAAGCATTTGCATACAACAAAATAAAAGTGACTGAAAATTTGAAATCTGCTTTGTGAAGGGTAGAAAACATTGTGGAAAAAAGGAGAAAATGCTGGTTACCAGCATTTTCTCCTTTTCCCACAATGTTTTCTAAAGTTTTTTTTTTTTTTTTTTCCCTCAGGGTCGTCAAAATTAAGGATTGTGTGGTAATGGGTTAATAAACTCTTTACGAATACTAATTTGACATAAGCAAGCATTAAAACAAATTTTGTATAAATGAAACAGTTGCTTGTACAGAACACTGCATACAAAACAAAACTAATAAATAAAATATCCTTTCTTTTCCCTCATATGTTTATGTATTGTGTGGCATATTTGAAATAATTATTTTGGTCTTCTAAGCTTATCTAGTAATGGATCAATCCTGGAATGCTCAACGCAAATACATAATACATGTAATAATATTACTTCTCTGAAGATCAAAATTGAACTGCACAAAATGTATAATAGACATCTAGACATCTCACTAGTTTATAACATATTTCATCCAAAATGATCAGAATTGCTATATCTAAGCTCTTTTTCCAAACTCAAAGGGTCCAGTTTAACTCATTACCAAATGACAAAATGTTAGGTTTGTCCAAATTGAATGCATTTGCAGACGACAAAATAAAAGTGACTGAAAATTTGAAATTTGTTTTGTTAAGGGTAGAAAACATTAAGGGAAAGGAGAAAATGCTGGTTACCAGCATTTTCTCCTTTTCCTACAATGTTTTCAAAAGGCTTCTTCCTTGTTAAAAGTCGTCATTGTGTGTTAAAGGGTCACTTACATTCTACTTCAGCACCTCTTATATGACCATATCTTATTGCCATTTTGTTTCGTTTGGTGTTGTACACCACTTTCAACATTATTTCACGGCAATAGCTCACACTTTCACATTTTCTGGGTTTCATAAGTGCTATGCTAGTCCCTGAAGTGTCTTCCCCAAGGACACTCCTGTGAAAAACCCAGTGGAGCCAGTGAGGCTTGAACCTGGGACCTCCAGGTCATGAGTCCAACACTTTACCACTGAGCCACACAGGACCCTCATATTGCACAGTTGGTTGGTTATTTCCCCTTATTTATCGTCGCTACCGGTTGCCCATCTGAGCGACGCCCCCAGAAGACGGTTAGTTGTTACGGGGGATAGTGCAGGGATACAGGTCGAAACTACTGAGAGCTTCGCCTGGTTCTTTAACGTGCTCGGCGTATAGCACCCTCACAAGGGACCTCGGTTTAATATCTCATCCGAAAGATTATTAGAAATTTTAGTTGGAAAGAAACATCTTTATACCCATAAAAGGATGCTTTACGCTTTGAGGGCAGTTAACCCTTTACCGCACAACCGCAAGTTTCAGCTATCCTATGTAGCATAGGGTAGGACGTTATGCATAATATCTGACAGAGTAAAATAGAATAGGGGTGAACAAAATGTCACGAGCAGTTATTCCTTCTACTTCAGTAAATGAACGGCGAAAAGAGAATGAATGGAGAAATGAAAACAGGCCATTATGGCATATACAGTAAGGTTTACAACATCCTTTGTAAACAGATGGGCACTCAAGATGGGATGGGGGGGGGCGTTAAATTATGCTAGAGTAAAAGTTTATCTATTTGCAGTTGATCCGGTATGACATTGCATAGCATCCGTACTACCAGCATGTAAATTTAAAATCTGCAGAACTTTGAGCTTTTTCTAGTCAAAAAGATCTAGAATTAGATGACAACCAACTTACATGTAGCAAACATCTGATTCTGAGTAAAGTTCATAAGTTCAGAGTCAATATTCTACAGTTTTAAATGATGTGCTTGTCAACATTTACAGAATGACCGTTGACATATTCGTTTTGTCCAAATTAATCTCAATATACATAATGTCATTGCTAACACTGAAAGAGATGACAAAACATTCCTGAATAAAGTTTCCATGGATGCCTTGCAGCCTTTTCTCCCGACGCCATTTCTAATAACATATCCCATAATGCAAATGGAATAGTCTATCCCAAGAAGGGGAGACAGGACAAGTGCATAATTTATTTATGACATACAAATCAAACTTTACGACAGCTTATTAAGAATACATGCAATTATACCTTAACTCGGAATAAGTATAATGAATTACATAAAACTGTTAGTGTGGGATTTTGTGTAAATAACACGAAAATCTCCGATTTGTTTAGTTAACCTGACATCCCCTAACACAGACGAGTCCAACGAAAGTCATGGCGGATGGAGAGCAGAAGGTTGGACAGGAAAACGAAAATTTAAGTGATTCGCAAGTTGGAGAAGTGTTTTTAAATGGTGATTCGGAGGATGGAACTAAATGTGAAAGCCCTTGCGATGTGGAGAGCATGGATACGTTGTCATCAGAGCACACCATGCCGAGGAAAAGCAGTTTCATGAATAAAGATGGCTCTCGCAGAACTAATAGAAAGAAAACAGTTTCATTCAGTAGCATGCCAACAGAGAGGAAAATAGCAACGGGTGAGTAAAGATCAATCTATCAAAGAAATAGATTGAAAGTATGGTGATAATGCATTGCAAGTTAGTTGTAAGTACTGCTTGACAACTGTTGTAGGGATCTCAAGAACGGCAAGATGGTGTTTTTCCTTCTTAATTTTTTAACTCTTTACCAAACGACAAAATTTTAGACAAGTCCAAATTGAAAGCATTTGCAGACGACAAAATAAACATAATTCAAACATTGAAATTTGTTTCCAGCAGGTTAGAAAACACTGTGAGAAAAGGAGAAATGCTGGTTACCAACATTTTCTCCTTTTCCCACAATGTTTTCAAATTGCTTCTTTCTCAGGGGTGTCAAAAGTAGGGATTGTGTGGTAATGGGTTAAATGATAAAATTTTACACCTGAAGACTTAGGCAGTGACGGTATTATGAATCCATTATTTCTCTTCCAAGCTGTGGGTACTCGTTAGAATCTTCTGATCAAGACAATTCTATGAGCACCCATAGGCCATAACAATACCCTCAGTTGGAAGGTGTCTGCTCCGATGCTATTTTTGTTACTGCTCTTCGCCTACACCTTCAGACCAACGTTCATTTAAAGTATCTGGAACAATTTTACCCGCACCATTTCGAACGGCTCAATGCGACAAAATTTCCAATGACAGCTAATAAAATGGGCATGGATCGTTAGATAAATGATTAATCTTTAATATCACACAAATTGTGCTGCAAAATACAAATTAAATCAATGGATATGTACCCTTTTTCCCAACGTAAATTAATCCAGTATAATTTGTAAACAACTAACATGGTAACCAGCATTTTCTCCTTTTCCCATAATGTTTTCAAAAGGCTTCTTTCTCAGGGTAGTCAAAAGTCGGAATTGTGTGGTAATGGGTTAATGAGTCAGTCTTGCCCTTCGTAAACCAAGTTTGATTTTTCAGTCACATTTATTTTGTCCTCTGCAAATGGTTTCAGTTTTGGTCAGCCAACAATTTTGTCGTTCGGTAAAAAGTTAAAAAGAGTTGATGTATCTTTGTTCTAAGGCAGAATTAATTAACAATCCCTGGATGACTATGTGTTCTGCAGTATAATAGGTTTAACCCTCGACCACACAACCATGACTTTTAAGTTTTAACCACTCTGAGGTAGAAGGCTTTTGAGGTAGAAGGCTTTTGAAATTGTCGTAGGAAAGGGACAAAATGCTTGTAACCAGCATTTCCTCCGTCTCCTACAAGGTTTTCAACCTATTCAGGGACAGAACTATAATTTATGAAAGAAATGTTTAACCCTTTACCAAACGACAAAATTTTAGACTGGTCCAAATTGAAAGCACTTGCAGATGACGAAATAAATGTAACACAAAAATTGAAATTTGCTTTGGGAAGGGTAGAAAACATTGTGGGAAAAGGAGGAAATGCTGGTTACCACAATGTTTTCAAAAGGCTTCTATCTCAGGGTCGTAAAAACCAGGTATTGTTTGGGAAAGAGTTAAATTATCGTCTGTGAGTGCCTTCAGTAGAATGATCCAAAATTTTGCCGTGTGGTACAGGGATAACTCTGTACGAAACAACATTTTGTCCTTGTCCAGATCCAAAGCATGGTCAGAGAACACATCATTGACAATGTTTTCTAACCTATCAAGGATCATTCAGAGCTCCAGATAATAAGGAGTGACGGTATTCTAAATCTGTTATTCCTCTTCCAAACCCTATGTTGCGGGTACTCATTAGAATCGTCTCGATGAGACGATTCTAATGAGTACCCATAACATAGGGTATAGTGGAGAATGACTAATATTTTTATTTTTGAAATCAAAATCACTCCCTCTATCTGGAGCTCTGATCATTTCTGCCTTGTGAGCAGTAATCTAGTTTGTCTAGAACTGCAAGTACCTAGGATTTGGACAAATCCATAGTATTGCTGTTTGGTAAATAGTAGAACCGAAAATCAAAGCTATTTGGATGACATGCAAGAAACAACCTCTTGATAAATCTTCACCGAACGACAAAATTTTAGACAGGTCCAAATTGAAAGCACTTGCAGATGACATATTAAACGTGACTCAAAAATTGAAATTTGTGTCTAGCCGGGTAGAAAACATTGTAAGAAAAGGTCCTGGAGAAAATGCTGGTTTTCAGCATTTTCTCCTTTACCCGCAATTCTTCAAAAGGCATCTTCCTCAGGGCTGTGAAAACCAGGGACTGTTTGGTAAAGCATGAAGGTGAATGTCTTCTTTTATAGTATTGTTTTCTGTAATATTCCAAAGCAGCATAAAAAGAAAAGTTTTCTGCAAAGGGCACTGTAACAGTGAAAATCGTAAATGAAGTTTTCTCCTGATATGGCTACACAGTTTTTAATTTCTTAACAAAACAATCCAGTGTTTTAACCCTTTCCCAAATGACAAATTTTAGACTGTCCCAAACTCAAAGTGTTTGCAGATGACAATTTTAAATTTGACAAGAATGGCAGAAAGTTTTCCGATAGGCTAGAAAACACTGTGGGAAAAGGAGAAATTGCTCATTACGAGCAATTTCTCCTTTTCCCATAATGTTTTCTGAAGACTCGTACTGCAGACACGTAAAAACAAGGGCTTATTTGGGAAAGAGTGAATGAACTTGAGAAAAAAGTCCTTAAAAAAAAATTGTGGTAAAAGCAGAAATGAAAGTACATGTAACTTCCATTTTCTTTCTCCATGTGACCTACCCTGTCATAGCCAAATAATTTCATTGGGGCTCTTTTTTTTTATTTGTGGACTACAAATTAGTTTGTATTTGGAGGAGTCAAAAACATCGTGCGTAAGGTGAAGAATGGAAGGGTTATCTACAGTCTCCATTTCCTGATTAATCCTTTACTGTTTACAGAGCTGCAGATAGAGGGAGTGATTTTGATTTCAAAACTGAAAATATGAATAACTCTCCACTAAACCCTATGTTGTGGGTACTCATTAGAATCGTCTCATCGAGACGATTCTAATGAGTACCCACAACATAGGGTTTGGAAGAGAAATAAAGGATTTAGAATACTATCACTCCCTCTTATCTGGGGCTCTGCGTATAA
Source organism: Tridacna crocea (assembly GCA_943736015.1). Lineage (NCBI taxonomy): Eukaryota > Metazoa > Mollusca > Bivalvia > Cardiida > Cardiidae > Tridacna > Tridacna crocea. Next base: position 44,701,131 of record OX031067.1, read on the forward strand.
TCCAGTTTTATTGACCCTTAAACAGGAAGCTTTTGAAAACTTTGCAGCATTTTCTGACCCTTTCAATGAATATTGAACGATTGAAACCAGATTTAATTAAGTTTGCTGTCTGCATTATGCTTTGTATGATTATATGCTCGGAATCAAGCAGGCTTAGTTACCATAAGTCTTTACGAAACGACAAAGTTTTGGACCAAATTGAAAGCATTTGCAGACGACAAAATAACCATAGCTTAAATAATGTCTTTTTCCTGAAATGGGGTAGAAAACATTACAAGATAAGGAGGAAATGCTGGTTACCAGCATGTTCTCCTTTTCCCACAATATTTTCAAAAGGCTTCATGCACTGGGCCTTTAAAACTCAGGGTTGTGTGGTAAAGAGTAAATGTATTTCTGAACTTTTTACTACACAATCCAGAGTTATACCGACCCAAAGGAGAAGAGCTTTTGAAAACATTGACGGAAAAGGAGAAAATATTTGTACCAGCATCTTCTTCTTTTCCAAAGTATATTTTCTATCCATTCAAACGGTGAATTTTTATTTTTTAACTCTTTACCAAACGACAAAATTTTAGACTTGTCCAAATTGAAAGCATTTGGAGATGACAAAATAAACATAACTGAAAAAGTGAAACTTGTTTCCAGCAGGGAAGAAAACATTTTTTCCTTTTCCCACATTGTTTTCTACCCTGCTGGAAACAAAGTTTAGTTTTCTAGTTATGTTTATTTTGTCAACTGCAAACTATGCTTTCAATTTGGACCAAACTAAAATTTTGTCATTTGGTAAAGTGTTGACCTTTTACTCTACAATCCCATTTTTTAACGACCCTGACGAAGAAGCCTTTTGAAAACATTGTGGGAAAAGGAGAAAATGCTGGTAACCAGCATTTTCTCCTTTTCCCACAATGTCTTCTACCCTTCACAAACCAAATTTCAAATTTTCAGTCACCTTTATTTTGTTGTCTTCAATTTCTTTTGATTTGAACAAACCTAAAATTTTTGTTGTTTGGTAAAAAGTTAAAACATCCAATGATTTCCTGTATACATGTATGTTACTTATAATAGATGCTTCAATACCATTGTCACAATGGATCTGTTAGTGGAGTAATAATCAATCAACTTTTACAAAAAAAACTTTTTTCACTAATCATGAGAAAGAAGGCTGTATAACTCTTTACCACGCAATCCTGACTTTTAACACCCCTGGGAAAAAAAAAAAAAAAAAACATTTGAAAACATTGTGGGAAAAGGAGAAAATGCTGGTAACCAACATTTTCTCCTTTTCCTACAATGTTTTCTACCCTTCTCAAAACAAATTTCAATTTTTGAGCCACACTGATTTTGTTGTATGCAAATGCTTTCAATTTGGACTAGTTTAAAATTTTGTTGTTTGGTAAAGAGTTAAGATTAACACCCTGCAGACAGAAAATGTTGACATTACCAAGAATTTTTCTCCTTCTGCCACAGTCTTTTATGCCTTTTTTAAAGCCAAATGACGTCATTTCCGCCTTAGTCATTTTGTTTTATACAATGCTGTCATTATAGGAAAGCCATATTTGTCAGCTGTGATTGTTTTCAGTTTGAAAAAGTCAAAAGCTTTGTCTTCGATAAAGAGTTAACCCTTTACCCTATAAGGCATTTCTATGGTATCTCAAATTGACCCTAAATAACAATAAGGATGAAGCCGTTTCTTATGTGTATATGACACCTTTTGATAGAGTAGAAAACATTGTGACAAAAGGTGAAAGCGCTCGTCACGAGCAATTTCACCCTTTTGCAACACTGTTTTGCAAAGGCTCCTACAAGCAATGCGTAGAAATGAGTATATAATTATGGAATAAAGGGTTAAAGGCCAAGTTGTTTTCTAAATTGCTTAAGGATGGAATACATTAGAATCATGTGGCTTATTATTGCCTAATGAATAAGATTCAGAATGTCATGAGCTGTTATGTTTACAATACTTTATAATATCTTTTTGTCAGCTCACATGAGGCTAAGTGCTCAAAGTGAGCTTTAGCGATTGTGCTGCATAATTATAAATGTTGTTTGTCATAGGTTGTCCAGGCATCAACAGTTAATATAGAGCACTGTAGATGCCAAATTTTCAGTGCAGTACCCTTGAAATCTGGTCATTATTAGGTGTCTTGAAAAAATGATAGGTCTCTGACAAATAAGAAAATGGGTTATGCCTGTTCAATAATGTAGGTCACCAGGTCAAATGTTAGAAAAATCTAATATTCATCCTCTTGACTGTAGGCCACATTTTTAGTCCTATACTCATGAAACTTGGTCAGAATGTTTGCCTCGATACTATTTTGGACAAACTCAAAATAGGGTTGGTTAGAGTGAAAAAGTAGCTCGGAGACAAATACATGTACATGTATGTATTAGAGAAAATTGTTTGTGTCCTCTAGTGACCACATTTTCAGTTAACTCTTTACCACACAATCCTGACTTTTAACGACCCTGAAAAAGAAGCCTTTTGAAAACATTGTGGGAAAGGGAGAAAATGCTGGTAACCAGCATTTTCTCCTTTTCCAACAATGTTTTCTACCCTTCCCCCCAAAATTTTCAGTTTCTGAACCATCTTTATTTTGTCGTCTGCAAATGCTTTCAATTTGGACAAATCTACAATTTTGTCGTTTGGTAAGGCGTTAAATGCTCAGGAGACTTTGTCAGATTTCTTATCATCTCACCCAGGATACATGTATGTTCAACTAAGAACTTTATCAATTCTAGATCACTTTACTTACGCAAGCGCTTCAGTGCCAATGGCCCTCTTGTGATAATAAATGAAAATAAGAAATTTCATGAAACATGTAGAGACCTTTGAAAAAGAAAGAAACGGATTGGTACAATTTTCCATAGCCAAGCAGGGCTGAAAAATAGTGCAGGTCCAAGGTCAGGGACCTACTTAAATGGATCTAAGACCTGGGGAAAAAACAAGGCGAGGGTCCGATGAACCTGTCAAAACGGATGTCGGACCTGTTCAATCTTCATGGTAAAAAGGCTGATGCACGGAAATAAATTCAGAATGACTTAAATTGTTGAATTTGAATAGTCATTCTAATGAATATTTGGGTCTGTTTGTCTAGGACCATCTTCGTGTGAATTTAGTGAACTAGGTTTACTTTGAGATTTTTCAGTACGCCAGTCATCCGAGAACGCTATCACATAGACTTATTTAAGTCATTGTAATATCCACATTTTTTCCTGGTTCCCGGTTTGCCTGCCATCAGTAATAGTTGCATGTGGTGAAGCCGGTTAAAATCTATGAATACATGTATATCATCTATTGCTAAAAGTTTAAGAAAGGGTGCATATTCAAACCTGGGTCGTCATCAAATTTGAAACAGAAAACACAGGGAGAAAATAGAACAGAGTTTACATAATAAGAGGTAGATCTATAGAAAGTATAAGAACAAAGATCGGGTTGGTTCCTTGAACATCGAAATGAAAGTTGGTCGTGGGTTTCGATCTACGATGCAACCATTCAACTCTGACTAACACACATAAAAGAAATTGCAAATTTTGATCATCATAACAATGCTAATTGTTTGTTTGGATATCTGTCTTCAACTGAAGCCACTAAGAGTAAAAGCAAATTGAAATGGTACTGAGTAAGTTTTTTTTTTGGGGGGGGGGGATAATTTCCTGAGATTCACTGCTCTGAACAATAAAAAAAAACCACGGACTTTCCCAAGTATGCTTCGGACCCTCCTGTTGTACGGGCCAAAAAGTCCCGGACCCAGCTATTTCTATCACTACTTTTCAGCCCTGTTTTCTCCTTTTTCTACAGTGTTTTCAAAAGTCCTCTTTCTTGGGGTTGTGAAATTCCAGGATTGTTTGGTAATGGGCTGAAGCAGCTCTACAACTGTTTTATTGGTAGAAGTAGAGAAATGTCTTAAGAATAAACCATGGTGATTTAGGACATGATTTCTTCAGTCTGACATTTAATGGTGCTCAGCCAAATTTGCATAAAGGCAATTTTTGTTTTCCTAATTTCTTAGACCCTTTACATTGTGGGAAACATTGTGATGGATAGACTAATTGCTGATTATGAACAGGATTTTCATGTGTGATATTATGTCTCTGTATTACTAATATCCCAATAAATTAATTGGCAATGCCTTATTAGTATTACGTTTTCAGATAAAGTGTAAATGTCAGTAGATCATGGAAAAGTAATTTATTCCATTCCAGATGACGGAATCTTAGACTGGTTACAATTAAAAGCATGCTGTTTACCGGCATTTCTACTTTTTATACGCCCGTCGAAGACGGGACGTATTATGGGATCACCCGTGGCGGGCGGGCGGCGTCCAGTTCTTTGTCCGGAGCATATCTCCAAAACTATTCTAGCTAGAGTTATGAAATTTCATGGGTGGATACATCTCATCAAGGGGGAGTGCAGTGTGCAGGAATCATAACTCTTGCTTGCTTAATTTTTGAGTTATTGCCCTTTGTTGTTTTTCATACTTGAATTTTGTCCGGAGCATATCTCCAAAACTATACTACCTAGGGTTATGAAATTTCATGGGTGGATAGATCTCATGGAGGGGGAGTGCAGTACGCAGGAATCATAACTCTAGTTTGCTTAATTTTTGAGTTATTGCCCTTTGTTGTTTTTCATACTTGAATTTTGTCCGGAGCATACCTCCAAAACTATACTAGCTAGGGTTATGAAATTTCATGGGTGGATACATCTCATCGAGGGGGAGTGCAGTGCGCAAGAATCATAACTCTAGTTTGCTTAATTTTTGAGTTATTGCCCTTTGTTGTTTTTCATACTTGAATTTTGTCCGGAGCATACCTCCAAAACTATACTAGCTAGGGTTATGAAATTTTATGGGTGGATACATCTCATTGAGGGGGAGTGCAGTGCACAGGAATCATAACTCTTGCTTGCTTAATTTTTGAGTTATTGCCTTTTGTCGTTTTCCATACTTGAATTTTGTCCGGAGCATATCTCCAAAACTATACTAGCTAGGGTTATGAAATTTCATGGGTGGATAGATCTTATCGAGGGGGAGTGCAATGTGCAGGAATCATAACTCTAGCTTGCTTAATTTTTGAGTTATTGCCCTTTGTTGTTTTTCATACTTGAATTTTGTCCGGAGCATATCTCCAAAACTATACTACCTAGGCTTATGAAATTTCATGGGTGGATAGATCTCACATAGGGGCAGTGCAGTGCACAGGAATCATAACCCTTGCTTGCTTAATTTTATGGGTTATTGCCCTTTCTTGTTTTTCATACTTGAATTTTGTCCGGAGAATATCTCCAAAACTATACTAGCTAGGGTTATGAAATTTCATAGGTGGATAGATCTCATCAAGGGGGAGTGCAGTGCACAGGAATCATAACTCTAGCTCGCTTTATTTTTGTTTTTCATACTTTAATTTTGTCCAGTGCATGCCCCACCTTTACAACTTGGGGTAAGACGGGCTTATCTTGCGACAATTTGCCGCTCTTGTTTGTGAATGTTTTCAAAAGTCTTTTTTTTTTCCACAGGGTTTTCCACAAATTTTTCTACCCTATCAATAATAAAAAGCCACATTTAACCTTTTCCCAAACAACAAATTTTGGACTCTTCCAAACTGAAAGAGGTTGTCATACGACAATATTAGACTTTGAGAAAATGGCAGAAAGTTCTGAAAAAAGGTAGAAAACACTGTGGGAAAAAGAGAAATTGCTTGTTACGAGCAATTTCTTTTTTTCCCACAGTGTTTTCAAGAGACTTTTACTGCAGACACATAAAAACTAGGGCTTGTTTGGGAAAGGGTTAAAGTGTTGGTTGCAAATATCTTACAGTTCGGAAAAGTCTGCATTTTTTCTCCCTTGTAAAGAGTTAATTAATCAACGAATTAAAGTGATGACTATTTTAATTTTTTGTCAGAAAACAAAATTTTAGACTTCATACAGAAAGCATTTGCAGACAACAAGTGAAAAATTGCTCAACTCTTTACCAGACGACAAAATTTTAGCTTTGTCCAAATTGAAAGCATTTGCAGACTACAATTTCAGTGTGGCTCAAATGGTGCAATCGTTTATTGATAGGGTAGAAACCATTGTGGGAAAAGGAAAAAATGCTGGTAATCAGCATTTTCTCCTTTTCCCACAATGTTTTCAAAAGGCTTCTTTCTCAGGGTTGAAAAGTTGTTGTTGTGTGGTAAAGGGTTAAACGGTAGGACTTATCTCTGAGAGGAATATAAACAAAGAGAAGAGAAAACCTTTGTTTCTAGTATTTTCCAAAGCTTTTTTTTCAGCTCGTCAGTAAGCACAAAGTGCTCAAGGTGAGCTTTTGTGAAAGTGCAGTGTCAGTTGTTCATTGTCTATTGTGCGGTGTCCTGGAGGTATCAGCAATCACAATGGTTGTACTCTAAAAGCCACATTCTCATAACAGTACTCATAAAACTTGGTCAGAATGTTTGTCTTGATAATATCCGGTACATTAGTACAATATTGGGTTATGTTGGGTGAAAAAATGGGTAACCAGGTCAAATCCTGGAAAAATCTTGTGCACTCTATAGGCAACTAATCAGTCATGAAACCCGGGCCTGTCTTCACCAACCATTCTTAAGAACATTCTTTGTCTTATTCTCCAGACTTTTCAACATTTGTAAGTGACACAACTTCTGATTGGCTAAATCAGAAGTTGTGTTACTTACAAATTTAGAAAACCTTGGAAATTAAGACTAAGAATATTCTCAAGAATGTTCGGTGAATTCGTGCCCATGAAACCTGGTCTTGGTCTTGATGGAATCTCAGACAAGTTTGAAACTTGGTCACTTCTGGTGAAAAAATACCGGTAGGTCACTGTGCACTTTAGAGGCCAAATTTTCAATCTGATTCGCATGAAACCTAGTCAGAATGTATATCTAGGTGGAAATATGGATGAATTTGAAATTGATCCATGTTTGATTAAAAAATGGGTCACTGGGCCATTTCCAGGAAAAACCTTAAATGCCCTCTGCTAGCCACATTTTCTCTCTTATTTTCATGGAACTTGGTTAGAATGTTTGTCTTAGGTTTCCTTGTCAATTTGAAATTGGGTCACTTCCAGTCAAAAAGTGGGTCACTAGGCAAAATCTTTGAAAAAACTTTGTGTTCACTCCAGACTGATCATGTTTTTAGCCTGATACTCACAAAACCTGGGCTCATATTCACCAACCATTCTTAAGAACGTTCTTTTTCCTATCCTCCAGAATTTTCTACATTTGTAAGTAACACAACTTCTGATTGGCTAAACCGAATGGTTCAGCCAATCAGAAGTTATATTACTTACAAATGTAGAAAACCTTGGAGAATAAGACTAAGAATATTCTCAAGAATGGTTGGTGAATACAGGCCCTGATCATAATGTTAGTCTTTGAGGATGAGCTTGAAATTGTGACACTTCAGGTCAGAAAAGTAAGTCATATCTTTGGCATTATCATAGTGGATGATAATTATGCACCTGCACTTAAATTAACCAGACTATTTTCATGTTCTTTGTCTGCCATGTTGCATCAAAGTGACTGAGTAGCAGCAAAATTAAACTTAACATCAGTATTTGTGTGGTCCCCCAGATCAAGAAAGTTTAAGTACAAACTACAATAATTGATTGCAGGATTTCTCAATTGGTTATCGCAATCAGAAGCCAAAACCTACTGACTTGGGACTTTAGTCCACCATTTGCCCATCACTAATATATGCAGTACAGTTTTTTGCAGGAAGGACACAACTTCACTGTATTTGAAATTTTAAGAATCAAGATATTAATAAAAAATTATAGGGAAAATATGACTCACAATTTTCTATAGAAATCTTTCTGCATACATGTATGCTGAAAACAGTTTATTAAGCAAGTCTTTAAAGCCCGCCAGGGTGGCTCAGTGGTGAGCATGCCGGACTCATGACCTGGTGGTTGTGAGTTTGATACCAGCCATTACCTGGTTGAGACGAACTTTCTTTCCGGCTCATTTTTGCCTCTCTTCTTTGCTGATGTATGTGAGAAAAGTAGTCGGTGGCCTTGGAAAGAAAGTTGTGTTAGTACTTTTATGTGAAAGCCCGGAAACATGTGCGTCACTGACCGTCATGATATGACCTTAGCTGTTAAAGTGACGCTAAACCCCAATACAACCAACCAACCATTCTTTAAAGAGGTTTATACAATTCCATTAAAGTTTTCACTGACATTGATAGATAAGAATACCTTCCCAATGGTTATCCATGTTGTTGCTAACTGATTTTCATCTGCGTTGCAAGGTATTAGATCAAAGATCAGACTGCACTTTCTGTACAGTTCAATCTTGATCTACACTGTCCTCAAAGGGCAGTCTGATCTTCATTCACATTGTCTTCTAAAAGCCAAACAAAAGTTGTGCTTGCAGTTTTTTCTGTTAACTCTCTACCACACAATCCCGACTTTTAATGCCCCAGAGAAAAATGCCTTTTGAAAACATTGTGGGAAAAGGAGAAAATGCTGGTTACCAGCATTTTCTCCTTTTCCCACAATGTTTTCTTAGATTTTCAAATTACCAGTCACTTTTATTTTGTCGTCTGCAAATGCTTTGAATTTGGACCAGTCTCATATTATGTTGTTTAGTAAAGAGTTGAGCTGTTACAAACCAGTTCCAAGTTTAAATGACCATGAGGTAGAAAGCTCATGAGAAAACATAGTGGGAAGAGGAGAAATGCTGGTAGATTTTAAACCCTTGAAATTGTACCCATGTATTCTTCCCTATCATCGGGGGTATAAGAGTAAACCACTGCAGTCCCATGATCGTCACATCTGCCTTTTCATCTGGCGGAACAAAAGTGACAGCATGCATGTCATAAAAGGCGACAAAAGGGGCATCATTTTGTGTTTCGTCCATTCCTCATTTATCATGTTTGTCTTATGTTGTTGCACATGTATGTTATTTTCACCTTGCATTATTGTTTACTAAGTAAGTGCGCCCAATATGACCTAAGTTGTCGACAGGCCTTAAAATGCTATTCATTCTATTCTATTCCATTCTTCCCTATCGAAGACGGCAATCCTCATTTGAGCTATGTGTTATTGTCTGCAATATTGCTTTCAATTTAGTGAATTCCGAAACACGAATGCTAGTGGTAGAAGGAGGAAAGTGCAGACAGAAGCCAGTTACATAATGATTTTATAGCTCTCGTTAATTTTATGGTTTCATTCTCTTGGGATGTAGATCTACTAATTTAAAATTGGTCTTAAATTAGAACATTTCATATACTAATTGAACCCTTAGCTCATTACCACACAATCCTGACTTTTAACAATCCTGAGATAGAAGTCTTTTGAAAACATTGTGGGAAAAGGAGAAAATGCTGGTAACCAGCATTTTCTCCTTTTCCCACAATGTTTTCTACCCTACTGGAAACAAATTTCAATTTTTGAGTTACATAATAATAATTTGTCATCTGCAAGTGCTTTCAATTTGGACCAGTCTTCAATTTTGTTGTTTGGTAATGAGTTAAAGGGCCTTTCACAAACAACTAAAGTTGCTTTAGAGGCCAGTGTAGGTCAAGATAAGACCGCGCAAAATGAGCAGTCTGGTCTTTGATGCACACTTTAAACCTGACATAGATGTTCTGGGCAGACTTTTAGCAATCTTGATATTGGTATCATTGGATCTTATTTCTGGAGGGAAATTCACTGCTAGGTTTATTCATGGTTAAACTCTGTCTTAAATTAGAACATTGGATCTATTTTTGTAATGTGTTTTCTAAGCCTAATGCATTATGTTTTATCCTTACCGAACAATCACATATCTTAACTCACGGTTTACCCCACAAATCGGAGTTTTAATGACCCTTACATAAAAGTCATGTAAAAATATTTTAACCCATTACCACACAATCCCTACTTTTGACATCCCTGAGAAAGAAGCCTTTAGAAAACATTGTGGGAAAAGAAGAAAATGCTGGTAACCAGCATTTTCTCCTTTTCCCACAGTGTTTTCTATCCTTCACAAAACAAATATTTAATTTTCAATCACTTTTATTTTGTCGTCTGCAAACGCTTTCAGTTTGGACCAGTCTAAAATATTGTCGTTTGGTAATGGGTTAAGAAAAGGGGAAAAGGAGTTCGCCAGCATTTTCTCCTTTCCCCCACAATGTTTCTACTCTTGTTTGATACAAATTTTATCATTTGTGTACTATTTTGTTTGTTCACTGCAAATGCTTCAGATTGGATCAGTCTTAAATTTTGTCATTGGGAAAGAAGTCATGAACCTGAAGCAAGGTAGTTTTTGAAAGCCTTTGGAACAATTTTATCAGAACGTTTTTCGAAACTGCTATTGATGTAGATCTGAGATTAGATCGCTATTTCTTTGCCATCTGATCATGATCTACTCTATCTACATGTACTATAAGCAGTCTGATCTTGATATACGTTGCCTACAAAAAAACAGTAAAAATTTTGTCAGTCTTTCTTGGTGTTAACTCATTACCGACTCTGCGGATCTTTTAACCCATTACCACACAATCCCTACTTTTGACGCCCTTTAGAAAAAAGCCTATAGAAAGCATTGTGGGAAAAGGAGAAAATGCTGGCAACCAGCATTTTCTCCTTTTCCCACTATGTTTTCTACCCTTCACAAAATAAATATCAAATTTTCAGTCACTTTTATTTTGTCGTCTGCAAATGCTTTCAATTTGAACCAGTCTAAAATTTCGTCGTGTGGTAAAGAGTTAAGACCTTGAGTTACATTAACCCATTACCACACAATTCCTACTTTTGATGACCCTGAGAAAGAAGCCTTTAGAAAACAAATTTCAAATTTTCAGTCACTTTTATTTTGTCGACTGCAAATTTATGCTTTCAATTTGGACAAAGCTAAAATTTTGTTGTTTGGTAATGAGTTAAGAAGAGCTCTTGGAAACATTTTGGATTTAGGAGAAAATGCTGGTAACCAGCATTTTCTCCTTTTCCCACAATGTTTTCTACCTTATTCAAAGATAAGTCTCATTTGGTCACATTGTTTTGTGGTCTCACGCAGCAGACTGATGCAGTTTTCGTTCGAACTTTTCTCAACTATTGTTGTTTGGTAAAGAGTTAATTAGCAGTAAGTCATTCATTTGCTGGAATTTTATTCATAAAGCTGCAGCTCTGTGCCTGAAACTGTGAAATGTTCAGCATATTAAAGGCATTTACAGGCCACAAAAATCAATTGTGGGTCAAATTACAGTATTAGTCTACGGAGAGACAGAAAACATTAATTGGCGAAAAAAGCAAAGCTGGTTACCACTATACTCCAGTATACCTTTTTTTCCACGACAATGTTTTTCATAAGCCTCTTTCTTCATGCTAATGTTAGAACATGGAATTGTTCAGGAAAGGTTTTAACCCTTCACCACACAATCCTGACTTTTAACAACCTTCAGGAAGAAGCCTTTTGAAAACATTATGGGAAAAGGAGAAAATGCTGGTTAACCAGCATTTTCTCCTTTACCCACAATGTTTTCAACCCTTTCAAAAATGAATTTCACCTTTTGAGTCACAGTAAATGCTTTCAATTTGGACTAGTCTACAGTTTTGTCATGTGGTAAAGAGTTAATGAAAAGGTCACAGAATGTTAGATAACATGATTTTCTTGCTAATACCCCGGTCACATATTCACGGAAGGCCGCCACGGAAGAGCTACGGATTCGTTCCGGCATTGTCCGTGACAACTCGTACTAGTCTGTAGCTCTCCGTACTGTAACCGTAGTCAATCGTAGTAGTCCTTGTATATCCGTAGCGGTCCTTGACAATTTTTGAACATGCACAAAAATTCGCTACGGATCAAACGACCGTAGCGTATCCTTACTAGTCCGTATTAGACCGTACTGATACGTTCTGGTCCGTATTAAAACCGTATCAGTCCGTACTTATCCGTAGGCCCAAATTTTTTTCAGGATTTGATACGGAGAACTACGTATTAGCACGGTTACACTACGTTTTAGTTACGTTATGATACGGATTTGTCACGGAGAATCACGACCTTAATACGTTGTACTACGGAGAGGCAGGGATTCGCACGGTCTTTTACGGTTCACTACGTTGCAACACGACACAGTACGGAATTGTAAGGACCACTATTGTTTGGTAGGATAAATTCAGAATCATGTACTTCAACAAGGGTATTTTTACTCTGTCTTTGTAGAATACAACGCAATTGCGCTTTGTTGTTGGGTTCACAATCATGAACCGTCAACAATTGATGTTTGCAATAAATTGGCTGCAACTGGATATTGGTATGGCACAAAATGTCAAGGCACTGGTCCAGCAGCTTGATGACATACATAGATATAATAATTATATTTTTATCGTACTACTAGTAATACCTTTAATTTAAGGTTACATATTTCACAAAACATTGTACGAAAATGAATAAACATCAGTATTATAATGTGACATTCCATCCAAACAACGAAGCTAAACATGCAAGTAAAACGATCAAATAGTACGAGTACATAAAACTGTCACTGTTTCTGGTGGTTCAGGCAACCGCAAACGAAACGAGAGGTCAAAGGTTCGAGCCCCGCCAGGAGCTTATTCTGATATGGCTGGTTGGTGAACCGCCAGCTAGTTCAATGTATGGTTACTGGTTGCCTGCCTAGTGCCAAGCTGGCCCTTTCGAAATGGGTGATACTAACTATAAAGACAAACACTTTACTTTTAAAACATAAACATTCACGATAATCAGTGTAATTGTGAAATAAACAGTAGATTTTTATGAACATAAGAGCATAACAATATTTTCATTGAACCCTTTGCCATTCAATCCCTTCTTTTTATGGGTCTGCAACAGACAAGTCAAGAAAACATTCTGATTCTAGGAAATCGAAAAAAAAAATGCTCAAAATGGGCAATTTCTCCATTTCCCACAATGCTTTCAACCTTATTGTAGAACTGAATCTCATTTGTACCAAATTTACAGTTGTTGTCTGCAGATCCTTTCAATTTCGTGGAGGCCAAATTTTGTAAACTTGTGATGGGTTATTGATTATAATAATCAGGTAATAGAATATGTGGACTAGAGATTGGCTTTTACGAAGACCCGTCCATGGCCAGTATGAGGCTCTCATGGCCGAACTTGTTGCATTTTGAAAGTGAGCAGGCTAGAGTATTTGGACGGAATGCTAAATCGTGGTAGGTCCGTATCGATCCGTGACGATTCGTACTACTACGTATCGGATCGTTCTTATTCGTACTAATCCGTACCTGTACCGTAGCAAATCGTAGTGTAACCGTACTACAATCGTCCTGATTCGTGTCGCTCCGTATTAAACCGTGTCCAACCGTAACAGTCCGTATCACTCCTGGAACTCTGACCTACATTTTGGCTGTAGATCCGTCGAACTCCGTACTCACACCGTTGTGTATCCGTATTGGAACCGTAGCGGACTACGGAATTTGTCATTTCCGTGGTCATCCGTGAACGATTAGACCGTAGTTCTTCCGTGGCGGTCTTCCGTGAATATGTGACCGGGGCTTAAGGTATTAATATACTTGGCTTTTCAATTAATTCTTTAGTAGGCAACAGAATTTTACACTTGTACAAAATGAATGCATTTTGCATACAACAATTTTAGTCAGTGCCCCTCAGTAACTAAAATTTGTCTCTGGGAGGGTAGAAACCAATGTGGAGTACTTAAAGGTGGCCCTTCAGATAACAGGACGAAAATTTTACAAAAATACAAAAAAGTCATCCTTATACTCCCAAAGCCTTATAATTTTCATTCATTAAACCCCAGTAGTCGAAAACCATCCGACAACTAGATAAATAAGAGATTTACTACAGCCAAGGTTGACACTGAAGGGAAACACGTTCTATTTTTACATGAGCAACTCGCTCATTTACATACCGGAAATACACAGACGAAGCTTAAAAAATAGCATCCGAAGTTCTCGACATTATGGAAAATAATTATATGTTTGTTGTGGTATGGAATTTAATAGTCATCAGTCCCGTGCTTGTCACTTAACATTCCCACAATGCTTTTTTGATTTTGGTGGGAAATCTGAAAATAGCTTAAGAGGCTACGTAGCCTTTTGAGGGAATACCACCAAATTTTTTTTTTGTAATTTTATGATTCTTAATTACTGATGATTTGTATTGTTTTTTCATATAAATTTCATTGACATATATATTTTTTAATTTGGTGTGATGTGAAAATTCTAAATACCCACCTTTAAGCATTTGTTAATTCTTTTTCCCACAATTGTTTCAAAAGCCCTCTACTTCAGGGTTTGTTAAAACTTGATATTGTAGCAATTGAATTATCCAAATTGCTAGTTTGTTACATGTACCAGCGTTTTCTCCTTTTCCCAACATCACTTCTAATGCTGTGTTCACACTAGAGCACATTCTGTTATGATCATCATGATTGGCCAATCGCAGGGAATCCTGTAATTTTGCTGGAAGTTGATGATTAGATACAAGTTGGTGTGATGGCATGCGTTCTGATACGATTTGCTACGCTTAGATGTGATTTGGTCACGATTGGTCAATTTCTGGTGATACGATCTGTGTCCAGGATAGACACGATCACATACGATTTGATAGGAGTATCACGATTGAGTTCCATTGCGATCTGACGCAATCATAACGAAAAGTGTCCACGATCTGTTACATGCCGATGCGTTCTAGTACGAGCATCAAGGACTGATGCTCTCTGTTGCGATGTGTTACGATTGTTGGATGGATGTTTTGAGCGATATCGATCACGATTGAGCCACGATGAGACCGCGACTGGTATATCAACAACCTGATTGATCAGTGACCTCTTTGATGATTGAACCTCTGAACATTTAATACCATTGATGATGGCAGGACTTGTAGATAATGAGAATGTGACATTTGCATTGTTGATGTTTCCTTATATTACCGCCAATGAAGAAGAAGAAGAGCAGCTGCAGGAACCGCAACCAAAAAAGGTCAGGAGAGCTATCACGATTCAAATTGCTATGACGTTAGATGTTACTATTCTATTGTAGATGGAGCAATGGAACAAATTAATCTTGCCCGATGTATATATGGTCGCGATAACTCGCAACAGATCTTGGGCGTCCGTCACAAATGCATAACTAGTCGTGCCTTGTCGTATTTACTCCCATTAGCTTGTATCCTCTTGTGAGTCATTTGCATCAAGTCATGGGCAATTGGGCCTGGCAGAATATCCTGAATCGTGACAGATCGTAACATATCGTTGGAGATCGCAACAGAGCTATTTGTCTTGACCCCGATCACCATGATTTAGAAACACCATGAGATACAGTCTGTGCGATGACTTACAATCTGATGCAATGGTTACGATAGTTCAGGCAGTCGTATTAATTGTGGAAAATTTCTTAACTGCCATAAATTTTTCCACGATTAACCCGATTGCCGTGATTGACATCAAGATGAGATACCATCTGATAAGATCCGATACGATGATCCCGATACATCCGCGATAAAACCCACGATTTCAATCGTGATCGAATCGTGATAAGTGTGAACGCCACATAAAGGAGCAAAGGTTGATTTGATTATTGGAAGTTATTCCTTTTATCCTTCAATGTTAAAAAATGGACGATATTAGTATGATGTCAAGCAAAGATCTCAAAGAGGTTGTGATCAGTACTTGAAGTACTTCAATCCTAGCCTTAGATTAACCCTTTCCGAAACAAGCCCTTGTTTTTACGTGTCTGCAGTACAAGTCTTTTGAAAACACTGTGGGAAAAGGAGAAATTGCTCATGACGAGCAATTTCTCTTTTTCCCACAGTGTTTTCTGCCCGATTGGATAATTTTCTACCATTGTTATGAAAGTTAAAATTGTCGTCTGCAAATTCTTTCTGTTTGGAAGTCTAAAATTTGCTGTTTGGGAAAGGGTTTACTCTACCAAACAACAAAATTTCAGAATGGACTAAATTAAAAGAGTTTTAGAGATGACATATGGCATGTCTGTCTGTTGTTGGTTTCTGTCCTTGATAGCGGTAGAAAAACATTGTTGGAAAAGGAGAAAATGTGGGTAAGGCCAATGTTTTCAAAGAGTTTTACTTCCAGGGTTGTTTAAATCCGGATTCTGAGGTAAGGAGTCAACCCTGTACCAAACAAACCCAGATCTAAAACTTCTTTAACCCTTTACCAAACTCCCTGGTTTTTACGACCCCAAAATAGATGCCTTTTGAAAACATCACGGGAAAAGGAGAAAATTCCAATTTTTGAGTTATATTAATTTTGTCGTCTGCAAGTGCTTTCAATTTGGACCAGTCTATATTTATGTTGTTTGGTAAAGGGTTAACTCTTTACCACACAATACCGACTTTTAACAACTCTGAGATAGAAGCCTTTGAAAGTATTGTGGGAAAAGGAGTTATATTAATTTTGTCGTCTGCAAGTGCTTTCAATTTGGACCAGTCTATATTTATGTTGTTTGGTAAAGGGTTAACTCTTTACCACACAATACCGACTTTTAACAACTCTAAGATAGAAGCCTTTGAAAGCATTGTAGGAAAAGGAGAAAATGCTGGTAACCAGCATTTTCTCCTTTTCCCACAATGTTTTCTACTCTCCCAAAATCAAAAATCAATTTTTGATTCACATTTATTTTGTCATCTACAAATGCTTTCCATTTTGAGTAGTCCAAAATTTTGTCATTTGGTAAAGAGTTAAAATTCTGTTGGAAAATGCTGGTCACCAGCATTTTCTCCCTTTTGCACTAATTCTTTCTACCCTGCCAGAGAATTTCTGGTCATTTACACATTTTGTTATATTTGTCATGACCAAACTTGTTTAACTCATTACCAAACTGGCTTGTCCAGATCGAAAGCATTTGCAGAGGACAAAAAAAAAGTGACTGAAAATTTGAAATTTGTTTTGTGAAGGGTAGGAAACATTGTGGGAAAAAGAGAAAATGCTGGTGTACTATGCTATCAAAAGGTGTCATGTGCACATAAAAAACGGCTTCATCCTTGCTGTTAGGTAGGGTCAGTTACAGATACCTATAGAAATGCCTTATGGGATAAAGGGCTAAAGAGCTAAGAAGTTAATAATTCAGAGTCAAATCTCAATGATATCAGATTCTCATTTTAATTTTCAAGGGTTTTATTGTTTTCATCAGTGCTAGAAAGAATCTCTATGAACCCTTCATCCTCAGATCCCAGGGCCTGTATTCACTAACCATTCCAAAGAATGTTCTTTGTCTTATTCTCCAGAATTTTCTAAATTTGTAAGTAACATTTGGTTGAGCCAATCAGAAGTTGTGTTACTTACAAATACAGAAATACAGGCCCAGGTTTGAAGCATTGCCTTTCTCTCCATGCATAACCCAAAGAAAAGTTGACTAGCAAATTGTCGTTTCTTATGAATATTCATATGGTTTGGAAGTACCAAAATAGCTAATCTAAAGACCAGTAACATAATGATACACTGTTGTGCCCACCCGGCAGGCTCAGTGGTGAGCATGTCAGACTCATGACCCAGTGGTTGTAAGTTTGATACCTGGTTGAGGTGAACTTTCTTTCCGGCGTAGTTTCACCTCTCACCTCTGCTGAAGCATGTGAGAAAAGTATTCGGTAGCTTTCGAAAGAAAGTTGTGTTAGTACTGGTGTGAGAAAGCCAGGAAACACATGTGCGTCACAAACCGCCATGATATGACCTTAGCTGTTAAAATGGCGTTAAACCTGAATACAACCAACCAACCAACAAAAATACTCTGTTGTAGAGTGGATCATTTCATTTCTTTGTTTATTAAAAATAACCCTGGAAAAAAAAAACGAGGTTGTCGATAAATATGGTTGCCATCGTCTTGCTTGCAATACAGGGACAACACTATGGATCTTTGTGTATGATTTTTAACTGACAATCTCTCTCTGTTAAGCCGAAAATCTCTTTTAAACGCTTCTCGATTGTGGTGTCGATGGGTACCACCATATTTAAAGTATCGCTAAGCTTGATTTGCAACAAATGGTGTGTTTGGATATTGACATGTTCAGAACAGAAATGAAAGCATATTTGTGATAGATGTAGTTTAAATTTTCTGAAAGAAAAACAAGATCACCAGTCAAAATGCCTCATTAATATTTCATAAGAATGAGGAAACGCCAACGAAATAAACCAGAGGCGATTACAGAATGAACGGAAACTGTGTCACATAGGGTCTAAAGCCCTGTGCAAGGACACTTCCATGATGAAAGCAAGGCAGAGGAGGATGTTCGACGAGGGAAAGGGATCAGTTCCTGTTGAACATAGTTGAACTCTTTACCAAATAATCCGGACTTATGAAGGCCGCAGAGAAAAAAAAAATTCGGAAAATATTGTGGGAAAAGGAGAAAATGCTGGTAACCGGCATTTTCTCCTTTACCCCACAATGTTTTCTATCCCTTCTCAAAACGAATTTAATTTTTTGGAGCCACTTTTCTTTTGCAGTCTGCTAATGCTTTATTTGGATTGGTCTAAAATTTTGTCGTTTGCGATATTGAGTTTTCTGCAAGAAAAACAAGATCACTAATCAAAATGCCTCATGAATATTTCAAGAGAACGAGGAAACACCAACGAAATAAACCAGGGGCGATTACAGAATGAATGGAAACTGGGTCACATAGGGTCTAAAGCCCTGTGCAAGGACACTTCCATGATGAAAGCAAGGCAGAGGAGGATGTTGGGCGAGGGAAAGGGATCAGTTCCTGTTGAACATAGCTGAACTCTTTACCAAACAATCCGGACTTGTGAAGGCCGCAGAGAAAAAAAAAATTCGGAAAATATTGTGGGGAAAAAAAAGAAAATGCTAGTGACCAGCCTTTTCTCCTTTACCCCAAACATTTTCAATCCCTTCTCAAAACAAATTCAATTTTTTGGAGCGACTTTTATTTTGTAGTCTGCAAGTGCTTTATTTGGATTGGTCTAAAATTTTGTCGTTTGGGAAAGAGTCACTATCTATTGTAGCTATCTATGTAGTAATTAGTAAGGTTTTACCTCATTGATAGGGTTTTAGCCTTTTTAACTCATTACCAGACGACAAAATTTTAGGTTTGTCCAGATTGAAAGCATTTGCAGATGACAAAATAAAAGTGACTGAAAATTTGAAATTTGTTTTGTAAAGGGTAGAAAACATTGTGGGAAAAGGAGAAAATGCTGGTAACCGTAACCAGGATTTTTTCCTTTTTCCCACAATGTTTTCTAAAGGCTTCTTTCTCAGGGTCATCAAAAGTAGGGATTGTGTGGTAATGGGTTAACTCATTACTAGACGACAAAATTTTAGGTTTGTCCAGATTGAAAGCATTTGCAGATGACAAAATAAAAGTGACTGAAAATTTGAAATTTGTTTTGTGAAGGGTAGAAAACATTGTGGGAAAAGGAGAAAATGCTGGTAACCGTAACTAGGATTTTTTCCTTTTTCCCACAATGTTTTCTAAAGGCTTCTTTCTCAGGGTCATCAAAAGTAGGGATTGTGTGGTAATGGGTTAACTCATTACTAGACGACAAAATTTTAGGTTTGTCCAAATTGAAAGCATTTGCAGATGACAATATAAAAGTGACTGAAAATTTGAAATTTGTTTTATGAAGGGTAGAAAACATTGTGGGAAAAGGAGAAAATGCTGGTAACCAGCATTTTCTCCTTTTTCCCACAATGTTTTCTAAAGGTTTCTTTATTAGGGTCATCAAAAGTAGGGATTGTGTGGTAATGGGTTAACTCATTACTAGATGACAAAATTTTAGGTTTGTCCAAATTGAAAGCATTTGCAGATGACAATATAAAAGTGACTGAAAATTTGAAAATTTGTTTTATGAAAGGTAGAAAACATTGTGGGAAAAGGAGAAAATGCTGGTAACCAGCATTTTCTCCTTTTTCCCACAATGTTTTCTAAAGGTTTCTTTCTTAGGGTCGTCAAAAGTAGGGATTGTGTGGTAATGGGTTAAAAAGAGCTATTTCAAACCATAATGCTAATTCAGAGTATTGACTGAACCATTTATTTTGATGAAAGTGCTAATGAGCATCTGTGAGGAAGATTTTAGTGGAGAGGACTGACTCTTAGCTTTATTATTGACACGTTTCAAGGGGCCTTGCTTCAAAAGTTCAAAAAGGATATATAAACAAAATAAATGATCCAGTGCTCTTGAGAACTGAAGAAAAGAGAAAAAATGTTGAAAACATGGAAAAATGCAACTTTGTGAGCCAAGGTTACGATCACTACGTGGATCTTACCTTGGTGGATTGAGACCGATTTGGAGATTCAAGCGACATGCCACTGTTGGATGCTGCTTATTATCTACCTTTACATCATATTTCTTATAGCCAATGAAATGTCGTTTACAAACCGCTTACGAATACAGTAATTCAACATGAAGCAATAACCATAAACATACTTCGACATTCCATGGTCAGGTGCTGGGATATAGCCTAAAACCTCTGATAATTGATTGGTCACATTGAAACTTTTTGTATATAATTATTGTTCGTCTATGTTTTCTTTGGTAATAAATCATTACAGATCCTGCACACATCCACGGAGGTATTCATGTTTACCTTCTATTTTTATTGCGACCCTGTTCTATTTCTATCAAAGATGAAATGCTACGATTGATTTGATTTGATGCAGTTAGAGCTAGCTGCAACCAATGAAAATGCGCATCGGGTGATTGTCGAAATCGAGCTCAATCCGCCAAGGGTAGAGTAGCGTAGTTAGGGCTCCATACCGGTACTCGATATATATCGAAAACCGGTATTTTACGTTCGATAGATATATCGGATCGAACGTTTCTGTATCGAACAAAATATCAATCATCAAAAGAAAATAAAAGTAAAGCATATAAATACCCAGTTTAGTTGTTTTTAACGGCGAAATTCATTACGAGTTTACTTTAGGTAATCTCTAAAGTCGAGTAGTCGTAGAGGTAGGTGTGGCTACCTGGGAAACTTACAACCAATCGAAATGCGTCATTCTTTATTACTCGCCCTGTACCCGTTACACAATCGATGACAATTAGCTAATACCCCTATTCTCGTTTCCCCGTCATGTTGTTTGAAATCTGCAAATTATGCATCAATCAGCAGATTGCAGACAAATTTACGCTGATAATTGGTCAATATAGTTGATTAAAGAAAGGTAATGAACATCTCATGATGTGATCGAGAGGTAGCGATGGAAATAATTGAAGCCGTGACCTTTCAACCTTCCTAAGATTTTATTTGGTCGATCTTTTAATATTGCCGAAAAATGTGGCTCGAAAATCAAATCTCTTTTTCCATTAGATTATCTGAAATCAGTGTTCCGACTCGCATAAATTATTGTGTAAATCATTTTATAGACTTGAAATTTGCTTAACAAATGTTAATCACACGCGAGACCTCACGTAAGAAAAAACATGGACAAAAAAGGCCATTATCTGTTTATCGTGAGTAAAATAACAGGTTTTGATGCTAGTTCTAATCCTTATTGAGAAATCTATGTTGAATCATGCGAACATACCATCCAGAAATTAATACGCATGAAAAATTGTTCGGTGAAAAAAAAAAAACACGGAAACCCATGACACAACAAAATGTCTCTTTGACATTGTCCGATCAGAGTCCTCTTAGACTGTCTTTTCAGCTTTTTAATGAGTAGTAAATGTAGATCTAGTTAGAATTCATATTAATTTAGGCCTACATAATTATGAAATTTCAATACAATCTAGAAGTGTTAAATTTGCGGTATTTTGTTTTTTCAGGTATGCTGAAAAAAGAACAAACACAATTTTCGCATTTTTTTCTGTCTTTTCTTGAAAATTGAAATATCATATATCGAATATCGATCATTTTGTATCGATACAAATATCGTATCGATCAAAGTGACTGATACGGAGCCCTAAGCGTAGTGGATTGTAACCCTTGGCTTGCGAAGATGGGAAAAATGTGGAAATGGCAACGTTCAGCCCATTCTAGAGCAAATTTCATCATTGCATGGGGCTGGTTATTCACCATTCATTTGTATTTTAGTCTCTTCCTAAAGTTCAAGTCTAGCTATCTTATTGGCTGATACAAAGTCTCAGCCAATGAATCTGTGGACTTGTCCAAGAACAAAGAATCAAAATTGATTTGAGAATGAGGTTTGTAACTGTGAACCAGAATCAGAGCTGAATTGAACAGAGCTGAGCGTGAACATGAATCCAAAACAGATTTAATTGAGAATGAAGTTGGTGAACATGAAGCCATTAACCGAAATTGATTTTAAATGGAGAGTTGGTTTTAATGACCCAGAGATAGAAGCCTTTTGAAATCATTGTGGGAAAAGGAGAAAATGCTGGTAACCAGCATTTTCTCCTTTTCCTACAATGTTTTCAGGCCTGTGGGAAACAAATTTCAAATTTTCAGTTATGTTTATTTTTGTCTTATGCAAGTGCTTTCAGTTTGGACTAATCTAAAACTTTGTCGTTTGGTAAAGAGTTAAGGAGTTAGGTAGCCAAATCAGAACTGAAATCAGGAAAGACTTGGTGCACCCGAACCTGAATCAGAATTGAATTGAGATTATAGAGCTGGTGAACTGAAGAACCTGAATGGAAACTTAACTATTTACCACACAATCCTGACTTTTAACGACCTGAGAAAGAAAGCTTTTGAAAACATTGTGGGAAAAGGAGAAAATGCTGGTAACCAGCATTTTCTCCTTTTCCCACAATGTTTTCTACCCTTCCCGAATCAAATTCCAATTTTTGATTCACATTGAATTTGTTGTCTGCAAATGCTTTCAATTTGGACCAGTCCAAAATTCTGTCGTTTGGTAAAGAGTTAATTGAGAATTACATGTATAGAGTTTGTGAACATGAATCTTGATCAGAAATAAATGAAAAAAAAAAAGATGCGAATATGGACCTGAATCATACCTTAACTCATAACCAAATGACAAAATTTTAGGTTTGTCCAAATCGAAGGCATTTGCAGACGACAAAGTAAAAGTGATTGAAAATTTGAAATTTGTTTTGTGAAGAGTAGAAAACATTGTGAGAAAAGGAGAAAAAGCTGGTTACCAGCATTTTCTCCTTTTCCCTCAATTTTTTTCTAAAGGCTTCTTTCTCAGGGGCGTCAAAAGTTAAGGGATTGTGTGGTAATGGGTTAATTTGGGGAAAAAGTTGGTTTACATAAACCTGAATTAATTCTGATTTTTGAGGAAAAAAGCTGGTTTACAGGAACCTGAATCAGAACTGAATTTTGGGATAAAGTTGGTTTATATTAACTGAAGTCAGAGCTGAATGGAGAAAAATGCTTCTTAACATGAACCTGAATGAGAACTGTAATGAGAATAGAGCTGATCATGGACATTAAGCTGAATTAGAGCTGAACTGAGAAATGAGATGGTGAACTGATAAACCTGAATCAGAGCTGAATTGAGATAGTGAACATAAACCTGAATCAGAACTTAATTGAGAAATAAGTTGGTGAACATAAACCCAGATAATGGATGTCTGTCTGGTGTGCCTAGAGTGTGAAGACACAGAGTAAAAAGGTTAAAAGTGTTAGTGTATTTGTAGGATAATGGTTTATTTGACAGGAGGCCAAGATTTTTTCCCCCGCCTATAAATGAAATTTGTTTTCATTTTCTTCAATTGCAAGGGTTATAAATAGTTAACCTTTTACCAGAAAAATCCCTTATGTTCTTGTGACCCTGAGGAAGAGACCTTTTGAAAACATTGTTGAAAAAGAGAAAAAAATGCTGGCAACCAGGAGTCTGTCCATTTCTCATTGTGTTACCTGCATTTTCAAAGACCAAGATCACCTTTTGACCAACATATTATTATTTTGTTGCCTGCAAGTCCTGTGAGTTTGGTTGAGTTTAAGATTGTTTCATTAGGTAAAGAGTTAAAATACTACTTACCTTAGCTAGCAAACCAAACAATCCAGTTTTAATGTGTCTGAGACAGGAGGCATCTGAAAACATTGTGAGAAAAGGAGAAAATACTGGTTCCCAGCATTTTCTCCTTGTCCCACGATGTTTTCTGCCCTTCCCTAAAACAAACTTCAATTTCTATACCAATTTATTTTCTTTTGTCTTCTGTAGATGCAGTTAATTTAAAATCTGGATGGTGTAGATAAAGCTAATGCAACTTTCTCCATTTTCATACACTGATAAGTAATCCTGATTTGTTTTCAAGTGTCTATAGAAAAATGGCTGTAGAAAAATAAAGCTAGCAAAAACACTCCTAGATTATTATCAGAGCTGTTTGGTACATGCCTTCAAGTTCGAAGAATCTGAAATATTAATGGTTAGGTAAAGTGCAAGCCCACTCCATGCTAAATCCTTTTTAAGAGCCCATAAACCCAACACATATTTTTAGTCCAGAAATAAGACCTAATTAACCCTTTCCCTGGTTTTCACGACCCTGAAAAAGAAGCCTTTGAAAACAAAGTGAGAAAAGGAGAAAATGCTGCTTACCAGCATTTTCTCCTTTTCCCACAATGTTTTCTTCCCCATCCACTACAAAAATTTTAATTTCACTTACATTTAATTTGATTTCTGCAGATCTTTTCAAATTTGAGTAGTCTAAATTTTTGTCGTTTAATACAGAGTTAGGGTTGATTTATAAATGAAAGAGACACTCCCAGCTGGGACTAAGGATACAGAGCATTAAGGATGCAGATATCTAATTTTGATACCAATGACATCTTATGTAGATTTTGTGAATGGTATAGATCAAGATTAGATTGCAGAAAATGTGCAGTCTGATCTTGGATCTACACAACTTGTTACCTTGTACTAGAATGTGATCCAACTTGGCTTCATTAGCAGTGCATTGATTTATGGACGGATTGCATGATGTTTAACTCATTACCACACAATCCCTACTTTTGACGACCCTGAGAAAGAAGCCTTTTAAAACATTGTGGCAAAAGGAGAAAATGCTGGCAACCAGCATTTTCTCCTTTTCCTACAATGTTTTCTACCCTTCGCAAAACAAATTTCAAATTTTCAGTCACTGTTATTTTGTTGTCTGCAAATGCTTTCAATTTGGCCAGGTCGAAATTTTTGTTGTTTGGTAATGAGTTAACTCTTTACCAAATGACAAACAGTATTTTCTCCTTTCCCCCACAATGTTTTCTACCCTTCACAAAACTAATTTCGAATTTTCAAACACTTTTATTTTTGTCGTCTAGAAATGCTTTCGATTTGGACAAGCCTAAAATGTTGTTTGGTGATGAGCTAACTTCTTGAGTTGGAACTGAGAGAGATAAGATTAACTTTAATTTTCAGGCTGTTTTTTTCAGAATATCTGGTCAAAGAGCAGGCAATGTAAATGAAGATCAGATTGCATGTGCTGTGCAGTCTGATCTTGATAGACTATCTACGCAAGGGATTAAATTGCGGCACAGCACCTACAAGGTTTATTAACCCTTTACTGAACAATCTCTGATTTTAACGGCCCAGTGTAAAAAGTCTTCTGAAAACATTGTGGGAAAAGGAGAAAATGCTGGTAACCAGCATTTTCTCCTTTTCCCACAATGTTTTCTTCTCTTCCTATTGTCAAGTTACATGTTTTGAGTCACATTTTATTTGTTGTCTGCAAATGCTTTCGATTGGAACAAGTCTATAATTTTGTCATTTGGTCAAGATCGTCAAGATCATAATTATAGGTAAAATTGAAACTAGGGTATCCTCTGAACTTTATGAACCTAATTCTGACATGTCAGTAGCTGTGAAGAGCTCTCAATAAGAAGATCAAGTTGTTAACCCTTACTCTGCTATTGCGCTGACGTTTTGCGGACAGAGAAGATCAAGATCAGACGGTACAGAACTTCTTAAGGTAGTGGACCTGTAATACTTCTAGTGCAGCATGGCATAAATTTTCTTGACAGTTGATAAAGACAGGTTTAACCCATTACCACACAATCCCTACTTTTGACGCCCCTGAGGAAGAATCCTTTTGAAAACACTGTGGGTAAAGGAGAAAATGCTGGTAACCAGCATTTTCTCCTTTTCCCATAGTGTTTTCTACCCTTCCCAAACCAAATTTTAATTTTTTAGTCACCTTTATTTTGTTGTCTGCAAATGCTTTCAATTTGGACCAGTCTCAAATTTTCTCGTGTGGTAAAGAGTTAAACAGATATAATACTTTTGTACATTTTTAACCGACCACAAATTAATTTGATGTCTATCTTCAAATTATTTGTTGATACTTTGGTTAGTTTCCAGAAAAGGGAGGTAATTATCATATCTCTTTGTAATAAGAATATAGTGATTTTAGATTTATAAATGATAATTCTAGGAAGGACAAAAAGAAAAAAGTGGCTCAGTGAAAGTAGTACAATAATACTCATTTTTAATCCAATCAAATTTTGCAAGATAATAATATAGTGGAAATAGCTGTTTTCTGTTACGGGTCCACTACGTTAAAGACAGCAACTTCATGAATTGTCCAAGAATGATCAGTTCATGACCTGATGTCAGGGTCTATTTCATGAACTGTCAGTAATAGTTCATGAATATGAAGTTCATGAACCACCTGTTCACCAACTACATGACAGTTAAAGAATTTTTTTCTACCGGTTCTTTGATAGTTCATGAACACTTCATGAACTGAAAACACATACCATGAACTGTTCATGAACTCAAGAACTACTTTTTGCAGGAGTAAGTCTTTGTCAAATGACAAAATCTAAGAATGGTCCAAATTCAAAGCATTTGCAAATGATAAAACAAACATATTAAAAAATTGAAACTTGACTTTGTGAGGGTAGAAAACATAGTGGGAAAAAGGAGAAAATGCTGGTTACCAGCATTTTCTCCCTTTTCCCACTATGTTTTCTACCCCGCTGGAAACAAATTTCAATTTTTTAGTTATGTTTATTTTGTCATCTGTGAGTGCTTTCAATTTGGACCAGTCTAAAATTTTGTTGTTTGGTAAGGAGTTAACAGCATCATTGGGGACTAAAGTAGATGAACTTTAATCCTCTCTATCACAGTGTGTCATATTGAGATATAAATCTTATGGTCCTCCAAGGACTTGGTGTTATGACATGAAGTTAACATATTTAATTAATCAATTTACAGGCTCATCTTGAAACCCTGAAAGCAACTTAAGTACTGAAGGATTTAACCCTGTATCTCACAATCTCGTGTTTTTATGACCCTTTTTTAAAACACTGTAGGTAAAAGAAAATATAAGTATACTGCAAAGAAATTTCTCGTGATCTGATTGGTTAACATGCCAGGAACATGACATCCTGTTCCCTGGCAAAAACCAGGTAAAACCAGTTTCCCTTTTGAGTGCCCCGTAAACATCACTGCACGTGCAACACAACATCCAAAATGGCAGCGTCAATCGATCACCAGACTGCACATTTATGCACCAAACTGCACGTTTTAGTGGTGTCATTTACCAGTGACGTCAGTTTTCATTGAATTGGGGCACACAGAAGGGAATTTCTATTTCGTCAGCATACTCGTTTTGTGAAATCATAAAACAGGAAAATTTTGCTTAACACAGTTTGAAAGGGTAAAACTTTGCAGTATGATAAATTCGTTGTACGGTCAGGTGGCAGGAGGCTTGCAAACTTGTTCACGGCTGTGGCGAATCATGTCGCCACCTCGCCTTCCGCTCGGGGCGATATGATTCACCACAGCCGTGAACAATTTCCCAAGTCCCCTGCCACCTGACCATACAACTAATACTGTTGGCCTCCAAACTCTCCTTTTCCCGTGCTTTGTAGCCCTTCAAAGACTATGTCTACTGTATGAGCCACATTGTATGTGGCGTCTGCAAATGCTTTTGATTTCGACATATTTGACTTGTTTTTGGCCACCTGTTTATCAGAGGTTTTAGACCAGGACACCATTCCTTGAGATTCACAAAATATTCATCTGCACCTAACCACCCATTAATTCTTTCCCAAATGACAAATTTTAGACTTCCAAATTCATGACGTCTACATAATTATGGCAGATTCAAGATTGCTTAAAAAATGAGCTCTTTCAGGGTAGAAAAGTTTGTGGGGAAAAGGACAAAATACTGGTTACCAGCATGTTCTCCTTTTCCCGCAATCTTTTCCAAAGCTTTCTCACACATGGTCGTCAAAAGCAGGTATTGTTTGGTAAAGGGTTGATCTTAATTTGCACAAGTAATTTATTGTCAAACTTTGAAAGTTTACCCTGTTTGTATTTGCTAAAAGGTTATTTGTTAATGTCAGAAACTACAAAGCTTAGACAGCCTTTACTTTTTGGGAAACTCAAAAGTCTATTGATGCAAGGTCAGGAGTGTAAGGGCTTTGAGGTAATGCCCCAGTCACAGCTGGATGGCTAGTTTTTCGGAAGAATTTGACACCTTCCTACGGGATACCACACAGGGACTGTCCAGTGGCAGTTCAATTTGAACAACAGCAGTTCAATTTTGAGATACCGTTCGACACCTTTCGAGGTTTAAAACTAAGTTATAATTGGACAGAGACTGGATGATTTTGGGCCATCAGAAAGCCGGTTAACTCATTGTCTGTGCTCCGTCATCTTAAGGTGGCCGCTTGGTAACTTGATGGTAGCGGGATGGCCGCACAAAGTCTAAAAGATGTCCATACAGGTGCCGTTTGGTTGCCACCTAATATCCGTTGGGTGGCTGCCTGGTGCCTTTCTGAACTGAAAAGTGCACACATGGCATTTCCGAAGAAACTGCTGTCCGGCTCCCATTTGATTTGTAACTGCTTGAGCAAAATGTCTTAAAATCATACTGTGCCCAGACAATGTCTCAAATCTTTGAATTGGTTAAGTTGGAAGAAATCGTCAGGCGCCAGTTTTATTTGTGACCTTGGCATAACCGTTTGAACTCTAGAAGATCAATCACAAGCCTTATATGAGCAGAAGTTTGGCCTTGTGGTAGATTACATTTGCTCAAAGTCTGATTCATTGTCACAGATATAGGCAACAATTGGCATTAATTAACTTTTTTAACAAATGACAAAATTTTAGACTGGTCCAAATTGAAAGCATTAAAATTTTGCAGACGACAAAATAAAAGTGACTAAAAAATTGAAATATGTTTTGGGAAGGGAAGAAAACATTGTGGGAAAAGGAGAAAATGCTGGTTACCAGCATTTTCTCCTTTTCCCTCAATGTTTTCAGAAGGCTTCTTTTTCAGGGTCGTTAAAAGTCGGGATTGTGTGGTAAAGAGTTAAGGTGCTCACAGTGGACCCATAATATTTTTAGTGCAGCGTGGCATAAAATTTCTTGACTGTTGATAAAAACAGATTTACACAGATATAATACTTTTGCACAATTCTAATCGACCAGAAGTTCCTTTGATGTCTGTCTTTAGATTATTTGTTGATACTTTTGTTTAATAGTTTCCAGAAAAAGGGGGTAATTATCATATCCCTATTTAATGAGAATATAGTGGTTTTAGATTTATAAATGATAATTCTAGGAAGGACAAAAAGAAAAAAGTGGCTCGATGAAAGTAGTACAATACTACACATTTTTAATCTTAGTAAGTTTTGTAGGATGATATTGCAGTGGAATTACCTGTTTTCTATCACGGATCCACTACGTTTAAGTTTTTGAGTTACGTTACCGTGCCATCAATGTTGGTAGGTCACCACGGATGTTGTCAGCAATTCCTGTTCTTCCATCTTTCAACCATTTATACCTCTTGTATTATGTGTGATTCACACATCTTTGGCTTTCCTGTGGTTTCCTATATCACATTTTTGACCTGAGACAGCACTTTTACTGCTGAGACACCATTCTTGAAGAATGTCTACTGTTCCATGGAGTCAAAATCATACATCACATAGAACCACTTTTGCTATGGGTTACCTTGACAAAACGTTTCCTGAAACAATTTTTTACAGACTGATGTTATGAAACTTACTGAAAATAATGGTGACATCCTAAATGAGTTAATTAAACAGCCAAATTTGGCAGATGATGTACCGGTACGTCTAGGCCCAAATTTTGAAGGAAAGAGATTTTTAGCAAAAGACAGATTATTTATTTTGTTGGACCTGCACTGGTAAAGGCATATAAACATGAAATATGAACTGCTAATAAAATAAATTCTTGACCTTTCAGTCTGCTGAAATTAACAGTTCTCTAATCCAGCTGATTCGGCAAAAATCGGGTTGTGCTACTAAGGGTTATATAGATGTTATATGACGTAAAAAAGACTGTTTTATTTTCATTAAAATCTGTCACGAGCAGATGATATCAGGTAGAAGAAATTGAAGATTTGTACCATACTCCTTTTTCCATTGTAAACACTTTGTTTTTATTCAAGCTTTGAAATTTGAGAACATAGAGGCAAATGGCAAAAAAATAAAAGTACAACCTTTATTTATTGAATTTGTCTGTTACAATGCACTTCTCAGCGTTTTCTTGAATCAGGTATTTGCGTAGTTGATGCATTTTTGACCAAGCTGTGCAACAAATTTTTCGGTCATATTTTTTAGCTCACCTCAAAGCACAACATGCTCAAGGGGACCTTTTAGGATCACCGAGTGTCTGTCATGCAACGTCAACAATTCTTTAAACATCAACTACTCATAAACCACTTGGCCATTTTAGACCAAACTTGTTAGGAATGTTCCTTTGGAGGTACTCTTTATAAAATGTTCACAGAATGTGATTCTGTCTAATAGTCTGGTTGCCATGGCAACCAAATGGAATTTTCTAAAAAATTCTTTAAAAATCTTCTTCTCTGAAACCACTTGCCAGATTTTAAAATAATTTCACGATATGTTCCTTTGGGTGACCCTTTTTAAAACTTGTTCGTGAAATTTTGATCTGTCAAGAAACATATGGCTCTGGTGAATGGGGGCTACTTGCACTTTACAGAAATGAAGAAGTTCTTGAAAATTCTTCTTCTCTAAAACCACTGGTCAGATTTTTCAGGGATGTTCTTTGGGAGGCCTTTTCAAAACTTATCCGTGAAATTTTGATCCGTCAAGAAACATGGCTCTGGTGAATTGGGGCTACTTGCACCATATGGACATGAAGATATTCTTGAAAATTCTTCTTCTCTGAAATGGCTAGTCAGATCATGAAATAATTTCACAGAGATATTCCTTGGATGACTCTTTTCAATGCGAAATTTTTATCCGTCAAGAAACATGGCTCTGGTGAATGGGTCTACTTGCACTATACAGATATGAACGAATTCCTGAAAAATTCTTCTTCTCTGAAACAGCTGGTCAGATTTTAAAATAATTTTAAAGAAATTTTCCTTGAATGACCCTTTTCAAAAATTGTTCGCGAAATTTTGATCCATCAAGAAACATGCTCTGGTGAATGGGGACTACTTGCACTATATGGAAATTAAGAAATTCTTAAAAATTCTTCTTTTCTGAAACTGATGGTCAGATTTTGAAATGACTTTTATAGGTGGCCGTTTGAAAATTGCTTGGCAAAATAAAAATTTTGTTTCCATTGTTTCAATTCCTATAAAAAAAAAAGGCTAGTATGGTCCTCTAAAAAATTCAGGTGAGCGATCCAGGGCCATATTGGTCCTCTTGTTGTATGTTTTTTGTAGCCATTGTCTCAGAGTTGTTACACCAGCATTTTCTCCTTTTCCCACAATATTTTCTACTCTGCTGGAAACAAATTTCTATTTTTGAGTTATGTTTAATCTTTCCTCTTCAAGTGCTTTCAAGTTGGAGTGGTCTAAAATTTTGTTGTTTGGTAAAGAGTGAAACTCTGAGAGGCAATTTCTACAAGATGAAAAAAATATCATGAGGAAGATCTTATCAGTGGTTTTCATGACAAAGTGATTATGGTGAATTGATTAATTTCTATATGATACGTCACACAACCTCTCTCTGATCATTTAAATGTAAGCTTCACAAAATTGATAAATCATGCCAGCGTGGGGAAATTTTTGTGGGGGAAGAGAATACAAAAAGGTTATTTACATGTTAGTTAGCTCCACTACAGAAAAACCAGCTTACTCTTTACCACACAATCCTAGCTTTTGACGAACCTGAAAAAGAAAGGTTTTGAAAACATTGTGGGAAAAGAAGAAAATGCTGGTAACCAGGGAGCTTAACTCTTTACCACACAATCCTGACTTTTGACGACCCTGAAAAAGAAAGCTTTTGAAAACATTGTGGGAAAAGAAGAAAATGCTGGTAACCAGGAAGTTTAACTCTTTACCACACAATCCCGACTTTTGATGACCTTGAAAAAGAAAGCTTTTGAAAACATAGTGGGAAAAGAAGAAAATGCTGGTAACCAGCATTTTCTCCTTTTCCCACATTGTTTTCTACTCTTTCAAAGTTAAATTACACCATTTGTGCCACACTGAAATTGTCATCTGCAAATACTTTTAATTTTGACAAGGCTAAAATGTTGTCGTCTGGTAAAGAGTCAGTATGTCATGGCCCTTTGTCTCTGTCTCCTTTCATGCATGAATCTAATTTCAAACAGGTTTTCTGAAATTACTAATACAATTTTTACCAAACTTTACAGAATATGATCCAGCCATGATGATCTGTAAAATTTCTCTAACTAACTCTGAATTCAATTAGAAACTGATTGCCATGGCAACAAAGATGAAAAATCTAGAAAATCTTTGCGTCTGAAACAATAAGGTCTGGGACTACAAAATTGAACTTCATGTTATAGCATTCTACCAAAATTATTTCTCCATATTAAAGCCTTGGGTCAAAATGTTTGTCATGGTATCTCGGACTACTTGCAAAATGGGTCATGTTGGGTCAAAAACAAGGTCACCTGGTCAAATCTTTGAAAAAAGCCTTGTAGACCTTTTACCAAACAATCCCGGGTTTTCATGACTCTGAAAAAGAAGCCTGCTGAAAACATTGGAAGGAAAGGAGAAAATGCTGGTTGGTACCAGCATTTTCTCCTTTTCTTGCAATGTTTTCTTCTCTTCTATGGTCAAGTTTCATTGGTATGTAGGATGACAAGAATGAGAATGGGTCATTGTAAGTCTAAAAGTTGGTCATTAACCCTTTACCCTATAAGGCATTTCTATGGTATCTCTAATTGACCCTAAATAACAGCAAGGATGAAGCTGTTTCTTATGTGTATATGACACCTTTTGATAGCATAGAAAACATTGTGGCAAAAGGTGAAATTGCTCGTCACGAGCAGTTTCACCTTTTGCCACAATGTTTTCCAAATGCTCCTTCAAGCAATGCATAGAAATGAGTATTTATGGAGTAAAGGGTTAAGACAAGTCCTGGTTAAAGTGTGTGTACTCTTTATAGGCCATATTTCAATCCAACTGTTATAAGAACTGGTCCAAATATTTGTGTTGATGAAAATGTGGACAGATTTGAAAATTTAGTCACATCAGGTCAAAAAGAAGGATCACTGGGACAAATCTTTGAAAAACCCTGTGCACACTTCTGAGGCCACATTTTCAGTTCAAAACTTATGAAAACTAGTCAGAATGTTTGTCCTGAGAATATTACAGTGAGTTAGAAAAAAGGCCATGTATTGTCAAAAAGTTCAAGTCATGGAGACAAATCCTCATCTCAGCCAAGGGTGACGATCCACTACTCTACTCTGCCCTTTGGGGATCAAGCT
This sequence comes from Tridacna crocea, assembly GCA_943736015.1. Taxonomy (NCBI): domain Eukaryota; kingdom Metazoa; phylum Mollusca; class Bivalvia; order Cardiida; family Cardiidae; genus Tridacna; species Tridacna crocea. Next base: position 44,734,605 of record OX031067.1, read on the forward strand.
TGATTTTGACATTCCCCCATACAAATTTTCATTGGTTGCGGCTAGCTGTAGCTGCAACCAATCAAATCGCTCTTAGCATTTCATCTTTAATAAAAATAGAACAAGGTCGCGACCTTTCGAATGAAAATAGAAGGTAGACATGGATATCTCTGTGGATGTGTGCAGGATGTGTAATAATGTATTATTACCGAAAAAACATAGACAAACAATATTTACAGAAAATTTCGGTGTGACCGATCAATTATCGGAGGTTTTAGGCTCTATTCCAGCACCTGACGATGAAATGTCGAAGTATGTTTTTGGTTATTGCTTCATGTTGAATAATTGCATTTGTAGGCGGTTTGTAAAATGATATTTCATGGGCTATCAGGAATGAGATGTAAAGGGGGATAATAAACAACATCCGATAGGGGGCGTTACTGCGGGAATATCAAAATTGGGCTTGATCCCCCAAGGCAAGATACACATAGTGATCGTAACCTTGGCTCGCGAAGATGGCAAATCCTAGAACAAGCTAGAGGACACAATCAACCCAGTACTCATGAAATTTATAATTATACAAATATTTGCTTTGATATCTCAAAAGAGATGCAAAAAGGGTTATGTCAAAAAGGCTCAGATGAGCAACTCACAGCCAACCTGAAAAACCTTTCCTTTTTGTATGCAGCTTCATTAGTTATGGTGTTACGGGATATTTTAGTTTTCATACAAATTAAAAATTTCATGCACAGTGATACCATCAGCCAAAGTGGCTTCAGACCTGGCCATGTTAAAAAAAATGGCACCACTTTTTACTCAGAGTTTAGCAGTTTTTAAATAAAATGTCAATCAATCATTCAGCAGAGAATAAAATGAGCTCTTCTGTAAAATGCATTTTAGAAAAAAACATTCTTTGGGGAATTGAGTCTTACTGTCTCCTCAAATCTTACTCTTTTGATGAAAACAGTAAGGCGGAGGGAAATCATGTACAGGGAAATCATGTACGCTTTGTTTTGATACATTGCATGGCTTTAACTCTTTACCAAAAAACAAAGTACATGTATTTGATTTGTACAAATTGAAAGCATTTGAATTAGACAAAACAAGTGACAAATGAAAATTAAAACTTGACTAGAGTAGAAAACATCATTGGAAAAGGAGAAAATGCTGGTTACCAGCATTTTCTCCTTTTCCAACAATGTTTTCAGAAGACCTCTGGTGTCTTCCTCAGGGTTGTTAGAAGTCGGGATTGTGTGGTAAAGAGTTAACTATTTACCTAACAAAAAAAATTCATGGACTTGACTACCTTGGAAGTATTTGCAGACAAAAAATCATATTCAGCTCAAATGACGATAAATGCCTTTGAAATGGTAGAAAACATTGTGAGAAAAGCAGAATTAATGCTGGTGACAAGCATAAATTGTTCTCCTTTTACCATGATTTGTCAAGAGGCTTCTTTTTCCTGGTAACCAGCATTTTCTCCTTTTCCCACAAAGTTTTCTACCCTGTTCAGGAAACAAATTTCAGTTTTTGAGTTGCATTTACATTGTCGTCTGCAAGTGCTTTCAATTTGGACCAGTCTAAAAATTTTATTTTCGTTTTATTTCATTTATTTTAGTTTTATTGCCATGTCATCTGCATTGTTGTGCAAAACCTTTGATATCTTATATTATTATACTGCAAAGAAATTTCGGGACATATATATCATGTTCCCTGGCAAAAACCAGGTAAAACCAGTTTCCCTTTTGCATGCTCCGTAAACATCACTTCATGTGCAAAACAACATCCAAAATGGCGGCGTTGGTCGATCACCAGACTGCACATTTATACACCAAACTGCACGTTTTAGTGACGTCAGTTTCCAGTGACGTCAATTTTTGTTGAATTTGCGCATTCAGAAGGGAATTTTTGTTTCGTCAGCATACTTGATTCGTGAGATTATAGTACAGGAAAATTTCACTTAACGCGCTTTCAAACAGTGAAACTTTGCAGTATAATAAATTGGTTGTACGGTCAGGTGGCAGGGGACTTGGAAACTTGTTCACGGCTGTGGTTAATCATGTCGCCCCGAGCCTGAAACTTGTCACGGCTGTGGTGAATCATGTCGCCACCTCGCCTTTTGCTCGGGCGACATGATTAACCACAGCCATGAACAAGTTTCCAAGTCCCCTGCCACCTGACTGTACAACTAATACTGTCACCATCATTACTGAAGATATTTACTTCAACCTGGGACTAGTGTTATCTATTTAACGCTTTACCGCACAATGACGCCTTTTAACGATCTTAAGGAAGAGGCCTTTTGAAAACATTGTGGGAAAAGGAGAAAATGCTGGTAACCAGCATTTTCTCCTTTTCCCACAAAGTTTTCTACCCTATCAAAGAAAGTTTTGTCATTTGAGCTGTTGTGAAATTGTTTGCAAATGCTTTCAGTTTGGATAGGTCTAAAATTTTGCCGTGTGGTAACAGGTTAATGGGGAACCCATACAACAGAGGCAGGTATTATCAAGGTATTCCGATGCAGCTATGTCTTTTTATCACAGTGGAAATTTCTCCAAAAAGCACCTACAGTTGACCTTTGGCACCCCCTTGCAGTGCTCTTGTTATGATACCACTGTGGTATCATCTAACTCTTTCCTTACTGTAGATGTCCCAAAAACCTGTTGTGGACAAAGTAGATCAAGATCAGACTGCACAGAACATGCAGTCTGATTTCTAATCAACACTGTCCTCCATATTATTCTAGATTGTAAAAAAAGTTATCCAAAAGCAGTCTTTTTCAGGGTAGATATAATTGTTGATTGTTTGGTAAAGGGTTAAAAAACAAAAAAAACATAACTTTTTGTAAAGTAGATTTTGAAGTCAGTTGCTTGAGGATTTGTCTGGGGTCAAGAGGGGCTTAGCATCAACTCTCAACCAGACAATTCTGGCTGTTAATTTTAACTCTTTACCACACAATCCAGACTTTTGATAACCCTGAGAAAAAAAGTCTTTTGAAAGCATTGTAGGAAAAAGAGAAAATTATGGTTACCAGCATTTTCTTCTTTTCCCACAATGTTCTCTACACATCCCAAAACAATTTTTAATTTTTGAGCCATATCTATTTTGTTGTCTGCAAAATGCTTTCAGTTTGGACAAGTCTATAATTTTGTCGTTTGGTAAAGAGTTAAACCTTTACCAAACAATTCCTGTTTTTTTATGACCCTGAGATAGAAGCCTTCTGAAAAAATTGTGGAAAAAGGAGAAAATGCTGGTAACCAGCATTTTCTTCTTTTCCCACAATGTTTTCTACCCTGCTGGAAACAAAGTTGTGTTTGAAATATGTTTATTTTGTTACCTACACTTGCTTTCAATTTGGAACTTTTTAAAAATTTGTCACTTGATAACGAGTTATTTAGGAAATAATCTTCTTTCTATCATGGTATATCGTTCAATAAACCACAGTGGTGAGTTATGAGGCACAATAAATAATCCACGAGGGCGATAGCCCGCGTGGGTTATTCATTGCGCCGCATAACTCACAACGTGGTTTATTGAACGATATACCACGATAGAAAGAAGATTATTTCGATTCTAACATGGCCAATTCTTAATGAAATGAAAACAAGTTCAAACTTAGGGTAAAAATGCGGATGAAGATTATGTTCCGTTGAATAACTCATTGAATGACGTCATTCTACATGGATTGTCGCAGATTTTACCATGTTTTCCTTGCTCTGTGTTTATAGAGCCAAAGTCGCGTGTCATGTTAGAATTACCTTTTAACTTGAAGAAGATGGCATTTTACAGTACTTTAGGAAAAGGAGAGTCAGCCCGGATGGCTCAGTGGTAAGCGTGTTGGACTCTTGACCTGGTGGTTGTAAGTTTGATACCCAGTTTAGGCAAACTTTCTTTCAGGCGTATTTTTGCCCGGGTGGCTCAATGGTGAGCGTGTCAGACTGATGACCTGATGGTTGTGAGTTGGATACCCAGTTGAGGCGAACTTTCTTTCGGGCATATTTTCGCCTCACACCTCTGCTGAAGCATCTGAGAAAAGTAGTCGGTGGCTTTGGAAAGAAAGTTGTGTTAGTACTGGTATGAGAAAGCCAGGAAACACATGTGATTCACCAACCGCCATGATATGACCTTAGCTGTTAAAGTGGGGTTACACCCCAATACAACCAACCAATACAACCAAGGAAAAGGAGGAACACTCGTATCCTGCTTTTTCTGATTTTTTTCTGCACTCGCATGTTTTCTGCTCTTTTCGAGACAAATATTTGTAGTTTGAGTCTGATATCTAATTTGTTATCTGCAAATGCCTAATCAATTTAAAACTCATTACCACACAATCCCTACTTTTGACGACCCTGAGAAGGAAGCCTTTAGAAAACATTGTGGGAAAAGGAGAAAATGCTGGTAGCCAGCATTTTCTCCTTTTCCCACAATGTTTTCTATTCTTCCCAAAACAAATTTCAAATTTTCAGTCACTTTAATTTTGTCGTATGCAAATGCCTTCGATTTAGTCGTTTGGTAATGAGTTAATAAAGTCTGAAATTTTGATAATTGATATAGGGTTAAGTGTGATAGTTGGGAGATTTTCGTCTCCAAATTGGCTGTACCAGAGTAGCAATTCAGTGGCAATTTTTAGCATTTCATGATGGATCAATGTTGAGCTGAACCCTTAACACATTACCACACAATCCAGACTTTTAACAATTCCAACCAAGAGGCCTTTTGAAAACATTGTGGGAAAAGGAGAAAATGAAGCATTTTTTTTTCTTTTTCGACAATGTTTTCTAGCCTTATATGGACAGAATTATTCATTTACGCTACATTAAATATGTTGTCTTTTATTGATGCTTTAAATTTGGTATAATCAAGAATTTCATCATTTGGTAAAGCGTTCATCTTTGCGAGCCAAGGTTACGATCACTACGTGGATCTTACCTTGGCTGATTGAGCCCAAGTTTCAGATTCCTGAGATGCCCCCTCTATTGGATGCTGGTCATTACCCCCTTTACATCATATTTCTAACAGCCAATGAAATATGGTTTTACAAACTGCTTACGAATATACATGAAGCAATAAGCAGACATCCATGTGGGTTTCCATGTTGACCTTCTATTCGAAAGGTAGCGACCTTGTTCTGTTTTTATCAAAGATGAAATGCTACGAGCGATTTCATTCGTTGCATCCAATGAAAAAGCGTATAGGGGGAATGTAAAAATCAAGCTCAATCCGCCAAGGGTAGAGTTGTGTAGTGAAACGTAAGCCTTGGCTTGCGAAGATGTAAAGACTTAAAAACCTTACGCCTATAATAGCATTATGTAAGTTTGCATGGCAAGTGTTGTCTGAGAGACAGATTAGATTTTCAGGTAAATATTTTATTGATTTGTGCTAGCTTATATGCACTCTTTTCCTCTTGACGGGTCTGAATTAAAACCCATTACCACACAATCCCTACTTTTGACGTCCCTGAGAAAGAAGCCTTTAGAAACATTGTGGAAAAAGGAGAAAATGCTGGTAGCCAGTATTTTCTCCTTTTCCCACAATGTTTTCTACCCTTCACGAAACAGATTTCAAATTTTCAGTCACTTTTATTTTGACGTCTGCAAAATTTTTAATGCTTTTGTTTTGGACCAGTCTAAAATTTTGTTGTTTGATAACGTGTTAATTCAGACAAGTCTACCACCTTGTCCTGCCGTGAAGAGTGAAAGTTGCTAATGAATTGTAACCTTTGTAGCCTGTAATCATTACATTATCTCCCCTTGGATGGCATTCTAGAAATATACATCTAATTTGGGCGTTCTGGGTACATAACCGGACTACTTTTCAGAATGAAAACCGTTACATTGAATTTCAAAATGAACATTAACTCACTAAAACTGGACCTGGTGCGGTAAGCTGTGAATTTCTTCATTTGAAAGTAAAACAACTTCTGATTGGCTAAACCATTTTTGTTTAGCCAATCAGAAGTTGTGTTACTTTATAAATCTGGAATAGGACTAAAAATCCTCTTAACTCTTTACCAAACGACAAAATTTTAGACTTATCTAAATTGAAAGCATTTGCAGACAACAAATTAAACATGACTCAGAAATCAAAATTTGTTTTGGGAAGGGTAGAAAACATTGTAGGAAAAGGAGAAAATGCTGGTTACCAGCATTTTCTCCTTTTCCTACAATGTTTTCAAAACGCTTCTTTCTAAGGGTCGCTAAAAGTCGGCACTGTGTGGTAAAGGGTTAACTCTTTACCATACAAGTGATAGCGACCTTTGAGAGGGAAATATGCTTTTGAAAAAGTTGTGGCAGAAGAAGTCATTTTCACCTTTTCTCAAAATGCTTTCTGCTGTATCACAGACAAAAATCATCATTTGAGCTACAGTAAATCTGTCATCTGCTATTGCATCATTAGTTTGGTCTGGTCCAAAAACTTTGTAATTTTATAAAGTTACCGTAGATAGTCGGCGAATGGGAACCGTGGACACTCGGGGATTATAAGGTAGACTTTTCCGTCAAGAAAATAAACGCCAGACATGGGGATTATCATGTCTGAGAGTACTAATTTTATGTCTGGGGTCTGTAGGAGACAAGTGGGGGTGTCATTTATCTTTGACGTCTCATCAGTACTTTCATTTTGTTGTTTTCGAATTTGAGGTGGCTGCTTAAGCTCTTTACAACTTTACAAAATGATGAAATTTTAGATGTGTCCAAATTGAAAGCATTTGCAGATGATAAAATGAACGTCGCTCAAAAATTGAAATTTGACTTTTGAAGTGTAGAAAACATAGTGGGAAAAGGAGAAAATGCTGGTTACCAGCATTTTCTCCTTTTCCCACAATGTTTTCAGAAGGCTTCATCCTGAGGGTTGTTAAAAACAAGGAATTGTTTGGCTGTCAGTCCGTCTTCATGTCTTTCCTTCTGTCCATCTGTCTGTAGACACAAATTTGTCCAGAGCAATACTCCTACAGTTTTTCACTTACTGAATTCAAATTTACACACAGTGTTCCTATATATGTAAATATTTGCATGTGCATTTTTTATGACCGTGCTGCCATTTGTTGTGGAGTTATCTCCCCTTGAACTTTTTTCAACTTCTTCTGCATTCTGTGACATTGCACCAGTCCTGTTTTTTGTGACAAGGAGCTGGTTGGGGGTGGGGGGGGGGGGGGGGAGGGGGATTTGGCGGTTCCGGGACGTTTCGCCCCAAAACCATTTCCTCCCCTAGTCGTTTCGCCCCCAAGACGTTTCCCCCCAGGTCGTTTCCCCCCTGGTCGTTTCGCCCCCACTGGTCGTTTCGCCCCCCTGGTTGTTTCCCCCTTAGTCGTTTCGCCCCCTGTTCATGAAAAGCTGAATTGCACCTTAGAACTTTTATAAATTTTAATAGCAGGACAATATTAAGAAACACAACATGCATTTTTTTGTTTGGCCTTTGCATAATTTGGACAATGAGACCCTTATCAAAAAATTTATTCTTTTTCGTGTGGTAAAAAGGTAAAAAAAATTACATTAAAGAGAAAGCAAAAAGCTTCTATTAATGAAAGAATCATCACCCTAGCTGTACAACGGCCAATTTTTCGATAGACGGATTGTGCTCCCCGAACAAGGTCTCTGTTTAGGAAAGTAAAGGCTGTCGGTAAATAGTTGGTCACAGGAGAGGAGGGTGGGGGTGAAACAGGCTACTTGTGTTTGGTCCCGTCTGCCAAACAGCATTTGCCAATGTTCAATTTACTACGGGCAATAAGAGCAACAACTTATCAGACACTTAGCACCCTTTTCCCGTAACATGGTTTGACATAGAAAAAAAAAAGGGGGGGGGCACATGTTGAAACTTTTCATAAACAATATGAATACGAAGATTCATGGAATTCTGACGAAAACTGACGGAGTTATTAGTAGAAATTGGATTTTTTTTTTTTTACAAGAAACCCCCTTTTTCCATGACACAGCATCAAATTGGAAAACCGAGAAAATACATCGGCGCAAGATCCTCACTGCGAGAAAAACATTGCCTGATTAATAACTCAACCAAATAAACAATGTGATCAACGGTATCGATGAAAAACTTACTTCAGTTTATTGTATCAAAAGACTATCAAGGACACTTACATCGGTAAACATGTATGTATATATACTTTCTTTGTTCTTCTTTTCAGAAAATTATGATTCTGTAGAAGCTAATAAGCTTATGTACTATGTACATGTGGCCTCTATTACTTTATGATTTGAATTAGATCTAATGTCATAATTCTTAATATACACTATCATTCAAGAATCTTTGAACCGTTATTCTCTTAAGGTGCTCATTGTCTCTCTGCTTCTCTCTTAAAATTATTTTGGGGGCGAAACGACTTGGGGAGGAAATGGTTTGGGGGCGAAACGACTAGGGTCCGGGGGCGAAACGACTAGGGGTGAAAAATAGAGGCGAAACAACCAGGGGGGAAACGACCAGGGGGGAAACGTCTTGGGGGCGAAACGTCCTGTTACCGATTTGGCGGGGGGGGGGGGAAGATATAATCATGCTTAGCGATACAGCTGTAGTTGTGCCTGGCCTGCAAAAAATGTGCGCAAAAAATGTGGTCAAATCTAAATATTGTCATGGACCAGGCAATTACCACTTTTAACACCTTTGAGAAAGGCGCCTTTCGAAAACACTGGGAAAAAAGAGAAAATGCTGGTAACCAACAATTTCTCCTTTTTCCACAGTGTTGTTTTCTGACCTATCAAGGTCAAATTTCATTGTTTGAGTCACATTTGAATTGTTGTCTGCAAATGCTTTCAATTTGGACAAGGTCAAAATTTTGTTGTGTGGTAAAGAGTTAAGGTTCTTATATTTGTGCTGCCCTTGAGTAAAGCCGATGGCCTGTACTGGTTAACCAAGGAATATGTGACCTGATAAGATATATACTACTCAACATTTGCTAGGGATCACCATGTTTATCTCGAACTTTAGAAAAATATTTTGACACAAGTATCATTCAATACAACGTGCAGTATTCATCATATATTTCAATTGCTACATAGTCAAATCAATGAAATCAGCCACCTGTTACACAGAAAGTTTTTTTATCCAAAACCGAGTTGGTGTAAAATGCATGGAAATATCTAACTGATCCCTAGCAAATGTTGAGTAGTATATTATACAAACAAGACTTGAATACAGTTAGTCTGTATTTGATAAACATAAAAACCATTTTGTCTTTGAAAAATTCTCATGCAATGTAACATTTCAATCTCGAGTTAAATAAAATGCGTCATTAATTAATACATGCAAGTGGTTTACAGCTTGGCAATTTAACCCTTTACCCCATGAGGCATTTCTATGGTATCTGTAATTGACCCTAAATAACAACATGGATGAAGCTGTATCTTATGTGTATATGACACCTTTTGATAGCATGGAAAACATTGTGACAATAGGTGAAATTGCTCGTCACGAGCAATTTCACCTTTTGCCACAATGTTTCCAAAGACTCCTGCAAGCAAAGCGTAAAAATGAGTATCTATGGAGTAGAGGGTTAAATGTGCAATAAGAGTGACAGAATCAACTATACAGCTGGATAACTTTTAACCCATTACCATACAATCCGTACTTTTGACGACCTTGAGAAAGAAACCTTTTGAAAACATTGTAGGAAAAGGAGAAAATGCTGGTAACCAGCATTTTGTCCTTTTCCCACAATGTTTTCTACCCTTCACAAAACAAGTTTCAAGTTTTCAGTCATTTTTATCTTTTCATCTGCAAATACTTTGGATTTGGACAAACCTAGAATTTTATCGTTTGGTAATGAGTTAAATAAACAATTATTTGGACTTGTCCAAACTCAAAGTGTTTGCAGATGATAAATGTGGGTCAGATTGTGTGATTTTACCTAGAAAACGCAGAAAACATTGTGGGAAAAGGAGAAAATGCTGGTTTCCAGCATTTTCTCCTTTTCCCACATTTTTTTCCAGAGGCCCTCTTTCTGAGACTATGATTGAAAGTTGGGACTGGTAGGTAAAGGGTTATCAAAATTGGAATCTTAGATCTGAGGATTCATTAACCAGCCTTCACCTGAAGTAACTAATTAATCCATTCCTGTAAACCCTAATTCCAGAACTAACCCTTTACCAGACAATCCTAAGTTTCAAATGACTTTAAAAAATATTATGGCTTTTGAAACTATTGTGGAACAAGGAAAAAATTTTTTTTTGATTCCAGCAATTTCTCTTTGACTCTCAATTTCTACCAATTTGAAGACAAATCTTATCACTTGAAGGTTCCATTTAGATTTTTTTTTCCTACAAATGCAACAGATTTGGACTAGGTTAAAATTTTTCTCCCATGTAAAGAGTTAATTAACTCTTTACCGCATAATCCCGACTTTTAACGACCCTGAGAAAGAAAGCTCTTGAAAACATTGTGGGAAAAGGAGAAAATGCTGGTAACCAGCATTTTGTCCTTTTCCCACAATTTTTCTACCCTCCCCAAATCGAATTTCAATTTTTGATTTACATTTATTTTGTCATCTGCAAAGGCTTTCAATTTGGACCAGTCTAAAATTTTGTCGTGTGGTAAAGGGTTAACATGAACTACTAAGTACAGGTAGCATTAAGAGGAATACCTGTAACACTGTATGGGAAATAAGGAGTTTCTGGACTTAAAGCGAGAGGGAAACAAGGCTTTTATTCCATGTTACAATGAGCACTATACATTAGCAGAGCTCCAAATAGAGGGAGTGATTTTAGTTTCTTAACTCATTACCAAACGACAAAATTTTAGGTTTGTCCAAATCGAAAGCATTTGCAGACGACAAAATAAAAGTGACTGAAAATTTAAAATTTGTTTTGCAAAGGGTAGAAAACATTGTGGGAAAAGGAGAAAATGCTGGTTACCAGCATTTTCTCCTTTTCCTACAATGTTTTCTAAAGGCTTCTTTCTCAGGGGCATCAAAAGTAGGGATTGGGTTAATTGAAAATAATTAATTATTGTTGTTATGGGTACTCATTAGAATCGTCTCATTGAGACGATTCTAATGAGTACCCATAACATAGGGTTTAGAAGCAAAATACAGGATTTAGAATACAATCACTCCCTATTATCTGGTATTCTGATGAGATGGTTGGTTGTGTTGGGGTTTAACGCCACTTTAACAGCTAAAGTCATATGGCGGTCGGTAACGCACACCGATACTAACACTACTTTCTTTCCAAAGCCATCGACTACTTTTCTCACATTCTTCAGCAGAGGTGAGAGGGGAAAATAAACCGGAGAGAAAGTTCGCTACAACCGGATATCGAACTCACAACCACCAGGTCATGATTCTGACACACTCACCACTGAGCCACCCGGGCGGGGCTCTGATGAGATGGCTCAATTACACCTTACGTTGTAAGCCAAGCCCTGCTATTGCAGTCAGTGGCATTCAGGATTAGGAGGTAGAGGGTCAGTGGTTTGAATCTCTGGCTCAGCTAATTTCTGTTTGAGGACTGATGACGGTCAGTGTGACCCTAAATGACAGCAAGGATGAAACTGTTTCTTATGTGTATATGACACCTTTTGATAGCATAGAAAACATTGTGACAAAAGGTGAGTCACGAGCAATTTCACCTTATGCCACAATGTTTTCCAAAGGCTCTTACAAGCAATGTGTAGAAATGAGTATCTATGTAGTAAAGGGTTTAAAGAAAGTAGAAGTCATTGATGGAAAAGGAAAAAAAAAATGTTTTTGTGCGTTTTTAAAGGCGTTTTTCCTCAAGGACATTAAAAACAGAATTTTTTGGTCAAGGGTTAATGGGTATGGTTCAGAAAAACTTTTAATCTTTTATGTTGTGACATTCTGGAGACTCCATTGATTGTGTGATGTCTACAGTCTTTTAACTCTGTACCGTACAATCCCTACTTTTGACGACCCTGAGACAGAAGCCTGTAGAAAACATTGTGGGAAAAGGAGAAAATGCTGGTAACCAGCATTTTCTCCTTTTCCAACAGTGGTTTCTACCCTTCACAAAACAAATTTGAAATTTTCAGTCACTTTTATTTTGTCGTCTGCAAATGCTTTCAATTTGGACCAGTATATAATATTGTCGTGTGGTAATGAGTTAACTCTGTTCCGAACACTCCCTCGCATACAAAGCTCCTTAGAATACCACTTTTGAAAACATTTTTGGAAAAAAGAGAAAATGCTGGTAACCAGCATTTTCTTTTTTTCCAACAATGTTTTCTACACTTTCAAAGGGAGACGTCGCCACTCAATTGCAAGTCTTTGTCACTGGAAATGCATAGTCCTGTTGGTGTGGTCTTTAGAATATGTTGTGTGGTATAGAAATAGTCCTATAGAAAAACACAATAAAGATGGGATACGATAATATCTGGGCAGTAGGTTTTACTGTAGCCTTATTGAACACTTCATTTTTATTGGTCGTTATTTTCTATCAGCCGGAACTTAACCCTTTACTCCATAGATACTCATTTCTACGCATTGCCTGTAGGAGCCTTTGGAAAACATTGTGGCAAAAGGTGAAATTGCTCGTCACGAGCAATTTCACCTTTTGCCACAATGTTTTCCACACTATCAAAAGGTGCCATATACACATAAGAAATGGCTTCATCCTTGCTGTTAGTTAGGGTCAATTAGAGATACCATAGAAATGCCTTATGGGGTAAAGGGTTAACCCTTTACTACACAATCCTGAATTTTTATTACCTCTTTAACCCTTTACCAAATGACAAAATTTTAGACTTGTCCAAATTGAAAGCATTTGCATAGGACAAAATAAAATTTGCTCAAAAATTGAAACTTGACTTCAGAGAAGTAGAAAACAATATTGTGGGAAATGGAAAAAATGCTGTTTGCCAAAGGGATAAGGTTTGACACATTATCCCAACTTTTAGCGACCCTGAGGAAGAGGGCTTTCGGAAAAATTGTGGGAAAAGGAGAAAATGCTGATTACCAGCATTTTCTATTTTTCTCACAATGTTTATCAAAAGCCCACAGTGCTTTAACCCTGCCAATGGCAAATTTTCACATTTTAGTCACATTTAGTTCAAAAATATTTATTTTACATCGATTGAGAGACAAGTTTTTACAACTTATACTGCCCTCTCTGGATTTTGTTTCCTTAAAACTTCACCAGTACTCGGCCGAATATGTGGGCCAATGAAAAATTCTAAAGTTGATACCCGCTCACGGGTATCGAACTCGGGACCTTGTGGTTATAAGAGCGATGCTCTACTCTACAGCTATGGCCATCACACCCCAAACTACAGACAACACGCCAAGTCACATTTAAATTGTCATCTGCAAGTGTTTTAACTCATTACCAAACGACAATATCTTAGGCTTTTCCAAATCGAAAGCATTTGCAGACGACAAAATAAAAGTGACTGAAAATTTAAAATTTGTTTTGTGAAGAGTAGAAAACATTGTGGGAAAAGGAGAAAATGCTGGTTACCAGCATTTCCTCCTTTCCCCACAATGTTTTCTAAAGGCTTCTTTCTCAAGGTAGTCAAAAGTAGGGATTGTGTGGTAATGGGTTAACTTGGACAAATCCAGAGATTTCTTGGGTGGTAAAGAGTTCAAATATCTTCTTTTAGCATGTTGAAATTTCAAAGAATGGAATAAAAAAAAAAAGAGGGGGGGGGGGTGTTCAGAAAAATATGGGAAAATGATCAACGGCTTGATAAAAATATTTTTTTCCCAAAAATATTTTCTAAAACTCTCTACCAATAAGACATCGAGAGTCTAATATTTGTGTTTAAGCCTATACTACACAATCCCGACTTTTAATGACCTTTGTAAAGAAGCCTTTGTCACCAGCATTTTCTCCTTTTTCCACAATGTTTTCTACCCTTCCAACAACAAATTCCAATTTTTCAACTACATTAATTTTGTCATCTGCAAATGCTTTCAGTTTGGACAGGTCTAAAATTTTGTGGTTTGGTAAAGAGTTAAATAGATTTTCACCCTTACGGAAACAATTCCAAATTTTAGCAACTCTAAAGAAAAAGACTTTTAAAAAGTTTTTGTAAAACTTAGAAAAACACCGGTAACCAGCATTTTCTCCTTTTCTCACAATATTCTGTCTTATCTTTCACGGACAAATTCAATCATATGGGCAGCATTTGATTTTACTTCAAAAATCAATAATTTTAGTTTGTCTGAAATTTTGTTGTTTGGTTAACTCTTTGACAAACATTTGGATTAGTCCAAATTGAAAGCATTTTGCAGACAACTAAATAAATTTGAATCAAAAATTGAAAATTTATTTTGAAAGGGTAGAAAACATTGTGGGGAAAGGAGAAAATGCTGATTACCAGCATTTTCTCCTTTTCCCCACAATATTCTCAAAAGGCTTCTTTCTCAGGGTCGTTAAAAGTCGGGATTGTGTGGGAAAGAGTTAAGCAAATTAAGGATGTCAAACCAGGTCGATACGTAGGACAATAGATGACATAGGAAACTACTTTGTGATAAGAAAAGGGATGTCATCAATTCATTTTCTAAATTTCAACTCTTTACTAATTGACAAAATTTAAAATTTTTATGCTCTCTGAAACATTTCGGGGGAGCATATAGTCGCCACACTGTGCGTATGTCCGCTCGTCCATTTGTCCGTCCGTCAGAGCCATTTCTGACCACAACCCCTGGGCCAAATTTTAAGAAACTTCATATCTGAACTCTTTGGAATAATGCACAATTGCCTCTTTCACAGTTTCTCAATTTGAAGCTGTGTCACGGAAAAAGAAGGCATTACGTAAAAAATTGTTTTTCACTAATACTTCCGTAACATCAGTGCTCAAAACTTTGTGAAATTTTAAATCTGAACTCGTTGAAACATTCGTTGATACATGAGCCGAGCTCCAGATAGAGGGGGTGATTTCCAGCTTTTAATTACAGGCTGCGTCGCGAAAAATTGGGGCCTTCTGTAAAAAAATGTTTTTCTCTAATATCTTTTAGGATAAAAGAAGTGAATTTATATTAATTTCATACATTTTATGACAAGTGCTTTTTGGGGGAGCATAACCTGTCTCTGACAGCTCTTGTTGGAAATTGTCTAAATTAGAATACTTATTGAATTTAGTGTAAATGATAGCACTTTTACCAGAATGTATAAAAATGTGGGAAAAAGAGAAAATGCTGGTGGTTACAAGCATTCTCTATTTTATCCACAAACTTAATGCATTTTGCTACGGGTATCAGGACAATTCCCCCATAGACAACTGACCCCTGGACACAAACCCCCCCCCCCCTTTTTGAAGCCTTTTGAAAAAACTGTAGGAAAAGGAGAAACCAGCATTTTCTCCTTTTCCCACAGTGTTTTCTACCCTTCCCTGAACAATTTTCAATTTTTTAGTCACATTTATTTTGTCTTCTGCAAATGCTTTCATTTTGAAGCAGTCTAAAATTTTGTTGTGTGGTAAAGAGTTAAAATATTAAACTTAGAAAAACAGAAGAAGCAGATATTTGTATTTGTGAGGATAATATTATTATGTTATATTTTGCAGAAATTGAATAAATATTGGATTTTGTGAGATATTGGAGCAGCCGCCCCCATCTTCTTGTCATATTTTTCACCATTTCAGAGACATAACAAAGAATAATGGTGTTTTGGGGAAATTTCTCATTGAAGAAAAATTAGAAGAACCAAATAAAAGGAAATAAATTATTTTGATAGGGACCTTTGTTTTGCAATTTTATTTTGTTTCGGTTGATCTATTAACCCATTACCACACAATTCCTACTTTTGACGACCCTGAGAAAGTAACATTTAGAAAACATTGTGGGAAAAGGAGAAAATGCTGGTTACCAGCATTTTCTCCCTTTCCCACAATGTTTTCTATCCGTAAGAAAACAAATTTCAAATTTTCAGTTAGTTTTATTTTGTCATCTGCAAATGCTTTCGATTTGGACAAACCTGAAATTTTGTCATTTGGTAATGAGTTAACTAACTATTTACCAAATGACAAAATTTTGACCGATTCGAATTGAAAGCACTTGGCAGACAACAAAATAAATGTAACTCAAAAATTGAAATTTGTTTCCAGCTGGGAAGAAAACATTGTGGAAGAAGGAGAAAATGCTGGTTACCAGCATTTTCTCCTTTTCCCACAATGTTTTCAAAAGGCTTCTGTCTCATGGTCGTTAAAAGTCTGGATTGTATGGTAAAGAGTTAAAGAACTAAAAGGGAATTTAGAGTCAACTAGCTTTTGGTACAGGTTATGTAGTAAGTTTGACTTCAGATAAGTCAAAGAACAAAACAAATGGCTAGATGATGGAGGTTGTCCTTGAAAATACATACACAAAACATGCAAAAGGAGAAAATACAATGTATTTAACCCTTTACCCTGTAAGGCATTTCTATGGTATCTCTAATTGACCCTAAATAACAGCAAGGATGAAGCCGTTTCTTGTGTGTATATTACACCTTTTGATAGTGTAGAAAACATTGTGGCAAAAGGTGAAATTGCTCGTCATGAGCAATTTCACCTTTTGCCACAGTGTTTTCCAAAATCTACAAGCAATGTGTAGAAATGAGTATCTATGGAGTAAAGGGTTAATGCCCTTCATGGGCTTGTCTTTTAACTCTTTCGCACATGGTAAAGTTTTAGACTAGTCCAAATTGAAAGCTTTTTACAGACAACAAAAATTGAATTTGTTTTAGAAATGAGAGAAACTGCTGGTTGAGGAGAAAATTTAAAAATGTTAAAATATATCCTAATCATGTTTCAGTTTTAAACCTGACTTCCAAAAAACAAACAATATGATAAAGTGTTAATGATAGGGTTATAGAGTAAGATTTGTACTTGTTTGTGCCTGTTGATTTGTATGTATGTGTGTCTGTCTGTGGACCCCTCGTCTGTGCATGTCGTATTCTTCGAAGATTCAACCTGTCTTATATGACGCATCACTCTCCCTGACATTCCGGAAACTGTAGTGTTATGCGCTATAAAGTAGCAATGGAGAAAATAGCTTTTATCAATACAATGGAGGAGAAATGAGGCCTGTTTTTAGCTCCAGATTTCTCTAAACTGCTGATCATAACTGAGTGAATTGCACGAGGTAGTGTTTTATTGAGTAAATGTTTATTTTGGTTTGAAATTCAAAGTAACGCTTGTCGCGAAGATGAGTGGTTTGGTTCTGTACCCAGGATGCCTAAATTAGATAGATGAGTAATTATAGAATGCCATCTAGCAGAAGATAATGGTGGACTCCTTAAGTTTCTAACTTCCTTTACATATAAGACATCTTGGCAAGCCAAGGCTGACGATTCACTACGCTACTCTACCCTTGGCGGATCAAGCTTGATTTTTACATTCCCCCATAAGCTTTTTCATTGGATGCAGCCAGCTCTGAAATGCAACAAATGAAATCACTCGTAGCATTTTATCTTTGATAAAACTAGAATTTTGAATAGAAGGTAAACATGGAAACCTATGTGGATGTCTGCTTATCACTTCATGTGTATTTGTAAGCAGTTTGTAAAATGATATTTCATTGGCTTTTAAAAATATGATGTAAAGAGGGGTAATAACCAGCATCCAATAGAGGGCGCATCTCAGGAATCTCGAAATCGGGCCCAGTCAGCCAAGGTAAGATCCACGTAGTGATCGTAACCTTGGCTGGCGAAGATGCATATAAGAGTGCTCTATATGATTTACTGCGTAAAATGGCATGATTTGGAAATATTTATTTGTTCATGGCTGGTAGAGCATTACAAGGTCTCAAAGGTCTCTTGTTTCTCAGTTCTCCTTGTTTTACTCCTGCTTTGGAATTCTATGGGGCTGAAATTTGCATTTTAAGTAATGGGGATTGAAATGTAAATCTTCTTTGTATTGTAACCCTCAAAGGATGTAACAAGAAAAATCACAGCTGGAACACTGTCCTATTTAAAGAATTTCCAAGAGGGTTTTCGTATGGAAATGTCATTGTGTTTCTTGCACCAGTTTTATTTTTAAACCCTTACCACAGCAAAATAACTGAATCATCCGTAATTAAAGCATTTAAAGAAGTCAGAAAGCAAACATGGCTCAAAATTTTACGATACTTGTTTTTGATAGAGTTGAAAACTTTGTGGGAAAAGGAGAAAATGGGGGGTGTCATCCGTTAATTAAAGCATTTAATTCTTTACCAAACGACAAAATTTTAGACTGGTCCAAATTGAAAGCATTTGCAGACGACAAAATAAATGTGACTGAAAAATGGAAATTTGGTTTCGGAATTGCAGAAAACATTGTGGGAAAAGGAAAAAATGCTGGTTACCAGCATTTTTTCCTTTTCCCACAATGTTTTCAGGAGGCTCCTCTCCCAGGGTCGTTAAAAGTTGGGATTGTGTGGTAAAGAGTTAAAGAAGTCAGAAACCAAACATGACTCAAAATTTTATGATATTTGTTTTTGATAGAGTTGAAAACTTTATGGGAAAAGGAGAAAACGCTGGTTACCAGCATTTTCTCCTTTTCCCAGAATGTTTTCGAAAGGCGTCCTTCTCAAGGGTGTCAAAAGTAGGGATTGTGTGGTAATGGGTTAAGCTTCAGCTCGCCAACAAACACCATTAAAAACTCTTGCTTTGAATATATTGGCATTTTCTCCGCAAATGTAGACACGAGCCCCTCTTTCAACTTCTATTTTACATCATCGATGAATAATTCGTAAGGTGTAAGGAAGGGGTATGAGGTGTGTGCCATTTCAAGCCAATAAAATATGGCAGTTGCAGTTCCAGCAAATCAGAGAGCGAATAGCACGCATTTATACATGACGTTGAGAGTGGTTGCAGCTTTCATGCAAATGTCTGAAACGTGGTTACTAAGGCTAGGCGCCGTTGGCCCCTAGCCAAAACAAATGTTAGTTACCAACATTCTTTCCTGTACCCACAGTGTTTTCAAAATCCTCCTTCTCCAGCATCATGAAAAGCTGCCGGATCACAAGTTTTTCATGGGCTTTCCTTCTTTACCATACAATCCCGACTTTTAACGACCTTGAGAAAGAAGTCTTTGAAAGTATTGTGGAAAAAGGAGAAAATGGTGGTAACCAGCATTTTCTCCTTTTCCCAAAATGTTTCTCCCCTTTCCCGTTCAAAATTCAATTTTTGATTCACATTTATTTTGTCGTCTGCAAATGCTTTCAATTTGGACTAGTCCAAAATTTTGTCGTTTGGTAAAGAGTTGATAGTGAAAACTTTAGAATTGTTCTTTTTCCTAGCCTAGGCCTAGGTCTACCAAATCTTGTGTGTAGCTTCAACAAATAGACTTCCTCCCAAGACGGCCCAAATCATAGTCTTGAGGTCAAGTTTGGCCTGTCTCACGGATCACAAGTTTTACTTGGGCTTCTACTGTGAAAACCTAAGAAATATTCTCGTTCTTAACTTTAAAACTCGGGGCTACCAATTTTTGCATGTAGCCTTTTCCTATAGGCTTCTGCTAAGATGACCCAAATTATAGCCCTGAGGTCAAGTTTGGCCCTGCCCCCAGGGTCACAAGTTTTACATGGGCAGCATTAATGTGAAAAGTTTATCCCTGGGATTGAAATTAGTCCTGTCCCAGTCACCAGGTCTCATGTTTTACAGGGCCGTTATTGAGGAAACTCTTGAAGACTTCTTGCTTATAACCAGACAGGCTAGACCTGTATTATTTGGTATTGGGTTTTATCTTGTGGAATGTTACCACAATTCAAATAATTATAACTCTGGGGTCAAAAATGGCTTTGCTCTGGGTTCACTACTTTCTCCTGGACTTTATTTAGAAAAAAATTAATATGTCTTACAGTTCGAAAACAATTGACCAAGAATTGTACTATTTAGCATGTAAAGGTTTTTACATTGTTAGCCAATGGAGCGATACAGGGCCATCTTGGCCCACCTGTGTTGTTTTAGCTATGACAAGTGAATTTCAATGGTTTACTTGGAAAACCTCGTAACTACAGCTTGTTACAAGCTGTAGTTACGAGGTTTTCCAAGTAAACCGACAATTTCTGGAACTGAGAGGTCATTTTGCTCTTTTTGAAATCTTTGGGAAAATTTGAATTTATATTCACGGGGTGCTTAGACAGGAAAATTGTCTTTCTGTCTCCGAACTATCCAGACACCAAGACTAATCTGTCGTTCTGCTCACAGAACAAACAACAAAATAATCCTCTCAAATTTCCAGCCAGTCTCTCCACATGTGGTGTGATAATGGATTACCTCTGAACAAGCTGCCACACAATCCCGACTTTTAACAATACTGAGAAAGAAGCTTTTTTGAAAACATTGTGGGAAAAGATGAAAATGCTTGAAACCAGCATTTTCTTTTTTTTCCCATAGTGTTTTCTACCCTTTCCAAAACAGATTTCAGTGTTGGAGTCTGAAAATGCTTTCAGTTTCGACTTGTCTAAAATTTTGATGTTTGGTAAAGAGTTAACCCCTGCTAACTAAGTGAAATGAAACTCATCAAGCCAACCCAACAAACCTAGATTTTGCTATTTCAAATGATCATGATTTTTTTTTGGGGGGGGGAGGGGGGAGGGGGGAGGGGGGATAAAGAAAAGAACAGTGTAGATTTAAAGTTCATACTGCACAGAATATGTAGTATGATCTTCATCTCCACTGTCCACAAAAGGTCAATGATTCGTGGTTAGCCACCTAAGGGTTAGAAGCACGAAATGAACCCAATGGACAGTTTCCTATTAACCCTCTAGCAGATGACAAAATTGTAGCCTGATCCAAATTGAAAGCAATTGCAGACGATAATTTCAGTGATACTCAAAGGTACAAATGATTCTTTGATAGGGCAGAAAACATTGTGGGAAAAGGAGAAAATGCTGGTTACCAGCATTTTCTCCTTTTTCCCACAATGTTTTCAAAAGCAGTCTTTTCCAGGGGCGTTAAAAGTTGGCATTGTGTGATACTTTTAAGAGTTACTTTTAGGAATTGAACCCAAGCTAGTACAAAATTAAGTTAGCTTCATCTTGTTGTAGAATTATATCTTCAAAGGCTGACAGATTTGTGCAGCGTGATCTTGGTCTCAAATGCAACTAAAGCTGTGAAAGGCTCTTTAACCCATTACCACATAATCCCTACTTTTGACGACCTGAGGAAGAAGCCTTTGGAAAACATTGCGGGAAAACATTGGTTTCCAGCATTTTCTCGTTTTCCCACAATGTTTTCAACCCTTCCCAAAACAAATTTCAAATTTTCAGTCACTTTTATGTAGTCGTCAGCTTATGCTTTTGATTTGGACAAACCAAAATTTTTGTTGTTTGCTAATGAGTCAAGCCAAGGCTGACGATTCACTACGCTACTCTACCCTTGGCAGACCGAGCTTGATTTTTACATTCCCCTGATTTGCTTTTCCATTGGATGCAGCCAGCTGTAACTGCAACGAATGAAATCGCTCATAGCATTTTATATTTGATAAAAATAGAACAAAGTTGCTACCTTTTGAATAGAATGTAAACATGGAAACCCACGTGGATGTCTGCTTATTGCTTCATGTGTATTCGTAAGCAGTTTGTAAAACGATATTTCATTGGCTTTTAGAAATATGATGTAAAGGGGGGTAATAACCAGAATCCAATAGAGGGCGCATCGCAGGAATCTCTAAATCAGGCTCAATCAGCCAAGGTAAGATCCATGTAGTGATCGTAACCTTGGCTCGCAAAGATGAGAAATTCTAGAGTCATTTGCAATCAAAGCACTAGCTAGTAGATGACAAATAATGACAAATGTGGATTAACCCTTAAGATTTTCCTGAAATAGAAAACATCATGGGAATACTAGAAAATGCTGGTTTCTTGTATTTTCTCCTTTTCCCACAATTTTTTCAGTAGTCTCTTTCACAAGGGATGTTGATACACCGGAATGTGTGGTAATGGATTAACTCTTTACCACATGACCAAATTTTAGACAAGTCCGGATTGAAAGCACTTGCTGACGACAAAATAAATGTATCTCGAAAATTGAAAATTATTTCCAGCAGGGTAGAAAACACTGGTTACCTGCATTTTCTCCTTTTCCCGCAATGGTTTCAAAAGGCTTTCATGTCCAGGTCGTAAAAACCAGGGATTGTTTGGTAAAGGGTTAAGGGTTAAATTTTTTTACACGAGGAGTCTGGACAAAAACCTTTGGAAGCATTTGCAAACTGCAAGTCTATCACACAGTGGCTGATTTAATGGGATTTCTTTTTGATGAAATAGTAAATAAAATGCTGAAGATGTTTTTCCTACAATGTTCTCAAAAGCGTAACCTATTACCACACAATCCCTACTCTTGACAACCCTGAGAAAGAAGGCTTTAGAAAACATTGTGAGAAAAGGAGAAAATGCTGGTAAAAAGCATTTTCTCCTTTTCCAACAATGTTTTCTACCTTTCACGAGACAAATTTCAAATTTTCAGTCACTTTTATTTTGTCATCTGCAAATGCTTTCGATTTGGACAAGCCTAAAAAATTGTCATTTGGTAATGAGTTAAAGTACCTCAAGATCATAATAAAAACCTCTCTGGATTATATGCTGAAGGATCAAACATTTCCTTTTCTATTTTCAGCTCAAGATTGTCTCTCCTACATGCAGGCAGGAAGTGAATTAATCAAAGTACGCTCAAACAGTCGACAATATCACCGAATATTTTCACTTAATGCGGATATGACAGAAATTCGATGGCAGCCCACATCGAAAAAACCTCACAAGGCTCGAAGTAAGTGTACACAAATTACTGAGTAAACAATTTTACAGGGAACTTCACAGCTCTGATGAGAAAATTAAATATAGCCTATGGCTGCTTCTGTATTGACATTATCATGTCAAAGCGGCCATTCCATTCTGAATTTGAAAGCTGTTAATTAGGGCTTTTAACTGGATGTAACATGAATAACATCAACAGTTAATTTAACTGATTTACCCTCTAAAACTAATTTGGTGCAAAAAACTTGTAAACTATAAAAATAGCCTGGTAGAATGAGGCTGCTTTCTTAAATGGTACAAAGAATGCAGATAAACTGCTATTGATTAGTTTATATACTACTCAACATTTGCTAGGCATTTAACCCTTTACCAAACAACAGAATTTTAGACTGGTCCAAATTGAAAGCACCTGCAGACTACAAAATAAACATAACTCAAAAATTGCAATTTGTTTCCAGCAGGGTAGAAAACATTGTTGGAAAAGGAGAAAATGCTGGTTACCAGCATTTTCTCCTTTCCCCACAATGTTTTCAAAAGGCTTCTATCTCAGGGTCGTAAAAACCAGGGATTGTTTGGTAAAGGGTTAATGTGGTTCATAATAATGATGGGACTGGTATCAGTCCGTCAAACAGAGCATTTTGATAAAAACGAATATTGAAAATAAAAATGCTAAACTAACTGCTAATATAATGATCCCTATGTGCTATTTAACTCTTTGCCAAACGACAAATTTATAGACTGGTCCAAATTGAAAGCATTTGTATACGATAAAATAGATGTGACCCTAAAATTGAAATTTGATTTCGGAAAGAGAAGAAAACATCGTGGGAAAAGGAGAAATGCTGGTTACCAGCATTTTCTCCTTTTCCCACAATGTTTTCTACAGACTTCTTTCTCAGGGTCATCAAAAGTAGGGATTGTGTGGTAAAGAGTGCATTCTTGATAAAGGGCAAATAACAACACCAGAAAAAGGCCAGATAATGCTGGATTTGATGATGTTCTGTACTATTGGTACCAGTTTTAACTCCAGTAACCATCTGATAGACTGCGGGCAACACCCAATTTATCTGATGGCAGCTATTGTTTTTTCACATGAACCACATCAGCCTATCGGACAGTGCATAACAGAATGCCTTTGGGTCTCCTTTGAAATGTTCCAGCAATATTTTGTCTTTTGCCAAAGTTTTCATGACACAAAGATTTCTCTGACAATGATCGTTTTATCAAAGTCACCAAAACATTTAATCTCTATCAGTATGGTCTGTCTTTTTGCATAAATTATATCACAAATTAAATTTTCGTGTCTCATGTTATCTAATAAAGTCTCCCCAATTTATCAAAGTCACCACAAGATAACAATCTTTACCGGTAAGGTCCATTTTTTAAGCATAAACAATATCACAATTTAACTCATTACCAAACAACAAAATTTTAGGTTTGTCCAAATTGAAAGCATTTGCAGACAACAAAATAAAAGTGATTGAAAATTTGAAATTTGTTCTGTAAAGGATAGAAAACGTTGTGGGAAAAGGAGAAAATGCTGGTTACCAGCATTTTCTCCTTTTCCCACAATGTTTTCTAAAGGTTTCTTTCTCGGGGGCGTCAAAAGTAGGGATTGTGTGGTAATGGGTTATCTCATTACCAAACAACAAAATTTTAGGTTTGCATATTGTTACGACAGACCACTCCTTCCTGCATGGTATACTCCCGATTTGAATACAATACCTGGCTACTGCGTCAGGGAGATATCTCTTTGGCTCAGTGGTTAGGGTATTGGCTTTGCGTCCGGGAGTTCGGAGTTCGAATCCCGCTCCGATCCTTATTTCTGCCATGCATTTATTCATTTGTTTCTTTGTTACGGACTTCGTTCGTAAGAATATGACAAAATAAAAGCGAATGAAAATTTGAAATTAGTTTTGTGAAGGGTAGAAAACATTATGGGAAAAGGAGAAAATGCTGGTTACCAGCATTTTAACAGCATTTTCTCCTTTTCCCACAATGTTTTCTTCCCTTCCCAAACCAAATTTCAAGTTTTTAGTCACATTAAATTTGTCGTCTGCAAATGCTTCCAATTTGGAATAGTAGAAATTTTTTTCGTGTGGTTAAGAGTTAAGAAACCCAAGAAGAATCCTTTGGAAAACATTGTGGGAAAAGAAGAAAAATTAATTTTGGGCATAACATCTGTGTGGAGATTTCCACCATTTTTGCACAATCATTTGTGACCTGTAGGCGACCCACCAAATACGAAAATCTTATTCTGGACAGTGAATTGTACTCGTTACACCAGCACTAGTCTGTGATGATGATGGTGTTTGTCTGTATTTGTTGCTGGTGTTTTATTAGTGTTTTTGATGGAATTACACAGCTGATTGAATTATACAGAACCTTTTAGGGTGTCCTCTTCATCAAAAGAGACTTCCTGGTATTTTTTTTCTATTTCTAAAAGGTGCCATTTTGTCTCTTGTCTCTCTTATTCTCTGTCTTTTACCAGCCTTTTACCAAACAATCCAAATTGAATATTTATAATGGCTCAAGGGAAGGAACGTATGAAAATATCTTGAGAAAAGGAGAAAATTCATGCATGTTTAAGCACAACAGTTGTTTCTATCCCAACCAAGACAATTTACTTAGAGTTTCAAATGATTTATTTGTGTTGGCAAAGACCCCAAGAAAATATTTGACATCTTGTGGGCTGCTGTAAACAAGACCCTGAATTTGGCTCAAATGGTAGGATTTTTGTATGAATGAATAAAAAAGAATTTGTTGAAATCAGGAGAAAAAACTAGTTTTGATTGTGGCGCGGGGGGGGGGGGGTGGGGGGGGGGCAATGTTTACAGATGATACCAATTAACCCATTACCACTCAATCCCTACTTTTGACGCCCCTGAGAAAGAGGCCTTTTGAAAACACTATGGGAAAAGGAGAAAATGCTGGTAACCAGCATTTTCTCCTTTTCTCACAGTGTTTTCTACCCTTCCCAGAACAAATTTCAATTTTTCAGTCACATTTATTTTGTCGTCTGCCAATGCTTTCAGTTTGGACCAGTCTAAAATTTTCTCGTGTGGTAGAGAGTTAAATAGAATGAAGAGAATGAAGAGTTTCAAAAATCGTCACTAGTAGCCTCAAAGTAGATTAGTAGTTAAAAACTTTGAAACAGTCAAATTGACAAAAAAAGGTCCAAACACAATACTTTCATGCTGATTTCTGCTAGTAGAGATAAGGGCTACATAGTAAACATCTGGGGAGATCTAAGATCAGACATAGAATTCCAACCGGCCATACTTTCATTTTCAATTTTCAAAAATTCAGCTTGATTTCATATGCGGAGTTGATACTTTTAACACATTACCACATGACAATATTTTAGACTTGTCCAAATTGAAAGCATTTGCAGACGACAAAATAAAAGTGACTGGAAAATTGAGATTTGTTCTGGGAAGGGTAGAAAACACTGTGGGAAAAGGAGAAAATGCTGGTTACCAGCATTTTCTCCTTTTCCTACAGTGTTTTCAAAAGGCTTCTTTCTCAGGGGCGTCAAAAGTAGGGATTGAGTGGTAATCCTTTACCACTCCATCCGGAATTTGAACGACAATGAGAAAGAGGTCTATTGAAAATATTGTGGGAAAAGGATAATCAGCATTATCTGCTTTCCCACAATGTTTTCTCTCTGTTTTGATGCAGCTTTCAATATCTGAGTCATCTGCAAATGCTTTCAAGTTGGACATGTCTAAAATTTCTTCATTTGGTAGATGGTTAAGTCTATTTTAAAATGTTAGGCTGGTTCAAATTGAAAGCATTTGCAGATGACAAAAGGTGAATGAAAAATTGAAATTTGTTCTGGGAAGGGTAGAAAACAGTGTGGAAAAAAGGAGAAAATGCTGGTTACCAGCATTTTCTTCTTTTCCCACAATGTTTTCTGAAGGCTTCTTTCTCAGGGTCGTCAAAAGTAGGGATTATGTGGTAATGGGTTAACCTACACTTTTTGCAGTGTATGCAACTATTATAGCTATGATTGGCTCTTTATACTAGTTTGTGCAATCTGGTCCAGCTATGATTTGCTCCTTTCACCCTTTACCCCATAAGGCATTTCTATGGTATCTCTAATTGACCCTAAATAACAGCAAGGATGAAACTGTTTCTTATGTGTATATGGCACCTTTTGATAGCATAGAAAACATTGTGGCAAAAGGTGAAATTGCTCGTGACGAGCAATTTCACCTTTTGCCACAATGTTTTCTAAAGGCTCCTACAAGCAATGCGTAGAAAGGAGTATCTATTGAGTAAAAAGTTAACCTACACTTGTTGCAGTGTAAGCAATTATAACTATGATTGGTGCTTTAATAATTATACTAGTTTGTGAAATCTTGTCTAACTAGGATTTGCTCCTTTTATGAGTTTTGTGCAATCCGATCTCTATCTCCACTGCTGCCAATGGAAAGAAGCAGCTAAAGGTATAAGCAGGGACTTGCAAATCTCCTTCTGGTGTTGAGACTGAAAAGCCAAAGGTTAACCCTTTACCCCATAAGGCATTTCTATGGTATCTGTAATTGACCCTAAATAACAGCAAGGATGAAGCCATTTCTTATGACTGTGTATATGACACCTTTTGATAGCATAGAAAACATTGTGACAAAAGGTGAAATTGCTCATCATGAGCAATTTCACCTTTTGCCACAATGTTTTCCAAAGGCTCCTACAAGCAATGCGTAGAAAGGATATTGAGTAAAGAGTTAACCTACACTTGTTGCAGTGTAAGCAATTATAACTATGATTGGTGCTTTAATAGTTATATTAGTTTGTGCAATCTTGTCTAACTAGGATTTGCTCCTTTTATGAGTTTTGTGCAATCTGATCTGTATCTCCACTGCTGCCAATGGAAAGAAGCAGCTAAAGGTATAAGCAGGGACTTGCAAATCTCCTTCTGGTGTTGAGACTGAAAAGCCAAAGGTTAACCCTTTACCCCATAAGGCATTTCTATGGTATCTGTAATTGACCCTAAATAACAGCAAGGATGAAGCCATTTCTTATGTGTATATGACACCTTTTGATAGCATAGAGCAATTTCACCTTTTGCCACAATGTTTTCCAAAGGCTCTGACAAGCAATGTGTTAAGATGAGTATCTATTGAGTAAAGAGTTAACCTACACTTGTTGCAGTGTAAGCAATTATAACTATGATTGGTGCTTTATACTAGTTTGTGCAATCTGGTCTAGCTAGGATTTGCTCCTTTTATGAGTTTTGTGCAATCTGATCTAGATCTCCACTGCATCAAATGGTAAGAAGCAGCTAGATATACAAGCAGGGACTTGCAAAAACTCCTTCTGGTGTTGAGACGGAAAAGCCAAAGGTTAATCTCAGCTGAGATCTTTTTGTCTTAGACATTTCAAGTTTATTCACGGAATATCGACTCCTGGGACTTATGGGGGATTATTGATACAATCGAACAATGACAGAATTGCGCAAGAATGTCAAAAGATAAAACAATTTATTCATATCTTAAATCCTTAATCCTTTACGTGTGGAACCGAGATGTAAGTACAATTTGTGGAAACTATAGATCAAGATCAGAAAGCTCAGAGATACAGTCTGATCTTTGTTATATGCTATCCATTTCTTTTCCAGGTACACTGGCTAAAAAAAGCGTTGAAACTATAATAATACGTATCTTAACTCTTTACTAAACAATCCGGACTTTTAACGACCCTGAAAAAGAAAGCATTTGAAAACATTGTGGGAAAAGGAGAAAATGCTGGTAACCAGCATTTTCTCCTTTTCCCACAATGTTTTCCAAATGAAATTTCCATTTTTGATTCATATTTATTTTGTTTTCATCTGCAAATGCTTTCAATTTGGACTGGCCCAAAACTTTGTCGTTTGGTAAAGAGTTAACACAGTTCCTTTATTCTTCAACCATCCTCAAGAACATTCATTATCTTAATTTGCAATTTCAATTTTGAAAGTTACACAACTTCTGATTGGTTAAACCAAATAGTTTAGCCAATCAGAAATTGTGTTACTTTCAATTTTTATGAAATTTTGGAGATTAAGGCTGAGAGTGGTCTCAAGGGTAGTTGGTGCATGTGGACCCAGTTGCAAGTCGTTTCGTAACAATACTTGTAATGCTGAGCACAGCTAGAAACAGAAATTGATTACTAACTCTTTACCAAATGATGAAATTTTAGACTGGTCCAAATTGAAAGCCCTTGCAGACGACAAAATAAAAGTAACACAAAAATCGAAATTTGTTTCTAGCAGGGTAGAAAACATTTTGGGAAAAGGAAAAAAAAAATGCTGGTTACCAGCATTAATTTTTCTCCATTTCCCACATTGTTTTCAAAAGGCTTCTCTCTCAGGGTTGTAAAAACCAGGGATTGTTTGGTAAAGGGTTAAGTTTCTTAGCTGTTGCTCTTAACCCATCACCAACTGAAAGAATTCTTAGACTGGTTCAAATCATTTGTAGATGACAAATGAAATATGGCTCTTAATAATTGATTTTGTCTGTGAAAGGGTATAAAACATTGTGGGACATGGATATAATAATGCTGGTTTTCAGCATTGGCTCCTTTTCCAATATTGTTTACAGAAGCCTACTTTACCAGGGTTGTATAATCACAGGGTTTTGTAGGGCAGGGTTAGTACAGATGAACAGACAGACATCAATCATTTCACATGAAAGTCATCTTTCTCTCTGATTGATAAACTCTTACAAGCACCTCAAAACTTGGCCCAGTCTATATCTCATTTGAAAGGGAGGTAATTAACCCATTACCACACAATCCCTACTTTTGACGCCCCTGAGAAAGAAGCCTTTTGAAAACATTGTGGGAAAAGGAGAAAATGCTGGTTTTCTACCCTTCACAAAACAAATTTCAAATTTTCAGTCACTTTTATTTTGTCGTCTGCAAATACTTTCAAATTGAACCAGTCTAAAATATTGTCTTTTGGTAATGAGTTAAACTAGTTTTAACACTTTGCAAATCTTAATCCTAAAACTGCTAAGCTCAGCTCACTGATCGTTTGCAGACAGTGTAGATCAAGATCAGACTGCACAGAATCTGCATATCTAATAAGGGGATGAAATACCAATATTTTGTTTATTTACTGTTGAATTGAAAATTAAGTTATTTGGCAGGATAAGGCATTAACTCATTACCAAATGACAAAATTTTGGATTGATCTGAATTGGAAGCATTTACGGAGGACAAAATAAATGTGACTAAAGAATTGAAATTTGTTTTTGAAAGGGAAGAAAACATTGTGGGAAAAGGAGAAAATGCTGGTTACCAGCATTTTCTCCTTTTCCCACAGTGTTTTCAAAAGGCTTCTTTCTCTGAGGTGTTTAAAAGTCGGGATTGTGTGGTAAAGGGTTAACTCATTACCAAACAGCAAAATTTTTGGCTTGTCCAAATTGAAAGCATTTGCAGACAACAAAATAAAAGTAACTGAAAATTTGAAATTTGTTTTGTGAAAGGGTAGAAAACATTTTCTCCTTTTCCCACAATGTTTTCTACACTCCCAAAATCAAAAATCAATTTTTGATTCACATTTATTTTGTTGTCTGCAAATGCTTTCAATTTGGAGTAGTCCAAAATTTTGTTGTTTGGTAAAGACTTAAAACTGAGGGTTATTTGATAAAGAGAGAAATGATTCATGTACTTTGTCTGCGCATGTCATATTCTTTGAAGATTCCACCTGTCTTATATGACGCATCACTAGCCCCGATATCGGGCGGACTGTAGTTACACATGCTCTAAAGTAGCAATGGAGAAAATGGTTTTTATCAATACATTTGAGGAAAAATCAGGCCTGTTTTAACCCCAGATTTCTCTAAACTGCTGATCAAAGTGAATCGCACAAGGTAGTGTTTTATTCATCTTCCCATTTAGCCAAGGTTACGATCACTATGTGGATCTTACCTTGGCTGATTGGGCCCGATTTCAAGATTCCTGCGATGTGCCCTCTATTGGATGCTGGTAAGTACTCCCCTTTAAATCTTTTTTTCTAAAAGCCAATGAAATATTGTTTTACGGACCGCTTACGAATACACATGAAGTGATAAGCAGACATCCATGTGGGTTTCAATGTTTGCCTTCTATTGGAAAGGTAGTGGCCTTATTCTATTTTTATCAAAGATGAAATGCTACGAGCGATTTCATTTGTTGCAGTTAGAGCTGGCTGCATCCAATGAAAAAGCGTATCAGGGGAATGTAAAAATCAAGCTCGATCTGCCAAGGGTAGAGTAGCGTAGTGAATCGTCAGCCTTGGCTTGCGAAGATGTGTTTTATTGAGTAAATGTTTATTTTAGTTTGAAATTCAAAGTAACGGTTGTCGCGCATGAAAGTGGTTCAGTTCTGTCCCGAGGATGCCCAAAATTAGATAGATGAGTATTTATAGAATGCCATGTAGCGGGAGATAATGGGTGTATGTGGTCTTGGCAAGCCTTATGGTAAGTTGAAATGCAAATTGAGGTTTTCTGTTAAGACTTTATCACACAATCCTGACTTTTTAACGACCCTCAGGAAGAAAGCTTTAGAAAAACATGGTGGGAAAAGGAGAAAATACTGGTAACCAGCATTTTCTCCTTTTCCCGCCATGTTTTCTACCCAAATCAAGGACAAATTTTGTCATTTGGGCTTCCTTGTAATTTGTTGGTTGCAATTGATTTTGATTTGGACAAGTCTAAAATTTTGTCGTTGGGTAAAAGAGTTAAAAATGTCCAATCATTATCACCCTGAGGCTAGGTATCTTCTGTCTGTCTATCTATATATAGTCGATAGTGCCAGAAATAGTTTGATCAACCTTTTTACCAGACGACAAAGTTTTAGCTGGGTCCAAATTGAAAACATTTGCAGAAGACAATTTCATTGTGGTTCAAATGGTGTAATTTTTCTTTGAGAGGGTAGAAAACATTGTGCGAAAAAGGAGAAAATGCTGGTTACCAGCATTTTCTCCTTTTGCGCACAATGTTTTTCTAAAGGCTTCTATCCCGGGTTCATTAAAAGTTGGTATTGTAAGGTAAAGGGATAATTTTACTTAACCCTTTCCCAAACAATCCCTGGTTTTACGTGTCAGGAGTAGAAGCCTTTTGAAAACATTGTGGGAAAAGGAGAAAATGCTGGTAACCAGCATTTTCTCCTTTTCCCACAATGTTTTCCACCCTATCATAGACAGAAATCATCTTTTCAGCAAGAGTTGAATTGTCGTCTGCAAATGCTTTCAATTTGGTCTAGTCCAAAAGTTTGTCATTTGGGAAAGGGTTAAGGTATCTGGTGAAGTGAGCTGGTTGATGTACAGAGCTCTATAATCATCTGAAGGAGAAATCAAACTGATTACTTGGTAGATCTGAACAGGTAGATAAAAAGAGTAATAGTCCATTAGCTTTCGACTTGATTAGCAAATGAACACAGGAAGCTATTAGTCAGAGGGTTACATAGGACTTGATCAGGACATGCGCACCTTTCAGAATCCATGTACTTACACTTTGCTATCATGGCTGGATTGGAAACCTTTTAAAGGGGCCCTAATACTCATTTTCAGCCAGTTTTAACTCATTTTGTCTTTATTTTATCAAAATACAGTCATTCTTGTACCTTCATACCAAATACTGGGCCTGACGGTTGCAAGGTTGCTTAGATTACGGGCGATAGAAAATGCATTTCAACGAGTCGCGGCCTTCAATATAAACAGACTTGTTGTTTCTGGTTTTTGAATCGAAGATTTTCGATAACCATTACACACTCGGGTACATTCGTATGATGATCATGCGTTCTGTCATGTGACTATATTTGACCTTTGCTCTGCGTTTAAATTGCAACAGCAATAATAGCAGACATCTCTCAAGGTTGTTCAAATGTTGCATAATATCACTGGTAGCCAAGAGCCTTGTGGTGGTAGTTCAAGTAACACATAGAGCGAGCAAGTTAGTTCAAATAGCACATTATTATAATACCAAACATTTAAATATAGCCAAGTGCATGCAGGTTAAAATTAGCACAGAATGGTATTTCAAATGGGACATAATTATTAACCCATTACCAAATGACAGAATTGTAGAATTGTAGATTGGTCCAAATTGAAAGTATTTGCAGACAAAATAAAAATGACTAAAAATTTGAAAGTTGTTTTGTGAGGGGAAAAAAACATTGTGGGTAAAGGAGAAAATGCTGGTTACCAGCATTTTCTCCTTGTCCAACAGTGTTTTCAAAAGGCCTCTTCTCTTGGAGGTCGTTAAAAGTCTGGATTGTGTGGTAATGAGTTAGTAGCCAGCAGTCTTTGATATAATACATGTAACCAACAGTAGACTTGTTGGTAGCAAGCAAAGCAGTCCAAATGAGACATACCACTTGCAGTCTTGGCCACAATTACAGGCATCAAAGTTGATTGAAACGACATCAAAGTACATGTAGATCATGTGGATAAATCCTTAACAAAGTCCAAATTTGCACAGTAGAGAAAAGATTTTCTGTCCAATGCTTGGCCAGAATCTATCACTTAGCAGAAATTATTTTAGATTGTTGCAAGTGAAGGTCATTATTTGCACGATGTACCTGAAACATAGTAAGACTTTTGGTCCTGTGAACATTAACCCTTTCCCAAACGACAAATTTTAGACTCTTCGAAACTGAAAGAATTTGCAGACGACAATTTCAAATTTGATAAAAATGGCAGAAAGTACTCCAAATAGGTAGAAAACGCTGTGGGAAAAGGAGAAATTGCTCGTTACGAGCAATTTCGCCTTTTCCCACAGTGTTTTCAAAAGACTTGTACTGCAAACATGTAAAAAATAGGGCTTGTTTGGGAAAGGGTTAAAATGCTTCGAGGTGAGTGATCCAGGGCCATCATAGATGAACCGATGTGTACCTAACTTTGTGTTAAATTTCAGCTCATTGTGGTGTCTGCATCTTCGCAAGCCAAGGCTGACGATTCATTACGCTACTCTACCCTTGGCGGTTCGAGCTTGATTTTTACATTCCCTCGATACGCTTTTTCATTGGATGCAGCCAGGAAAGGAAGGAAACATGGTGAGGAAAGGAGAAAATGCTCATTTTCTCCTTTTCCATCAATGTTTTCAAAAGACTTCCAGTTCACCGTTATTAGAAAATGTGATAATATGGTAAAGGATCCTGGGTTTAACCCTTTCTCAAACGACAAATTTTGGACTCTTCCAAACAGAAAGAGTTTGCAGACGACAATTTTTTGATTTGGAGAAAATGGCAGAAAGTTCTCTAAAGGGTAGAAAACACTGTGGGAAAAGGAGAAATTGCTCGTTACGAGCAATTTCTCCTTTTCCCACAGTGTTTTCAAAAGACTTTTACTGCAGACACGTAAAAACCAGGGCTTGTTTGGGAAAGGTTTAATCTGTGTCAAGTGGTCAGATTGTTTATTGATTGGTTTGATGAGATAATTGCTTTAAGTCCAGGTCAGACTCCTGCTAACTCAATTTGTGAAAAGTCCATAATTTATCACTTGTTACAGCCTGTCCTGTAGCATCAGGCCTTGTGTCATACACTTTATTCCTTTACCCAGCAACACAGTTTTAGACTCGTGCAAATTGAAACAATTGCAGACAACAAAACTATAGTACTGAAAGGTGGGTATTTAGATTTTTCACATCAAACAAATTAAAAAGAATGTATATTAATGAAAAATAAATGAAAAAAACAATACAAATCATCAATAATTAAGAATCATAAAATTACAAAAAAAATGATGGTATACCCCTAAAAGGCTATTTAGCCTCTTAAGCTATTTTTAGATTTTGCGCCAAATATCAAAAAAGCATTGTGGTAATGTTAAGAGACTGGCATGTGACTAATGATGCTTAAATTCCAGTATGTAACAAAAATGTAACTATTTTCCACAATGTCTTCTTCGGACGCCATTTTTGAAGCTTCGTATGCATATTTCCGGTATATGAATGAGCGAGTTGCTCATGTAAAAATAGATCGTATTTTCCGTGTGTGTCGACCTGGGCCGTAGTGAATCTCTAATTTCTCTTGTTGTCAGATGGTTTTCGGCTACTGGGGTTTTATGAAAGAAAATTATAGGGAATTGGGAGTGTAAGGATGATTTTTTTGTACTTTTGTAAAATTTTCGTCCCGGAATCTGAAGGGCCACCTTTAAGGGTAGGATATCCTAATGCCGATTCCTGTAACATCCCCTTTGATTTTCTGGAAACATAATGAATTTAGCTATTAGACTTTGGTAATCCTTTGTTATCGCATTACCACACAATCCCTACTTTTGACGACCCTGAGAAAGAAGCCTTTAGAAAACATTGTGGGAAAAGGAGAAAATGCTGGTAACCAGCATTTTCTCCTTTTCCCACAATGTTTTCTAGTCTGCTGGAAACAAATTTCAATTTCTGAGTCATTCTGTCGTCTGCAGGACTGGTGCTTTCATTTTGGACCAGTCTGAAATATTGTCATTTGGTAAAGAGTTAAGTCATTACCTGAGGCGGAAAATTTTAGCTTTGCCCAAATCGAAAGCATTTTTAGACGACAAAATAAGAGTGACTGAAAATTTGAAACTTGTTTTCTGAAGGATAGAAAACATTGTGGGAAAAGGAGAAAATGCTGGGTACCAGCATATTCTCCTTTTCCCACAACATTTTCAAAAGTCTTCTTTCTCACGGTCGTCAAAAGTAGGGGTTGTGTGGTAATGGGTAAATCGGCAGATAGATGCTGGTTCCCTGCATCGGTTACTGAATCCATACGATGAAAGGCGATGAAACGAAAATTGCTGGTCACCATTAACAAGCCTATTTAGTCATTTGATTAACTCATTACCAAACAACAAAATTTTAGACTTGTCCAAATCGAAAGCAATTACAGATGACAAAATAAAAGTGACTGAAAATTTGAAATTTATTTTGTGAAGGGTAGAAAACATTTTGGGTAAAGGAGAAAATGCTGGTAACCAGCATTTTCTCCTTTTCCCACAATGTTTTCTAAAGATCTCTTTCTCGGGGTCCTCAAACTAGGGATTGTGTGGTAAAGGGTTAAGGCTTGAATAAATTAATGGGAAAAACAAGGTTGTGTCAAGCAGGATGATATTTTCTGCAGTGATGCAAATTTATCAGCACATAACATAATCATGGATACATGAATTGGAATACACTTGTAAACATTTTTAAGGGAAACATTCCAGTAACTGTAATAAAGAATAGATTATGTTATAATGGCGACAACCCCCCCCCCCCCCCCCCCAACCATTCTTGAGAATACTCTTTGTCATATTCTCCAAGGTTTTCTAAATTTGTTAGTAACACAACTTCTGATTGGTTAAACCATTCGGTTTAGCCAATCAGAAGTGCTACGTACAAATGTGGAAAATTCTGGAGAATAAGACAAAGAACGTTCTTGAGAATAGTTGGTGAATATGGGCCCTGGTGGTTGATTCCTGGTTGAGGTGATTTTTCTGGCAATTTTTCACCTCCTGCCTGATTGCATGTTCGAAAAGTAGCCAGTGGCTTGGAAAGAAAAATCTGTGTCAGTACTGGTATAACCCATGAAATACATGCGTAGGTGCACTGACTGCTGTGATATGACCTAAGCAGTTACAATGGTGTGAAACTCCTATACAAACACACTTGGAGAATGTCATGCTTCCAGGAGTGTTAATAAAGAATATGATTATGGTATTATAGATTATTTTATAGCTTTCTGAACTTTAGATCATTAGAACAGGCTTACTGTATTTTACCAAATTAACACTCCATCCCTCCCTAATAGTAGCACCTCCCTCCCCACAATATTACATAACCCAGAGGTCTCCGGACAGCCCTAACTCCGACACCTGACCTTACCTGAAAGTAGGTGCTTGGAAGGACAAACTTCCAAATGCAAGAAAAAGAATTATTGATGACAAATGTTTTGAAAATAAACTAACTGGTAGGACATCCACATAACTGTAATTACTGCACAAGTCTGTATCTTTCACACCAGACTTTCTGAATATACATGCAATCCCAATACTGTTTTAAACTTCTGGTAACATGAAATTTGTCAAATAACTTAAAAAGAAACTTTAACCCTTTACTCCACAGATACTCATTTCTACACATTGCTTGTAGGTGCCTTTGGAAAACATTGTGGCAAAAGGTGAAATTGCTCGTGACGAGCAATTTCACCTTTTGTCACAATGTTTTCTACACTATCAAAAGGTATCATGTACACATAAGAAACGGCTTCATCCTTGCTGTTATGTAGGGTCAGTTAGAGATACCATAGAAAATGCCTTATGGGGTAAAGGGTTAAGAATGGGGTAAAGGGTTAAGAAAGTGAGTATCAAATCCTAGTTTCCCATATTAATCATGAACTACTATTTCATGTCCAAATGCAATATGACCCGTGGCAAAATCAGTACTCTGTATCAGTACAGTACTGTTGGTCTTTCAAATTATTATCTCCGGCTAGATGGCATTCTATAAATACTCATCTGTCTAATTTGGGCATCCTGGGTACAGAACTGAACCACTTTCCTACGCGACAAGCGTTACTTTGAATTTCAAACTAAATGTTTACTCAATAAAACGCTACCTTGTGCAATTCACTCAGTTATGATCAGCATTTTAGAGAAATCTTGGGCTATAACATGCCTGATTTTTCCTAAAATGTATTGATAAAAACCATTTTCTCCATTGCTACTTTATAGCCCATATTACTACAGTTAGCCCGATATCAGGGATAGTGATGCATCATATAAGACAGGTCAAACCTTCGAAGAATATGACATGCGCAGACAACACTTTCAAATAGCAGTCATGTTGATCATGGTACTTACTAAAATGTGGATAAAAGTACTGCAATTACTCTATAATTATGATACATGAAGGCACTAAAATTTCAGGAAATTGGGTATGCACCCTGGCTCATTAATGAGGTGAAATATGGTATGTATTGAAAGCAATTGCAGACGACAAAATAAAAATGACTGAAAATTTGAAATTTGTTTTGTCAAGGGTAGAAAACATTGTGGGAAAAGGAGAAAATGCTGGTTACCAGCATTTTCTCCTTTTCCCACAATGTTTTAGAAAGGCTTCTTTCTCAGGGGCGTCAAAAGTAGGGATTGTGTGGTAATGGGTTAAGTTTTAAAGAGACTATAAGGGGTAACTCTATAGTGCACAATCCTGAGTATAAACCACATGAAAGAAACCTTTTGAAAATATTGTGGGAGAAGGAGAGAATGCTGGTAACCTGAGCTTTTTCTCCTTTTTCCATAATGTTTTCCACCCTCCCCATGAAATATTCCGCTGCACTCTGATTTTGTCATCTGCAAATGCTTTCAATTTGGACCAGACTAGATTTTTGTTGTTTGGTAAAGAGTTGAGATAGAGCAGATCATAGATCTGTCACCACTGTTATCGAAAGAAATAATGGGAAAAAAAGACTCATTATGCAAGAGGTAATCAATAAATCAATCAATGTACCTGTCTATCATTAACTCTTTACCGAACAACAAAATATTAGACTGGTCCAAATTGAAAACACTTGCAGACAACAAAATGAATGTGACTCAAAAAATTGAACTTGACTTTAGAATGGTAGAAAACGTTTGGAAAAGGAGAAATGCTGGTTACCAGCATTTCTCCTTTTTCCTTGATGTTTTTTAAAGGCTTCTTTCTCAGGGTCGTTAAAAGTCAGGATTGTAAATGGTAAAGAGTTCGTATTAATATATTATTAATGCACATGTATTTCTTTTTTGCTTTTCAAATATTGCTCCAAACGCTTTCTACTGTACCTCAGAGCAGTCAATGATTCATATTCCGCATACCACATACGGCATATTGACTGAATGATGTTTTACGCTGCTTTCAACATTGAATCAATTATTTCAGCAGGGATAGCTTACCTATTCTGGTGTGTCGGCTGTGTTTCACCAATTCTAGGCCAGTCGAGTCATTGCCTTTAAAGGTAGCCCTTCAGATTTTGGAACGAAAATTTTACAGAAATGCAAAAATATCATCCTTATACTCCCAGAGCCTTTTAATTTGCATTCATAAAACCCCAGTAGTCGAAAACCATCCAACAACACGAGAAATTAGAGATTTACTACGGCCCAGGTTGACACCAACGGGAGACACCTTCTATTTTTAGATGATCAATTCTCTCATTTACATACAGGAATACTCAGACAAAGTTTCAAACATAGCGTCTGAAGAAGACATTATGGAAAATAATTATTACATGTTTGTTATGTAATAGAGTTTAAGCGTTATTAGTCACGTGCCAGTCACTTGACATTCCCACAATGCTTTATTGATTTTTGGCTCAAAATCTAAAAATACCGTAAGAGGCTACGTAGCCTTTTAACTCTTTACCACACGAGAAAATTTTAGACTGGTCCAAATTTAAAGCATTTGCAGACGACAAAATAAAGGTGACTGAAAAATTGAAATTTGTTCTGGGAAGAGTATAAAACACAGTGGGAAAAGGAGAAAATGCTGGTTACCAGCATTTTCTCCTTTTCCCACAGTGTTTTCAAAAGGCTTCTTTCTCAGGGGTGTCAAAAGTAGGGATTGTGTGGTAATGGGTTAAGGGAACACCATAAAAAATTTTTTTTATTGTAATTTTATGAGTCTTAATTATTGATGATTTGTATTATTTTTTCATATAAATTTCAGTGATACATATATATTGTTTAATTTGGTGAGATGTAAAAATTCTAAATACCCACCTTTAAAACTTTCTGTGCTCAACTCAGCTGGGTGTAAAAGATGTCAAGGTTGTGTAAATGTTACTTGATCAGCCTTGACCCTTTACCATACGGCAGAATTTTAGACCTATCCAGATTGAAAGCATATAATTTTATAGTGGATCAAATGATACAATTTTTCTTTAGAGTAAAGTAGAAAACTTTGTAGGAAAAGGAGAAAATGCTGGTTACCAGCATTTTCTCCTTTTCCTGCAAAGTTTTCAAAAGGCCTCTTCCTCATAGTCATCAAAAGTCGTCATTGTGTGGTAAAGGATTAATTATGTACTAATTTCCTAGATTTGATTCTCTTTGTTTCTGTGTATAAAATCAAAGCCTTTTGTTTCAAATTCTTATGCTGTCTGAACTCTTTAGCCTGCCCGGGTGGCTCAATGGTGAGGGTGTCGGACTCATGACCTGGTGGTTGTGAGTTCGATACCCGGTTGCGGCGAACTTTCTTAATGGCATATTTTCACCTCTCACCTCTGCTGAAGCATGTGAGAAAAGTAGTTGGTGGCATTGGAAAGAAAGTTGTGTTAGTACTGGTATGAGAAAGCCAGGAAACACATGTGCGTCACAGACCGCCATGATATGACCTTAGCTCTTAAAGTGGCATTAAACCCCAATACAACCAATACAACTACTGAACTTTTTACTGAACAATTCCTGGTTTTTACTATCCAGAAGAAGATGCCTTCTGAAAACTTTGTAGGAAAAGGAGAAAATGCTGGTAACCAGCATTTTCTCCTTTTCCCCACAATGTTTTCTACTCTTCTAAAGTCAAGTTTCAATCTTAGAGTCAGGTTTATTTTGTCATCTGCAAAATTAATGTTTACAATTTGGACAAGTGTAAAATTTTGTTGTTTGGCAAAAAGTTGAGGATAAACTTTTCTGGAGAACTTACAATTGTGCAGGAACACCCTGGAGTATTGACTTAATTAAGTTTTTTAACCCTTTACCAGACAATCCCGACTTTTAACACCCCTGTGAAAGAAGCCTTTTGAAAATATTGTGGGAAAAGGAGAAAATGCTGGTTATCATGAAATGTCTTTGATGATGTATGCCATGATGTAGGTTGTTACCCCTGTAATACTTATAGGTTTCTTGAAAATGAAAGCACGCACAGACAACAATTTCAGTGTGGCTCAAATGGTGCAGTTTTTCTTTGGTAGGGTAGAAAACATTGTAGGAAAAGGAGAAACTGCTGTTACCACTAATTCTCCGTTTCCCATAATGTTTTAAACGGGCTTCTATCCCAAGGTCATTAAAAATCAGCATGGTGTGTGAAGGGTTAACTCTTCACCAGACGACAAAATTTTGGACTACTCCAAATTGAAAGCATTTGCAGACAACAAAATAAACATGACTCAAAAATTTAAATTTGATTTGAAAAGGGTAGAAAACATTGTGGGAAAAGGAGAAAATGCTGGTTACCAGCATTTTCTCCTTTTCCCACAACTTTTTTCCTTCTCGGGGTCATCAAAAGTTGGGATTGTGTGGTAAAGAGTTAACCAACCCATTACCTCACAATCCCTACTTTTGACGACCCAGCATTTTTTGTTTTCTTTTCTTTTCAAAACAAATTTCAAATTTTCAGTCACTTTTATTTTGTCGTCTGCAAATGCTTTGGATTTGGACAAGCCTAAAATGATGTCGTTTGGTAATGAGTTAAAGGGTAACAGGTATGTATTTTGTATATTTTCAGTTCCCATTGGCTCAATAAAGGAAGTGAGAAGTGGAAAGACAACAGAAGCGTTGAAGAACAAGGAAATTGCGGGTATTTACGCTGACGAGTGTGCCTTCTCAGTGATATTTGGTGACAACTTTGAATCGATGGATTTGATTGCTACAACACCAGATGAGGCTAATATCTGGGTCACGGGTTTAACGTGTTTGATTAACACGAACACGAGATCTATTTCTTGTAAGTATGTCAAGCCATGTCTCTCTCACTGGCTCATCCATATTGGGCATGTTCTGAAACTGCTGAATATAGAGTGGCTAACATTAGGACATTAACCCATTACCACACAACAATATTTTATACTGGTCCAAATTGAAAGCATTTGCAAACAACAAAATAAAAAGTGACTGAAAATTTGAAATTTGTTTTGTGAAGGGTAGAAAACATTGTGGAAAAAGGAGAAAATGCTGGTTACCAGCATTTTCTCCTTTTCCCACAATGTTTTCTAAAGGCTTCTTTCTCAGGGGTGTTAAAAGTCGGGATTGTGTAGTAAAGAGTTGAAGTCTTTAACCCATTACCACACAAACCCTACTTTTGACGACCCTGAGAAAGAAAGTCTTTAGAAAACATTGTGGGAAAATGGAGAAAATGCTGGTAACCAGCATTTTCTCCTTTTCCCAGAATGTTTTCTACCCCTCACAAAACAAATTGTGAATTTTCAGTCACTTTTATTTTGTCATCTGCAAATGCTTTCAATTTGGACAAGCCTAAAATATTGTTGTTTGGTAACAAGTTAACTCTTTACAGAACAACAGAATTTTAGACTGTTCCAAATTGAAAGCAGACAACATAATGAAAATGACTCAAAAATTTAAATTTGCTTTGGGATGGGTAGAAAACATTGTGAGAAAAGATGAAAATGCTGGTTACTAGCATTTTCTTCTTTTCCCACAATGTTTTCAAAAGGCTTCTTTCACAGAGACGTGAAAACCAGGGATTGTTTGGTAAAGAGTTAAAAGGTGTGAAAAACATCATTACAAAAGGAGCAAAGACCTGGATACCAACATTTCTCTCTGATTCCCATAATTTTTTTCTACAGCCATCATTCTTATATCATAAAATTCTTTGTAAGTGGCGAAGGTTAGGCTAGTTATTACCTTCAGAAAGAGTTGAAACAAACAACTTTGGAAAACAACCATCCTTGCCACTAGCCAATTTCAATCTTTTGCTGCGATGTTTTTGGAAGTGGTCAACTCACAGAATTAAAAGTCAATTTGCATTCTGGAAGTGTATACCACAGCACTAAGCAGCCATTTAGAATAAGGCTTTCAAGAATAATGTCAAAAAAGGAGAAAATGCTGATGCCGATCATTTTCTCCTTTTCCCGCTTTGTTTTGAACCTTCTCAGAGACAATATCCATCAGTGTAGGCATGTTTATCATTGTTTTCTGCAATTGATTAACCCTTTACCCCATAAGGCATTTCTATGGTATCTCTAATTGGCCCTAAATAACAGCAAGGATGAAGCCATTTCTTATGGCTTCATCCTTGCTGTCACGAGCAATGTCACGAGCAATTTCACCTTTTGCCACAATGTTTTCCAAAGGCTTCTACAAGCAATGCGTAGAAATGAGTATCTATGGAGTAAAGGGTTAAGATATTGACAAGTCTAAAATGTTGTTGATACATAGAATTACCTCTTGAAATACCAAACAACAAAATTCTAAACATGTCCAAATTAAAAGCACTTGCATACGACAAAATATATGGGACTCAAAAATTGAAATTTGTTTAACCCATTACCACACAATCCCTACTTTTGATGACCCTGAGAAAGAAGCCTCTAGAAAACATTGTGGGAAAAGGAGAAAATGCTGGTAACCAGCATTTTCTCCTTTTCCCACAATGTTTTCTACCCTTCACAAAACAAAATTCAAATTTTCAGTCACTTTTGTTTTGTTGTCTGCAAATGCTTTCAATTTGGACAAACCTAAAATTTTGTCGTTTGGTAAAGAGTTAAGGAAGGGTATAAAACATTGTGGGAAAAGGAAAAAATGCTGGTCACCAGCATTTTCTCCTATTCCCTCAATGTTTTCAAAAGGCATCTTTATCAAAGTTGGTAAGAAGTCAGGATTATGTGGTAAAGAATTAATCACCAGGGATTTTCACCAGAAAAAGAATTGCCTCTCATTCCCATATTTTCTTAATTGGTTTGCATGCATAATAGCGTAAAAGGAGCTTTTGCTGACTTTCCAACTTTTTACCAGACAACAAAATTTTGGATTTGAATCAAAATGGAAGTCTCAGTTTGTAGCCAATAAATTAGCCCGTAAGATAACTTGGTTTGATAGCATACAATGCATTGTTGGAAAAGGAGAAAATGCTGGTTTCCAGCACTTTTTCCTTTTTCCACAAAGTTTGAAATCTTTCTTCTTTGGGGTTGTTATATGCCAGGATTGTGTGGTAAAAGGCTAACTCATTACCAAATGACAAAATTTTAGGTGCATCCAAATTGAAAGCATTTGCAGACAACAAAAGAAAAGTGACTGAAAATTTGGAATTTGTTCTGTGAAGGGTAGAATACTTTGTGGGAAAAGGAAGAAATGCTGGTTACCGGCATTTTCTCCTTTTCCCACAATGTTTTCTAACCTTCCTTCAAAACTTTCTAAACTTCCTTCTCAGGGTCGTCAAAAGTAGGGAATGGCTTAATTTATGATCAGACTGCACAGAGAATTAAAGTTTTATCATTGATTTGTAATTGCAGCTAATTTGAGAGATATTCTGATTGGAACAACCAGGCTTACCTCTATACCAGACGGCAAAATTCTAGACTGTTTCAAATTGGAAGCAATAGCAGACGACGAAATTCAAGTGACTCAAAAATTTAAATTTGTTTTGGAAAGGGTAGAAAACTGGGGGAAAAGGAGAAAATGCTGGTTATCAGGGTTGTCAGAAGTAGGGATTGTGTGGTAATGGCTTAATTTATGATCAGACTGCGCAGAGAATTGAAGTTTTATCATTGATCTGTAATTGCAGCTAATTTGAGAGATATTCTGATTGGAGCAAACAGGCTTACCTCTATACCAGACGACAAAATTGTAGACTGTTGCAAATTGGAAGCAGTAGCAGACGACAAAATTTAAGTGACTCAAAAATTTAAATATGTTTTGGAAAGGGTAGAAACAATGTGGGAAAAGGAGAAAATGCTGGTTATCAGCATTTTCTCCTTTTCTCACAATGTTTTCAAAAGGTTTCTTTTACATAGCCGTGTGTGGTAAAGAGTTAACCGTTTTCCAAACAAGCCCTGGTTTTTAGGTGTCTGCAGTAAAAGTCATTTAAAAACACTGTGGGAAAAGGAGAAATTGCTCGTAACGAGCTATTTCTCCTTTTCCCACAGTGTTTTCTACCTTTTTTCAGACCTTTCCGCCAT
Organism: Tridacna crocea; assembly: GCA_943736015.1. Taxonomy (NCBI): domain Eukaryota; kingdom Metazoa; phylum Mollusca; class Bivalvia; order Cardiida; family Cardiidae; genus Tridacna; species Tridacna crocea. The sequence continues at coordinate 44,779,003 of OX031067.1, forward strand.
TTTCTCCAAATCTAAAATTGTAGTCTGCAAACTCTTTTGGCTTGGAAGAGTCCAAAATTTGTCGTCCGGGAAAGGGTTAAACTTGCAATGTCTGGGACTTGGTAAATTATGTTGTCTAACTAAATGCTGCTAAGCCTTTGCACAGATGTAACAAACTGGTCTTTAATCCTTTACTAAACAACCCTTGGTTTTCATGACTGTTTGAAAGAAACCTTTAGAAAACAATGTGGGAAAAGGAGAAAATGCTGGTAAACAGCACAGCATTTTCTCCTTTTCTCACAGTGTTTCTACCGTGCTAGAATATAATACTATAGGAACTTTTAGAATTAGCAAATCCTATATTGTGCTCTGGATACATTTTTGCTCTTTTCCGCATTTCTGCATGATGTTGACTCCTCCCGCGAAATCAGCTGACGTTGGTGTAGCGGAAGTTGTTAGCGTCGTTGTAGCTACATCGAAACATTATTTCCGTCAGTATTTTTTGATATGGCCTGATGAAGGCTTCAATGCCGAAACGTTGACCAAAGGATATTAAAAAATATGTATACATAACAACAGCGTTGTTGTTGGTATTTCTATATTACCCTGCTAGAAACAAATTTCTATGTTTGAGTCGCATTGAGTCTTTGTGTTTGTCCATCTATGTGTTATCTGTAATTTCAGATGTCTTCTCTGGAACTATCTGTTGAATTATGTTGGCCTTTTACAGAATTTCTCGAAGAAGTTGGTTCTGATACAAAGAGGTTGCCATGGCAACAAAGCTGAAAAGTGTTGAAAATCTTATCAAAATCTTCTTCCTGTCAAAAATCAGTTGGAGTCACTTAAATTTTGTCCTCTGCTAATGCTTCCAATTTGAAATGGTCTGGAATTTTGTCGTCTGGTATATAGGTAAGGCTGTTTGCTCCAATCAGAATATCTCTCAAATTAGCTGCAGTCATAAGGAGACAAGGCTTTTTTTCTGTATGAAATTTTATTGTAATGCAGATTGCTGAATATTAACCCTTTACCAAACAACAAAATTTTAGACTGGTCGAAATTGAAAGCACTTGCAGACGACAAAATAAACGTAACTCAAAAATGGAATTTTGTTTCCAGGAGGGTAGAAAACATTGTGGGAAAAGGAGAGAATGCTGGTTACCAGCATTTTCTCCTTTTCCCACAATGTTTTCAGAAAGGTTCTTTCTCAGGGTCGTAAAAACCAGGGATTGTTTGGTAAAGGGTCAATTAAGTAACTGTTAATTTCTGAGTTTTATTTATTGCCTATTTATAAGACAGTGGAGCAATACATAGGGGATATTTTGAGGGTTTTTTTTTGGGGGGGGGGGTTAAAGATCGAAGTTTATTTCATCGAGTGAACATCATTGGTAATATTTTCACGAGTGGCTCAGCCTTGAGTGAAAATATTACTGATATTGTTCATGAGATGAAATAAATTTTGATCTTTAACCGAAAAAATAAATATTCTATTTATTTCATGCTTTTAACCCTTTCTGGGAGGAACTTCATCTAAAATCCAGTACAGTTCTTTTCCGTTATTCCCCGTGGCGTACTCCTTCTGCATAGCAACACATTACAATATTACGTCAAGCATGAGAAATGTAAGGTAATTTACCTTCGTAACTAGAATATAAAAATCGGTATTTTCAGTGGTCGTACCTGTGGAATATCGAAAAATATTTTCACTGCTATTTCTCGATATTCTACCAGAAAGCATGAAATAAATAGCAATCATACAGTGTAGCTCTGTTGTTCTTTTGCCATAATGTTTTCACATGTTTTAACCTTTATTGTTCTCCTTACAGCTCCAGAGGCCATTGAAGAAATGCAGCAAATGAGAGACAAGTATCCTTTAATGCTGGTCATGTTTCAAAACCTTTTGACTGTTTGTAGTTAACATTTAGTGAATAGTCTGGAGTTGAAAGCGTTTCGAAAAGAAAACTTTTGAAAACAATATGGGAAAAAGAGAAAATGCTGGCAAGCAGCATTCCTTTTTTTCCCCCCCATTGTTTTGTACTGTTTTAACTCATTACCAATTGACAAAAGTTTAGGTTTGTTCAAGTGGAAAGCATTAATTTTGCAGACAACAAAATAAAAGTGACTGAAAATTTGAAATTTGTTTTGTGAAAGGTAGAAAACATTGTGGGAAAAGGAGAAAATGCTGGTTACCAGCATTTTCTCCCTTTCCCACAATGTTTTCCAAAGGCTTCTTTCTCAGGGTTGTAAAAAGTAGGGATTGTGTGGTAATGGGTTAAGGCAAAACCATCACTTGAACCATATCATATTTATTGTATACAAACAGCTCCAATTTGGTATATTAATATTTTGTCATTTGATAAAAGTTCAATGGCATGTACAGAAATTGTTTTCTTATTTTGTTGTGGTATGGTTTTTGCCTTACAATGCAAAAAAATTAAAGCCTTTAGGATTTTTGAAGTTAATGTAATTCAAACTGTAAGGCTGCCAAATAAATGTATTTGAGTTTTGTGTGGTAAACATTCTGATCATCATTCTGAAAGCAATAACCAGACTTTGTACATCAAAGAGCACTATATCTCCATTTATCATTCCGGTGGCTAGACTGACCCTAACTTTGCCCTTTGCTTGCCTGATATATGAAACTTGCCCTTTGCTTGCCTGATATATGAAACATGTTCTCGGTGTGTGAACAAAACTAACAAACTGGTAACAAAAATTTTTTGCTTCTTCCACGTTTTCTACCCTTCTATTATTGACAAAGTCTGTGAAGCAAGCTATGTGGAAATCTTCCATTTATTGAGGGAACAACTGTAAAATTGTGTTCACCAATTGAAAGTAATAAGAACATCATACAGAAAAAAGCTAAACCCATCAATTTTGAACATATTTGCAGATGACATTATGAAACGTGAATCATGCACTAGGATGTGTCTTTGGAAAACATTGATGGAAAAGGAGAAAATGCTGGTATCCAGCATTTTCCCCCATTTCCCCCAATGTTTTTTAGCCTTCCAATAACAATTTTAAATGTTTGAGTCACCATTATTTTGTTATATGCAAATACTTTGAATTTGGCCATATCTAAAACTTTGTCAATTTGGTAAAGAGTTAAGCTTTTCTCAAACAGCACAAGTTTAGAATTGTTCAATTTTGAAGAATTCGAAACAAAATAATAAATTTGACTCGAAAATAAGAAATTGTCTTTAGAAGAGTAGAAATCACTCTGGGAATAGAAGAAAATGCTAGTTACCAGAAAATGCTGGTTACCTGCATTTTTACCATAACCAGCATTTTTACCTTTTCCCACAATAATATCAAAAGCTGCAAGAAGAAGGTCTTAGAAAGCATTGTTCAAAATGAAGAAAGAAAATACTGGTTAAAAGCATTTTCTCCTTTTCTCACAATATTTTCTCCTGTTTGAAAGACAGAAATCTTTTGAGCTACTATGTTTTTGTTTTAGTGCGAATGCTGTCAATTTGGACAGAAGTTTGTTGTGGTGGAATGATTTAACTCCTGACCACAAAATCCCAAGTTTTACCAACCCTGAGGAAAAAGCCTTACGAAAACATTGTTTGGAAAGGAGAAAATGCTGGTGATCCACATTTTCTCCTTTTTCCACACTGTTTTCTACCTATTCACACCAAAATAGCATAATTCCAGCCTCATTTAAGTTTTCTTCGACATGTGTTTTGAATTTGGACAACTTTTAAGTTTTGTTGTTTGGTAAAGATTTGTTTTGTTGTTTAATAAACATTTAACCCGTATACCACACAATCCTGAAAATAAAGCCTTTTGAAAACATTGTGGGAAATGGAGAAAATGCTGGCAACCAGCATTTTTTCCATTTCCCATAATGTTCTCTATCCTATCAAAGACAGAAATGATAATTTTGGCAACACTAAATTTGTCGTCAGCAAATGGTTTCTCTTTGGTTCAGCCCAAACTTGTGTTGTTTGGTAAAGAGTTAAGTATTTACCACACAATCCGGAGTTTTAACTGAAATTATAGCCTTTTGAAAACATTGTGGGAATTGAAAAAAATGCTGGCAACCAGCTTTTTTTTGTTTTCCCATAATGTTTTCTATCCTATCAAATGATAATTTTGGCAACACTAAATTTGTCGTAAGCAAATGTTTTCTCTTTGGTTCAGCCCAAACTTATGTTGTTTGGTGAAGAGTTAATGGATTCATCAAAACAACATTATCATGTTTAAGTAGACCAGCTTAGCTAATTAACAAAAAAAAATTTTGATCTGATCAGAGACGCCCTGATCTAGTAATGAGTTTGACATTTTCATTTCAGAATTATTCGTTAACCCTTTTATTACACAACAAAATTTCAGGCTCACCCCAAAAGAATCAAAAGCATCTGCCACAGACAAATTTGTAAGTGGTACAAATGGTCTAAGCTCTTAACTCCTAACTAAACGACAGAATTTTAGGTTTGTCCAAATCGAAAGCATTTGCAGACGACAAAATAAAAGTGACTGACAATTTGAAAGCTGTTTTGTGTAGGGTAGAAAACATTGTGGGAAAAGGAGAAAATGCTGGTTACCAGTATTTTCTCCTTATCCCACAACGTTTTCTAAAGGCTTCTTTCTAAGGGTCGTCAAAAGTAGGGTCGTCAAAAGTAGGGATTGTGTGGAAATGGAGGGGGAGGGGGGGATTGCGGGAAACATCTGGAATTTTTTAGTAGAAAAACATGTTCTATTGCCATAGTGTTTTCAAACCCCATCAACCTCAGAGCGGTAAAAACCAGGGCTTATCTGGGAAAGGATTAACCCTTTGGCTGCTGATCGCGACCTGCTGACCTTTTGCGGACAGTGTAGATCAAGATCAGACTGCACAGAACGTGCAGTCTGATCTTGATCTACACTGTCCGATAAGGAGATATCATTCCCCAAAATAGAACTTTGAAACAGCAATATTTGGGTTATTAGTGTCAAATTGAAAATTTATTTTTGGTTTTTCAGCAGGAGAAGGGTTAATATGATGGAGAAATGGCTGGAAATTTAGCTAATCAGAAGAGTTGTAAGGAAATAAAACATTAGAAATGTTTTAAAAATTGGAAGCTGATTAGACATTCAATCATGAATGAGATTATAGCTTTTTGGGGGTTTTTAATTAAAATGTACAAAGAATTTTAATGAAAACAAAGCCTTGATTATCTATTTGAACTTAAAGATTTTCATTGAACAGAAGAAACTTTATTTAATTCTTTACCACACTATCCTGAATTTTAACGATCCTGAAAAGAAAGCGTCCCGGGGGTTTTTACTGTATAGAATAGGACCTCGGCCTTTCTCTATGGCATGTCGTAGAAGGCGACTAAAATTAGAGACAAACGGCTGCTTTCCTCGTAATTTGTAGGATTGCAGCAGGCTGGGTAGTTCTTATTCCAAATCCTATATTTTTTTTCTTGATGTAAATAGGGTTTGGGATGGGAATCAGTTGGCCTGTGGGACCCTGTGTGGTTTAATCGGGGGTATAAGAATAAACCACTGCAGTCCCGCGATCGTCACATCTGCCATTTCATCTGGCAGAACAAAAGTGACAGCATGCATGTCGTAAAAGGCGACAAAAGGGGCATCATTTTGTGTTTCATCCATTCTCATTTATCATGTTTGTCTTATGTTGTTGCACATGTATGTTATTTTCACCTCGCATTATTGTTTACTAAGTAAGTGCGCCCAATATGACCTAAGTTGTCGACGGGCCTTAAAACGCTATTCATTCATTCATTACTAAAAAGAAAGCATTTGAAAACATTGTGGGAAAAGGAGAAAATGCTGGTAACCAGCATTTTCTCCTTTTCACACAATGTTTTCTACCCTTCCCAAATCAGATTTCAAGTTTTGATTCACACTTTAATTTGTCTTCTGCAAATGCTTTCAATTTGGATAGGTGTAAAATTTTGCCATGTGGTAAAGACTTAACTGATTACCACACATTCCTGAATTTTAATGACCCTGAGAAAGAAACGGTTATAAAACATTACGGGAAAAGGAGAAAATGCTGTTAACCAATTTTTGATTCACATTTAATTTGTCGTCTGCAAATGCTTTCAATTTGGATAAATCTAAAGTTTTGCCCAGTGGTAAAGAGTTAACTGATTGCCACACATTCCTGAATTTTAATGACCCTAGGGTCGTTTAATCTCTGGATCACATGATGAAGGGTTAAACTTTTCCCAAACAAGCCCTTGTTTTTACGTGTCTGCAGTACAAGTCTTGAAAACACAGTGGGAAAAGGAGAAATTGCTTGTAACGAGCAATTTCTCCTTTTCCCACAGTGTTATCTACTCATTTAGAGAACTTTCTGCCATTTTTATCAAATTTGAAATTGTCATCTGCAAACTCCTTTTTGAGTTTGGACGAGTCTAAAATTTTGCCGTGATGAAGTGTTAAAACACCTTTTACTAGTGTGCTGCTCAATTTATTTCACTTAATTCATCTCATTTATATAGAAATAATGTCATCGCAGGACATTATTACTTTTGGTCCCACTGATGCATGTAATATGCATGACATGATGATTTTGTAATGTAACTGCAGAAAATGGCTTCAGTTATTTCTCGAATTTCTATTCATGATGAACAAAAAACACTATTTGCAATTTTGAGTAATGAGTAATTTTGATGAAGGGTGTTGATAATATCTGAATTCCTGTTATTTCCGTATTGAAATGCAATGAGTTCAGCAATAATCACACAATCTGGAATGTGAACAACTCAGAGGAAGAGGCCTTTTGAAAACCTTATGAGAAAAGGAGAAACAGTTGGTAACAAGCATTTTCGTTTTATTTCTACAATGTCTTCTTACCTTTCAAAGAAAGCTTTCATTGTCCAAGCCACATTTTTAGCTTACCTGAGCACAATGTGGTAAAGGGGAGCATTTAGGATCACCTGGTGTCCATTGTCTTTAAACATCAACTCCTCCTAAACCACTGGGCCAATTTGGACCAAACTTGGCTGGAATGTTCCTTGGGGGGTCCTCTTTAAAAACTGTTCACAGAATTTGATTCCATCAAAAAATCTGGCAACCAAATGGAATTTTCTTTCTAAGAAATTCTTTGAAATTCTGAAACTGCCAGTCAGATTTTGAAATAATTTCACACGGATGTTCCTCGGATGACCCGTTTCAAATAGTATTTGCGAAATGTTGGTCCATCAAGAAATGTGGCTCTGGTGAATGGGTGGCTTCTTGCAATATATGGAAATGAGGGAATTTTTAAAAATTCTTCTTCTCTGAAAAGGCTGGTCATATTTTTAGCTCACCTGAGCACAACATGCTCAATGGAAGCTTTAAGGACCACCCGATGTCCATCGTGCGCCGTACTTCGTCCGTCGTCAACAATTCTTTAAACATCAGCTCCTCCTAAACCCCTGGGCCAATTTGGACCAAACTTGGCTCGAATGTTCCTTGGCAGGTCCTCTTCATAAATTGTTCACAGAATTTGATTCCATCAAAAACTCTGGTTGCCATGGCAACAAAATGGCATTTTCTAGGAAATTCTTTAAAAATCTTCTCTGAAACCGGTGGCCAGATTTTAAAATAATTTCACAGAGATGTTCCTTGGGTGATCCTTTTAAAAACCTATTCGTGAAATTTTGATAGGTCAAGATAACATTGCTCTGGTGAATGGGGGCTACTTGCACTGCACGGAAATTAAGAAACTCCTAAAAATTGTTCATTTCTGAAACTGCTGGTCAGATTTTGAAAGGACTTTTACAGGTGACTTTTTGAAAATTGCTTGGCAAAATAATAATTTTGTTTCATGTGTTTCAATACCTAAAAAATGAAAATGGCTATGGTCCTCTCAAAAATTCAGGTGAGCGATCCAGGGCCATCTTGGCCCTCTTGTTGAATAATTTCACAGTGTGCATCTATAGATGGTTTTGCATCATCTGATCTATGAGTTGTAAAATTATGTTATGTGATAAAAAGAATCTGATGTTCATTGACATAATTAGGTGATAAAAATTTTATTAACTCTTTACCACATGAGAAAATTTTAGACTGGTCCAAATTGAAAACATTTGCAGACGACTAAATAAAGGTGATTAAAAAATTGAAATTTGTTCTTGGAAGGGTAGAAAACACTGTGGAAAAAGGAGAAAATGCTGGTTACCAGCATTTTCTCCTTTTCCCACAGTGTTTTCAAAAGGCTTCTTTCTCAGGGGCGTCAAAAGTAGGGATTGTGTGGTAATGGGTTAAACTTGTCAAGAAAAATTATTCATAAGACTTGTTTAATAAACTATTTTCTCAATGTTAACTCATGTTAGATCCTATATTTCTCCTTTTCCCTCATTTCAAAAGCTGTCTTTCTCAGGGTCATTATAACTCGGGATTGTTTGGTAAAGTGTTAAGCCACATTTGAATTGTGGTCTGCAACTGCTTTGTTGAACTGGTTACCATTATTTTTACCTTTTTACCACAGTGTTTACAAAAGTCTGTTTTGTCTTGGTCACTTAACTCTTTACCACACAATCCCGACTTTTAACGACCGCAGATAGAAGCCTTCTGAAAACATTGTGGGAAAAGGAGAAAATGCTTGTAACCAGCATTTTCTCCTTTTTCCACAATGTTTTCTTCCCTTCCTAAAACAATTTTCAAATTTCCAGACACTTTTATCTTGTCGTCTGCAAATGCTTTCAATTTGGACCAGTCTAAAATTTTGTAGTTTGGTAAAGAGTTAAACATGGAATTCTATAGTATAGGATATTCAGTGAGTTTAATTCCAAAGTTTAATAAATAATATACATAATTATGTAAATATAGTGTATGATTTTTCAGCATCGGGGTATTTTCCTTAATATATATTTTAGCTGGTTGGCGGAGGTATTTTCAGTCGCTCTGCGTGACGGTACAGAAACGCTCGCTGACAGAGATGTCGTCAGGCTCATGCAACAGCTAAACAGCACCATAGCAACACCGAGAATACAGACCAAATTAAAGGTGTGTATTGACCATAATTATTACGTGAACACAAACTTGTGTGGCTCATTATCAATCACATTGTCTAACTCAACATGATCTTCGCGAGCCAAGGTTACGATTACTATGTGGATCTTATCTTGGCGGATTGAGCCCAATTCGAGATTCCAGCTATACGCCCCCCTATTGGATGCTGCTTATTATCCCCCTTTACATCATACTTCTTACAGCCAATGAAATGGCATTTTACAAACCGACTACGAATACAATAATTCAACATGAAGCAATATGCATAAACACAATTCAACATTCCATCGTCAGGTGCTGGAATAAATATACCAAATTTTAGTTTTTGTGTTCTGTTTATTTGTCAAGTGCTCTCAATTTGGACCAGTCTAAAATCTTGTCATTTGGTGAAGGGTTAAAAGATATGTTGTGAAGGGTCATTGAAACTTTGGATTGTGTTGTATAGGGTGAAAAGGCTCTCCTTTTTTCATACCATACAGTCAGCCTAATGTAATCATAAAAAAAAACAACAATGGGACCATATCTTGTTTTCTCCAGTCAGCCGATGGATTGATGGAATTCCTTTTGGTTCCATTAACCCTCAATCCTCAGCCCTTTACTGCACAGTCCTGACTTTTAATAATCCAGGGAAAGAAGCCTCCTGAAAACATTATGGGAAAAAGGAGAAAATGCTGGTAATCAGCATTTTCTCCTTTTCCCAAAATGTTTTTTTTACTCTCTCCAAGAAAAATTGCACCATTTAAGCCACTTTGAAATTGTCGTCTACAAAGGCTCTCAGTTTTGAACAAGGCTAAAATCTGGTTGTCTGTTAAAGATTTAACCCTTTCCCATACAAGCCCTGGCTTTTATGTGTCTGCAGTGCAAGTCTTTTGAAAACACTGTGGGAAAAGGAGAAATTGCTCAACTCTTTTAGTTTGGAAGAGTCTTAAAATTTTTCCTTTGGGAAAGCGTTAAAGCATTTTTCATTTCAACAGTTGTGTATATGACCAGTGTAGACAACAAACAGACTGCACAAAACATGCAGACTGGTCTTTGATCTACTGTTCACTCTCCTTAAACACTACGGAAAAAAATGCAACCTGGAAATTGCAAAGAACATGGTTTTATTCTGAACTACAAATTTCCATTGGGTTCATTTAGCTCTTAACCCATCACCACACAATCCCTCCTTTTGGCGACCCTGAGAAAGAAGCCTTTAGAAAACATTGTGGGAAAAAAAGAAAACGCTGGTAACCAGCATTTTCTTGTTTTCCCACAATGATTTCTACCATTCACAAAATAAATTTCAAATTTTCAGTCACTTTTATTTTGTCGTCTGCAAATGCTTTCTATTTGGACAAACCTAAAATTTTGTCATGTGGTATTGAATTAAAGGGTTCACCCTTAACTCTTTACCACACGACAAAATTTTAGCCTGGTTCAAATTAAAAGACTTTGCAGACAACAAAATAAAGGTGACTGAAAAATTTAAGTTTGTTCTTGGAAGGATATAAAACACTGTAGGAAAAGGAGAAAATGCTGGTTACTAGCATTTTCTCCTTTTCCTACAGTGTTTTCAAAAGGCTTCTTTCTCAGGGGCGTCAAAAGTAGGGATTGTGTGGTAATGGGTTAAAGTATAGAATAAACTCATACACACAATTTAGTCTCGGAATAAGACCCAAATAATTACAATATTATAGTTGCTGTTATTTATCATGTTTAAGCAAGGCAGAGAGTGTAGATCAAAGGTCAGATTGCATCTTTTGTGCGGGCTGATCTTATTTCTGTGCAGATTTCTGAGGCAATTCTATTTAGGGAAAGGTGCTGCAAGGGTTAATGCATTTGTAGCAAACCTTTTAGCTAGATGGACCCAACAAAAGGAAAGCTTCACAGTGAATGAGATATAAAAATCTGTCACTTTCATTCACCATTAACTCTTTGCCACACAATCCCGACTTTTGACGACCCTGAAAAGATTAGTATTTTGAAAACATTGTGGGAAATGGAGAAAATGCTGGTAACCAGCATATTCTCCTTTTTCCACACTGTTTTCTACCCTTCCCCAAAGAAATTTCAAATTTTCAGTCACTAGCTTTTATTTATTTTTGTCTTCTGCAAAAGCTTTCAATTTGGACCAGTCACAAATTTTGTCGTTTGGTAAAGAGTTAATTCTTTACCACATAGCAGTATTTCAGACTGCTCCAAATTGAAAGGAGTTGCAGACGACAATTTAAATGTGGCTCAAATGATTGGATTTGTTTGTTTTGAGAGGTTGGAAAACATTGTGGGAAAAGAAGAAAATGCTGGTTACCCAGCATTTTCTTCTTTTTCCACAATGTTTTTGAAAACCTAATTTCAAAGGATTATTAATTTTGTGATTGTGTGGTTAGGGGTCAAATCTTGGCATGCTCAAGATAACATTCTTTCATTCTTGACTCTCTTGATATTGAAAGTTTTGCAGACAACAAATAAATGTGCCGGACAAAATTATTCTTGAGAAAAACAAGTAAAATTTTATTGCATGCTTTTTTGTATTTATCGGGAAATAATGACAAATTATTAAGGCTTAGTCAGACCAGCTATTGGATATGTAACGGGGAGAAAACAGACAAAAACATGCATAATTTTGTTATCGGGTGACGAAATTCATCTAGTCCTCCGCTCCAGGCTCACATGACCAGTGTGTGGAGCAAAGAAGCCACGCAAGGACCGCACGAGTACTGAACATATAACTGAAAAAAGCGCATGTTTACCAGATATGTACCGGATAATAAAAAGTTTATTAAATGATCAAAGTTGTCTATGAGAAAAACATGTAAAATTTTGTTGCATGCTTTTTGGTAATGTATCGGGAAATAATGACAAATTATTAAGGCTTAGTCAGACCAGCTATTGGATATGTAACGGGGAGAAAACAGACAAAAACATGCAGAATTTGGTTATCGGGTGACAAATTTCATTTAGTCCTCCGCTCCAGGCTCACATGACCAGTGTGTGGAACAAAGAAGCCACACAATGACCGCATGAGTACTGCATTAGAACTGTAAAAAAGGCATGTTTACCAGATATTTACTGGATAATAAAAGGTTTATTAACCCATTACCACATAATCCCTACTTTTGACGCCCCTGAGAAAGAAACCTTTTGAAAACACTGTAGGAAAAGGAGAAAATGCTGGTAACCAGCATTTTCTCCTTTTCCCACAGTGTTTTCTACCCTTCCCAGAACCAATTTCAATTTTTCAGTCACCTTTATATTGTCGTCTGCAAATGCTTTCATTTTGAACCAGTCTAAAATGTTGTCGTGTGGTAAAGAGTTAACTCTTTACCAAACAAATGGAAAGCATTTGCAGACGACAAAATAAAATTGACTGAAAATTTGATTTTTTTTTATGAAGGGTAGAAAATATTGTGGGAAAAGGAGAAAATGCTGGTTACTTTTCCTGCAATGTTTTCTAAAGGCTTCTTTCTCGGGGTCATTAAAAGTAGGGATTGTGTGGTAATGGGTTAACCCATTACCAAACATCAATATTTTAGACTGGTCCAAATTGAATGCATTTGCAGACAACAAAATAAAAATAACTGAAAATTTGAAATTTGTTTTGTGAAGGGTAGAAAACATTGTGGGAAAAGGAGAAAATGCTGGTTACCAGCATTTTCTCCTTTTCCCACAATGTTTTCTAAAGGCTTCTTTCTCAGGGGCGTCAAAAGTAGGGATTGTGTGGTAATGGGTTAACAGATATCACCGCATGAGTAGGGGACTTGTACTAGATAAAACAGAAGTACAACACACAAGAACCGGACAGAACATTCTTCCAATCTATGATGATCGGAAATGTACCGAACACCAACACACAAGAAACATACTGGTGATGTGACATGCAGAGGGTATAAATTATCAGATGCGTCCAAAGTATATCATTTGCATGCCAGAGACTGTCCGTTTTGTCCGAGGGAAAGTTTTAAACATGCTTTAAAGTGTTAAACTTCCCATCAGATGGAACAGATATTGCCGGATAAGTAGCAGATTCGCCGGATAAGAAACGGACATTAAACGGATATGAACGGACAAGAACGCATGAAATGATTGTTTATCCAATACTCGTCTGTTAGCTCTGTGTGACGAAGGCATGAGGTTTGATAGTTTGTGACAACCCTTGAAATTAAGTGAAATCATAGGTATGGAACTACAATACGGAACTTCCTGTAGAAAAGCCCGCCCGGGTGGCTCAGTGGTGAGCGTGTCAGACGCATGACCTGGTGGTTGTGAGTTCGATACCCGGTTGAGGCGAACTTTCTTTCCGGCATATTTTTGCCTCTCACCACTGCTGAAGCATGTGAGAAAAGTAAGTGGCTTTGGAAAGAAAGTAGTGTTAGTACTGGTATGAGAAAGCCAGGGAACACATGTGCGTCACAGACCGCCATGATATGACCTTAACTGTTAAAGTGGCGTTTAACCCCAACACAGCCAATCAACATCCTTTAGAAAACCTGTCCACTGGGTTTTTGCCAGTAGATACTTTTACATTAGACATGTCTAGAAATTTGTCGTCTAGTCAAGAGAACCCTTTACCCAATGATCTTTACTTTTAACCCATTACCACACAAGGCCTACTTTTGACGCCCCAGAGAAAGAAGCCTTTTGAAAACAAAGTAGGAAAAGGATAAAATGCTGGTAATCAGCATTTTCACCTTTTCCAACAGTGTTTTCTACCCTTCCAAGAACAAGTTTCAATTTTTCAGTCACCTTTATTTTGTCGTCTGCAAATGCTTTCAATTTGAAGCTGTCTAAAATTTTGACGTGTGGTAAAGGGTTAACTCATTACCAAATGACAATATTGTAGGCTTGTCCAAATTGAAAGCATTTGCAGACGACAGAATGAAAGTAACTGAAAATTTGAAATTAGTTTTGTGAAGGGTAGAAAACGTTGTGGGAAAAGGAGAAAATGCTGGTTACCAGCATTTTCTCCTTTTCCCACAATGTTTTCAAAAGGCTTCTTTTCCAGGGGCGTCAAAAGTAGGGATTGTGTGGTAATGGGTTAATGACCCCAAGGGAGAAAGCTTTTGAAAATGATGTTGGAAAAAGAGAAAATGTGGGTAACTGGCATTTTTTTTATTTTCCACAATTTTTGATACCCTATCTGTTGATGTGAAGTAAGGCTCATTAGTACAAATATTGAACTTGTCTGCAGATATTTTGAAGAATTTTGAGGTACGCAAAAATTGTCGTCTCGTCATGAGTGAAGGGTTGAAAAAGTCCTCTTGTCCGATCACAGACGGTCTGATTGGAAATCATTTACCCATGTTCCAAACAAAAGATAATTTTAATGACAAAGAAGCCGCACAATGTATCTTTGTAATGACAAATAAGGAGAGACTTGTAGTCACGTTGAATTGGTCTCATTAGGGCGGCTTGAGGACACTGTGTGGATAGAGCAACAATCTCATTAGAGAAGTTGTACTGACCTCCATTGGGTAATACTGAGATGTTTATAATGTCAATGAATGTTTGTCTGACTATGTGGGATGCTGAGCCGAAAATCATCCTTTACAACACAATCCTACCTTTTATCTCTGTACCAAACGACAAAATTTTAGACTGGTCCAAATTGAAAGCAATTGAAGACGAAAAATTAAACGTAAGTCAAGAATTAAAATTTGTTTCCAGCAGGGTAGAAAACATTTTGAGAAAAGGAGAAAACGCTGGTTACCAGCATTTTCTCCTTTTCCCACAATGTTTTCAAAAGGCTTCTACCTCATGGTCATAAAAACCAGGGATTGTTTGGTAAAGGGTACATATCCCTGACGAAGAAGCTGTTTGAAAACATTATGGTACAACAAGGAAGTGGTAGTAATCAGCTTTTTAGCTTGTTACCAAAAGAAAAAATCTTAGACTTGTCCAAATTGAAAGCATTTGCAGACGACAAAGAAAATGTGACTTTAAAATTGAATTTTGTTTGTGGAAGAGTAGAAAACATTGTGGGAAAAGGAGAAAATGCTGGTTGCCAGTATTTTCTCCTTTTTTCTCACCATGTTTTCAAAAGGCTTCTTTCTAGGGGTTGTTAAAAGTCGGGATTGTGTAGGAAAGAATTACGCTCATGTCTGCACAAAGCATTCGACGTGAGGCTTTGATGGTGCTTTGTCTGTCATGTGTGACATGCGGTCATCAACAATTACCTTGTGTTCACTCTAGGTGCCACATTTTCAGTCTGATACTCATGAAATTTGGTCAGAGTGTTGTCCTATGTCTCAAGACAAGTTTGAAATTGGGTCACATAGGGTCAAAAAGTAGGTCACTTGCACAAATCTTAGAAAACTTGTGTGTGTGTGCTAGAGGTCCCATGGGGCATACATTCTGAGCTTAAACCACACTGTCAGCACAAGGCACACAAAGTTGGTTTTGAGCTGCACTGCCCACACATGATAATATCAGAAATTGCAATCACATTACCATGTTATGACTGATGGAAAATTTTGTCATATTAGATAGCCCTATTGGAATTGGTAAGGAAAGCCACTTCTATGGACAGTATAAGGAAAGTTCAGACTGCAATGGCTCTCGGTGAGAGCGCAGTGGATTGCGGTCTAGTGGAATGAGGGTATTACAATCCTGATTTTTAACCCTTTCCCAAACAAGCCCATGTTTTTACGTGTCTGCAGTACAAGTCTTTTGAAAACACTGTGGGAAAAGGAGAAATTGCTCGTAACGAGCAACTTCTCCTTTTCCCACAGTGTTTTCTGCCAGTTTGGATGATTTTCTGCCATTGTTATGACAGTTAAAATTGTTGTCTACTCTTTCAGTTTGGAAGAGTCTAAAATTTGTTGTTTGGGAAAGGGATAAAGGCCCTGATGTGGAGGCCTTTTTATGAAACATTGTGGTAAAAGTGAGAAAATACTGTTAACCCACTTTTTCTCCCTTCCACAATGTATTCTACACTTTGAAAGACAAGTCTCATTACTGAATCCAAATTCATTTTAAGTCTGTACATGCAGTGCGTACATTACCGACTGCCGATTTTTTTCTTTGGTACAGAGGTAGTCTCTTCTACTAATCCATACTTTAACTATTGCAGGAACTGGAGCTTACACGTGGAGAAGGGGAGAAAGGCAGGTTAAACAGCAATGAATTTGTCTCTGTGTACAAAGAAGTGTCAACCAGACCAGAGATATATTTTCTACTAGTCAGGTATGTCCCGTGATAGCCTTGAAAAAAAATCGTATACCCCCATTCCACTAGGCGGTGGTCCAGGGCACTCTCATGGAGCGCCGTAGATCGCCATGCAGAGCGCCAAGAACGCTAACGGATCGCCAAGATCGCCATCAGTCTACTCCCTTGCACAAAGATCCTTGGCACTCTGGTCAGAATGCCTTCACATCGCTACTTAATCGCTTAAATCGCTACCGAAATGCAAATTGAACATAAACATCATAAATGGAGCGCTATCAGATCGCTCAAGAGCACAAATGTTTCTCCAGTATGCCGGTCATTGCACTCCTATGTCATCTGATAGCGACCATTAGAGATGCAGTAGTGCTCCGTTGCGATCAAGTGGCAATGTAATTGCGCTCTGTTACGATCAAGTGGCGATATGATGGTGCTCGGATTTCGCTTTTGGAGGACTATATCAAAAGAGTCTGTCTCTCAGTCCGGTAGTGCTGAGGCCCAAAGTCCAATACCCCTCCTAACCAGGACCTTTCTGAGACATGTTTTGTTTTCCACTCAACTAGAGGCGAACTGGTATGGAACCCAGAGGTAGCCTTGCGTATGTCAGTGCTTCACACCAGGCAGGTTAAGGAGCCAAGGAGGTATATTCGAAGAAGAGCTCGGGGCTTGTACCCGGGTTTCCTTGTAGCTGATTCTCTTTCTCTATGGTCCATACCATATATGCCTCGAGCACAGAGGGACCTTAATCCGACAAAGTCATCATAATCATCATTTTGCATTTGGAGACCACCTGATGTAGGCACAATAAATTCTTTAGTCAACTACAGTATGCCAACCTGAGGGGAAGGAGCGAAAAGAGGGTCAAAGCCTCGAGTCGCTAACGGAGTGACAACGGGTCATATAAGGTCGCAACTCCTAGCGAGGCTTCTATAGTGTTCAATCACTATCGGATCTCGATGGTTGTTACTTGATCACCAGCGGAGCGTCATCTAGTTGTTATCTGAGCGGGAGTGTCCTCATAATCACAAATTCGGCAGAGATTTGTGGCAATCTATGGTGCTCTGTATGAGCGCACAGAGCGCCGTAGATCTCAGCCTAGTGGAATGGGGGTATTAATTTGTAATTAAACAACATTATTTAACAGACAGAACTTTTCATGCCCCTTTTATCTTCTGTTATCTGATTACAGATGGGAAAAAAAAAGAATTAGGAATTGTGTGGTAATGGGTTAATTTAACCCATTACCACATGACCCCCACTTTTAACGACCCTGAGGTAGAAGCCTTTTGAAAACATTGTGGGAAAAGGAGAAAATGCTGGTAACCAGCGTTTTCTCCTTTTCCCACAATGTTATCTACTATGCCGGAAACAAATTTCAATTTTTGAGTTATGTTTATTTTCATCATCTGCAAGTGCTTTCAATTTGGACCAGTCTAAAATTTTGTTGTTTGATAAATAAAGAGTTAAGCAAATTTTGATTTTATTTGTCTGCAAATACTTTCAGTTTTGACAAGTCTTAAAATTTGTATTGTGGTAAAGTCTCGGGAGAGGCAGGCAGAATTGTTTTCTATGGATGGACCAATTGCCATTATATCAACTACCTCAGCAAAATTGTGCACGCCAAACGAGGGAGATTGCAGCGTAATATAGACCAATACGGAAGCTGCTTAAATGAAACCCTATGGTTCTCTTGTAATTTAATTCTCAAAGAAATCTCGCAGATAATTGTTTTGGCTCTTTTGTTTCTCTCTGTATTCCGGATCGAAATCTTCCCTCATGATGAAAAATCCATTTCCAGGATACATTATTTGCAAGATCTATTGTTAAAGTTTGTACCAAACATTTCTGTGATTTTTAGAAATGTTGAGATGATTGATTTTTAAAACATTGGAGGAAAAGGAAAAAAATACTGGTCATCAGTTTCTTTTTTCCTTTTCTAACATTCTGTTCTCTCCATATCTAAGATGGTTTCCATCATTCAAGCCATTCAAGTTCTCTAAAATGATGGAACAAGGAAAAATGTGTGCAACAAACAATGTTTCCTTTTCTCTAAATCTTTCTTAACCCTTTACTCCATAGATACTCATTTTGACGTATCAACAACGGACAGCTTTTGAAAACATTGCGGGAAAAGTAGAATGAGCAAGTTCTCCTTTTCCCACGATGTTTTCCACTCAATCAGATATTTGTATCCTAAATTGTCCATATTTTTGACATCATATCTTTAATTGCTACTGAAATGGAAGAGCCTCAAATTGGCATATCAGGTAAAGGGTTAACTCTTTACCACACAAGCAAAATAAAGACTTGTCCAAATCAAACGCAATTGTAATTGAAAGTTTAAATGTAGCTTATATGATTGAAGTTGTCTATGATAGGGAAGAAAACATTGTGGGATAAGGAGAAAATGCTGGTTAACAGCATTTTCTTCTTTTCCTACAATGTTTTCAAAGGGCTTCTGTCTCAGGGTCGTAAAAACCAGGGATTGTTTGGTAAAGGGTTAATGTTTTTTGTCTTGAAATGCTTTTCAATTTTGGACAGGTCTCAAATGATGCTGTTTCATGAAGATTTGAACATGCATTACAAGAGAATCAACTCTTTTATCACACAAAGAAATTTCAGACTAGTCAGAACTGAAATCAATTGCAGACAACAAAATAGCTAGGTCTTAGAAGACTGGATTTGTCTACTATTGAGTTGAATTCATTAACCCATTTCCACACAATCCCTACTTTTGACGCCCCTGAGAATGAAGCCTTTGGAAAACATTGTGGGAAAAGGAGAAAATGCTGGTAACCAGCACTTTCTCCTTTTCCCACAAAGTTTTCTACCCTTCACAAAACAAATTTCATATTTTCAGTCACTTTTATTTTGTCGTCTGCAGTTGCTTTCGATTTGGATTTAACTCTTTACCAGACAACAAAATGACAGACTGGTCCAAATTGAAAGCATTAGCAGACGACAAATTTAACTCTTTACCAAACAACAAAAATGTAGACTGGTCCAAATTAAAACCACTTGCAGACGACAAAATAAAATGACTGAAAAATTGCAATTTGGTTTGAGAAGGATAGAAAACATTGTGCGAAAAGGAGAAAATGCTGGTTACCAAACTGAAAGCATTTGCAGAAAACAAAATAAAATGACCGAAAAAATGAAACTTGGTTTGCGAAGGGTAGAAAACATTGTTGGAAAAGGAGAAAATGCTGGTTACCAGAATTTTCTCCTTTACCCACAAAGTTTTCAAAAAGACTTGGTGATTGTGTGGTAAAGGGTTAACTCATTAACATTCAATCCCTACTATTAATGACCCTGAGAAAGAAGCCTTTAGAAAACACTGTGATAACCAGCATTTTCTCCTTTTCCCACAATGTTTTCTACCCTTCACCAAACAAATTTCAAAATTTCCCTCACTTTTATTTTGTTGTCTGCAAATGCTTTTGATTTGGAATAACCTAAAATTTTGTCGTCTGGTAATGAGTTAAAGTGACTCAACTATTGGATTTTGTTTTGGAAAGGGTGGAAAACATTGTGGGAAAAGGAGAAGTTGCTGGTTTCCAGCATTATCTTCTATTCCCACAATGTTTTCAGAAGGCTTTTTCTTCAGGGTCGTGGAAATTCGGGATTGTTTGGTAAAGGGTTATAGGGATTGCAGAAAATTCTGCCACTTCAAAAATTGTGAGTGAAGGAGAAAGTATTTTTGGTATAGAAGTGAGAAGTGAAGGGTTTGTTGTTAATGAGACTGAGGGAAAATAACATGGGTAGGAAGATCGAAGATCCATACCAATTCCTGATACATGTACATGTATTTACCATTTGGAACAGGCTTCATCCTTGGAACTAATTTGAAAACTTCCTTGAAATGGAATAAATGGAATAAAATCAACAGAAATAAATATTAAAAACTTGACCGACACTTTACAAAAAAATCCTGAATTTTAAACCTTTAACAGACGACAAAATTCTAGCCTTTGCCAAATTGAAAGCATTTGCAGACAACAATTTCAGTGTGGCTCAAATGGTGTAATTTTTCTTTTGATGGAGTAGAAAACATTGAGGGAAAAGGAGAAAATGCTGGTTAGCAGCATTTTCTCCTTTTTTCCACAATGCTTTCAAAAAGCTTGCTTCTTAGGGTCATTAAAAGTCATTATTGTGTGGTAATGGGTTAAACAGTCCTGAAGGAGAGTGTTTGTGGAACTATTTGTAAGATATAGAAAGTACAAGTAACCAGCATATTCCTCTTTTTCCCACTTTGTTTTCTACCCTGCAAAATCAAACTTCAATTTTTGAGTAAAAATTATTTGTGGGAGGCAGATAAGTTCAATTTGGACAGATCTATAGATATCTTTTTATAATTTTGATGTAAGGTAAAGGATTAACTCTTTATCACAGAAGAAAATTTTAGACTGGTCCAAATTGAAAGCATTTGCAGACGACAAAATAAAGGTGACTGAAAAATTGAAATGTGTTCTGGGAAGGGTAGAAAACACTGTGGGAAAAGGAGAAAATGCTGGTCACCAGCATTTTCTCCTTTTCCCACAGTGTTTTCAAAAGACTTCTTTCTCAGGGGCGTCAAAAGTAGGGATTGTGTGGTAATGGGTTAAGGGGAAAGTCTGTAATTATGACTGTAGAAAATGATGATATGATGGTATTTAAAATGGTAGAAAACACAGAAGGTAAATGGATAAATGCCAGTTACCAGCATCTTCTCATTTTCCAACAATGTTATCTCATTCATTTTTCTTGTAGCTCTTCAAAACATGGGAATTCTCAGAAATAATAAACCCCCTTTAGCTCTGTACTTAACCCATTACCACACAATCCCTACTTTTGACGCCCCTGAGAAAGAAGCCTTTTGAAAACACAGTAGGAAAAGGAGAAAATGCTGGTAACCAGCATTTTCTCCTTTTCCCACAGTGTTTTCTACCCTTCCCAGATCAAATTTCAACACCTTTATTTTGTCGTTTGCAAATGCTTTCAATTTGAAACAGTCTAAAATTTTGTCGTGTGGTAAAGAGTTAACAACAAACTTTTAGACAGGACCAAATTCTTAGCATCTGCAGACAACAAATTAATCTTTGTTATACAATGATTTCTGACTTTGATAGAGTATATAGTGGGAAAAGGAGAGAATGCTGGTTCGCAGCATTTTCTCCTTTTCACACGATGTTTCCTATAAGCTTCTTTCTCAGGGTCGTTAGATGCTGGGATTGTGTGGTAAAGAGTTAAGGTAAGACCTGTGTAATGCGCTTCCATATCTAACGGATCAGAAATTCCGTTTATGTCTATATTGAAATGATATTTTTGATACTTTTGTTAGTTTTCTGAAAAGGGAGGTAAATATTATATCTTTTTGAATTGAGAATAAAGTGGTTTTAGATTTATAAATGATAATTCAAAGAAGAAAAAAATGAATTGGTGAAAGTTGTTCAATAATACTCATTTTTAATTATAACTAATTTCGCAGGATGATATTTTAGTGGAAATAGCTGTTTTCCATTACACAGGCCTTCCCTTAACCCATTACTACACAGCAAAATTTTAGATCTGTCCAAATTGAAAGCATTTGCAGACGACAATTTCAAAGTGGCTCAAATAGTGCAATTTTGCTTTAATTGGGTAGAAAACTTTGTGGGAAAAGGAGAAAATGCTGGTTACCAGCATTTTCTCCTTTTCCTACAATGTTTTCAAAAGGCTTCTGTCTCAGGGTTGTACAAACCAGGGATTGTTTGGGAAAGGGTTAACAAATATAGTTAGCTATGAGGCAAGTGTAGATCAGGATCAGACTGCACATTAACATGCAGTCTGATCCGTGATCTGTAATGTCCACTTTGCTCTGAGATTTCTTGACATCAGTATCTGACATAGCTTATAGTAGGCTCTTTTTACCTAGAATAGAAATGACGGTTGGGTTTATTTGGAGCTTTCGGGGATGTAACTAGGAAATAGAATTGTTTATTTATGATTGTGAAGGCAATGTCTGGAAAAACGAGTATATTATATAACATACATAATTACAGTATTCAGCAGACGGTCCTACAACAAAATATGGTAATCAAATACATAATACATCTTGTTTAGAAATAGTCTGTGTATTAACCCTTTACCCCACAATGCCGACTTTTGAGGACTCTCAGAGAGAAGCCTTCTGAAAACATTGTGGGAAAAGGAGAAAATGCTGGTAACCAGCATTTTCTCCTTTTCCCACAATGTTTTCTACCCTATCAAAGGCAGAAATCATAATTTGAGCAGCATCTTATTTGCAGTCCGCAAGGTCTTTCAAATTGGACATGTCCAGAGTTTTGTTGTGTGGTAAAGGGTTAACTCTTTACCACACAACAAAAACCTGGGCCGGAATTCACAAAACATTCTAAAGAACATTCTTAGTCTTATTCTTCAAAATTTTGTCAATGTGAAAGTAGCAGAAATTCTGATTGGCTAAACCATTCAGTTTAGCCAATCAGAACTTCTATTACTTTCACTGGTAGAAAATCTTGATCAGTAAGCCAAAGAATGTTCTTAGGAATGGTTGGTGAATAGTCAATACAGACCCTGGACTCAAGATGGGAGTGTTTGACAGAGTGTGAAAGCGTGGTTGCAACAGGAGAAATTGGTATTTGTTTTGGCCTTTTTGTGGCTTCGGGTAACATTTTAGCATTTTGCATTTTAGCATTTTAATTGGTTTGTCCTTGATTTCATTTCAGATATGCAAGCAATGCAGATTACCTTTCCACAGATGATCTGCTACTATTTTTAGAAGCTGAACAGGGGGTAAGTAAATATGGAGGCTGATATCATAATATATTTGTGGGATTCAGGCCTCTAGTGCTCTAGGCTTATTAAGTACAGGTTGGCATCTTTAGAAAAGAAGCCAGGAGAGGTCAGCATCAGTGTTTTCAAATAGTTTATTGGCTTTTGATTTCAATACATTTTGGTACATGTAAACAAATAAGTAAAAAATCCTCGGTGTAGAAACCTCATAAAGTTGTGCTTTACATGACAGTCATTTGGCCTTCTTGTCGTTTTCTCAAGTCACATGATCTTGTCCAGCAGTCTTCTTTCTCTTTTTAGCTCCACTGGCCAAAGGCCAGCGGGCTTATGTCATGGCCCGGTGTCCGTCGTCCGTCCGTGCGTTAACTTTTATTTCAAACATCTTCTTCTCTGAAACTACCCATCCAATTTTGATGAAACTTCACAGAAATGATCCTGCCATGATCCTCTTCAGAATTCCTTGAAAGAATTTTATTCCTTCAAAAACTCTGGTTGCCATGGCAACAAAACTGAAAAATATTGAAAATTTTTAAAAATCTTCTTCTCTGAAACCAAAAGGCCTAGGGCTACCAAATTTGGCATGTAGCTTTATCTAGTGGACCTCTACCAAGTTCCTTCAAATATTAGCCCTGGGGTCAAAATTGGCCCCACCCCGGGGGTCACAAGTTTTATATGGGCTTATATAGGGAAAACTTTAAAATCCTTCTTGTACCTAGCCATAGGGCCTAGGACTACCAAATTTGGCATGTAGCTTTATCTAGTAGACCTCTACCCAGAGTGCCCAAATGATAGCCCAGAGGTCAAATTTGGCCCGGCCCCCGGGGATCACAAGTTTTATATGGGCTTATATAGTGAAAACTTTAAAAATCTTTTCTTACCAAGCCATAAGGCCTAGGGCTACTCAATTTGGCCTGTAGCTTTATCAAGTGGTTGTCTACCAAAGGTGCTCAAATTGTAGCCCTGGGGTCAAATTTGGCCCTGTCCTGGGGGTCACAAGTTTTACATGGGCTCATATTGGGTATTTTTTAAAAATCTACTTGTACCTAGCTATAAGGCCTAGGGCTACCAAATTTTGCATGTAGCTTTATCTAGTGGGCTTCTACCAGGAGGGCCCAAATTATAGCCTTAGGGTCAAGTTTGTCCCCACACCAGGGGTCACAAGTTTTACATGGGCTTTTGTGATGAAGACTTTCTAAGTCATCTTGTTACTAACCATGATAAAGACTAGGACCACTAAATTTAGCCCTGTCTCATGGGTTTTATGTTAGCCCTGTCTCATGGATTTTATGTTTTACAGTGCTTTGTATTGAGAAAACTTTGAAAATCTTCTTGTTTATAACCACACATTCTAGACCTGTATTATTTGGTATGGGGCCTTATCTTGTAGACCTCCACCAGGATTCAAGTAATTATAGCTTTGTGGTCAAAACTGGATTTGCCCAGGGGTCACAACTTTTTTGTTGGTTTTTATGAAAAAAATTGTATGCCCTCAAGTTTGAAACCAGTTGGCCAAATAATGTAATGTTTGGCTTGTAGTGTTTTTACGAATTAGCCAGTGGAGCGATACCGGGCCATCATGGCCCTCTTGTTTAACCCATTACCACACAATCCCTACTTTTGACGTCCCTGAGAAAGAAGCCTTAAGAAAACATTGTGGGAAAAGGAGAAAATGCTGGTAACCAGCATTTTCTCGTTTTCCCACAATGTTTTTTACCTTTCATAAAACAAATTTCAAATTTTCAGACACTTATATTTTGTCGTCTGCAAATGCTTTAAATTTGGACAAGTCTATAATATTGTCATTTGGTAATGAGTTAATGAAATTTTTTTCGGTTCTTTGATTTATTTGCTTATTAAAAAATTACATTTATTTGAGGGGTCATTTGCAGACATGGCAAATTGATTGAACAAATATTTTTCTGATATTCGTCATATAAAAATAAACCACGCCTATTTACTATTTTGGCTTTTTTAATTCGCTTTATGTACAAAACCATGACGAAACAGACTGTGTATTAGTACAATTTCCCAAGAAAAATGGATTTAGACAGCAAATTCTGTGGCAGTCTGCCTTTTAAACTCATGACCTCTTAAATGAATCTCTAGGGAGAAAGAATCAGATACAAGGATACCTTGCATCAGAGTATTATCTCAAGGACTTATGAGAATGTCACACGATCAATAACATGCTCAAATACCAGGATTTGTACTCAAATCAGTCTGATTATGTCATCTCTGATGTCATAGCATTAGTCAAAATTGCCAGTTTGCTAATAAACAGTTATCCCTTTAACTAAATGCCCCAAATTGCGTCCCGATGCTGAATGTAACCATATGCTTTATACAGTTATGAAGAAAAATACATCTAGTTGTATTTATCTGTATTTTACCCGAAATTTTGATTTACAAAACAAAAACAAGATAGGCCCCTTTAACTTGTTATGAAAAGACAATTTTGACTTCATCTTTTGTTTCTCACTTTAAAGTCTTTCCCTTCCTGCCTGTCTTTCTTGCAAGCCTTTCTATCTATCTGTGTCCCACCACCCTGCCTTTCTCTTTCTCTCCCTTTTCCATTTTCTCTCTCTCCTCCTTTTCTCCTCTCTCCCTGCTCCCATCTCTGTGTTATTTACAGGCAGTTCTATCTCTCTCTTTCTCTGTATTTCCCACTTGTGAATGGGGAGGTAAATTATGTTGATTATGTTGAATTGATATAAATGTCAGAGCCAATAACATGATATTTTCATCAAAGGTATTAGGTTCTTATTCATAGAAATACTGTTCATTGCTTTAACCCATTCCCAAGCAGTCCCTGGTTTTTATGGGTCAGGAATAGAAGCATTTTGAAAACATTGTGGGAAAAGGAGAAAATGCTGGTAACCAGCATTTTCTCCTTTTACCACAATGTTTTCTACCCTATCACAATATTAAAGAAAAATCATCTTTTTAGCAACTGTTGTCATCTGCAAAATGCTTTCAATTCGGTCTGGTCAAAAATTTGCCATTTGGGACAGGGTTAAATCTTTCATTACCAATGACCACTTGAGTAGCTTTATTAGATGGTGGAGATAATAATCAGACTGCACAGAACATACAGTCTGATCTTTGATTTACAAGATACTAAAATATGATTCGACTTCAATAGAAAATACAGCATACCCTTAAACCATGAAAAACAGACACATTTTCTGCACTAGTACTAGTGAAAGAGAGATATGTGTGGGAGAGACAGTCTGTGGAAAAGTTGTATTACAGAGGATATTGTTTTTTTCGATGAAAGACCGAAATTTATTTCATCAAGTGAACACTGTTGGTAATATTTTCACGGGTGGCTGTGAAACTCGTGGAAATATTACTGATTGTGTTAACTCTATGAAATAAATTTTGATCTTTCACCAAACACACCCTCCCAAATATTCTATTTATTTCATGGTTTTAACCATTTCTGGGAGGAGCTTTATTTAAATCCAGTTCAGTTCTTTTCCGTTATTCCCCATGGCTTACCCCTTCCGCATAGCAACTCATTACAATTTTACATCAAGCACAAGAAATGTAAGGTAAATGACGTCATATTTCCATCTGGTTGTGAGGCATGCGCAATTTACCTAGGCAACAAGAACATGAAAATAGGTATTTTCAACGGTCATACCCATAAAATATCAAAAAGTATTTTCACTATTTATCAATGTCCTTCTAGAGAGCATGAAATATAGAAAGAATATCCATTATGGCCTAGACATAAAGATTGATTCTTTATTGCTTTTTTCCTTTTTCCTACAATGGTTTCAAAAGCTTTCTTTCTCAGGGTTGTTAAAACTTGGGATTGTGTGGTAAATAGGTAAATGAAACAGCAAAGCACTAGATAGAAGGAGTGATTTTGATTTCAAAATTGAAAATATTAATTATTCTTCACTAAACCCTATGTTATGGGTACTCATTAAAATCATTTCATAGGGACAATTCTAATGAGTACTCACAACATAGGGTTTGGAAGAGAAATAATGGATTTGGAGTACCATCACTCCCTCTTACCTGGAGCTCTGAAACATTTAATATGTCTTTGCTCATATATTTCTGATTGAGGAAAACTATTGTTTACAGACATATACCAATCAGTCCCATAATAGGACTGTAAAATTCTTTTCAGACACATACCTGTTTGATCTGAAATAAGACTTATAAATATTCTGTTCAGACATACATAGTTTATATCCAAATGAAAATATGTACTCTGTTTAGATGGATGGAGACAAAATAAGAGTGCATTTCATGAGTGAACCTGGCAGTAATTCAACAAAATTGCAACTGAATACTGGTAATTTCTAATGAAAATAATCCTAGAGGTAAAATAAGTTTCTTTACGCAGTTGTAACGTTATTTGATGACCAGATTCGCTGGTAGATTAACTATCCGGGAATCGTTTAGGCATTATGTGCAAAACAATCTAAATTGTTTAATGTCCTACAATTAAATGTTATACATATCTCTTAGTTTTAGTATTTGGAACATTGCTATTTCATTTTTGTCTGAATACATTGGTGAAAAACTAATTAACCTTTTCCCAAACAATCCCTGGTTTTTACGGGTCTGGAATAGTATCCTTCTGAAAACATTGTGGGAAAAGGAGAAAATGCTGGTAACCAGCATTTTCTCCTTTTCCCACAATGTTTTCTACCCTTTCATAGACAGAAATCATCTTTTCAGCAAGAGTTGAATTGTCGTCTGAAAATGCTTTCAATTTGGTCTAGTCCAAAAATTTGTCATTTGGGAAAGGGTTAACAAGCTATAGTTCTGGCAATGGTTGGCAGATCCATGGGCCACGGGGTGTGTGTGTATGTGTATGGGGGGGGGGGGGGGGGGGCGCTGTTTCAGCGTTATAAACTTAACCTCAGCTGTAACACTGTTGTGGATTGTGGTTCCCACCGACAGAGTTATAACAGGGTTCCACTGTATTCCATTGAGACAAATGCAGTCAGGATCCAAAATAAAATTGTATATTCTGTTTAGAATCATACAGTCAGGATCGAAAATAAGAACATAATTATATTCCGTTTAGAATCATACAAGCAGGATCCAAAATAAGACTGCATACTTTTTTCAGTCATATATAATTAGGATATATACATAAGACTATTTCTATTCTGTTCAGACACATACATAAAGATCCAAATTAAGATCTATGGTCCCTTACTGTCATATTATCCCTTTCCCAAACAAGCCCTGGTTTTTACGTGTCTGCAGTAAAAGTCTTTTGAAAACACTGTGGGAAAAGGAGAAATTGCTCGTAACGAGCAATTTCTCCTTTTCCCACAGTGTTTTCTACCCTTTTTGAGAACTTTCTGGCATTCTCTCCAAATTTAAAATTGTCGTCTGCAAACTCTTCTGGTTTGGAAGAGTCCAAAATTTGTCGTTTGGGCAGAATGTACAGAGATTTGCCACATAACCTTGATGAAAATATCAATGTTATATGATATTTACTGATGAGACATAGAGGATATTTGTTTTATTCGGTGAAAGATCGAAATTTATTTCAAAGAGTGGACACCATCGGTAATATTTTCACGAGTGGTGCAGCCATGAGTGAAAATATTACCGATGGTTTCCACTCGTTGAAATAAATTTTGATCTTTCACCGAATAAAACAAATATTCTATTTATTTCATGCTTTTAACCCTTTCTGGGAGGAGCTTTATCAAAATCCAGTACAGTTCTTTTCCGTTATTCCCCGTGGCGTACCCCTCCCGCATAGCAACGCATTATAATATTACGTCAAGCACGAGAAATGTAAGGTATATAACGTCATATTTCCCATCTGGTTGTGAGGCACGCGCAATTTACCTAGGCAACAAGAACATGAAAATCGGTATTTTCACTGGCGGTACCTGTGTAAGATGGAAAAATATTTTCACTGGTATTTCTCGATATCCTACCGGAAAGCATCAAATAATTAGTGCATATTCCTTTCACCTGTTCTGGCACAATGTTCTGTGTTCTGGAATGCTGTTCTGGAACGTGCGAAAGGAATATTTCAGAACATAATAAACTGTTCTGCACAGAGAGAGAGAGAGAGAGAGAGAGAGAGAGAGAGAGAGAGTAGAGAAAAGTCTACTATGCCCCTATTTACGGCATTCATATCGTAAAAAAAGGACAATTGCAAATTTTGCCATGAACAATTATTGGTCTTTCAGCCATCTTGTATCACCTAGCAACCATTCAGCAGGTTTGCTACACCTCGGTTGGATTAGAACAGTCAGAACATGTTCTAGAACAGTCAGAACATGTTCTGAGGAACACGGCACAGTGTTCCGAAATACCCCATTGACCTAGAACATGTTTGGAGTGTTCGGAGTAGCGAAAGAAATACGCCATCGTGAGTCTACAGCCTGTAACTCTCATATTAAAAGACAGAAGCTGCCAAGATTGGCCACTCAGCCTTTGTTAGAATGTCCATTGTTACACGATATTTACCGACGAGTCGTAGACCTTAAGTCTGTGTATTCTTTTCTGGCACATACCATCTTCTTAAGATTTAAAAGAATAAGACAGTGTATATTCTTATCTGATATTATAGAGTTTCAATTCTTTACCAAAATGACAAAATTTGGGGCTAGTCCAAATTGAAAGCATTTGCAAACAACAAAACAAAATGTGAATGGAAAACTGAAATTTGATTTGGAAAGGGTAGAAAACAATGTGGGAAAAGGAGAAAATGCTGGTAACCAGCATTTTCTCCTTTTCCCACAATGTGTTCACAAGGCTTGTTTCTTAGGGTCGTTAAAAGTCGGGATTTTGTCGTAAACGATGAAGACCCAAATTGAGTGCAGTGATAAGATCCAAAAGGAAGACCGCATTATGTATAGACTGATATAGTTACGATTGTATCTTGATACATACAGTTCCGAAATATGACCTATTCTGTTTAGAGAAATATACTTACGATCCTAAATGAGACTGCTTAATGTCTGTTAAGACACATACTTGTACATATTTTGCCCGAATTGCCTTTGATCTACAAAATACGTGTGAACTCGTTATTTGTGTTTCAGAAATTTAACTCTGTACCAGGCAACAAAATTCAAAACAGATTGAAAACATTTGCAAGTGACAAATCACAAATGTGGTTCAAATGATGGAATCTGTATCTGAAAGAGTGGAAAACATTATGGAAAAAGGAGAACATGTCATAACCAGTATTTTCTCTTCCCCACCCAATGTTTTCAAAAGCCTTCTTCTTTAACTCTTTACCAAACGACAACATTTTAGATGGGTCCACATTGAAAGCATTTGCAGACGACAAAATAAAAGTGACTGAAAATTTGAAATTTCTTTTGTGAAGGGTTGAAAACATTGTGGGAAAAGGAGAAAATGTTGGTAACCAGCATTTTCTCCTTTTCCCACAATGTTTTCTAAAGGCTTCTTTCTTAGGGTCATCAAAAGTAGGGATTGTGTGGTAATGGGTTAATAATCTGGAATGTGTGGGACAGGGTTAACCCACAGGATAGTGACGATAACTCTTATTGCTGTTTTATGGACAGTGTAGATATCGATCAGACTAAACACTCTATTTCAGCTGATCAGATCTTGATAAATATTTTCCTAAATTTTTGAAGATGGCCTGGTAAAAATTGACCTAAACGCCATTATTTGTTTCACTTTTCTTTTAACAGAGTAATGGTTGATTTATGGTTTGCTATAACATTGACTTGTAATATCTGTCTAGACTTTTAGTTATAAAGCAATAACATAAAACATGCAGTAACAAGGATTATCACTTAACTCTTTGCTTTAACCCATTACCACACAGTCCCTACTTTTGATGCCCGCCTTGGTGGCTCAGTGGTGAGCATGTCGGACTCATGACCTGGTGGTTGGGAGTTCGATACCCGGTTGAGGCAAACTTTCTTTACAGCGTATTTTCACCTCTCACCTCTACTGAAGCATGTGAGAAAAGTAGTCGGTGGCTTTGGAAAGAAAGTTGTGTTAGTACTGGTATGAGAAAGCCAGGAAACACATGTGAGTCACCGACCGCCATGATATGACATTAGCTGTTAAAGTGGCGTTAAACCCCACTACAACCAACCGACCAACCTACTTTGGATGGCCCTTAGAAAGAAGCCTCAAAAACATTGTGGAAAAAGGAGAAAATGCTGGTTGCCAGCATTTTCTCCTTTTCCTACAATGTTTTCTACCCTTTACAAAACAAATTTCAAATTATCAGACACTTTTATTTTGTTGTCTGCAAATGCTTTCGATTTGGACAAATCTAAAATTTGTTGTTTGGTAATAAGTTAACCCATTACCACACATTCCCTACTTTTGACGGCCCTGAGAAAGAAGCATTTAGAAAACATTGTGGAAAAAAGGAGAAAATGATGGTGACCAGCATTTTCTCCTTTTCCTACAATCTTTTCTACCCTTCACAAAACAAATTTCAAATTGTTAGACACTTTTATTTTGTTGTCTGCAAATGCTTTCGATTTGGGAAAACCTAAAATTTGTCGTTTGGTAATAAGTTTACCCCATTACCACACAATCCCTATTTTGAAGACCCTGAGGAAGAAGCCTTTTGAAAACACTGTAGGAAAAGGAGAAAATGCTGATAACCAGCATTCTCCCCTTTTCCCACAGTGTTTTCTACTCTAGCTTCCCGGCACAAATTTCAATTTTTCAGTCACCTTTATTTTGTCATCTGCATATGTTTTCAATTTGAACCAGTCTAAAATTTTGTTGTGTAGAAAAGAGTTAACTCATTACCAAAAGAAGATATTTTAGGCTTGTCCAAATTGAAAGCATTTGCAGACGACAAAATAAAAGTGACTGAAAATTTGAATATTGTTTTGTGAAGGGTAGAAACGTGGAAAAAGGAGAAAATGCAGCATTTTCTCCTTTTCCTACAATGTTTTCTAAAGGCTTCTTTCTCAGGGGTGTCAAAAGTAGAGATTGTGTGGTAATGGGTTAAAATAGTTAAATCTATAGATGTATTGAGAGTGTCGATTAGGGACAATGTGATATCCTACCCAGCTGACAAAAAAACGTGAGAATCATGAACGATTTGCAAGATTTGGCACATTCATGGACTGACAGAAAAGGTTAAAAAAATCTCTGGAAAAGAAGTAGTATTGGGCAATACAACAAAGACTTCAGCTTAATTCACTTAAAGATCCAATCAGCTTGTAATAGTCATGTGACATATTTGACAGATCTGATTGGCAGGTGGTAGCTATGCTGTTATTTGTATGCATCAACTGACAGAATTTGATGAGCTTCTCGAAATGATGAAAAATCTACATTCTTTGGCGAGGAATTCTGATTTAGGTTTGGCTCATTTCGATGGATGAGTGCAACACTATCCTAAGTGCCTATACTTTGTATAGGCAGTTAGGATAGTGTTGCACTCACCCATCGATTTGGTCATGTAGTGTTTCTGGAAGTTATCACAGTAGGTTACTGTCTGACATGCAGAACTTAGTAGCTCCATCATTTGCAGACGACAATTAAAGGTAGCTTAACTCTTTACCACACAAGAAAATTTTAGACTGGTCTAAATTGAAAGCATTTGCAGACGACAAAATGAAAGTGACTGAAAATTTGAATTTGTTTTGTGAAGGGTAGAAAACATTGTGGGAAAAGGAGAAAATGCTGGTTACCAGCATTAGTCCTTTTCCCACAATGTGTTCAAAAGGCTTCTTTTCCAGGGGCGTCAAAAGTAGGGATTGCATGGTAATGGGTTAAAGGTAGCTGAAATGATGATTTCTCACTTTGATAGGGTAGAATGATGATTTCTGTCTTTGATAGGGTAGAAAACATTCAGGGAAATGGAGAAAATGCTGGTTACCAGTGTTTTCAAACATGTACACATGTACAGTAAGGACTCATTCAATTTGGACAAGTCTAAAATTTTGTCCACTTGGAAAGGAAGAAGAAGAAAATCTCTTTACCACACAATCACAACTTTTAACAAACCTAAGAAAACAAGCCTTTGAAAACATGGTTGGAAAAGGAGAAAATGCTGTTCTCTTTTTCCCACTATGTTTTCTACCCTTTCCTAATCAATTTTCAATTTTTGATTCACATTTATTTTGTTGTCTTCAATTGGTTCGAATTTGGACAAGTCCAAAAATTTTGTCACTTGGTAAAGAGTTAACCCTTTACTCCATAAGGCATTTCTATGGTATCTCTAATTGACCCTAAATAACAGCAAGGATAAAGCTGCATCTTATGTGTATATGACACCTTTTATATAGTACAGAAAACATTGTGGCAAACGGTGAAATTGCTCGTCACGAGCAATTTCACCTTTTGCCACAATGTTTTCTAAAAGCTCCTACAAGCAATGCGTAGAAATGAGTATCTATGGAGTAAAGGGTTAAGACTTATCTTTATTAATTATTTCTGTTGATCTTGACAGGTTGTCAAGAGGACTTTCTTAATGAATTTGACAAATGCTGGCATCCCAAGTTGACATCATTTTTTTCTCGGATAGGAAGAAATTCGTTACAGCTCTTGTCAAACATCTCTGTAACAGATCTATGATTTGTCAACGGATTTTATCTTCCAATTTCCTTTAACCCTTTACCAGATGACATCACTATAAACTTGGGTTTCACTAGTACTAGGCAGGGGCTTTGAATTGTCTTGCCTAAGGACACTCGCATGTAAAGCCCAATGGATACAGTTGGGCTCAAACCTTAGGCCTACAGGAAATGGTCTGTGACAGTTTACCAATGAGCCACTCAGGACCCCAAGGGAAAAGGAGAAAATGCAATTCACCAACATTTTCACCTTTCCCCACAATGTTTTCATTAGCCCTTTGGCTTAGGGTCACCCAAACTTGTGATTGTGTGGTAAACGGTAAATGGGGGCATTTTGTTTAGAAAACACACAGAAGAAGGACAAATTAAAATTTCAAATGCAATCAGTCATTGCCTGGGTTAAAAGTGTACAGACATATTCAGATTACAAATTACTGTAGATATTGTATACTATGATCAGTTCATTCTTTGTGAAATCAGGGAATATTGTGGAAAAAGGAAAAAATTATTTTCAAGAACCTTCACAGAATTTCAACCAGGACAATTTCTTCTTGAGTCACAATTTTTTAACTCTACCAAACGACAAAATTGTAGAATGGTACTTGAAGACGACAAAGGGAAAGTGGAGAAATGAAATTTGTTTTGAGAAGGGTAGAAAACATTGTGGGAAAAGGAGAAAATGCTGGTTACCAGTTTTTTCTCCTTTGCTGACAATGTTTTCCAAAGGTTACCTTCACAAGGTCATTAAAAGTTGGGATTCCGTGGTAAAGGGTTAAAAATGGTTTGCGACTCGTGCAAGAAATAAGGTTGTCTGCGTGGGGGGTATTTGTTCTGTTAGATTTCTGACAATCTCTGTTTTATTTCTCAGATGCAACGAGTAACGAAAGACAAATGCTTAGACGTGATAAACAAGTTTGAGCCTTCCAAGGAAGGTAAACGAAAAGGAAGACTTGGCGTAGACGGTAAGAGCTATTCGTAATACCGGTAAACCATCACAGTGCTGCAGGAATGGTGTAATGGAGAAATACAACTTGGGCAGAAATCAATTCTGTTTATTAACCCTTTCCCAAACAATCCCTGGTTTTCACGGCCCTAAGAAAGAAGGCTTTTGAAAACATTGTGTGAAAAGGAGAAAATGCTGGTAACCAGCATTTTCTCCTTTTCCCACAATGTTTTCTACCCTTCAAAAAACCAAACTTCAATTTTTTGAGTCCCATTATTTTGTCGTCTGCAAGTGCCTTCAATTTGGACAAGTCTAGAATGTTGTTGTTTGGTAAAGAGTTAACTCTCCCTAACAACACACTTTTAGACTAATTCAAATTGAAAGCATTTGACATATTAATTCTTTGCCAAACAACAAAATTTTTTACCCTTTCAATTTGAAAGCATCTGTAGACGGCAGACTAAATTTGGCTCAAAACCTAAAAATTGTTTTGGGAAGGGTAGAGAACATTGTGGGAAAAGGAGAAAATGCTGGTTACCAGCATTTTCTCCTTTTCCCACAATGTTTTCAAAAGCTTTATTTCTCTCAGGGTAGTTAAAAGTTGGGATCGTGTGATAAAGGGTTAAATGCGACTCAAAATTTGAGGTTTTATGAAGGGTAGAAAACAGCATGGGAACATTTTGGGGAAAAGAGAAATTGCTTGGTACTGGCATTTTCTCCTTTTGCCACAATTTTTTCAAACACCTTCTTTAACGTTCTGAAGACTCTTGAATCTTTATTTCATTGAGGGATAACCATTAATAAATGTCTTTTTTTCTTTTATTTCATAAAAGAAATTAAGAAGTCCCTGTGTTGGCCAATCAAATACAATTTTAGTAAAAATCATGTGATTGTTTTGTTTGTTTGAATGCTACTTTTTCCCTCATTGAACAATATTTCAGTCATACCACAATAACAGATAACCTTTGTGTGTCCTTTTTTATAGCCCCCACAATGTAGTGGAGGGGGGTATACTGGAATCGCAATGGCCGTCTGTCTGTCTGTAGACACAAATTTGTCTGGAGCAATGCTCCTACAGTTTTTCACGCACTGAACTAGAATTTACACACAGGGTTCATAAATATATGAAATTGTGCATGTGCAATTTTCATGACCCTGCTGTGATTTGTTACGGATTTATCTCCCCTTGAAACTTTTTCAAGTCTGTAACAAAGACCTGATTTTGTGACAAGGAGCTGATTGGGGGGTATAAACACGTTTAGTGATAGCTCTGGTTGGTTTAAGATATGGAAGAAATGGGCTAAAAACTGGCTGAAAACGAAAACTTGCTGAAATCTTGCTGAAAACGAGTGTAGATGCATCTTTAAGCAAGCTGTAAGAAAGTTTTAGATATGAAATTTATTGAAGAGCAGTGTCCCACCTCTGTCTAAGTCTCCCCCCCCCCCCACTTCCAGGGAGAGGGTGTTATAAATGAAGGCTACCATTATTTTTGTTAACCAGTGTTTAACATCTAATGAAGGATTTGTAACTGTGTTTGTTTTTTAGCTCACCTGAGCACAACGTGCTCAAGGGGAGCTTTTAGGATCACCCGGTGTCCGTCGTCAACAATTCTTTAAACATCAACTCCTCCTAAACCGCTGGGCGGATTTGGACCAAACTTGGCAGGAATGTTCCTTGGGAGGTCCTCTTTAAAAATTGTTTATAGAATTTGATTCCATCAAAAACTCTGGTTGCCATGGCAACGAAGTGGAATTTTTTAGCAAATTCTTTAAAAATCTTCTCCTCTGAAACCGCTGGTCGGATTTTGAAATAATTTCACAGATATGTTCCTTGGGTGACCCTTTTCAAAAATTGTTCGTGAAATTTTGATTCGTCAAAAAATGTGGCTCTGGTGAATGGGGGCTTCTTGCACTATACAGAAATGAAGGAATTCTTTAAAAATCTTCTCCTCTGAAACCGCTGGTCGGATTTTGAAATAATTTCAGAGATATGTTCCTTGGGTGACCTTTTTCAAAAACTGTTCGTGAAATTTTGATCCGTCAAAAAATGTGGCTCTGGTGAATGGGGGCTTCTTGCACTATACAAAAATGAAGGAATTCTTAAAAATTCTTCTTCTCTGAAACCGCTGGTCAGATTTTGAAATAATTTGACAGACTTGTTCCTTGGGTTACCCTTTTCAAAAAATTGTTCGCGAAATTTTGATTGGTCAAGAAACATGGCTCTGGTGAATGGGGGCTACTTGCACTATATAGAAATGAAGAAATTCTTGAAAATTCTTCTTCTCTGAAATGGCTGGACAGATTTTGAAATAATTTCACAGAGATGTTCCTTGGGTGACCCTTTTCTAAAATTGTTCGCAAAATTTTGATTGGCCAAGAAACATGGTTCTGGTGAATGGGGGCTTCTTGCACTATATGGAAATGAAGAAATTCTTGAAAATTCTTCTTCTCTGAAACTTGTGGTCAGATTTTAAAATAATCTGACAGAGATGTTCCTTGGGTGACCCTTTCCAAAAGCTGTACATATAATTTTGATCCATCAAGAAACATGGCTCTTGTGAATGGGGGCTACTTGCACCATATGGACATGATGAAATTCTTTAAAATTCTCTTTCTCTGAAACCCCTGGTCAGATTTTGAAATTATTTCAGAGAGATGTTCCTTGGGTGACCCTTTTCAAAACTTGTTCGTAAATTTTGATCCATCAAGAAACATGGCTCTCATGGATGGGGGCTACTTGCTCTTATACAGAAATGAAGAATTCTTAAAAATTCTTCTTTTTGAAACTGATGGTCAGATTTCGAAATGACTTTTACAGGTGACCTTTTGAAAATTGCTTGGCAAAATTATAAATTTGGTTCCAATGTTTCAATACCTCAAAAAAAAAAAATAGACTATGATCATCTCAAAAATTCAGGTGAGCGATCCAGGGCCATCTTGGCCCTCTTGTTTTTAGCTCATCTGAGCACAACGTGCTCAAGGGGAGCTTTTAGGATCACCCGTCGTCCGTCGTCCGTCGTCCGTCGTCCGTCGTGCGTCGTCAACAATTCTTTAAACATCAACTCCTCCTAAACTGCTGGGCGGATTTGGACCAAACTTGGCAGGAATGTTCCTTGGGAGGTCCTCTTTAAAAATTGTTCACAGAATTTGATTCCATCAAAAACTCTGGTTGCCATGGCAACCAAATGGAATTTTTTAGCAAATTCTTTAAAAATCTTCTCCTCTGAAACCGCTGGTTGGATTTTAAAATAATTTCACAGATATGTTCCTTGGGTGACCCTTTTCAAAAATTGTTCGTGAAATTTTGATTCGTCAAAAAATGTGGCTCTGGTGAATGGGGGCTTCTTGCACTATACAGAAATGAAGGAATTCTTTAAAAATCTTCTCCTCTGAAACCGCTGGTCGGATTTTGAAATAATTTCACAGATATGTTCCTTGGGTGACCCTTTTCAAAAATTGTTCGTGAAATTTTGATTGGTCAAAAAATGTGGCTCTGGTGAATGGGGGCTTCTTGCACTGTACAGCAATGAAGGAATTCTTAAAAAATCTTCTTCTCTGAAACCGCTGGTCAGATTTTAAAATAATTTCACAGAGATGTTCATTGGGTGACCCTTTTCAAAAATTGTTCGCGAAATTTTGATTGGTCGAGAAACATGGCTCTGGTGAATGGGGGCTACTTGCACTATACAGAAATGAAGAAATTCTTAAAAATTCTTCTTCTCTGAAACCGCTGGCCAAATTTTAAAATAATTTCACACAGATGTTCCTTGGGTGACCCTTTTCAAAAATTGTTCGCGAAATTTTGATCCGTCAAGAAACATGGCTCTGGTGAATGGGGGCTTCTTGCACTATACAGAAATGAAGAAATTCTTAAAAATTCTTCTGCTCTGAAACCGCTGGCCAGATTTTGAAATAATTTCACAGAGATATTCCTTGGGTGACCCTTTTCTAAAATTGTTCGCGAAATTTTGATTGGCCAAGAAACATGGCTCTGGTGAATGGGGGCTACTTGCACTAGATGGAAATGAAGAAATTCTTGAAAATTCTTCTTCTCTGAAACCCGTGGTCAGATTTTAAAATAATCTGACAGAGATGTTCCTTGGGTGACCCTTTCCAAAAGCTGTACATATAATTTTGATCCGTCAAGAAACATGGCTCTTGTGAATGGGGGCTACTTGCACTATACGGACATGATGAAATTCTTTAAAATTCTCTTTCTCTGAAACCCCTGGTCAGATTTTGAAATAATTTCAGAGAGATGTTCCTTGGGTGACCCTTTTCAAAACTTGTTCGTAAATTTTGATCCATCAAGAAACATGGCTCTCGTGGATGGGGGTTACTTGCTCTTATACAGAAATGAAGAATTCTTAAAAATTCTTCTTTTTGAAACTGATGGTCAGATTTCGAAATGACTTTTACAGGTGACCTTTTGAAAATTGCTTGGCAAAATTATAAATTTGGTTCCAATGTTTCAACGCTAAAAAAGAAAAAAAAAAAAAAAATAGACTGTGGTCATCTCAAAAATTCAGGTGAGCGATCCAGGGCCATCTTGGCCCTCTTGTTATTTAAGGGTTCTAATGAAGACTTTAACTATGTGGTAATTAGTGTTAAACATCTAATGAAGGATATGTAACTGTATTTTCTTTTATTTCAGGGTTCACTTTCTATTTAATGTCTCCTGAATGTGATATTTTTGACCCCGACCATAACTCTGTTTGCCATGACATGACTCAGCCATTAAGCCATTACTTTATTGCAAGTTCTCATAACACGTAAGTAACTATGGTTGTATTCTTTTCGCTACTCCGAACATGTACTAGGTCAATGGAGTATCTCGGAATACTGTGCCGTGTTCCTCAGAACATGTTCTGTCTGTTCTAATCAAATCGAGATGTAGCGCACCTGCTGAAGAGTTGCTAGGTGATTCAAGATGGCTGAAAGACGGACAATTTGTCATTGCCAAATTTGCAATTGTTCTTTTTTACAACATAAATACCATAATTAGGGGCATCGTAGACTCGTCTCTACTCCCTCTACGCAGCCAATCATATCCTCAGCTAACACAGCTAAGACAGTAACTCTTGCAACTGCCATCATACCAATGTACTTTCATTTCGATATGGTTTAGAACAATGTTCGAACATGCTTCATTCAGGACTTACTTCCGGAACAGTGTGTTGTGTTCTTAAACATTCCTTTGGCACATTCCAGAACAGCATTCCAGAACACAGAACATTGTGCCAGAACAGGTAAAAGAAATATGCCCCAGGTTGTACAACCATATCTTATAGTTATGATACAACAAGCTCTGAAGAAGAAAACTTTTGAAAACAGTTTGAGAAAGAGGAAATGAGTCCAGCCTGGTCCAAGTTGAAAGCATTTGCAGAGAACGAATTGAATGTTCATAGCGTGAAATTTGTCCTTCATAAGTTAGAAAACATTGCAGGAAAAGAAGAAAATGCTGCTTACCAGCATTTTCTCCTTTTCCCACACTGTTTACTATCCTGTCATGAACAAATCTTACTCTCTAAGGGATTGCTTTTGGAATTGATGAAAGTAGACTTTTTACATCACTCTTGTAAACAGTCGAATGAAAGTTTCTGTTGAATCAGTAAGCTGTATGTACCAGTAAATATGAGTAGTCCCTGGCAATAGGAGTGTTAACCCATTACCACACATTCCCTTCTTCTGACTACCCTGAGAGAGAAGCCTCTAGAAAGCATTGTGGGAAAAGGAGAAAATGCTGGTAACCAGCAATTTCTCCTTTTCCCACAATGTTTTCTACTCTTCACAAAAGAAATTTCAAATTTTCTGTCACTTTTATTTTGTCATCTGCAAATGCTTTCGATTTTGAAATGCCTAAAATATTATCGTCTGGTTATTAGTTTACCCTTTACCACACAAGGACGACTTTTGACAACCCTGAGGAAGAAGCCATTTGAAAACATTGTGGGAAAAGAAGAAAATGCTGGTAAACAGCATTTTCTCCTTTTCCCACAAAGTTTTCTCCCCTGACAAAGAAAAATTGCATCATTTGAGTCACTATTAAATTGTTGTCTGAAAATGGTTTCAATTTGGATTGGTCTAAAAGTTTGACATGTGGTAAAGGGTTAACTCATTACCACACAATGACGACTTTTAACACCCCCTAGGAAGGGGCCTTTTGAAAACATTGTGGGAAAAGGAGAAAATGCTGGTGATCAGCATTTTCTCCTTTTCCCACAAAGTTTTCTTCCCTACGAAAGAAAAATTGCACCATTTGAGCCACTTTGAAATTGTCCTCTGCAAATGCTTTCAATTTGGATAGGGCTAGAATTTTGCCGTCTGGTAATGAGTTAATGTATGTCTATGGTGCACTATACCAAGATAGAACGACCCTTTGGCATGCAGAAAGTTTGCCCATAGCAAAAGGTTTCAACCGATGTCAGCCTGCAAGGACTGTAAGTGTAGGCAGACCTGATTCGATACTTTATACAAATGCTTTAACCCTTTCCTAAACAAGCCCTGGTTTTTATGTGTCTGCAGTACAAGTCTTTTGAAAACACTATGGGAAAAGGAGAAATTGCTCATAATGAGCAATTTCTCCTTTTCCCACAGCGTTTTCTATCCTTTAGGAGAACTTTCTACCACTTTCATCAAATTTAAAATTGTCGTCTGCAAACTCTTTCAGTTTGGAAGAGTCTGAAATTGGTAGTTTGGGAAAGGGTTAAACATACTTTTCACATGGCATGGCCCATCAACCCATTACCAAACGACAGTATTTCAGACTGGTCCAAATGAAAAGCATTTGCAGACGACAAAACAAAAGTGACTGAAAATTTGAAATTTGTTTTGTGAAGGGTAGAAAACATTGTGGGAAAAGGAGAAAATGCTGGTTACCAGCATTTTCTCCTTTTCCCACAATGTTTTTTAAAGGCTTCTTTCTAGGGGGCGTCAAAAGGAGGGATTGTGTGGCAATGGGTTAATAAGGTAATAAGTTAGTGTTTTGTTTTATTGTAGTTATTTATTAGAAGACCAGCTAAAGGGACCCTCAAGTGTGGATGCATATATAAGAGTTTTAAAGAAAGGCTGTCGATGCATAGAATGTAAGTAATATATTAAAATCTACATCACTTTCAAAACCATTCCTTTCAGAGTTGCCAAAAAATAAAAGAAAAAGTGGTTAGAGATTTAGCCCATTAACACACAATCCTACTTTTGACGCCCCTGAGAAAGAAGCCTTTAGAAAACATTTTGGGAAAAGGAGAAAATGCTGGTAACCAGCATTTTCTCCTTTTTCCACAATGTTTTCTACCATACTCAAAATGAATTTCAAATTTTCAGTATTTTCCAATATTTTCAGCTCACCTGAGCACAACATGCTCAAGGGGAGCTTTTAGGATCACCAGGTGTCCGTCGTCCGTCGTCAACAATTCTTTAAACATCAACTCCTCCTAAACCACTGGGCCAATTTGGACCAAACTTGGCAGGAATGTTCCTTGGGAAGTCCTCTTCAAAAATTGTTCACAGAATTTGATTCCATCAAAAACTCTGGTTGCCATGGCAACCAAATGGACTTTTTTAGCAAATTCTTTAAAAATCTTCTCCTCTGAAACCGCTGGTCGGATTTTAAAATAATTTCACAGATATGTTCCTTGGGTGACCCTTTCCAAAAAGTGTTCGTGAAATTTTGATCCGTCAAAAAATGTGGCTCTGGTGAATGGGGGCTACTTGCACTCTAAAGAAATGAAGGAATTCTTAAAAAATCTTCTTCTCTGAAACCACTGGTCAGATTTTGAAATAATTTTACAGATATGTTCTTCGGTGACCCTTTTCAACTATTGTTCGCGGAATTTTGATTGGTCAAGAAACATGGCTCTGGTGAATGGGGGCTACTTGCATTATAGGGAAAT
The DNA here is from genome assembly GCA_943736015.1 of Tridacna crocea. Classification (NCBI taxonomy): domain Eukaryota; kingdom Metazoa; phylum Mollusca; class Bivalvia; order Cardiida; family Cardiidae; genus Tridacna; species Tridacna crocea. Next base: position 44,821,217 of record OX031067.1, read on the forward strand.
GAAGAAATTCTTGAAAAATCTTCTTCTCTGAAACGGCTGGTTGGATTTTGAAATAATTTCACAGATATGTTCCTTTGGTGACCCTTTCCAAAAATTGTTCATGAAATTTTGATCCGTCAAAAAATGTGGCTCTGGTGAATGGGGCTACTTGCACTATACAGAAATGAAGGAATTCTTAAAAAATCTTCTTCTCTGAAACCACTGGTCAGATTTTGAAATAATTTCACAGATATGTTCTTCGGTGACCCTTTTCAACTATTGTTCGCGGAATTTTGATTGGTCAAGAAACATGGCTCTGGTGAATGGGGGCTACTTGCATTATAGGGAAATGAAGAAATTCTTGAAAAATCTTCTTCTCTGAAACGGCTGGTTGGATTTTGAAATAATTTCAGATATGTTCCTTTGGTGACCCTTTCCAAAAATTGTTCATGAAATTTTGATCCGTCAAAAAATGTGGCTCTGGTGAATGGGGCTACTTGCACTATACAGAAATGAAGGAATTCTTAAAAAATCTTCTTCTCTGAAACCACTGGACAGATTTTGAAATAATTTCACAGATATGTTCCTTTGGTGACCCTTTTCAACTGATATTTGCGGAATTTTGATTGGTCAAGAAACATGGCTCTGGTGAATGGGGGCTACTTGCATTATAGGGAAATGAAGAAATTCTTGAAAAATCTTCTTCTCTGAAACGGCTGGTCAGATTTTAAAATAATTTCACAGAGTTGTTCCTTGGGTGACCTTTCTCAAAACTTGTTCGCGAAATTTTGATTGGTCCAGAAACATGGCTCTGGTGAATGGGGGCTACTTGCACTATAGGAAAATGAGGAAATTCTTAAAAATTCTTCTCTGAAACAGCTGGTCAGATTTTGAAATAATTTTTCAGGGATATTCTTTGTGTGACCCTTTTCAAAAAGTGTTCACGAAATTTTGATTGGTCAAGAAACATGGCTCTGGTGAATGGGGGCTACTTGCACTATACGGAAATGAAGAAATTCTTGAAAATTCTTTTTCTCTGAAATGGATCGACAGATTTTGAAATGATTTCACAGAGATGATCCTTGGGTGACCCTTTTCAAAAAGTATTTACAAAATTTTGATCCGTCAAGAAACATGGCTCTGCTGAATGGGGGCTACTTGCACTATATGGAAATGAAGAAATTCTTGAAAATTCTTCTTCTCTGAAACCCTTAGTCAGATTTTGAAATAATTTGACAGAGATGTTCCTTGGGTGACCCTTTTCAAAAATTGTACATATTATTTTGATCCGTCAAGAAACATGGCTCTTGCACTATATGGACATGATGAAATGCTTGAAAATTCTCTTTCTCTGAAACCCCTGGTCAGATTTTAAAAGAAATTTTCCAAAATGTTCCTTGGGTGACCCTTTTCAAAACTTGTTCGTAAATTTTGATCCATCAAGAAACATGGCTCTCGTGGCTGAGGGCTACTTGCTCTTATACAGAAATGAAGAATTCTTAAAAATTCTTCTTTTTGAAACTGATGGTCAGATTTCAAAATGACTTTTACAGGTGACCTTTTGAAAATTGCTTGGCAAAATTATAAATTTGGTTCCAATGTTTCAATACCTCAAAAAAAAAGTAGGCTATGGTCATCTCAAAAATTCAGGTGAGCGATCCAGGGCCATCTTGGCCCTCTTGTCTTAGGGATGTTACACACAGGACTATTTGTGAAAAGATTCAAAATTTTAATAGAGGCCATTCATTTACTCATTACTGAACAACAAAATTTTAGGTTTTTTCCAAATTTAGAGCTTTTACATACGACAAAAGCTACTGAAAATTTGTAATTTGTTTTGTGGAGAGTAGAAAACATTGTGGGAAAAGGAGAAAATGCTGGTTTCCAGCATTTTCTCCTTTTCCTACAATGTTTTAGAACAAGTTTACTGTTTCAGGGTTGTTAAGTCGAAAAAATTAAATTTTCAGTCAAGTTTATTTTGTCGTCTGCAAATGCTTTCGATTTGGACAAACCTAAAATTTTGTCGTTTGGTAATGAGTTAACCCTTTATCCCATAGGGCATTTCTATGGTATCTCTAACTGACCCTAAATAACAACAAGGTTGAAGCCGTTTCTTATGTGTATATGACACCTTTTGATAGCATAGAAAGCATTGTGACAAAAGGTGAAATTGCTCGTCACAAGCAATTTCACCTTTTGCCACAATGTTTTCAACCTGGGCCGTAGTAAATTTCACATTTCTCTTGATGTCAGATGGGTTTCGACTACTTGGGTTTTATAAATGAAAATTATAAGGCTTTTGGAGTATAAGGATGATTTTTTAGTATTTTTGTAAATTTTCGTCCCAAAATCTGAAGGGTCACCTTTAAGTCTTATGTTTCTATTTTTTCAGTGGACTGCTGGGACGGAAGTAACGATGAACCAGTTATTTACCACGGTCATACACTGACTACAAAAATTTCCTTCAAGCACTGCATAGAGGCCATTAATAAACATGCATTTGAAAATTCAGAGTAAGTAATTGTTGACTTGATTTTGGCGATATTCATTATTGATCTAAATTCCTAACTCTTTACCAAGATGATAAATCTTAACCCATTACCACTTAACCCTTTCCCAAACAATCCCTGGTTTTTACGGGAAAGGAATAGAAGCCTTTTGGAAACATTGTGGGAAAAGGAGTAAATGCTGATAACCAGCATTTTCTCCTTTTCCCACAATGTTTTCTACCCTGTCATAAAGAAAAATCATCTTTTAAGCTACTGTTAATTTGTCATAGGCAAAATGCTTTGAATTTGGTCTGGTCCAAAATTTGCCATTTGGGAAAGGGTTAATCTCAGCTTTTGATGACCCTGAGAAAGAATCCATCAGAAAACATTGTGGGAAAAGGAGAAAATGCTGGTAACCAGCATTTTCTCCTTTTCCCACAATGTTTTCCACTAAAATTTCTAGGCAAATTTCAAATTTTCTGTCATTTTTATTGTTGTTGTCTGCAAATGCTTTCGATTTGGACAAGCCTAGAATATTGTTGTTTGGTAATGAGTTAAGATTGGTCATGTGTAGCATCTTTCAGAAGACAAACTGAATAGTGCTCTAATGATGGTATTTGTAGAAAACATCGTGGGAAAAGGAGACAGAGGCTTCCAGCATTTTCTCCCACTAACCACAATGTACTCATATGCTGTCTTCCTCATGGAACTAGAAGCATGAGATTGTTTGTTAAGGGTTGGCACCTTTCCAAACATCAAAATTTTGGACAAGGTTAAACTGAAAGCATCTGCAGATGACAAATTGAAAATGGCCATATTATGATTTCTCTCTTTTGATGGGGTAAAAAACATTGTGGGAAAAGGAGAAAATGTGGGTGACTGCATTTTCTCCTTTTCCCACAATGTTTTCAAAAGGCTGCTTGCACAGAGTCGTTAAAAGTCCGGATTGTGTGGTAAAGGGTTAAGGACAATATTGAAAAATCTGTATGAAAACAGAGCTGCGTCTTGAATTTAGACTTTCCATTATGTCACAGACATCTTGGCTGAACTAGCCTTGAAAATGCAATATTGTTGGAATTTTTTACCACAGTTGATAGACAATAACCGCTTAGCCCTCATAGTACCTCGTTACTTGTTTGGTTTCCTATTGTGCCAGTATAGATCAAGATCAGGCTGCACAATACATGCAACCTGATCTTTGATCCACCCTGTCCACTTTGTTGAGACAACTACAGATAAAACTGACCATGAAATTGTGATAATTTGCTTCCATACGTCTAGGATAAAAACATTAGTTATGTTTATTTGGCATGCTAAGGCTATCTCATTCCGTTACTCCATAGATACTCATTTCTACGCATTGCTTTTGAAAACATTGTGGCAAAAGGTGAAATTGCTTGTGACGAGCAATTTCACCTTTTGTCACAATGTTTTCTATGCTATCAAAAGGTGTCATAAACACATAAGAAACGGCTTCATCCTTGCTGTTACCTAGGGTCAATTTGAGATAACGCAGAAAAGCCTTATGAGGTAAAGGGTTGTTCAGCGCTGAAAGCTACACTCTTGGATCTTTGAAATATAATCATTACAATATCTGATTTATTCTTTCCCAGACTGTGGAGTTGTCTTCATTGAAGGTGTTTAACCCTTTACCACACAATCTCTAGATTTAACAACCCTAGGGAAAAAAAGCCGTTTGAAAACATTGTAGGAAAAGGAGAAAATGCTGGGTTTGTTCTTTCTCAAGACTTTGGAAGTTATTTCATTGAAGGTGTTTAACCCTTCACCACACAATCCCTAAATTTAACAACCCTGGGGAAAAAAGCCGTTTGAAAACATTGTAGGAAAAGGAGAAAATGTTGGTGACCAGCATTTTCTCCTTTTCCCACAATGTTTTCATTAATTATGATGACAGCAAACATCTTTTTTTGCCACATGAAAATTGTCCTTTGAATTCTTTCAATTTGGACATGTCTTAAATTCTTGTGTTGTAAAGGGTTAAAAACATTTTCAACATTATCTAAGTGACATCTTGGCGACCAGTGCACCTAACAGTGTCATCTTGGAGTTTCTTTTACCAGTGCTTCTCGAGATATTCTTTCCAAGCTTTTTCACATAGCCATGATGAAAAAACTGATCAGCCAAAGATAGAAATGTCACAATGACTATCGTCAGTTCTCAGAAAGAAATGTCTGTATTGATAGCAGTAACGTTGCAAACAACATAAAATGGGGCCTGAATAATGGAACTTGTCTGTGATGGGATATGAAATATTGTTGGAACAGGGAAAAAAGTTGGTTAGCAGCATTATCACCCATGTCCGGATATTTTAATTCTTTACCAAATTTTTGGACTGGATCAAATTCAAAGCATCTGCAGACAACAATTTAAATTCTGTTAATATGATGATATCTGAGATTGATAGGTTAGAAAAAACATTGTGGGAAAAGGAGAAAATGCTGGTTACCAGCTTGTTAAAAGTTGGAATTGTGTGGTAAAGAGTTAACCCTTTACCCCATAAGGCATTTCTATGGTATCTCTAATCGACCCTAAATAACAGCAAGAATGAAGCCATTTCTTATGTGCATATGACACCTCTTGATAGCATAGAAACATTGTGACAAAAGGTGAAATTGCTCGTTACGAGCAATTTCACCTTTTGCCACAATGTTTTTAAAAGGCTCCTACAAGCAAGTGTTGAAATGAGTATCTATGGAGTAAAGGGTTAAATCCTGTTAATATGATGATATCTGAGATTGATAGGGTAGAAAAAAACATTGTGGGAAAAGGAGAAAATGCTGGTTATCAGCATTTTCTCCTTTTCCCACAATGTTTTCTATGGGCTTCTTCTTCAGGGTCGTGAAAAGTTGGAATTGTGTGGTAAAGAGTTAAGAAATGCTTTATTCATAGAAGTTGATGAAACCCAGGATTGTTTGGTAAAGGTTTAATTTATTCAAAGTGAATGGAAATGAATTCAATAATGCAAGGCAAATAGGAAATTTAAGGAGTAATGAGCATTTTGTTTCTTTTGTATTATTTGTGGTTTAAACAGGACGGAAAGCTTTAATTCTTTATCAAACAACAAATTTGTTAACTCGTCCGAATTCAAAACACGACAGATTAGCCCTTACCAGGTAATCCAGAAGTTTGTAGACGCTGGGAAAGAAGCCTTTTGAAAACATTATGGTAAACGGAAGAAATGCTAGTAAACAGCATTTTCTCCTTTTCCCATAATATTTTCTGTTCAAGTTTTATTGAATGAGCCACATTTAATTTGCAGTCTGCAACAGTTTTAAATTTGGAAAAGTTTAAAAATTCTGTTGTTTGTAAAGATTTAACCCTTTTCCACACAATGACGACATTTAACTCACATTTAACAAAATTTTAAGTTTGTCCAAATCGAAAGCACTTGCAGATGACAAAATAAAAGTGACTAAAAATTTGAAATTTGTTTTGTGAAGGGTAGAAAACGTTGTGGGAAAAGGAGAAAATGCTGGTTACCAGCATTTTCTCCTTTTTCCACAATGTTTTCTAGAGGCTTCTTTCACAGGGTCATCAAAATTAGGGATTGTGTGGTAATGGGTTAAGTGTTCTTATTTAGGGTCTTTCATAATTCGGGATTGTTTTGTGAAGGGTGAAATGAGCATTCTGTTTCCTCGCATTATTTCTGGTTGAAATATTTTGTAGTCACATGAGGGCTATTGATTTTACGTGACTGATGTGTCGGCCCCATCAGAAAGCCAGACATGCTGTTAGATTTTCTCGTATTGTTTGAAGGAAATTAACTTTTTTGACGTTCACTATTTCCCAGATGACAGAGTTTTAGAGTTGTTCGTTTTTAAAGCATTTTGCAGATGATAAATTAATTTTTGCTCATATTTTGGGGAATGTTTTTTTTTTACGGGACAAAAATCATTGTGAGAAAAGGTGACAAGATAAGGTACCTATTACCAAAGGGTTGTAAAAAAACACAGGGATTGCTTGGTTAACCCGTTACTCCATAGATACTCATTTCTACGCATTGCTTGTAGGAGCTTTTGGAAAACATTGTGGCTAAAGGTGAAATTGCTCGTGATGAGCAATTTCACCTTTTGCCACAATGTTTTCTACACTATCAAAAAGTGTCATATACACATAAGAAATGGCTGCATCCTTGCTGTTTTTTAGGGTCAATTAGAGATACCGTAGAAATGTCTTATTGGGTAAAGGTTAACTCTTTACCAAAGGACAAAATTTTGGACTGGTCGAAATTGAAAGCATTTCAAAGTTTTAGTCACTTTTGCTATGTGGTATTTCAATAGCAACAGAAATTGTGGTAAGTTCTCGAAGGGTGAAAAAGAGGATTAATTCTTTATCAAATGACTGAATTTTTTAGACTGGTCCAAATTAAAAGCATTTGCAGACAACCAATCAAAGGTTGGATAAATTAGGAAATTTTTCTTTGAAAGATTAGAAAATACTGACGCAAAAGGATAAAATGCTAGTGATGCCTTCTCCCACAATGTTTTCAAAAGACTTCTTCCTTAGGGTCATTAACCCTTTCCCAAACATCAAATTTTAGACTCTTCACAAATTGAAAGAGTTTTAGACGACAATTTCAACTTTCATAACAAAGGCAGAAAATTATCCTAAGTGGCAGAAAACACTGTGGGAAAAGGAGAAATTGCTCGTTATGAGCAATTTCTCCTTTTGCCACAGTGTTTTCAAAAGATTTGTACCACAGACACATATAAACAAGGACTTGTTTGGGAAAGGGTTTGGGAAAGGGTTAAAACTTGGGATTTTGTGGTAAAGAGTTATCAGGAAATTCTTTCATTCTTCTATTTTAGTTATCCAGTCATTCTGTCCATTGAAAATCACTGCAGCATAAAACAACAGCGAGTAATGGCTCTGTTCATGACGACCATATTTGGAGATAAATTATTCAAAGAGAGCCTCGATGAAAAGAGAGATCGGCTACCCAGCCCTGAGGACCTCAAGGGAAAAATTTTAGTCAAGGTAAATTTGTTAAATAGGTACCCGAAAATAATTAGATTGACTTTGAAGCTTGTAACACATTACGGAAACATAGCTGATAACTATTGAAAATATTGCTGGAAAAATAGTAATTTTCATCACATGCAATTGCTTGTCTTCCTACACTATATTCCTTGTTTTCCATCTCATATCATAGCTGTTTTGAAAGAAAATATGGAGGCACTGTCATAGCCCTGTTGAGTCATTGTTGTTGTTGAAAACTTTGATGTATTGTCATTGATGATATTTAGTTAAAAAATGGGCTGGTTGTTTATAGATGGAACCATACCACACTTGCAGGTTACTACCAAAACATTTTTGATATAGTTATGCCCCTTTTTCATGTAATAATTTTCTCTAAAAAAGACCCACAACTAAGCATTGGCACCAGTTAGTCTCAATAATGAGACGCCCCGGTGATCTTTTTCATATTTGGACATTTACTGTACACGTCTATCGTCATTTTTCCGGTAGGAAATATAGAGCGCTATACTGACTATCGTTTTCATCGGTTGTATCTGTATTGCAGCGAAATGCAAATAACTTTTAGTAATCAACATGACCAAGAACAAATTGCTAAACTATTTTAGACTTAAAGAGCTTATAGAAGTTGTTTATAACATATTTATCTCGGAAAAATCACAGACGCAATTTATCGTGCGTCGCAGCCATTTTGTATGTTTTCGGGAACGTAAACAATATGAGTTACTGATGAAATGCACCGTGTTTTCTCACGATCAGCGTTTAAATTGAAAATATTTGTATGTCAAACGAAGGAATATTGAATACGCAAGCAATAGGTATGTTTAAATCCTAGTTTTGTGCTCTATTAGTGAAATTATGGGAGTTCAAACTTGCACACAAAATCTGTGCGGAACTTTCAACTGATTTTGTCCGGATTGTCTCTGTACCCAGAGGCGACCAGTCGAAAAGTAACATTGTCTTTGGGGACAGTTATCTGTACTATGACACCAGTATGCCATGCTTTGTTTCTCAATAATGTTGAAAATGGAATTTTCTTTTCCTTCGAGCATTGCATGACCAAAGCTGTTGATATGCCATAAAATAATATTCATTCATTCCTTTTCTTCAAATGCTTATCATTTGTATAATTGCATTTTGATAGATTTGATAATAGGTTGTTGCAGCATTTGTCCTATTGGCAATAATTGGCAATAATTTCTTGATAACTCCCCATTAACCTTTTACACCATAGATACTCATTTTGACGTATCAACAACAGGCAGCCTTTGAAAACATTGTGGAAAAAGGAGAAATTGCTCGTAACGAGCAATTTCTCCTTTTCCCACAATGTTTTCCACTCAAACAGATATTTATATCCTCATTTGTCCATATTTTTGATATCATATCTTTATTTGCTGTTGAAATGGAAGAGCCTCAAATTAGCATGTAAGGTAAAGGGTTAAGCCCCCTGTGGAGCAGTCAGTTGCATATAGGACTTATAGAAGAGTGGGTGGCTGGTTTGGATTGGCAGCTAGGCCAATCTCTGTCAGAGGATTGATGATAGTCATTGCAACAGGATCCATTCCACGTTTACAGCCAGTCATCGATTCGACAGCTTTCTGTTAACTCATTACCACACGATCCCGACTTTTAACGACCCTGAGAAAGATGCCTTGAGAAAACATTGTGGGAAAAGGAGAAAATGCTGGTAACCAGCATTTTCTCCTTTTCTCACAATGTTTTCTACCCTTCTTAAATGAAATTGCTACTTTTGAGTGACCTTTATTTTGTCGTCTGCAAATGCTTTCAGTTTCGAATAGTCTAAAATTTTGTTGTTTGGTAAAGAGTTAACAGTTTCTGTAATGATTTTTTTTGACAAAGTAACATCCAAGTGACCTGCCCGGGTGGCTCAGTGATGAGCGTGTTGGACTCATGACCTGGTGGTTGTGAGTTCGATACCTGGGTTGAGGAGAACTTTCTTTTCGGGGTATTTTCGCCTCTCACCTCTGCTTAAGCATGTGAGAAAAGTAGTCAGGGGCTTTGGAAAGAAAATTATGTTAGTACTAGTGTGAGAAAGCCAGGAAACACATGTGCGTCACTGACCGCCACGATATGACCTCAGCTGTTAAAGTGGCGTTAAACCCCAGTACAACCAACCAACCAACATCCAAGTCTCTAGAAGGAAAAAGTAATCAGAATGTAATCCTTGCAAGTTGTTGATTTACGTGTACGATTATTCAGGGAAAGAAGTTACCTCCAACAGTGACCAAAGATGAAGGAGAAGTGACGGACGAGGATGAGGGAGCAGAATCAGAGAAAAAGAAAAACAACAAAAAGGTAAACATGGACTTGTTTAATTAACTTGGCTGTCTGTGTTTTGGATGTCATGTGAAAATTTGTAACTGCAGATATTTATTTCAAGCTTGGACTAGATGTTAACTTTCAGAAGGGGGAACCAATATAAAAAGAGCATGTAACCATCGATATATTTTTGACTCAGTTTTGCTCCATTTTTTGCTATGGAATTTTTAGCGAAAATCAACTAACTGCAATTGTGATGGCACCTGCATGCCACTCTTTTAGTTCTCTTTTATTTCTCAATGTTTTCCAACATTTCAAAAAAAAAAAAAGAAGAAAGGAAGAGTTACTTTAAATTTGTAGTCTACACAGAGCTTTCAATTTGGTCAAGTGAAAAAGTTGTGTTAATGGTTTAACCCTTTACCAGAAAGTCCCAACTTTTAACGACTCTTTGTTTTGAGATAAAGAGAAATTGCTCGTAACCAGCATTTTCTTCTTTTCCTATAATGTTTTTTACCCTTTCAAAGACAGATTCCACCATTTGACTCTTCACCAAATGGCAAAATTTTAGACTAGTCCAAATTGAAAGCATTTGCAGACAACAAAATAAATGTCAATCACAAATTGAAATTTGATTTAGAAATGGTGGAAAACATTGTGGGAAAAGGAGAAAATGCTGGTTACCAGCATTTTCTCCTTTACCAAAATTGTTTTCTTTAGGCTTTTTTTCTTGGGTCATTAAAAGTCAGGATTGTGTGGTAAAGAGCTAACCCATTACCAAATGACAATATCATAGACTTGTCCAAATTAAAAGCATTTGCAGACTACAAAATAAAAGTGACTGAAAAGTTGAAATTTGTTTCGTGAAGGGTAGAAAACATGGTGGGAAAAGGAGAAAATGCTGGTTACCAGCATTTTCTCCTTTTCCCACAATGTTTTCTGAAGGCTTCTTTTTCAGGGGCATCAAAAGTACGGATTGTGTGGTAATGGGTTAAGCCACTTTTGATTTGTCATCTGCAAAATTCTTTGAATTGGATTTGGAAATGTCTACAATTTTGCCAATTTGTCAAGAGTCTATGAATTTATGTATTTTATTGCAGGAGGGATCACTCAAAAGGCATAAACTGGCCAGAGAACTGTCGGATTTAGTCAATTATTGTGTCTCAACTAGATTTGAAGATTTCCAGATATCTGCTCAAAAACGTAAGTACATGTATCAGTAATGGAATTCAAAGTTATTGTTAAAATATACATGTAGCCTCGAGTGTCCGTATTCTGTGATGATAAGGAAATAACTTGATGAAATTAAGAATTGAGACCAGAATATGAGCTAGAAATTACTTGCCTTCATAAAAAATCATTTCTGGTCACTTTCATATCAAAAGAATAACTATTTTCATGTTCAATGTGCATGAATAAAGAACACACTGTCGGCCTTCATGTGCAAAAATGGCGTGATCTAATTCCGGTAGTTCGGTAGTATTTACAGCAGGAAGTCGATCTTCTTTGTATTTTTTGAGAAGGAATACTACTTAACATAAGAAAAAATACATAGATTTCTTTAACATGTGATAATTAGTTTTTTTTCTGGTGTATTAGTCTTGTATTTGTCTGAAATTGAAGGGCAATGAAACATTCGAATATTGGTAAGGGTTACGAGCAGAAATACCGTGTGACGTCATCAAAATATGTGTTTTTTACGAGATGTACACAAAAATCACCGGTTCAAGGACATTCACAGAATAAGGACACTCGATGATATATGTGCCATGCTCTGAGAAAATGGGGCTTAATGCATCTGCAAAGAGTATCCACCCTTGTCAGCCTGTGCAGTCCACAAATGCGTACCTGGGCCAAAACGTTTCACTGTTACTCAGTTATCTGTATGACCAATGACCAGTCTACCTCATAATTAAACCGATTGTTTAACCCTTTACTCCATAGATACTCATGTTGACATACCAGCAACAGACGGCTTTTGAAAACATTGAGGGAAAAGGAGAAATTGCTCATAACGAGCAATTTCTCCTTTTCCCACAATGTTTTCCACTCAATCAGATATTTGTATCCTCATTTGTCCGTATTTTTGACATCATATTGTCGGTTTGCTTCCAAAACCTGGTAACTGCAGCTTGTTACAAGCTGTAGTTACGAGGTTTTGGAAGCAAACCAAAAAATATCTTTATTTGCTGCTGAAATGGAAGAGCCTCACATTGGCATATCAGGTAAAGGGTAAAAAAAAAAGTGGTTATTATAGTTGAATAATTACGTGATGACTTGGCTGGTAGCATGTATCACTGAGATGCATTAGGCCCCCTTTTGCCAGAGCATGGCTCCTGTCTTCAAAAGTCTTTTGTCGTGGGGTTGTTTAACCCTTTCCCAAACAATCGCTGGTTTTTACGACCCTGAGAAAGAAGCCTTTTGAAAACATTGTGGGAAAAGGTACCAAGCATTTTCTCCTTTTCCCACAATGTTTTCTATCCTGCTTGAAACAAATTTCAATTTTTAAGTTACAGATATTTTGTTGTCTGTAAATGCTTTCAATTTGGACTAGTCTAAAATTTTGTTGTCTGGTATAGAGTTAAACTGGTGATACCATACGACAAAATTTCACATTTGTCCAAATTGAAAGTATTTGCAAACGACAAAATGATATTGACTATAGAAGTGAAATATTTTTTAGGAAGGGAATAAAACATTGTGGGAAAAGGAGAAAATGCTGGTTACTAGCATTTTCTCCTTTGCCCACAACGTTTTCAAAAGGTTTCTTTTATAGGGGTGTTAAAAGTCAGGATTGTGTGGTTAAGTAAAGGTTTTAAGGTAAAAGAAGAGTAAACCCTTTACTGCACAATGCCTTCTTTTTAACGACCCTGAGGATAAAGACTTTTGAAAACATTGCAGGAAAAGGAGAAAATGCTGTTGACCAGCATTATCTCCTTTTCTCTCAATGTTTTCTACCCTTCCAATATTAAAATTTCTGTTTTTGAGTCACAATTTTTTGTTCGTCCACAAAATTAATGCTTTCAGTTTGGACTAGTGGCAAATTTTGTCGTCTGATACAGGATTAAAATGTTGTTTTTCTTTTTTCTTTTCAGAGGAGTTTTGGCAAATGTGCTCATTTAGCGAGTCCCAGTCTCTGAAACTTGCTATTTCCTGTCCCGAAGAGTTTGTCAACCACAATAAGAAGTTTTTGTCCCGTGTTTACCCAAATGGCATGAGGGTAGATTCCAGTAACTACAACCCACAGGACCTGTGGAATTGTGGCTGTCAAATGGGTAGATATATTAAATATATAGAGGATATAAGTTTTTCGGTGAGCAGCCACTTGTGAAAATATTACCGATTGTGTTCACAAGATGAAATAAATTTTGATCTTTCATCCCAAAAAAACTAAATATTCTATTTATTTCATGCTTTTAACCCTTTCTGGAAGGAGATTTATCAAAATCCAGTACAGTTCTTTTCCCTTATTCCCTGTGGCGTACCCCTCCTGCGTAGCAACATATTACAATATTATGTCAAGTGCGAGAAATGCAAGGTAAATGACGTCATATTTCCATCTGGTTGTGAGGCATGTGCAATTAACCTAGGCAACAAGAACATGAAAATCGTTATTTTCACTGGTGGTACCAGTGTAAGATGGAAAAATATTTTCACTGCTATTTCTCTATATCCTATCTGAAAGCATGAAATAAATCCCTTTTCTGTACAGGCTGTAGTTCAACATCAAAAAAGCATGGCCAGGTTATTAGTGCAGTGGTCAGCATGTATAGCTTGTGACCTGGTGGTGGCTGGTTTGGTACCTGGTTTATGCAAACTTTCTGTCTGACGATTCTTTACCTCTCATGTCTGATGTATGTGAGATATTAAGTGGTCCTTGGCTCTGAAAGAAAGTTTTGTCAGTACTGTGTGAGAAAGCTAGCAAACAGAAGTGCACTGAACCTGTTAAAACATTGCTCAACTTAATACAAAGAAAACATTTGAGAAAAAAATGACAGTTGAATGTTGAGTAAAGGTAGTGTTTTAGGTTATGGTAGGTTGTAAAACTGGGATAGTAGAGTTACATTTGTATGGTTATCTTAGGATGTTGAATAGAAATTACTGAAGCAGGTGTGTCACATACTTTCAATTATGTGGAACCAAACTGAAACAGAATGAGATGCAAGTATGAGTTGGGTTACACTAAACTAGTTCCTACAAATGGACTCACTTTGTCTCTTTATTGGGATTGTTGGCTGCATGACTTATCCTCTTACGAACGAAGTCCGTAACAAAGAAACAAATGAATAAATGCATGGCAGAAATAAGGATCGGAGCGGGATTCGAACTCCGAACTCCCGGACGCAAAGCCAATACCCTAACCACTGAGCCAAAGAGATACCTCCCTGACGCAGTAGCCAGGTATTGTATTTAAATCGGGAGTATGCCATGCAGGAAGGAGTGGTCTCCCGTAACACACCCCCTCTTAAAGTCATCATTTATTGATGACTCGAAGCCTTATTAGGCAGGAAGTCCGATTTTGGACAACAAATGGGACTAATGGCTCAATGGCCAATCCCGGACGAGCCCCCATCTTACGAACGAAGTCCGTAACAAAGAAACAAATGAATAAATGCATGGCAGAAATAAGGATCGGAGCGGGATTCGAACTCCGAACTCCCGGACGCAAGGCCAATACCCTAACCACTGAGCCAAAGAGATATCTCCCTGACGCAGTAGCCAGGTATTGTATTTAAATCGGGAGTATGCCATGCAGGAAGGAGTGGTCTCCCGTAACAATCCCTTTACTAAACAGTCGTTGGTCTTAAATACCTTGAAAAAGAAGCCTTCTGAAAACATTCTAATTGGCAAGCTGTTGGAATCAAACCCACACCGTTAAGTGGCCAGAAATTTGATGATTACAAGTCGCCTGCTCTAACAACAGAGCTTTTTGCTCTGTTCAATTGCTGTGTTTGTTTATTTACAGTGGCTTTAAACTACCAGACTCCAGGCCTAATGATGGATCTCTACAATGGTTGGTTTAGTAAGAATGGTGGGTGTGGCTATGTACTGAAACCAGCCATTATGAGGGAGGAGATTGCATATTTTAGTGCAAACACCAAAGAGAGCATCCCAGGGGTCTCTCCACAGATACTCCATATAAAAGTAATGCTTTGCAAGAGATTTGTTTACATTATCCCATTCAACTTGTTTTTATTTTAACCTTTCCCAAACAAGCCCTGGTTTTTACCGATCTAGAATAGTAGCATTTTGAAAACATTGTGGGAAAAGGAGACAATGCTGGTAACCAGCATTTTCTCGTTTTCCCACAATGTTTTCTACACTATCATAGACAGAAATCATCTTTTCAGCAAGAGTTGAATTGTCGTCTGCAAATGCTTTCAATTTGGTCTAGTCTAAAAGTTTGTCGTTTGGGAAAGGGTTGACTTCAATTTAGCAGTATTCCCAGATAATGTTGAATTGGCCACAAGTGACAAGATTTCTCTTTGAAAAGGAAAAAAAACACGATGAGAAAAGGAGAAATTGTTTGTAAAGAGAGAATTCCAGATTGTTTCTTAACCCTTTAACAACAGACAAAGTTGTAGACCAGTCCAAATTGAAAGCATTTGCAGACAACAAGCTAAGTATGGCTCAAAAATTGAAATTTGTCTTGGGAAGCATAGACAACATTGTGGGAAAAGGAGAAAATGCTGGTTACCAGCATTTTCTCCTTTTCTTACAATGTTTTCAAAAGGCTTCTTTCTCAGGGTTGTTAAAAGTTGGGATTGTGTGGTAAAGAAATAAAAATTGTTGGAAGAAGAGTTAACTCTTTACCAAACGTCAAAATTTTTGTCTTGTCCAAATCGAAAGCATTTGCAGACAACAAAATTAAAGTGACTGAAAATTTGAAATTTATTTTGTGAAGGGTAGAAAACATGGTTGGAACAGGAGAAATGCTGGTTGCCAGCATTTTCTCCTTTTCCCACAATGCTTTCTAAAGGCTTCTTTCTCAGGGTCATCAAAAGTAGGGAATGTGTGGTAATGGGTGAACCCTTTACCACATAATGACAACTTTTAACGACCCTGAAGAAGAAGCCTATTGAAAACATTGTTGGAAAAGGGGAAAATGCTGGTAACCAGCATTTTCTCCTTTTCCCACAATGTTTTCTACCGTGTCAAAGCAGAATTACACCATTTGAGCCACTTTGAAATTGTCGTCTGCAAATGCTTTCAATTTGGATGGGTCTAAAATTTTGCCGTGTGGTAAAGGGTTAAGTGACTCTAAAATTAATCTGATGAAAAGTTTTTAAGTTACACCCTGTGGGTCAAAAGACACTTGTTCTTGTATATATAAATATCTACATTGAATGCTTAGCTCAATAAAAGTTTCATTGATATTTTGTTTTGTTCAGATAATAAGTGGTCAATACTTTCCCAAGCCAAAAGGGTCAGGGGCCAGAGGAGATGTCACAGACCCCTATGTTACCATAGAGATATTTGGGATACCAGCAGACTGTGCAGAAGAGAGGACCAAAACTGTCCCGCATAATGGTAAGATTAACCCCTTCCCAAACGACAAACTTTTGGACTAGACCAAATTGAAAGCATTTGCAGACGACCATTCAACTCTTGCTGAAAAGATGATTTCTGTCTATGGTGGAAAACATTGTGGGAAAAGGAAAAAAATGCTGGTTACCTCCTTTTCCTACAATGTTTTCAGGAGGCTTCTTCCTTTGGGTTGTAAAAACCAGTGATTGTTTGGTAAACGGTTAGAAGTATCAGTATACTCAAAACCTGAAACTTGTTCCAAATTAACCCTTTACTCCATAGATACTCATTTCTACACATTGCTTGTAGGAGCCTTTTGAAAACACTGTGGCCCACCTTTTGTCACAATGTTTTCTATGCTATCAAAAGGTGTCATATACATATAAGAAATGGCTTCATCTTTGCTGTTATTTAGGGTCAATTAGAGATACCATAGAAATGCCTTATAAGGTAAAGGGTTAAAAAAAAAAGGTACCTAGCATTTCTCCTTTTCCCACAGTGTTTTCTACCTTATCAACTGTATATGAAATGATAGACGTTAGACTTGACCACATTAAACACATTAAAATGGTTTGCAGCATTTCCCCCCCCCCCCCACAAATTTTTACCATTTCAAAGAAATATGTCTTTATTTCTTAACCCTTTACCACATAACGCATTTCTATGGTATCTCTAATTGACCCTAAATAATACCAAGGATGAAGCTGTTTCTTATGTGTATATGACACCTTTGGATAGCATAGAAAACATTGTGGCAAAAGGTGAAATTGCTCGTCACGAGCAATTTCACTTTTTGCCACAATTTTTTCCAAAGTCTCCCACAAGCAATGCGTAGAAATGAGTATCTATGGAGTAAAGGGTTATAACTCATTACCAAATGACAAAATTTTGGATTTGTCCAAATCGAAAGCATTTGCAGACGACAAAATAAATTTGAAATTTGTTTTATGAAGGGTAGAAAACATTGTAGGAAAAGGAGAAAATGCCGGTACCAGCATTTTCTACTTTTCCCACACTGTTTTCTAAAGGCTTCTGTCTCAGAGGCGTCAAAAGTAGGGATTGCGTGGTAATGGGTTAATTTAGATCAGTCTAGACTTTTATTATGTGAGAATGTTTGGAAATTCTGTTGTATTACTTTTTACTCGTAAATGTTACTGTATTTTGATCTCTTACAGGCTATAATCCAATATTTGATGAAAGTTTTGAGTTTCAAATCAACCTTCCAGAGCTGGCTTTAGTCCGGTTTTCCGTCCTTGATGATGATTACATCGGTGATGAGTTTATTGGGCAGTATACTATACCCTTTGAATGTATGCAAACAGGTAAAAGATAATACAGTCAATTAATAGTTTGGCTTTTTGTGAAAAAAAATATTCAAGGTGTTGTAATTGCCCTGGCATCATCTATTTTTAGCAGTGACAATGTCGTGCAAAACTATGACATATTTTAATATCACTGCCATTACTAAAGACACTTTCTTCAAACTTGGACAAGGTCTTGAATATAAAAAAGGGAGGCCATATAAAAAGGGCAGCTAATTAGGTAAGTATTTGATACAGTTATGCCCCTTTTTCAACTAAGAGTTTTAACTAGAAATTCAGCAACTGCAGCTGAGTGTTGACACCCATGAGGTGCTCTTGTTTTTCTACTAAATCAGCCTATGTTTGTAAAAAAATTGAGGTTGAAGGCCTTTGAAAACTTCCAGTATTTCAAAACTTCCAGAATTGTTGTTGGTGCAGTATTTTTTATAAATGGTTATTGGGTACTGTAGATATATGTCAGAAATTTGTAAAAGAATGTTCATCTGCGTAACCCTTTCCCAAATGAGAAATACAAGACCCTTCAAATTTGAGATCTGCATATCACAAATTTGAAAGCATAACAAATGAACTTGAGCTTTTTGAGAGTCTTGAAAACATTGAGATAAAAGGCAGAAGTACTGGTCACCAGCATTTTCTCCTTTTACCATAATGTTTTCAAAGGCCTCTTGGTCAGGGTCTTGAAAACACGACTGTTTGGTAAAGGGTTAGCTCTTAAAGACATACTGAAATTTTAGATTTGTCTAAATTGAAAGTATTTTCACATGACAAACAATCATTTCCTCCTTTTCCCACAGTTTTCAGTTTTTCTTACAGGGTCTTCAAAATGCAGGATTAAGTGTTAACTCATTACCAAACGACAAAATTTTAGGTTTGTCCAAATCGAAAGCATTTGCTAATGACAAAACAAGAGTGACTGAAAATTTGAAATTTGTATGGAGGAGGAGAGAAAACATTGTGGGAAAATGAAAAAATGCTGGTTACCAGCATTTTCTCCTTTTCCCATGTTTTCAAAAGGCTTCTTTCTTGTGGTCGTTTAAAGTCCGGATTGTGTGGTAAAGGGTTAAAAAGATGAATGTCATGGGCATGGGTCCAAAAAGATGTCAGTAACAGTCATGCCTTTGTATGTTAAAGCTCACTTTCAAATGTGATAAGCCAGCAAAACAAGTACAGGGCAACTATGTTCTTTCCCTACTTGTATCCATATACAGAAAGTATGCATAAACAGTCAAAGGTTATAAGATGATTTTTCTTTAAATTCTCCAGGTTATCGCCACATACGATTGTTGTCCAACACTGGGGAAACCATAGAAAACTGCTGTTTATTTGTCCATGTTGCAATTACAAACAAACGAGGGGGAGGAGTATGTATTTTCTTTTGTATTTTCTTTGTTGTAGTTTGTATTTCTCTCTTTTTTTTTTTCCAGTGAAAATATGTTGATTATGGCCCAAGGAGATGCCCTTTTATTATACTGCAAAGAAATTTCTCGTGATCTGATTGTTTTAACATGCTGGGAACATATATACATGTATCATGTTCCCTGGCAAAAACCACGTAGAGCCGATTTCCCTTTTGAGTGTCCCGTAAACATCATCACACGTGCAACACTACATCCAAAATGGCGGCGTCTAATCACCAGACTGCACATTTATCCACCAAACTGCAGGATTTAGTGACATCAGTTTCCAGTGACGTCAGTTTTCAATGAATTTGGGTACTCAGAAGGGAATTTCAATTTCGTCAGCATACTCGATTCGTGAGATAATAATACAGGAAAAGTTCGCTGTACGCGCTTTGAAAGGGTAAAACTTTTCAGTATTATAAATTTATTGTATGGTCAGGTACTTGGGGACTTGGAAACTTGTTCACAGCTGTGTCGAATCATGTCGCCACCTTGTCTTTGGCTCAGGGCGACATGATTCACCACAGTTATGAACAAGTTTCCAAGTCCGCTGCGACCTAACCTTACAACTAGTACTGTTTATGGATAAGATTTGTTTCCATACTGTAACTTAATACATAGCTGTTTGGCCAAGGGCCCTGAAACTGTATACAAATGTCGCTCATGACCCAAGGAGGGGCCTCATGATTTTGGGACAGATTAGTATACCATTAATCAACTTTTCACTGAAAACACAACTGTGGCCAAGTACTGGGCATAGGCATGCAGTAGTCTTGTTTGCTCTCGCAGAAGACTATTTTGCTTGAAATGTTGTAGGTAAAAAAGAAAGTGCACATAGTGCTTAAGATAAACTATTTTAACTCTTTACTACTCAATCCCGACTTTTAATGACCCTGAGAAAGAAGGCCTTTGTAAATATTGTGGAAAAAGGAGAAAATGCTGGTAGCCAGTATTTTCTCCTTTTTATACGCCCGTCGAAGACGGGATGTATTATGGGATCACCCGTGGCGGGCGGGCGGGCGGGCGGGTGGGCGGCGTCCAGTTCTTTGTCCGGAGCATATCTCCAAAACTATACAAGCTAGGGTTATGAAATTTCATGGGTGGATAGATCTTAACGAGGCGGAGTGCAGTGCACAGGAATCATAACTCTTGCTTGCTTAATTTTTGAGTTATTGCCCTTTGTTGTTTTTCATACTTGAATTTTGTCCGGAGCATATCTCCAAAAGTATACTAGCTAGGGTTATGAAATTTCATGGGTGGATAGATCTCATCGAGGGGGAGTGCAGTGCACAAGAATCATAACTCTTGCTTGCTTAATTTTTGAGTTATTGCCCTTTGTTGTTTTTCAAACTTGAATTTTGTCCGGAGAATATCTCCAAAACTATACTAGCTAGGGTTATGAAATTTCATGGGTGGATAGATCTCATTCAGGGGGAGTGCAGTGCAGAAGAATCATAACTCTTGCTTGCTTAATTTTTGAGTTATTGCCCTTTGTTGTTTTTCATACTTGAATTTTGTCCGGAGCATATCTCCAAAACTATACTAGCTAGGGTTATGAAATTTCATGGGTGGATAGATCTCACTGAGGGGGAGTGCAGTGCACAAGAATCATAACTCTTGCTTGCTTAATTTTTGAGTTATTGCCCTTTGTTGTTTTTTATACTTGAATTTTGTCCGGTGAATATCTCCAAAACTATACTAGCTAGGGTTATGAAATTTCATGGGTGGATAGATCTCACCGAGGCAGAGTGCAGTGCACAGGAATCATAACTCTTGCTTGCTTAATTTTTGAGTTATTGCCCTCTTTCGCTTTTTTTATACTTGATTTTTGTCCGAAGCATATCTCCAATACTATACTAGCTAGGGTTATGAAATTTCATGGGTGGATAGATCTCATCGAGGGGGAGTGCAGTGCACAGAAATCACAACTCTTGCTTGCTTAATTTTTGAGTTATTGCCCTTTGTTGTTTTTCATACTTGAATTTTGTCCGGAGCATATCTTCAGAACTATAGTAGCTAGGGTTATGAAATTTCATGGGTGGATAGATCTCACTGAGGGGGAGTGCAGTGCACAAGAATCATAACTCTTGCTTTCTTAATTTTTCAGTTATTGCCCTTTGTCATTTTTTATACTTGAATTTTGTCCGGTGAATATCTCCAAAACTATACTAGCTAGGGTTATGAAAGTTCATGGGTGGATAGATCTCACCGAGGCGGAGTGCAGTGCACAGGAATCATAACTCTTGCTTGCTTAATTTTTGAGTTATTGCCCTTTGTCGTTTTTCATACTTGATTTTTGTCCGAAGCATATCTCTAAAACTATACTAGCTAGGGTTATGAAATTTCATGGGTTGATAGATCTCATCAAGGGGGAGTGCAGTGCACAGAAATCACAACTCTTGCTTGCTTAATTTTTGAGTTATTGCCCTTTGTTGTTTTTCATTCTTGAATTTTGTCCGGTGCATGCCCCAGCTTTACAACTTGGGGTAAGACGGGCGTATCTTGCGACAATTTG
The DNA here is from genome assembly GCA_943736015.1 of Tridacna crocea. Lineage (NCBI taxonomy): Eukaryota > Metazoa > Mollusca > Bivalvia > Cardiida > Cardiidae > Tridacna > Tridacna crocea. The sequence continues at coordinate 44,842,728 of OX031067.1, forward strand.
CCGCTCTTGTTTCAAAATGTTTTCTACAACTCCTAAACCAGATTTTAATTTTTCAATCGCATTTAATCGTCTGCAAATGCTTTCAAATTCGACTGGTCTAGAATTTTCACTTGTGGTAAAGAATTAATGGCTTTTTCAACTTTTTCTTTTGCAGCAGAAAGCTTACAAAAGAGGAATGTCAGTTAAGAAGTTAAAAAGAAAAAGAGATTACACTAGTATGAAAGCTATTGGTGTTAAAAGTATTGATGAAACGTTCAAAGTGAGTGACATAAAGCTTTATTTTTTTTTTTTAGATTTTTTATCCATTTATCTGAAATTTAGAGCATTTTACATTTCCACTTCTCAAAATGATTCCATGTGTATATGACCTAAAAGAAGATAGGTTTTGGCAACATTGTAGGAAAAGGGGAAAATGCTGAACACACACATGAAAAAAATTATCTGCCTGTGCAACTCTGTTGGTTGGACATAAGCAGTTGCTTCTTTTCTCAGTTTTCACAAAAAATATGACGCTTTCTGATATACCTTGTCGGTGTGTCAATTGGCTGGGAGTGTTCTTTCTGTTACCAAACAGTCTATTGTATTAACCACCATGTTTATAGAAGCCTTTGAAAATATTTTGGAAAGGCGCAATGCTGGAAACCAGCATTTTACTCCTTTTTTCCTCAAAGTTTTCTACCATATCTGAGAACTTCAGGTCAATTGAACCATCTTAAATTTGTGCACCTGCAGATGCTTTCAATTCTGACAAGGTTAAAATTTGGTCTGGTACAGAGTTAACCCATTCCCAAACGACAAATTTTGGACTCTTCCAAACCAAAAGAGTTTGCAGATGACAATTTTAGAGTTGGAGAAAATGGCAGAAAGTTCTCAAAAAGGGTAGAAAACACTGTGGGAGAAGGAGAAATTGCTCGTTACGAGCAATTTCTCCTTTTCCCATAGTGTTTTCAAAAGACTTTTACTGCAGACACTTAAAAACCAGGGCTTGTTTGGGAAAGGGTTGAAGCATTGTAAGACAACAATTATTTTTCCCCCAATTTGCTATTTTAGGTAGCAATACAACCACTACGAGATGGTACAGATCTAAGAGACAATGTACAAATAGCTCTCGCAGAATTCAAAGAAACATGTGGACTGTCTCCAATAGCTAACCTCAAACAGTGTGTTCGTCTCCTAGCAACAAGGGTTCAAAGTTCAACAGAGCATGCATCACTTAGGATTTATATGAAAGGGGATGTGAGTAGATTCAGACACTCATATATATATATGAAAAAATCTTCTTTCTATGGTGATTTATTGTTCAGTAAACCACAGTTGTGAGTGCTGAGGCCCAAATTCTAACATGACACGCGAATTCGGCTCTATAAACACAGTGTAAGGAAAGCGTAGTAAAATCTGCGACAATCAATGTAGAGGGACATCATTCTATATCGAGTAACCTCATTCAAATGAGTGGGTTATTCAATGGAACATAATCTTCATCCGCGTGTTTACTCCAAGTTTGAACTTGTTTTCCTCTCATTAAGAATTGGCCATGTTAGAATCGAAATAATCTTTTTTCTATTGCCCTTGTGGATTATTTATTGTGCCTCATAACTCACAACTGTGGTTTATTGAGCAATAAACCATGATAGGAAGAAGATTATTTCTTAATTATACAGGAGGGCAGTGGCCCTAGTGGTTAATTCATTATGCATCATGACTCAGAACATGGTTTTATGGAGTGATGAACCACAATAGAAAAATTATTTCAATTCTAACATGACCAGTTCTTGATCAGAGGAAAACAAGTTCATGCTTAGTGTTCAAAAGCGGATGGGAATAATACTTCCAGGAATAAACCATGGCTATTCCAGGTACAATCCAAAACCAAACCCCTCTGCCAGGGTAATAAATATAAAAAGAATCAAAATTTAAAAAAAAAACCTTAGGCATCAAACACAACATAAAAAAACTGCCCTGTTTTACTTGTATATTTTCTTCCTTTCAATTGACAAAGAAGAACAAATGTATTATCAAGCATTAGTCTTGGTTGCCTAGAATGCTCTTGTATATTACATTGAGTACTCCCATCCCAGTTCCAACGCAACATTGGCTGATATTGACACAACCTTCAACAAGAAAAGACACCTGAAATTATAATTAAAAAATTACTCAAAGTTTATAAAAGGAATGTATTGGAAAACTTGACAAAAGAAAAATGCACCTAATTATCAATGTCACCCTCTTTCAAAAGGGGTCTGTTGCTGTTTGAAAATAATACATAGTAAGAAAATTCTCGTATAATTATTTTCTAGTAGATAAGTGAATATTTTTATTTTCAGTACCCATGTTTAGATGCAGATGGAAATTTACCAGATATACTGAAGAAAGCTCTTCTTACATTTGACAGTGTGAGTAGAATGGATTTGATCCATCTTTTTTTATGTTATCCAAATTTCTGTGTGTATAGGCTCTGAATAAACTGTGTAATACATGTGTGAATGTAAATTACAAACTCTATATCAAACATTCCTATACTGTTACTATTTTGATGAGAAAGGCTTTTGAGAACTTGATTAAAGGATGTTGTTGAATGTTTTATTATAAACATTCGTTTTGCGGGGGTATACTGGAATCAGCCTGTCTGTCTGTGTGTCTGTCCGTCCATCCATCTGTGTGTCCGTCTATTCTCAAAATACTAGTAATTGCCTGTTTCTGTCAAGGCACTGGCGGGGGTATTAAGTCACATTCAGTGACAGCTCTAATTAAGCATTTACCAAATGACATAATTTTAGACTTGTCCAAAATGAAAGCACTTGCAAACAAAATAAATGTAACTCAAATTGATATTTGTTTCCAGCAGGGTTGAAAACATTGTGGGAAAAGGAGAAAATGCTGGTTACCAGCATTTTCTCCTTTTCCCACAATATTTTCAAAAGGCTTTATCTTTGGGTTGTCAAAAGTCGGGACCATATGTTAAAGGGTTTTTAGCAGCTTCTAGCATTATTTAAGTCATATTATGCTGACAGGACATTCATTCATATGTGTCCTGGCTTTCACGACTTCTAAGTCAGGAGTCTAAAGTGTCTTGCTTAACGCTTTACCCCATAAAGCATTTCTGTGGTATCTCTAATCGACCCTAAATAACAGCAAGGATGAAGCCATTTCTTATGTGTATATGACAAATTTTGATAGTGTGGAAAACATTGTGGCAAAAGGTGAAATTGCGCAAGCAATTTCAACGTTTGCCACAATGTTTTCCAAAAGCTCCAACAAGCAGTGCGTAGAAATGAGTATCTATGGAGTAAAGGGTTAATGGCACTCTCACAAAAAAAACCCAGCACATCCACTTGGCCCCTGGATTGTGAATAGAGAAGGATATTCTGCAAGACAAAATATATCGGTTATAGTTTATATGATTGGTACTTTGTTTTTCAGATGGTGGCAGAGTGTCGGGGTTTGATAGAAAATGCAGATCTTGTGTATGAAAGAGTATGTATCTTTTGTCAATTGTTCATTATAAAAATGAAAACTTTATAATAAGCCTTCTCTTTGAGACATTTGATGTACCAGCGCTGGGTTGAAACTGGAGATGGAGGGTATTTTATTAGCATGTGGCAGTGTAAGTTTGAAAGTAGCCGTAAACTGCCTGTTTTGTGCAGTCTGATATTGATTGTCAATGTCTGTGGAAGCATTTTTACCATTAGAACACCAAGTTAACCCTACAGACATTTTCAGTCTGGAAATTAAACCCAGTTTACTGCAATTTTAAAGTTTCAGCAAAGGGGACAGCATGGATCAAAAGTCTGAATCAAGAGAGATTAGTATAAGTTGTAAGAACTTGTTTCTCAGTCGATGTAAAATAAATATGTTTAAACTAAACTATCAAAACTCAAGACTGCATGATCTTTGCAGACTGATCTTGATCTATAGTGACTATAAACCCAACTTAAGATGTGAAAGGCGTAGAAAGGATTAACTCTTTAGCACAAAATCCAGACTTTTAAAGACCCTGAGAAAGAAAGTTTTCAAAAAAGAGAAAATGCTGGTTACCAGCATTTTCTCCTTTTCCCACAATGTTTTCTACCCTTCCCAAATCAAATTGCTATTTTTGAATCACATTTATTTTGTCATCTGCAAATGCTTTCAATTTGGATTAGTCCAAAATCTTGTCTCTTGGTAAAGAGTAAACCTGTTACCACACAACCCCTACTTTTGACGCCCCTGAGAAAGAAGCCTTCTGGAAAACACTGTGGGAAAAGGAGAAAATGCTGGTAACCAGCATTCTCTCCTTTTACCACATGTTTTCTACCCTTCCCAGAACAAATTTCAGTTTTTCAGTCACCTTTATTTTGTCATCTGCAAATGCTTTCAATTTGGACCAGTCTAAAAATTTTTTCATGCGGTAAAGAGTTATGATGTAAAAGGCATTAAATGGATTAAAATGACCACAAGGATGCTGTGGATAAAAGGAGAATGCAGATTGTCAATTTGTGTGTATTTTTACTTTCCAGCTCATTCAGAGCCAGCGGGCTGGTCTGGAATGGCATGAGGAACTAGGCAGTATAAGCGTTCAAGCAGGCTTGAAGGGCAAGAAATTAACAAAGGTACCATTTTTATAGTAAATTACATTCTCTGTTCATTGTAAGAAAGGGATCTAATTAGAGGTTCCCCTGAATTGCATCTTCGCGAGCCAAGGTTACGATCACAACATGGATCTTACCTTGGCTGATTGAGCCCGATTTCGAGATTCCTGCAATCCGCCCTCTATTGGATTCTGGTTATTACCCCCCTTTACATTATATTTCTAAAAGCCAATGAAATATCATTTTACAAACTGCTTATGAATACACATGAAGGGATAAGCAGACATTCACGTGGGTTTCCAATTTTACCTTCTATCCAAAAGGTAGCGACTTTAGTCTATTTTTATCAAATATGAAATTCTACGAGCGATTTCATTCGATGCAGTTAGAGCTGGCTGTATCCAATGAAAAAGTGTATCAGGTGAATGTAAAAATCAAGCTCGATCCGCCAAGTGTAGAGTAGCATAGTGAATCGTCAGCCTTGGCTTGCAAAGATGCCTGAATTGATGAGGGAGAGATTGTTTTCAACAGAGTTGTCTGTCATACCATTCATTTGTCTGTCAGACTGTTGGTCTGTCATGCTTTTGTATCTGTTTTGTATTTCCTGAACCTTGTCTGATTTCACATTTTGATGAGATTATGTACAAAGGCAAGGTTTTAATATACAGCTTATAGGTCAAGGTCACAGTAGGGGTCCGAAGATTCCAAGGTGGAGCCAAATTTATTCACACACACAAAAAAACATTCAGTTTGTATTATGAATAATAACTGACTTCGAAAGTTGTTTTGCCTTACGTTATTTGGACCAGTCTAAAATTTTGTGGTTTGGTAAGAAGTTAACTCATTACCAAACGACAAAATTTTAGACTGGTCCAAATTGAAAGCATTTGCAGACGACAAATTAAAAGTGACTGAAAATTTGAATTTTTTTTGTGAAAGGTAGAAAATATTGAGGGAAAAGGAGAAAATGCTGGTTACCAGCATTTTCTCCTTTTCCCACAATGTTTTCAAAAGGCTTCTTTCTCATGGGCGTCAAAAATAGGTATTGTGTGGTAATAGGGTAAGTTGTTTTGTGTAACTGCTTTACACAAATCTTAAATTTTGTCAATTGGTAAATATACTAAGACGAAAAAGAAATGCAGGATAACCTTTCAAGGTAGTTAAGAGGTGTATAGCTTGACTGAGAATTCTAAATTATGATTTTATGTTTACCACTGATGAGTTTTACTTTTACGAGGTTGAGTAATTTTAGTCGTCTGATATTGCAGGCATTTACTGATATTCTGACCTGACTGAATTTCATCCATTTAGGCCAAGCAATAATATTTTATTTGCTTAGTTTAGGTACCCTGCGTTTCTTTTTTGTCCTATTATAGATAAACAACATATATTTACATAGATAGATGCCTTTATTTTGCAAGGCTGCAGAAAATTTTGCATGGAATATTCGTGTACTACAAGGACAGGCAGATTTGTTGTTACAGGCAAAGAAGGAATGTAGGGAATATTTAAGACAGGTGAGTTCTCTAGTTTAATGGACTAACTCTCCTTCAAATTGCACAATTTCTTTTTATCTCTGCTGTCTCCTCTGTTTGTCTGTCTGTATGTCTGTCTCTGTCTCTCTTTCTCTTCCCTTCTCTCACATTTGTTCTCTCTTTCTCACATGGGCTCCTCTTTTCAGTCTTGTATTGTATTAACTCTTTACCAAACGACAAAATTTTGAAATAGTCCAAATTGAAAGCATTTGCTGACGACATGATAAATGTGAATCAAAAATTGAATTTTGTGTTCAAAAAGGTAAAAAACATTGTGGGAAAAGGAGAAATCACTTCAATTTTTGATTCACATTTATTTTGACATCTGCAAATGCTTTCAAATTGGACATGTCCAAAATTTTGTAAAATGTTAAAGAGTTAAGCCAAATTCCTTTAATATGAAACATCAGACTTTTTATTGTGTGTTAAAGAGTTATAAAGGTGGAGAACTTTGTGGGAAAAGGAGAAAAATGCTGATAATTAACATTTCTGCCTTTTATCTCAAGATTTTCTGAAAAGTTTTCCCAAAGGTCATAAAATGGGTTAATTTAAACCTTTATGGGTGTTCCCAAGTTTAAATTACCCTTATGAGGAAGGCTTTTGAAAAAGGGAACCAGCCTTTCCTCCTCCCACAATGTTTTCTACTCTTTCAGACACAAATCTTACCATTAGTGATACATTTAATTTGTGGACAAATTTGAAATGTTTTCTACTCTTTCAGACACAAATCTAACCATTAGGGATACATTTAATTTGTGGACAAATTTGAGATGTTTTTGTTTGGTAAAGGGTTGAGATACATGAGTAGATCAACCCTTTACTACACAGTGCACACTTAACCAATTACCAAACGACAATATTTGAGACTGGTTCAAATTGAAAGCATTTGCAGACGACAAAATAAAAGTGACTGAAAATTTGAAATTTGTTTTGTGAAGGGTAGAAAACATTGTGGGAAAAGAAGAAAATGCTGGTTACCAGCATTTTCTTCTTTTCCCACTATGTTTTCTAAAGGCTTTTTTCTCAGGGGCGTCAAAAGTAGGGATTGTGTGGTAATGGGTTAATACGACCCTGGGAATGAATCCTTTTGAAAACATTGTTGGAAAAGGAGAACATGCTAGTAGCTAGCATTTTCTCATTTTTCCACAATGTTTTCTACCCAAATGGAGAAAAACTGCACCATGTAAGCCACATTGCAACTGTAGTACTAGTTTGTTAAGTCTATACCAAACAACAAATTGTAGACTGGTCCAGAGTAAAAGTATTTACAGACGACAAAATAAATGTGGCTCAAAAATTGAAATTTGTTATGTGAAGAGTAGAAAACATTGTGGGTAGAGGAGAAAATGCTGGTTACTGGCATTTTCTCCTTTTCCCACAATGTTTTCAGAAGGGTTCTTTCTCAGGGTTGTTAAAAGTCGGGATTGTGTGGTAAAGAGTTAATGCTTTCAAAATGACAAGGCTGAAATTTTGTCATTTGTTAAACAGTTAATTGTGAATATTTTTTCTCTCTCTTGTAGATCTCTGAGGCAGGTAGCACCTTGGGTCTGTCCTCAACAAATGGAGATAGTGTATTTAATGATGGATACAACTCATGATTGTTAATTGTATGTAGAATCCTGAAATATACTGGTATATATATTTGGAAGCTATCTTTAATTTCTTCCTATTGTGGTTTATCATTCAATAAACCACAGTTGTGAGTTATGAGACACAATAAATAATCCACGAGAGCGATAGCCCAAGTGGTTTATTTATTGCGCCTCATAACTCACAGTGTGGTTTATTGAACGATAAACCATGATAGAAGATTATTTCCATTCTAACATGGCCAATTCTTAATGAAAGGAAAACAAGTTCAAACTTGGAGTAAACACACAGATGAAGATTATGTTCCATTGAATAACCCACTCATTGAATGACGTCACTTGATATAGAATGACGTCACTCTGCATAGATTGACGCAGATTTTACCATGCTTTCCATGCACTGTGTTTATAGAGCCGAATTTGCGTGTCATGTTAGAATTATAAATTTTGTACCACCTTCAGGTCTTACTTCACTTTGCTGCATTTATATAGGATGTTAGAAGGATGTAAATTTATGGTGGCTGATGTAGAAATTAAAGAATTTGTAATGTATCATTTTGTTACAACAGATTTGATGTTCTTCAGAACCATTTATATTTCACAGTTTTCCTTATTTGGTGGAAGAATTATCCATAGAATTTGTTGAAATTTTCATTCGATCCCATAGTTAACGCTTTACCACACAATCCCAACTTTTAACAACCCTGAGAAAAGCCTTTAGAAAACACTGTGGGAAAAGGAGAAAATGCTGGTAACCAGCATTTTCTCTTTTACCCACAATGTTTTCTACCCTTCACAAAACCTATTTCAAATTTTCACTTTTATTTTATCGTATGCAAATACTTTCGATTGGACAAACCTAAAATTTTGTTGTTTGGTAATGAGTTGAACAACCCTTAAGAAGAAAACATCAGCAAAACCCACATCTATGCTCGTTTATTATCACAATTGTGTAATGTCATTTTTGATGTCTTTTTGTATGTATTTCATACATGTGAATTGGTTTAAGAGATATAACCAGCTGGTTCATCTATGGATAGTTGAGCATCACTGATCTATAATTTGTGAAAATCGTTATGTGATAAAAGAATCTGACATGAGTTAGATGTTGGAGATAAATTTTTATTAAACTTGCCGAGAAAAAATGTTGTTAAGCTTGCCAAAGACTCTCTTATCCCTTTACCATACAATTCCGACTTTTAACAACCCTATGCAAGAAGCCTTTTAAGAACATTGTCGGAAAAGGAGAAAATGCTGATCACTAGTATTTTCTCCTTTCCCCATAATGTTTTCCAAAGGCCTCCTTCTCAGGGTCGTTAAAAGTTGGGATTGTGTGGTAAAGAGTTAAATACAATGATTTTATGCATTATAACATTAATAATTCACACATTATATCAAATATGAGATTACAAAAATTTTGCTTTGAAAGTATTTGCAGATGACAATTTAAAAGTGGTTCAAATAATTGCATCTTTATTAAAAAGAATGTCCAAATTGAAATTATCCCTTTACTCCATAGATACTCACTTTGACATGTCAACAAAAGACAGCTTTTGAAAACATTGTGGGAAAAGGAGAAATTGCTCATAACGAACAATTTCACCTTTTCTCACAATGTTTTTCACTCAAGCAGATATTTGTATCCTCATTTGTCCATATTTTTGACTTAATATCTTTATTTGCTGCCGAAATGGAAGAGCCTCAAATTTGCACATCAGGTAAAGGGTTATCGGCCAACAAATTGGAAGTGGTCGAAAAATTCGATTTGTATTTGAGGCTGAAAACATTTCATGAAAAGGAAGAAACACTAGTTATTCAGGCTTTAAAAAAAAACAGGATTGTTTGTTTTGTGAGTAAACTATTGCATATTAATGTTCTGTTTTATTTACAGATGAATAAAGATTCCAGTTACTTGTGTGTGCACTGACCAGCTTTAGATGTGTTCAGCATAATATTATGGAAAGTGTTCTTCATCACATTTTACATAGAGATGGTCAAATTGATTAACTCATTACCAGACGACAAAATTTTAGGTTTGTCCATATTGAAAGTAATTGCAGATGACAAAATAAAAGTTACTGAAAATTTGAAATTTGTTTTTGGAAGGGTAGAAAACATTGTGGGAAAAGGAGAAAATGCTGGTTACCAGCATTTTCTCCTTTTCCCACAATGTTTTCTAAAGGCTTCTTTCTCAGAGGCGTCAAAAGTAGGGATTGTGTGGTAATGAGTTAACTCTTTACCACGCAATAATAATGTATATTTATTGAGAGATGACAATTTCAGTAGGGCTTAAATGATGTAATTTTGCCTTGATGAGGTAGAAACATTGTTGAAAAAGCACTTCTCAAACTTGTCCAAAGTGTGAGCATTCGTGGTGAACTCATCAAAGATAGCTAAAATGGTAGGGTTTACTCTTGCAAGTGTAGGAAATATTGTAGGGAAAAAGAGAAAATGCTGGTTACCAGTATTTTCTCCTTTTCCCATCATATTTTCAACGGGGCACTTTCTCAATGTCATTAAAAGTCTTGAATCTGTGGTAAAGGGTTAAATTAATATTTTTGTGAGTGATCCATTTACCAAACAATAATGTGTTTAACCCTTTCCCAAACAATCCCTTGTTTTTACAGGTTTGGAATAGTAGCCTTTTGAAAACATTGTGGGAAAAGGAGAAAATGCTGGTAACCAGCATTTTCTCCTTTTCCCACAACGTTTTCTACCCTATCAGAGACAGAAATCATCTTTTCAGCAAGAGTTGAAATGTTGTCTGCAAATGCTTTCAATTTTGTCTAGTCCAAAAGTTTGTCGTTTGGGATAGGGTTAAAAACCCTGGGCAGACAGGCTTCTGAACAGATTTTGGGAAAAAAAAAAGTGCTGGTAGCCAGCAATTTCCACTTTTCCAGGAATGTTTTCCACGTTTTCAAAGACAATTTTGATCATTTAGGATACTGTATATCAAATTTGTCATCTGTAAACAATCTCGATGTAGATAGGTCTAAACCCTTTACCAGACGACAAAATTTTAGCCTTGTCCAAATTGGCAGCATTTGCAGACAACAATTTCATTGTGGCTCAAATGATGTAATCTTTCTTTGATAGAGTAGAAAACATTGTGGGAAAAGGAGAAAATGCTGGTGACCAGCATTTTCTCCTTTTCCCACAATGTTTTCTACCCTTCACAAAACAAATTTCAAATTTTCAGTCACTTTGTCATCTGCAAATGCTTACGATTTGGACAAACCTAAAATCTTGTCGTTTGGTAATGAGTTAATGGACGTTTTGCTATTTCTATGGGTTTTTTTTTGCTATGAAAATATCTGAGTATAGATCTAAGATCAAATGCTAGATTTTGTGCAGTCTGATCTACCACACTGGCAGAAGAAGCAACTAAATATTTGCCTGGCCCTTTTAGTTTACTTTAACTCTTTACCACACAATTCCGACTTTTAACAACCCCCACGAAGAAGCCTATTGAAAACATCGTGTGAAAAGGAGAAAATGCTGGTTACCAGCATTTTCTCCTTTTCCCACAATGTTTTCTACCCTTTCTAAATCTAATTTTGATTTTCGATTTACATTTATTTTGTTGTCTGCAATTGCTTTCGATTTGGACAAACCTAAAATTTTGTTGTTTGATAAAGAGTTGACTATCAAACTTTTCATATAGCATGTAGTACTTTGTAACAATTCTGCATAATAGGGTAGGGAAATACTTGGGGAAAAGTAGCCATGACTTTTCTATTGCAATGCTTTTTCTTCCCTTTCTCCCCTGACTGGGAAAAAAAATTGTTGAATTCTATGCATGTATTAACCTTTTTCCAAACAATCCCTGGTTTCCACGTCCTCTGAAAACATTGTGGGAAAGGGAGAAAATGACCAGCATTTTCTCCTTTTCTCACAATATTTTCTTCTCTTCCCAAAGCAAATGTTAAATTATGAGTCACTTTAATTTTGTTGTATCTATTGATTTAGATTTGGAACAGTCTTAAGATTTTGTCGTTTGGTAAAGAGTTAAGTTTTTACCTTAGGACAAAGTTCTCGATTGGTTCAAATTACCGGTAAAAGCACTTGCAGACAACACATGAAATATTTCACCGAATTATGAAATTTGTCTTTGAAATGGTAGAAAACATTATGGAAAAAGGAGATGCTAGATGCTAGCGTTTCTTTTTTTCCCTCCAACAAAGTTTTCAAACGTCTTATTGCTGGAGGAGTTAATAGTTGGTACTGTGTGGTAAAGGGTTTATAAAAAAGATGGCCTCAGATAAATATAAGGGCTAAGCTCTGTGAAAATGAGGCGTAACCCTTTACTCCATAGGTACTCATTTCTACACATTGCTTGTAGGAGCCTTTGGAAAACATTGTGGCAAAAGGTGAAATTGCTCGTGACGAGCAATTTCACCTTTTGTCTCAATGTTTTCTATGCTATCAAAAGGTGTCATTTACCCATGAGTAACAGCTTCGTCCTTGCTGTTATTTAGGGTCAATTAGAGATGCCATAGAAATGCCTTATGAGCCGATTCTAATGAGTACCCACAACATAGGCTTTAGAGTGGAGAATACTTAGTATTTTCAATTTTTGAAATCAAAGTCACTCCCTCTATCTGGAGCTCTGCCTTTATTAACCCATTACCACACAATCCCTACTCTTGACGACCCCGAGAAAGAAGCCTTTAGAAAACAATGTTTTCTACCCTTCACAAAACAAATTTCAAATTCTCAGTTACTTTAATTCTGTTGTCTGCAAATGCTTTCGGTTTGGACAAGTCCAAAATACTGTCATTTGGTAATGAGTTAACCCATTACCACACAATCCCTACTTTTGACGCCCTTGAGAAAGAAGCCTTTTGAAAACACTGTAGGAAAAGGAGAAAACGCTGGTAACAAGCATTTTCTCCTTTTCCCACAGTGTTTTCTACTCTTCCCAGAACAAAATTCAATTTTTCAGTCACATTTATTTTGTCGTCTGCAAATGCTTTCAATTTGAACCAGTCTAAAATTTTGTCGTGTTGTAAAGAGTTAAACATTTCTATGTTATAACGACCTTGAGGAAGAAGGCTTTTTGAAAAGAGTGAGGAAAAAGGATAAAATGCAGGTAACCAGCAGTTTCTACTTTTTCCACAGTAGTTTGTAATCTTATAGTGACAGATCTCATCATTTAACCCATTACCACACAATCCCTTCTTTTTACAACCCTGAGAAAGAATCCTGTTGAAAACATTGTGGGAAAAGGAGACAAAAGTGACTGAAAATTTGAAATTTGTTTTGTATGGAGTAGAAAACATGCGGGAAAAGGAGAAAATGCTGGTTACCAGCATTTTCTCCTTTTCCCACAATGTTTTCTTCTTAGTCAATAAACAATTGCACCATTTGAGCCACACTGAAATTGTCATCTGCAAATGCTTTCAATTTGGACAGAACAAAAATTTTGTCGTCTGGTAATGGGTTAACCCATTACCACACAATCCCGACTTTTTACCTTGTTACCCTGAGAAAGAAGCCTTTAGAAAGAAATGCTAGTAACCAACATTTTCTCCTTTTTCCCACAATGTTTTCTACCCTTCACTAAACAAATTTCAAATTTTCAGTCAATTTTATTTTGTTGTCTGCAAAGGCTTTCAATTTGGAAAAACCTAAAATTTTGTCGTTTGGTAATGAGTTTAACCATACCTAACCCTTTTCTTTACAAAAAAAATCTAGAGTCTTTCAAATTAACACATTGGCAGATGGCAAAGTCAGTGTGGGTATAAACGGGCCTCAGCTCTTTGATATGTTTAAAAATATTGTGAGAAAAGTAGAAAATACTGATTACCAGCATTTTCTCCTTTTCTCACAAGAGTTGATTTTTAAGTAAAGCATAAATTTGTCTCTTATAAAACTATTATTTATTTTATACTTTGTTTTTTATTCTTCCTTTTGTAGATACACATAAATGCATGAAAGCTTTAATATTTGATATTATCACTGGTGTACTTATTATTTTTATTCTACAAAGATTTTGTGAAAGCTTGATTTAGAAGTGCTTGCTTGTTGTAAGCCATGGTTTCATCTAATTCTTTACCAAACAATGGCAGGTTTTACGACTCTAAGGAAGAGGCATCTTGAAAACATTGTGGGAAAAGGAGAAAATAATGGTTACCATCATTTTCTCCTTTTCAGGCAATGTTTTCTAGCCTCACCAAGACAAATTTCAGTTTTTGAATTGCATTTATTTCATTGTCTGGAGATGGTTTCAATTTGGATGAGTAAAAAAGTTTTGTTGTTTGGTAACAAATAAACCCTTCCCAGACAATTCAACAATTCCAGGTTTGCACTACATTGAGAAAGAAGCCTTTTGAAAACATTGTGGGAAAAGGAGAAAATGGATGTACTAGATATCATACATGTTAGAAAAAGCGTTTGTATTTTATACATGAAGAACTTGATATGATGTTAATTCATTTTGAGAAAGTTTAAAGGAATATTAATTTTGTTTACTTAGTGAATTTAGGTCTATTGCAAGGTGTTTTCACATCAGTCTGTCTTCAGCCATACAGTTCTCTACATTTATCTGACAAAAACCACTAGGTTTGTGTTGTTTGGTAAAAGGTTAAAGTCTTACGAACGAAGTCCGTAACAAAGAAACAAATGAATAAATGCATGGCAGAAATAAGGTACCGAGTGGGATTCGAACTCCGAACTCCCGGACACAAAGCCAATACCCTAACCACTGAGCCAAAGAGATATCTCCCTGACGCAGTAGCCAGGTATTGTATTTAAATCGGGAGTATACCATGCAGGAAGGAGTGGTCTGTCGTAATACACCCCCTCTTAAAGTCATCATTTATTGATGACTCAAAGCCTTATTAGGCAGGAAGTCCGATTTTGGACAACAAATGGGATTAATGGCTCAATGGCCAATCCCGGACGAGCCCCCATCTTACGAACGAAGTCCGTAACAAAGAAACAAATGAATAATTGCATGGAAGAAATAAGGATCGGAGCGGGATTCGAACTCCGAACTCCCGGACGCAAAGCCAATAACCTAACCACTGAGCCAAAGAGATATCTCTTTGGCTCAGTGGTTACGGTATTGGTCTTGCGTCCGGGAGTTCCGGGGTTCGAATCCCGCTCGGTACCTTATTTCTGCCATGCATTTATTCCTTTGTTTCTTTGTTACGGACTTTGTTCGTAAGAAAAGGATTATGAATTAATTAATCCTTTACCACACAATAACGACTTTTGATGACTCTGAGAAAGAAGCCTTTTGAAAACATTGTGGGAAAAGGAGAAAATGCTGGTAACCAGCATTTTCTCCTTTCCCACAATGTTTGCTACCCTGTCAATAAACAATTGCACCATTTGAGCCACATTGAAATTTTGGCCTGCAAATGCTTTTAATTTGGTCAGGGCTAAAATTTTGTCATCTGGTAAACAGCTTTCTGAGGATAGTAGATAAGGGCTTAAAGCATGCAGTTATCAAAATGGATATAAAAATACAGTGCAATACTAACCTATTTCAAGAAGATGGCAATTTACCTAGTATAGACTTACCTGTTTGAGATTTTATAATCTTTCAGAATGATAATGGTTTAACTGTTTACTTTACAATTCCTGGTTTTTATGACCCTGAGATAGAAGCCTTTTGAAAATATTGTGGGAAAAGGAGAAAATGCTGGTAACCAGCATTTTCTCTTTTTTCCACAATGTTTTGTACCCTGCTGGAAACAAACTTTAATTTTTGAGTTACATATATTTTGTCGTCTGCAAGTGCTTTCAGTTTAGACCAGTATAGAATTTTGTGGTTATGTAAAGAGTTTAACTCCTTAACCAAAAGACAAAATTTTAGACTTGTCCAAATTGAAAGCACATGCAGACGACAAATAAACATTATTTAAAAATTAAAATTTGTTTCCAGTAGGGTAAAAAAGATTGTGAGGAAAGGAGAAAATGTTGGTTACCAGCATTTTTTCCTTTTCCCACAATGTTTTCAAAAGGCGTTTATCTTAGGGTCGTAAAAACCAGGGATTTTAAGGTAAAGAGTTTAACTTATATATGAGCTATGTTCTCGCAAAAAGAGGTTTAACACTTTAGCAGACGACAAATTTTTAGCCTTTCCCAAATTGAAAGCATTTGCAGACAACAATTTCCGTGTTGCTCAAAATGGTGTAATTTTTCTGTGATAGAATTGAAAACATTGTGGGAAAAGGGAGAAAATGCTGGTTACCTGAAGCAATCCAGGGCCATCCTGGCCCTCTTGTCTATAGGCTTCTTTCTCAGCGTCGTCAAAAGTAGGGATTGTGTGGTAATGGGTTAAACTTTGTTGCAAGATAAAGAATTAAAAGCATTTGCATACAAAAGTAAATCAGGCTTATGGCAAATGATTTTTCTTTGATGATAGGAGCCTTAGGATGTAAGCTTTTGATGACAGTGTGGGAAAAGGAGAAAATGCTGGTTACAAGTACTTTCTCCTTTCTTTACTCTGTTTTGTAACAAATAGTCTTTGTAATATTTGTTCTGCAAATATGATTTTAGACAAGTTCAAAATGTCATTTTGTAAAGTGTTGTCATTGAATAAGATTTTTGACGAAAGATTTCAGTGCAGTCTGATTTTAAGTTATTGCCAAACCGTCCATGGTTTACATGACCTTGGGAAGAATACTTTTAAAAACATTGTCGGAAAAGGAGAAAAAGCTGGTAACCAGCATTTTCTCCTATTCCCACAATGTTTTTTTTCCATATTGCCTATTTGTACTGGTTTTCGAGTTTATGATAAGCAGATGTTTCAAAACTTCTTGTGTAGTATAGGGTTAAACTTTTTCTGACTAGAAACTATTCTATGGAAAATCAAGAGGGAAAACTGAAATACAGTTTGGTACACTTGTTACAATTTATTTTACAGAAAATTCAAATCACAGTTGAGAAGTTGCTGAAATTTTCCATTATGATAAATAAAAAAAAAGAAAATACAAAGGAAGCTATGTGCTTTTGTTACACTATTTTTCAAATCAGTCTGAGGCAAGTTCATGTTTATTTAACTCTTTGCCACACAATCCGGACTTTAACCCTTTCCCAAACAACAAACTTTATGACTAGACCAATTGAAAGCATTTACAGACGATAATTCAACCCTTGCTGAAAAGATGATTTTTGTCTGTGATAGGGTGGAAAACATTGTGGGAAAAGGAGAAAAGGCTACTATTCCAGACCCTTAAAAACCAGGGATTGTTTGGGAAAGGGTTAAACGACCCTGAAAAAAAATAGCCTAATGAAAACATTGTGGGAAAAGGAGAAAATGCTGGTAACCAGCATTTTTAGCTCACCTGAGCACAACGTGCTCAAGGGGAGCTTTTAGGATCACCCGGTGTCCGTCGTCCGTCGTCCGTCGTGCGTCGTCCGTCGTGCGTCGTCCGTCGTCCGTCGTGCGTCGTCAACAATTCTTTAAACATCAACTCCTCCTAAACCGCTGGGCGGATTTGGACCAAACTTGGCAGGAATGTTCCTTGGGAGGTCCTCTTTAAAAATTGTTCACAGAATTTGATTCCATCAAAAACTCTGGTTGCCATGGCAACCAAATGGAATTTTTTAGCAAATTCTTTAAAAATCTTCTCCTCTGAAACCGCTGGTTGGATTTTAAAATAATTTCACAGATATGTTCCTTGGGTGACCCTTTTCAAAAATTGTTCGTGAAATTTTGATTCGTCAAAAAATGTGGCTCTGGTGAATGGGGGCTTCTTGCACTATACAGAAATGAAGGAATTCTTAAAAAATCTTCTTCTCTGAAACCGCTGGTCAGATTTTGAAATAATTTCACAGATATGTTCCTTGGTTGACCCTTTTCAAAAATTGTTCGTGAAATTTTGATTGGTCAAAAAATGTGGCTCTGGTGAATGGGGGCTTCTTGCACTGTACAGCAATGAAGGAATTCTTAAAAAATCTTCTTCTCTGAAACCGCTGTTCAGATTTTGAAATAATTTCACAGAGATGTTCATTGGGTGACCCTTTTCAAAAATTGTTCGCGAAATTTTGATTGGTCGAGAAACATGGCTCTGGTGAATGGGGGCTACTTGCACTATACAGAAATGAAGAAATTCTTAAAAATTCTTCTTCTCTGAAACCGCTGGCCAGATTTTAAAATAATTTCACACAGATGTTCCTTGGGTGACCCTTTTTAAAAATTGTTTGCGAAATTTTGATCCGTCAAGAAACATGGCTCTGGTGAATGGGGGCTTCTTGCACTATACAGAAATGAAGAAATTCTTAAAAATTCTTCTTCTCTGAAACCGCTGGCCAGATTTTGAAATAATTTCACAGAGATATTCCTTGGGTGACCCTTTTCAAAAATTGTTCGCGAAATTTTGATTGGCCAAGAAACATGGCTCTAGTGAATGGGGGCTACTTGCACTAGATGGAAATGAAGAAATTCTTGAAAATTCTTCTTCTCTGAAACCCGTGGTCAGATTTTAAAATAATCTGACAGAGATGTTCCTTTGGTGACCCTTTCCAAAAGCTGTACATATAATTTTGATCCGTCAAGAAACATGGCTCTTGTGAATGGGGGCTACTTGCACTATACGGACATGATGAAATTCTTTAAAATTTTCTTTCTCTGAAACCCCTGGTCAGATTTTGAAATAATTTCAGAGAGATGTTCCTTGGGTGACCCTTTTCAAAACTTGTTCGTAAATTTTGATCCATCAAGAAACATGGCTCTCGTGGATGGGGGTTACTTGCTCTTATACAGAAATGAAGAATTCTTAAAAATTCTTCTTTTTGAAACTGATGGTCAGATTTAGAAATGACTTTTACAGGTGACCTTTTGAAAACTGCTTGGCAAAATTATAAATTTGGTTCCAATGTTTCAACGCTAAAAAAGAAAAAAAAAAAATAGACTATGGTCATCTCAAAAATTCAGGTGAGCGATCCAGGGCCATCTTGGCCCTCTTGTTTCCTTTTCCCGCAATGTTTTCTTCCCTTCCCAAAACAAATGTCAATTTTTCAGTCACTTTTATTTTTGTCGTCTTCAAATGCTTTCAATTGAGACCTGTCGAAAATTTTGTCATTTGGTAAAGAGCTAAATTAATACATTTTATACTTGTGAATGCTAATCAGTTCTACTCTATCTTGAAGCTGAATTTTTCTTAATGTAAGCATTTTGCCAAAGTTCATTTGTACATATGGTTATTTGATCTATTGTAAAACTAGCTGTATGAATACTGACTGTAAAGACTTGTTATATGTTATCGTTAATTTTTATTTCTTTGTTAATATTTCTTTCCTTTTTGTATAGTTGGGTGCTTAACCCTTTACCAAATGACAAAAATGTTCATCTTGTCCAGATCAAAAGCATTTTGCAGGTAACATAGTGCAACTCAAATGATGGAATTTGCCTTTGAGTGGGTAAAGATTTTGTGGGAAAAGGAGAAAATGCTGGTTAGCAGCATTTCCAACCTTTCCCACCACGTTTTTTTACCCATTCCCTAATATACCATTTTGAGACCGTCCCAAATTCAAAGAAGCTGCGGACAACAACTAAAATGTGACTATTAACCCATTACCACAAAATCCCTACTTTTGACGCCCCTGAGAAAGAGGCCTTTTGAAAACACTGTTGGAAAAGGAGAAAATGCTGGTAACCAGCATTTTCTCCTTTTCCCACAGTGTTTTCTACCCTTCCCAGAACAAATTTAAATTTTTCAGTCACCTTTATTTTGTCATCTGCAAATGCTTTCAATTTGAACCAGTCTAAAATTTCGTCGTGTGGTAAAGAGTTAAGGGATTTTTATGATGCAGATTCCATAAAAAACATTGTGGAAAAAGGTGAAATTCGAGCAATTTCACCTTTTTCCACAATGTTTTCCGAAAGCATTTTTCTTTACTGTGTCAGAATGAGTATATATGGAGGAAAGGGTTAAAGAGCACACTTTTCTAAAGTTAATAAACCTGTGATTGTTTGGCAAGGGGTTAACTGTTCCATTTTGAAAGCATCTGCAGAAAAGGAATTTGACTTAAATCTGTACTTAAAAACAAAATCTTAGACTGGGTCCAAATTGAAAACAAAAAACACAGCTTCACTCTTTACCAGACAATAAAATTCTATACCAGTCCAAATTGAGAGCGTTAGCCGACAACAAAATTAAAGCGACTCAAAAATTGAAGTTTGTTTTGAGAAGGGTAGAAAACATTGTGGGAAAAGGAGAAAATGCTGGTTACCAGCATTTTCTCCTTTTCCCACAATGTTTTCAAAAGGCTTCTTTCTCAGTCGTGAAAGTTGGGGATAGTTTGGATAAGAGTTAATGTGACTCAAATGGTGGCTTTCTTTTCATAATTATAAAAATATTTTTATTAAGCCTTTACCACACATTCTTGAGTTTTAAGGACTTTATTGAAATTTTTTTTTTAAAACATAGTGGGAAAAGGAGAAAATGCTGATAACTAACATTTCCTCCCTCCCCAAATAATGCTTTGTCTGCTTTTTCATATAGTCAAAATTCAGGTTGTCATCTGCAATTATATTGAATTTGGAAAAGCCTAAACTACTTTTTAGCTCACCTGAGCACAACATGCTCAAGGGGAGCTTTTAGGATCACCCGGTGTCCATCATCCATCGTGCGTCAGTGCGTCGTCAACAATTCATTTAAACATCAACTCCTCCTATACTGCTGGGCCAATTTGGACCAAACTTGGCTGTAATGTTCCTTGGGAGGTCCTCTTTAAAAACTGTTCACAGAATTTGATTCCATCAAAAACTCTAGTTGCCATGGTAACCAAACAATTTTTTAGCAATTTTTTAAAAAAATCTCAACCAGCTTTTTCTCCTTTTCCCACGATGCTTTTTACCCTGCAGGAAACAAAATTTTAATTTTTGAGTTTTATTTTGCTGTATGCTAATGCTTTCAATTTGGACAAGTCTACAATTTTGTCATTTGGAAAAGAACTAAGTGTTAACATTCCAAGAAGGATGATATTTGAAAACATGGTGGGAAAAGGAGAAAATGCTTGTGACCCGCAATTTGTCATTTTCCACCAATGTTTTCTATGAGAGGGATGTAATGAAATCACTGGTCGGATTTTGAAATAATTTCACAGATATGCTTCTTGGGTGACCCTTTTCAAAAAGTGTTCGTGAAATTCTGATATGTCAAAAAATGTGGCTCTGGTGAATGGGGGCTACTTGCACTATACAGAAATGAAGGAATTCTTAAAAATTCTTCTTCTCTGAAACTGCTGGTCTGATTTTGAAATAATTTCACAGTGATGTTCTTTGGGTGACCCTTTTCAAAAATTGTTCGGAAAATTTTGATCTGTCGAGATACACGGCTCTGGTGAATGGGGGCTACTTGCACTATACAGAAATAAAGAAATTCTTAAAAATTCTTCTTCTCGAAAACTGTTGTTCATAATTTCAAATAATTTCACAGAAATTTTCCTTTGATGACCCTTTCCAAAAATTGTTCGCGAAATTTTTATCCGTCAAGAAACACGGCTCTGGGGAATGGAGGCTACTTGCACTATAGGGAAATGAAGAAATTCCTAAAAATTCATCTTCTCAGAAACGCTAGTCAGATTTCGAAATAATTTCACAGAAATGTTCCTTGGATGAGCCTTTTGTTTGTGAAATTTTGATCCATCAAGAAACATAGCTCTGGTGAATGGGGGCTTCTTGCACTATATGGCCATGAAGAAATTCTTAAAAAACCGTCTTCTCTGAAACGGCTGATCAGATTTTGAAATAATCTCACAGAAGTGTTCCTTTGGTAACCCTTTTCAAAAATTGTTCGCAAAATGCTGATTTGTCTAGAAACATGGATTTGGTGAATGGGGGCTACTTGCACTATTTGGTCCTTAAAATTCTTTTTCTCTGAACAAAAATTGCTCGAGAAATTTTGATCCATTAAGAAACATGGCTCTGATGGCTGTGGGCTATTAACACTAGACAGACATGACGGAATTCTTGAAAATTCTTCTTGTGTAAGATGGCTGATTAGATTTTGAAAAAAAAAAAAGCTATGGTTCTCTCAGAAATTAAGGTGAGCGATCCAGGGCCATCTTGGCCCTCTTGTTTCACATTGTTTTCAAAAGGCCTTTTCCACAAGGGCATGTGGTAATGGATTAACTAAAGATTTCATTTGTGTTAAAGAGAGGGCACATGTGATAGACATACTTGTTAGTAGAAGTCTGATATACTTTTGTTATTGTATACAATTTGTTTTTATTATTAATATTATTACTATTATTATTTGTTACATGGTTTAATATACTTTCAATGTTTTCTATTAAACTTCTCAATGTGCTTGTATATGAATGTAACTCATTAAAGAAAAAAAGAACTCGTAGAAAATATTTTTTTCTTTCTTGTTTATTTCAATTGCAAAGGCCAAGTTTTAGAAGGCGAGATTTTCATTCTCGCCTTTATATGTCAGCGCTCAGCAGCTTGCTGCAAATGCCTCTGAACAGCATTATCAAAACGCCTTTCAAATAGTTCGATACTTCTCGAGTACATTAGAACAAAATAATGTTGAGACCATGTACATTTAATCAGAACAGCAAGAAGAAACTTCAAGTTTCTTGAAGGAATGAAATCGAATTTGTAAAATGCATCGTTTTTGACAAATGCAAAATACTTTGAATCAATTCATTGATACAACAAACAGCAACAAATAAACTATAGCTATTGTAAGCCAATCTAAAGCTACTAACATGACGTCATTCGGACCTACTTCCACTTCAGAACGCATAAACAACTAACCAGTGGTATTGTATATGTAAATTTAAGATCCCTGAACTAAACAATCGGATAGCTTCTTTGAATGACGTATCACTGATAGACCTTTTTAGCTCACCTGAGCACAACGTGCTCAAGGGGAGCTTTTAGGATCACCCAATGTCCGTTGTCCATCGTCAACAATTCTTTAAACATCAACTCCTCCTAAACCGCTGGGCCAATTTGGACCAAACTTGGCTGGAATGTTCCTTGGGAGGTCCTCTTTAAAATTTGTTCATCAAAAACTCTGGTTGCCATGGCAGCGAAATGGAATTTTTTAGGAAATTCTTTAAAAATCTTCTTCTCTGAAACCGCTGGCCAGATTTTAAAATAATTTCACAGAGATGTTCCTTGGGTGACCCTTTCCAAAAATTGTTCGCGGAATTTTGATCTGTCAAGAAACATGGCTCTTGCACTATAAAGAAATGAGGGAATTCTTAATAAATGCTTCTCTGAAACTGCTGGGCAGATTTTAAAATAATTTCATAGAGATGTTCCTTGGGTGACCCTTTTCAAAAATTGTTCGCGGAATTTTGATCCGTCAAGAAACATGGCTCTGGTGAATGGGGGCTTCTTGCACTATACAGAAATGAAGAAATTCTTAAAAATTCTTCTTCTCTGAAATTGCTGGTCAGATTTTGAAATAATTTCACAGAGATGTTCTTTGGATGACCCTTTTTAAAAATTGTTCGTGAAATTTTGATCCGTCAAGAAACATGGCTCTGGTGAATGGGGGCTACTTACGCTATATAGGGAAATGAAGAAATTCTTAAAAATTTTTCTTCTCTGAAACCGCTGGTCAGATTTTGAAATAATTTCACAGAGATGTTCCTTGGGTGACCCTTTTGAAAAATTGTTCATGAAATTTTGATTTGTCAAGAAATATGGCTCTGGTGAATAGGGGCTACTTGCACTACAGGGCAATGAAGAAATTCTTAAAAATTCTTCTTCTCTGAAACGGCTGGTCAGATTTTGGAAAATTTTCAGAGAGATATTCCTTGGGTGACCCTTTTCAAAAATTGTTCGTGAAAGTTTGGTTAGTCGAGAAACATTGCTCAGGTGAATGGGGGCTACTTGCACTATATGGAAATGAAGAATTTCTTGAAAATTCTTCTTCTCTGAAACGGCTGGTCAGATTTGAAAATTATTTCTCAAAATATTCCTTGAATGACGTTTTTCAAAATTTGTTCGCGAAATTTTGATAGGTCAAGAAACATGGCTCTTGTGAATGGGGGCTACTTGCACTGTATGGAAATTAAGAAACTCCTAAAAATTCTTCTTTTCTGAAACTGCTGGTCAGATTTTGAAAGGACTTTTACAGGTGACCTTTTAAAAATTGCTTGACAAAATAATGATTTTGTTTCCAGTGTTTCAATACCTTCAAAAAAAAGAAAAGGCTATGGTTCTCTCAAAAATTCAGGTGAGCGATCCAGGGCCATCTTGGCCCTCTTATTTGTGATTGGTACTATCAGATCTCAAGCTAGGATTTCAAGTTCAATACCCATGTCAAGAACAATCCCAAATAAAACTTGAAGCCTCAAATGTGGATCAAACCCAAGACTCTGGCTTACCAACCCTTCTCTTTCCTCATAGATTGGCAAGACCGTACACAATATGAATTTCTCCTTTTCCCAAAATGTTTTCTACCCTGCTTTGAAACAAATTTTCAATGTTTGATTTACTTTTGTCATCTTCATGTGCTTTCAATTTGGACCAGTCTAAAATTTTGTTTACCAAACAATAAAATTTTAGACTGGTCCAAATTCGAAGGAGTAGCAGACGACAAAATAATTGTGACTGAAAAATTGAAATTTGGTTTGGGATGGGTAGAAAATATTGTAGTAAAAGGAAATAATGCTGGTTACCAGCATTTTCTCCTTTTCCCACAATGTTTTCAAAAGTCTTCTTTCTAAGGGTCATTAAAAGTGAGCACTGTGTGGTAAAGGGTTAAGACAAATAGTTTCATGTATTTACTCAGTGTCCAAAGCATGCAAGGCTTGGGATATGTTGTTATTGTCAACCCTCGAATTATGTACCCCACTTCAAAATTTTAGACTGGCCTAAATTTGAAAGCAAATGCAGACGACAATTTAATTGTTACACAAATTAGAGACTTTTCCTTGAAAGGGTTAAAAACATTGTGGGGAAAAGTGGAAAATCTTGGTCACCAGCATTTTCTCCTTTTTCAACATTGTTTTTAAACCCCTTTTTCATGGGTACTGACATCATAAAAAAAAGTATTGTATAGTGTGGTTAAGGGTTAACTGCACGAAATTCTCACTTTCATGAAACCTGCCCCCCCTTTTGTGTCCAGTGTGATGGGCTGGGCTTATCTGGATGAATCTATTTATGTTGAAGGAGTTTAACTCTTTCAGTACGTTTGACCCTTTACCTTAACAACAACAAAAAATAAAACTTGTCCAAATTAAAAGGATTTGCAGAAAAATAACTCAAATGTTTCTCAAATTAATTATGAAAGTTTGCTTTCATAGAATAGAAAACAATGTGGGAAAAGAAGAAAAATGCTGGTTACCAGCAATTTCTCCTTTTCTCACAATGTTTTCAAAAGCTTCTTTCTATTGACTGATAGAATTTATTATTGTTATGTAAAGGAGCATTTTCTCCTTTTTCTCACAATGTTTCAAAAAAGCTTCATTCTCATGATTTATAAGATTTACTTTAAAATTTGTGAGGATTAAGAAGTCAGTCCATTTATCTTGGAAGATTCCATTTATTATTTTGCAATGCCTGTATATTCATATTAAATTCTACCCCTGGAACAGTTCACTTTATTAAATAAATCTTTTTCCAATTTCTGAAATGTGGAAGAGTTCATTTATTGTTTACCCTTTCAGACTACAAAAAACTTGGACTTGGCCAAATTCTAAGCTTTTGACATAACAAATTGGAAGAGTCTAATAATTAAAGTGATGTTGGAAGAGTCCATTCTTTCAAATTTTATAGCTTACTTTTCATTGAATTTGGAAGAGTTCTTTATATTCATTTATAGTTTTTTTTAAAGACGGAAGAGTCCATTTTACTCTTTGTCTGGTCTCACTATCCACAGAATATTGGAAGAGTCTATTATTTATTTTCAGATTTTTTTTTTTAAATATGGAAGAGTCCATTCTACTTATTTTTTGGGGTTTCATTATTCATTCAATTTGGAAGAGTCGATTTCATTTTGAATAAGTTTTAGTATAGTAAAGTATTGAAATTGGAAGAGTCCATTCTAGCTTTTTTCATTTCTATTGCGTATCATGGAATTTGGAAGAGTCCATTCTTTCAAAAGTTATAGCTTACTTTTCATTGAATTTGGAAGAGTCCATTATATTCATTTATAATTTTTTTAAAGATGGAAGAGTCCATTTTACTTTTTGTCTGGTCTCACTATCCACTGAAATCGGAAGAGTCTATTATTTATTTTCAGGGTTTTTTTTTTTTTAATATGGAAGAGTCCATTCTACTTATTTTTTGGAGTTTCATTATTCATTCAATTTGGAAGAGTCGATTTCATTTTGAACAAGTTTTAGTATAGAAATTGTTGAAATTCGAAGAGTCCATTCTAGCTTTTTTCAATTTCATTGCTTATCATTGAATTTGGAAGAGTCTATTCCACTTAAATGCAGTTTCTCATCATTCTTTGAATTTGGACAAGTCCATTCCATAGAAAAATTTTGTTTCTGTACTATTTCTTAATTAAGAAGAGTCCATTATTAACTTTTAGGGTTTTTTTTCACCATTCAAGTTGAAAGTGTCCATTTTAAATTCATTCTATTGACTTGGAATTCATTGAATTTGGAAGGGTCCACTTAATTATATCTGACATTTTCTTTAAAAATCAAATATTGTGGAAGAGTCCATTTAATATATTTCTAGTTCTTATACAACTCATTGAATTTTGGAAAGTCCATTTCATTACCAAGTGAATGAATTTGGATAAGTCCATTCAATCATGTTTAAGACCTCTTACAATTCACTGAAATTGGAAGAGTCCATTTATTTTCCTATTTTTGTAAATACCATCCCAGTTGCCTTTTTTTCGCCTTGAAAAAATGATGTTTCAATTTCTTAGATTTGGATGAGTCTACTTATTCTGGATTTATTTTTCTCTCTCTCTTTTTTAACCCTTCTCATGGTAGCTTGTAAACGTCTGATATTTGGACAAACCACTGTAAAATCTTAGACTTGCCCACTTGGAAAGCATGTACTTATGACAATTAACCCTTTACCACACAATGACTTTTAATACCCCTGAAAGAGAAGGCTTCTGAAAATATTGTGAGAAAAGGAGAAAATGCTGGTTGCCAGCATTTTCTCCTTTTCCCAAAATCTTTTTATATGAGCCACATTGAAACTTTCATCAGCAAATGCTTTCAAATGGGACTGGTCTAAAATTCGGTTGTGTGGTAAAGGGTTGAAAATATGCTCCAAAGATGGAAAGCTTTTGGAAATGATGGAAAACATTGTGGATGAAGGAGAAAATGCTGTTTAACAGATCTCCTTTTCCATCAATGATTTTTAAACTTTTCATCATGGTTGGAAAAACACTATGATTGTAATGGGTTAGTCCATTTTGGAAAAATAATACAACAATGATATACATTTCATTGTTTTCTTTGCGTGTGTGTTTATTTTAGAATGTGAGTGAATGTCAAATGTTTGTTGGGCCAGTCCAAATATTTTCCCTTTATACCTTCAGCACACAATACCAGGTTTTAACAATTTCGAAAAAGAAGTCTTTGGAAAATATTGTGGGAAAAGGAGAAAGTGCTGCATATTCTCCATTTTCCCAAAATATTTTCCCCCCTCAGCAACTGAATTTCAATGTTTGATTCATGTTAATTTTGTTACTGCATGTGCTTTGAGTTTGGACAGGTCCATAATATTGTCTTCCAAGAAAGATATAACTGTGTATTCATGTATTGGATGGGTCCATTTGATTATTGTGTGCCTGACAAAATATTGCGACATGCTTGCAGTTTGCATTTTTCATATTCCCACAATGTTTTCAAAAGAATTTAAAAAAAAATACGTCTCCACCTCTCACAATATTTTCTTTCTCTCAGTGACGAAAATTTCAGTGTCGGATTCATGTTCACTGTGTCATGTGGAAGCGCTTTGAGTTTGGGCAGATCCATAATTTTGTTGTCTGGTAGTGATATAATTTAAACCCTTTACCAAATGACAAAATTTTAGACTGGTCAAAACTCAAAGCACTTTCAGACAAGAAAAAAAACAACTCAAAAATTGAAATTTGTTTCCAGCAGGATTGAAAACATTGCGGGTAAAGGAGAAAAAGCTGGTTACCAGCATTTTCTCCTTTTCCCTCAATGTTTTTAAAAGGATTCTATCTCAAGGGTAGCAAAAGCCAGGGATTGTTTCGGAAAGGGTTAAGATATTGGATAGGCCGGTGACCACATTTTTCCCTTTTCCCACTATGTTTTAACCACCCCCCCCCCCCCCCCCCCCCCGCGTTACCACACTGCAAAATTATAGACCTATCCAAATTAAAAGCATTTGTAGATGATCATTTCAATGTGGCTCAAATGGTGCAATTGTGCATTGATAGGGTTGAAAACTTTGTGGGAAAAGGAAAAAGTGCTGGTTACCAGCATTTCCTCATTTTCCCTCAATGTTTTCAAAAGGCTTCTTCCTCAGGGTCGTTAATAATCGTCATTGTGTGGTAAAGGGTTAAATAACAGAATACGTCTTCGATAGGATAGTAAACATTGTGGTAAAAGGAGAAAATGCTGGTTACCAGCATTTTCTCCTTTTACCTCGTTTTCAAAAGGCCTTTTTCTCGGGGTCGTCAAAAGTCGGGTTTGTGTGGTAATGTATTTATTAACCTATATCACACAAAACCTCACCTGGCAGTGTATTAACCCATTATCATACAAGCCCTGCTGTTGAGGACCCTGAGAAAGAAGTATTTAGAAAATATTGTGGGACAAGGAGAAAATGCTGGTAACCAGCATTTTCTCCTTTTCCCACAATTTTTCTACTCTTCAGAAAACAAATTTAAAATGTTCAGTCACTTTTATTTTGTCGTCTGCAAATGCGTTTGATTTGGACAAGCCAAAAGTTTTGTCCTATGGAAAAGAGTTAAGGTAAGACCTGTGTAATGCACTTCAGGTGAACATGGGGCACAAATTCTTATTGGTTGATAAATAATGATAAATAAAGATTTATGCAGAAATATGTTTTATGTGATATAGAATCTCACATTCTTGTTTATGTGTTACCATTTCATATCAAACTGGTTGGCTAAAATGTATTTGACACTTGCCAAGGCTTACGTCATTCAATTTCAGTAAACTCGTTTAATAATCAAAGCGTTGAAAACGCTGAAGTGGTATTGGTCGAGGATGCCATTAGGTGGCATTGATAATTTGAAAGAAGAAAGAGACATGTTATTCAAATATTGGCTTGAAAGTCAACCTACTAAGCAAAGGGATACCTTTTTTTTTTGGTTGAAGGGAGAGTGCTCATGACAATTCGGGTTCCCTTTGAACACAAGTCAGGGGTAACTTCTCTTGACAGTTGTGTGCATGATGGATACAGAGAGAAACCATATGAATATCGAATAAAATTAAGTTTGTACCTGAAAATTATGTTTTTGAAATATCCATGACTGTTGACATTAATTTTTATTTCAAACATTACAATAAATTATTTCGATCTATAAATATTCATGCCCAATTAAATGGAGTAGCGCACAATCATGGGAACAAGCCATGGGACGAACTGGTTTTGGAACGAAAAAGCCCATGACCAAACGACCAGTAAACAAATTTTGTAAATATAGAAATCTATGAGCGAGTGAAGCTATTTTCAGTCAAAAATTAATACTTACACGATCGATGGCCTCGCCCAGTATATTTTAACATGCCATTTCCAATTACATATCTGAGTGGGACCGAAAAACTCATTTGTCTAAGAAAAACTGAGTTTATTGGGTTTAGTTCCTTTGGCTTTGCACAAAGTAAGGTGCATGGTCTTCAAAATTCAATTTTGAACTCATGATGGTATTGTCTTCAACAAATAACACAAAAATGATAACACATAAACACTCATGTAAGATCCTCTATTTAAGAAATAATCTTCTTTCTATCATTCAATATACTACAGTTGTGAGTTACAAGGAACAATAAATACAGTAATCCACGAGGGCGATATATATTAATATCCCTTTTATTTTCATCGAAAGAATTTCCTTCAACTATAGACTTTTTTCTAAAACTGAAGAACACAATGATAAAATTATCTTGACACGGAGAATCCCACTGTCCTAGAGTGCATCTGACGTGTTCATGATTTTCTAAGAACACGGACCAAGGGCCTGTGTCTGTGTAACTGTACACAATATGTTTTTGTTTGTTTGTTATTTCCGTTTATTTATCTTCGCTACCGGTTGCCCATCTGAGCGACGCCCCCAGAAGACGGTTAGATGTTACGGGGATAGTGCAAGCTATCAAATTATTCACATTGCTTAATCATTCAGTGGCTCCACCCCGGTGGCTCAGTGGTAAGCGTGTCAGACTGATGACCTGATGATTGTGAGTTTGATACCTGGTTGAGGCAAACTTTCTTTCAGGCGTATTTTCCCCTGTCACCTCCGCTGAAGCATGTGAGAAAAGTAGTCGATGGCTTTTGAAAGAAAGTAGTGCAAGTACCGGTGTGAGAAAGTCGGGGAAACACATGTGCGTTATCGATCGCCATGATATGACCTTAGCTGTTAAGGTGTTGTTAAACTCCAATACAACCAACAGACCAATAATCATTCAGCGACGACCGATTACAGTGCTTAAAGCACTTTGATTAAAGAAATAAACTCTGACTTTGCTGACTACAAAATTGTTTACTAGTCAATACTGAAAGCTTTTGAAGTAAAAACAATGAATCAGAAGCTTCAAAGTTGTTATAACAAGGAATTGTGAAAAGGGTTAACCCTTTAACCCTTTACCAAAAAATCCCTGGTTTTTACGACTCTGAGATAGAAGCCTTTGGAAAACATTTTGGGTAAAGGAGAAAATGCTGGTTACTAGCATTTTCTCCTTTTCTCACAATGTTTTCTACCCTGCTAGAAAAAGAATTCAATATTTCAGTTACGTTTATTTTGTTGTCTGCAAGTGTTTTCACTTTGGACCAGTCTAAAATTTTGTCGTTTGGTAAAGGGTTAAAGAATGAAAAAAGTTAAAGATTCCTCCAAACTGGCAGTGGTCAATAAAATTACATGCCTCTTATAGAAAACAGTGGTGGAAAATGACAAAACACGGGTCACAAGCATTTTCTCCCTTTCCCACCTTGTTTTCAAATAACATCCATCTTGGAATGTTAACACTTAACTCTTTTCCAAATAACAAAATTGCAGACTTGTCCAAATTGAAAGCATTAGCAGACAGCAAAATAAACAAAACTCAATAATTAACTCTTTACCTCATGACAAACTTTTAGACTGGTTCAATTTGAAAGCATTTGCAGGTGACATAATAAAGGTGACTGAAAAATTAAAATTTGTTCTGGGAGGGGTAAAAAACATTACAGTGTTTTCAAAAGGCTTCTTTCTCAGGGGCATCAATAGTAGGGATTGTGTGGTAATGGGTCAAGATTTGTTTCCTGCTGGGTAGAAAACATTGTGGGAAAAGGAGAAAAAGCTGGTTACCACCATTTTCTCCCATTCCCACAATGTTTTCAAAACGCTTCTATCTATGGTCGTAAAAAACCAGGGATTGTTTGGTAAAGGGTTGAACGTAACAGAGATTTTCATCCTATGAACATGACCCAAATACATGTAATTGCAAATTCATGGTTGCTTTCATTAAAAGTGTTTCAGCAATGCGGACAGAGTAGGTCAAAGATATGACTGCATGTTTTGTGTAGCATGATCTTGATCTACGCTGGCCCCGAATATAACTACAGTTTTGAGTGGCACTTTCACCCTTTGCTCCAAAGATACTCATTTCTACACATTGCTTGTAGGAGCCTTTGGAAAACATTGTGGCAAAAGGTGAAATTGCTCGTGACGAGCAATTTCACCTTTTGTCACATTGTTTTCTATGCTTTCAAAAGGTGTCATTTACACATAAGAAACGGCTTCATCCTTGCTGTTATTTATGGTCAATTAGAGATGCCATAGAAATGCCTTATGGCGTAAAGGGTTAAGATTTAACTTATTTCAAGTAAAAAGTTGTCTCAAGTCTGTAACTCTTCACCAATCGACAAATTCATAGACTGGTTCAATCTGAAAGCATTTGCAGACGACAAAATAAAAGTGACTGAAAATTTGAAATTTGTTTCGGGATGGGTAGAAAATATTGTTGGGAAAAGGAGAAAATGCTGGTGACCAGCATTTTCTCCTTTTCCCACAATGTTTTCAAAAGGCTTCTACCTCAGGGTCGTCAAAAGTCGTCACTGTGTGGTGAAGGGTTAATACTCGGCAAAGTTCTAGATTCAATCTTAATTGAATGCATTGGAAGATAATTTAGATACTGCTCAAATTCTGGTCTTTAACATGAAACAAAATATTGTGAGTGAAAGGGGCAAATACTGTGTACCGGCATTTTCTTCTTTTCCCACAATGGTTAAAAAATCCTCATCCTTAAGGTTGTTACAAGTTAAGTGTGTTAACTCTTTACCGAACGGCAAAATTTTAGACTGGTCCACATTGAAAGCACTCGCAGATGACAAAGTAAACTTAACTCAAAAATTGAAATTTTTTTCCAGCAGCGTAGAAAACATTGTGGGAAAAGGAGAAAATGACAAAATTTTAGATTGGTCCACACTGAAAGCTCTTGCAGATGACAAATTAAACGTAACTCAAAAATTGAAATTTGTTTCCAGCAGTGTAGAAAACATTGTGGGAAAAGGAGAAAATGCTGGTTACCAGCATTTTCTCCTTTTCCCACTATGTTTTCAAAAAGCTTTTTTCTAAGGGTCGTTAAAAGACAGGATTTTATGTTAAGTGTGCTAACTCTATACTAAACGATAAAATTTTAGACTGGTCCACACTGAAAGCACTTGCAGATGACAAACTTAACTCAAAAATTGAAATTTGTTTCAAGCAGTGTAGAAAACATTGTTGGAAAAGGAGAAAATGCTGGTTACCAGCATTTTCTCCTTTTCCCACTGTGTTTTCAAAAGGCTTTTTTCTAAAGGTCGTAAAAAATCAAGATTGTGTGGTAAAGAGTTAACCCTTTCCCAAACAAGCCCTGGTTTTTACGTGTTTGCAGTCAAAGTCTTTTGAAAACACTGTGGGAAAAGGAGAAATTGCTCGTAACATGCAATTTCTCCTTTTCCCACAGTGTTTTCTACGCTGTTTGAGAACTTTCTTGCATTTTCTCCAAATCTTAAATTGTCATCTGCAAACTCTTTCTTTTTGGAAGAGTCCAAAATTTGTTGTTTGGGAAAGGGTTAAAGGATTAAGATTATCAATCTAAGCTAAAGTCATATTTTTTGAACTTGTCTTTAAACTTTGTGGCGAAGATTTCCTCCTGTGTTTTAGATATACTGCACACTTTCCAATCAACTCTCTCCGGCATGTTGAGCACACCTGGGCTTGCCACTGCTTCCCTGTATAAATACATGTATGAAGAAAAACTTGAAAGAGATTTTTTAAAACCCAGGTTCTCAATATCAGATCTTAAACTTGTTACAGTTTCTTCAATCTTTAAACCTTTACCACACAATCTCGAATTTTAATGACCCTGAGATAGAAGCCTTTTAAAAACATTGTGGGAAAAGGAGAAAATGCTAGTTACCAGCATTTTCTCCTTTTCCCACAATCTTTTCAACCCTGTTTGAAACAGATTTCAATTTTTTGATTTACGTTTATTTTGTTGTCTTCAAGTGCTTTGAATAAACTTATTATTATTAGTAAGTGTTTAGAATTGGGCTTAGACAGTAAGTAGAAGTTTTCTTCCGAAACAGCTGAGCTGAAATCATCGCAGAAACAATCTGCATGTTGGAAGTAGATATCTCTAGTAATAACAGCAATGTCAAACCTTTTGTACGACAAGGCACAATCAGACCATATTATTTCATGCTTTTCGGTAGTATATCGAGCAATAGCAGTGAAAATATTTTTCGATCTTACACTGGTACCACCAGTGAAACTACAGATTTTCATGTTCTTGTTGCCTAGGTAAATTGCGCGTGCCTCAGAACCAGATGGGAAATATGACGTCTCGCGGTTGACATAATATTGTAATGCGTTGTAATGCGTTGCTATGCGCGAGGGGTACGCCACGGGGAATAACGGAAAAGAATTGTACTGGATTTTGATAAAGCTTCTCCCAGAAACAGTTAAAAGCATGAAATAAATAGAATATTTTTTTTTTTCGGCGAAAGATCGAAATTTATTTCATCTTGTGAACACCATCGGTAATATTTTCACTCGTGGCTATGCCACTCGTTAAAATATTACCGATGGTGTCCACTCGATGAAATAATTTTCGATCTTTCACCGAAAATGACAAATATCCTCTATTTACTATACTGCAAAGAAATTTCTCGTGATCTGATTGGTTAACATGCCGGGAATATATATAGCATGTACCCTGGCAAAAACCACATAAAGCCAGTTTCCCTTTCGAGTGCTCCGTAGAAATCACTACTGCAAAGAAATTTCTCGTGATCTGATTGGTTAACATGCCGGGAATATATATAGCATGTACCCTGGCAAAAACCACATAAAGCCAGTTTCCCTTTCGAGTGCTCCGTAGAAATCACTACACGTGCAACACAACATCCAAAATGGCGGCGTCAATCGATCACCAAACTGCTTTTTTATGCACCAAATTGCATGTTTTAATGACGTCAGTTTCCAGCGACTTCAGTCTTCAGCAAATTGGGGCACTCGGAAGGGAATTTCTATTTCGTCAGCATGCTAGATTCGTGAGATTATAAAACAGGAAAATTTCGCTTAACGCACTTTGAAAGGGTAAAACTTTGCAGTATAATCAATTCGTTGAACCATCAGGTGTCAGGGGACTTGGAAACTTGTTCACGGCTGTGGTGAATAATGTCGCCCGAGCCTTGGGAAACTTGTTCACGGCTGTGGTGAATAATGTCGCCCCGAGCCTTTGTGAACTTATTCACGGCTGTGGTGAATAATGTCGCCTTGAGCCTTCATCACAGCAATGAACAAGTTTCCAAGTCCACTGCCACCTAACCAAAAACGGCGAAATTATTCTCCACAGCAGTGAACAAGTTTCTAAGTCCCCTGCCACCTGACCGTACAACTAATAAAGTCTACGCTACAACAATTACTCGATGTTTGCTATCTGTCCTCAAATTCAATGATTTTCTAATCTCACCCTAAGTGACTGGTTATGTTCAAATTTGTTGAGAGTCAAATAATTTGGAGGGGGCGGTGGGTGGGTGCGGAATAGGTACATTTTAAGAGTGTGACAACCAGTCCAGTCATTTAAATGAACCGTTTCCCAAACAAGCACTTATTTTTACATATCTGCAGTACAAGTCTTTTGAAAACACTATGGGAAAAGGAGAAATCGCTTGTTACGAGCAATTTCTCCTTTTCCCACAATGTTCTCAACCAATTTGGAGAACTTTCTGCCATTTCCATCAACTTAAAAATTGTCGTCTGCAAGCTCTTTCAGTTTGGGTGAGTCTAAAATTTGTTGTTTGGGAAAGGGTTAAGTGAACAACATTTATAACTAACCTTCCGAATTGTAATGGAAACTTTTTAGTAATTCTGGTATAGAGTTTTTCTCCTGTGGGTAGTTCTGCATAGAAATAAGGTGTACCTTCTCCAACAATCTAGAATAACAAACAAATATTACAAAATCTTTCAAATAACAAAACTGTAGAACTGCCTATGTAGTATACTGGTCTATCCCACAGATAGATGTAAAAGTATTATGTCGCCGGGTACAGGTATTTGGTGATATATCGTGCAGCTGTTTCGACATGTGGTTTGGTAGCTCAGTTGGTTGGAGTGCAGTAACGGTATTGCTGTTGCCCTGGGTTCGAATCCCAATATCGTGCAGCCGTTTCGACATGTGGTTTGGTAGCTCAGTTGGTTAGAGTGCAGTAATGGTATTCCTGTTGCCCTGGGTTCGAATCCCAATATAGTTCAGCCGTATCGACATGTGGTTCGGTAGCTCAGTTGGTTAGAGTGCAGTAACGGTATTCCTGTTACCTTGGGTTTGAATCCGGGTCGAGCTGCGATATTTTTCACCACCTGTTACACCTATATTAAAAGCATTGCAGACAATAAAATGTAACAAAAAATTATGTGGTTTGTCTTAATAAGATAGAAAACATTGTTGAAATAGAAAATGCTGGTAACCAATGTTTTCAAAGCCCTCAGTATTTTTTTTTTTTTGTTAATGGAAATGTATTGAAGCCCAAAAGGTCAAAGGTTGTACACTACCGTCATGTTGACTTGTTACCACACAATCCCGACTTTTAACGACCCTGAGAGAGAAAGCCTTTGAAACCATTGTGAGAAAAGGAGAAAATGCTGGTAACAAGGGTTATGCCATTTCCACACAATGACGCCTTTTAATGACCCTGAGGAAAAAGCCTTTTGAAAACATTGTGGGAAAAGGAGAAAATGCTGGTAACAAGGGTTAAGCCATTACCAGACAATGACAGCTTTTGACACCCCTGAGGAAAAAGCCTTTTGAAAACGTGGGAAAAGGAGAAAATGCTGGTCGCCAGCATTTTCTCCTTTTCCCACAATGTTTTCTACCCTATCAAAGCAAAATTGCGGCATTTCAGCCACTTTGAAATTGTCGTCTGCAAATGCTTTCAATTCGGATAGGTCTAAAATTTTGCTGTGTAGTAACAGGTTAACCCTTTACCAAACAAAAAAATTTGGGATGTGACCAAATTAAAAACATTTGCAGACAACAAATTAAACATTGATGAAACGATGATTTCTCTCTTTGATAGAGTAGAAAACACTGAGGGAAAAGGATAAAATGCTGATTACCAGCATTTTCTCCTTTTCCCACAGTTTTTTCTAAAGACTTCTTTAGGGTCGTTAAAAGTCCGGATTGTGTGGTAAGTGTGAGGATGGTCTGACTTATCCACCTGTACATTTCTTTTCAAATTAAAACATGATCACAGCTGGAAAGCGTGTAGCCTTCCCTACCTGTCTAATATCTGTATGTTTAGGTATCTCCCCTAAGTCTACATCCTCGGATTCTGCACATTCCATGAACACATCTTTGATTTCCTGCACTGTATCTTGGGGGACTGGTATTGCCTAAGGAAGTTTATATGTATGTATTATCCAATTCCATCTTACCTTAGAGGCCTTGTTGAAAACATAGTGAATGTAAAAATAAGCTTATTAACCCATTACCACACAATCCCTACTTTTGACGACCCTGGTAACCAGCATTTTCTCCTTTTCTCACAATGTTTTCTACCCCCGCTGGAAAACAAATTTCAATATTTGACTTAATTTATTTTGTTGTCTGCAAGTGCTTTCAATTTGGACCAGTCTAAAATTCTGTCAGTTGGTAAAGCGTTAAATGATGCTAAAATGATGGTTTCTGTCTTTGAAAGGGAGAACACATTTAGCATAAAAGGGGGAAATGCTGGTTGCCCTCCTTTTGCCACCATGTTTTCAACAGCCTTCTCTTCCAGGTTTTTCAAAACTCTACCTAGTGTAATAAAAGTTAAACTTTCTTAATTCAGTACTTGCAGCACATTGAGGCGACAAATCAAAAAATGGAACAAATGGTAAAACTTGAATTATGCGAAAAAGACAAAAAACATTGTGGAAAAGGAGAAAATCCTAGTTACCAGCATTTTCTCCCTTTTTTACAATGTTTTTAAATGCTTTCTTTTAACAGCTTTCTATCTCCAGGTCAACTCGGTATGGTGTGATAAAAGGTTAAGTAATTGTGAAAAGACTTTCATCTCATGGCAATCAGTCCAGACAGTTTCCCTTGAGAAGTTCATGTTCAGATAGGATGTAGAAAATATACTACCTGAATTTGTAAATGCTGAGTTTTGTAGTTCCTTTCAAAATATACAACTGCCTTTCCTTGCTTTCTGAAGCATTTCTTAAGTGCACTTTTATATCTTGGTTCAATGTTAAGGAAAAAATCTTTTGAATGGTAATAATTTTAGGACATAGCAAAAAGATGAAAAATTTTCATGACTTAAAATCTCTACCAGAATCAAACAGTTTTGTTATCAACCATTTCAAATGATTTGCAGATGACATAAAGGATATTTGGGTTTTTTTTTCGGTGAGAGATCGAAATCTATTTCATTGAGTGGACACCATCGGTAATATTTTCATGAATGGTGCAGCTATGAGTGAAAATATTACCGATGGTGTTCACAAGATGAAATACATTTTGATCTTTCACCGAAAAAAACAAATATTCTATTTATTTCATGCTTTTAACCCTTTCTAGGAGGAGCTTTATCAAAATCCAGTACAGTTCTTTTCTGTTATTCTCTGTGGCGTACCCCTCCCGCATAGTAACTCATTATAATATTCCGTCAAGCACGAGAAATGTAAGCTAAATGACATCATATTTCCATCTGGTTGTGAGGCACGTGCAATTGACCTAAGCAACAAGAATGTGAAAATCGGTATTTTCACTGGTGGTACCAGTGTAAGATCGAAAAATATTTTCACTGCTATTTCTCGATATCCTACTGGAAAACATGAAATAAAAATGAGGCTTCAATGATAGCATTTGTTTGTGCAAGGGGGTCAAATGATAGAAAATATTGTGGGAGAAGTTGAAAATGGTGATTACCAGCACTTTCTGCTTTTCCTACAACACTTTGAAAATGTTCGTCCCTCGCCATTATTTCAAAAAATCAGGATTGTGTGGTAAAGGTTCCATTTGAAAAATAATTTTCTTTTTATATCCAGGGTATCTTTAAAAGCACTTTTCTTCAAGGTTTAACCCTTTACCCCATAAGGCATTTCTATGGTATCTCTAATTGACCCTAAATAACAGCAATGATAAAGCAGTTTCTTATGTGTATATAAAACCTTTTGATAGCATAGAAAACATTGTAACAAAAGGTGAAATTGCTTGTGACGAGCAATTTCACCTTTTGTCACAATGTTTTCCAAAGGCTCCGACAAGCAATGCATAGAAATGAGTATCTATGGAGTAAAGCGATAAAGTCATCACATCATTTGGTAAGGATTCAGACTTTGCATCTCTAAGCATTCATTACATAATGTCGGTTTACTTCAAAACCCTTGTTCCTACAGCTTGTTTCAAGCTGTAATTACGAGGTTTTTGAAGTAATAAACCGAGGATGAGTAATTCACTATACTAAAAGTTTCCAAACTCAAAGCCATTGCAGATGACAAAATGCGGTTAAAATGAAGAAATTTGTTTCTAAAAAGATAGAAAACATAATGGGGAAAGGTGAAAATGCTGCATAGTAGCATTTGGTCCTTTTTCTACAATGTTTTAAAAAGCTCTCTTCCCCTGTGTCCATAAATCACGTTATCTTTTTGGTTTTATGACATTAAAAACAAGCTCAACTCCTGCCAAGTAACAAAATTGTATATTTGTCTGATTTGAAAGCATATGCACACAGCATAATTATCAAGAGTGGCTGAAATCAAAATATTTCTCATTGATAGGCTACTAAAACATTGTGGAAAAAGGAAAAAATGGTAACAAGCATCTTTTTCTTCTCCTTTAACCTATTACCACATAATCCCTTCTTTTGATATCCCTAAGAAAGAGGCCTTCGGAAAACACTGTGGGAAATGGAGAAAATGCTGGTAACCAGCATTTTCTCCTTTTCCCACAATGTTTTCTACCCTGCTGGAAACAAATTTCATGTTTTGAGTTACATTTATTTTGTTATCTGCAAGTGTTTTCATTTTGAACCAGTCTAAAATTTTGTTGTTTAGTAAAGACTTAACTCATTTCTACGCATTGCTTTTTGGAGCCTTTGGAAAACATTGTGGCAAAAGGTGAAATTGCCTCTGACGAGAAATTTCATGTATTGTCACAATGTTTTCTATGCTATCAAAAGGTATTATATACCCATAAGAAACGGCTTCATCCTTGCTGTTATTTAAGGTCAATTAGAGATACCATAGAGATGCCCTGTTGGGTGAAGAGTTAAGGTCATTTCAACTTTGGTATGCTTAGTGCAAGGTTAAACGAATGTAGGACGTTTTGGCCACGGACGTTTTGGCCAGGACGTTTTGGCCAGGACGTTTTGGCCACGGACGTTTTGGCCACATATAGTGAAAAAATGGACGTTTTGGCCAAAATAATTTTATATGTACTTTTTATGTAAAATAAAGCTAAAAATTTTTTTTTTTTATTTGATCAATTGTTTAGACTTTTGTTGAACTTTTGTTGAAATTTGGTAATAAATTTTAGAGTTTTACAGTTTTATTTATTCCTTTGAAGTAAAGGAAAACATCAACAATTTAATGTTTTTAAATTATCTTCAATTTTCAAGTTTTGTCTTTTGATTGACAAACAGTTTGATTGACTAATTGCTTATTAATGATACTTTCTTGCGTTTAATGTTGTTATTATTAGAAGTGTAAAGAGTTTCATTGTTCTTGTCTTTTAACACTAATGAATCTGTAGATCACACCACACTTTAATCATCTATTTCAATTAAAGAAATATGTGATTAATTAATTTGTTTGAAAAACTGTTAAGAAAGATCAAAGTTGCTAGTATAGAATTAATATATTTGTTTGATATGTAAATTTTTCTGAAAAAGTTCTGGTACATATATAAAGACATTATGAGGACTGTAGCTTTAAAATAATATTCAAGTGGCAACTTATATTAACAGTACAATGGAGATTATTACTACTAAGCGCGGTGGTCAGAAGTTATGTTTAGATGGATTTGGCCAAAACGTCCGTTTTTCAATATAGGTGGCCAAAACGTCCGTGGCCAAAACGTCCTGGCCAAAACGTCCTGGCCAAAACGTCCGTGGCCAAAACGTCCGTCCTCCAGGTTAAACATAACTTTTACAAGGATACTTTTCTATCTCTTCTATAACACTATCTGGTGCTGATGTACTCGCCTGATAATGTCCTATAGGTAAAATTAGAACATGGTCATCTACCAAGCCTCCTTTTGCGAGTGCTACATACGTCTGAAATATCGCAATGCAATTATAATAGAATTTTGTTATTTCTGCTTTAATTCATTACCAAACGACAAAATTGTAGACAAGTCCAAGTTTGCAGATGACAACGTAAGTATGGCTCAGAAATTGAAAGTTGTCTAAGGAAGAGTAGAAAACATTGTGGGAAAAGGAGAAAATGCTGGTTACCAGCATTTTCTCTTTTTCCTACAATGTTTTCAAAAGGCTTCTTTCTCAGGGTCATTAAAAGTCGGGATTATGTCGTAAAGAGTTAACTCTTTTCCATAAGACAATATTTTAGACAAGTCCACACTCAATATATTTGAAGATGGGAAAATAAATATGATCTTAAAATCAAATGGGTAGAAAACCATGTGGCAAAAGGAGAAAATGCTGGTTACAAGTCCAACTTTAAAATACATGGTCATTAAAACAGGTCTGGAAGCACATTTCAAGTATTAACTTTATACTACAAAATCACAAGTTTAAAAAAAAATCTGAATTGTAGAATCAAAGATCAGTAAGATCCAATGAGCAAGGATGTTAAGTTATTAACCGTACGGACAATATTCTAACATGATGCAAATTCGGCTCTATAAACACAGTGCCAGGAAAGCGTGGTAAAATCTGTGACAATCCATGCACAGTGACGTCATTCTGTATCGAGTGAAATCATTCAATGAGTGGGTTATTCAATGGAACATAATCTTCATCCGCGTGTTTACTCCAAGTCTGAACTTGTTTTCCTTTCATTAAGAATTGGCCATGTTAGAATCGAAATAATCTTCTTTCTATCTTGGTTTATCATTCAATAAACCACTTTGTGAGTTATGAGCAAACCACCCAAGCTATCGCCCTCATGGTTTATTTATTGTGCCTCATAACTCACAACGATGGTTTATTGAACAATAAACCACGATAGGAAGAAGATTATTTCTTAAATATGGCATATATTTAGCAAATATTTCAATGTTATTAGAGATTATGTACACACACTGTCATCTTATGGGCTAGGACTTGTTTGATTACTAGTTAAC
Source organism: Tridacna crocea (assembly GCA_943736015.1). Classification (NCBI taxonomy): domain Eukaryota; kingdom Metazoa; phylum Mollusca; class Bivalvia; order Cardiida; family Cardiidae; genus Tridacna; species Tridacna crocea. Next base: position 44,884,290 of record OX031067.1, read on the forward strand.
CCTTTCCAAAACAATCCCTGATTTCTTTGGCCCTGATATCGAAGCTTTTTGAAAACATTGTGGGAAAAGGAGAAAATGCTGGAAACCAGCATTTTCTCCTTTTCCCACAATGTTTTCTACCCTGCAGGAGACAAATTTCAATTTTTGAGTTACATTTATTTTGTTGTCTGCAAGTGCTTTCAATTTGGACTAGTCTAAAAATATTTCGTTTGATAATGGGTTAAATATGTAGTTAAGATTCAGTTTTACATTTGTTTGTTGTCTCATAGTGCTATTCTAAACAGAAGTTTTTTATTACTACAACAGACAATCACACAAAACGAAAGCAAATACACTGAAGTCTCACCTCCTCTCCAACACTAACCACCAAATGTTTTTCTACCTCAGATCCACCTAGACAAAACCAGCACGGTCCGGTTGGTACAGCTGAATTAAAAAAAATTTAATAATGGGTACTGTTGAGTCTTGCAAGTCTGTGCATGATCTGGATATTCTTAATGTAACGCAGTTCACCACCTAAATCAATATCTCATTGTTGGAATTTATGGAAAGAAAATTTGTAAGAAGTTAACCCATTACCACACAATCCCTACTTTTGACGACCCTGAGAAAGAAGCCTTTTGATAAATACAGGTATAATACTTTTGCACATTTTTGACTGACCAGAATTTTCTTTATGCCTATCTTGAAATTATTTGTAGATACTTTTGTTAGTTTCCAGAAAAGGGAGGTAATTTCCCTTTTCTAGAAACTAACATAAGTATCCACAAATAATTTCAAGATAGGCATAAAGAAAATTCTGGTAGGTTAAAAATGTGCAAAAGTATTATACCTGTATAAATTCGTATTTATCAAATATCAAGAAAACTTTATGCAATGCAGCACTAGAGGTATTAGGGGTCTACTACCTTAATATCCCAGCCAGCACTTTGACAGAAAAAAAAAATGTCAAGTTCAAGGGGAGATAATTCCTCAACAACGAAGAGTTGACACTTGAAAATTGTGTCTTGCAAATCTTTAATATATAATCAGTATATGTGCAAAGTTTCAATACAATTGAAGAATCAAAGGACTGAAGGTCCTGAAAGTCGCACTAATGGTGAAACCTTGATATTTTGGGACTGATAGATGGTCATCACCCTTTTACAGGACAATCTTGCTTTTACCTAATTCAAACAGCTTTGGAAAACAGGGCTGAAAGAAAGAAAAACTCATCTTTTTTTACTCAAGGTTTTCTTCCAATTAGACTCAAATTTAATGGTTTACTGTAAGTCAAATTTGATTAGTTTCAGCAATTCTTCGATTTTGACTAGTCTGCAATTTAGTTGAGCAAATGCAGTTTACTTGTAATAGGCAGCATCCCACCAAGTTAGATCTTTTCATTTTTCTTTTTCTTTAATATATCCATGTTGGCATATAGCCTGACATAATATACCCAAAACAATATTAAATGTTTGTCATTGGTCACCTCTTTTACTTGGAACTTACTGAAACAGTGCCACTGCATACCGATGCTAGCACTTGACAATTTTTGAAAAGGGACACTTAAGGGACATCTCTGTGAAATCATTTCAAAATCTGACCAACCATTTCAGTGAAGAAGAATTTTCAAGAATTTCTTATGTCCGAATAGTGCAAGTGGACCCCATTTACCAGAGCCATGTTTCTTGATGGATCAGAATTTCGCAAACATTTTTGAAAATGGTCACCCAAGGAACATTGCTTTGAAATTATTTTAAAATCTGATCATGGGTTTCAGAGAAGGTGAATTTTCAAGAAATTCTTCATTTCCATATACATGTAGTGCAAGTAGCTCCAATTCACCTGAGCCATGTTTCTTGGCAAATCAAAATTTCGCAAACAAGTTTTTAAAAGGGTCACCCAAGGAACATCTCTGTGAACTTTTATCAATATCTGATCAGCCGTTTCAGAGAAGTAAGAATTTTCAAAAAATTTCTGCATGTCCATATAAGTACAAGTAACCCCCATTCACCAGAGCCATGTTTCTTGACGGATTGAAATTTCGCAAACAAATTTTGAAAAGGGTCACCCATAGAACATCCCTGAGAAATTATTTCAAAATCTGACCAGCGGTTTCTGAGAAGAAGAATTTTTTAGAATTTCTTCATTCCTGTATGGTGCAAATAGCCCCCATTCACCAGAGTCATGTTTCTTGACTGATCAAAATTTCACGAAAAAGTTTTGGAAAGGGTCACTTAATTAAGGAACATCTCTGTGAAATTATTTTAAAATCTGGCCAGCTGTTTCAGAGAAGAAGATTTTTGAAGAATTTCTTAGAAAACTGTTTGGTTGCCATGGCAACTAAAACTTTTGACGTAATCGAATTCTGTGAACAATTTTCAAAGAGGACGTCCCAAGGAACATTCCAGCCAAGTTTGGTCCATATTGGCCCAGCGGTTTTGGAGGAGTTGATGTTTAAAGAATTGTTGATGACGCATGACGGATGACAGATACCAGGTGATCCTAAAAGCTTCCCTTGAGCATGTTGTGCTCAGGTTAGCTGAAAAAACAGTCCTAAGGTTTTCATCTCAACCAAACTGACTCACAAATTATAAAAAATATTTGCAAAGTAATTAATAACCATGCAATCTACAACAGGTTAAAGACCATTGTGAATAATTAGTTTAACTCATTACCAGACCAGCCCAATTTTAGGCTTGTCCAAATTGAAAGCATTTGCAGACGACAAAATAAAAGTGACAGAAAATTTGAAATTTGTTTTGTGAAGGTTAGAAAAAATTGTGGGAAAAGGAGAAAATGCATTTTTTTCCTTTTCCCACAATGTGTTCTAAAGGCTTCTTTCTCAGGGTAGTCGAAAGTAGGGATTGTGTGGTAATGGGTTAATCACCACATTAAATTTGTTACACTCTTTTTGAGTGTTGAAATTGTATCTTTGCTATCCAAACAATGTAATTAATGTATCACATTTCTCTGTTATATCATTTCTTTAAATGTGCTGATGGTTATGTTTTTTTTTTCATATATAAAACATGTTTTTATAATGATGGATAAATATTTTTAAAGTATCCAGTATGTTTTTTTTTTCATTAATAGTAACTTTATCTTCCTTAAAACAAAAATATTAGCAAGAAAAAACGTGATTTTATCACTAAGCATTTAATTGACTTCACTATATTTATTGTTAACTAAGTTTCATCATTAGTTTTAATCATGTAAGGCAAATTCAAAATAAAGCAAGTTATAAATCGTCATGATGACGAATAGGTAATTTCTATTTATTTTTACACAAATTGAAGTTAGAAATACTATAAAAATCATGTGTTCATTTTGACTACACATTGGGTACGTTTTGACTCCACTTGGGTAGGTCTAGACTTCATTTGGGTAAGTTTTGACTCCATTCGGGTACGTTTTGACTCCACCCGGGTACGTTTTGACTTGGGTACGTTTTGGTTTGAGTACGTTTTGACTGTAAACCCCTCAACGTACGGTCGTAATTGCTGTATTTTACCTTGCGTTTCATATTTCATGTTGTATTTACTGTATACGGAGGGGATGAAATATCCTCGTCGCCACTCTTTTGGGGTCCGAACAAAAGTAGTAATCAACATTTAATGGTGTTAATCGTCATGTGCGTTTGTTTTCTATCCCGTCCGCCATTTGCATTTTCTTAATCAAAGTACAATTTTGTACTTCAAACTTAAGCTGATCAAAGACCTAAAATACTAGAATTGATAGCAAAAGTTCATGTCTGATTTCCATAAAATCGTGTATGTAAGCGTTTCGCATGCAGTTTTATATGTTACAAAAGTTTTTTGATGTGCAATGGAATAGTTTTTGAGTGCTCTGTTTTAGGGTATTTTTCGAGTGGTTTGGGGTGTTTCATCCGAGACGTTCGTTACAAACTAGATCAAAGCTCCGGAACGAAACAAATTTTCAAATTTAGAGCGAGTTTTACGATATTTAACCCTGAATTCATGGTTTGCATGGTTTAAAAGAGTTGATTTCAAATGACATCACTCGAGTCCGAAATTCTACCCTTATAAGCGAAGCTTTACAGGTCTTTTTTTTTTTACAGGTCTCGATAATACATGAATATTTAAAGTAAGGTGCTCTCGATAAGCCATATTAATCCGCGATCCCTTTTAAACTCACATTAAGCACTGATGGGGGATATCTTAGCTGAATTATGTTTTAATTACCCATCTAAACAAAGATGGATGTTAAATTTTCACATGATATACAAAATAACCGCATTTTTTTTAATTTAAAATTTGAGTCACGTTCTCCTTTTTCTAGCGTAGGTATATGAGTTATATGAGTTACCGGGTCCAGTCCCATCATAAAGAACAAATTCCAGACATACCAAAGAAAAAGTAGTTCTACAGCGATCGGATTAAAAGCAGAGTAACTGCACCTCGTTTATGAAGTATATACGACGTTTTTGATCCAATTTTTAGCACGATTCTTCAACCCACTATAGACACCCCCAACCCACCCTGAGCTCATCGCAAAAAGTCGAACGTTTTGACAAACGTGCGACTTAAAAATCATTTGATCTAAATTTAATTTGCTGTCCGTGAATGCTTTCAATTTGGTCCAGTCTAAAATTTAGTTCTTTAGTAAAGGGTTATCTCAAAGAGAAATAAAAAGAAAGGACATACGTCTAGGCTTCTTCTCTCCCCCTTTCTGCTTGTCTTGATTTTTTCTTTTTTGTCCCCCTCCTCTGTCTTTCATATCATAAAAGAACTGGTCCTGCTGTAATGGAAAAATAGGACTCATTTACATCAAACAATTTTATTTTTCACAGCTGGCAGCTGATTCAATTTGAAAGCCTAACGAGGAAAGAATGAATTGCAGATTACACTAAGATACTTAGTGGAATAAATACAGGTAGAAGTTTCAAAAAATTTAGTCAGTAACAATATGTCTGGACAAAAAGAAATTCTTGACGAAGCTGTCCTTGGACAAATGAAAAATTGCAATTTCCCCGTCAGTAACGCAGGCAATGCATAACCTTGTCATTCTTCTCATCTGACCTTAACCCTTTCCCAAAAACAAAATTTTAGACTGGTCCAAAGTCTAGGCAGTTGCAGATGACAAAATAAACACAAGTCAAAAATTAAAATTTGTTTTCAGCAGGATAGAAAACATTGTGGGAAAAGGAGAAAATGCTGGTTACCAGCATTTTCTCCTTTTCCCACAGTGTTTTCAAAAGGCCTCTTTTTCAGGGCTGTAAAAACCAGGGATTGTTTGGTAAAGGGTTAAAATGCTTTTGAAAACATTGTGTAAAAGGAAAAAATGCTGGAAATCAGCATTCTTTTCCTTTTCCCATATTTTTTCAACCCTACGGATGACAAACCCACCATTTCAAACAAATTCAATTCATTGCATGCAAATGTCGACTCCTCTAAAATTTTATAGTCTGGTAGTATGAATTCATATCTTATTTTCTGTGGACAAGAGAAGCCATTCAGAATTCCCACATCAGTGTGACATGTATTTGCCATCCTGCTCTACTATAGCATTTTCCTAACAGCTTTTGAAAACTGAAGGAGAAGATAATGCTGTTTCCATTTTCCCAAAATGTTTTCAACTTTATTACTTGACAAGAGAAACAATTTAAAATTCCAACCAAAGTAAGACTGGTAAGGCACACATATATACTGGCATAATCGAATTTCGCTCAAACAAGGAAAACTGCTCTAGCAAATTGCACAGACGGTGGTAATTTTCATTCTGGATAAATATCTATGCTTTTTTATCCATATACTTTTGTCATCTGGAAATGCTTTCAAATTAGACCAGTCTAAAATTTTCTTGTGTGGTAAGGAGTTATGGTTCTATACCTTGTCAGCCTGTTCCATTGACTGTAAAGTCTTTGAGAGGTAGGGGGTTTCTGTCACATCTGTTGGTTGTGATGTTAACTCGGATGTTTCCATCTGGGACATTGGAACAATGTTAAAGGCATACAGGTACTGAAATAAAGATGAGTTTGTAATGACATGTGTGGGTTAACCCATTACCACACAATCCTGACTTTTGACGACCTTTTTTTTGTTAAAAAGTGAGTCATTGCTTGATGTTTATATTAAAAGCCTGCACCTGAATTTAATCTCTATAATGGAAAGCTTAACTCTTTACCACACAATCCTGACTTTTGAAAACATTGAGGGAAAAGGAGAAAATGCTGGTAACCAGAATTATCTCCTTTTCCCACAATGTTTTCTATCATTCCCACAACAAATTTCAATTTTTAAGCCACATTTATTTTGTCGTCTGCAAATGCTTTCAATTTTGACTAGTAAAAAATTCTGTTGTTTAGTAAAGAGTTAATAAAATTGGAAAAAGATGACATCTGACAGGTACCTCTGTACTTGTTGGAGACAATTAAGTTTGACAAATAATTGTTGAAACTCCTTACTAAACAATCATAAGTTTTAGAGAAAAAGGCTTTTGAAAACATTAAAGGTAATCCCTTAGATTTTGGGACGAACATTTTATAAAAACAAAAAAAAATCATCCTTATACTCCCAAAACTTTTTAATTTTCATTAATAAAACCCAAGTAGTTGAAATTCATCCGACAACAAGACAAATAAGAGATTAACTAGGTTGACATCGACGGGAAACACGGCCTATTTTCGCATGAGCAACTCACTCATTTACAAACCGGAACTACACAGAGAAGCTTCAAACATAGCGTCCGAAGAAGACACTATGGAAAATAATTACATGTCTGCTATGTTATGGAATTTAAGCACCATTAGTCACATGCCAGTCACTTGACCTTCCCACAATCCTTTTTTGATTTCTGGCACAAAATCTAAAAATAGTTTAAGAAGCTACATAGCCTTTTAAGGGAATACCATCAAAAAAAAATTTTCTTTTAATTTTATGATTCTAAACTATTGGTTATTTGTATTATTTTTTTCACATAAATTTCAGTGATACAGTCCGCTCCACATATTATGAGATCGGTTTAAACGAGATACCGCTTATAACGGAAATCTTGCCAACTCCCTGCAGAATCCCTTCTTTTTTCCTTTTATTTTATACCGCGTAGAACGAGATCGGTTACGGCGAGATATCGGCTACAACGTAAAAATAGTCAAGGTCCCCAACGTAAATTGCCCAACTTACAACGAGGTCTATTGATAAAATACGTTGTCTGCATTAATTTGTCACCATGCAAGGCAATTAACGAATCATTATCGGATTAAGGGTCTAACAATAAACTATTGTCGCGTATTGGATACATTTGCGCTACGGACTAAATTGATCCGTAGGTGATTAAATGTTATCACACATTTTTTTAGCAGTTTACACATGTAGATTATTAGATCTACTGACCAGCTCTGATAGATGAATTGAAAACTTTACGCCGGTTCATTGAGTGCGAGTCGGACATTGATCAGAGCACATTTTCAAACTTAGCGAGTATTGAACAATTGCTGGAGGATAAAATCAAAAGCAAAAAAAGGCAATCTAAAATAACAGCATTCTTCAAATAAATGAATATCTAATCTTTAAAATGCTAACATTCATGTAAATATCTCGTAAATTTTTATACATAAAATACTTGTACATTGTACAGTAAATCGATAGAGTTATCTATCTTTATGTACTCTTCAAAAAGAAGGTTATTAGCTACTTCCGTTGTAAACGAAAGTAAACAGTATGAGTATCCTTCCGATGTTAGATTTCCGATTTGGTTATAACGAGACCCGGTTACAACGAGGTAATACTTCTTGTCCCCGCGATCTCGCTGTATCTGGAGTGCACTGTATATATTTTTTCTAATTTGGTGAGATGTGAAAGTCGAAATACCCATTTTTAACCCTATACCACACAACAAAATTTTCGACTAGTCCAAATTGGAAGGCATTTACAGACAACAAAATAAGTGTTAATAAAAAATTGAAATACATATATGAAAGTTCAGAAAACACCATGGAAAAAGGAGAAAATGCTGGTTACCAGCATTTTCTCCTTTTCCCGTTGTGTTTTCAAAAGGCTTCTTTCTCAGGGTCATCAAAAGTTGGGATTGTGTGGTAAAGAGTTAAGGAAAAAAGAGAAAAATGCTGACAACCAGCATTTTCGCTTCTATGTCTTCTACCTTTCCAAAGACAAATTCTATCATTTAATTTGTCTGTGAATACTTTCAATTTGGACAGTTCTAAAACTTTGTCTTCTGGCAAAGACATAACTCATTATCTCCTACAACAAACTTAAAGAAGACAGCCAAACCATGCTTTCAAAATAAGGATAATCGCAAAAAAGTATGGTCTTATTTATCAATGAACGTAAAATAGGGTTGCAAAAGTAGGCAATTTTCTCCTTTTCTGCAATGTTTTCAAAAGTAATTTGCTGCAAGACAAAAAAGTTAACGCCACTTTAACAGCTAAGGTCATATCATGGCGGTCGATGAAGCACATATGTTTTCTGGCTTTCTCATACCAGTACCAACACTACTTTCTTTCCAAAGTCACCAACTACTTTTCTCACGTGCTTTAGCACGTGTGAGAGGCAAAAATACGCTGGAAAGAAAGTTCACCTCAACTGGGTATCGAATTCACAACCTCCAGGTCATGAGTCCAACGAGCTCACCACTGAGCCACCCTGGCGGGCTGTAGGTCAATACTTACCTTTTTCTTCTGTTTATTTCCCACTTTAGCTAATGCAATAAATCTTGTTACATGTCTGGCTGTTTCTTGTAGAACTTTATGATTTCTGTACGGCTGTCTCTCATAGTGAACATCCTCTAGGCCACAAAAATGATATCGGGGTCGAAGTCTTAAAGCAAGCTGGGATATGGTGTCAGATCCAACCTTCTGTGAGTTAAACCCTTCCTGTAAAAATATTGTACAATTATTATGTTGTCCTAACTGTTTAACTCATTACCACACCACACTATTTTAGACTTTTCCAAATTGAAAGCATTTGCAGACGACAAAATAAAAGTGACTGAAAATTGGAAATTTGTTTTGTGAAGGGTAGAAAATATTGTGGGAAAAGGAGAAAATGATGGTTACCAGCATTTTCTGCTTTTCCCACAATGTTTTCTAAAGGCTTCTTTCTCAGGGGCGTGAAAAGTAGGGATTGTGTGGTAATGGGTCAACACATGGATTTCTTTTTTAAACTTGTCCAAAATGAAAAAGAAACATTTGCAGATGACAAAAAAACTGTGTTTTAAAAATTGAAATTTGTTTTTGAAAAGATAAAAAAAACGCTGTTTGAAATGGAGAAAATGCTTGAAACAAGAATACCAGTATTCTGTTTTTAACATTGTTATCTACATCCTTTTCTGTTAGGGTTCATTAACCCATTACTGCTCAATCCCTACTTTTGACGATCCTGAGAAAGAAGCATTTAGAAAACATTGTGGGAAAAGGAGAAAATGCTGGTAACCTGCATTTTCTCCTTTTCCCACGATGTTTTCTACCCTTTACAAGACAAATTTCAAAGTTTCAGTCACTTTTATTTTGTTGTCTGCAAATGCTTTCCAATTGGAAAAACTTAAAATTTTGTTGTTTGGTAATGAGCTAAAACTTGTAATTATTTGGTATGGTGTTAATTTGAGCTGTTAATGACAACTGATACTTTCGCTATTCTCCGAATGTATTGCCAACTACATAAGGACATCTTAACCACCTAGTTTCAGAGAAGAAGGTCCACTAGGAGATGCTACATACCAAATATCAAAGCTCTGCGCCTTCTAGTTTCAGAGAAGAATTTTGAAGTTTTCCTTCTTTGTTCCTAAGTTTCAAACTTGTTGAGAATCACATATATAAATTTAGCAACTTTTTTTTATGGTAACTATATTTTCACATTTCATCAGGTTAAAAAAAGATGTCAAATCTGTTCGTCCATTGTACCATGAAAATAGTAAAGTGTTTCTTTCTACCTCTAAAAGTGAACAATGGAAAAAAAAATGACATTCATTTTCAATTATAAAAAGATCATGGTGAAATAAACAATATGTAAGCTTCTTATTACCAGTTCTGTGCCATATTTTTCAACACCTTTTGGCCACTGTGATGTTATAAGAATATCCACTCCTTTAAAAGCGCTGTCATTCCTTACAGGATCCACCAAACTATTGACATCTATGATATTAAAATGAGTATTATCTGAAATAATGTCTGACTCTCGCCCACTCAGGTACGCCAGTTGTAGCCCAGAACTTCCTGTATACAAGCCTTTTTTACCTGTAAATGACAGATGGTTTTAACTTTTTAAAAAACGACAAAAATTTAGACAGGTCCAAATTGAAAGCACTTGCAGACGACAAAACAAAAGTGACTGAAAATTTAAAATTTGTTATATGAAGGGTGGAAAACATTGTGGGAAAAGGACAAAATGCAGCCTGTAATTGAGAAACTGGGAAAGAGGTATCTGGGCAATGTTCCAACGAGTTCAGATTTGAGCACTGATGTAGGAGATATTGGTGAAAAACAATTTTTTTTTTACATGAAGCCACCTGTGTCCCTGACGCAGCCTCTAATTGAAAATATGGGAAAAAGGTATCTGTGCATTGTTCCGAGGAGTTAAGATATGAAGTTTCATAAAATTTGCCAGGGGTTGAGGAGAAATGGCTTTGGATGGACGAACAGATGCACCGAAGTACGCACAGCGTGGTGACTATATGCTTCCCCGAAATGTTTCGGGGAGCATAAAAATTATATAAATACCAACCCAGATATGTGACATTGTTACATAGATCTGTACCCTGCATGTCTTCATACTTTGACACATGTTCAGATTTGTTTGGTCCTAGCAGCAACACAGGAATAGGAACTGAAAGATTTTAAGTTATTTTACAATTTTTTTTCCAAATGGTATCAACCTATCAATGCAGAAATAAGATATCTTAGCCCTTTACCCCACAAACCCAAATTTTAATAAAACTGAGAAAAATGCCTTTTGAAAACATTGTGGGAAATTAAGAAAATGCTGGGAACCAGCATTTTCTTCATTTCCCGCAATTTTTTCTACCACAAAATCCCGAGTTGAAAATAACTTTGATGGAGACAGCTTTCCAAAACACTGTGGAAAAAGGAGAAAATACTAGTAACCAACATTTTCTCCTTTTTTTACCAACAATGTTATCTACCCTTTTAAAACCTTGCACATACTCCCAATTCGGATGAATCTATAGTTTTACTGAGTGGTACAGACTTAGGGCCCTGCAGACTTCTCTGAAAAACATTGTTAAAAAAGGAGTCTTTTTTTTTCTTTCAAAATTCCACCATTTCAGGTACATTAATTTTGTTATATGCAAATATTTTAGCCTGGGATGTGTCTAAAATTTCATTCCATTAAGGCTAAAAGTTTAACCCATCTTAACCCTAGAAGAGTCTTTCAAAACTACAGTTGCATTGTTGATTGAGATCAGACAGATAATGAGTGCAGTCTGATTTTTGATCTATACTGTCTGCCTATAGAGACATCATGACAATACCTTTATTAAAACTACTTTTATTTGGATCTCGATTTTAGATTTTGTATATGTAAGTTGGATATAATTGGAGATTTAACCCTTTACCACGAAATACTGGCTTTTAATGACCATGAAAGAGTGCGCTTTTGAAAACATTTGTGGGAAAAGGAGAAAATGCTGATAACCAGCATTTTTCCCTTTTCCCACAATATTTCTATCCTATCAAAGATATCAATCATTGTTTAACTTGTTACCAAACAACAAAATTATAGACTACACCAAGGTCAAAGCATTTGCAGACGACAAAATAACTGTGACAGAAAAATTAAAATTTGTTTCCAGCAGGGTAGAAAACATTGTGGGAAAAGGAGAAAATGCTGGTTACCAGCATTTTCTCCATTTCTCACAATGTTTTCAGAAGGCTTTTTTCTCAGGGTCGTTAAAAGTTGGGATTGTGTGGTAAAGAGTTAAGCAACATTTAATTTCCCTGCAAATGCTTTCAATTTGCAGAGCAAAATTTTGATGTTCGGTAAGGAGTTTTGGGCTAAAGTATTGCTTGTACCAAGGAAAAGGGGTCATGCATACCTTTCTTGGCTCCTGATTTGTATTCCATCCACTGGTCGTCATTGTCACCGAAAAAGTCTCCAACACAAAGCAGTAGCTGCAAAACAAACGTATAATATATTTTGTTCTTGCAGTATTTACAGCTCTTAAGTTCCCAAATTACTTGTACTGACTTCGAGATGCAACTGTAACTCTTTACTCCATAGATACTCATTCCTACACATTGCTTGTAGGAGCCTTTGGAAAACATTGTCGCAAAAGGTGAAATTGCTCGTGACGACCAATTTCACCTTTTGTCACAATGTTTTCTATGCTATCAAAAGGTGTCATCTACACATAAGAAATGGCTTCATCCTTGCTGTTATTTAGGGTCAATTAGAGATGCCATAGGAATGCCTTATGGGGTAAAGGGTTAACTCTTTACCAAACCACATTTCAGACTGGTCCAAATTAAAAGCATTTGCAGACAACAAAAGTAATGTGACTCTAGAACTGAACTTTGTTCTGGGAAGGGTGGAAAACATTGTAGGTAAAGGAGAAAAAGCTGGTTAGCAGCATTCTCTCCTTTTCCCACAATCTTATTAAAAGCCCTCTTTCTCAGGGTCATGAAAACCCGAGATCCTTTGGGAAAGCATTAATCTTTTTCCATGCGATTGAATTTAAGACTTGTTCAAAGTAAGAATATTTGCAGATGACAAACTAAATGTTCCTTTGATGCTAGCACTTATCTTTGAAAAGGTAATGAAACACTTTGGGAAAAGGAGAAAATGCACATTCAATCATGAATATCATATTACAGTTATTACTATACCTGAAAACATTATACACTTATCGAAATTGACAGTACTGTCTTGCAGATGACAAATTTATCAAAAAATTATAAAATCATGAAATTTTATTTTAAAAGAGTAGAAACCATTCAAGGACAAGGAGAAAATTGCTGGTTACTAAAGTTTTCTCCTTTTCCCACAATGTTTCCAAGAAGGCTTTACCTTCAAGGATTGTTTAGCGATGGGTTAATTGTGAGTTATAATTTGGTAAAATAGATTTCATTATCCCCTCCCCCCATTTTTTCTAATACTACTCGTTATTTTATACATACTACGTGACGTTGTGGGACGAATGCCTTACATACTTTTAACCCTTTTCTCAATAGATATTCATTTCTGTGCATTGCATGTAGGATACTTTGGAAAACATTATGCCAAAAGGTGATATTGCTCGTCATGAGCAATTTCACCTTTTACCACAATGTTTCCTATGCTGTCAAAAAGTGTCATATACAGATAGGAAACGGCTCCACCCTTGCTGCTATTTAGGGTCAGTTAGAGATAACATAGAAATGCCCTATGGGGTAAAGGGTTAAACCTTGCTATAAATCTAACCAAAAATACTCTGCCTGTATATAATTATCTCCACTTCTGGTAGTATGCAAAAATGAGAAAGTGTAAAAAAAAAAAACTAAAATGACTCACATCAAATGGTCCACTTTTTTTCTGTATACTATTAATTCTGGAAAACAGCGCATCAAATTGTCCATTCACATCTCCACTCACTAGTCTGAAAATCAACACACGTATTGCTTACTTTCTATCAAACAACTTAGTCTTACATTCAATGGCCAAAACTGGAAACATTTTCAGACAACAAGTATAATGTATTTGAAATGATTTAGTTGATTTTGAAGGTGCAGAAAACATTCTAGCTAACCTTTTTCCCGCACAATACCGCCTTTGAACAACCCTGGAAAAAGAGCCTTTTGAAAGTACAGTAGGAAAAGGAGAAAATGCTGGTAACCATCATTTTCTCCTTTTCCCACAATGTTTTCTACCCTTACCAGCACAAATTTCTATTTTTTAGTCACCTTTATTTTGTCGTTTGCAAATGCTTTGAATTTGGACCAGTCTAAAATTTTCTCGTGTGGTAAAGAGTTAACACTGGATTTTTCATGGAAGTGTTCTTAGGCAAGACACTTCAGAGTCCTAGCCTAGTAAAACAGAAACTGAGGACATACATAAATGTGTGAGCTATCGCCTTGATGTAACTGAAATTTTTTGAAAATGATTATTACTGGTAGATAGAATTCAGTAGATCCAATTCTGATCACAACTACCTGTAAATGGGTCCTTAGAAAGACAGAAAAACCACCTAATGAACGAAAAATGCTGTAAAATGCCTCCCTCCCCCCCCCTCCCCCCCCAAATTTGTATAATAAACTTTTGATACTGTCTTTGGGAATGGGCTGTTTGGAGAGTATTGGTGATAGAGTCACTAGACATGATCCAAGTCAAAATAGATGCAAGTTTTCGACACGTGGTAAATCTCAGCAAAAGTCGGCAGTACTCCAGAGCATGTCAAAAGGATTTGAACACAGTCAATGGTAGATAAAGTCTATAAAATATGGTAAACTTAAAAACAATTCTCCAACTCTCTCACTATCTATCTCTCTCTCACACACACACATACACTTCTTGGTCATTTTCAACACTTGTGTGTGTTTTGGCAGTTCCACTGGGAACAAAGCTTTTTTTTGCATGAGATACAGATAAAACATTGTATTTCCTGGGCAATTCTATCGACTTTCTATCAAACAACCAGAGTTTTCCTTGAAGCACGATTTTGTGCGTTTTGACGCACTTTTAAGGAAAATGACCCACATTTTTTTCAGTAATGCGTCATGGTGGACGCACAAATACAATAAGAGGTATTAATGATCGTATATACTTCTGACACTGTTACATCGTGAGCAGATGAAAACTTTGGGGTATGAAGGGAAAATGGGACGAAACACTGGACTGTGTATCGATTTTACTAAAATACCGTCAGTCTTTAAACAGGTCTTAACTAAACCAGTGGATATCAAATGAAAACAGTATGGCTCTGTTAAAATCGAAGTCTTTCTTGCTGTTTGCAAGGAAGAAGAGCCCTTAAACAAAGATCAGACGATACTGCTGCTGGTAAGAGCACCCAGAACAACATTTCAAGGTCTTGAGGGTTTACTGTAAATTAGATAGAAATACACTTTGTTATTTGTTGAAAACAGTGGCATGAACGCGACCTGTGTATCAAAACAGAAGAATCAGTCATTTATTGAATTGGTGAAAATAGTTTATTTTTGGCCAAAACGGATAATCTTTATCAAGAAAAATAACAGAGACTTCCCACTCTGGCCGACAATAAGTTTTCTTCGCCAACAAATAGGTTGATTCCTGTGATAAAATAAAATAGCCCTTAACCATAGCGAGAGGCTACACGTAAAAAAACACATACTTTTACAAATAGTAGCTTTTGTTTAAGCGATTTAGCGAATTACATTTTTTGTGTGACCCCCTCAAATTCCAAAATGACCCCCATTACTTTTGACTAGGGGGTCACAATGACCCCCCTATTTTTGTGGCCAAGGGAAAACCCTAAACAACAAAGTCTTCTAAACGTTTTTCAGATCCAAAATACACTATTTCACATTAATTTTTCTGTTTAAGTCAAGTTTAATTCAATAAACAACGCACAACAGGAAAATTAGGAATTTCCACAGGGCGAATATGTAGTGTGGCGAATACATGGGTCAAAAACGCCAGTTTTATTTACAGACTTCGCTTTGCATTTCTGGACAGATGCATCAAATGTGAATCATACGATACCCAATCATACGAGGGCAAATAAATATGTAAAAGCGAAACTTGAATACATTCGCAAAGCTTTCTTAGACATTGTCGTCATGTACGAGTTATAAGTAGAAATTTCAGGTCTAGCAAATGTTTATATTTCGAAAGACGGAGGCTGACATGTTGTCATCCCGAGGTGAATGAGACTATTTGCGAATTACATTTGATATAAGCGATATTTCGGTGTTATCGTAAGCGGCACACCGAAAGAATCACGTGACACCGGACAAACAACGCGATGTCTGAATTCCGACCGCCTTGGGTAAAGAACAAG
Source organism: Tridacna crocea (assembly GCA_943736015.1). Lineage (NCBI taxonomy): Eukaryota > Metazoa > Mollusca > Bivalvia > Cardiida > Cardiidae > Tridacna > Tridacna crocea. The sequence continues at coordinate 44,900,217 of OX031067.1, forward strand.
GCCATACGTGTGGGGTAATATGTACTTAGGTTTTCTTTATTGTGCCAAAGAAATAGTTCTAGTAATCCCTCGCAATAGAATAGATGTTATTTCCTACATTTATCTGTTTAATGTCCAGAATTAGAGGAAGGATATTGATCAAAGGAAGAAAAAGGAAAATAAAAATGATGATAAGAAGAAGAAGAAAAAGAAGAAGATGAATAAGAAATAATAAATTGGACTATATAGAACCCATCGCAGATCTACTCCCTTTAAAAACACAAGCCACATAGAACCTAAGGTGTATGTCCCAGTCTGCACCAACCATATATTATAGAACCAAGCGCAGATCTAGTCCTTGTAAAAAACACAAGCCCCATAGAACCTCAGCTGTATGTCCAGCTTTGCAACAACCATATATTATAGACCCAGGTCGGATCTATTCCTTTTTAAAACACAACCCAAATAGAACCTAAGCTGTATGTCCCGCTCTCCAAGAATGATCCATTTATTAAAGAACCCGGTGCTGATCTACTCCTTTTGAATTACAAGATGCATTGAACCTAAACTGTATGTCCTTGTCTGCAACAACCATATATTATAAAACCCGGGGCGGATCTAGTCCTTTTAAAAACACAAACCCTATAGAACATAAGTTGTATGTCCCGGTCTGCAACAACAATACATTATAGAACCCAGGGCGGATCTACTCCTTTTTAAAACACAACCCACATAGAACCTAAGCTGTATGTCCCTCTCTCCAAGAATGATTTATCAAAGAACCCGGGGCAGATCTACTCCTTTTTAAAACACAACCCACATAGAACCTAAGCTGTATGTCCCGCTCTCGAAGAATGATAATCAACCCTTTCCCAAACAAGCCCTGGTTTCTACGTGTCTGCAGTAAAAGTCTTTTGAAAACGTTGTGGGAAAAGGAGAAATAGCTCGTAACAAGCAATTTCTCCTTTTCCCACAGTGTTTTCTACCCTTTTAGAGAACTTTTTGCCATTTTCTCCAAATCTAGAATTGTCGTCTGCAAACTCTTTTGGTTTGGAAGAGTCCAAAATTTGTTGTTTGGGAAAGGGTTAAAGAACCCGGGGCGGATCTACTCCTTTTAAAAACACAAGCCACATAGAACCTAAGCTGTAGGCCTATGTCCTGCCTTGCAAGAGCCATATATTAAAGAACCCAGGGCGGATCTACTCCTTTTAAAAGCACAAGTCACATACAACATAAGCTGTATATCCCGCTCTGCAACAACCATATATTATAGAACCCGGGGCAGATCTACTCCTTTTAAACAACAAAAGCCCCATATAACTTCAGGTGTATGTCCCGGTCTGCAACAACAACATATTATAGAAAGCCAGGGCGGATCTACTCCTTTTAAAAATGCTAGCCACATAGAACCTAAGTTGTATGTCCCGATCAGCAAGAATGATATATTAAAGAACCAAGGGCGGATCTACTCCTTTTAAACAACAAAAGCCCCATATAACTTACGGTGTATGTTACGGTCTGCAACAACTACATATTACCGTAAAGCAGGGCAGATCTACTCCCTTTAAAAACACAAGCCCTACAGAACCTAAGCTGTATGTCCTGGTCTGCAACAACCATATATTATAGAACCAGGTGCGGATATACTCCTTTTAAAAAACAAAACCCTAAGGTGTATGTCCAGGTCTGCAACAACCATATATATTATAGAACCCAGGGCGGATCTACTTAAACCACAAGCCCGATAGAATCTAATCTGTATGTCCCGGTCTGCAACAAAGGTATATTATAGAAACCGGGGCGAATCTACTCCTTTTAAATCACAAGCCGCATAGAACTTAAGCTGTATGTCCTTGCCTGCAACAACCATATATTATTAACACAAGCCCTATAGAACCTAAGCTGTATCATCCAGTGTGCAACAACAATATATTATAGAACCCATGGCGGATGGACTCCTTTTAAAACACATGCCCTACCATGGGCGGATCCAGAGGGGGGACCGGGGATCCGGACCCCCTCTGGAATTTTGGCAAAAATGTGGTTATCGGATTCGTGAAATAGTACTGTTTTGATATTGCACAGCATTTACATCTATGTAAAATACAGTCATTAAAAAAAAGATTCTAAATGTGGAAACCTCCTCATGGTTAGAACTGGAAACGTTGACTTTTCTTGTAAACGGTTTACATCCACTGAAATCAGGAAATCAAGGTATCTTATAATAAGATGAGTGCATTTTTGGTGGGAGCCCCCCTTGAGAAAGATATCTGGATCCGCGCATGCATACTTTAGGGCCCATTGATACAACGCATAATGTGTATGTCCTTGTTTTCACTTCATTTTACCCGAGGCGATCGGAATTCAGACATAGCTGACAAACAAAGCATTATTTCAAAGACAAGTACAAAAGTTGCTGCAAAGATGCAGCAAAACGGGTAAAAGCATGGCGAAAAAATAATTTCGCAGCTGCCATTTGTTTCAAGAAATCTTTCAGAATTCATGGAATTCGATAGGCCATAATGCAATCGTATTACTAATGAGTAGTCCAGTAGATCTATTGAACTAAAGAAGATAAAGGTAAAATAAAAGATAACACAATTGATTGGAAGATATTATATATACAAAGATGTATAGTTATGAAATATATTTATTAAAACTTATAAAACAAAAATTGCGTTAAAAATATGTTAATTCTAAAGGAACAAGTACTGTGATCCCAAGCTTTAATAACTGTGAAAGAGGTTTTTGAAAACATTGCTGGACAATGTGAACCATGTGTATAGTTATGAAATATATCTATTAAAACTTATAAAACAAAAATTGCATTAAAAATATGTTAATTCTAAAGGAACAAGTACTGTGATCCCAAGCTTTAATAACTGTGAAAGAGGTTTTTGAAAACATTGCTGGACAATGTGAAAATACTGGTAAACAGCCTTTGCTTCTTTTTCCGCAAGAACATATTTATCTGTATTGATTTCAATGAAAATACAATGTCATGTAAGATAGATATCAATATAAAATGTAATGAATAATAAAGATTGGAGTGATATGGCAGTTGGTCATGTTGTCTTTACCTTCCACAAGTGGACAAAATTTTGACTGGTCATATTTGAAAGAAGTTGTAGATGAAAATCTGAAGTAGTTCTTCGTGTATATTGAAAAGTAAGATTTTGGGGAAACTGGGAGGAATTGCTTGTTACAAGCAAATTCTCTTTTAGTCAAAATATTTTCTTAATAAAATACTTTGAAAAGGTTGGATTATTTTCGGAAAACGATTAAAGAAAATATTGTGGGAAAAGGAGGAAATGCTTTTGTCGAAAAAGGTTTCAATATACAGTAACCAGAAATGTGATTCAGTAAAACACACTTTATGGGATCGAACTAGTGACTTCACGATCGACAGCTGGACATGAATCTCGTATTGGGTGATGGAAAATGTACAAGTAGGAAAGGACAGGAAAATACATGAGAGAGATAGAATGAAAAAAAAGAAAGATCTTCATACAATCAATCAAAATAATGGCATTATGATTGTAAAAAAAATTACATTAAATGACAAGCGAACGACTACAGAAAAAAATTATATGCTTTTATTTGACTTCAAATCAAAGTCAATCAAAGACATATTTTAAGAATCACACAGGTGTAATCTATTTGTGACAGGTGTAAAAGGTGTGAAATACATCCTATCAGTGTGAAATAGGCAGTATAAACAATGGCAGAACTACTAAATAACTCCTGGATAAAGGCAGGGATTCTATATGTTATAATATTATATGATCCCTGATAAAGGTAACTATTACACATAATGTACATACTAAAGACAATGAACTTTCAAAAATATCTTTTATATACAACTTGAATAATGATATGGATGAAATTTGATGTTGGGGTCGATTTCTCTAAAATTTTAGGGACGATTTCACCAGATTTCACTGGAGAAATGGTCCCCAAGTAGTTTGGGGACGATTTCTCCAGGGGCCGATTTCTCCAGCATTCGGAAATTGCTATCACAACAGCGGGTATAGTATGCAGAGAAGTGGACACACTAGTGGGCAATTGTTAATTTTTATCGGTGTAGAAAGCAGCACAGTCAAAGTACCCTAGATTTAGTCGATATATGTAAGAAAAAGTGATAAACGTAACACGGGTCAATATTCTATATGTAGCTTGCTTTATTTACAATCGCATTTTAGCGGAGACACGTTTTATGACACATATGCTCAAATGTCAACACAACGTTATAGATATTAACCGTATATAGGGCGTAGGAATACACAACTGCTGAATAAAGCTAAGTTTATTAGTTTACCCCTTCATTAGGCCAATGTTAATGATGAAAACGGGATAAAAAATACACACTCGTCAGTTATTAAAGGGTCGTAATACCTTGCAATTCCATGGGATTTTGCAGATGAAAGCTTTGAGGGAAACTAGTTGTTTCAGCGGACTCAGCGATATCGAGTGGACACACCGTTCAACATTTTGTCTGGAAGTAGTCTGGAAAAGGCAGCTTACGATCGCTATAGGCAAGGGAATCCCATGAGAGAGATTCCCTGGCCTAAAAATGGAAAGAAAAGTTCATTAACCCTTGATTACCTCCAGGAAAATGTATTTTGAAAATAATGTGGAAACAAGAAAATATTGGAAACTAGCATTTTCTCCTTTTCTGACTGTGACAAATGTTTTTTTTTCTATCAAACACTGGACCTACTTTTGAACTACATTCCCAATATGTTTTCAACTCAGTCAAAGACAAATCTCATTGCTTGAACTACATTTTATTTGTTGTCTGCAATTCCTTTTTATTTCAGCAAGTCGAACTAGAGCTCAGACTTAATGTGACTTAATACCCCTGCCAGCCCTTTGACAGAAAAAAGTGTCAAATTCAAGGGGAGATAATTCTCCAACTAGGAAGAGTTGACACTTGAAAAGTGCATCTTGCGACACAAAATTACTGGTGTTTTGTACACAGACGGACAGACACACAGACTGACACACAGACAAACAGGATGATTCCAGTATATCCCGAAAACATTCATTTTATTGGGGGAGGGGGTGTTATAAGAATTTCTCATTTTTTTGTAGTTTATATAGAAGTAGTTTGTACTTACCAGCATTTTCTCCTTTTCCCAAAATGTCTTCAAAAGAAGAACTTAATTATTAATCAAACATTCTTTAACTTATCTTTTGGCATATGGTCCAAATGGCTCACAAAGTCTGCATTGGCGTTTGCTCGTATAAAAAAATCTCACTGCCACAATGCTTTCAAAGGTCACCTCACTGCATGACAAAAAACTCCGCTGTGCTGGACGTAAAAGGGTTTCTGTAAATTACAGATTCGGTAAAATGGACGTACTGTATGTAGATACATTCTTATCTTGAATGTGTGAAGGATATATGTTTTCTTAACCTTTTTTTAGGTGGTCTAGTTTTAGCATTTGTTATATTTTGTAGGATTTTCATTAATTATGATTTATTCTGATTGATAAAAACTTGAAGTCAAAAACAGTTAAAGACAGGTGAAAGTGTGATAAATATTATACTACATATTAATCTCTTTATTAAGAAGGCTGAGTAGAATACAGAAAATTGTACAGATATACCCATACTCGGAGTAATTACCCTTGAATAAAGTTATTTAACCCTTTCCCAAACAATCCCTGGTTTTTACGGGTCTTTTGAAAACATTGTAGCCTTTTGAAAACATTGTGGGAAAAGGAGAAAATGCTGGTTCTTCCGGTCTGGAATGGTAGCCTTTTGAAAACATTGTGGGAAAAGGAGAAAATGCTGGTAAGCAGCAACTATCTTCCAGTCTGGAATGGTAGCCTTTTGAAAACATTGTGGGAAAAGGAGAAAATGCTGGTAACCAGCATTTTTTCCTTTTCCCACAATGTTTTCTACCCTATCATAGACAGAAATCATCTTTTCAGCAAGAGTTGAATTGTCGTCTGCAAATGCTTTCAATTTGGTCTAGTCCAAAAGTTTGTCGCTTGGGAAAGGGTTAAAAACCTGTTTTGATCACACACCCACAAAAAATTATAATGATATGACGTCTTTAAAAGAAATTAAAGTAACTTGATAATAAAAGGTCGAGTTTAAAAAGTGCTCTAAAAAATAAGGTGTCGATATGACCAAAGTTTGCAAACATTTTTTCACCGGGGATCGAAATGACCAAAATGTGTCGAAATGACAGGGTGTCGAAATTACCGGGTATTCAAATGACTGCCATTCGATAGAAACAAGTTTTTACAACTGTATTTATACCAACCTCTCTCAATTATGCTATTTTCTTTATTTTCTTTCCAACTAACGTAAAGTGTTGTATTGAACAAATTTCAAATTTTTCTCACAATTCGAACTTTTATCCGAATATATCTACAATCCGGATACTGAACAGATAATTCCCGTTCATGTTTACTGTTTTATTGTCTTTGATATACTGTAGTTCATATGCAAAGATATACACGTGTTTACTTGAAAAAAAGAAATATGCGACTTACAACCATTGGCACACGTAGAATCGTAAAGAAATCAAGGAAATAGTGTCATGTCTTCTCTACCAAGCTTATTTGCTATTTCCGGTTTGTACCTTTCGCATCAATTTTTAATTGTAACACCAATTTACATTGCTTTTTCTCCTCAATGTGTTTAATTTGTTGATACTATCGCTCATTTTCGTCAATTTTATCTGCAATTTTGCTTGGCTTTTTGTTCCGGGCTGATATTCATTCGAAATACAAGGGTTTTGCAAGAGAATGATGAACGACTAATGGTCAAAGGGAAACAACTCGTACAAAATTTTGTTTTTAGTAATGCTACAGTTGCCTCCCTTATTGAAGAGGAAAGGTCTTAATTCAAACTGCTTCACGTCGTGAGTAAGTGCATACCATTGAATTGTACGCCTACAAAACAAAGACTCCGCCCAAAACCTCGCTTTAGCTACTTCCGGAGGTGCTAGATTACTGCGGCTACAGTATGTGCATTGTATGTGCAGAAGGCAGGACATGGAACCTCCTCTTCCTGTCTCTGGTCCTTATATGCCTGTGCACCTTACAAAAAATGCTATCCAAGAGCAAGTATAAAACCGAGGACGAAAAAACACGGTAGCGTCTATAGAGACGATCCGTTTGACAAACGATAATTTTTCATCTAGGTGTAACAATCAGTTCATATGGTCAAATTGTTAATTTTAACCGTTCTAGAAACGACATGCCACCAGACAGAAAAAAGAAAAATTGGTCAAACTTATTATTTTTCTTAACAGGCGGCAGGTAGTCTCCCGTTCATTTCATGTTAATTATAACCGCCAATATTTGAATTTGGAATTCAATATAAGATCGCGCTACAATAAAAATGCAACATTTGGTAACAGATATCATTGAAGTAATAGATATTCAGTAAAAGAAATGAACGAGTTATGATAACCACTACGACAACTTAACACAAACTTACAAACAAAACTTTGTTTTCATTCAATGACGATATCGACATATATCGTTAAATATGGAAGGTCATTTTATAGCTCAAATTCAAAACATAAGTTGGCTTAATGTAGGAAGATGATGTCTAGTTAAAATAAATCCCAATGAATATCAAACCATTCCCGTCACAAACCCATAGAGCGCCAAATAAACAAGAGATAACTTCAGTCTAAAAAAGGCTATCCAAACAAATAAATAAAAATTAAGGTTTTAAAGTCGCATAAAATTGTACAGAAAGTCTGAGGAAAGTGGACGGTGTAGATCAAAGATCAGACTGCACGTTCTGTGCAGTTTGATCGTGATCTACACAGACTGTAAAGGCAACTTTTACTGTATACGGCACTTTGAAGTTTTCGTTTTTACGCGCCTTAACCTTTTACCACACAATGACGACTTTTGACGACCCTGGTAAAGAAGCCTTTTGAAAACATTCTGGGAAAAGGAGAAAATGCTGGTAACCAGCATTTTCTCCTTTTCCCACAACGTTTTCTTCTCAATCAAATAAAAAACATTTGATATAAGCAACATTGAAACTGTCATCTGCAAATGCTTTCAATTTCGACTGGTCTAAAAATTGTGGTAAAAGCTTAAGACATCGAACCTCTGTCGACGATTTGAACAGCGTACCCGAACTATATCTATCTGATAAAGATTTTAACTCTATCCAAATAGGCTTCACCCTTTCGGCGCCATAGGTGAAAGCAGAGACTTGTGCGGACGGCATAAATCAAGATCAGACTGCACAGAACGTGCAGTCTGATCTTTGATCTATGTCATCCGCTGGAGTAGTCAAACCTATACAAACAAAATCTTTGTAAGTTTCAATAGAATGTGTTTAGAGCCGTCCGTTGGAATTTGAATCTATTTATTTTGCACTGAAAGGTTTACGAAACCAGTAACTGTGTAGACTCGGAATCAGATCGTACATTCTGTGAAGCGTCATTTTAAACTATGCCGTCCGCAAACCTCGTACCTTTGCAAATGGCGATTTTCAAAGATTAAAACCTTTCTCGGTGATTCCATTCGGATTTCAAGTAGAAAAAGTAGGAAATAATCTTATTTAAAACTTAGATTCTCGTGTTTTGTATTAAAATCAATATCAATGACACTCTTTTGTTAAAATTAATTGAAATCTTCATCAAAAACAGATTGAAAACGTTGCACGTCACCTTTTTCCTAGTGTTGTGTTTAGTACTTTGATCCGTCAAGCGTCTAGGAGAAATGATGAAGGGCCGATCATTATAAGGGAGACTACTCTTGCTTTACTCTTACTCTTAGGCAGTACGAGTTTTCTCCCCTAGACCATATTTTTTTTAAAAAAATCCCAGCTGCGATAGTTTAGCAGTACGAGTCTATGGGCATCATTTATTGGGTTGATTGATAAAATATATAATTCGATATTGTAATTAAACTGTATCTAATTGAGAAAAATGGCTATTTATCTATTTTTTCGTCATATATGAATCAAGGAAAATCATATCTGCACATAATTATGTGGACTACACTGTAGCTTATTTAAATCAATGAAAAATTGTGTCAAACAGTATGCTTGTATATGACTCTTTCTTATACATTTTAATCAAATAATTATCGTGCAATTTAAACCTTTACAAGACAGTCCCGATACTTAGGGACACTGTTTAGGCTTTTGGAAAACATAATGAGAATCTTGAGGAAAACTTCTGGTTGCATGCTATTTTCCTTTTGCCACAATAATTTCATATCCTTCGCAAAGTCCTTCTTTTGAGAAACTTTTGATCAAACACTATCTGTAAATGTTATTAATACTAAATAGTACAGAACTTTTATAGTCTAGTCGATTTGTTCGTTTAAAATTCAACCCTTATCCTACTAAGTAGCTGAGATGAAAAATTCATACTGATAGTAAAAACCAAAATTTGGCTATTTCAAAGGTATTTTTTTCAGGATCAGACATCCCCTTACAGGACAGTGTAGATCAAAGATCAGACTATTTGTTCTGTGCAGTCTGATCTTGATCAGTACTGTCTGCAAAAGGTCCTTGAGTTGCACTTAACAGCCTAAGAGTTGATACTATTCAAATATTTTCAATGATATCACAGTTGCAACCACTTCACCTATACATGCTCTCCCAGCTTTTTTTTTCCCAGCACCTCTCACTATGGTGTTCCTAAGTCATTGGCTGCTTTCCCACATCACCATCTAGGGCATCATACACAGGTTATTCAGAAGCAAGATAGGAATGTATCCTGTTGCAATGACTATCATAAATTCTCTGAGAGAAATTGGCAAGCTGGAATTTTGTACCAGCAACATGCTTGCTCAAATGTTGTTACCAGCTGAGCGACAGAGCATTTTCATCTTTTCCCACAATGTTTTCAAAAGCTGTTGATTTCTCAGAAGAATTCTCATTTTCTGGTCACAAGCATTTTCTTTTTTTCCAACAATGTTTTCAAAAGCCATCTCTTTATCTGAAAGACTTCTCTTCTGGTCACTAGCATTTTCTTCTTTTCCCCACCATGTTTTCAAAAACCTCCAATATTTCAACTCTTTACCAGACGGCAAAGTTTTGACCTTGCCCAATTTGAAAGTATTTGCAGACAACATATTAAATGCGACTCAAATAATGAAATTTGATCCTGATAGGGTAGAAAACACTGTGGGAAAAAGAGAAAACACTGGTTACCAACATTTTCTCCTTTTCCCACAGTGCCTTCAAAAGGCTTCTTCCTCAAGGGGTGTTAAAAGTCATTACTGAGTGGTAAAGGGTTAAAAAGCCTTCTTTTTCTTCAAAGGCATCCCGTCTGGTTACCGACATTTTTTTCTTTCACCACAATGTTTTAGAAAGCCTACAGTGTTTACAAAAGCCTTCTCTACTTGGGGTTGTTAAAAGTCAGGATTGTGTGGAATGGGGTAAAAGGAATGACAAGATAAAAAGATAGAAATTCATAAAACAAACCTTATTTATTTAACAATGCAGTTCTGTGCATATACATGTATATATACATGTATTTTACAAAAATATTCAGTTCTCTGGGTGTAATTACTCTTTACCAACAACAGAATTTTAGACTGGTCCGAATTGAAAGCACTTGCAGACGACAATATAACTAACTGGAAATTTAAAATTTATTTCCAGCAGGTAGAAAATATTGTGGGAAAAGGATAAAATGCTGGTTATCAGCATTTTCTCCTTTTCCCACAATGTTTTCAAAAGGCTTCTCCCTCAGGGTCATAAAAACCAGGGATTGTACCGTAAAGGGTTACGAATTATCATTGAAACAAAGTGAAGTCAGTTAATTCATATTCCTGTTTAAACCTTTACCACAAAATCCCAACTTTTAACAACCCTGTGAAAGAAGCAGTTTTAAAACGTTATAAGAAAAGGAGAAACTGCTGATAACCAGTATTTTCTCCTTTTCCCATAATGTTTGCTACCCTGCTGAAAACAAATTTCAATTTTTGAGATACATTTATTTTCTTGTCTGCAAAAGCTTTCATTTTGGACAAGTCTAAAATGATGTATGTAGTTTGGTAAAGTTTTAAAAATTTAAATGGTGTTTACATTCTCATTTCTCACTATTTCCTGCACTTGAAGCTAATACTTTAATAAAGAATACTGAAAGCATTTGCAACTGACAAATATAGGTCAAGGGATGGTTACTGTTTTGAGTTGTTAAAAAAAAAAACTTGGGGAAAAACAACATGTAGGTCATCTACATTTTCCTCTTTTCCCATAATCTTTTCAAGAGCTTTATACCTAAGGGAAGCCAAGCCCTGGTAGCTGATTTGGTAGCATGCAGGACTTGGGAACAAAAGGTCTTGGGCTCGATCCCTTGCTAGACCAATTTCTTTTATGGGATTGCTGATAGTCATTGCCACAGGAATCATCATTCTCCCAACACTGGCTATTGTCCTGGCAATGGTTATGTGGGAAAGCAGCCAGTAGTTTGGAAAAGAAAACTGTTTGGAATACTGATAAAAGAGACTCCAGGAAAGCATGAATAGGTGAACTGGCCACTGTGACATAACTGAAATAATACTGAAAGTGGCTCTAGTCACCATACAATCAAAACAATCAATTGTACCAGCAGGTATTAAACTTTTACCACATAATCCTGTTTTATTAACCCTGAGGATGAAGGCTTTAGAAAATAATGAGGAAAAGGGAGAGAAACACTAGTAATTAGCATTTTCTGCTTTTCTCACAATCTTTTGTATCCATTCCAAGACATATCTCAACATCTGGTTGACATTTAATTTGTTGTCTGCAAATGATTTCAATATGTACTGGTCTAAAAGGCAGCATTCCCTCATTTTCCCACAATGTTTTCTATCCTTTCAAAGAAAACTTTTCTACTCTGTGCACCATGTGATTCGTCTTCTGCAAATGCTTTCAGTTTTGACCATCCTTTATTTTTTTTTCATTGTAAAGAGCTAAAAGAGACTACCGGTGTTAACCTCAGTGAATACCTACTCTAATACTTTTCCTGTTTTCCTTTCAGTCATTATTTGCCTTTTCCCTACTCAAATATTCCTTTAGCCACAAATTGTTTATTTACAATATATCTTAACTCTTTACTAGATGACAAAATGTTGGACTAGTCCAACTTGAAAGCATTTGCTGACGACATAATAAGCATAACTCAAAAACTGAAATTTTATTTGGAAAGGGTAGAAAAAATTGTGGGTAAAGGAGAAAATGCTGGTTACCAGCATTTTCTCCTTTTCCCATAAGGTTTTCAAAGGTTTTCTTTCTCCGGGTCGTCAAAAGTCGGGATTGTGTGCCAAGTGGTAAAGAATCAATCCATGTCAGTCATCCATAATTTAATTCTTCACCAAACAACAAAATTCTAGACTTGTCCAAACTGAAAGCATTTGCAGATAACAAAATAAACAAAACTCAAAAATTGAAATTTGTTTTCAGCAGGGTAGGAAACACTGTGGGAAAAAGAGAACATGCTGGTTACCAGCATTTTCTTCTTTTCCCACAACGTTTTGAGAAGCCTTCTTTATCAGAATTGTTAAAAGTCTGGATGGCTTGGTTTAGGGTTAAAGCAGTTGAAGAGGACAGTTTGAATTTAGCTTCAGGTTTTGAGATTTGAAAATATTTAAAGATGAAAAGGAGAAAAAACCTTAGATACCAGCATTTCCTCCTTTTCCATCAGTGTTTTCTGCTTTTTTAAATCATGAATCTCATAACTTTAGCTATATGTAATTAACAGAATGCAAAACCTCTTAACCCTTTACCAGACAAAAAAATTTTAGCCTTTGTCCAAATTGAAAGCATTTGCAGACGACAATTTCAAAGTGGTTACAATTGTGCAAATTTTCTTTGATAGGGTAGAAAACTTTGTGGGAAAAGGAGAAAATATGTGGTTACCAGCATTTTCTCCTTTTCCCGCGTCTTCCAAAGGCCTCTTTTTCAGGAGGATCGAAAGTCGGCATTTTGTGTTAAAGGGTTAACCTGGACAATTTTGTAGTCTCAGTTATCAAAACGACAAAATTTTAGACTGGTCCAAATTGAAAGCACTTGCAGACGACAAAATAAAAACCTGATTGAAAAACTGAAATATGTTTCCAGTAGGGTAGAAAACATAGTGGGAAAAGGAGAAAATGCTGGTAACCAGCCTTTTCTCCATTTCCCATAATGTGTTCAAAAGGCTTCTATCTCAGGGTCGTACAAACCAGGGATTGTTTGGTAAAGGGTTAGGCATTTCGTTCTTTTGTTACAGAATCAAAATACTGAGTTTCAGCACATGGTAGTTATCTTCTTATGAGAGGGACATACCACTAGCTGGTTCTGTTTCTTTATAAATGACTTCACAATGGTTCTATAATATGGTAGACATCTGAATTGTTTCCTCAGTGTTCCACATGTTTCTTATTGAACGTTCGTGAAGTTTAAGTGCTGCAAAAATTACTGGACAACCATTAACTCCCCAAGCAATTCTGTACTGAAAACCTGAAATGAAAAAAGAAATTTTCAAACCTTTCACACACTGTATCAGTAAAAAAAACACCCATGAGGTAGAGGGTTTTTTTGGAAGGTAGCTGAATGCACTGGCATTTGACCTACTTCTTTGTACATACTCAGATAGAACAAATAGATTTTAATTTGCGATTTGTAAAAAATATTCACACGCTTATTGGCAGGCCCTTGCCGCCATATTTTCTTGAACATTTATGAAACCATTATTTACGAGCACTGAGCATCACCCAATAACCCAATAGATATACTGCTTTTCAACAAAACAAAATAATGGTGATGATATAAAGGTAATTGCTTGCCAGGTTACTTTTCATTATCTTACTTCATTTTGAGCCATAAAAGAATTTCAATGTTTCTATTTAACATATTACTACATGTATATGACAATGTATTAGGCTTGCCCAAATCGAAAGCACTTGAAGACAACAAGATAAAAGTGACTTAAAATTTGAAATATGTTTTGTAAGGGGTAGAAAACATTGTGGGAAAAGGAGAAAATGCTGGTAATGATTATCAGCATTTTTTCCTTTTCCCACAATTTTTTTTAAAGGCTTCTTTCTCAGGGTCGTCAAATGAAGGGATTGTGTGGTAATGGGTTAAGTATCTTGTACGCAATAAGCCATCGTTTTTGAAGACATTCATTGTTTTCAAACCACCATATAATAAATGGCATTTTCTCCTTTTCCAACAAGGTTTTTCCACCCTTTCATCATTCCAACCACATTGTATTTTACACATAAAGAAATCATCTACATGTATCCATGGGCTGACAATGCTTCAGAACCCTGTGGCCAAACCGAAACATACAAAATGTTTTCTTCAGTCTGACAGTATGGTTTGATATCATGTTATAGAACTGACTTTAGATTTGTTGGTCAATAAGAAAAGGATCTATGTACAAAGCCTACATTCAAACCAAACTCAAGTTTTGATACCATTTATTATATGTTTCTCCTCTCCGAGACCCAATTACAAAATGACACCTTGGAAATCCTTCAGTCTACAGGTATATACAAAGCCTAGTGGTTGCATGCTTGCTCTGGGACAATGCTATTTTTGTTATTTGGTCTCCACAGCAGAGACTAAATAACAACAATAGCATCGGTGCAAGCCTTCAGTCGGACTGAAGGTACACAGTCCCCAGCTTCAAAATATATCCTTGAGAACTCTTATGTTCTTTTGAAACCACTATAGAAATAGGATGAAACACTATTATCCAGCATTTTCTGGCTTTTCCTATCATTTCATTTTTCCTATCCTATCAAAGACAGAAGTCATCTTTTGACCAACTTTTAGATTTGTCGTCTGCTAAATTGCTTCCAATCTGATGCAGGCCTAAAGTTTGTTATCTTCTAAATAGTTAAATGTTTACCTAGTCTCAATAATGAGACGCCCCGGTGATCTTTTTCATATTTGGACATTTACTGTACGCCGGGTCTTACTATTTACCCCGTGGATCTAATAATCTATAGCGTGAAGGTACACAGCGGTAGAATGAGCGAGGGTTAAAGTAGTTCCGGCTTAAATTTTGCCGGAATATCCCGTATGTTTGTAGCTTGAAACTGATTCAAACGCTTTGGAATTTTAGTTCAACTCACACGAGAACGACTTGTCCAAATCAAAAGGATTCGCAGACAACAATTTAATTCAGGTTAAAATGACAGAATTTGTATGATAGGCTAGAAAACATAGTGAGAAAACGAGACAATGCCGTTTCTTGTATTTTCTCTTTTTTCCACGATGTTTTCAAACAGACTTTTTCATCGGTTTGCTAAATGCGAAAACTCGAAATTGTCTGCTAAAGAGTTAATTGACTAGTCTTCAAAAACAGTAAAAATCCCAAATATAGCAAGTGTCATTTTCTAAGCTTTTTAAGTCTTTGGATTTCAAACTCATTATAGATCTACATGTATGCTTTTAATTAAATGACTGGAATCTACATGGGCAGAAAAAGGACATATATAAAGTCATTGCCAACAAGTTTTCTAATTCTATACAAACCATACCGTGGGTCGACTCTTAACGATCCCGAAAAAGAAGGTTTTTAAAAACAGTGTGGGAAAAGAATAAAATGCTGGTAACCAGCATTTTTTTTTCTTTTCCCGCAATGTTTTCTACCTTTTGAAAGACAAATTAAAAAAAAAATTGAATAACATTTCAAATGTCACTTGCAAATTTATGCTTTCGATGTCGACATGTCTTAAATTTTCTCGTTTTGAAGAGAATTAACTCGTTACCTGATGCAGGCCCGTAGGAACAGAGGGGGGGGGGAGGGGGTAAGCCCCCCCCCCCCCAATGATTTTGACAATCATGGTAATTCAAATTACCCTTTGTCGCGGATAGTTTCAATCGACGCAAAATTTTCCATAAAATACGAGTTAACATCCCCCCATCTTGAATTGCTTCCTACGTCCCTGTGATGGTCATATTTTATATTTATCTATACTGAAAGCATTTGCAGATGACAAATTATGATAGATGTATATCAAATGACAGGATTGTCTTTGAAGTGTAGTAAACGTTATGGAAAAGGAGAAACTGTTGGTTACCAGCACTGTCTTCTTTTCCCGCAATGATTTTGCGATTTTCGCGCTTCTTCCTCTTGGTTATCAGAACTAAAAAACTCAGACTTGTTTGGTAAAGAGTTATATTGGGACATATTAATACGACATGAAAACATTACAAAAACATTAATAATGGCAAGCCTTATACACATTTAAAATTTCGAAAAAATTAAAGGTGTAAAAATTGATTCAAATTTGAATCAGAAAGACTAGAAAACACTGTTGCCTATGTGCCTAATCGGCATTATGGTTAACTATGTACCTAATCTCTTTAGAATAATTTCTGTTTTGTATGTACCTAAACTCTTTAGAGTCTTCTTCACAAACTAAAGAGTTAAGGTACATACAAAACAGAAATGAAGACTCTAAAGAGTTAAGGTACAAACACAACAGCTGTGAGGACTCTAAAGAGTTAAGGTACATACAAAACAGAAATGAAGACTCTAAAGAGTTAAGGTACATACACATCAGACTTGACGACTTAAAAGAAATTCGGTGCGTACACAACAATGATAAAGACTGTAATGAGATTAGGTTCCTATCAACAATGATGACAACTCTAAAGGGAATAGGTACATCAAAACAGAAATGAAGACTCTAAAGCGATTAGGTACATATAAAACCGAAGTGAAGACTCTAAAGAGTTTAGGTACATACACAACAGATATGACGATCCTAAAGAGTAAAGTTACATATAGAAAAGAAATGAAGACTCTAAAGAGTTAAGGGACATACACAACAGATATGACGGTCTTAAAGAGTAAAGGTACATAAAAAACAGAAATGAAGACTCTAATGAGTAAAGATACATACATAACAGATATGACGATCCTAAAGAGTAAAGGTACATATAAAACAGAAATGAAGACTCTAAAGAGTTAAGGTACATACACAACAGCTGAGAGGACTCTAAAGACTAAAGGTACATACGCAACGGATATGACGATCCTAAAGAGTAAAGGTACATACAAAACAGAACTGAAGACTCTAAAGAGTAAAGGTACATACACAACGGATATGACGATCCTAAAGAGTAAGGGTACATACAGAACAGAAATGAAGTGTCTAAAGAGTAAAGGTACATACGCAGCAGATATGACGATCCTTAAGAGTAAAGGTACATACAGAACAGAAATGAAGACTCTAAAGAGTTAAGGTACATACCCAATGGATATGACGATCCTAAAGAGTAAAGGTACATACAGAACAGAAATGAAGACTCTAAAGAGTTAAGGTACATACGCAACAGATATGACGATCCTAAAGAATAAAGGTACATACAGAACAGAAATGAAGACTCTAAAGAGTTAAGGTACATACGCAACAGATATGACGATCATAAAGAGTAAAGGTACATACAAAACAGAAATGAAAACTCTAAAGAGTTAAGGTACAAACACAAAAGCTGTGAGGACTCTAAAGAGTTAAGGTACATACGCAACTGATATGACGATCCTAAAGAGTAAAGGTACATACAGAACAGAAATGAAGACTCTAAAGAGTAAACGTACATACGCAACGGATATGACGATCCTAAAGAGTAAAGGTACATACAGAACAGGAAAGAAGACTCTAAAGAGTAAAGGTACATACGCAACGGATATGACGATCCTAAAGAGTAAGGGTACATACAGAACAGAAATGAAGTGTCTAAAGAGTAAAGGTACATACGCAGCAGATATGACGATCCTTAAGAGTAAAGGTACATACAGAACAGAAATGAAGACTCTAAAGAGTTAAGGTACATACCCAACAGATTTGACATTCCTAAAGAGTAAAGGTACATACAGAACAGAAATGAAGACTCTAAAGAGTTAAGGTACATACGCAACGGATATGACGATCCTAAAGAGTAAAGGTACAAACAGAACAGAAAAGAAGACTCTAAAGAGTATGTACCTTTACTCTTTAGAGTCTTCATTTCTATTTTGTATGTACCTTCACTCTTTAGGATCGTCATATCTGCTGTGTATGTACCTTAACTCTTTAGAGTCTTCCTTTCTGTTTTGTATGTACCTTTACTCTTTAGGATCGTCATATCCGTTGCGTATGTACCTTTACTCTTAGAGTCTTCATTTCTGTTCTGTATGTACCTTTACTCTGTAGGATCGTCATTTCCGTTGCGTATGTACCTTTACTCTTTAGACTCTTCATTTCTGTTCTGTATGTACCTTTACTCTTTAGGATCGTCATTTCCGTTGCGTATGTACCTTAACTCTTTAGAGTCTTCAATTCGGTTCTGTATGTACCTTTTCTCTTTAGGATCGTCATATCTGCTGTGTATGTACCTTTACTCTTTAGAGTCTTCTTTTCTGTTCTGTCTGTACCTTTACTCTTTAGGATCGTCATATCCGTTGCGTATGTACCTTTACTCTTTAGACTATTCATTTCTGTTCTGTATGTACCTTTACTCTTTAGGATCGTCATATCCGCTGTGTATGTACCTTTACTCTTTAGACTCTTCAATTCTGTTCTGTATGTACCTATACTCTTTAGTCTTTAGGATCGTCATATCCGTTGCGAATGTACCTTAACTCTTTACACTCTTCATTTCTGTTCTGTATGTACCTTCACTCTTTAGGATCGTCATATCCGCTGTGTATGTACCTTAACTCTTTGGAGTCTTCATTTCTGTTCTGTATGTACCTTTGCTCTTTAGAGTCTTCTTTTCTGTTCTGTATGTACCTTTACTCTTTGGAGTCTTCATTTCTGTTCTGTATGTACCTTCACTCTTTGGAGTCTTCTTTTCTGTTCTGTATGTACCTTCACTCTTTGGAGTCTTCATTTCTGTTCTGTATGTACCTTCACTCTTTGGAGTCTTCTTTTCCGTTCTGTATGTACCTTTACTCTTTGGAGTCTTCATTTCCGTTCTGTATGTACCTTCACTCTTTAGGATCGTCATATCTGCTGTGTATGTACCTTTACTCTTTGGAGTCCTCATTTCCGTTCTGTATGTACCTTCACTCTTTAGGATCGTCATAACTGCTGTGTATGTACCTTTACTCTTTGGAGTCCTCATTTCTGTTCTGTATGTACCTTCACTCTTTAGGATCGTCATAACTGCTGTGTATGTACCTTTACTCTTTGGAGTCTTCATTTCTTTTCTGTATGTACCTTTGCTCTTTGGAGTCTTCTTTTCTGTTCTGTATGTACCTTTACTCTTTGGAGTCTTCATTTCTGTTCTGTATGTACCTTCACTCTTTAGAGTCTTCTTTTCTGTTCTGTATGTACCTTCACTCTTTGGAGTCTTCATTTCCGTTCTGTATGTACCTTCGCTCTTTAGGATCGTCATATCTGCTGTGTATGTACCTTTACTCTTTGGAGTCTTCATTTCCGTTCTGTATGTACCTTCGCTCTTTAGGATCGTCATATCTGCTGTGTTTGTACCTTAACTCTTTGGAGTCTTCATTTCTGTTCTGTATGTACCTTCACTTTTTGGAGTCTTCATTTCTGTTCTGTATGTACCTTCACTCTTTGGAGTCTTCATTTCTGTTCTGTATGTACCTTCACTCTTTAGGATCATCATATCTGCTGTGTATGTACCTTTACTCTTTGGAGTCTTCATTTCTGTTCTGTATGTACCTTCACTCTTTAGAGTCTTCTTTTCTGTTCTGTATGTACCTTTACTCTTTGGAGTCTTCATTTCCGTTCTGTATGTACCTTCACTCTTTAGGATCGTCATATCTGCTGTGTATGTACCTTTACTCTTTGGAGTCTTCATTTCCGTTCTGTATGTACCTTCACTCTTTAGGATCGTCATATCTGCTGTGTTTGTACCTTAACTCTTTGGAGTCTTCATTTCTGTTGTGTATGTACCTTTGCTCTTTGGAGTCTTCTTTTCTGTTCTGTATGTACCTTTACTCTTTGGAGTCTTCATTTCTGTTCTGTATGTACCTTTACTCTTTGGAGTCTTCTTTTCTGTTCTGTATGTACCTTCACTCTTTGGAGTCTTCTTTTCTGTTCTGTATGTACCTTCACTTTTTGGAGTCTTCTTTTCTGTTCTGTATGTACCTTTACTCTTTGGAGTCTTCATTTCCGTTCTGTATGTACCTTCACTCTTTAGGATCGTCATATCTGCTGTTTATGTACCTTTACTCTTTGGAGTCTTCATTTCCGTTCTGTATGTACCTTCACTCTTTAGGATCGTCATATCTGCTGTGTATGTACCTTAACTCTTTGGAGTCTTCATTTCCGTTCTGTATGTACCTTTACTCTTAAGGATCGTCATATCTGCTGTCTATGTACCTTTACTCTTTAGAGTATTCATTTCTTTAGGATCGTCATATCTGCTGTTTATGTACCTTTACTCTTTGGAGTCTTCATTTCCGTTCTGTATGTACCTTCACTCTTTAGGATCGTCATATCTGCTGTGTTTGTACCTTAACTCTTTGGAGTCTTCATTTCCGTTCTGTATGTACCTTTGCTCTTTAGAGTCTTCTTTTCCGTTCTGTATGTACCTTTACTCTTTGGAGTCTTCATTTCCGTTCTGTATGTACCTTTACTCTTTGGAGTCTTCTTTTCCGTTCTGTATGTACCTTTACTCTTTGGAGTCTTCATTTCCGTTCTGTATGTACCTTCACTCTTTAGGATCATCATATCTGCTGTGTATGTACCTTTACTCTTTGGAGTCTTCATTTCTGTTCTGTATGTACCTTTGCTCTTTAGAGTCTTCTTTTCTGTTCTGTATGTACCTTTACTCTTTGGAGTCTTCATTTCTGTTCTGTATGTACCTTCACTCTTTAGGATCGTCATATCTGCTGTGTATGTACCTTTACTCTTTGGAGTCTTCATTTCCGTTCTGTATGTACCTTCACTCTTTAGGATCGTCATATCTGCTGTGTATGTACCTTAACTCTTTGGAGTCTTCATTTCCGTTCTGTATGTACCTTTACTCTTAAGGATCGTCATATCTGCTGTCTATGTACCTTTACTCTTTAGAGTATTCATTTCTGTTCTGTATGTACCTTTACTCTTTATAGTCTTCATTTCTGTTCTGTATGTACCTTTAAGTTTTAGGATCGTCATATCTGCTGTGTATGTACCTTTACTCTTTAGAGTCTTCATTTCTGTTGTGTATGTACCTAAACTCTTTAGAGTCTTCATGTGGGAACGAGAAAAATTGCTTGTTACCATCATTTTCTCCTTTTCCCACAATGTTTTCTAAAGTCTTCTTTATCAGGGTCATCAGAAGTAGGTAGTGTGTGGTAATGGGTTAAAGCGCATGTTAAACATATTTCGGTCATAAAACAACTAAACATATCTATTTATCAGCGATTTAAAAACAAGTTTCTACAAATTATCCAAATCTCTCTTGATTCTGCTTCCTGGGAACTACACCAGTACTTAACCCGGATATGTTGATCAATGAAAGATCCCAAACTTAAAAAACCCCGCTCCTGTGTCTTGAACTCCAGTCCCTTTGGTTATGTGGCACACGCTCTATCTCTCAACCATGGACACTATCAATTAAGCTTTAGCCGATTCATTTTGTCGCTGTCAAAAGGGAAACATGCATTTTTTTAAAATTTTAAACATGCTTATATTGTTTATGTACCTAAACGCTTTACAGTTTATACTGCTTTCTAGATACCTTAACACGTTGGAGTAGACTACATCATCACTACGTTCTCTGTCCTAACCACATACAAACAGACAAAGCAATCTTTATATGTTCTTTTATCGCAAAAAACGCCAGACGGGCTGAAAAACGTAATTTCAAGTGTATTAACAGTCCTTTTCAGAAGAAGACGCCTGTCAATGAAATTGATAAATTAATCTACTTCCGAAAGGTCCCGGGCTTTAGCGCAATGATATTAAAGTTGGCATAAAGTAGTTCAATTTTAATAACTTGAATATTGGCATTTTCTTCTTAATTTGCAGATATCTAGGACGATATTTAAATTTTAATTTTGATCTGCAGATCTTCTATATGATACATATTTCTACATATGCCAGCGTTTCCATTTTGTCATACCGTACCCTCGCTCTTTAGAGTCTATACCGAGTCTATATCAAAACAGCGTACCCTCACTCTATAGAATATTAGTTCAACCTATTTACCCCGGGACACCCTTGGACACCCCGGGACATCCCGGGACGCATGTATATTTTGTATAAAGTCGTTTATGCTGTTCTATATTATAGATTGTCATTAACTTAATTTAACATAACATTTCCCCATTGTAGAAGATGCAAATTCTACATTTATACAGAACCTACATAGTGCATGGCGCGAGTCAGTGTCACCCCGGGACAATTTTTAAGAAAAGCATTCATAACTTTGTTGACACGGATTCATGCTGCGCACTATGGAGGTTCTTTATAATTCTATAATTTGTATTCTCTACCGGAGGAAGTATTATATATACTTAAATAAGTATAATAGAATGGTAAATTATCATATAGAAAAAATTAAGTGATTTTCTAACCTCTTTTTAGACGACCAAGCGTGTAAATACAGTACCCCGGGACACCCTTCCACACCCTTGGACACCTTATATATGGTCCAAAGTCATTCTCTGGTAAATGATATATGTACTTAAAAAGATATAATTAAATGGTAATTTCTCATACAGAAAAAAAGTGATTTCCTAACAACTTTTAGTGTGTCAAGCGTGTAAATACAGTACCCCGGGACACACTTCGTCACCCCGGGAGGCCTGATTTATAGTCCCAAGTCATTCTGTACTGGGGGAAAATGATATATGTACTTAAAAAGGTATAATTCAATGGTAATTTATCAGACAGAAAAAAAAGTGATTTCCTAACAATTTTTAGTGCGTCAAGCGTGTAAATACAGTACCCTGGGACACTCCCTTGACACCCCGGCACACCTTATACATTGTCATTCTCTACAGGGTGAAAACGAGAATTCAATGGTAATTTATCATACAGGAAAAAAAAAATGATTATGTTACCATTTTTCGTAGGTAAGATTTATAATGTCTAGGAAACTTAGTGCCGTTTTGTATATATACATAGCATAAGTCCATGTCACCAACATTATCGATAATTTCCTTAAAAATTGTTCCGGTTGACACGGGCTCATGCTATACACATTGTAGGTTCTATATACAGTATATTTTAAGAGTTTGCATTTTCTACTATGGGAAAAATGTTATATATACTTGAAAATCTGAACGAATGAAAAGAAATCTGTTTTGCCAATATATAGATATAGACAAAGCAGACAGCTTTCCGTATCAAAAGATACTTTTTGTCTTTTAGAAGAAATGCTTGGTTGTCATTGAGGAAAGTGGTCTCAATAAAATTCTTCTTCAGCATGACGGCAGCTGCATCTAGCACTGTATGTTGTGCCCAGTGGGCAGGTGTTGGACCTATCACGACATTTCTATAAAATTAGCGGGAAACAGTCTTCGGGCCGTGTATATACATATACAACCTATTTACAGACATAGTTATATGCACCGCCAAGATACTAGAGTGTAAAAGTTATGGATACATTTGTCGCAAATTGTAAAATTTAATTGTATCTTCTACTATGACTGAGAAAATGTAATATATGTACTGTAATTTAATGGCAATTTATCATATAGAACAAAATAAATGACTTTCTTACTATCTTCAGGTTCTAGCATGAAAATACATTACCCCGGGACACCCCGTGACGCCTTATATATAAAGTATATGTAGTACCCCGGGACACCCTTGGTCACCACGGGACGCCTTATATATAGTTATAAAGTCGTTTATTTTGTTCTATATGATAAATTATCATTGAATTATACATTTCAAAGTATATACATCATTTTCCCTTAATATATAGTCAGTGTGCATGGCATGAGCCTGTGTCACCAAAATTATGGATAAAATTGTCCCGGGGTGACATTGACTCGTAATGCACTTTGCAAGTTCCATAGAAAACAAAATAATTGTCTTTCTAACCATTTTCTAATGTTCTAGCATGTTGATGCAGTACCCCGGGACACCCTTTCTTACCATCTTCAAAGGTTCTTGCATGAAAATACATTACCCCGGGACACCCTTGGACACCCCGGGACGCCTTATATATAAAGTCATTTTTTTTTTATTATATATGATGAATTATGATTAAATTACTAGTATAACTTTTCAAGTATATACAACATTATCTCATAATATTTAGTCATAGTCATAGTGCATAGCACAAGTCCGTGTCACCAAAATTATGGATTAAATTGTCCCGGGGTGACGCTGACGCATACTATGCACTACATGTGCATGTCAAGCATGTATATGTGAATGCAGTACCCCGGGACACCCTAAGTCACCATGGGACGCCTTATATATAGTTATAAAGTCGTTTATGTTGTTCTATATGATAAATTATCATTGAATTATACAATTATAATATAAAATATACAACATTTTCCGTTATTATATAGTCAATGTGCATGGCATGAGCCTGTGTCACCAAAATTATGGATAAAATTGTCCCGGGGTGACATTGACTCGTAATGCACTATGCAAGTTCCATATAAATTCTTAAGTTTTCATCTCTTACTATGAGACGATATATATATACTTAAAAAGTATAATGTAATGGTACTTTATCATAGAAAACAAAAAAATTGTCTTTCTAACCATTTTCTAATGTTCTAGCATGTAAATGCAGTACCCCGGGACACCCTTTCTTACCATCTTCAAGGGTTCTAGTATGAAAATACATTACCCCGGGACACCCTTGGACACCCCGGGACGCCTTACATGTATATATAAAGTCATTTATTTTGTTATATATGATGAATTATGATTAAATTACAACTTTTCAAGTATATAATCATAATCTCATAATATTTAGTCATAGTCATAGAGCATAGCACAAGTCCGTGTCACCAAAATTATGGATTAAATTGTCCCGGGGTGACGCTGACGCATACTATGCACTACATATGCATGTCAAGCATGTATATGTAAATGCAGTACCCCGGGACACCCTTGGTCACCACGGGACGCCTTATATATAGTTAAAAAGGCGTTTATTTTGTTCTATATGATAAATTATCATTGAATTATACATTTATAATATACAATATAAACATTTTCCGTTATTATATAGTCAATGTGCATAGCATGACTCTGTGTCACCAAATTTATGGATAAAATTGTCCCGGGGTGACGTTAACTCGTTATGCACTATGCAAGTTCCATATAAATTCTAAAATTTTCATCTCCTACTATGAGACGATGTTATATATACTTAAAAAGTATAATTTTATGGTACTTTATCATAGAAAACAAAATAATTGTCTTTCTAACCATTTTCAAATGCTCTAGCATGTAAATGCAGTACCCCGGGACACCCTTGGATACCCCGGGACACCATATATATATATATATATATATATATAGTTATAATGTCATTTATTTCGTTCTATATGATAAATTATCATTAATTATACCTTTTTTAATTATATACAAAATTTTCTCATAATACTTTGGCATAGCCATAGTGAAGAGCATGAGTCCGTGTCACCAAAATTATGGATAAAATTGTCCCGAGGTGACATTGACTCATACTGTATGCACCGTGTAGGTTCCATTTAAATTATAAAAATTGAATGTTCTGCTTTGAGAGAATGTTACACATACTTAAAGTTAAAAACCAATGGTAATTTATCATAAAGAACAAAATAAGTGACTTTCTAACCAAATATAAGGCGTCCCGGGGTGTCCCGGTGTGTCCAAGGGTGTCCCGGGGTAAATAGTAAGACCGCTGTACGCCGTACCAGAGGCGACCAGTCGAAAAGTAACATCGCCCTTGGGGACAGTTATCTGTACTAAATGTATACCAAACTTTTCCTCCATTTGGCATAATACCGTAAAACGCCCCTTTGCTATACACTCAATGCTTACATGTGACATTGTTTTTTGAGTTAAAAGAAGAAATTTAATGAAATTTTCGGCTTCATTCCGTTGAAAAAAATTGTATTTGATGTATACGAAATGAATCCATCAACCAGTTGCATTTTTTTTGACACATAATTTTGATTTTCATGGGTTTTCGCGATTTATGGCGGGGCGTTTTACGGTATTATGCCCTCCATTTTTTGTGTTATTTATTTTTCAAAACTTAAATGAAGTGTTTTAAGAACAGAACTTTTACGCTTCTTCTATAATGCCAAATTTTTATCCGAATATATGTACAACCCGGACACTGTGAAAATAAACCTCATCAATGATTCCAGTATTTTGTGGATTGTTTTACGGTTTATATGTGAAGATACACACAATTTTTTTGTGATAGATTATGAAATGTATACAACTAACAACAAGAAGCACCCGTCAAATCACAAGAAATCAAGGAAAACTATCTCGTCTCCTTGTGTTTGTTTATTTCCGGTTCCTTCCTGTCGTTTCAACTGATATTTGTTAAAACATTACCATGTATTTTTTGTCCATTGTTTTATTTACTTTCTTGCTCCCTTCCTTCGCTTATTTATTCCATTTACCTGCGCTTGTGCTTGGTGTTTTGTTCTAAACTGATTTTCTTTCACAATTTAAGGCCATTGCGATAGAATGATGAACTACCAATGGTCAATGGGAGACAACTCGTACAAATTTTGTTATTAGTAATGTCAGAGTTGCTTCCCTTATTGAAGAGGAAAGGGCTTATTTCTGACTGCTTCACATCGTTACCTTTGAAGATAGGTCTACAAGAGACAGGCTCCACCCAAAGCCTCGCTTTGGCTTTTTCCGGTAGTGCTAAATGACTGCGTCTACAGTACCTGAATGGTAGAAGCAGTAGGCGGGACATGGAACCTCCCCTCATGCCTGTGGTCCTTATATGCCTGTGCACCTTACAAAAAATACCAGCAAAGAGCAAGCATAAAACCGAGGACGAATAAACACGGTAGCGTCTGTAGAGACGATCGGTTTGACAAGCGATAATTTTTCATGTAGATGTAACGACATATTATTTGTCAAAATAGACGGTATAGGTAGTCTCCCTTTTATATTCCCTTAAAAGGCTTCAGCTATTTTAAGATTTCGCGCCAAAAATTAATGTCAAATGACTGGCACGTGACTGATTACGCTTAAATTCCATTACATAACAAACCTGTAATAATTGTTTTCCATAATGTCTTCTTCGGACGGATGTTTGAAACTTTGTCTGTGTTTTCCTGTATTTAAATGAGAGATGTGATAATCTAAAAATAGAACTTGATTCCCGTTGGTGTCATACTGGTCCGTAATAAATCTATAATTTCTCGCGTTATCGGATGGTTTTCGACTACTGGGGTTTTATGAAGGCAAATGAAAAGGCTATTGGAGTATGCTCGTATAAGGATGATTTTTTTGCTTTCTTGTAAAATTTTCGTCCCAAAATCTGAAGGGCCACCTTTAAATTTAGACAAAATCATAACTGAAAAGAAAATGACATAGAAAGATATCTAGAGGAAATTAATTCGAACACAATTTGAACATATCAAATTTTATGATATTGCCGCAAGTTTTGAAACAAAGTAATCATAGACAGCCTATAGATGCATTTTATGAGATCGTATTGAAATAAAGAGTATGTAGAGATTATAGGAATGGACTTACCCGCTGGTAACAGCGGGTAAGTCCATTCCTATAGTCTCTACAAATAGATAGATATAGGACGTACAAATCTAGATCTATCTCCTGCGATATCTGAGATTTCTTTTTTTTTAATCACACTGAATCACATCAAGCACGTAGGAAGCAATTCAAGATTTTTTTTGGGGGAGGGGGGGCGGGCTAACTTGTATCTTTTGGAAAATTTTGCGTCGTTTGAAACTCTCCGCGACAAAGGGTAATTTCATTTACCATGATTGCCAATATTATTGCCCCTCCCCCTCCTATCTGTTCCTACGGACCTGCTGATGTTAAAAAATGATGACTCTCATAATTAAGCAAAGCAACTGCCGGTGAACCACCAGAAAAAAAAGGAAGACAAATGAATAGAATATTTAGAAACCCATCTTCCTCACCCCCTCCAAGCTAACTTTTTTTTCAGGCTATTGATTACTTTTCTCAAACACATCAGAAGTGAGAGGTTAGAAGTTGCTGGAAATATATAGTATGCCTGAACTTGGTATCTAACCCACAACCACCAGGTCATGAGTCAGGTACATTACAAATAAAGAAACGTAAATCACTCATGGCATTAGACAACTTACATGTATACTATTGTGGGACAGAGAAAAAAAAAACACGCTTGCAACTCATTTAACAAATGTTCATGGAATGGGGGTAGGGGAATGGGGGAGGTGCATTGTCTTGGGGAAAAAAACTCAAGCAATCTCCAAGAATTAGTTCTTTAGAATTACCTCCCTTCTACAAACGCTGGCGTTTTTCTGACAGACAGTCGTTGTCTGCGTATGTCATATTCTTCGAAGATTTGACTGTCTTATATGACGCATCACTAACCCCGAAAGCGGGCTGACTAATATTACGCTCTATAAAGTAGTAATTATGTAGAAAATAGCTTTATCAATACGTTTGAGGAGAAATGAGACCTGCTTTAGCTCCAGATTTCTCTAAACTGCTGATCATAGCTGAGTGAATTACATGAGGTAGCGTTTTATTGAGTAAACGTTTATTTTAGTTTGAAATTCGAAGTAAGGGTTGTCGCGTAGGAAAGTGGTTCGGCTATGTACCCGGGATGCCAAAATTAGATAGATGAGTATTTATAAAATGCCATCTCGCGGGAGATAATGACAGACAGTTGATCAGTCTAGCTGATGATTGAATTACGCCGTTGTCACCGACTGTGGTGTTTTACGTCTCTGTCAACAATTTTTCAGTTATATCACGGCAGCAGGTAACATATTCATGTATTTCCAGGGTCCCAACAGTACTAGGCTAGGGCTATGACACTCCTATGAAAAACCCAGTGGAACCATTAAGGCTCTGATCCGGGGCCTCCAGGTCACGTGTCCTAAACTTCACCACTGTGCCACGCAGGACACCTGTCTTTCCCTTGAAGTTGTAAGTTTGAGTTGGTTATTCTTTACCCAGAGATAAATCCCAAGCACTTGAGCTGCGGGTATTTTTAAGCCTTCTCCTGTTAACTCATTACCAAACGACAATATTATAGACTTGTCCAAATTGAAAGCATTTGCAGACGACAAAATAAAAGTGACTGTAAATTTGAAATTTGTTTTGTGAAGGGTAGAAAACATTGTGGGAAAAGGAGAAAATGCTGGTTACCAGCATTTTCTCCTTTTCCCACAATGTTTTCTAAAGGCTTCTTTCTCAGAGGCGTCAAAAGTAGGGATTGTGTGGTAATGGGTTAAATAACTAAAATGAAGTTTTCAATCCGATAGTATAAATCCGAACACTGGTATTTCAACGTTATGTTTTGGGGATTAATATCTCCTTATCGAATAGTGTAGATCCAAGATCAGACTGCACGTTCTGTGCAGTCTGATCTTGATCAACACTATCCGCAAAAGGTCAGTAAGTCGCGCTTAGCAACGTAAGAGTTAACAAGAATCTAACTAAATTATACGCGGGAAATATTACAGTCAATCATTCAAGTGTATGTGTCTCAGGATGCAACATACTTGTGCTCTGATTTAAAAAAAAAAACATGTATTTTTGATGACCCAAATACAACTTATCTAGATCACGTGTTTGCTGTGAGGCTGCATGATCACTTCACAAATCAGCTTGTATCCTTAGAACTCATATAATGATGTTTAACCCTTAACAAAACGATTCTGTCTTTTAACGGCCCTGTGGTTGACGTTTTTCGACCAACATTTACTCCTTTTCACCCAAAGTTTTCTACCCTTTCAACGATAAGTTTTGTCATCTTTCACACCACTAATTTATTGTCTACCACTGCCTTGAATTTTGACCAGTATAAATTTTGTCGCCTGGTGTCGAGGTAAGGACATGCACATCTAACCTCTATTTTGCTATATAAGTAAAATAAAATATTTAAGCCTATACCAAACAATCCCTGGTTTTTACGACCCCAAGGTATAAGCCTGTCGAAAACATTGTGGGAAAAGGAGAAAATGCTGGTAACCAGCATTTTCTCCTTTTCCCACAATATTTTCTACCCTGCTGGAAACAAATTTCAACTTTTGAGTTAAGTTTATTTTGTCGTCTACAATGCTCTAAATTTGAACCAGTCTAGAATTTTGTTGTTTGGTAAAGAGTTAAGCCGATAGCGAAAACCCAGATTTTTAAAGGTACCATTTGAGGGAATATCGGAGAGTGTAGATTCAAGGTCAAACTGCACATTGTGTACACTGCCTGCAAAGGGTCACTGATCGCGCCAAGCACTCTAAGGGTTAACATTCCCCTCCCTTGATCATAAACCAAATAAGCCAACATCTTTCTACTACAGAACATAAGATCCACTTTCAAAACGTAGTTCAAAAGATTCTTATGTCAAAGTATTTCATTAACCCATTACCACACAACCCCTACTTTTGACGACCATGAGAAAGAAGCCGCTATAGAAAACATTGTGGGAAAAGGAGAAAATGCTGAGCACCAGCATTTTCTCCTTTTCCCACAATGTTTTCTACCCTTCACAAAACAAATTCCAAATTTTCAGTTACTTTTATTTTTGAGTCTGCAAATGCTTTCAATTTGGACGAGCCTAAAATTTTGTCGATTGGTAATGAGTTAAAAGATTCTAATGTCAAAGTCTTGAATTAACCAAAATGGCGGTATACAGATCCAAAATCAGGCTGCACTTTCTGTGCAGTCAGATCTTAATCTACATTCTCTTTAAAAGCTCCTCCTTTTTTCATAGACAAGGAAAAAGCGTAATTACCACACTAGTCAACTTTATCTGCTCTACCTTTTATTCCGACCTACCGAACCAGTTAACTTTACCTGTTCTACTTTTTATTGCCACCTACCAAACCAGGAAACCGATCTGTTCTACTTTTTATTTTCTCCTACCAAACCAGTCAACCGATCTTTTCTACTTTTCATTTCCACCTACTAAACCAATCAACCGATCTGTTCTCTTTCATTGCCACCCACCGGTCATCTTTACCTGTTCTACCTTTTACTGCCACCTACCAAACCAGTCAATATTACATGTTCTACCTTTTATTCCGACCTCCCAAACCAGTCAACTTTACCTGTTCTACTTTTTATTGCCACATACTAAACCAGAAAACTGATCTTCTACTTTTCATTTCCACCTACCAAACCAGTCAACAAATCTGTTCTACTTTTTATTGCCTCCTTCCAAACCAGTCAACTTTACCTGTTCTACTTTTTATTGCCACCCACAACATCGGCCATCTTTACCTGTTCTATCTTTAACTGCAACCTACCGAACCAGTAAACTTTACCTGTTCTACCTTTTAATGCTACCTAACAAATAAGTCAAGTTAACCTGTTCTACATTTTACTGCCACGTACCCAAACAGACAACTTTACCTGTATCACCTTTTATTGCAAACTACCAAACCAGTCAATTTTATTTGTCCTGCCTTTTATTGCCACCTATCAAACTAATCAATTTTACCTGTTCTACCTTTTATTGCCACCAACCAAACTAGTCCACTTTACTTGTTCTACTTTTTATCGCCACCTTCCAAACTAGACCACTTTACCTGTTCTTTCCAGTATTGCCAACTACCAAACCAGGCAACTGATCGGTTCTACTTTGATTGCCGCCTTCCAAACCAGTCAACTTTACCTGTTCTACTTTTATTTCCACCTACCAAGCCTGTCAACTTGACCTATTCTGCCTTTTATTGCCACCTACAGAACCAGATAAGCTGACCTGTTCTGCCTTTTATTGCCACCTACAGAACCAGATAAGCTGACCTGTTCTGCCTTTTGTTGCCACCTACAGAACCAGATAAGCTGACCTGTTCTGCCTTTTGTTGCCACCTACCAATCCGGGCAATTTTACCTGTTCTACCTTTTATTGCCACCAACCAAACCAGTCCACTTAACATGTTCTACCTTTTATTGCCACCCACCAAACTAGTCCACTTGACATGTTCTTCCCTTTATTGCCACCTACCAAACCAGTCAATTTTACCTGTTTTACCTTTTATTGCCACCTACTAAACCAGTCAACTTTAACTGTTCTACCATTTACTGCCACCCACCAAACAAGTCAACTTTACCTGTTCTGCTTTTTATTGCCACCACCAAACCAGTCAACTTTATCCGTTCTACTTTTTATTGCCACCTACCATACCAGTCAACTTTACCTGTTCTACTTTATATTGTCACCTACCAAAACCAGTCAACTTTACCTGTTCTACTTTATATTGCCACCCACCAAACCAGTCAAGTTTACCTGTTTTACTTTATATTTCCACCTACATATCCAATCAACTTTACCTGTACTACTTTATATTGTCACCTACCAATCCAGTCAACTTTACCTGTTTTACCATTTATTGCCACCTACCAAACCAGTCAATTTTGCCTGATCTACCTTATACTGCCACCTACCAGATTAATCCTTTTTCAAACAACAAATTTTGGACTCTTCCAAACTGATCGACAGCATCCGCAGATGACAAATTTAGAGTTGGTACAAATCAGCTTTACGTCTTCAATATGATAGAAAACATTCTCTAGGAAAAGGAGAAAATGCTGGTTGCCAGGAGTTTCTCCTTTTTCCACAATGTTTTAAAAAACCTTTCTGCCCAAAGCCGTGAAAATCAGGTATTGTTTGGTAAAGGGTTAAGGCCAACTTGACCCAGTTGATAAGTAGATCTATACTTATACATGTACGTCTTTACCAAACGACCAAAGTTAAGACTCATCCAAATTCAAAGCATTTGCAGACGACAAATTAAATGTGCGTCAAATAATGGGTTCTGTATAGGATACTTTGGAAAACAGGGTGGGAAAAGGAGAAAATGCTCTTTAAGAGCATTTTCTCCTCTTCCCATCCTGTTTTCAAATGCCGTTTTTCTCAGGGTCATTAGGGGTTATGATGTACCATACAAAGTTCACGGAGATGATGATAATAATAATGGGCAGAGTTTTACCCTTTCCCTGACGACAAAATTTCGGACTGGTCCAAATATAAAGAAATTGTAGACTGGTTACCGCCCCTGATACACTACGTGTATAGGGACCGGTACAGGCTAATCGAAACGGGGCGAATTCTGCCCGTATTATGCGAGGTAACTGTGCAAGTAGTAACTTAGAGTAGCGTCTCTTGATTTTTGTGTGTATGTTTTTGGTGGGTGTAAAAAGCAATAGCTATGAAAATAATGTTCAATATTACTGTCTTTTAAAGTGATTGTTTTGTGATCATAATATAATTACTTATGCATGGTATCATTTCAACAAACAATAGGTGAATGTCTAAAATTTGATAGAAAAAAAAAAATGTTAATGATTATAAGAGTATTATTTGATTATTATGTTTATAATAAAAGCTAAATTAATGAATACATGAAAAATTTTCAAGTGCTGACGTTGAACTTTTACTCAAAAAATTAATATCAAAATAACAAATATAATGCACAAGTTTGTACTTGATAAAGCAGAAAGGGTAATAAGATAATCAATTATCTTATAAATTGAATTGTAGGTTGCAATTCTCAAAGATTAAAGTCTGTTGTCCCTTTGAAGAAGCCTGCAGAGATAAGCCCAGGGGCAATAAAACACATGTGGTGTCTAATTATCATTTAATTCTCCCTTAACATTTAATATTTCTTTGTTTTGTAAGGAATAAAGAAGCATATTTCAACATTTACCAACAACTGTTTGGGGGAAAAAAATTAAAAGGGGGGAAAATTGCTTGCCGAATATTTATGTATTACTCAGTTCTTCAGATGTCTAATAGTCAAAAAATTAAATGAATAAAGAATTTAGAGAGGATTTGAAATAAAAGTATCTAATTAACCCATTACCAGACGACCAAATTTTAGACTAGTCCAAATTGAAACAAATTGCAGATGACATTTTCAAGAGCATTTAAATTGAAAATAAGTACTACATGTATATAGGGTAGAAAAATTTGTGAGAAAAGGAGAAATTGCTTATTACAAGTAGTTTCTCCTTTTCTCACAATGGAATGGTCATATTTCCCTCTCCTTTTTATTAAAAAAAAAATGATCATTCTAGATGGAAAAGGTCCTTTTATCTGAAAGTTATAAATTATGCTCTATGAATACCTGTATTCTATTATTTATTAATAACATAATTATCAAAATAAGAATGAAATAAAGTCAACTGAGCACATTGTCAGGTACTCGATATATGTTTCGAGCCGTTTCATTGGCCGTATCAATTATCCAATCACAGGGCACGGTACGATTAGCTTGTGCCTGTTGTAATACACGGTATACAACGGTGGCCAGTTCAAAGAAATTGCAGACAATAAAATCATTATTTTCAAACTTTGAACCCTTTTCTCGATTTCCCACGTTCTTTACCGTTACAAAGACAAGTCCCATCATTTGAGACACATGCTGTATGTCGTCTGCGTTGTCTGCGCAAATTCTTCATATTCTTCGAAGATTCGAACTGTCTTGTATGACGCATCACTATCCCCGATAGCGGGCAGACTGTAATAATACGCGCTATAAAGTAGGAATGCAGAAAATAGTTTTTATCAATACGTTTGAGGAAAAATCAGGCTTGTTTTAGCCCCAGATTTCTTTAAACTGCTGATCATAGCTGAGTGAATCGCACCAGGTAGCGTTTTATTGAGTAAACGTTTATTTTAGTTTGAAATTCAAAGTAACGGTTGTCGCGTAGGAAAGTGGTTCGGTTCTGTACCCAGGATGCCCAAATTAGATAGATGAGTATTTACAGAATGCCATCTAGCGGGAGATAATGCTTCGTCCGGGATAATTTCGGCCTGGTCTAAAATTAGACAATTGGTACAAAGTTAACGCTCTGAATTTGGTATTACTCGAATAGACTGACCTGAAATTGACATCTATGCAAAGAATGATTAAAGAGTAAATATTTATACTATCGGTAATAATCGGACTGTACGAAAACTCTGTTAACGTTAAATGTTGGGTTTGACCCTTACTGCGCCATAGTCAAAATAAAAAGCTTTTGCAGATGACATAGATCAGGGTCATGCTGCACAAAGAGTGCATCTTAGATCTAAGTCACCCGCCACGTATTACCAATTCAAACCAACGAAACAGTGTTTATTTCATTTGTTTTAAGTATTCTTTGAAGACACTATATATCTATCAGCTGCATAGAGCTGAAAACGTGCCCATAGTTCCGCATGCAGATGGCATTAGCCGAAGCTAAGTTCGGACAATAATTCAAGCGTATAATAGATGGTCTTTTATTTCTTGTCAATTTGCAAAGTAAGAGTAACTAAAAGTTCTGTCTATTATCTGAAGTAGCAATGAGATAAAAACTACCTTGCATACACACGAAATGACATTCCGAAAACTTCGGGTAATCTGTTAGTGAAACTACATGTGGTTAAGGGAATCGGCCGTTGTGTGGCGAGTGACGAAGTGATTGCTGAAAGTTTTGCAACAACACATAACAATGGCTACAGGAGAGGTAAAAGAGAAGAAAGATCCTGATAGAGTGGGTTTAGTAGAATATGAAGGAACGTATCATTTTGTGGGGACAGAATTCGAGAAAGTAAAGGAGCTGAAATGTAGAGCCGACGACATTTGGGTTTGCAGTTTTCCACGATCTGGTATTTACTGTTTACTTAACTCATTAATACCAAACGACACAATTTTGAAGACCGTTGGACAAAAACATTTGACTTGAAAATGCGGCAAAAAGGTCAAATGACCGTCATGTAAAGCATATGAGGTTTTTACGTGGCAGCTTTTCACTTGTTTGTTTACATGTACCAAATAAATTGAAGTTAAAAGCCAATTAACTATTTGAAAATATTGATGCTGACCACTCCTGGCTTCTTTTGTAAAGAAGTCAACTTGTCTGTATCTATGTGAAATTGTTATGCGTTGGCGGCTTTCCCGTTCAGACTAACCGTCGGTTTATGACATTTCGCATAAATAACCCCGAGATATAGGCCTATGTCGCATTAAGTCGTATTTTTTACATATATTCAGGGATCTTGTACGTAATTTACGATCCATTATTTATTCTCTCTTTTAATGGTACTCAAGGGCAGATTATGAGTTTTCGTTTGTTTAAACAAATATTTTTTAAACTTGACAAAAACAAAATATTGGTATTGTTTTGTGTACCTTTAACAGTTTCCCAGTATAAACTGATGATGTTTCTGAATGAGATAAACTGATTATACGTTTTTGAAAACATTGTGGCAAAAGTAGAAACTACCACTTTTCTTTATTCAGGAGGCAATCTAGAAGCCCGCGGCCCGACAGGTAAAAGACACCAAATCCAAAGCAATTGCAGATGTCAAGTAAAATGTAGCCTAAATTACGATATATTTTTTTTGTCTTAGATCAGGTAGTAACATTGTCACCAGAATTTTTTTTCTTTTCTCATACCGTTTCAAAAGGCTTGTACTTTACCACTAAACCACGCAATGACCCACAGGAACTTGTTCAAAGCAGTTCTCATGTAGGGGGTAATTTTTGTTAGATATCACAGCGTATTAAGTACCTTTGACGTAGGGACGATAACTTCACATCTGAGCCACAACAAAGGACCAAACACATTTTATCGGCTAGGGACCAATGGCGCCTAGCCTTAGTAACCACGTTTCAGATTTTGCATAAAAAGCTGCAACCACTCTTAACATCATGTATAAATGCGCGATGCGCTGTCTCTGATTTGTTGGCACCACATCTGTCGTTTCTTTTAGGGTCAATTAGAGGCGTCATAGAAATGCCTTATGGGGTAAAGTGTTAAAGCAACTGCAGCCGAACATTGCCACCATCCACATTGCCCATAGCCATCAGTGCTTTTCAGCGCTTTGATTCATTTCAGTGACCATGATTATACAACACTTATCAGTACACTGTGTATTATAGGTACGACACTGACCCAGCAAACAACATATTTGATACGAACTCTGGATTTTGTTAAAGGATCCACAGTCAACCTGGATGACAGATTTCCGTTATGTGAGCTAAATAATTCGTCCTACCCATTCTATAGGTACTGCTATCTTTCTTCTACCTTTCCTTAACACAGAAACAAACTAGGTACAGCAACAATTCCGCTGTAGCTTATCAGTGTCTAAAAATAGACGACCAATGAAATGACCAGATCACCATTCTAATACAAATTTTGATTGGTCAAGCAGGTCGGACCGCTTTATTTTGAGAAAAATACTGGAAAGGAGAGCCCGCATAGCTCAATAAGTAGAGCGTAGGACTCGTGAACGTGATGTTTCGAGTCACTTGAGGCCTTTGACGGTGCTATACACAGAGCACATAAAAGAACCAGGCGTATCAATGCTAAGAGCCTTGGGGGGGGGGTCAATCAAGGAGAGTGTTTTTGAGTGCAAAACGTCGAGGTTGTATGATCTGGTAGTCCGGTTTGACCTGATACTGTATTATTTCTTTCTAGATACACACGCCTTTGCGCGTAGTTCCAGCCACCGGCACTGGTTTTTGACAATATATAACCTTACATACAAATATAAACTTATAATGTATTGATCAGAGGTTGATCTTTGTAGCACAAAAGCAATGGTCTGTGGAAGACCTCTTCAGTTTTTGCAGCCTTGCATATTTTACTTCGAAGGTTACAATCTGGCATTCCCAATCAAGGCGGCCATTCTGGATTTAGACCGGAAGTAGATGGATTCTGAATGCCGTCCTATCTGAAATGTAGTAAATCTCACTAAGTTACTTTTGTTCAAAATTTCACGTTTGTAATTTGGAATGCAGTATTGATATTTTGCAATGATCTTCGGGACTGTAAATTCAATCTTTATGCTAATTTCATTTACAGCCATCGGAGACCGTATCAGGACAATTCCCCCCCAGACAACTGCCCCCTGGACAACTCCCCGCTGCCAATTCCTCCGGGACAATTGCCACCCAAGACAATAACCCCCTGAAACAATTACCCCCTGGACAATTACCCCCCAAAGGCAAATTGCCACCCAGACGATAGCCCCCAGGACAATTACCCCCTGGACAATCCCCCCCCGACAACTGCCCCCTGCCAATTCCCCCCGGACAATTCCCCCCCCCTGACAATTCCCCCCATCTAACCCGCAATTTCTTCTGCTTTTGTTTTGGGATGAGGTCATTGTCGGCTTTCAGCGTCAGACCCTGAGTTCACTTCTAAGGCCGAGGTCAACTGAAACTAGACTAGATTACTAGAATTTTATATGATGGTATGAACATCCTGGTGTGGGCAGTTGTCCAGGGGGTAATTGTCTGGGGGGCAATTGTCCGAGGGGCAATTGTCCTGGGGGGCAATTGTCCTAGGAGGGTAATTTCCTGGGGGGTAATTGTCTTGGGTGGCAATTCATCCAGGGTGTAGTTGTCCAGGGGGTAATTGTCAGGGGGGCAGTTGTCCAGGGGGTAATGGTCCAGGGGGTAATTATCTCGGGGGGCTATTGTCTCGGGGGGGCAATTGTCCAGGGGGAGTTGTCCGGGGGGAGTTATCCGGGGGCATTTGTCTGGGGTGGGGGGGATTGTCCTAGACTCATCGGAGACAGAAAGGTTTTGCCAATCAGATGGATTGTGATGAAAGATTTGAAACAGTGATTGCTATTGTTGATGAACACAAACCCTTGATGTATCCCAGATAACATTATCTATGTAATGAAACTGGTTCAAACATGTATCTTACTACCTGTTTTGTCTCCTTTAATTAACCCTTTCCAAAACAATCCCTGGTTTTTACGGGTCAAGAATAGAAGCCTTTTGAAAACATTGTGAAAAAAGGAGAAAATGCTGGTAACCAGCATTTTCTCCTTTTTCCACAATGTTTTCTACCCTATTATATAGAAAAATCATCTTTTTAGCAACTGTTAATTTGTCATCTGCAAAATGCTTTCACTTTGGTCTGGTCCAAATTTTGCCGTTTGGGAAAGGGTTAACCCTTTCTCAAACAAGCCCTTGTTTTTACGTGTCTGCAGTACAAGTCTTTCGAAAACACTGTGGGAAAAGGAGAAATTGCTCGTGATGAGCAAGTTCTCCTTTTCCCGCAGTGTTTCTACCCATTTGGAGAACTTTCTGTCATTTTTATCAAAATTGAAATTGTCATCTGCAAACTCTTTGAGTTTGGAAGAGTCTAAAATTTGTCGTTCGGGAAAGGGTTAAAGGCTCAATAACGACTAAAAGTATATAATGGAGGTGGTGAGATGCTATTAAGTTCAAATCGTAACATTTAAAAATATGTAAAACATTGTGAAGATTATAACCTGTTATTGTACTGTCGGTCTGTGTGTTAGTTACTGACAGAAAAATGAATATTTATTTAACCCATTACCACACAATCCCTATTTTTGACGCCCCTGAAAAAGAAGCCTTTTGAAAACACTGTAGGAAAAGGAGAAAATGCTGGTAACCAGCATTTTTTCCTTTTCCCACAGTGTTTTCTACCCTTCCCAGAACAAATTTTGATTTTTCAGTCACCTTTATTTTGTCGTCTGCAAATGCTTTCAATTTGAAGCAGTCTAAAATTTTGTCGTGTGGTAAAGAGTTAAACTAGGTCAGGTCGCTAGAGGTATCTTTTTTTTTTTACTTCGTTTTAGGAGTTCATTTTATTGTCAGCGACAAAAACTTGTCGACCTAACAATAACCGCTTGACATCTTCGCAATTATTTTCAAAACTTTTAAATTGTATGGTTTAAACTGTCTATTTTTGGCCAGTACTATGACTATAATTTCAACCGTCAAATAGAGTTAATGTTAAACCAGATATGCAGATGTATATAACGTGTGTTTGCGGTTTATTTTCAGGGGTCCCGACTTTCTTGATAAACTCCCGGAAAATGAGCCAAGGATGATCAAGTCACATTTACACTATCAGCATTTACCACGAGAACTTCAGAAAGGCAAGGGAAAGGTATAACGTCGATTTACTTCGAAAACCTCGTAACTACAGCTTGTAACAAGCTGTAGTAACGAGGTTTTCGAAGTAAACCGACAATAAACTAGCTGTTTTACACATATTTACTAGTTTTAAGGACTCTAAGCTACCCTACTGCGCTGATAGTTGTCAAGAATTGTCTCAGTGCTTGAGGATAGTGCTCTCAATGTCAGCCAAAGTTCCTCAGAACGAACATAATGTGTGACTTACGAACTTTCATCTTCGCAAGCCAAGGCTGACGATTCACTACGCTACTCTACCCTTGGCGGATCGAGCTTGATTTTTACATTCCTCCGACACGCTTTTCCATTGGATGCGGCCAGCTCTAACTGCAACG
The DNA here is from genome assembly GCA_943736015.1 of Tridacna crocea. Taxonomy (NCBI): domain Eukaryota; kingdom Metazoa; phylum Mollusca; class Bivalvia; order Cardiida; family Cardiidae; genus Tridacna; species Tridacna crocea. Next base: position 44,940,468 of record OX031067.1, read on the forward strand.
AATGAAATCGCTCGTAGCATTTCATATTTGATAAAAATAGAATAAGGTCGCTACCTTTAGAATAGAAGGTAAACATGGAAACCCACGTGGATGTCTGCTTATCGCTTCATGTGTATTCGTAAGCGGTTTGTAAAACGACATTTCTTTGGCTTTTAGAAAAATGATGTAAAGGGGGGTAATAACCAGCATCCAATAAAGGGCGCATCGCAGGAATCTCGAAATCGGGCTCAATCAGCCAAGGTAAGATCCACGTAGTGATCAGTAGTAACCTTGGTTAGCGACGATGACGAACTTTGGGCCCAGTCGGGTAGTTCAGTGGTTAGCAAGTATGACACGTGACCTAGTGTTTGTAGGTTAGGAACCCAGTTAGCGCAAACTTTTTGCCGGTGTAATGCAGAGAAATGACCTTCCCCTACAAAATGACCCATGTGTCATTTCTCCACGTATGGCAATGACCCGTGTCAATATTCTACGTAGAGAAATATCCCCAGGGTCATTATTCTACGTAGAGAAATGACCCCAGAGGATTATTTCTCTACGTAAAATATTGACCCATTGGTCATTTTGTAGGGGAAGTCATTTTTCCGCATTACACCGGCCGATTTCCCGCCTCTCGCCTCTGCATGGGAGAAAAGTAGTCATTGGTTTGAAAAGGAATTTGAATCAGTACTGGTTTGAGGAAGTCAGGAAACACATGCGTAGGTGTACAGACTGTAGTGATATGACCTAAGCTGTTAAAACGGCTTTAACTCCCAAAAAAATAAACAAATGAACGGTTCAACCTTTGTAACACGTAAGAAATATACTAGGACGAAAAAGAAACGCAGGGTACCATACGAGATGTTGAACAAGCTTTGAGTCTCCACATGCAGTCAGGCACTACTTTTTTTCACTGGGGAGGGGGTACTGTCAATAAGAAGCCATTTTCTTATTTCTTGTTGGCCACACTTAAATGAAATTTCGTCAAAATATTCAAAACTGATCAGTGGTAAGCATAAAATCATAATTTAGAATTCTCATTCAAGTTACACACCCTAAACTATCTTGAAAGGTTACCCTGCGTTTCTTTTTCGTCCTAGTATATGTATCGTTTTGAATTAAGCATACAAATAACACTATTGATATGCAGCCTGATCATAAAACACTGTCTGCTCTGATCTGATATGCCACGGGTAAAATAATCTTGAAACTGTCATAGTTTGGCTGTAACTCTTTACCCAAATTGCAAAATTTGGGACTTGTCCTATTTCATAGCATTTACAGAAAACGAAATCAACATGCGTCAAATGATGGTAATTGTCCTGAAAAAGTCTAGAAAACATAGAAGGAAAAGGAGAAAATGCTGGTTACCAGCATTTTCTCCTTTTCTTTCTATGTTTTCAAAAGACGTCTTCCTCAATTGGTCACAGTAAAACTCGAGATTATCTGGTAAAGTGTTACGGGTCAAAGAATAGGTTTGTGGACAAATGTCACGTTTTGTTTTTTTCAGATTATCTATATAACAAGGAACCCTAAAGCTTCCGTACCGTCCTTGTTCAAGGTTCTAAACTATGTAAAGAACCCACCGTGTGACACGCTGGAGGAGTATATGGAACGTTTTCTTTCGAACAAAAATTGTAATTGAAGTCTGTCCGTCCGTCCTCTTTCGCTCTCTCTCCCTCTCTCTCCCTCTCTCTTTCAAATCATGACCGTTGAAAATACAGTTGATATTAAGCTTTTCGCTTCAGCTCCCTCTCTCTCTCCCTCTCCCTCTCTGTCTCAGTCTAGTGTTGTTAATTAAATGTTCATTTTTACAAAAAGAAATACGAAGAAAGGAGCTACTCTAAAAAGATTTTTTTTCATCGATATCGGGTATGCATAATGTTCATTTCTTTTGTTCTGTTAGTTTCAACAGTTAGTACCCCCGGGCTACGTCTATCAACACACCATTACGGGTTTCCAGGGCTTAGCGTTTTAATTCTATATATAGTTGTTGGGTGAATTACTTTTTAGTATTGATTTTAAAACAGAATGTAAGTATTTGTTTGGTTTCAAGGACAGACGGGCGTATATAACTTCTTTCATCTAATCGTTTAATTCAATTAATTTACTAGAGTAGATAAAGAAAAGCTGAAATAAAATAAAACATTTATTATTCTTGAATAACTGTTGAGGTGTAGAGAGAGAGAGAGAGAGAGAGAGAGAGAGAGAGAGAGAGAGAGAGAGAGAGAGAGGCAGAGAGAGAGAGAGAGAGAGAGAGAGATAGAGAGGTTTTTTTCGTATTTAGAAAAAGCAGTTAAACACAAGCAAATAGTATTAAAAGCTTGGTATGAAATTACCACCGAAGTGAGTACGAAACAGTATGTAGGTACGAAATGACCGAAATGGCCTAGGTACGAAATAACCTTGTTACGAAATGACTTGAAGCCGAGTTAACAACATGGCTGCCTCCATAGGTACTTTTCAAAAGGGAATAAAAATATAGTGCCGCCACTCATGCGGCGCCAAATTTAGAACTTTGACTGAATGTTTTTATTAGGCCTACTCTTGGTTTGCCTTTCTTCTATTTTTACAACACTTGATCACTAAGTTAGATTTTGATGTACATGTAGTAGATCCAGAGAAAGAAGCCTTCTGAAAACATTGTGGAAAAATGGAGAAAATGCTGGTAGCCAGCATTTTCTCCTTTTCCCACAATGTTTTCTACTCTTCAAAAGTCAAATTTTAATTTTTGAGTCACGTTTACTTTGTCGTCTACTAAGGCTTACAATTTGGACAAGTAAAGCGCCTATATTGACTGTTTATATTTTTCTTGCAGTGTATGTCGCTCCTTGGGGTCCGCATGTCAGCGGTTATTGGAAACACAGGAACGATGAAAATGTACTTTTTCTGCAGTTCGAAAACACGATAAAGGTAATACTGTACTGTAAAGTATTATAGTTGTCATGGTTGGCTCCCTTTAAAGTGACAATAAAGGCCAAAAGTAAACAAAGCAGGTGTTTAAATGTATTTGAATTTAAACCATACCATAAAAAAGTATGTAAATTACTGTGAAGACGACAATCTGTCATTGTATAGTTGGTTCATGTGGTAGTCGCTGACAGAGAAATTAATTTCAAAACTAGGTTAAAACTTGCCAGGTAGCTGTGTCATTTGTTTACTTTTTTGCCAATAGTGCTGACTTTATTACTTTTTTTCTTCAAGAAACTAAAATATGGCCTGACAAGACGATAACAGACTGTCATCTCCACAATTTTTCCATACTTTGAAATGGTATAAATTTAAATTTAACTGTATTGTGACTTCTGCTTTGACTTTATGGACTCTACTGAGCCCATTAACTCATTACAAAACGACAATATTTTAGACTGGTCCAAATTAAAGGCATTTGCAGACGACAAAATAAAAGTGACTGAAAATTTGAAATTTGTTTTAAGCATTATGGGAAAAGGAGAAAATGCTTCTTACCAGCATTTTCTCCTTTTCCCACAATGTTTTCTAAGGGCTTCTTTCTCAGGGGCGTCAAAAGTAGGGTTTGTGTGGTAGTGGGTTAATGAATGCAAATCAGATAGGCACGCCAGATTATTTGGGAGCTGATGTTAGTACATAAAATGACGTAATATACATTACTGTGTTTCCCTTAAGCTGCCAAGCCTGACTATAGACCTTTTCTGGACATGTCTCATACACTCTTTTTTTGTGGATTTTTACTATTTAACGAGTAGTAAATCGGCCTATTTCCGGTGTAATGCAGAGAAATGACCCTCCCCAGCAAAATGACCCATGGATCATTTCTCTACGTAGAATAATGACCCGGATCATTATTCTATGTAGAGAAACGGCCCCATAGGTCATTTCTCTACGTAAATAATGACCCGGGTCATTCCTTTACGTAGTAAAATGACTTCTGGGATCGTTTTTCTACGTAGAATAATGACCCGGGTCATTTTGTAGGGGAGGGTCATTTCTCTGCATTACACCGGCAAAGAAATGTAAAAGCGTACGTGACTATCACCAAGGCGAGGGAATTCGGTCGACGGATCAGTCTGCCGCAGTATATACCTCTCTGACTAGTCATCTATATTGTAATTGTAGATCTGACAACGGCTGCTTTCACTGGGTCTTCTGGAAAAAACGTGGATTCCCATTCAAAAGGCAGAATTTGTCCTTGATAGAGAAGAAAACACTGTGGGAAAAGGATAAAATGCTGGTCACTAGCATTTTCTCCTTTTTCCCACAATGTTTTCATAAGGGTTCTTTCATAGGGTGGTTAAAAGGTTTTTGACAACATTATGGGAAAAGATGAAAATACATGTACTGGTCACCAACTTTTTCATCTTTGCCTGTAATGTTTTCTTCTCTTTCAAAATAAATTCCTTCCACTTGAGCTTCATCTAATTTGTCGTCTGCACATCTAAGTCTTCGTCTGCACATTCTTTGAATTTTGACAAGTTAAAAAAGTAATTGTCCAATGGTATAGAGCTGGTTACATATATTTTTTTTTTCCAAGGACCGTGCGGGGACAATTAGAAAAATAGCAGATTTTATAGGCGTTGATCTGACGGACGAACAAGTGAACAAGGTAGTTGAACATACAAGCTTAGACAGTATGAAGAGCAATAAATCAGTCAACTTTAGCTTCCATGAAGAACAGTATAATACAGATAAATCAGCCGGAGGGTTCATCAACAAAGGTATAACCTGAACAAGATAAATTTGGTATCCATCTGGATCCATTGATATTCAAAGAAGGGTGGTACATGTTATATAGGGCGTGTTCCTTTCACCTGTTCAGGCACAATGTTCTGTGTTCTGGAATGCTGTTCTGAAATGTGCGAAAGGAATATTTCAGAACACATTACACTGTTCCGGAAGTATGTTCTGAATGAAGCACGTTCGGAACATTATTCTGAACGATATCGAAATGAAAGTACATTGGCATGATGGCTGTTGCAAGAGCCACTGTCTTTGCTGTGTCAGTTGAGGGTATGATTTGCTGCACAGAGAGAGTAGAGACAAGTCTACTATGCTCCTATTTATGGCATTCATATCGTAAAAAAGGGCAATTACAAATTTTGCCATGAAGAATTGTCCGTCTTTCAGACATCTTGTATCACCTATCAACCGTTCAGCAGGATTAGAAGTCGACTGGATTAGAAGTCGGAACATGTCTGAAGAACAAGGTACGGTGTTCCGAAATACTCCATTGACCTAGAACATGTTTGGAGTGTTCGGAGTAGCTAAAGTAATATGCCCATATACTCAACGGGTCACTCCTCTACGTCGAGGAATGACCGTGGGTAATTTTGTAATGGGGATCATTTCTCTGCATTACACCGGCCATCCCATCCTGTTATCGGACGGAGTTATAACGTACTTAAGTCGAGATGAACGCACTACAAACGGAACTTCCGTACTTTGATTTATTACAGACAAGGCGTAGTCGGGCATCAAATTGGCAGTGCGTTTGCATTTTACCGACACGTCCTATCGCTACCAAAGCCTGTTCAACCATTTTGTTGACTATATAGAGTATGAATTTCTATGAACAGGTTTTGTGGGACAATGGCTTCAGGTATTTTCCAGTCAACCTTACACCTTACTTTACGTTCTACCCCAATCACAACGCCTTTTCCCATCATGTCAGGACGGGGTAAGACGTTTTAAGATCTCGTTTGGTGTGACGGTTTTTTTTTTAAATTCGAAAATGCTGTACGGATTCGAATCCTGATTAAATAAACACATCTGTGTTCATGTTTTCATGGAATGTGCCTGTTTTGCAAAGGCCCGCCCGGGTGGCTCAGTGGTGAGCGTGTTGGACTCGTGAGTTCGATACCCGGTTGAGGCGAACTTTCTTTCCGGCGTATTTTCGCTTCTCACCCCTGCTGAAGCATGTGAGAAAAGTAGTCGGTGGCTTTGGAAAGAAAGTTGTGTTAGTACCGGTGTGAGAAAGCCAGGAAACACATGTGCGTCACCGACCGCCATGATATGACCTTAGCTGTTAAAGTGGCGTTAAACTCCAATACAACCAACCAACCAACTGTTTTGGAAAACAATTGCCACAATACAGTATTTTGCCTTAACCGTTTACCAAACAATCCCTGGTTTTTACGACCCTGCTATAGATGCCTTTTGAAAACATTGTGGGAAAAGGAGAAAATGCTGGTAACCAGCATTTTCTCCTTTTTCCACAATGTTTTCCACCATGCTGGAAACAAATGTCAATTCTTGAATTACAAATAATTTTTTCGTCTGTAAGTGCTTTCAATTTGGACCAGTCTAAAATTTTGTCGTTTGGTAAAAGGTTAAAGGGCGTTATATTCAGGGATGTGGGAGAAATGTGGTAAATACTAAACACACTTCAAACAGTTTAATGTTAATTTTCTTTCTTTCTTTCTTTTCTTTTCTTTTCTTTTCTTTTCTTTTCTTTTCTTTCTTTCTTTCTTTCTTTCTTCTCTTTCTTTCTTTCTTTCTCTCTTTCTTTCTTCTCTTTCTTTCTTTCTTTCTTTCTTCTCTTTCTTTCTTTCTTTCTTTCTTTCTTTCTTTCTTCACTTTCTTTCTTTCTTCTCTTTTTTTCTTTCGTTCCTTTCTCGTGCAAAAAGCATGCTTGCAAAAGTAGTGTTTCCAAGGGCTTTAGGCTCTTGGCCCCTGCCTTAACTTAACACTTTACCAAACGTCAAAATTTTACACTGGTCCAAATTTAAAGCATTTGCAGACGACAAATTAAACCAGCATTTTCTTATTTTCGTACAATGATTTTGTACGGCTTCTCTCTTAGGGTCATAAAAAAAACGGGGATAGTTTGGTAAAGGGTTAAAAGTAAAGTTTCTTATTCCATCAGTTGTATTTTTTTTATAGAATATTTATTCGGTTTACTTCAAAAACCTCGTAACTACAGCTTGTTTCAACAGGAGAGGTGTCCGGCTGGAGGAAGGATATGACAGAGGAAATGGCTAAGAGATTTGACGAATTCATCGAACGAGAAATCGGACATACGGATATCAGATTTCCGGAATAAATCAACCCTAAAATATCTATCGATGAATATGTTAAACTGTATTTTTTTGTGAAACACGTAAAAAACCCCCAACTATATAGCCTATATAAAGAAGAATTCTCTTTAGCTCAGTGGTTATTGTATTGGCCTTTCGTACGGGTGTGCTAGGTTCGACTATGATCCTACCCGGACACTGTATTTTTGCCATGCATTTGTTAGTTTGTTTTTTGTTACGGACCTTGTTCGTAAGAAAAGTCGTTTTTATTTGGGGTTAACAATTATTAATTAAGTTTTAGAACCAGGAATTTCATACTTTTTGTAGTCATAATCAAATTCTTAATTCTGAGGGACTTATTCTATATCTTGTTCTAAGATTAAATTGTCAATATTTCATTCAAACTTAACTCTTATTGTACTCTCTTGCCTTTATTTATTAATAAATATTTTCAATTCTTAAAGGCTTGTTGCTGGTTTTCTTTTTCGTTATGCTTGGCTCGTAACAGCAGTCCAGGGTCTGTATTCACTAACCATTCATAAGTACGTTCTTATTCTTATTTCCTTTAGAATTTTGTCAATGTAAAAGTAACAGAATTTCTGATTGGCTAAACCATTGGTTTAGCCCATCAGAAGTTCTCTTACTTTTACAGTCAGAAAATCTTGAAGACTAAGACAAAAAAAAAGAATGGTTGGTGAATACCTACCCCGATCACTGTTCCAAACCGTCGGAGAATGTTAAACTTCAGAGCAAAAGTTTAACACTACTGCATCAGGCAAAATGTTCTCTCTTTGCAGAAGCAAAATTCTAATTCTCGCTGTGAGAGTTAACAAGGTCAAAGACCTCAATCAGTGTCATATACATATATATAATGATGCCAGCTTTTTCAAGATACAGGTATTTCAAAATTCGGGAGGTCCTTATGAACTTCAAACTTTCTATACAAGTATACGAGTACATGGAAACTCCCAAACCTGTTTACCTGTATTATATCGATTATATTCATTGAATTGCTGAACAATGTGTGGTACCATTGATACTGTGAAAGTTGGCTATATTTCTTGCTTGGCACAGTATACTCCGGACATGCAGGTAACCCCTTTTGCCTGACCAAGGATCATAATGCATGTATCAATCTATTGCAATATTAGAAGTATGTCTGGTAAACGATCTATAGATAGCCCACCAAGTGCCTCGAGTAAGATGGCACCTTTTCAATCCCTCTACGCTGGACGGAGCTTCGCTCGTGCCACTTAGAAACAAAAATATACACATGTATACGCACACTTGGACCCGATAATGACGGTATCCTCTTTCGACTAGGTCATGTCACACATAAACTATAATTTACTCTCAACAGAGAGTAGAAAGTAGAGTAAGGATTCTAGATAACTAGTCATGCACCTCCTTGCAGATTTTTTTTTTTCATCTTTAAACTTGACAAAGAAAGAAAAAGAAGTTCCAGTAGCTACATGTACATTGCATCAAATTTATCGTTAATTTCCCACAATGTTTTCTGCTCTTCCCAAATCAAATTTCGATTTTTCAGTCACATTTATTTTGTCGTCTGCAAATGCTTTCAATTTGGGTAGTTTTCTAATAGTTGTCAAAAAGTGTGAAAAAGCAATAAATGCTGGTTACCGTCATTTTCGCCATCATGGTTTTCAAAAGATTCTCTCTCTGCGACGAAAAAATGGCATGATGTTGTGTAATTAACCCTAGGGGCGCTGAACTAAGTCATCAACCATTTTCATCCTTGAAATAAGACTCCCCAAAATTGCATTTTTATGGTTGCTATGTCTATGGTGCTCATCCCTGCAGACAGTGTAACCAAAAAACATCACATTTTGTGCAGTCTAATCTTGATCTACACACTTGCCGCAAAGGCAACTATAGTGGTGGATAGCTCGTAACCCTTTACAGCAGAATTCCTTGAGATTTATATGGAGAACTCACTCGTGGAGAACTCAGATCCGTAAAATTCCGTTGTCTGCGCATGTCATGTTCTTCGAAGATTCGATAAAATTTTGTAAAATTCTAGTACGACTTGTCCGGGGTACGAAATCCATGGCAGGAGATTGGTTCCCGACTTTGAAGGGTTTACAGTCAAAACGTACCCAAACCAAAACGTACCCAAGTCAAAACGTACCCAAGTGGAGTCAAAACGTACCCAACTGAAGTCAAAACGTACCCAAGTGGAGTCAAAACGTACCCAATGTGAAGTCAAAATGTACCCATGATTTTTATAGTGTTTTTATCTTCCATCTTTCCACAAATTGATAGCAATATTGTTTTAACCATCTTGATGATGATAATTTTCAATTCTGCTTTAATTCAAATTTGCCTTACATGATGAAAACAAATAACGAAGCATATCACAGAACATGTAGCTAAGTCTATTAAACGCTTCATGATAAAATTACAGTGTATGTGTATCTCTCCTTTTAGGCAAATACAATTAACATTAGGGAAAAAGCATCAGATACCTTGATATTGTTATCCATCATTATTAATAAACATCTTAACCTTAAAAAAAATCGGGAAAAAATCTTCATAGGAATTAGCACTTTTATAAAAATGAGATGTTAATTACATTGTTTGGATAACAAAAGGTGCAATTTTCACACCCAAAAACAGTTGTAATAAACTATAATTATGTGGTGAATAAAGGAATTATTCACAGTGGTATTAAAGCTGCTGTATATTGCCTATTATATATTTGAATGCATTGTAAATATTGATGATCTGACAGTTTGCTTTAGATGAAAAACTGAAGGGTTTATTTTTTATTTCTTTTTTTTTAAATTCATTAAATGATCTGATGGAAATTTTTGTTATATTTTCATTTTCTTCCCTTTGAAAGTTCTTCTTTGTAACATTTTTATCATCAGGAAATTCCCTAAATATGGATAAGTAAAATCTTTTAAAGATTTTGTTGTCTATGAGTGGTGACACGGTTACACCTTCTTATCATTACAAGTACAAAAATTTACCCAATTTTTCAGTTAATTAAAATATTAACATTTAGAGGGTGAATATTAGAAGACATTCTTCACTGAAAATATTGTAAACTTAACTCTTTACCAATCAATAAAATCTTGGACTCTCCCAGATTGAAAACATTTGCAAACAACCGTTATAATATAAGGCTTTGAAGGGTAAAAAACATTGTGAGAAACGGGAGGAAGTTGTTACAATGTTGTAAAAAGCCATTTTTCAGAAGGATTATAAATACTACAGATTGTGTAATTAAATGTAACCTGTGCTTTTTGTGGTTGAAAAAAAAAAATGTTCAACTAAATATCATTGAGCATTTTCATTTTAAACTTAAATTGACTTGATCTAACCTATCATTTGTTAACTTTGAAAATGGGATGGGTGGTGAATATAATTAATAAGTTATGTAGCATTGTGTACAAATGTTTGTAAATCTTCTTTTATGAAAATAAAACTGTTAATGACAACTAGTTTGTTACACCTGATTAGTCCTGACATAAACACATCACCCATAATTGAATGTAACGTGGGATTGAAACCATCTTCATTTTTAAAGAATTAAAAGGATATAAAGTGAGTCAGGAGTTAAAACATCCTTCAGAGGTAAGATACATGAAGTTTTTAATCTTTAACTAACACTGAAATTATTTCAATGAAAATTTACTTTGGGTACGTTTTGACTTAAATTTTGGGTACGTTTTGACTTATTTTTTGGGTACGTTTTGGTTTGGGTACGTTTTGACCGCATCCCCTTTGAAGGAGAATCGTCGTTTGATACAGTGCTACAAGATTACAGTAATTTTTACAAAGACAACTTACAAATTTTTGTTCCAAAAAAAAAAAAGATCAAAAATGGCATTTTCGAAGGTCAAATTCTGAAAAGTGTAAATATCGTCAGGTAATAATGTCCTTCTTATTTGCTAGAAGTCTTGTCACGCTGCGTCTCAAGGGGACGAAAAACCCAGCAACTGTGAGTGTGAAGTCCAGAGGGACGAACCTTGTGAGACAACTTTCAGGTTATTCGTCTCAAGTAAATAGGTACGTAATAGTCTTGTAAATAATATTTTGGCCAAGAGTTTTACATCCCTATGAATTACAGGCGAAATAACTTTTAACGTCGGATAAAATATGTGATGTAGCACTCGCTATGTTTCGCCCAAACTTTTTTCGCACCTATTCAAGGTTATCCCTTTCCCAAACAATCCCTGGTTTTTACGGGTCGGGAATAGTAGCCTTTTGAAAACATTATGTGAAAAGGAGAAAATGCTGGTAACCAGCATTTTCTCCTTTTCCCACAATGTTTTCTACCCTATCATAGACAGAAATAATCTTTTCAGCAAGAGTTGAATTCTCGTCTGCAAATGCTTTCAATTTGGTCTAGTCCAAGAGTTTGTCGTTTGGGAAAGGGTTATAGCTCTTACAATAGGGTATTACTTACTCAAACCTGGGGAAAATACAAATGTTTGTAAATGAAAATTTCAATAAAATCTAGCATATGTAAAGTTGTTCCAGGAGATAATAAAGAAACCATGTCTAAGCATTTTTTTTAACAGTATGCCATACTGATTAACGGAATTTTCAACATATAATTTGAGAACCCTTCAATTGAACATTTGCAGACGACAATTTTAAGGCGACTGAAAGTTCTACCTCAGGACCATTTATACTTGGAATTATGTTTTATAGGACTGAAGGGGTATTCCCAACTATATTAGTCTTTGATAATATAATTTACTGAATTTGAGTGCTACCCAAAAAACACTAAATCATTCCTTTTACCTGGCATACTTTTCTATTTGTTTCAGTTTCAAGAATGTGGCAACAAGGTACTTCCAGAAAATTCACATATCAACAACCTCAACACCCAGAGGACTTCTCCAGAAACACAGTCATATACATTACATCATAAACTTAATCCGAACAAATTTGACAAAATCTAGAAAATCCCAACACACTCTTTTAAGTAATTTGGCTCTTATATCCGGAGTTGGTGTTTGCTTTGTTAGAGGAACGTGGTTGACTGTGGAGTGTAAATCAAAGTCACATAAAGGTTCAAGACTCGTTGGTTTGGATGAAAGTTACAGCAAGGACGATGTTGAGTTTGACTGGAAGCAGTTTCTGGAGCTGTTATGGATGGATATTGGTTCTATATCTCTAGCCATTTTTGTAATATCATCATTTTTTTTGCGTGTATAATTGTTTATCTACATCATATGTTGATAGAGAAGGATTTACCAAGTAGCATTAAATCTTGTATCACACTATCCTGACTTTTAACAAGGATGAGAAAGAAGCCTTTTGAAAAGATTGGAGGAAAAGGAGAAAATGCTGGTAACCAGGTTCTTTCTTCAATGTTCTCAAGGCTGTCATATGCAGGGACATGAAATGTTGTATTTTGCAAAGTGATGTGTTTAAAAGTTTGAGCTAGGAGCAGTCAGCAAAATTCTGTATTTGTCCAATTTTTACTCTTTACCAAACGACACATTTTCAGACTGGTCCAAATTGAATGCACTTGCAGACAATAGAATTAGATGTAACAAAAAAAATGAAATTTGTTTTAAGCAGGGTAGGAAACATTGTGGGAAAAGGAGAAAATGCTGGTTTTAATAAATCCATTACCACTCAATCCCTACTTTGACGCCCCTGAGAAAGAACCCTTTAGAAAACATTGTGGGAAAAAGGAGAAAATGCTGGTAACCAGCATTTTCTCCTTTTCCCACAATGTTTTCTACCCTTCACAAAACAAATTTCAAATTTTCGGTCACTTTTATTTTGTCGTCTGCAAATGCTTTGGATTTGGACAAGCCTAAAATATCGTTTGTAAATGAGTTAAGGGAATTGTTTGGTAAGGAGTCAAGACCCATATTCATGTTATTTCAATTCTTCTCATTGTATTCTCTACATTCTACAGTGTGCACTGGTAGCTGCTTTGGTCAATATCAAACTACCACTGATGGTTGGCGATGTTGTCAATGTAGTCTCTAGTTTTACCAAGGAGAATGCGGGCAACTTCATTGAGGAAATACGGAAACCAGCCATGAAGCTTATAGGAACATATTTGTTACAGGTATATGTAAATGCAGTATGACTAAGTATGTTATAAAATAATCTAGTTACAGTTATACATGTACTTGCTTTGTGGAAGCAAACATCATTTCATTTCTGTAAGGGAACAGGCAGTTGTTGGTTTGATCCCGGCTCGGCCAATTTCTTTCCAAGTCTGATGATAGTCATTGCAACAGGATTCTTTATCTGTCTTCGCTTACCATTGTTACGAGAATGGTTATGTGGGAAAGCAGCTAGTGGTTTTTGAAAGAACTGGTTAAGTCTTTACTACACAATTCCGAAATTTAAGGATCCTATGGAAGAAGCCTTCACAGGACCATTCTTGTTTTGAATGTTTGATGTATACTTGTTTGCTTGTTATAAGCAATTACTCCATCTCCCACAATTTTTTTCAGGGTTTGAAGTTGGAAGGTCTTAAGGAGGAGGGTCCTAATTGCACATTAACAAGAGAAAAATATCAACTCTTTACTAAATAACAAATTCTTAACTCCTCCAATGTGATGGGGATGAATCAAAGTTTTTTAACATGGTAGAAAACATTGTGGGAATGGGAGAAAATGCTGGTTACCAGTCTTTTTTCTTTTTATCACATTTTTTTCAAAAACCTTTTCTCCGTCAGGGTTGTTAAACTCAGAGTTGTATGGTATTGGGTTAAATTCAGAGGCTATTTCCATCTGTACTGTAAAAAATAAATTTCTATCTTATACATTCTTCTTACAGGGTGGAGTGACTTTCATGTACATTTCATTATTATCAAATGTTGGTGAAAACTTGGCATCAAGGCTGCGTGTACGTTTGTTTGATTCCTTACTTAGACAAGACACAGAGTTCTTTGATCGTCACAAAACTGGAGAGCTAATTGACAGGTAGGCACACTGTCATTACTCATTACCAAACAAAAAATTTTTAGGCTTGTCCAAAGCAAAAGCATTTGCAGACGACATAATAGAAGTGACTGAAATTTTGAAATTTTCTTCGTGCAGGGTAGAAATCATCATGGGAAAAGAAGAAAATGCTGGTTACCTGCATTTTCTCCTCCTCCCACAATGTTTTCTAGAGTTTTTTTTCATTGGTAGTCAGAAGTTGGGATTGTGTGGTAAAGAGTTAACTCTTTACCACACAATACATGGATCCGTGGCGATAAGATAAACCGACTACCTTAGTTACTGTTGCCAAGGTCTCACAAACAAACGTAGTCAATACATATACAGTATAGCAGATAGGCTACTTAAATCGTGCTGTCATGACTGTTTCTCTCAAAAAAATTCCTGAAAAAGTACTTTAACCATATATTCCTATCGATGATAAATTCTCAGTAAGCAATTTAAAGATGCTTAACTGATTTACATACGGAGATGTATTAAAAGGGCGAATTACGGGGGCAACGAACAATGTAACAGATTTACATGTTTAAACAAAAATTTGAACATATAAAAAACATCAACAAATCTCCGTTTTGCCACAGAACAATAGAATTAACGATACTTAAATTGCTTTCGTTGGGCTAGAAAAGTCATCTCAGCTTCATACCAAATTAAATAACACTGAATTACAAGCCTTTCGAAAAGTTTATAGAATGTCTGATTTAACAGAGAGGTTTAAGTTAAAGAAAAATTTCAATATTATGTTAAGGGGAAAAGGGTAGTCTGATGATTATAAAATGTGTCAAGTGTGTTGTCAATTAAGAAAATTGTTAATATCTTTGACGGTAGTATATGATATACTGATGACAACGGGTGGTCAAGTTGATTAGAGCGGTAATTTGCTATGCAATCAAACACACTTCCTATCAAATTAACAGTTTACCAACACACCCTTTGTGCTAATGTGCAGATGTGCTAATCCATCTAAACTCGTCACCAAATGACAAAATTTTTAGAGCAATCGAAGTTGAAATATTTGTAGACTAAAAAATAAATGATTCAAAAATTGAAATTTGTTTTTGAAAGAGCGCAAAACACAGTGAGAAAAGGATAAAATGAATGTTACAAGCATTTTCTCCTTTTTCCGCAATGCTTTTAAAAGCTTTCTACGGGTCGTTAAAACTCGGTGTTATGCGGTAAACGGTTAAAACATCAAGTCAAGAGAAAGATTTCCAAGTTCCACCAGATCAGAAGTTAGACTTTTTTTTAAATTGAAATATACTCCTAGTGAGGAAGAACTACACGTCAAAGTGCTTATTGTACTCAATAGGTTCTTTAAATCCAAGACTAATCATCATGTAATTTGCAATCTGATCTATATCTACACATCAGAGATCGTATATACGATCCCAGTACACATTCAGCATATTCTTCATGCACCATGGGTTTAAGATTAATGTCAAATTGAAATATTGGTAACAAGTTACGCAGCCACTTTTTGGATGTGCATAGAATATTGAACATGGTTAGATATTCAAGTAAACATATTTTCTTTTTATTAATACTTCATATAGGTCTATTTTTACCTTTGTTTTTCAGTTTTCTCTTTCAGAGAGGAAAAATTATAGAATACTTTGAATTAATCCATTATACAGCGCTGATCAGCTCTTTGCATAAGTTCAAATTTTCAGTAATCATCACAATTTAAACTTGTCTATAGCCTCTGCGTGATCTCACGTCATCGGTACACGTTCGCAAAGCACATTTTTTAAGCTTTTTTTAAATTCAAACGTTAAAAATACAACATAAATAAAGAGAATTGCAATCTTCCAACGTTAACAGTCATTTATTTGTGAGCCGAAATTGCAGAAACCAAAGTAGGACATCGGGTAGAATAAATGCGATGTCCTGATTGGTCAAATATCGATTTCCACGGATCCATGTATCCCGACTTTTAACGACCCTGAGAAAAAGCCTTTTGAAAACATTGTTGGAAAAAGGAGAAAATGCTGGTAACCAGCATTTTCTCCTTTTTCCACTATGTTTTCTACCCTTCCCAAATCAAATTTCGTTTTTTCGGGCACATTCATTTTGTCGTCTGCAAATGCTTCCAATTTAGACCAGTCAGCAAATTTGTCGTTTGGTAAAGAGTTAACTACAGTTCTTCAACAGCATTTTAGACTTGCCCAAATTGACAGTACCTGTTGACTACGAATTAACCCATTACCACTCAATCCCTACTTTTGACGACCCTGAGAAAGAGGCCTTTAGAAAACATTGTGGGAAAAGGAGAAAATGCTGGTAACCAGCATTTTCTCCTTTTCCCACAATGTTTTCTCCCCTTCACAAAACAAATTTCAAATTTTTACTTTTATTTTTTCGTCTGCAAATGCTTTCCATTTGAACAAGCCTAAAATGTTGTTGTTGTTTAGTGGTTAAGATGTGGCTCAGGCCATGAGATTTGTCTTTAACCCTTTCCCAAACAATCTCTGGTTTTTACGAGTCTGGAATAGTAGCCTTTTGAAAACATTGTGGGAAAAGGAGAAAATGCTGGTAACCAGCATTTTCTCCTTTTCCCACAATGTTTTCTACCCTATCATAGACAGAAATAATCTTTTCAGCAAGAGTTGAATTATCGTCTGCGAATGCTTTCAATTTGGTCTAGTCCAAAAGTTTGTCGTTTGGGAAAGGGTTAAAAGAGAAATAAGCATTTTGGAAAAATACTCATTGCTAGCATTTCTTTCTTCTTTTCCCATAATGTTTTTGAAAGCATTGGTCCCCAAAGGTTGTCTGGTAAAGATAGAATGAGGTGACTTACACTGTGACATAAGTATTTCCTAGTACATGTACTACCCTAGCCTTACCTGATGGCATTATCATCTGTTTTATTCGGTGTTCAACCTGTATCTTTTTCAATAGACACAAGGGTTTTGTTTGAGAGAACTGTAAAAATAATTTGGAAAGTTCTTTGTGTTTTTCAGACTCACTTCTGATGTACAGGATTTGAAATCTTCCTTTAAAATGAGCATATCTCAGGGTCTTAGAGCTTTAACTCAGGTAAGTGAGTAAGTAATATGAATTTCCTTTCTCATTCTGACTTATTTAGATTACCTAAATGATTTATGAAAGTATTGTAAATTACATGGAAATTGCGCTGAGAGAAAATATTTTTTTGGTTTGTCAATCCAACAGTTGTTTAACTCATTACCAAACGACAATGTTTTCGGCTTGTCCAAATTGAAATTATTTGCACACGACAAAATAATAGTGACTGAAAATTTGAAATTTGTTTTCTGAAGAGTAGAAAACATTGTGCGAAAAGGAGAAAATGCTGGTTACCAGCATTTTCTCCTTTTCTCACAGTGTTTTCTAAAGACTTCTTTCTCAGGGTTGTCAAAAGTAGGGATTGTGTGGTAATGGGTTCAATAGGTCCCAGGGTTTTCCCTCGGCTTTGAAAATTGGGGGTCATTGTGACCCCCTTCCTCATTAGTAGCGGGTCATTTCATTAATTTTGGGGGTCAAAAATATGGATTTCCTCATCATCAACTTCAAACACGATTTATAATGCATTTTATCTTTTAAACGCCAACTTCCAAGATTGAAAAGTCGGTCGATCATTTCTGACGGAAAGGCCGATGTTATTTTTTGACAGACCAAACATTTTAGTCTGAATCGCTGCTTGACGTGGCTTGATCGGCAGTTGTAGGAAGCAGACGATAGAAGAATGCTACAGTTTTCTTCGTCATGACATTATTTTTCCGCTAACAGCACAGACCCGTAATGTGTACTTTTATATACCGGAAGTCGTGTAAAATATGCTATGAAATACAGAGAACCCAACCACGACTTTGACTGGGCCCATATTTACGATACGTGTCCAATATACATTTCGGCAATAATGCGTAAACCAGTCTTATTCTATAAATAAATTACCGGAAAACCACTTTTATCTAAAATAAACCCTGTAGTTAAAAAAAAGAACGGTGTTTGTCTGACATTGAAGCAAGAACAGACTTGGAATTATGACGCTTCATTCAACTTCGTACATTATTTAGATTTGGAAAGTTGCGTCACCGATGACGCACTGTCATTTATTTTGGGGGTCATTTGAATTAAAATTGCGTCAATGATGCAGGGTTTGTGCGTCATGGAAAACCCTGGGTCCATTGCAAAGGTCACACCTGACTGTCAAAGACAAAATTCTCAACAGTTTCTGTTGAATTTCAGATATAGATATGAGCAAGGGGGATATTTATTTCACAAATGCATAAACCTCTTTACCAGGGAACAAACATTTTGGATTTCTCAAAAATGAAAGCATTTGCAGATCTGGCCTCAAATTAAATGTGGCTCAAATAGCCTGACAGCTCAATTGGAAGTATTTAACCCTTTCCCAAACGACAAATTTTAGACTCTTCCAAACTCAAAGAGTTTGCAGACGACAATTTCAAATTTGATAAAAAGTGCAGAAAGTTCTCCAAATGGGTAGAAAACACTGTGGGAAAAGGAGAAATTGCTCGTTAAGAGCAATTTCTCCTTTCCCACAGTGTTTTCAAAGATGTTTACTGCAGACACGTAAAAACCAGGGCTTGTTTGGGAAAGGGTCAACAAGAACCATTTTAAAAGAATAATGTTGTCTCTTTTTGCAGACGATTGGTTGTGTGGGTGCTCTGTGGATTATCTCCCCTAAGTTGACAGGAGTTATGTGTGCTGTGATACCAGTCATTATTGGCATAGGAACCTATATGGGCGGTGGGCTTAGGAAACTGTCGAAGGCTGCTCAAGCTCAGGTTAGTACATGCTCATGCCAAGTGTATGAATATAGAAGTGGAACTATTTCTTGACTTTGTATTAATCCTTATGAAACCCTGGAGGAAAAGAAAAATTAAAGAAATATTGTGGGAAAAGGAAAAAATACTGGTGGCTAGTATTTTCTCCTCTTCCTGCAGTTTTTCCAAACTATCTCTGAACACCAAATCAAGCAACTTGGCAAATATCTAATTTTTGCCTTGCAAATATTTCTTTTAATTCAGACAAGTATAAAATTTTGTGTCTTTGTCAATAGTTAAAATATGACTGAAAAGTGCCTGCATTGAACAGCTAATGAGTCAAGCCTCACAGAGATTCATTAAAATGTCCAAAAGGTTTCTGTCCTTTCATCTTTTAGGATGGAATAATCTGGTTGATCTATTAACTCTTTACCACACGAGAAAATTTTAGACTGGTCCAAATTGAAAGCATTTGCAGATGACAAAATAATAGTGACCGAAAATTTGAAATTTGTTTTGTGAAGGGTAGAAAACATTGTGGGAATAGGAGAAAATGCTGGTTACCAGCATTTTCTCCTTTTCCCACAATATGTTTACTAAAGGCTTCAATCTCAGGGGCGTCAAAAGTAGGGATTGTGTGGTAATAGGTTAAAAGACCCTGAGGAGAAAGGATTTAAAAAAAATTGTAGAAAAGGAGAAATTGCTGGTGACCGGCATGTTCTCCTTTCCCCCACAATGTTTTCTCCCACTATCAGACAGAAATCATAATAATTTGAGCCACATATACTATGTTGTCTGCCAATACTTTCAGTTTGGTAGAGTCCAAAATTTAGATCTTGGGAAAAAGTTTTTATTCTGATTCTGGCTTATTTTTATCAAATATAATTTTAGTGGGAAAAAAAAGGAACTTTAACTGTCAAAACTTTAATTTTATAACTGAGGATTGGGATTACCTAACCCTTTCTAAAACGGCAAATTTTGGACCAGACCAAATTGAAAGCATTTTGCAGATGACAAATTATCAGTTGCTAAAATGATGATTTTTTTATATGATAGGGTAGAACACTGTGGGAAAAGGAGAAAATGCTGGTTACCAGCATTTTCTCCTTTTCCACAATATTTTCGAAAGGCTTTATTCTTGACCCGTAAAAACCAGGGATTGTTCGGGAAAGGGTTTATTAACTCTTATATTTAATCAACTCTTTACCAAACAACAAATTTATAGACTGGTCCAAATTGAATGCATTTGCTGACACTGAAATAAATGTGCCTGAAAAATCAAAATTTGATTTGGGAAGGTTGGAAAATGTTGTGGGAAAAGGAGAAAATGCTAGTTACCAGCATTTTCTCCTTTTTCCACAATTTTTTCTAAAGGCTTCTACTTCGGGGTCGTCATTAGTTGTCATTATGTGGTAAAGGGTCAGGGTGACTGGCCAGTAGAAGTGACCGCTGGTTGAGGCTTTACTGTTTATTATTTTAATCAGGTTGCAAAAGCCACAGCTGTGGCGGATGAAGCTTTAAGCAATGTTAGAACTGTGAAGGCCTTTGCCATGGAGAAAAAAGAACATGAGTAAGTTCAATACTATTTTCTAATGAGGTAATATTTATACCCCTGCAAAACAAAATGTTTTTAGGGGGGTATACTGGAATCAGCATGTCTGTCTGTGTGTCTGTCCGTCCCTCTGTGTGTGCGTCTGTGTACAGAATACTAGTAATTTTGTGTCGTGAACGCCTCCTACAGTTTTCCTTGAATTATATTGAAACTTTGCACATATACTGAGCATATATTGAAGATTTGCAAGACGCAATTTTCAAGTGTCAATTCTTCCTGGTTGAGGAATTATTTCCCCTTGAACTTTACACTTTTTTCTGTCAAAGTGCTGGCGGGGGTATCAAGTTACATACAGTGACAGCTCTGGTTTCTAGTTTCTTTCAGTTGTGACAAGTTTCCAAGATTCAGAACTGGACAAAGTTTGAAAATATAACAAAAAACTTTTAACCAATGAAATAAATAGAGGTTGATTGCCAGCAGATTTTTATTTTTTCACAATGCTTTTTCTTTCTCTAGACTGCCAAAACATGAAGTTATTTTCCAAAAACATAATGCTTTAACAAACAATTTTTAGTTTTAGTAACCCGAAGGCCCCCTGGAACATTGTTAAAAAAGGAGAAAATTTGGGTAACCAGCATTTTGTTTTTCTTCCATGGTGTCTTCTAACTTTCCACTGAAAAATGTCATGTTTTGAGCAACATTTCTTTTGCAGTCTGCAAATGCTTTAGATTTAGATTGGTTGTAACTTTTGTCAGTTTGTAAAGCGTTCACCCTATACCAAACAATCCCTTGTTTTTACGACCCTGAGATAGAAAGCTTTTGAAAACATCGTGGGAAAAGGAGAAAATGCTGGTAACCAGCATTTTCTCCTTTTACAACAATGTTTTCTACCATGCTGGAAACAAATTTTAATTTTCTAGTTACGCTTATTTTGTCGTCTGCAAGTACTTTCAATTTGGACCAGTCTAAAACTTTGTTGTTTTGTAAAGAGTTAACCCATCCCTTCTTCTGATGCCCCTGAGAAAGAATTGTAACCAGCATTTTCTCCTTTTCCCACAACGTTTTCTACCCTTCACAAAACAGACTTCAAATTTTCAGTCACTTTTATTCACTTTTATTCTGTCGTCTGCAAATGCTTTCAATTTGGACAAGTCTAAAATTTTGTCGTTTGGTAATGAGTTAAGTGAGGGGTACATAATAACTTACTCGTTGTAACAATGACTGTGCTCATGCTGTATCTTGTCTTGCTTTCTTCATCAGGTTATACAGCCAAGAAGTCAAGGAAGCTCAAAGGTTAAATGTAAGACTGGGAGTTGGTATTGGTCTTTTCCAGGGGCTCGCCAATATAGCTTTAAATGGTGGGTAGATGTTTTAATGCTTTAACCGTTGGAGTTTCTATGGTGTTTCTCTTATTGAAAAAAAACACAAACTTTTAGCAACCCTGACTCAAAGGGTATTGAAAACGTGGGAAAAGGAGAAAATGCTGGTAACCTCTATTTTCTCCTTTGCCAAAAATGACGTCTACCCTAAAACCAATTTCAGTTTTTTTTAATTTCATCGTCAGCAAATGCTTTCAGTTTGAACAAATCTAAGATTTTGATGTCTGTTACATGGTTAGTTTCTCTCTTTACCACCTGCTGATGACCTCCCTTATCTTACATGAGTCTTGGAAAGTATTGTGAAAAAAAACATGTATTAAGTAAGCTGAACTTTGATGAATTTTGACCTTCTATATTTTACAGAGACATTTTTCAGAGTTGTCTGCAGCAAAATTGTTTTCGATTTTAATGAGTTAATTCTTTACCACATAAGAAAATTTTAGACTGGGCCAAATTCAAAGCATTTGCAGGGGACAAATTAAATGGCTCTGAAAAATTGAAATTTGCCTTGGGAAGGGTAGAAAACATTGTGGGAAAAGGAGAAAATGCTGGTTACCAGCATTTTCTCCTTTTCCCACAATGTTTTCAAAAGGCTTCTTTCTCAGGGGCGTCAAAAGTCAGGATTGTGTGGTAAATGGTTAAAAGTCACACACGTTTATCATTATCTACTTTTACAGGCATTGTTCTGGGATCATTATTTATTGGAGGCTTGTTCATGTCGAGACAGGAAATTACAGCTGGGGATCTGATGTCATTTCTGGTAGCTACACAAACAGTAGAGAGGTAATCCCAGAAATATGTGGCTAATTGACAGCGAAATAAGTAGATAGGAAGTCTTATGCTTATAAAACTCGAGTCCATGCAGGCTTAACCCATTACCATGCAATCCTTACCTTTGATGACCCTGAGAAAGAAGCCTGCAGAATACTTTGTGGGAAAAGGAGAAAATGCTGGTAACCAGCATTTTCTCCTCTTTCCACAATGTTTTCTACCCTTCACAAAACAAATTTCAAGTTTTAAGTCACTTTTATTTTGTCGTCTGCAAATGCTTTGAATTTGGGCGAGCCTAAAATGTTGTAGTTTGGTAATGAGTTGAATGACTTTAGGCCCAAACTTGAAGTCTCATTTATGCTCAACCCTTAATAAGATGACAACATTTTAGCCTGGTCCAAAGTATTTGCAAACATCTTTTTCACTGTTGCTTAGATGTTGCAATTTTTCTATGAAATGGTAAAAAAATCGTGGGAAAGAGAGAAAATGTGATTACCTGGTGCCAGTACAGCTGACCGAGGGCCTGTAACTGGGCCAATACGAAATCACTTGATCACTGACATTTTTTTTAATTAACTGTTTGCCCAGAATCAATATGACAACCTAAGAGAAGTGCAAATAGGGTTTACTAGTAACATTTCTTACTTCGTATAGTCTACATGTTGTGACCCCGGCTTAATACGACTTGACCTCTGATCAATACAGTTGAACTTGATTGGTCAAAAGTAAGTGCAGGCGCTCATGTGACTGACCTTTTGACCAATCACGTTCAAGGATTTCTGTATTGGTTGTAGGTCATCAATATTCATACGAGGTCAACTGTAATGATCGGAGGTCAAGTCGTATTAAGCCAGGGTCACGACCTGTATACTATAGGAAGTAAGAAATGTGACTAGTATCGTGTGAACTGGTTTCCATGTATAACTTATATGTATCTAATAGATCTAGATAATTAATAATAGATTGTAAAAGGACAAAGAATTTGATATACAAGTATTGTTGTTGAAATATAAATTTACTTTGATCATATGTTGTATTTTCAGATCACTTGCTCAAATGTCACTATTGTTTGGTCAAGTAGTCAGAGGTCTGAGTGCTGGTAGCAGAATATTTGAAGTAAGATTGGGTCTACTTTTCTATTTCTTTAACCCTTTACTGCATAGATACTCCATGGATAGTCAATTTTACGCATTGCTTGTAGGAGCCTTTGAAAAACATTGTGGCAAAAGGTGAAATTGCTCGTGGCGAGCAATTTCACCTTTTGTCACAGTGTTTTCTATGCTTTCAAAAGGTCTCATATACTAATAAGAAACAGATTCATCCTTGCTGTTTAGGGTCAATAGAGATACCATAATGCCTTATGGGGTAAAGGGTTAACTCTTTACCAAACGACAAATTTTTGGACTAGTCCAAATTGAAAATATTTGCAGATGACAAACTAAAGGTGACTAAAGAATTGAAATTTGTTTTCGGAAAGGAAGAAAACATTGTGGGAAAATACACTCTTTTCCCACAATGTTTTCAAAAGGCTTTAAGAGTTGTTGAAAGTCTGAATTGTGCGGTTAAGGGTTAACTCTATACTGAATGAAAAGATTTAAGAATTTTCTGAATTAAAATGATTTTTTGCATTATCTCCCACTAGATGGCATTCTACAGATACCCATCCATCTAATTTGGGCATCCTGGGTACAGAACTGGACTACTTTTGTAAATGTCAACCGTAACTTTGAATTTCAAACTAAAATAAACATTTACTCAATAAAATGCTACCTGGTGAGATTCATTCAGCTATGATCAGCAGTTTAGAGAAATCTGGAGCCAAAACAGGCCTGATTTTTCCTCGAACGTATTAATAAATACCAAATTCTCCATTGCTACTTTACTACAATCTCCCCAATATTGGGGAAAGTGATGCATCATATAAGACAGATCGAATCTTCGAAGAACATGATATGCACAGACAACAGATTTTCGGAAGACAGCTTAGATGATGAAATTGTCTGTAATAGGATAGAAAACTTGGGAAAAGGTGAAAACACTGGTTACTGGCATCGCCTAATTTTTCCCATCATGTTTTCAAATGCATATTTCCTCTTGGTTGTTGAAAGTCAAGATTGTGTGGTAAAGGGTTGAATCACTGAAGTCTGCTTAACTCATTACCAAAAGACAAAATTTAGGCTTGTCCAAATTGAAAGCATATGCAGACGACAAAATAAAAGTGACTGAAAATTTGAAATTTGTTTTAGGAAGGGTAGAAAAGCTTGTGGGAAAAGGAGAAAATGCTGGTTACCAGCATTTTCTCCTTTTCCCACAATGCTTTCTAAAGGCTTCTATCACAGGGTGGTCAAAAGTCATTTTTGTGTGGTAATGGGTTAATAACCAGACAAACATTTTTAGAAGTTCTATTTCAGTTTATTAACCATGAGAGCACTATACCGCTGACTGGTGGGGATTCCATACCTTATCATTGTTTCCTAGGAGATTTTGAGTTTAAAAATGTGAGCTTTACATATCCTACAAGACCTGAACAGGTAAGCTCTTGATTTGAATTTCAACTATTTTGATATTTTACCCTCCTGTATTTGACAGCCTTGGACAATATCTTGATTTCTAAATTGCCGAATGATAATGAAACTTGTCAACGTAGGTTTTTTTTTTCCTAGACTCAAGCGTCCATTGGGTTTATTTACCACTCCAAGAATTAATCCCGTTTTAACAACTCTTATGAAGAGTTTGTTTAACTCATTACCAAACGACAACATTTTAGACTGGTCAAAATTGAAAGCATTTGCAGACGACAAAATAAATGTGACTGAAAATTTGAAATTTGTTTTGTGAAGGGTAGTATACATTGTGGGGAAAGGAGAAAATACTGTTTACCAGCATTTTCTCCTTTTCCCACAATGTTTTCTAAAGGCACCTCTCTCAAGATCATCAAAAGTAGGGAATCTGTGGTAATGGGTTAAAGAAGAAAGGGAGAAATATTTGGAGTATTTGACGTTTTTTCTCTATTTTCCACATTGTTTCAAACCCTTTTTAAGTCATTCATGAAAGTTAATTGAATTTTTTGTTTACAACTGCTTTTAGTTCAGACAAGTAAGTTAACCCTTGACCACATAGTCCCGGCTTTTATCACCCCTGTGAAAGAAGCCTTTTGAAAGCATTGTGGAAAATGGAGAAAAAGCTGGTAATCAGCTTTTTTCTCCTTTTCCCACAATGTTTTCTACCCTTCCTAAAACAAATTTCAATTCTGTAATCACAAATTCTTTGTCATGTGCAAATGCTTTCAATTTGGACCTGTTTAAAATTTTGTCGTTTGGTAAAGGGTTAAGTAAGATTTCTACATTAACTTCAGGTATGATCATAGCCCTGTTGTGGTTGGTCATGCCAAATCTTTGACAAGTCATACTATCTCAGTCGTTACTGAAGCTATTTACTATTAAGTTAGACTAGTTGCTAACTATCAAAAGAAGGACCCATCTAGTAAGGCAGACAACCATTGAATTAAATCTTTACCAGATGAGGTAATTTTGGTCTGCTGAAATTAAAAAAATTTGCAGACAACAAATTTCAAGTGGCCAAAAAGGTAGTATTTTCTTCTGAAAGGGAAGAAAACACTGAGGAATATGGAGAAAATGTTCTTTATGAGCATTTGCTCCTTTTTCCACAGTGTTTTCAATTGCCTTCAACCTCAGAGGCATAAAAACCAGGGCTTATCTGGGAAAGGGTTATCTAATGATCGAATCATGAGGTACACTGGTCATTTGACATGCAGATCATTGACCACTATCAAACTGCAGACAATGCAGGCAGACCTGGGCCAGTAGGTTTTATAGATGCATCAAGCCCTTCTTTGTCACAAATTATGACTATTTTGTTTAAAAAATCACTGTTGCTGCCTCAGGTACATTTTAATGTGATAATTCTTATTTGAAGTAATTTGTGTTTAAGTTCTAACCACTTTATTTTATAATCATTTTACTTTCTTCACAGACTGTTTTGGAAAACTTTAGTTTGCAAATTCCAGGAGGTAAAAAGGTGGCTTTAGTTGGCTCGTCTGGAGCAGGTACCTTGATATTATTTTGCATGATTTTTTTAGCTTGGCTATTTTCAAAGAACATATCTAAGTATTATCCTTGCCCAGATGTCTTTGCATCTGTGTTGTTGTGGCAAAAACTATGACAGTTTGTAATATCTCTGTCATTACTGAAGATTTTACTTCATACTTGGCTTAGTTGTTCAACTCATTACCAGACAACAAAATTTTAGGTTTGTTCGAATAGAAAGCATTTGCAGACGACAAAAGTGATTGAAAGTTTGAAATTTGTTTTGTGAAGAGTAGAAAACATTGTGGGAAAAGGAGAAAATGCTGGTTACCAGCATTTTCTCCCTTTCCCACAATGTTTTTTAAAGGCATCTTTCTCAGGGTTGTCAAAAGTTGGGATTGTATGGTAATGGATTAACTAGCTAAAGGGGAACCTATTTAGGAAGGGCACATAAACTTCAGAGTATTTTATGCCCCTTTCTCAGCTTTGAATTTTCACTGAAAGTAACTGTAGGCAAACCTTTGTACCTGCATGTAGTGCACTTCTTCTTCAGCGAAAATAAAAGAAAGTGGGATATTGCTCAACATATTACAGAGCAGATGTATCTCTATGATGCACCTTTCAACTAACTGTATAGCCATGCAAAAACACCTGTGGGATACTGTAGGAGAGTAGAAAACATTGTGGGAAAAGGAGAAAATGCCGGTAACCAGCATTTTCTCCTTTTTTTCCACAGAGTTTTCAGAAGGCTTTTTCGTCAGGGTCGTAAAATTCAGAATGTTTGGTAAAGTTGTAAAATTTTATATGCATTCTCTATTTATGCAAAAAAATGTTACAGGGAAATCAACCATTGCCAGCTTATTGGAGAGGTTTTACGACATCCAGTCAGGGCAGATTACAATAGATGGTGAGGAGTTGCAGAAGTTTGACCCCAGCTGGTTGAGGGGTAGAGCTATTGGATATATCAGTCAGGTGGGTGCCAAACTGGATTTTTTACATGTATCACGCAACCCTTAGCTTTAACTCTTTTCTCCATAGATACTCATTTCTACGCATTACTTGTAGGAGCCTTTTGAAAACATTGTGGCAAAAGGTGAAATTGCTGGTAACGAGCAATTTCACCTTTTGCCACAATGTTTACTACACTATGAAAAGGTGTCATATACACATAAGAAACGGCTTCATCCTTGCTGTTATTTAGGGTCAATTAGAGATACCATAGAAATGCCTTATGGGTAAAGGGTTAACAATGTTACGGGAGACCACGCCTTCCTGCATGGCTTCGTCCTGATTTAAATACAATACCAAACGACTGCAACAGAGAGATATCTCTTTGGCTCTGTGGTTCTGGTATTGGTCTTTTAAACCCCTAAAAACAAGGATAATGTCTGCCATTAGCTGAAATCCCGCCGGATGCCAATTGTATTTCACCCATGCATTTATTCATTTGTTTCTTTTTTATGGACTTTGTTCATAAGGCCCGCTCGGGTGGCTCAGTGGTGAGCGTGTTGGACTCATGATCTGGTGGTTGTGAGTTCGATGCCCGGTTGAGGCGAACTTTCTTTCCGGCGTATTTTCGCCTCTCACCTCTGCTGAAGCATGTGAGAAAAGTAGTCTGTGGCTTTGGAAAGAAAGTAGTGTTAGTACTGGTATGAGAAAG
Organism: Tridacna crocea; assembly: GCA_943736015.1. Lineage (NCBI taxonomy): Eukaryota > Metazoa > Mollusca > Bivalvia > Cardiida > Cardiidae > Tridacna > Tridacna crocea. Next base: position 44,968,542 of record OX031067.1, read on the forward strand.
CCAGGAAACACATGTGCATCACCGACCGTCATGATATGACCTTAGCTGTTAAAGTGGCATTAAACCCCAACACAACCAACCAATTGTTCATAAGAAACAACACTGATGAAGAAAGATTTTGAAAACATTGATGGAAAAAGAGAAAATGAGGGTAATCAGCATTTTCTTCTTTCCATCAGCGTTTTCTATCCTATCTGATCATAGACAGAAATCATCATTCAAGCTACATTGCTTTCAATTTGGACCAGTGTCAAATTTAATTGTTTACCGCACAATCCTGACTTTTAAAAAACTCTGAGAAAGAAAACCTTTGAAAACATGGGAAAAGAAGAAAATGCTGGTAACCAGCATTTTCTTCTTTTCCCACAATGTTTTCTACCCTTTCCGAATCAAATTGTTGTTCGCAAATTCTTTCAATTTGGACCAGTCCGAAATTTCGTCGCTTAGTATCGAGTTAATGCCATTTGGCAGTACTTCAGTTATATCAAAGCAGACAGTGCACCTTCCTTGCTTTTCCAGTTTGCTTATAGCCAGTGTAATGTTCAGTGCCCTGGCCAGAAGACTGGCAGGGTCCATATCCAGATAGACTGGACATCCGTGTCTAGTGAAAAGTGAGACATGAGTGCACTTGCATGGTTTTGTTTTTCTGTCTTTAGAAAGAATGTGGACATATTGGGATTTGATTTCACAACCACTGATCTACTATCTTTGTAACTTGTCAACCCTTTATCCACACAATCCTGAATTTTAACAACTCGGAAGAAGAAGCCTTTGAAAACATTGTTGGAAAAGGAGAAAATACTGGTTTACCTGCATTTTCTCCTCCTTTTCCAACAATGTTTTGAACTCTTTACTACACGAGAAAATTTTAGGCTTGACCAAATCGAAAGCATTTGCAGACGACAAAATAAAAGTGACTGAAAATTTGAAATTTGCTACCAGCATTTTCTCCTTTTCACACAATGTTTTCTAAAGGCTTCTTTCTCGGGGTTGTCAGAAGTATGGATTGTGTGGTAATAAGTTAATTCATCTGTAGAAGTTATAGATCTAGGTCAGCCTGCAAAGTCTGCTCAGACTGATATGGGTTGAAAATTTTGTGCATGACAAAGGAGCATTCTACCCATGAATCAGCAGGTTGTAATGGATTTTCATGGGTCAATAGTTTTGTGAGAGCTTGCTTGGTTTAACCCTTTACCACACAATCCAAACTTTTAACGACCATGTGACAGAAAGCCTTTGAAAGCATTGTGGGAAAAGGAGAAATTGCTGGTAACCAGCATTTTCTCCTTTTCCCACAATGTTTTCAACCCTTTCCAAATCAAATTTCAATTTTTGATTCACATTTATTTTTTGGTCGGTAAATGCTATCAATTTGGACATGTCCAAAATTTTGTCGTTTGGTAAAGTGAAAATGCACCTCAGAGATGCTGTTAACCCCCTTTTTTCAGAGCATGGCCCAATTTTGTTTGACTGATGTAGAGTTCCCCTTTTTCAAATTTCAGGAACCAGTATTGTTTGCTACTTCTATCATGGAAAATATTCGTTACGGACGTCCACAAGCGACAGACACAGAGGTAGTGTTTTTCATATTTACTCAATGTCTCCGAGATATCACATAGGACAGAAAATGTCTCAATGTCTCTGAGATATCACATAGGATAGAAAATGTCTCAATGTCTCTGAGATATCACATAGGACAGAAAATGTCTCTGAGATATCACATAGGACAGAAAAACAGTCTGTATCAACACACTGTGAAATATGGTTCCAAATATGGGTTGATGAAGTAATGATGACGTCAATCATAAGGTTTATAAGCATATATTAATTTGCAACTTGATTGGTCAAAATTTTATGCTGTAATAGTCATCTGCCATTCATAAAATACAGTTTATTTCATCAGTTGTGGTTAGTATGAGGAAATATAGGCCAAAAAAGGGAAAGGTATGTGAAAATAATGAGTGCCGTAAGGCACATGTTATTTTCGCCAACATTTCCTTTTTGAGGCAAGTATTTCTCCATATTAACCACAAGCTGATGAAATAAATTAAATATTATATTTCCTCTGATTATTTTGTCAACGAATTCCACTTTTAAAACTAGTGATCTCAAGTCAATTAACCGATTAAGTCAATTTCTAGCAAAGTAGAACAAAAAATGTAGTTCCAGATTTTCGGCAGGAGGAAACTATTCACTGTGACAGGGAAATAATTCCTTCCCAGCTTAAATTACGTCATTTCTATAACCATAACATTTCTAAAAATAGACACATGAAATAAAATGTAAAGAAGTTAGGGGCTACTTCATGATTATGAAAAATTTACAACATTTTGTCGTTGAAAGGTTTAGGTAAAAAATAACAATAATTTTATGCTGAAGCAACTTTTCTGGCACTGGTATAAACTTCTCGCCGCACAAGAAAATTTTGACATCTCATGCGACCTTTGGTCTTTTTTGATATCAAATCTTGCCAAACTGCTTGAATCAAATACAAGCATCAGGAAAGTGACTACAGTGTAGTATTCCATATATCATAGACATATAGCTTGCAACATGCGAAAAGGGACATTTGGATATTTGCATAAAATGTTGTCTCGGATCAGCCTGCGCAGTCTGCACACACATGGATTAGCCCGTGTGGACTACACAGGCTGATCCGAGATGAGAATATCCATTTTTGTGTGATTTTCTGTTTTGCATTAGTCTATTGTAGCGCAAAATGTAATATTGTCGTAAAGTGCTGTCTCAGATCTGCCTTAGGGAAGTGCGCAGGCTGATCTGAGACGACACTTTATGCAATTGTCCGAATGCCCCTTTTCGTGTGTTGCAAGGCATATTTGAGATTAGCATTGTGTGAGGACGTAAGTGACATACATGTAGTTTCATACTTCTTCAGAGAATGAAATTAGGTTTTATTCTTGGAAATGTCTACATTTTAAATGTAAATGGAATATTGTGAATATTATGATCAGTAATTTGTGAAATATTGTTATTTTATAAAATGAATCTGACATTTATTGGCTTTTGATAGAGAATTTTATTCAACTTTTACACGAAAATGTTATTTAGTTTGTAACAGGCTTGCTCAAAAACATCTCAAGACTTGTTTAAAATTTTACCACATGGCAAAATTTTGTACTCTACCATGTTGAACACATTTGAAAATATTTAATTGAATGTAGCATGCATGATTATTTCTTGATTTGATAGATTAGAAAACTTTGTGGAAAAGGAATAAATACTGGCTCCCAGTATTTTCTCCTTTCACCACAATGTTTCTCAAAACCTTCAGTCTTGATAACTCTTTACCAAACAGCAAAATTTTAGACTAGTCCAAATTCAAAGCATTTGCAGATGACAAAATGAACATAACTCAAATTTAAATTAAATTTAAAATTGTTTCCTGCAGGACAGAAAACATTGTGGGAAAGGGAGAAAATGCTGGTACCAGCATTTTCTCCTTTTCCCACAAAGTTTTCAAAAGGCTTCTTTCTCAGGGTCGTAACAACCAGAGATTGTTTGGTAAAGGGTTAAACCATTACCACACAATCCCTACTTTTGACACCCCTGAGAAGAAGCCTTTTGAAAACACTGTGGGAAAAGGAAAAAATGTTGGTAACCAGCATTTTCTCCTTTTCCCACAGTGTTTTCTATCCTTCCCAGAACAAATTTTAATTTTTCAGTAACCTTTATTTTGTCGTCTGCAAATGCTTTCAATTTGGATCAGTCTAAAATTTTCTTGTGTGGTAAAGGGTTAAAACTCAGGATTACATGCTGTAGGATTTATAAGATTTTATCACAAATGCCAACCTATGTCAGATCCTATATTTAATTTGTTCAGTTTATCTTGATCATGGCCTTTACAGAGGTTTTTCATCCGATTTTCTTCAGGTCATAGAAGCAGCTAAGGCAGCAAATGCACATGACTTTATTACTTCATTTCCAAATGGATACAGTACAGTCCTCGGGGAGAGAGGGGTCACTGTCTCTGGGGGCCAGAAACAGAGGATTGCTATAGCCAGGGCTGTGATTAAAAATCCTTCTTTACTGATACTAGATGAAGCCACAAGGTGTGTGTTCCAAAGTGAAGCCAGAGATAAACTTTTTTGGAGATTAACTTAGAACACCAAATTTTATCTCGCTATCCCTGAAATAATTTTTCAGCGGAGGTTTTTGAAAACATCTTTGTTAAACAGCATTAACCCATTACCACACAATCCCTACTTTTGACGACCCTGAGAAAGAAGGTTCTAGAAAATATTGTAGGAAAAGGAGAAAATGCTGGTAACCAGCATTTTCTCCTTTTCCCACAATGTTTTCTACTGTTTACAAAATATATTTCAAATTTTCAGTCACTTTCATTTTGTGGCCTGCAAATGCTTTCCATTTGGACAAGCCTAAAATTTTGTCGTTTGGTAATGAATAGATTAAGGTTCAACCCATTGACTCTATACCACACAACAAAATTTTAGATGAGTCCAAATTGAAAACATTTGCAGATGACAGATAAAGTGTGGCTAAAATGATTGAAGATTTCCTGAAAGTTTAGAAGACATTGTTAGAAAAGGAGAAAATGGTGGTTACTGGCATTTTCTCCTTTTCCCACAATGTTTTCGAAAGTCTTATTTTCAAGGGTCGTCAAAATGTGGGATCGGGTGGTAAACGGTTAAAAGTTGACAAAATTTTAGATCCGTCTGAATTGAAAGTACTTGCTGTCTCAGATTATGAGCTTTGTTGGGGAAAGGGTAGAAAACATTGCAGGAAAAGGAGAAAATAGTGGCAACCAGGTAAAAAAGAAGACCGTGTAAATGCAAGATAATGTCTCTGAGATATGACTCAAAAATACTGTCAACCCTTTACCACACAATCACAAGTTTTTACAATCTTAAAGTAGAAGTCTTTTAAAAACATTGAGGGAATTGGAGAAAATAAGCATTCCTTCTTTTCCCACAATTTTTTCTAATCAAAGAAAAAAAACCATCTATGCATTTATTGCACTACTTAAACCCTATAGATATACTAGGACGAGAAAGAAACGCAGGGTACCATACTAGATATTGAACAGGCTTTGAGTCTCCATATGCAGTCAGTCACTACTTTTTTTCACTGAGGAGGGGGTACTGTCAATAAGAAGCCATTTTCTCATTTCCTTTTGGCCACACTGAAATGAAATTTCGTCAAAATATTCAAAAGTCATCAGTGATAAACATAAAATCATAATTTAGAATTCTCAATCAAGCTATACACCTCTAAACTACCTTGAAAGGTTACCCAGTGTTTCTTTTTCATCCTAGTATATTTTCAGATTTGAATAAGACCCAGATAATATCATTTTGGAGGTTGCTTTTTTGTCTATACTGTTTTAGCATATTGGACAGTGTAGTTCAAAGATCAGATAGTATATTTTGTGTAGTCTGATCTTGATCTACTCTGGCCATATATTTTGTGTTGTCTGATCTTGATCTTCACTGTCCACATTGGCAGCTGTAGTGGTGAAAGGGACTTTGAGGGTTAGCCAACAATATCACATTCTTTTACAGTGCACTAGATGCAGAGTCAGAAAGGATAGTGCAGGAAACTCTAAATCAGATATCTAGAGGTAAAGTTAGCTTTAGATCCCTTCATTAAACAGTCCCATGCTTTAACCCATTACTACACAATCCCTACTTTTAATGACCCTGAGAAAGAAGCCTGTAGAAAACATTGTGGGAAAAGGAGAAAATGCTGGTGACCAGCATTTTCTCCTTTTCCCACAATGTTTTCTGCTCTTTACAAAACAAATTTCAAAATTTCAGTCAGTTTTATTTTGTTGTCAGCAAATGCTTTCCGTTTGGATAAGTCTAAAATATTGTTGTTTGGTAATGAGTTAACCCTTTCCAAACAATCCCGGTTTTCACAACCATGAAAAAGAAGCTGTTTGAAGACATTGTGGGAAAAGGAGTAAATGCTGGTTACCAGCATTTTTTTTTTTCACACAATGTTTTTTCTAAAGGCTTTTTTTTAGGAACGTCAAAAGTCGGCATTGTGTAGTAAAGGATTAAACCCCATTTCCACAGCATGGTAATTGGTTATATATATACCCTGTAAAACATTATGGATTTTTGCAATCTATTTTGCTTAACCCATTACCACACAATCCCTACTTTTGACGACCCTGAGAAAGAAGCCTTTAGAAAACATTGTGGGAAAAGGAGAAAATGCTGGTTACCAGCATTTTCTCCTTTTCCCACAAGGTTTTCTGCCCTTCACAAAGCAAATTTCCAGTCACTTTTATTTTGTCATCTGCAAATGCTTTCAAATTTGGACAAGCCTAAAATATTGTCGTTTGGAAAAGAGTTAACAAACGTGTCAAACCCTTGGACATCCAGAAAACTGATCAACAGCAAAACATTTCGTACTAGGTCAGCCTGGCTCATTTATGTTATAAAAATCCTAGATAATTACGTGTCCATTTTCTTTTGTTACGTGAAGTTGTTTTGAACTAATTCAGATTTCTCAAAAGCTAACATGCTTTGTACTTACAGGTAAAACTGTGCTTGTGATTGCTCACAGATTAAGTACTATCAGAGATGCTGATGTGATAGCTGTTATGTCCAATGGAAAAATAGTTGAAGTGAGTATTGAACTCTTTAACTCTTTCCCAAACTACAAATTTTAGACTCTTCCAAACTCAAAGAGTTTGCAGACGACAATTTCATATTCAATAAAAATGGCAGAAAGTTCTTCAAATGGGTAGAAAACACTGTGGGAAAAGGAGAAATTGCCTGTTACGAGCAATTTCTCCTTTTCCCACAGTGTTTTCAAAAGACTTTTACTGCAGACACGTAAAAACAAGGGCTTGTTTGGGAAAGGGTTAACTGATAACAGATATCCAAATTGTCTATATTGAGATCATTTGCAGTAAACAAATGTGTCCTAAATTGTAGGATCTATGTCAAAAGCAGAAATCATTATGGGAAAAAAAAAAGAAAATACCAGTTAACCTCCTTTTCAACAATGTTAACAAAAATCAACAATGCTTACAGAAATGAACAATGCTTACAAAAACCTTCTACCTCAGCAATGTTTTGAATGCAAAGGAAATTATAATTAGAACTGTGGCATCACTTAACCCATTTATACCACACAATCCCTACTTTTGACGCCCCTGGAAAGAAGCCTTTTGAAAACATTGTGGGAAAAGGAGAAAATGCTGGTAACCAGCATTTTCTCCTTTTCCCACAATGTTTTCTACCCTTCACAAAACTAATTTCAAATTTTCAGTCACTTTCATTTTGTCGCGTGCAAATGCTTTCGATTTGGACAAGCCTAAAATATTGTCGTTTGGTAATGAGTTAATGCTGTTATTGTATTCAAGTTTTCTACTGGCCTGGGTCGAGAAGTATATAAATATAGAATTGATTATCAAACTGGAACCCAGATTAATCTTGTACATGTAATATTACATGTATTAATTAGAGACTGTGAGTGTGGGAGATATATCGGATTGGATATGGGTTACCATTTGAGATGAAATTTTATTAACCCTTTACTCCATAGATACTCATTTCTACGCATTGTTTGTAGGAGCCTTCGGAAAACATTGTGGCAAAAGATGAAATTGCTCGTGACGAGCAATTTCACCTTTTGCCTCAATGTTTTCTATGCTATCAAAAGATGTCATATACACATAAGAAACAGCTTCATCTTTGCTGTTATTTAGGGTCAATTAGAGATACCATAGAAATGCCTTATGGGGTAAAGGGTTAAACAAGTCTAGGATAAATGCTATTAAATGAGCCTTTGGCAATGTAAATAACATTTTCCTTGAAAATTTAATCAAATTTTATCTCAAGTCCTAACACAGATCATATTCCTTTTATCTCATAACAATATTTCACAAATTATAGATCAGGAGAAGTAAAACCATCTGTAGATGCACTCGCTGCACTATCCATAAAATCTGTTTGTTTTTATGAAATACGTACAAAATGAAGTTACACAATTGTGATTCTAAACATGTATAAGATAAGGAAATTTGTGATGGGTACCGGTATATTACACTGAAAACAAGGGAGGTTATGTGATAAACAAATTTCTCATGTCTGGTTTTAACTACAGGTACTTGCCAGATAAAAAGAATTGACAAAATGAAAGCATTAGGATTAAAAAATATGACTCAAGTGATGGGATTTGTGGCGAGAAGGGTAAAAACCATAGAGGAAAAGAGAGAAAATGCTGGGCACCATCATTTTCTCCTTTACCCACAATGTTTTCAAATCTTGTTTCAATGGGGTTGTTAAAAACAGCATTGTTGGGTAAAGTGTTAACCCATTACCACAAAATCCCTACTTTTGACGCTCGCGGGAAAGAAGCCATCTGAAAACATTATGGGAAAAGGAGAAAATGCTGGTAACCAGCATTTTCTGCTTTTCCCACAATGTTTTCTAACCTTCACAAAACAAATTTTAAAATTTCAGTCACTTTTATTTTGTCGTCTGCAAATGCTTTTCATTTAGACAAGTCTAAAATAAAGTCGTCTGGTAATGACTTAAAGTACTTGGCAGAGATAGAAATTTACTTTTTGGGACAGGTCAAGTTTTAGATGCATTTTAAGATATCACACACTGCCTACTCTTTTTTCATACCCCCACCTATAAAGTAGAGAGGTGAATACAAGTTTTACCATGTCTGTCTGTTTGTCCATCCATCAATCCATCTGTGTTTTTCGTTTCCATGCTCTAACTCGATAGCTGCTTGACCTAGGACCGGGAAACTCATAAAAATGTTGCTCACAAGTTCATAACCAAAGACCATATTGCTTATGGTTTACAAAGGTCAAAGGTATGAAAACCATTTCCATTCTCCGATTTCGCTGTGTCAAGGTTTTGAATGGGAGTATTTGTCCACTTTTCGACAGTTTTAGTTTTTTTGGTAATCTTTTACAGATTGGTAACCACAACAGTTTAAAAAAGAAGAAAGGATTATATTGGGAGTTGATAAAACAACAAGAACTAGAAGAAGAAATCAAATATTTTGGATTGAAGTAATAAGAGTGATGTAGTGGTAACAAGTGTATGCACATACATTGTGTAATCCTACAGATGAAAGGACATATACGTGTTCACCCCATAACTTCATGTTCTCTTTTAACTCTTTACCACACGACAAATTTTAGGCTGGTTCAAATTGAAAGCATTTGCAGACGACAAATTAAAGGTGACTGAAAAATTGAAATTTGTTCTAGGAAGGATAGAAAACACTGTGGGAAAAGGAGAAAATGCTGGTTACCAGCATTTTCTCCTTTTCCTACAGTGTTTTCAAAAGGCTTCTTTCTCAGAGGCGTGAAAAGTAGGGATTGTGTAATGGGTTAACCGTTTCCCAAACGACAAATTTCAGACTCATCGAAACTGAAAGAGTTTGCAGACAACAATTTCAAATTTGATAAAAATGGCAGAAAGTTCTCCAAATGGGTAGAAAAAACTGGGGGAAAAGGAGAAATTGCACATTACAAGCAATTTCTCCTTTTCCCCCAGTGTTTTCAAAAGACTTGTACTACAGACACGTAAAAACAAGGGCTTGTTTGGGAAAGGGTTAACCCTTTACCACACAATTCCGACATTTTATACACCTCTGAGAGAAGGAGAAAGTGCTGGTGAAGTTCTCCTCTTCCCACAAAGTTTTCTTCCCTTCCGAAAACAAATTTCAATTCTTTAGTCACATTTATTTTGGTGTCTGGAAATGCTTCCAATTTGTACTAGTTTAAAATTTTGTTGTTTGGTAAAGAGTTAACTCATTACCAAACAACAAAATTTTAGGTTTGCCCAAATCGAAAGCATTTGCAGATGACAAAATAAAAGTGACTGAAAATTTGAAATTTGATTTGTGAAGGGTAGAAATCATTGTGGGAAAATGAAAAAATGCTTGTTACCACAATATTTTCTGAAAGCTTCTTTCTCAGGGTTGTCAAAAGTAGGGATTGCGTGGTAATGGGTTAACTAAAATACAATCTACTGGTCAACAGTTAATCCTTTACCAAACAATCCTGGGTTTTCACAACCCTGTGAGAGAGGCCTTTAGAAAACTTTATGAGAAAAGGAGAAAATGTTGTCAACCAGCCTTTTCCCACATTGTTTTCCACTATTTCCAGAACAAATTTCATTTTTTTATTCGCATTAATTTTTTAGTTTAGTTTAAACGTATTTATTTTACATCAATTGAGAAACAAGTTACAACTACTTATACTAATCTCTCTCGATTCTGCTTCCTGGGAACTACACCACGCTGAATGTGTGGGCCATTGAAAAATCCCAAAGTTGATACCTGCTCCCAGCTCACGAACTCAGGACCTTATGGTTACGAGGCGGACGCTCTTCCTCACAGCCATTAATTTTTATTGTCTGTAAATGCTTTAACCCATTACCACACAATCCCTACTTTTGACACCCCTGAGAAAGAAGCCTTTTGAAAACACTGTGGGAAAAGGAGAAAATGCTGGTAACCAGCATTTTCTCCTTTTCCCACAGTGTTTTCTACCCTTCCAAGAACAAATTTCAATTTTTTTGTCACCTTTGTTTTGTCGTCTGCAAATGCTTTCAATTTGGACCAGTCTAAATTTTTCTCGTGTGGTAATGGGTTAAAATTGGACCAGTCTAAACTTTTGTCATGTGGTAAAGAGTTAACGGCTTGTTTTGAAAACTGATTGTTTATTTTATAAGGGAAATAAAGGATGATAGATTGGAGCCAGTAGGTAATTTTCTGTCTTTTTATTAAGTACTTTACCACACAATCCTGAATTGTTAGTAGCCTTGGTAATGAGTTAAACAACTGAAAAAAAGAGAAGTCCTCAAATATTCTCCCAATTTTACTTTGACATAAAATTCAAGGGTGAAATATAGGCCATGTTTGGACAAACCATAAGGTATTCTGAATACTGATTACATGTATCTGTAACAGTTCTGTTAAATAGCACCAAAGGCTGGGATTGAACCTAGTACCTTCAGGTCCAAACTCTGTGGGCAACACATTGCTACAAAAACTAGCTCTATAGCAAGACAGATATGTGTATCATTATACAAACACAAGCTTTACATTTATATCAATCTGTGGCATAGACCAGTATACAACATACGGATCCATGTCAGGTTTCCTTGGCATCTGACAACTGGATCTGGAAAAGATTTTGATTGGGATTTATTTTAGCACTTTACTGTACACTCATGTTAACCCATTACCACACAGTCCCTACTTTTGACGCCCCTGAGCAAGAAGCCTTTTGAAAACACCGTTGGAAAAGGAGAAAATGCTGGTAACCAGCATTTTCTCCTTTTCCCACGGTGTTTTCTACCCATCCCAGAACAAATTTCAATTTTTCAATCGCCTTTATTTTGTCGTCTGCAAAAGCTTTCAATTTGGACCACTCTAAAATATTGTCGTTTTGTAATGGGTTAACCCTTAGGCTGCTAAGTGCAACTCACTGACCTTTTGCAGACAGTGTAGATCAAGATTAGATTGCACAGAACATGCAGCCTGATCTTTGATCTATACTGTCCGATAAGCCTTGAAGATATTTATCCTCCTCAAAATTGCCTTGAAATAGCAACCTTATGGATTTTAGTATTAACTCATTACCAAACGACAAAATATTAGGTTTGTCCAAATTCAAAGCATTTGCAGATGACAAAATAAAAGTGACAGAAAATTTGAAATTTGTTTAGTGAAGGATATAAAACATTGTGGAAAAAGGAGAAAATGCTGGTTACCAGCATTTTCTTCTTTTCCCACAATGTTTTCTAAAGGCTTCATTCTCAGGGGCGTTAAAAGTAGGGATTGTGTGGTAATGGGTTAACTTGAAGGTATGATTTGAGTTATTCAGTAGGACAAGCAAGGGTTGATAATCCTGAAGGAAATCGGCGATTAAAAGCATCATGGGACGAGCAAAAAATTCTGATAGACAGTATTTTCTCCTATTCAAACAGTGTTTTCAGCTTAGTGAACTTCAGCTCACTTGTATAAGTTTGCAGATACATTTAAAGTGCCTAAACCTTGTCATATGAGGAAGGAAAGAATAACGAAATATTAGCATTCCATTTAATTACCATTTTTTATTGAAAAACAAAAATAAATTTATGCATAGATGGTGGACGTAGACAAATCTAAACAATCTTACAAAAATTAACTTTCCCTCTAAATGTGGATCTGGGGTCCTGTATGGCTTACTAGTTTAGCTTAGGACTTGTCACCTGATGGCCTTTTTTTTGTGGGAGTGTCTTTTGGCAAGACACTTCAGAGGCCTAGCCTAGTACTGCTGAAACCCAGACATGTTATATGACTGAAATGTTGAAAGCGACATTAAACACCATTCAATTAATCAAAAGTGGATCTAATATTCGCATATATTTGCAGACGATACCAGCTTATCAATGATTGTAGACAATCCGGACGAAGTAGGAAGAGTTTTACAATCAGATATCGACAAAATTAATCAGTGGGCTCAGAAGTGGTTGGTCAAGTTTAATCCATCAAAGTCTGAATCTTTAGTAATTTCTCGTAAACGTTCCAAGCCAAATCACCCAGATCTGTTTATGTCAAATATAGAAATACCCTCTGTTACCAGTCATAAACATTTGGGATTCTTTCTCTCCAGTGACGGTTCTTGGGATATTCACGTTAGTAAATCTATTGAAAAGGCCTGGATTGGGATCATGCGGCATCTTAAAACGCGTCTCGATCGTCTTTCTCTTCAAACTATTTACTTTTCATTTATCAGGCCTATTCTGGAATATGGTGATGTTGTATGGGACAACTTTTCTCAGGGTCTGAAAGATCAAATGGATAAAGTTCAAAATGAAGCGGCTCGCATAGTAACAGGCTGCACCAAACTAACTGCTATCCGTGATTTATACCAAGAAACTGGATGGGAAACTTTAAGCCAAAGGAGGCGAAAACACAAACTGATTCTCTTTTACAAAATGTTCAACGGACTGTCTCCTAACTATCTTAATGCTCTTGTTCCTCAGACAGTTGGAGAGTCGTCATCTTACAATATTCGAAGACCAAATAACTTGCGAACCATAGCTTGCAGAACCACTTTGTACAAAAATTATTCATTCTTGCCATCAGTGATAAATGATTGGAATTGTTTATCAGATGAAACAAAAAATGCCGGAACGTTGTTTTCCTTTAAATATCGCTTAAACATTGATAAACCGAGGCCAAATAAGCTTTATTTCTTTGGAGATAGAAAAACTCAGATCATACATGCTAGGTTACGTAACAAGTGTAGTTGTCTTAATGAGCATTTGTATTTGAAAAATATAGTCCAGTCACCCCTTTGTAGATGCGGCTCTGTTGAATCAACACATCATTACTTCTTTGAATGCCCATTCTACAGAGAAATAAGAATCAGTCTAAATGATGACATAAGTACAATTACGAGAGTTACTCTTCAAGTCATCTTATATGGTGATGAAGATCTTGATCAACCTGATAACGAAAAAATATTCGCAGCAGTTCATTCTTATATCAGTCAAAATAGAAGATTTACTTAGAATAATTATGGCTTTTTCATTCTTTGGATGTGTAAATCCTGCTTCCAAAACTTATTTTAAATGCTTATATTTAAATAAGTAACTGCATGTTCTGTTATTGATAGCATCCAATATCTATTGATATGTGATGGTCATGGAGGAGGTCAATTGTTTGTGAAAAATTCCTCCCCGCTCCCACAGTGAAACACTCCACACCAATTCAGCTCATAATTCAGCTTATTTTTTAGCTTATTTTCCTGTTCTGTTTTTCTTTCCAACGGTTTTCTTTCAATAGCAATCAAAATACCATTATGATTTTTTATTACGTTATCAACCTGTAACTGTGTACCTGAAATTTTGGAGAGGAACAATATAAGCTTAGCTTTCGTTCTGATCCATTTCGTCAGTTATTGTTTGTTAATTTGTTGATTTGTCTTTAGATCTTTGTATTTATATATAATTGATGAATAAAATATGTTTAAATTAATATTCGCCTCCTCCAGCGGACGGCACAAGTTGTGAATGAAAATTTCGTGAATGAAAATGGGGGCAGTCTATGTAAACAATATTCATACGCATATGGCAACATTTAATAAAAAAAAAACACTTTGTTCAAGTATTTAGTGTATTTCAAACTCAAAATTTTGTATTTTTGACGAAATTTCGATAAAGAAATCAAACTTCATTAGTATGATCTTTTCAAAGTCAGAGCTGAGTATAATTTGTAGATCTGTGTTGTTCGTCCCTACGCCAGCCATGCAAAGCTGAAAGTGAGAGCGCATGCGTCGTTACGCATGATGTATTTGGTCCTCGCCAAAACGATCACAGTAAGCGGATTTGCTATAGAGTCTATATAGCAAATCCATGAAACAGTGTTTGCATTTCCAAACAACAAAATATTAGACTTGTCCAAACTTATAAAGCATTTGCAGAGAACAAAATAAGTGTGACCCTAAATCTGACTTTTTTTTTTATCTTGATACAGTATTCACACTTATTTTGTCGTCTGCAAATCCTCCAAGTTTGGGTAAGTGCGAAAAGGAAAACAATCTGTTTACTAGTAGGCCCTATTTTCTCTTTTTCTTACAATTTTTCAAAAGCGTTTATATCTGGAGGATCGTTAAAACTGTGGATTGTTTAGTAATGTGCTAACTCTTATAAACTGCAATTTCAAAGGCAACAAATACAATTCTGATGTAATATCAAGAGACAGGTCATTTATAAACCAGAGTAAAGCAGAGGCAGTGTAGCGCAAGACTGCACACCATTTCTGTGCATTCCGATCTAAATCTACACTGTTTACAAAAAAGATTCTGGTATCGTCTGTAGTATGCGATGAGGTTCACAAAATATGGCTGGAGCAGTGAGGTGTATAGGTGAGGTGTATACTTTGATGTAGAAAATCATTAAGTCTTAACCATACGACACATTTATAGCCTAGATCAACTTGAGAGCATTTGCCGATGACAAATATTACTCAAAGCAGGAAATTTGCCATTATAAAACATTGTGGGAAAAGGAGAAAATGCTGGTTACCAGCATTTTCTCCTTTTCCCACAATGTTTTCAACAGGCTTCTTTCTTGGCGTCGTTAAAAGTCGGGATTTTGTGGTAAAGGGTTAAAGCTTGACATAAGTTTTTTTATGATGTAGGTTGTAGTTCGTCATCTCTAACCCAAATCTAGTCACGTTGAATTTGAATACATAAAGGTGAATGTTCGAGATGATATGTAAACGAACGTGTATTGTGTTGAACTTTCTACCAAACTTTAAAATTTTAGACTTGTCCTAATTCAAAGCATTCAACTCATGCTCTGTGAAAAAGGGGACTTAATGCATCTTCAAAAGTATCAATCCAGGCCAGCCTGCGCAGTCTATACAGGCGAACCTGGGCAAACACCCTTTGCTAATTGTGAAATTCCTGCATGTTCAAGGACCATTCTACCCTCAGGTTTCTGTGGGTTGTTAGATAAAGAAGATTCGAAGGATCCATTATTAAGTGATATCTTGCTTAGTTCAATGAATCACAGAGATGCGTTTAGCCCCCTTTCCACGGAACATCGCTAATTTGTAAACAACAAAATTAATGAATGTTGATTGAATGACCGGATTTTTCTATGAAAGGCCAGAAAACAGTGAAGGAAATAGAGTAAATGCTGGCTACCAGCATTTTCTCCTTTTCCTAAAATGTTTCATAATATTTTTCTTGCAGCATTATTAAAAAAACACTATGACCTTTGGCGTAGGAATGAACATGCAGCCAGGGATACTTATTTGGAGATGTACTTTTAATACTAGTCTATATTTATAAATGCCCTGTATATTAGGCGAAATACGTGATCCCAGCGTGTTGCATAATCGACACATGTCTGCGTGTAACGTCCATCCACATGAATATGTGTGCGAGATAAGCGAGCGGCGGAGAACAAAACTAGGACAGCAAGAGAACGGGAGAAGATCTAGGATTCTAGGACAATTGCACCCCCCCGGACTATTGCCCCCCAAAGACAATTCCCCCCGGACCATTGCCCCCCGAGGACAAGGAATTGTCCGGAAAGGGTGGGGCATTAGTCCAGAGGGGGGGGAATTGTTTCTCTCTTCTTCCCCCCCCCCCGGGGGGGAATGGTCCGGGGGGAATTGTTCTCAAGGGGCAATTGTCCGGGGGGCATTGTCCTGATACGAGATCTAGAGAGAGAGGCATTCTGGGTACAGAACCGGACTACATTACTACGCGACAACCGTTACTTCGAATTTCAAACTAAAATAGTCTTAGGAAAAGCACATTCATCATGCGCCCTACTGTCAAAGGACGTTACACCTGATTCAACCTAATGATTATAGGAGACCACCAATGCATAAATAATCCGAATTTTATCATGATTACTCTCCCTTCGCCTAAAAAGGTATTAATTTGCTTAGTAGGTTGACTTCTGGGCCAATCGTTGAATAATATTTCTCTTTCTTTCAAATTATTACCTGCACACAATGCCTTCCTTGACAAATGCCACCTCAGCGTTCTCAACGCTTTGATTTGTCATACCTGTATAGACGATTTCTGATAATGTGAATACTATCATGTGGGATTCACACTTTTAGATCTCAGTTTGTACACATTTGGATGTACATATACAAATATAACACTTTGAGAAGTTACATGTGTTCCACACCAGGGAGATGTATCTATATATATTATTCTCAATCCTTACTGGTTGGATTTTGTGGAGAATATGCACAGGATTTTGGTTATGGTGGAGGTTTCGCCAGTCTGTAAAATCTGTACCTCTCTTAACCGACAACCATTGGTTGTTTGGTTTCCTTCACAAGGTAAGTCTGCATAACTCATTACCAAACGACAACAGTTTACGTTTGTCCAAATCGAGAGCATTTGCAGACGACAAAATAAGAGTGACTGAAAATTTGAAATTTGTTTTGTGTAGAAGGGTAGAAAACATAGTGAGAAAATGCTGGTTACCAGGATTTTCTTTTTTTACCGGCAATGTATACGAAAAACTTTTTTCATGGTCAATAAAACTTGAATTGGAATTGTGCACTATAGGGTTTAAAGGTGAAAAAAAATATATATATAGACATGTCCAAAGCCTGCAGACAACGAATTCATTTTGGCTCAATTATTGGGTCTATCTCTAACTCATTACCAAACTACAAAATTTTAGGCTTGTCCAAATCGAAAAGCATTTGCATACGACAATAAAAATGACTGAAAATTTGAAATTTGTTTTGTAAAGGACAGCATTTTCTCCTTTTCCCACAATGTTTTCTAAAGGTTTCTTTCTCGGGGGCGACGAGGGGTCATGTGTGGCTCAGTGGTAAAATGCAGGTCTCGTGATGTGGAGGTCCCAGGTTCGAGCCTTACTAGCTCCTCTGGGTTTTTTTTCACAGGAGTGTCCTTGGGCAAGACACTTCAGAGCCTAGCCTAGTACTGGTGAAACCCAGGAAACATGAATATGTGAACTGTCGCCGTGATATGACTGAAATAACTTTGAAAGCGGCGTAAAACACCATTCAAAAATTTCTCGGGGGCGTCAAAAGTAGGGATTGTGTGGTAAAGGGTTTTAAGAAAACATGAGCCATACTCTGTGAAAACGGGACTTATTGCATCTGCGAAAAGTATCAACTGCTTGGGCTGACCTGAGCCGAAACATTTTACTCTTGGTCTATTTTCTGTATGTCAAAGGACCAACCTACCACATGATTAAGCCGGATGCTTAAAATAGTGGGTCATATGGATCCAAAATAATGTGTAACTTGGGCTAGTATCATATCGTGCATCAGGGAGATGTACAAAGCCCCTTTTTGCCAGAGCATAGTTCTGAAATAGGGGCTGGGAAAGAGAAAATGCTGCCCCCGGGCCCTTTCTTTGACTGTTCTGAAGGGTCTTTATCTTTAGGGTCGATATATACATAGAAATGGCTAATAATTCTTTGTAGTGTGATCTTGATCTACATTGTCCGCAAAAGGTCAGTGAGTCGCGCTTAGCAGCCTAAGGTAAATGTTAATTTACGGTCCCTGGGTAAAGATATAATGATAGTAGTAAGGGTACAGATCTTTAGATCAAAGTCATCCTTCTTTATTGTATGGGCCTATATATGATGCAATCAAGCCGGTGTACATAATGCAGAGAAATGACCCTCGATCTATACAAAATGACCATGGGTCATTCCACTACGTAGAGGAATGAAGGGGGTCATTATTCTACATAAAGAAATGATCACAGAGGGTTATTTCTCTACGTAGAATAATGACCTGGGTCATTTCTCTACGTGGTGAAATGACTCATGGTTCATTTTGTAAGGGAGGGTCATTTCTCTGCATTACACCGGCTCAGTCAATTTTCAGAATCAATTATGCGTGTACAAGGCATGCCTTTTGTGCATTGGCTAGGGGCCAACGGCGCCTATAGCCTTAGCAACCACGTTGACTTTTGCAAAAAGCTGCAACCACTCTCAACATCATGTATAAATGCGCGCTATTCGCTCTGTGATTTAGAACGGAACTGCCGTTTCTAACTGCCGTTTCTAATCGACACACCCCTCAAAACCACCTTACACCCTACGAGGTTTTCATCCGTGATGTAAAATAGAAATTGGAAGGGAAAATTCCGAAGAAAATATATTCAAGGCAAAAGTTTTTAAAGTAGCTTGTTGGCGTGATGAATTTGAAATGAGAACGCCTAAAACATACAAAAAAAAAAAAATCTGTCTTTAATTTCACCAAATTTATACTCATTCGAAGCATTTGTGTGCATGTAAGATGGTACAGAGTATCTACTTCTTCTTATACTTTCACAAAGAGTTGAAAAAGGATTTTTTTTTTTTTTCAAAACTCTTTACCATTTTAATGAAAATATTTTGGTAAAATGATTGGGAGTTTCTACTCAATTTGCTTTTTGATGTCTTGAAATATAATGTAACAGCATGCATTGCTAAGTTCTTAAGACACTGAGGAAAAAAGATCTTTCAAACAATAGGGTAAAAAGCTTTTTAAAAAAATGGATTTAAAAACTCTTTACCTTTTAAGTGAAAATATTTTGCTAAAATGGTTGGGAATTTCTGCTCATTTGCTTTTTTATGTCTTGAAACTGCAAAATAATGTAACCTCATGCATTGCTAACTTCTATAGACACTGAGGAAAAAGGTCTTTCGAACAACAGGTTAAACAGTACAAAAAAAAAAATGAATTTCAAAACTCTTTAACATTTTAGTAAAAACATTTTACTAAAATAGTTGGGAGTTTCTGCTAATTTGCTTTTTTATGTCTTGAAACTGCCATATAATGTAACAGCATGCATTGCTAAGTATTATAAACACTGAGGAAAAAAGCTCTTTCAAACAATAGGGAAAAACAGTACCAAAAAAAAAAAATTGAATTTCAAAACTCTTTACCATTTTAGTGAAAATATTTTGCTAAAATTGTTTCTGATACTGTTTATGGAGTTAATGCTTATTATGAAATTGAGTCATTTCCTTTGTTTCCAGTAGTTTTATTCCTGCTGTTTGAATAGCAACCAAAATTGAAAATGTAATGAGGAAATTGTGCAGCCACGTGAAGCAAAACACATCCATTTACCTATTTATTTACAACTATTTATTTCTTTTTCTCCATATTTTCTCACGTATTTGCTTCTCTTTGCGCTCTTCATTCGAATAAAACCGGATGCAAGTTCTCTGTTTCATTATACTGAAGACTGGCGAAATTGCAAACATTTAGTGGTCTAAAGGAGAAAACTCGTACTTTCTTAAATCTGCATAAGTCCCAGAGTCGTCTCCCTTATAATTCTGAGCCGCCTAAACCAAAGACGAATAAAATATGGTACACGCTTATAGTTTGCGGAGACGATCGGCATAAAAAAAACTCTTACGCTTACTTATAATGGATTATATATGTTTTCACGATGGTAACGTAAATATTTACGTTTCTGAAGGATTGCTGTATAATCCAAAATCAAGGGGGGCGTAAAAGAATGATAATAATATTTTAAACCAGTCGTTAGTCTCCCTTGCATGTCATCTCGTTTGTAAACGCAACAACCGCTACAATTCGAAGTTGTAAGTGACGATTTATTTATACTGTAAACAGAATGTAAACATAATTCGGATTATTAAACATTCAAACAACATAAATCGGTACTAGACGAAATTCTATCTAATAGATTATTGCACGTATACTTAAATATTTATAAAGTAAATGGGAATTCACATTGTCTAGGTCGTGGTTGAACTAAAAGGGCAAAGCATTTAAAATATTTTTCACTATATTGTACCGGTATCCGTAGACTCCGGTATCACCATATATACACCGGTACATTTGAGTGGCCGGAACCAATTTGACGTCAACCTCACTGCCATCTTTAGTTAAAACTGTGCAACCATTTTAGTTTGAAGCTTGTACTAAAATGGTTGTACAGTTTTAACTCTAGATGGGAGTGAGGTTGACGTCAAAGAAGTTCCGGCCACTCAAATGTACCGGTGTATATATGGTGATACCGGAGTCTACGGATATCGGTACATAGTTAAAAAATATTTTAAACGCTTTGTCCTTTTAGTTCAACCACGACCTAGACAATGTGAATTCCCATTTACTTTATAAATATTTAAGTATACGTGCAATAATCTATTAGATAGAATTTCGTCTACCGATTTATATGTTGTTTGAATGTTTAATAATCCGAATTATGTTTACATTCTGCTTACAATATAAATAAATCGTCACTTACAACTTCGAATTGTAGCGGTTGTTGCGTTTACAAACGAGATGACAACTACCGACTGGTTAAAATATTATCATCATTCTTTTACGCCTCTCTTGATTTTGGATTATATAGCAATCCTTCAGAAACATAAATATTTACGTTACCATCGTGAAAACATTATATAATCCATTATAAGTAAGCGTAAGAATTTTTTTTATGCCGATCGTCTCCGCAAACTATAAGCGTGTACCATATTTTATTCGTCTTTGGTTTTAGGCGGCTCAGAATTATAAGGGAGACGACTCTGGGACTTATGCAGATTTAAGAAAGTACGAGTTCTCTCCCTTAGACCATTAAATGTTTGCAATTTCGCCAGTCTTCAGTATAATGAAACAGAGAACTTGCATCCGGTTTTATTCGAACGAAGAGCGCAAAGGGAAGCAAATACGTGAGAAAATATGGAGGAAAAGAAATAAATATTTGTAAATGAATAGGTAAATGGGTATGTTTTGCTTCACGTGGCTGCACAATTTCCTCATTACATTTTCAATTTTGGTTGCTATTCAAACAGCAGGAACAAAACTACTGGAAACAAAGGAAATGACTCAAATCCATAATAAGCATTAACTCCATAAACAGTATCAGAAACCATTTTAGCAAAATATTTTCACTAAAATGGTAAAGAGTTTTGAAATCCATTTTTTTTGTACTGTTTTACCCTATTGTTTGAAAGATCTTTTTTACACAGTGTCTATAGTACTTAGCAATGCATGCTGTTACATTATATTGCAGTTTCAAGACATAAAAAAGCAAATGTGCAGAAACTCCCAACCATTTTACCAAAATATTTTCACTAAAATGGAAAAGAGTTTTGAAATTCATTTTTTTTTTTTACCCTATTGTTTGAAAGATCTTTTTTACTCAGTGTCTTAAGAACTTAGCAATGCATGCTGTTACATTATATTCCAGTTTCAAGACACCAAAAAGCAAATTGAGTAGAAATTCCCAATCATTTTACCAGAATATATTTCATTTTGTGTTTTGAAAAAAAAAAAATCCTTTTTCAACTCTGTGTCTTTGTGAAAGTATAAGAAGAAGTAGATACTCTGTACGATCTTACATGCACACAAATCACTGTTGGATAAAATTTCAGTTTCTTGAACATAAGGTAGAAACTCTTTACCATCTTTCAACAAAAAAGAAGCTGACATGCTAAAGAGTCTCGAGAAAAGAAAAGAATTACTTTTTCCGCAATGTTTGCAACAGTTTTCTTCCTCAATGACCATAACATTTAACAAAGTGTGCTGTAGAAAATGTTCAAGTTTTTCCGACACTGAAAAGCAAATAAGTAGAAACTCTTTCCCATCTTTAATATAAAATGGTAAGGAGTTTCGGAAAATTTGCTATTAATTCAAAATCAAAGGGCTAGTGAAAAAGGTTTGATTTTTTTTGCACATATACGTAAGAAATAATTCGATATGTATCAACACAGAGTTTTTGGAAACATTCTCATGATCAAAATTTTGAAAAGATCAGATTTCATGGCCTTGTGAGATTCCCCTCCTAGAAATTCCCGGGATTATTTGGTAGCGGATGAAAAATAGTTCGCATGTTGAACATGTGTTTTTTTTTTTTAATGTTTCCAAGATGAAAAACAGTTTGTATATCTCTTGAAATTAAAACTATTAGGAAATATATTACACTGTATACTTCTGATAATATTAAATGGCCGTTTTCAATTTCTTTCAAACCGTACAACCATCGCAAAATAAAAAGAATAAATAAATCCCCTGACCATTTTAGTTCGACACTTTACATTGGGTCGTCGCCGTGTGCACATGATTGGATGCAGATGGGACGTGACGGAAATAAAATGACATTTGACTGATAAGTCTTGCATGGTGTGCATCAACGTATGGTGTGGAAACAGACAAAACCCTTTACCCTGTCAGCCGTAGTACATTTACAAGTAGGGTACATGTAGTTGTTGGTGAGTCGGTGCTTTCCTTGTGCATGAAAATACCGGAAGTGACTGGAACAGGCTTGATTTGACCGGAATGGACTACGAGATATGATGTTAACTGTTGTAGCCCCGGTGATCTTTTTCATATACACCGTACCGACCAGTGAGTCAAAAAGTAACATCGCCTTTGGGTACAGTTATCTGTACTAGGGTCAAGATACCTTCTGTCTTAAGGTTTGCTCTGAGGGTACCTTCAGTCTGAAGGTGTCTGCTCTGATGCTATTTTTGTGTCTGCGAAGACCAGTCACAAAAATAGCATTGGAGCAGACACCTTCAGATTGAAGGTACTCTGAGGGGTGACAGATCTTTCGGTAACAGACGAGTTCGGTAACATAGACTTTTAGAGTAAATCGATTGGATATTTCGGTAACAAAGCAGTTATATTGTGTTTTTGTTCTGTGACATTCTTTACACCTAATGTATGGCTTTGTTTTGTTCAAACCTTTCACTTTTGCGCTTTTCACCCATTTATCCCTTGATAGATAGATTCAAATACTTTATTTTTTTTTCACTTTCTTCCCTTTAACCTTGATAGATAGGCAATCCACATGGTCAATACATACAGCATGGAATGAGGTTCATAACAAAAAATTATTTATAAAACAAAGTGGAAATTACAAATTAAGGTTTTAAAAACGAAGGTTTGAATAAAATAAAGTCATGCGTTAGGTGTTAAGAACGTCACGATACATAAACACTATATAATTGCTTTGTTACAGAAACATCCAATTTATTTACTCTATAAGTCTATGATACCGAACTCATCTGATGCTATTTTTGTTATTCTTCTCCGCACAAAAATAGCAAACCTTCAGACTGAAGGTGGGGTTAAAAATGCATGACATGGTCCTTCTTCATGCTTTGAGCAGACAAAAACTATGGCAGTATTCATGATATTCGATTTGCTGTGAAAAACATTAGTAGGAAATGAACAGATGTCTTCGTCATACATGAAAATGAAGAGAGATAAAAATATTTGTATGAACTTCGAACGCAAGCGCAAGCTCTAAAGGAAACATAATTGGATATTAACCCTTTACCAAACAATCCCTGGTTTTTACGACCCTGAGATTGAAGCCTTTAGAAAAGATTGTGGGAAATGGAGAAAATGCTGGTAACCAGCATTTTCTCCTTTTCCCACAATGTTTTCTACCCTGTTGGAAACAAATTTCAATTTTTGAGTTCCATTTATTTTGTCATCTGCAAGTGCTTTCAATTTGGACCAGTCTAAAACTATGCTGTTTGGGAAAGGGTTAAGCAGAAAATGCAAGCCTACCCAGTTTTTATCCATATTCCAAATTGTTTTCAATTTTTTTTGACAAAAGGCCAGACCTAATAAGTGGATAAAAATGTAGAACTGTTTAGTAAAAGCACAGGAATATGGCATTCTATAACCAAAATAAATGGTCACGTGCTTTATATTAATATATAGGGGATTTTTTTTTTTTTCATATTTGATCATTTATTTTGGTTATAGAATGTCAAATTCTTGTGGTAAAAGGTCGAAAAGATGGATTATTTGCAATTCTACTACCCTTTTATTTCAGGTGCAAAACTTGGATGACTTCATCAACCATTGTCAGCTATATATTGACAACAAACCTACTCGATGGTTTAAAGTATATTTCTTGTTTCTGCACCCCATTGTGTTTCCGACTCATCCGGATAGTATACGGGTTATTTTGTCCGCATCAGGGGTGCCAAAAAATCATAGAACAATGGGCGGAGTTTACAATCTATTTCGGCCTTGGATTGGTTTGTATGATAAACTCTTTACCAGACGACATAATATCAGACTTTTCAAAAATTGAAAGAATTTGCAGACGACAACCTAAGTGTGACTAGAATAATAGCAATTGACTGTAATTTGGTAGAAAATATTGTGGGAAATTAGGTCGTAGAAAATTATTCACAGCAATGTCTTAACTTTTCTTCCAATATTTTCAAAGGTCTTCTTTAGCACTGATGAAACACAATGTTCTGTACTGTCTCGTCATTCCAAACATCATCTTCGTTAACTCTTGTGCATGACTACAGAAGCTAACAATATGAAGAGCACTAGGGTGTCAATAAGGGTGACCACACACCAGTATAGATGGTTTTATTTGCCTAAGACTTCATTGAGTCCATTGAAAAACCACAGGCCACTGAAACTCCATTGGTCTGTTATCCCATTACCACACAATCCATACTTTTGACTCCCCTGAGAAAGAAGCCTTTAAAAAACATTGTGGGAAAAGGAGAAAATGCTGGTAACCAGCATTTTCTCCTTTTCCCACATTGTTTTCTATCCTTCACAAAACAAATTTCAAATTTTCAGTCACTTTTATTTTGACGTCTGCAAATGCTTTCAATTTGGACCAGTCTAAAATAATGTCGTTTGGTAATGGGTTATGGGATAACGAAATTCTCATAGTTGGACACCATTACTAACAGTATGGAAACAGTCGCCAACGTGCTATTTATAGTAAAGGTGTAAATGACAGAGTATTCCATGGGTGATGCACCAAAGTAATACAATGATTTACCTTTTCAAGCAATGGTCCATGCCATGTATGCCTAGGGTATGGAGGAACCTTGATGCTACAAAGTCATCATCACCTAGGAAAATTTTAGTATTCCATGATAGACCAGTAGAGCTTCAAAGGCCTGTGAATGGACTCTGTGTCAACAGTGTAAATGTTATAGATCTATGTGCAGAGGTTCAGATAGAGAGAGTGATTTTATTTTCAAAATTGAAAATATTAATGATTCTACACTAAACCCTATGTTGTGGGTACTCATTAAAATCGTCTCATCGAGACGATTCTAATGAGTACCCACAACATAGGGTTTCGAAGAGAAATAATGACTTTAGCACACCATCACTCCCTGTTATCTGGAGCTCTGTGATATGTATATGATCACTGGTCTGAATGAAAAAGTTGAGTTCAACTGAGTCCCTTCTGTATCCAACTTCTATCCGCATAAATCATCAGTAAAATATCTCGTAATTACGGGAAAATAATACTGAGAAAATTTTAAACAAAAATAACTGAAAACTGAACTCCAAATAGCAACACTGGTTTCATTTATTTTCTGCCATGATTCATCATTTGTGCTGAAAATAACTGTTAACCCAGCATACCAAATTTGTATTTTTGTATTAAAAAAAGAAATTGGATAAAGAAAATCTTTAATCATAGTATAGCTATAATCCCAAGTTTTAACAGCCTTCTGGAAGAAGCCTTTGAAAACATTCTGCAGGTAGCCATCAATTTCTCCTTTTCCTACAATGTTTTTGACCCTTTCAAAGGCTTACTCTCTCAAAGAAAAATCTCACAATTTGACTCATATTTAATTTATTGTCTTCAAATACATCCAATTTGGATGAGATGAAAAGTTTTGGTAGCTGTTTAACCCTTTACCAAACAATCCCTGGTTTTTACTACACCGAGAAAGAAGCCTTTTGAAAACATTGTGGGAAAAGGAGAAAATGCTGGTGACCAGCATTTTCTCCTTATCCCACAATGTTTTATACCCTGCTGGTAACAAATTTCAATTTTTTAGGTATGTTTATTTTGTTGTCTTCAAAAGCTTTCATTTTGGACCAGTCTACAATTTTGTTGTTTGGAAAAGAGTTAAGTCTTTCTCAGTGTTACTAAAAACAGCTTTAACTTATACAGGTGATGGTTTATTGGTGAGTAATGGGGCCAAGTGGGAAAGAAACAGACGTCTTTTAACTCCCGCATTTCATTTTGATATTCTCAAACAGTACCTGTCAACATTTAGCGAGGTGACAGATATCTTTCTTGTAAGTTTCAATATTCTTTTCAAAACTCGTTTCTAGGATCAGTCAACACCAAATACCAATACATACGGAATAATAGGTGTAGTTTGAATTGAGCAATGTGGGAAAAATTGATATTTTGTAAGATTGAAGGTTGTGCCAAATGTATGAATTTTTTTTGCAAGCAGTAAGAAGTCAATACAAGCATCAGGAAAATTACTATATGATATTCTTTTTCTTAAAATATGTCTACATTTTTCATCGACAAAAATTCTTTAGATCATGCTCTGTATTCGACTGGTCAACTTTCATGAAGCACGAAAATGAATATTAACCCATTACCACACAATCCCTACTTTTGACACCCCTGACAAAGAAGCCTTTTAAAAACACTGTAGGAAAAGGAGAAAATGCTGGTAACCAACATTTTCTCCTTTTCCCACAGTGTTTTCTACCCTTCCCAGAACAAATTTCAATTTTTCAGTCACTTCTTATTTTGTTGTCTGCAAATGCTTTCAATTTGGACCAGTCTAAAATTTTGTCGTGTGGTAAAGAGTTAAGCTCCGCCTACCTGTAAAGTGTAAGGTGCCTGTTTCATGCTTCACAAACATTACGACAATTTGAGAACGTAAGGTTTGTGCTTCATGAAATTTTACGAAATCATGAAATTTACCAGTTGAATACAAAGAGTGCAACATGAAAAATCGTAAATTTTACCAGTGGAATATGACTAATGCTTACTGCAGATATATAAATCCCTCGTTTCATAGAGCTAGTCTCAATAATGAGTCGATCCGGTGATCTTTTTCATATTTGGACATTTACTAGGCATCCAGTCGAAAAGTGACATTTACTAGGCATCCAGTCGAAAAGTAACATCGCCTTTGGGGACAGTTATCTGTACTATTCATAGAGCATGGCTCATATTGAAATCATTTCTTCAGGACCTTCTACAGACTGCAAGTGATAATAAATCCAGTTTGGATGTGTTTCCCTTGGTTAGCAGATTGACGCTCCACAATATGCTCCGCTGTACTCTATCTTATGACGATAAATCATTACAAAACACAGAGTAGGTACCAGCCATTACATTGTGCTATTTAACCCTTTCCCAAACGACAAATTTTAGACTTTTCCAAACTCAGAGTTTGCAGACGACAATTTCAAATTCGATAAAAATGGCAGAAAGTTCTCCAAATGGGTAGAAAACACTGTGGGAAAAGGAGAAATTGCACGTTACGAGCAATTTCTCCTTTTCCCACTGTGTTTTCTAAAGACTTGTACTACAGACACGTAAAAACAAGGGCTTGTTTGGGAAAGGGTTAAGGACTTGGGTTTTAGATATGGTCATCCCAGTGCCTAAATAAAATATGATCTGAATGGACACTTTTACTTACCCCTATACCAAACATATTTCAAAACTTTTGAAAATATTGTGAGGAAAAAGAGAAAATACTGGTAACCAGCATTTTCTCCTTTTCCCACAGAGTTTTCTGCTCTTCCCAAAACAAATTATAGTTCCCTAGATAAGCCCTGGTTTCTACAACTCTGAGGTTGAAGGCATTTGAAAACACCGTGGTTAAAAAAGAAGAAAATACTCATATTGAGCATTTTCTCCTTTTTCCACAGTACTATTTTCGTAATGAACAAGAATACCATCTTTTTCGCCATTCTGAATTTGTCGTCTACAAATTCTTTCAATTTCAGCAGACCAAAATTACCTTATCTGGTAAAGAGTTAATGAGTCGCATTTGTTTTGTGATCTGCAAGTGCTTACATTTTGGTACAGTCTAAGATTTTGTTGTTTGGCAAAGAGTGAAAGGGGGCTGTTTACTTTTTGTAACACAAGTTCTAAAGTTTTCTCAAAAAACAGCTACGAAAACCACTAGAATTGACTATGGATTATTGTCATTGACACGTTATTGATCATGTGACACTCCAACAAGTCTTTGCAAAAGTCTTTTAATGCCTTGTGAGCCTATATAACCCATTAAATATTGCTGAATATTTTTTTTTATTTACTTACCATTGCCTTTCTACTGTATTTTCTCCCTTCCCACAATACTTTTTTTCTCTGCCAAAATTAAATTTAAAATTTTTAGTCACTTTGAATTCGTCATCAGCATATGCATTCAATTTCCAAGTTTACACTTTGGTCATATGGGAAAGAGTTAACCCATTACCACACAATCCCTACTTTTGATGATCCTGTGAAAGAAGCCTTTGGAAAACATTGTGGGAAAAAGAGAAAATGCTGGAAACCAGCATTTTCTCCTTTTCTCACAATGTTTTCTACTCTTCACAAAACAAATTTCAAATTTTCAGTCACATTTATTTTGTTGTCTGCAAATGCTTTCGATTTGGACAAACCTAAGATTTTGTCGTTTGGTAATGAGTTGAGAAGCATCCAATTAACTCTTTACCACACATTCCCAAGTTTTAACGACCCTGGGGAATGAGTCCTTTGAAAACATTGTAGGAAAAGGAGAAAATGCTGGTAACCAGCATTTTCTCCTTTTCCCAATGTTTTCTACCCTATCACATACAGAAATTGTCTTTTTAGCTACATTCAATATGTTGTCTGCAAATGTTTTGAATTTGTATTTGGTAAAGTGTTAAATGCAAAAAGCTCCTAACTGAAAGACATATAAATAACTTTTGGTTCAGATCAACTTTCATCAAACTTTTCAGCATAATGAACTTCAGTCTAATAAGGTCAAGCATTTTTTTGTAGTGATCAACACCCATATGTGGAAGCAATAAGCAATCTGAAGTCTCTTTTTGTACAGAGATTACTGTAAGTATAGCTGTATAATTATGTTTTAAACAGTTTATCACACAAGCAAAATATAGACTTGTTCAAATTGAAGACATTTTGTAGATAATAATTTAAATTTGGTCAAATGATGGAAACTACCTTTAATTTGGTAGAAAACATTGAGGGAAAAAAAGAAAATGCTGGTTACCAGCATTTTCTCCTTTTCCCACAATGTTTTCAAAAGGCTTCTATCTTAATGTTGTTAAAAGTTTGGATTGTGTGGTAATGGGTTAGTTTCAAATGCTTTACAAAACAATAAAAAATTTGGGCCCATACCAAATTAACCTTTTACCCCATAAGGTGTTTCTCTGGTATCTCTAATGGACACTAAATAACAGCAAGGATGAAACCGTCTGTTATGTGTATATTACACCTTTTGATACCATAGAAAACATTGTGACAAAAGGTGAAGTTGCTCGTCACGAGCAATTTCACCTTTTGCCACAGTGTTTTCCAAAGGCTCCTACAAGCAATGCGTAGAAATGAGTATCTATGGAGTAAAGGGTTAATTAAATGCTCCTGTAGAGGATATATTTCAATAAATGTAGTTTAAATCTTTACCACACAATCTTGACTTTTAACGACCCTGAGAAGGAAGCCTTTTGAAAACATTGCAGGAAAAGGAGAAAATGCTGCATATGCTTGTAGAGTTTAGAACTACATTTATTACTCCCATTTGGAAATCAAAGGACTGAAGTCCTGGAAAGCGGATTTGTGGAG
Source organism: Tridacna crocea (assembly GCA_943736015.1). Classification (NCBI taxonomy): domain Eukaryota; kingdom Metazoa; phylum Mollusca; class Bivalvia; order Cardiida; family Cardiidae; genus Tridacna; species Tridacna crocea. The sequence goes on from OX031067.1 coordinate 44,998,588, forward strand.
TAGCATAAAGCTGAAATATTTTATAATGATAAATAACATTACATCCAATACATATATTATATGTAAAATCATTTAATGAAGTAAGCAAAAGCAAGAAAAGAAGTTGTTCTGTCATGTGGGCATTGCAGTAATTGCCATTCTATTACTTCTTAAGGACTGGTAATTTGATCTAAAGTACATTCTGATGCATGTTTTTTGCTGGTTTCAGGTTTTGGACTATTTGTTTATGTGTGGAACTATACCGATAGGTGAGTGCAACACTATTCTAAGTGCCTGTACATTGTACAGGCACTTAGAATAGTATTGCACTCACCCATTGATATGATAGTGACAAAAGCTTGAGGTATATTAGCTAAGCCTAAAATTAAAATAGGTTGATCGCAAGCATGTAAGTCAGTATACATGTATTTGGTTCAGGTCAAACTGCTAACATGATAAGAGCATACATTAATCTTTGTGCTTGATGTACTAGTATTTGTTTGTAGTCAGAATGATTACATTAAATGGATTTGCCATACAAATCTAGCTATTAAAATGGATCAATATTACAAAATGATTTGGTTGATTGCATGAAAAAATACATTGCAAAGATGCATTTTATCCACTTTTTCCACATATTTACTCATTATTTTGGTATTAATTACTTTCAGTAATCCACTACTGACATTTGATTGGGTATTTGCTCATTCTGCTACTGGAAAGGAGTTTAAGAAACACAGTGATTTTATCCATGACTTTGCAGAGAAAATAATTGCAGCGAGAAAGAAAGCCATAGTAAGACAGTTAATGGACAAATTATTTTATTACACTGCAAAGAAATGTCAAATGATATGATTGGATAATATGCCCCTAACATATAATCATGTACACTGGCAAAACCAATATAAAAGCAGTTTCCTTTTCATGAGCCCTGTATACATGTCAGACTATACTATCAACACAACATCCAAAATAATGGCGTTGATCAAGATTAACATCACAATTATGCGCCAAACTGCATGCTTTAGTACATATTAACAAGGTTTCAATGATGTGAGTTCCCAGTGACATCAATTTTCATGAAATTGAGGCACTCAGCAGAGAAATTCTCCTTTGTCTGCATAATCAATTTTTTCAAACAAAAAACAGGTAAAATTCACTTAACAAACTTTAGAATGATAAAACTTTGCAGTATAATTATAGAATGATAAATTTGATGCCATTTAATATATTTGAACTAAAGATGTTAGTAAAGTATAATCTGTCTGTTTTACTTTATAATCAAATTTCATCGTCATACTGTACTAGATTATATCTGTTTCTAAAGCTGTGCTCTGAACATGACAGAATTTTAGACCAGTTTTGATTGAGAGGATTCAAAGACAACAAAACAGATGTGACTGAAAAATTGAAACCTTCTTTGGGAAGGGTAGAAGACAATGTGGAAAAAGAATCAATATTTTCTTCATTTCCCACACTGTTTTCAAGAGGTATCTTTCTCAGGATTGTTAAAAGTTGGGATTTCGTGATAAAAGGTAAAACAAATTGTCTCTAGGCCCAAGATGATGCTCTCCTGCAGAAGAGACAACAAAACAGACGTGACTGAAGAACTGACACCTTCTTTGGGAAGAGTAGAAAAACAATGTGGAAAAAGCATCAGCATCTTCTTCTTTTCCCACACTGTTTTCAAGAGGTATCTTTCACAGGATCATTGAAAGTTGGGATTTTGTGATAAAAGGTGAAAAAAAAATTGGCCCTAGGCCCAAGATGATACTTTCCTGCAGAAGAGACAACAAAACAGATGTGACTGAAAACAAATTGAAACTTTCATTGGGAAGTGTAGAAAACAATGTGGAAAAAACATCAGCATTTTCTTCTGTTCATACACTGTTTTCAAGAGGTATCTTTCTCAGGATTGTTTAACCCTTTACTCCATAGATACTCATTTCTACGCTTTGCTTGTAGGAGCCTTTGGAAAACATTGTGGCAAAAGGTGAAATTGCTCGTGACGAGCAATTTCACCTTTTGACACAATGTTTTCTATGCTATCAAAAGGTGTCATATACACATAAACAGCTTCATCCTTGCTGTTATTTAGGGTCAATTAGAGATACCATAGAAATGCCTTATTGGGTGAAGGGATAAAAGTTTGGATTTTGTGGTAAAAGGTGAAAAAAATTGTCGCTAGGCCCAAGATGATACTCTCCTGCAGAAGAAACACCTTGATTTCTTGGACATCCTGCTGACAGCTGAAGATTCAGATGGCTCTAAACTAACAGACAAAGAAATTAGAGATGAAGTGGATACTTTCTTGTTTGAAGGTGAGTAATTTTCCCTTGTTCAAGGGTAAACCCATCGACCAACCCTTGTATGAAGGTAAAAATAGTATGAATATTTTTAGAGGTAAACCCACCCATCAACCCTTGTATGTAGGTAAACAGATCACCATTGTTTGGAGGTAAACCCACCAACCAACCTCTGCATAAAGGTAAAAAAAAAAGAGCACCACTATTTGGAGGTAAACTCATCTATCAACCCTTGTATGAAGGTAAACAAAACACCATTGTTTGGAGGTAAACCCACCCATCAACCCTTGTGTGAGGGTAAACAGAGCACCACTATTTGGAGGTAAATCCACCAAGCAACCCTTGTATGACAGTAAACAGAGCAACAATATTTGGAGGTAAACCTACCCATCAACCCTTGTATAAAGGTAAACAGAGCACCACTATTTAGAGGTAAGCCCAAACACTAACCCTTGTATAAAGGTAAACAGAGCCACACTATTCTTAGGTAAATCCACCAATCAACCATTGTATGAAGGTTAAAAAAAGAATACAACTATTTGGAGGTAAACTCACCAATCAACCGTTGTATGAAGTTGAACAGAGCACCACTATTTTGAGGTAGACCAACCAACCAACCATTGTATGAACACTATTTGGAGGTAAACCCACAAACCACCATTGTATGAAGGTAAACAGAGCACCATTATTTGGCAGTAAACCCACCTATCAACCCTTGTATGAAGGTAAACGCAGTACCTCTACTTGGCGGTTAACCCATCAATCAACCCTTGTATAAAGGTAAACAGAGCACTATTGTTGAGAGGTAAACCTCCCAATCAACCCTTGTATGAAGGTTAACAGAGCACCAATGTTTGGAGGTAAACCCACCAACCAACCTCTTTGTGAAGGTAAAAAAAGAGCACCACTATTTGGAGGTAAACCCACCAATCAACCCTTGTATGAAGGTAAACAGGGCACTATTTTTTGGAGGTAAACCTACCCACCAACCCTTGTATGAAGGTAAACAGAGTACCACTATTTGGAGGTTTACCTACCCACCAACCCTTATATGAAGGTAAACAGAGTATTACTATTTGGAGGTGAACCCACCTATCAACCCTTGTATGAAGATACAAAGAGTACCACTATTTGGTGGTAAACCCACCAATGACTCCTTGTATGAAGTTTAAAAAAAAGAGTACCACTATTTGGAGGTAAACCCACCAATAAACCCTTGTATGAAGGTTTAAAAAAAAAGTACCACTCAATCAACCCTTGTATCAGGATAAACAGGGCACCATTGTTTGGAGGTAAACCTACCCACCAATCCTTGAATGAAGGTAAACAGAGCACCTCTATTTGGAGGTAAACCCACCCATCAACCCTTGTATGAAGGTAAAAAGAGAGCAACACTTTTTGGAGGTCAACCCACCAATCAACCCTTGTATGAAGGTAAACAGAGCACTGCTTTTTTGAGGTTAACAAACTCACCAACCCCTGTATGAAGGTAAACAAGCTTGCTCTGCTTAAAGGTAACCAAAATCCCTTAAAATCTTTTTAAGAAATTGTTTCATGTTTTGAAGACCTTTAGAAACTTTTAAAGCATTGTAGGAATGAGATAAAAATGCTGGTAACCAACACTTCCTCTTTTTCCCACAGTATTTTTTTACCTTTCAGAGAGAAATACCATCAGTTTAGCTACATTTCTTAACATCTTTACCAAACAACAGGGATGAATCATGTCTAAGTTGAAAGCATTTGCAGATAACCAAATAAAATATGGTTTATTTCTTTGAAAATGGTTTAGAAAGGGTAGAAAACATCTTTGGAAAAGAGAAAATGGGGGTTACTAGCATTTTAACTTTTTCTGGAACATTTTCAGCAGTTTTCTCCCTAGAGATAACTCCCAGCCTTTACCACCCAATCATGACTTTTAACGACCTTAAGAGAAAAGCCTTTTGAAAACAACGTGATGAAAGGAAGAAATGTTGGTGATTGGCCTTTTCTCCTTTTCTCACAATGTTTTCAATTCATTTCAGTGCAACTTTCAATTTCTTAGTCATATTAATTTTATTGTATGCAAAATGCTTTCTGTTTGGACTTGTGTAGATTTCCTTATTAGGTGAATGGTTAACCCAGAGAGCCAAGCCCTGCAGTTCAGCCAAGAGCTAATGGGTTCAAATCCCCTACTCTGCCACAAGCAATCTAAGGACTAATCATAGCCAACAAGAATTATTCCTTGTTACTACAGTTTTTCCTGTTTAACCCTTTACCAAACAATCGCTGGTTTTTACGACCATGAGATAGAAGCTTTTTGAAAACATTGTGGGAAAAGGAGAAAATGCTGGTAACCAGCATTTTCTCCTTTTCCCACAATGTTTTCTATCCTTCTAGAAACAAATTTCAATTTTTGAGTTACATTAAAATTTTATATTGTCATCTGCAAGTGGTTTCAATTTGGGCCAGTCTAAAATTTTGCCATTTGGTAAAGAGTTAGAGGCATTTTATTTCTGTTCAATGTCATATAAATTTCACCATTTGAGCAATTCTTCTTGCAGTATGGAAGAGTTGTAAGTTTTGTAGCATAGTTGAGAATTGATGACCTTGTATTTTTCATCTCAAGGTCACGATACTACAGCTTCAGCTGTAAGCTGGGCCCTGCACTCATTGGCTAAATATCCAGAGTACCAACTGAAGGTTAGAGAAGAAGTGAAGCAGGTTTTCAATGGAAAAAAGGACATCTCAGGGTAAGTACCAGCAGTTTATTATACCCACGCAAAACGAATGTTTTTGGGGGTAAACTGGAATCAGCCCGTCTGTCTATGTGTCTGTCTGTGTCCGTCTGTGAGTCTGTCTGTGCACAAAATACTATTAATTTCCTGTTTCTGTCAAAGCGCTGGCTAGGGTATTAGGTCACATTCGGTGACTGCGCTAGATTATAAAATTGTTGAAAGTGCTTTTACAGTTTGGTTTGTATTGGAGCCATTCAAACAGCAGAGTTATATCATAGCAATCAGTGACGCACTCATGTGTTTCCTGGCTTTCTCACATCAGTACTGACACAACTTTCTTTCAACAGCCACTGACTACCCAGTACTTTTCTCACATGTATCAGAGGTGATGGGCAAAAAATCGCCTTGTGGAAAGTTTGCTGCAACAGGGTATCAAACCCCAAAACTCCAGGTCACAAGTCGGATATGCTCACCACTGAGATTTCTGGCCAGGTGCATGTAGTTGCAAAGAGGAGATTGAACCCCAAGGGAAAAGGCTTTCACACATACTGTTTGAAAAGGAAAGAATGTAGGTTATCATAATTTTCTCCCTCACCAAAATCATCCTTCAAAGAACAAATTTCACATTTCACTGATTAAGTCTTGTTTGATTTTTTTTTTGGTTTTCAAGTTAATTTTAGCTCGTAAGTTTTTTCTATCTATAATGGAATTTACAATGAAATGAGTAGGAAAATTTCAGGGAAAAAAGTTCTTTTTCAGGGGTGTCAAAAGTATGGATTGTGTGGTAATTGGTTAAAGCATAATGACAATAAGAAGAATTGTGTTAATTCTCTAGGTCAGATTCCTTTATAAATGGTGTAAAATCAAAGAAATATAAAACAATGCTGATTTATTTCAGAGAAGACCTTTCTATGCTGCCCTACACTACCTGTTTTCTCAAAGAATCCATGAGAATGAACACTCCTGTACCAGGATTTTCCAGGATATTGAACAGACCAATCAAAGTCGAGGGAATTACGCTTTTGAAAGGTCAACAAATTGACCTCTATCCTCATTTCGTTCACCACAATCCACTAGTCTGGGAAGATCACATGGTACTTTCAAATTTATTTTTGTTGCACCAGCTACAGCAAGTAGTAGTCAAAATAAGTATGAGTTTTTCTGTATGCCTATCAATATTTCAGTATTAGAAGTGTCTAAATTCAATGCCATGAACACTTCATCTAGCTCTGTAAACACCATTTTGACACTACATTGACAAAATTTTTATAAGCCTACCGGTAATTCTGGCCGAGAAACTGGACTGGTAAGAAGAGTATCATAAGATTTCGTATTAGTGTGTGTACATGAGTGTATCGTGGTACAAAAATTCCTGAGATTAATTTTATGAAATAAGTCTTTTCTTGTATGTACTAGGCTTTACCATATTTGTAAGATTATCTCTCCTTTGTAACATTCACCGGAGGCTGCCAAGCAAGACTCCATTATGTTGATCAGAATCAGACTGCAAAGAATGGACAGGGCTCTTTACCACACATTCCTGACTTTTAATGAAAGAAGCCTTCTGAAAACACTGTGGGAAAAGAAGAAAATGCTGGTTACCAGCATTTTCTTCTTTTCCCACAGTTTTTTCTACCCTTCCCAAACCAAATTTTAATTTTTCAGTCACCTTTATTTTGTCGTCTGCAAATGCTTTCAATTTGGACCAGTCTAAAATTTTCTCGTGTGGTAAAGAGTTGAAAGATCTGCAAACTTCTTGCTACTAATTTGTTTCAGAGGGTATTAACCCTTTAACCCTTTACTCCATAGATACTCATTTCTACGCATTGCTTGTAGGAGCTTTTGGAAAACATTGTGGCAAAAGGTGAAATTGCTCGTGACGAGCAATTTCACCTTTTGTCACAATGTTTTCTATGCTATCAAAAGGTGTCATATACACATAAAAAACAGCTTCATCCTTGCTGTTATTTAGGGTCAATTAGAGATACCATAGAAATGCCTTATGGGGTAAAAGGTTAACAGACAACAAAAATTTGGAGGCATTTGCAGACAACAGTTTATATATAACTTGAATATTGCCTTTATCTTAAGAAAACATTTTGGGGAAAGGAAAAAATGCTGGATACCAGCATTTTCTCCTTTTCCCAGAATGTTTTCATAAGCTTTTTTAACCCATCACCACACAATCCCTACTTTTGACGCCCGTGGAAAAGAAGCCTTTTGAAAACACTGTGGGAAAAGGAGAAAATGCTGGTAACCAGCATTTTCTCCTTTTCCCACAATGTTTTCTACCTTTCACAAAACTAATTCCAAATTTTTAGTCACTTTCATTTTGTCGTCTGCAGATGCTTTCGATTTGACAAGGCTAAAATATTGTCGTTTGGTAAAGAGTCAATCAGGGTGGTTAATAGGTGGGACAGTGTGGTAAAGGTTTAACTCTTTACCACACGAGAAAATTTTAGACTGGTCCAAATTGAAAGCATTTGCAGACGACAAAATAAAGGTGACTGAAAAATTGAAATTTGATCTGAGATGGGTAGAAAACACTGTGGGAAAAGGAGAAAATGCTGGTTACCAGCATTTTCTCCTTTTCCCACAGTGTTTTCTAAAAGCTTCTTTCTCAGGGGCGTCAAAAGTAGGGATTGTGTGGTAATGGGTTAACTCTTTATCTAAAAATTGTGCACTTGGCTGTATGAAAGGGTGGTAAACAAGATAATGGAATGGGTCTAAAATGATATGGTTTGTCCTCAAAAGGAAAAAAAAACCATTGTTGAAAAGGCATACTTGCTCATTACTGGTATGTTCTCCTGTTTTCACAATATTTTTGAACGGTACGTTTCTTAGGCTTCCTCATGCTGATGCCCGCCCGGGTGGCTCAGTGGTGAGCGTGTCGGACTCATGACCTGGTGGTTGTGAGTTCAATACCCGGTTGAGGTAAACTTTCTTTCCAGTGTATTTTTGCCTCTCACCTCTGCTTAAGTATGTGAGAAAAGTAGTCGATGGCTTTGGAAAGAAAGTTGTGTTAGTACTGGTATGAGAAAGCTAGGAAACACATGTGCGTCACAGACTGCCATGACATGACCTTAGCTGTTAAAGTGGCGTTTACTCATTACCAAACGACAAAATTTTAGACTGGTTCAAATTGAAAGCATTTGCAGACGACAAAATAAAGGTGACTTAAAAATTAATTTTTTTTTTCTGGGAAGGGTAGAAAACACTGTGGGAAAAGGAGAAAATGCTGGTTACCAGCATTTTCTCCTTTTTCTACAGTGTTTTCAAAAGGCTTCTTCCTCAGAGGCGTCAAAAGTAGTGATTGTGTGGTAATGGGTTAAACTCCAATACAACCAACCAACCAAATCCTCCTGTCGATATATATTGTATAAGAATTGTATGGTAAAGTGTTCGTGTCTTTTTTTCTTCTTTTGACTATTACAGGAATTCAAGCCGGAAAGATTTTTACCAGAAAATATTGACAAAAAGGATCCCTATGCATTTTTGCCGTTTTCAGCCGGACAAAGGTAGAAAAATATTTTATCTTGTAACATTTTGCAGTGTCATCAATGGGTCATCAATAGGTGTAATGTATCTGCAAAAGTTTTGATCCATGTCATTTGGTGGCATATTTCTCCGGTGAGATACAAGATATCCATTGCCATAATTTATGAGAATGATTATGATAAAACAAAGTTTCCTGAAAATATTTTCTATATAATAAAAATTTTCATGATAAAAAATATTGTTGTCATGAGTTTATTTTTTTTTGTCATGCCCACAACAGTTACTGACATTCGTGGTATCTATAATTAGATATGGTTTCGGAACATCCTCGTCTACAACCTAATGAAATTCCCTTTGCCCTAAATGGTTTTAAAGTTGTTTGCATGAGGTATTTCTAGTCGTCTTTGTGATTTTGCAGACTTCTGTTCATTTTGAGTTTTGTCAAAATATACCATTTAACCCTTTACCAAACGGTTCCTGGTTTTTACGACCCTGAGATAGAAGCCTTATGAAAACATTGTGGGAAAAGGAGAAAATGCTGGTAACCAGCATTTTCTCCTTTTCCCACAATGTTTTCTACCCGACCGGAAACAAATTTCGATTTTTTGAGTTACATTTATTTTGTCGTCTATAAGTGCTTTCAGTTTAGACTAGTATATAATTTTTTTTGTTTGGTAAAGAGTTAAGCTACAATTTTCAATAATTAGAATTTTATTTTCTACAGTCTTGTGAAGTCAAAAACTACCGAGTTCATCCAAATGGGTGATTTTTCTATTTATAGATATGGAGAAACAGATGAAACCATCAAGCTAATTTTGTCTAGTATGTCACTTTTAGATGGCGAAACAGACTGAGCTAATTCTTTAGCAAACAACAAAATTTTAGACTGGTCCAAATTGAAAGCATTTGTAAAAACATTAAGGGAAAGGAGAATTTCTCTCCTTTTCTCACAAAGTTCACAATCCTTTCACTAGAAAAAAAAATTCATTTAACCCATTACCACACAATCTGTACTTTTGACGACCCTGAGAAAGACTCACAGAAGCCTTTCAAAAACACTGCAGGAAAAGGAGAAAATGCTAGTAACCATTATTTTCTCCTTTTCCCACAATGTTTTCTACCCTACACAAAAACAAATTTTAAATTTTCAGTCGCTTTTATTTTGTCATCTACAATTGCTTTCAATTTGGACAAACCTAAAATTTTGTTGTTTGGTAATGGGTTAAGGTATTACCATCCTAACACTTCTAGTGCAACATGGTAAAAACTTCTTATTAGTTGACAAATAAGGATTTAAACTGATGTATTAATATTTTTGCAGTTTTCTAAATGACTAGAAATTCCTTTGATGTCTATCTTGAAATTATTTTGTTGATACTTTTGTTAGTTTCCTAAACTTCAAATACAGTGGATTTGGATTTAATGATAATCCTAAGAACGTAAAAAAGGAAAAAGTGGTTGTTGTTTGTAAATGATTTCAATTTGGAAGGGTATCAAAATTTATCACATAACTCTCCTTGTTTTCGGTGTAACACAGCCATTACGAATTTTCTTGTCTCACACACGTGTGAGATAAGAAAATAGTGCTGTATTTGGTCAACACTCCGAAATTATACACTTCACTTCTTAAACAATGCTGACCTAGGTTTCTGAAGGAAATTAGAGGTCAAAATTCTTATCAGGATAAAATTGTTAATTTAATCATTTTTAGACTCAAAACAAAATCAATTTATTAAAGTTTCTTCGGAACTATTTTCGTTCGTAATGTACCTGTCAAAGTAAGTGCAAAGGCTTCTTGCAAATTTCACTATACATGATACATGTATGCCTGTGGTCTCACACACTTTGGGCTATAATTCTTGTTATACAGTAATGTGATAAAAAGAATCTGACACTCGTTGGTTTTTGAGGTAAAAATTTATTAAACTCGTCCACAAAAAAATGTTATTAAGCTCATCACCAAAGGCTTGCTTAATAACGTTTTTGTAGACTTGTTTAACTCATTACCACACAATCCCTACTTTTGACACCCCTGAGAAAGAAGCCTTTAGAAAACATTTAGAAAGAAGCCTTTAGAAGACATTGTGGGAAAAGGAGAAAATGCTGGTAACCAGCATTTTCTCCTTTTCCCACAATGTTTTCTACCCTTCACAAAACAAATCTCAAATTTTCAGTCACTTTTATTTTTTCGTCTGCAATTCCTTTCAATTTGGACAAACCTAAAATTTTGTCGGTTGGTAATGGGTTAATAAATTTTTATCTCAAAAACCAACTCATGTCAGATCCTATATATGTTGCCTTGTAAAAGTTTAACTTTTGCTCTATTTCTATTTTCAGGAATTGCATCGGACAGCACTTTGCAATGAATGAAGTCAAAGTCATAATATCAAAAGTTGTGCAACGGTTTGTATTTTAACTCTTCACCAAACGACAAACTTTTAGGCTTGTGCAAATTTACAGCATTTGCAGCCGACTATATAAACATGACTCAAAAATTGAAACATAGAAGAATAGAAAACATTGTGGGAAAAGGAGAAAATGCTGGTTACCAGCATTTTCTCCTTTTCCCACAATATTTTCAGAAGGCTTCTTCCTCTGTGTCGTAAAAACATGGGATTTTTTGGTGAAGGGTTAAACATAATTATGTATGTGTATTTTGAATTGGTATTTACCAAAACATTTACAAACAACAATTTAAACATGGTTAAAATGATATAGAGTTTATTTTTGATTGGGTGGAAAAATGTTGTGGGAATTATCGGAGGTTTTAGGCTATATTCCAGCACCTGACGATGGAAGGTCAAAGTATGTTTGTTGTTACTGCTTCATGTTGAATTATTGTATTCATAAGCAGTTTGTAAAATGATATTAAATTGGCTATCAGAAATATGATGTAAAGGGGAATAATAACTAGCATCCAATTGGGAGCATATCGCACAAATCTCAAAATCGCCCCGAGCCACCAAGATAAGATCCACGTAGTGATCATAACCTTGGCTCATGAAGATGACAAATCAGGTGTAGCTAAGGTAGTTAGTTTTATCATTTGAAAGTGTAGCATACATTGTGGGAAAGAGATTATGGCTAAAGTAATGATATTTGTCTGCAAAAGGGTAGAAAACACTGTGGCATAAAGAGAAAATGTAGGTAACCAACGTAATCTCTTTTTTCAACAAGGTTTTCCATCCTTTCAAAAAGCCCGCCTGGGTGGCTCAGTGGTGAGTGTGTCAGACTCATGACCTAGTGGTTGTGAGTTTGATACCCAGATGAGGCGAACTTTCTTTCAGGCATATTTTCGCCTCACACCTCTGCTGAGGCATGTGAGAAAAGTAGTCGGTGGCTTTGGAAAGAAAGTAGTGTTAGTACTGGTGTGAGAAAGCCAGGAAACACGTGCGTCACCGACCGCCATGATATGACCTTAGCTGTTAAAGTGGAGTTAAACCCCAATACAACCAACCAACCAATCCATCCTTTCTCAAACAAATCCTATCATGAGACACTTGTTGTTATTTTTTTCATCTGCAAATACCTCCAGTTTGTATAAATCAATTATTGTACTAAGCTATAAAAACATTCTTTATTTCAGCTTTGAAATTCATCTTGATCCGGATAGAACAGCCAGACTTTTTCCAGAAGTCATAATGGGGGCCAAAGATGGAATTTATTTGTATTTCACAGAGTTGGGGATTGACAAAAGACATTGAACCCTTGACAGCAATACATCTATGTGTTTAACTGTGTACCACACAGTCCAGTGCTTTGAAAACTCTAAAAAAGCAGTTTTGGAAAAGATAGTCATGTGGTAGGAAAAAGAGAAAATGGTAGTTACCGACATTTTTTTTCTCCTTTTCCCACAATCATAGTTGGGGCCTAAGTATGGAGTGTTTATGCTCACCGAAACATTTTCTTGTTGAACCCCACAGTTTCAAGTGATTTTGCCAAATATTGTAATGTTTGGCTTGTAATGTTTTGACATATTAGCACGTGGAGCTATAGAGGGCCACCATGGCCCTCTTGTCTTATGGTATGCTTTAGAAAGTCTTCTCCATTGGAGTCCTCAAACTTGGGATTGTGTTGTATTTCTTTACCAAACTACAAAATTTCAGACTTGTTCAAATCGAAAGCATTTGCAGACAATAAAATATTTTGAAAAATATCGGAACTTGACATTAGAAAAAATTGTGGGAAAAGGAGAAAATGCTAGTAAGCAGTAAGTATTAAAAGTCCATTTCATTAAAGATACAGGATTTTCAGCACTATATAGTTTACAAGCACACAAACTGAACTGAGGGTGTGTGGTAACAAAGTCAGAGATAAAAAATGTCAGAGGTAAAAATACCAGAGGTGAAAATGTCAGTGCTGCAGTGGTAAATATGCCAGAGGTAGTTAATTTTTAGGCCAGGGAATCCCTCTCAAGGGATTCCCTTGCCTATAGGGATCGTAAGCTGCCTATTCAGACAAAAATGTTGGACGGTGTGTCCACTCTATATCGCTGAGTCCGCCAAAACAACTAGTTTCCCAAGTATATACAGAGATTGCTTATCACACGGTGTAAATGCTTTCCTATCCTCAAAGCTTTCATCTGCAAAATGCCATGGAATTGCAAGGGTATTACGACCCTTTAATAACTGTCGAGTATGTGTTTTTTATCCCGTTTTTGTCATTAACACTGACCTAATAAAGGCGTAACCTAATAAACTTAGCTTTATCCGACAGTTGTGTATTCCTACGCGCTATATACGGTTAATATCTATAACGCTCTCTCTTGCACTCCGGATCATTCACATTCATGTATGGTGAGAGTAACGAACGACAACTCTGCTCGGAATTTGTCTATAACGTTGTGTTGACATTTGAACATATGTGTCACAAAACGCGTCTCCGCTAAAATGCGATTGTAAATAAAGCAAACTGCATATAGAATATTGGCCCGTGTTATGTTTATCACTTTTTCTTATGTATATCGACTAAATCTAGGGTATTTCAGCGGAATGCTGGAGAAATCGGCCCCTGGAGAAATCGTCCCCAAACTGCTTGGCCCGTGTTATGTTTATCACTCCGGAGAAATCGTCCCCTGGAAACGATTTCTTTGGTGAAATCGTCCCCAAATAAAATTTTAGAAAAATCGACCCCAACATCAAATTTCATCCATATCGTTAATCAAGTTGTCTATAAGAATATTTTTGAAAGTTCGTTGTCTTTAGTATGTACATTATGTGTATTAGTTACTTTTATCCATGAGTTATTTGGTAGTTTTGTCATTGTTTATACTGCCTATTTCACATTGATAGGATGTATTTCACACCTTTTACACCTGTTACAAATAGATTACACCTGTGTGATTCTAAAAAATGTCTTTGATTGACTTTGATTTGAAACCAAATAAATGCTTACAATTTTTTTCTGTAGTCGTTCGCTTGTCATTTAATGTATTTTTTTTTATCTCTCTCTCTACAAGTGTCATATGACATACCTGTGACCAATACCATTTAGCAGGGGCATCAGTGTCTCTGACACACCTATTTCTAGTGTTCACTAGGGCTTGTGTGCATCCGAATATTTCCGGTCCATAACTTCTACAATTGTGGATGGATTTCAAAATAATTTGGCACAATTGACCTCCATCACGAATAAATGTGCCATTTGAAATATCTGTTGAAGTAGGTTGAAGATCAAGGCCACATTGAAGGCCAATTTTTCGTCTGAACCATAACTCCTACATTTTTGGATAGATTCCGTTATAAATTAGCATAATGCATTGTTCTCCATCATGAGCAGAAGTTCCCTTTGAAACATTTATTCATGTCCAGGGTCTAGGTCAAGCTTGAGAGTCAAGTGTTCGCGGGCTTGACACAAGGTGTCCTTGGACAACGATTATGAATTAGGATTAACGTCTTTTTATATTATGTAGATATAAGTATCGAAGCTCAAGTCACTATGACTTGTCGGTAAAATAGGCAAGTAAAATAGGTAAACCGAGCCTAATCGTTTTCCCAAAACAATCCAACCTTTTCACAGTATTTTATTGAGAAAATATTTTGGCTAAAAGAGAATTTGCTTGTAACAAGCAATTCCTCTCAATTTCCCCAAAATCTTACTTTTCAATATACACTACTTATATAACTACTTTGGATTTTCATCTACAACTTCCTTCAAATATGACCAGTTCGAAATTTCGTCGACTTGTGGAAGGTAGAGACAACATGACCAACTGCCATATCACTCCAATCTTTAATATTCATTACATTTTACATTGATATCTATCTTACATGTATTTTCATTGAAATCAATAAAAATAAATATGTTCTTGCGTCATAAATGTAAAAAATAACGTCATTCAGGACTACAAGACATCACATGTCTCAGAAAATTTAGACAATCAAAGTTGGTATTGCACCAATTGAATAGTTTAATTTTGACTTGGGATTGTTTACAAGCACGACAAATTACTAAGTATTCTAAGCCATTATCAAGCACCCCATAACTGTGAGCACATGCCTTGACCTCTTGTATTGTTTTGTATCCTCAATTTCCTGGCCTTCAGTACTATCAGTACTTTGATTATAAGAAGAAATACGAAGAAAAGGAGCAACTTCAAACAGATTTTTTTTCCATCGATATCGATGTTTGTTTGGTTTCAAGGGCAGACGGGCGTATATAACTTCTTTCTATCTAATCGTTTAATTCAATCAATTTACTAGAGTAGATAAAGACAAGCTGAAATAAAGTAAAACATTTACTATTCTTGAATAACTGTTGAGATGTCGACAAACCCGTGTTTCGTTTTCAGAATGAACAACCCGTAAGGTCGTCTTGTAAATTGTGAATAAAACCCGCATATTTTGCATATTTTTAAGCCTTAAACTTGGCAAAAAGTTCAGCTTCACAAAAGTGGTGTTCCTTTCACTTTGTCAAATGGTCCAGGCCCCGCCCCATGCACTTCCCCCTTCCCCCACCTTGAGAGAGAGAGAGAAGACAGAGATGTGTCACCCAAGGAATATTGCAGTTATTGTTTGTTAAAATATTTAATTAATAATTAATAGTGAAAATTAGTTTTAATAATCAATCTAAGAGAGAGAGAGAGAGTACCATTTCATATATTTGATAGTAGAAGGGAGATATTTCGATGCACATCATTCACATTCACCTCTGTAGTGGGCTCAGAAAGTAGTCCGTCATTACGTAATACTTTCGTCACATGACCAGAACTCAAAATGGCGACACAAACACCAGTGAAAGAAAGACCAACATCGATTACTTTGTGTGCTGTTCAAACAGCATACGGCCAATCGGAGAAGTGGTAGGAAATGTGAAAAAAGAGGGATTTTCTGAAAAGCTTAAATGTCTTTAAAAGGACCATAACTTGTTTTTAAATCTTTTAAACTAAGATCCATCGGTGTGTCAAAACCGTTGTCATTATTCATGGGCGCAGCCATTTCTGTTAAAATTGGCTTAAGATGCTGATCAGTGAAGAAGCTAGAAAAAATAGTTCCATTGTATACAGGTAAATTCATCTTGAATGCACCTATAATGTATCCAGAATCATATTTCCTTTGTCTACTTTATAATTTTACACATGAAACAGTTAAACATTAACAAAACATCTTTTCCTCGGGTTGACAAGATTTCTCTTCTTTAGCCCATTGCAGAGATGTATGGTGAGAGTAACGAACGACAACTCTGCTCGGAGATTGGTCTGGTAAGTGATCGACGCCGCCATTTTGGATGTTGTGTTGCACGTGTAGTAATATTTACTGGGGACTCAAAAGGGAAACTGGCTTTACGTGGTTTTTGCCACGGAACTTGATATATATTCCCGGCATGTTAACCAATCAGATCACAAGAAATTTCTTTGCAGTATAATAAAACATTTATTCCATGTAGTAACTAAGAAACGGTCAAAATTGTACAGAATGCGATATTGATAATTATGTTTCCTTGTTCGTTATAGATATTTATCACCGAATAACGCAGGTAAAAGTTATAAGTCTGTTATATGGCTGTTTCAGTATCCCTGCTCCCAGTCGAGAACGCCCTCTAGCGGCTCTTTTTTTATGTATCTGTAATAGTTGTCCACAAAAGATTTTAACACTTTTTCCAAATGCTGTAAAAGAAAAATACACGTACACATTTTAAACAAATATGAAATGAAGTTAACCCGTAACCAAACGACAATATTTAAGACTGGTCCAAATTGAAAGCATTTGCAGACTACAAAATAAAATTTGTTTTGTGAAGGGTAGAAAACATTGTGGGAAAAGGAGAAATGCTGGTTACCAGCATTTTCTCCTTTTCCCACAATGTTTTCAAAAGGCTTCTTTCACAGGGGCGTTAAAAGTCGGGATTGTGTTAAGGGTAAAGGGTTAATTATCATTAAGTACAAGAAATAGATTATCAAAAAATCATATGAGACAAGCTTTGTGAAAAGACGTCTTAATGAATCTGCGAAAAAAATCGACCCAGGGCAGTATGCACTGTCTGCGCACGCTGACCTGGACCCAAAACTGAGCTATTGATTAACTTATTGTTTATACAAGACCAGTCTACCATATGTTCGAGTCATACGTTACAAGTAATGGATATGGTGGATCCATGTGTAGGTGATGGCTTGCTTTTTACCGTGGATCACGGGCGTGCATTAAGCCTCCTTTTGCCAGAGCATAGTTTATATTCTTTGCCTGTGGTACGAATGAGTGTCACGTGGTACCGAAGCTGTAGCTTGTATATTGGTGTCTTCAGTGTGCCCGCAAAAAGATCTACAGAGACCCGTAGATTTACCAATCTCAAATTTTACTGTCAATTCATACGAGAATATCAATTTAAGTTACTGAATTGAAAAAAACTTCAAAAAGACATTCCGTAAAAATCCATAGATTTACATCCAGCTATCGTGGGTAAAAGTTAGACTTACAGACTTGTCCGTGGACCATCCGGATATATGTGGTGTAATGAGGACACCCGGAAGTGACCACAAGGGGCTCGATTGTGGGAGTGGTTCATTGTTGAAAACATCTAAAACAGCCTTGGATAACCATTGGTTTCTGTCGGGAAGAAAAGTGATTGAAGGCGGGTAAACTAATGATTTGGAGAATAAAAGGTTAGGCAAGTAAAGTATTAGTTGGGACTTGGAAACTTCCACTGAGTCCCCTGCCACCTGACCGTACAACGAATTTATTATACTGCAAAGTTATACCATTTCAAAGCGCGTTAAGCGAAATTTTCCTGTTTTATAATCTCGCGAATCGAGTATGCTGACGAAATAGAAATTCCCTTCTGAGTGCCCCAATTCAATAAAAACTGACGTCACTGGAAACTGGCGTCACTAAAACGTGCAGTTTGGTGCATAAATGTGCAGTCAGGTGATCGATCGACGCCGCCATTTTGGATTTTGTGTTGCACGTGAAGTGATGTTTACGGGGCTCTCAAAAGGGAAACTGGCTTTACGTGGTTTTTGCCAGGGAATATGATATATATGTTCCCGGCATCTTAACCAATCAGATCACAAGAAATTTCTTTGCAGTATAATAATAATAATTGAGCCATACTCTGTGAAAAGGGGGCTTGATGCATCTACAAACAGTTTCGGCCCAGTTCAGCCTGCGCAGGCTGACCTGAGCCGTAACTGTTTGCTATTGGTCACTTTTGTGTATGTCGAAGGACCAGTCTACTTTGTGATTAAGGCAGCGGTTTATAAGAGCGGCTGTTATGGATCCATCGGTATGAGATGGCTTGCTCATTTTAAGGATTACGAAGATATATTAACACATTATACCACACAATCCCTACTTTTGACGACCCTGAGAAAAAAGCCTTTAGAAAACATTGTGGGAAAAGGAGAAAATGCTGGTAACCAGCGTTTTCTCCTTTCCCACAATGTTTTCTACCCTTCAGAAAACAAATTTCAAAATTTCAGTCACTTTTATTTTGTCGTCTGCAAATGCTTTCAATTTGGACCAGTCTGTAAATTTGTCGTTTGGTAATGAGTTAAGCCCCCCTTTTTGCCAGAGCATGGCACTATTTTTCATGACTGAATAGTGGAAGAGTTTCGTTGTTGAAAGCTAATTTATCCCGTTTGAGAGTTAAAAAAGTACAGTATATTCTATAGATTCATTCACAATGACTCTTATAAGAGAAGGTAAATCTTATCAGCCACTGTAGTTTTTTTATTGCCGTTTTCATATCAAAATCAGAATGTAAAAAATCACATTTAACTACAAATTGTCTTTAGACCTCGTTTTGATATTGATACTTCCGTTTATTAGGTTATAATCCTGCTGAATACATAGAAAACAAGTTGTTTTTTTTTTTAACTCCAAAACACCCATGTGTACCTTCCATCATAAATATTGTATCGTGTATGATGTTCTCGTATTGTGTTATGGATATTGTTTTGTGTGTATGAAAGAAAAAATTAATAAAGCTTAAAAAAAAGAGAAGGTATGCAAAACTGACAGGTATGCAAGAATAAAAAATAAAAAAAGATATATACTGTCAGACATAAGTTAAGCATCACCCGAACAAATTTAATCATATTTTTTTAATGGATAACCTTTTATTTGGTATATTTTCAAGCTATGCATGCACCCACCACTAGACAAGTAATATGCAGATTTATGGGCCAAATGAAAGGATTTCAACGAGAAAACTTTCTGAAACCCAGAAACGGCAAATTGTGGGCATGTGTAATGCTGGTCTAAGCACATGGGCTATTGCTTGTCAGTTTTGGTGATGCTTAACTTATGTCAGACTGTATACAAAGATATCATTTTATTGCGTTTAACTGTGCAGACTGACACAAGTCAGTTTGTGCAATCTGTGCGGGCTGGTATGAGTTGACACCTTTTGCTATTTCTAAATTTTCTGCTAATCAAAGGACCAATCGCCTCATGATCTGATCGTTAGAGCAACTGATTTCTATTTTGATGCATAATTTGTGTAAAAACTTGCGTGGTATAATGCATTTGTACTAAATCCCATTTTGGCATTTATTTCATGTACTTACTGAATGGCTTCTACAATGCTATCATCGTCCACAACATTCCCTCTGCCAATGTTGATAAAAACAGTTTTCTGAAAAAGAAAAATGATAAAATGAACTAGCTTTTATTCATAATTAGGTCACTACACACACGAAACAAATGTGCAGTGCCATCCGGTATCTACATTATCAGATATTTAGTAAGACATTCTAAAAGAAAACCGAAAGCTTCATTTGTACCTGTTTCACATTTCCACTTATTGGATGTTCATATAGATGAGGTTTTGTTAAAATTAGATTTTTTTAAAATTAATTTAGATAGACACAGAGACAAAGACAAAGGTGTGTGAAATACAGGGTGACCCCCCCCCCCCCATAAAAAACAACAACAACATGAAATTGTTAATGAAATTCAGTCCTTTCTGCAATCCAACCATATTTGGTCAACATAAACTTCAGTTTATGCCTGGCGTGTCCCTTAAGTTTCAGCCATGAATGTCCAAAAGTCTTTGGTATATGTCCGTTCCACAGTATGCTCCAAATGTGTACCCCTTCATTGCAAACACATCTGGATACCACATGCAAAACTGACAATAACCCTGACACTCTCATCGCTCAATATTGACTGCTAAAAGAGAACTCATAGAATAATATCTTCTGGGGTACAACCCTACCATAAGATTGTCAACAGTGGCTTGGCTTTCTCCCATCAAATGTACTGCATAAATTGCAGTATCAACATATGGGATCATTGATCATTATTGGTTTGAAGACCAGAGTGAATGGCCACGATCAATACTAAGCGCTACCTAGTAGTTGTTAACCCTTTCCCAAATAATCTCTTATTTTTACGGGTCTGGAATAGTAGCCTTTAGAAAACATTGTTGGAAATGGAGAAAATGCTGGTAACCAGCATTTTCTCCTTTTCCAACAATGTTTTCTACCCTATCATAGACAGAAATCATCTTTTCTGCAAGAGTTGAATTGTCGTCTGCAAATGCTTTCAATTTGGTCTAGTCCAAGAGTTTGTCGTTTGGGAAAGGGTTAAGAAGTTTTGGGCAGATGAAGAGGTGTTGTGAAGGACGACCAGTGGTTTCAACAGGATGGCGCAACTTCCTTACTTCAAATGACTCGTTGGAATGGCTGCTGGGACACTTTGGTGATCTCTCATCAGTTGGAGGTGTGATCCTGAATGGGTTTCACACTCACCAAACCTTAACTCCCTGGATTTTTTTTTTATCTGTGATGTTATCTCAAAGATAATGTCTACCAGAACAATCCTCTAGCTATTCCTGAACTTTTGTAATCGTCTCATCAGTTGGAGGTGTGATTCTGAATGGGCTTCACATTCACCAAACCTTAACTCCCACGGATTTTTTTATCTGTGATGTTATCTCAAAGATAATGTCTACCAGAACAATCCTCTAGCTATTCCTGAACTTTTGTAATCGTCTCATCAGTTGGAGGTGTGATTCTGAATGGGCTTCACATTCACCAAACCTTAACTCCCACGGATTTTTTTATCTGTGATGTTATCTCAAAGATAATGTCTACAAGAATAATCCCCTGGCTATTCCTGAACTTTGGTAATCGTCTACTCAGTTGGAGGTGTGATCCTGAATAGGCTTCACACTTACAAGACCTTAACTCCCCCTGATTTTTTTATCTGTGTTGTTATCTCAAAGATAATGTCTACCAGAACAATCCCCTGGCTATTCCTGAACTTTGGTAATCGTCTACTCAGGTGGAGGTATGATCCTGGATGGGCTTCACATTCACCAAACCTTATCTTCCTCGGATTTTTTTTTTTACAGATCTGTGGCGTTATCTCAACAATAATGTCTACCAGAACAATCCCCTGGCTATTCCTGAACTTTGGTAATCGTCTACTCAGTTGGAGGTGTGATCCTGAACGGGCTTGACATGCACTAGACCTTAACTCCACCGGATTTTTTTTATCTGTGGTGTAATCTCAACAATAATGTCTACCAGAACAATCCCTAGGTTATTTCTGAACTGAAAAGGGCCACCAAGGCCAAATTAAGGGCAATATTGAGGGAGGCGTGCATGTGTGTCAGAGTTATTGATAATTTTGCAAGTAGTATCCAGGTGTTCTTGCAACGCAGAGGTGCAAATTTGAAGCATATTATGGAACAGAGATAAAACATAGACTGTTGGACATATATGGCTGAAAGTTGGTGGACGCATCAGGTATATACTAAAGTTTATTTGCACCAAATATGGTTGGATTACAGAATGTATTGTGAATTGAAATAACGATTTCATGAGTGACATTTTTTTTTGAGGGGGGGCGGAGGGGGTCACTCTGTGAAATGTAAATAGGATAAATATGTAACCTATTTTCATGTTTACTTTCACTCTATATACAGAGTATTCTAGAAACATAAAGAACATTCATTGACTTTTTATGCATTTTTGTATTATTTATTGTAGTTATTTCGATAGGTGAGTACAATGTACAGGCACTTAGAATAGTGTTGCACTCACCTATCGATTTGTAGAAAGAGGTTGTTAGTAAACAAGTTGGACATATATGGCTGAAAGTTGGTTGACGCATCAGGTATATACTAAAGTTTATTTGCACCAAATATGGTTGGATTACAGAATGTATTGTGAATTGAAATAACGATTTCATGAGTGACATTTTTTTTTTTGAGGGGGGGCGGAGGGGGTCACTCTGTGAAATGTAAATAGGATAAATATGTAACCTATTTTCATGTTTACTTTCACTCTATATACAGAGTATTCTAGAAACATAAAGAACATTCATTGACTTTTTATGCATTTTTGTATTGTTTATTGTAGTTATTTCGATAGGTGAGTACAATGTACAGGCACTTAGAATAGTGTTGCACTCACCTATCGATTTGTAGAAAGAGGTTGTTAGTAAACAAGTTGTTTACTAATCCATGTTGTCATCTTTCTAGAAAAGACAAATCTAGAATTTTCCAAGCTGATATAAATAGGAATGGCTTACTATGTGAGTTTGGATTTTGAACTTAGACTTGTGGCTTGGAGGATACAGAATTAGTGAAAATGTTAGATTTAACTTGGGATATAGATCTGTAAGTTGGAATTATTTAATTTTCAAACAGGTTGCCCATATCTATTTGCAAGTTAAAAGCACTGTTAATTTAGGTTTTAGGAACCAGAAATTCCATACCTTTTGTTGTCTAAACATAATTCTTAATTTTCAAGGACTTATTCTGTTTCTTAATCCAAGATAAAAAATTGTCAAAATTTCATTTAGACTTATCTTTTATTCTACTCTATTGCCTTTTTCATTAATAAATATTGCAAATTGTTTAACCTATTACCACACAATCCCTACTTTTGACGAGCCTGAGAAAGAAGCCTTTAGAAAACATTGTAGGAAAAGGAGAAAATGCTGGTAACCAGCATTTTCTCCTTTTCCCACTATGTTTTCTACCCTTCACAAAACAATTTTCAAAATTTCAGTCACTTTCATTTTGTCGTATGCAAATGATTTCAATTTGGAAAAACCTAAAATTCTGTCGTTTGATAATGAGTTAAGGCTTGTTGCTGGTTTTCTTTTTCGTTACGCTTGTCTCGTAACACATATTTCACCCCTCTCTCTCTCTCTCTCTCTCTCTCTCTCTCTCTCAGTACCCACCCTATGTTTACAATGTTGCAGCACTCCCCCAGACAGTAGGTTCCTAGTTAACGGTGTACTGGGCAGAACGTTACATACATAATCACAGTTTTCCAGAAACTCTTTCAATTCCTCTGTCGTTCTGTGTGGTAGAATTGACAAAAAGGTAATTTAGCTTAGTTTTAGGTGTGTAGAAACCAGTCGTATCATAAATATGAACATCTTATACATAATCTTAAGTGTAAAAAATTCATGCTATCACTCATAGCGAGATTATACTGGTCAATGTTCGAAAAACTATGAATATTTAGTTTAGTCGTATACAGTAGAAAGTAAAAAAGGAGTTCACTTAAATAGATTTTAAAAGATGATTGCGGACAAAAAGGTCTCTGAGAAGAATCTTGTATCGGCCGTGTAGCAGCAGCCAATCAGACTGATTCATGCGTTTTGGTCTTGGGTCGTATATAAACCTATGATTCTACAGGACATTCTTAGACTAGTTATATTTAACACAACTAGTAATTGGCTCAGCCATTTTATTTAGCAAATCAGAAGTTGTAATAATCTCAAAGTCGGAAAATTCTTGAGAATAAGATTAGGAATATTCTTAAAATATTTGATAAATTCGGACACTGCTCTTTTCGTAATGAGCAAAACTTTGTAGAATTGGCCCTTTTTGCGATGAAAGTTTGTTGTCAGCGGTTTGACATAGGCTTTAAAAATTTTCGAGTGTAATTTTAACTATGCATTGGTTGATTAATAATGGGGGTAGGGGGTGATATTGTATGAACAAAATATACTTATGAACGTCGAAGCTCGAACTTTTGTCCTGTTTTTTGCGCCTGGAAAGACCCCATACCGTCATGCCGAGAGCTTTGCACTGTTGAGCCGCTGTAAAAATGTGATGAATAAAATAAAGTCTTCTCTGAGCTGGTGCAAACCTGGTATGGACGGCAATAGTCGTCCTTTTATCAAAGGAATGAAGAGAATTTTATTTTTTTCATGGAGGTATGAAAAAAAAAATACCTAATCACACTTTTGTATGAAACCGCTCCCGCGGTTTCATACAAAAGTGTGATTAGTTTTTTTTTTTTTTTCATACCTCCATGAAAAAAAATAAATTCTGTTCAGTCTTTATAATTTAATACTACAGACATACATCCACAGAAATAATTCAAACTGAATTCATTTTCTTTAGTTTTAAATCTAACATTGGAGTTTCTAAAGCCCCTTCCTCTCATATTTGTATGGCACAAGAATACAATAGGGTAGCAGTTTTCAGAGCCCCATTACTGATAATTAACCAATAGAACGAAAGTAAATTAGCAAAGCAGTATGTAGGACCCGCAAAAGTAACCTTCAGCAAAAGTAGTTCCGGCACAAGGTGATTTTTTTTCATGGAGCTATGAAAAAAAAATCAGCCTATCAGAACTCGTCAATGTTCATGAAAACAACTGATATTAAATTATTTCCCAAAAATTTGCCCAACGAGTGAAAACGCAGATCTCATGAATTTGAATTTATAACATCCTAATGAACGTAATAAGAACTTGGTAAACACGCAATATGGCGAAGAATTAAAGTCAAGAATGTGCAGTTTCCTACATTTCATTCCCACAGTGTAGGACTGGAAGTGCATTGTATGTCACTTGAGGTTCTTCCTATATTGACGGTCTGTAACTTAGGAGTTCAGAATTGTGGTGTTCAAACTGATCAAACTCGAACAATACTGCAAAAATAAGTGAAAAGCACCAGCCCGACTAACCTTATGAACACAATCTTTAACACCAAATGGACATACCCAAACTGTTCGAAATCCCAAGTCACATACAGTGCATACTTCTAGTCTTACTTCGATCTCCCTGCGATGGCCTAGTTCTTAGAACGCAGTACTTAAGGTCTTTGTGGACTTTGTCTAAGTGTGACTGGTGCCTATGTGTATGTACTCTATTACGCGAAAGACATACCGAGGTGATTTTGTACGCTAATCAATGTCTGTATTCACCAACCATTCTCAAGAGCATTCTTAGTCTCATTCTTCAAAATTTTGTCACTGTGAAAGTAACAGAACTTCTGATTGGCTAAACGAAATGGTTTAGCCAATCAGAAGTTCTGTTACTTTCACAGTCAGGGTATCTTGAAGAATAATACCAAGAAAATTCTTAAGTATGATTGGTGAATACGGGCCCAGGTGTAGATATTTGTCGTGTGATCGGCAAAGATTTTCGTTATTTGACAGTGTTACGATCCTGCTCAGAAGAGTCCTTTCAAGCAATCCTTGTCTTGTATAAGTTAAAGAAAGTTTATACATAAACAAGTTATAAAAGCTGAACAGAACTTGGATTTCTTTGAAAAATATTCTTTTATATATTTTTCTCAAAGAAAAATCAATGATACGGACATTTCAATACAAAATGGCATTCATCTTCCTATAGACATTCACCAAATTTACAGAGAAGACATATTCTTTCTTCCTATAGATTCTCTTTCGACTGTACTGACCAGTGATAAAAGAGATAAGTTGAAGCTCCTTGGTAAAATATTAACTCACAAAGATTCATAAACAGAATTTTCTTTCAAATGCTGATACAAATGAGTCAAAACAAAAGCGTGTTTAAAGCATTTCCCCGATAGATTACACCACAGGCCTTTGAAGCTCTATTGGTCTATCACAGAACAATAAAGTTGTCCTTGGTCGATCCTCGAACATTCATAACAGATTGGTGCATCGCCTGTGTATCACTGAATATATTTTACAAACTTTCATTAACACTGTTACTAAAAATAGTACATTTGGGATTCCCTCTGTATTGTATTTATACAATACAGAGGGAATCCCCCAGTGTGCTATTTATAGTAACAGTGTTCGATAATGAAAATTTCTTTATCCCTTTATAGATCAATGGAGTTTCAGAGGCCTATGGTTATACAAAGGACATCATCACATAGGTATGGACCTAGAACAAACCTTTCCGTCTAACAGTCGGCCGGTGTAATGCAGAGAAATGACCCTCCCCTACAAAATGACTCATGAGTCATTTCTCTACGTAGAATAATGACCTGGGTCATTCCTCAACGTAGAGAAATGACCCTCTGGCGTCATTTCTGTACGTAGAATAATGATCCGGGTCATTCCTCTACGTAGTAAAATGACTTCTGGGGTCATTTCTCTACGCAGAATATTGACCCATGTCATTTTGTAGGGGAAGGTCATTTCTCTGCATTACACCGAATCTGGTGGTAGGTTGATCCTATAGCATGAAGAACATATATGAATAGCAAACGGTTTCTCTGCAAGGACTATGCTTCCTTACATGTATCGATACTTTTTACACTTTTTTTCACGCTGCATGGCTTAACTCTACCATATAATCCCCAGTTTTAACGACCCTGAGGAAATAGCCTTTGGAAAACCTCATGGGAAAAGGAGGAAATACTGGTAACCAGCATTTTCTCATTTTCCCACAAGGTTTTCTACACTTTCACAGACAATTATAATCATTTCAGATAAATTTAAAGTGTCGTCTGCAAGTGCTTTCAACTTGGACCAGTCTAAAATTTTGTCGTTTGGTAAAGAGCTAAATGTAAATTAGAGAGTGTTTATGTTGTGGCAAAGTAACTTTTTGGCAAAACTGTCATTTAGTCTTTGAGTAAAAAACTGTGTCATCGAACTTTTGTCATTTACTTTTTAGTCATCTTCGCGAGCCAAGGTTACGATCACTACGTGGATCTTACCTTGGCTGATTGAGCCCGATTTCGAGATTCCTGCGATGCACCCTCTATTGGATGCTGGTAACTAACCCCTTTTCATCATATTTATAAAAGCCACTGAAATATCATTTTACAAACCGCTTACGAATACACGTGAAGCGATAAGCAGACATTCGTGTGGGTTTCCATGTTTACCTTCTATTCGAAAGGTAGCGACCGTGTTCAATTTTTATCAAAGATGAAATGCTACGAGCGATTTCGTTCGTTGCAGTTAGAGCTGGCTGCATCCAATGAAAAAGCGTATCGGGGGAATGTAAAAATCAAGCTCGATCCGCCAAGGGTAGAGTAGCGTAGTGAATCGTCAGCCTTGGCTTGCGAAGATGCTTTTTAGTAGGTGAGACTGTTGTTTATGTCCTGTTTATACTTACTGTACTCAGCAATTGCTCCGGTGCCTAAGAAACCGATAGTCAGATTACACAGTTTGCGAGCTTTCCCAAACTTCAACCTGTAATAAGAATATATTGATTGAGTTTCGTTGTTCTTCGCCGCTTCCAACATTATTTTGTCCTTTCACGGCGACAGCTTTCTTATTCACTAGTGCTAGACTGATTCCTTGACGTATTGACTGACCGAACAATGACGCTTTTACTTCAAATGCAACAAAAAATCAAATGATTACTCGAATAGGAAAATAAACAAAATCATGGCAACTTAAAAGGTTTATAAATGAACAATAAAATGTGATGTGCATGTGGGGATACATCCGTGTCGTATAGCGAGTGAAAAACTACAAACTGAATGAAGGGATTTATTATTTGTTCGGTTAAACCATGGTTTATATACCATTCTGGTTTAATTACCAATTTGGTTATCTCTTTTTTATACAAGGATTTAACCAGTTTGGTATGTTAAGCTAACTGATTAGAAGTTTATCCTGGTTTAGTTAAACCACCTTTTATACAACAGGGTACTTGTGTGTTTTTTACCTTTATGTGATGAACTTTTGAAATCATTCACATAAAATGAGAAAATGTATTAAAATAAAAAACAACATTGTGACTTACTGTCCCCACTCTAAATTATCCTGAAGTTTCTTCATTTCAAAGAGATCGCGTTCCGTTGCTAGAATATAGCCAATCACGTATTCCGACATGTAGGGGGCGTTGACGATTCCGGGTGTCTTCGTTAAGGTGAAGGTCGGCAATGGCTGCAGTGAAAATTTGGTAAATGTACTTCCGTTACTATATGACCACGACTCTGACTGAGAAAGCTTTTGAAAGCATTGAAGGAAAAGAAGAAACTGCTGGTGACCGGCATTTTCCTCTTTTTCCACAATGTTTTCTACCGTATAATATATAGAAATTACCATTTGAGTCATATTTATTAGGCTGTCTGCAAGTGCTTCCAATTTAGTCCAGTACATTTTTTGGTCGTTTTTTAAAGAGTAAAATCCATTATTACCTGTAAACAGCATTTGTTGTGTTGCAGCCATCTTCGCGAGCCACGGTTACGATCACTACGTGGATCTTACCTTGGCTGATTGAGCCCGATTTCGAGATTCCTGCGAAGCGCCCTCTATTGGATGCTGGTTATTACCTCCCCCCCCTTTACATCACATTTCTAAAAGCCAATGAAATATCGTTTTATAAACCGCTTACGAATACACATGAAGCGATATGCAGACATCCACGTGAGTTTCCATGTTAACCTTCTATTCGAAAGGTAGCGACCTTGTTCTATGTTTATCAAAGATGAAATGCTACGAGCGATTTCATTCGTTGCAGCTAGAGCTGGCTGCATCCAATGAAAAAGCGTATCGGGGGAATGTAAAAATCAAGCTCGATCAGCCAAGGGTAGAGTAGCGAAGTGAATCGTCATCCTTGGCTTGCGAAGATGTGTTGCAGCAGGCCACATTTTAAAACGTTTCAAAGGCGTGAATCAAACCTCCATATTTTATTTTTTACTATCCTTGTTGTAAAAATCGCTCGCCATATATACCGATCTGTTTATCTCTTAACTCTCTACCAAACCACAAATTTATAGACTGGTCCAAATTGAAAGCATTTGCAGACGACAAAATGAATTTGACTGAAAAATCGAAATTTATTTTGGAAGGGTAGAAAAGATTGTGGGAAAAGGAGAAAATGCTGGTTACCAGCATTTTCTCCTTTTCCCACAATGTTTTCAAAAGGATTCTATCTCAGGGGCGTCAAAAGAAGGGACTGTGTGGTAATGGGTTAAGTTTTCAACTGAACGAAGTCAACTTTTGTCAATGTTTGAAAACACATTTTCACTGTTTTGAAAAACATTTTTTGTCATCATCATCAGGTAGCAAACAACGTAAATCCCAGAACAAATGGCACGTTTTTTGCAGTCTGGTCTTCATCTAGGCGCAAGAAATACTTTCGAGACGAAAAATCGAGGTCTGAAAATAAATTCCCCTCGTAGTAAAAAGTAACTTTTTGCACGATTTAGCGCCATGTCATGGCTTAGCATCAGACTGCAACTTTTATCTGCAAACGTATTCATTCTGGAAGTCGCCATTGACAGTGTTAGTTGTATAGTCAGGTGGCAGGGGGACTTGGAAACTTGTCCAAGGCTTCGAACCGGAGGCGAGTGGGCGACATGATTCGCCGCAGCCGTAAACAAGTTTCCAAGTCCTCTGCCACTTGACCGTACAACAAATTTTTTATACTGCAAAGTTTTACCCTTTCAAAGCGCGTTAAGCGAAAATTTTCCTGTACTATAATCTCACAAATCGAGTACACTGACGAAATAGAAATTCCCTTCTGAGTGCCCCAATTCAATGAAAACTGACGTCACCGGAAACTGACGTCACAAAAACGTGTAGTTTGGTACATAAATGTGCAGTCCGGTGATCGATCGACGCCGCCATTTTGGATGTTGTGTTGCACGTGTAGAGATTTTTAACGGGGCACTCAAAAGGGAAATTGGTTTTACGTGGTTTTTGCGAGGGAACATGATATATGCTCCCGGAATGTTAACCAATCAGATCACGAGAAATTTCTTTGCAGTATAATAAGATATTTGAAATGCTACGAGTATATACGTCACCTCGGAGGCCCCATGAATAGCATCCATGAGATTATCCACTCCTGCAATAAGATAATGAAAATAATTGAACTAATATGACCAAAACTGCCTCTAACTAAACAACACACGTCGAAATTTGCATTCGTAGCATAGGTAAGGAAGCGTCAAGTCTGAAAAGAAACTATCACTAAACTGCGTAACTTTACGATTTGAGTCAATCTGCGCAGGCTAATCCGAAACGACACTGTCCGTTTTTATGTAAGTTTCTGTTTAGCGCAAGTTTAGATAGTTTCAGTAGCACATAATGTAACGTAGTCGTAAAGTGCCGTCTCGGATTAGCCTTCGCAGACTGCGCTGATCCTAGACGACACTTTACGCAAATGTCCGACTGTCCTTTTTCGCGTGTCGCAAGCCATATTGCATAACTTTTCGCCAGTTCATAGCTTTGGATAAAGCTGGGACAGTATATCGATAGGTGAGTGCAACACTATTCTAAGTGCCTGTACATTGTAAAGGTACTTAGAATAGTGTAACTTGCACTCACCTATCGATATGTGGAAAGACATTCAAAATAAACCTTTAGAATGAACTTTTTAAGTCGATAGTTTAAACCAAATTTTGCTATCTCACAAATGGTTGTTTTGGGAAAAACATCTCCTTATCGGACAGTGTAGACCTCAGATCTTGATCTACACTGTCCGCAACAGGTCAGTAAGTCGTGCTTAGCAACCTAGGTGCTAAATTATCTTACCATTCCAGGCTGTATGTACCCATTTCACGTTCTTCAATTGATGTCTGTATTTCGTTATTAGAGGTAAGTCGGCAAACAGAATCTCTATCTGACTTCGAAGCTCGTCATCTTCAAGTGCCGGACACGAAACTATAAAGAACAGGAAACAAGCGCCATAAACGTGTACAACAGTTGAGGGGAAACAAGCCTTACATCATCTCGGCATTCAAGCCCTGCATTTAAGTCATTCTAATTAACAAGGTACACAACTGTATTGAGACAAATAAGGCAAATCAAACTTTGAAGTCGACAGTGTAAACCCAACTGTTGCCGTTTCAAAATCATTCTGTTGAGCAAAATATTTCCTTTTCGGACAGTGTAGATCTATGATCAGACTGCACATTATGTGCATTCTGATCTTAATCCTCACAAATAATCCTAACTTTGTCATGGGTACTCTCCCTTCAACCAAAAAGCTATTAATCTGTTTTGAATGTTGTCTTTCAGGCCATTATGTGAAAACTATTACTCCTTTACTTTCAAATCATAATTCCACATAATAAGATGGCTTCCTTGACAAATGCCACCCTAGTGTTTTCAACGCTTTGAATTTTCCAGTCGTATTTCTTCAAACAATGACTAACCGGAAGCACTCCACAGTGAAGTTACGCCGTTATAGAGGAACTCTAGATACTGATAATC
Organism: Tridacna crocea; assembly: GCA_943736015.1. Lineage (NCBI taxonomy): Eukaryota > Metazoa > Mollusca > Bivalvia > Cardiida > Cardiidae > Tridacna > Tridacna crocea. The sequence continues at coordinate 45,029,894 of OX031067.1, forward strand.
TAGATACTGATCACGATGTAAACGAAGGCCTATACAAAAGAAGCGCGTCCAAATCAAAATCCCTATTTGAAAAGGAGCTGCGCTAAACTTAAGATTAGCGAGTGAAAGTTTAAAAAGGGAGGGATACTAAGGAAACAAAAAACCCGAAACATACATCCTCGATAAAAGTAGTCCCTTTCAAAGGTTCGCTCCACCTTACAGATACGGATCTCCACATCCGGTAGGGTTTTCTTCAGGTATTCTGCCATACCAGGAATGTGCAAACAGGCGAAAATGGTAGGACGCCTTTCCATGCTTATTTCTGTTTAGTTCCTTTCCAAATACATTTACCAGATTCCACTCAAACAAATCTTCATCTTCGCAAGCCAAGGCGACGATCACTACATAAAGCCTAACATTCAAGGTAATGAGTGATTGTGACCTTGGCTTGCAAAAAATGAGGAATCTTAGACTCGGAGAAATATCTTCATTCTTGCATATGTTGAAAAAATTAAGACTGAAAGAAAAACTAATGCATGCCTTATTTTTGAGAATATTCTTGCGAATGGGAAAAAAACTCATCCAAACTGTAGTACCATTATCCTTAACCTTTCGAGCACCAATTAACCTTTCCCAAACAAGCCCTGGCTTTTATGTGTTTGCAGTAAGTCTTTTGAAAACACTGTGGGAAAAGGAGAAATTGCTCGTAACGACGGTACAGGCCAAGATCAGACTTGACAAGTGTGCAGAATAATGTAAATCTATACTGTCCACCAAGTTGACACATTCTGACAAAAAACAACCATAAAAAAGCACCAGTTTTGTCCTGTTTTTTTTTTTTCTCTTGACAAGAAATAAATGTATTGATGTGTTTATTTTGCTTTCAAAAAGAAGTAGATTTGGTGTCTTTTTAACACGCTCAATCAAATGTAATGATTTGTTTCCTTTGACAAGAAATAAACGTATCCGTTTTCTCTTTTTTTTCCCACAATGTAGAAACAGCAGATCTAGAGTCCTCTTTTTGAAACACGCGCGTTGGGACTAATCTTATCCAATCATAGGATATTTTTATCACTCGGGTTCACAAACTATCATACATACCGGGACAAAATTTGACTGACCGTTTTCTGACCCTTATGCTCATGTCAAACCTTTCGGGAATTTACGACTAGATTTGAATTTTTAAAAAAAATCAAAGTATTGAAAGTACTATGAAAAGGTGATAGAAATGTACTGTAATGTACATTAGAACAGGGCCCATTTCATGAAAAATTCATTTATCTGACGTAATTTCAAACAAACAATCAAATATCTTAGATTGATATTATTATTTTATTACTATTCTCCATGTAAGCTCTTAACTGTGCGGTTTTAAGCGATAGGAATGCGGTTTGGGTGTAATGATAGTGATTTGGGGTATTTTTGGGTAGTTTGGGATGTTTTGAGTGTTTTTTTTCTTATTCATCCACATGTAGACAATTAAATCTTGGCCATGTCGAGGCTGGGAGATGAGGCCAATGTCAAATCTAAAGCTAACTTTATGACGTTTAACTCAAAAGTTCATCGTGTTTTTCGTTTGCACAGTTTTTCAAGCCACATGTTATTTTCACTTATCAGATGACACAAACGCGTATGTTCACTTATCTTTGCGTACCTATTTTTTCTTGCAACGAAGGATCGATTCGTCGTCACAGTGTTCAGCTTTGTCATTTGGCATAAGAAGGGAGACTTGAAAAGTCATTGCGTTCTAAAATACACAGAAGGACAATTCCAGTGCAGAGACGTGACAGTCGTAAAGCCTAGTTACGTGTCTTTATAAAACTGTCTAAATTAGCGAAGAGATTAACCACTTTCAGCACCAGTCAGGCTTTTGAACACGGCATAGATCAAGATCAGAATGCACAGAATGTGTTTTACCTATTCCTTCCGCCTTTCTAGTCAAGCCGAAAAGAAAAAATCACCTGTCTCAGAAGAAAGCTGTTATTAATAACCGTTGAAAAGTCATTATCTCCGGCTAGATGGCATTATATAAATACTCATCTATCTAATATGGGCATCCTGGGTACAGAACCGAACCACTTTCCTACGCGACAACCGTTACTTTGAATTGAAATAAACTTTTACTCAATAAAACGCTACCTCGTGCAATTCACTCAGCTATGATCTGCAGTTTAAGGAAATCTGGAGCTAAAGCAGGTATCATTTCTCCTCAAACGTATAGATAAAAGCTATTTTCTACATTGCTACTTTATAGTGCGTAATATTACAGTCATATTATCGACCTTTTTTTTTTTTACAACTTGTAGCCATTACAGAAGACAAGTCAGTCTTTTAACCTTTTACCAAACAACAAAATTATAGACGAGTCCAAATTGAAAGCACTTGCAGACGACAAAATAAAAGTAACCCAAAAATTGAAATTTGTTTCCAGCAGAGTAGAAAACATTGTGGGAAAAGGAGAAAATGCTGGTTACCAGCATTTTCTCCTTTTCCCACAATGTTTCAAAAAGCTTCTATCTCAGTGTCGTAAAAACCAAGGATTCTTTGGTAAAGGGTTAACTGGTACACCAATTCAAAGGTCAAATATGTGTATTCAATAATCAACCCCTGTTCTCAACTAGTAGCCATCAAAAAGCCTTGGTACTGACATTGTCAGTCAAAGGTGAAATAATTAAATAACTACATTCATACGCACATATATTTACGCTGAATCCTTCTTGGTTACGAACGGTGTCCAACTGTATAATAGTTAAATTGGGAAGCAAAGTTCCCAAAATCTGTTTAATCCCAGGGTAGAAAGAACACAAGTAAATATCTGTGATCATAATTTTTTCCAGCAACTTTTTTTTAAAGGTAAGACACAAAATAAGGTCCAAAGAATACCAAGTTCGCTGAGCGGAGTGACCTGTATCTTAAAAAAAGTTCAGTTGCAGAAATTATCTAGGATTAAGTTCGTAAAAATATCCTTTAACTGAAATCTGAAGCGTGATGAGTAATATAATCATGCAATAATATCGCTAACTTACGGAATCCTGATGGGCCACATGTACAGACATGCGAGATTTTTGGTGGCCCCATTAGGATTCCGTACATCAGGATTCCGTACTAACTTGCTTTCAAACTTTGTTTCAACTTGGTGTGAGTTTATTTACATTTTTCCCGTAGCTGAGTGTGCTGGCTTTGGGCCTACTTTTTCATACTGATACCAAATTAATAAATTGAAAGTTTTGATTGGTCAAAAATGTAGACATGTTTATTCTACGGTCCGGTGCCTATTTGCTGGCAAATTTACAGTGTCTATTATTTTTAAAGATATTTCTTGTTTTTTTTTTCTAGTTTGATAAGGAAAAAGATAGGTTTGGTATAATATACACAGGCTGATCCGAGACGACACATTCAGATCATATTTAATTTTCTGTTTCACGCAAGTCTACTGTAGGGAAAAAACCTAAAGTTGACGTAAAGTAGCGTCTCGGATTGGAAAAAAAAATTAAATATTTTCACAGAAAATCGAATGTGTTTAAATTGGTAGAACTTTTGAACTCTATAAACAATAGAATTCTTAATGGAATTGGTATATTCTTCAAAAAGGCTAATATAAAAAGAAAAATTGAAGTAAATAATGTTGGGAATTAAAACAAATTTCACATAGTAACACTATTTCCGCATTTTGATTTTAATTTTGATTGATTTTTTTTTCAACCGCTTTTTGTTGTTGATATTTTATATATTATTGTTATATTTCAATACTCATTGTCAAGTAAAACTGTGTTTGTAACGATGAACCGTATGTGTTCAAGTTCAAATGATGATAAAGTACTCTGTATTCTTATCCGAGACGACGCTTTACGCAAATATCTGAATACCCTTTTGGCGTGTTGCAAGCCAATTTTAGTAACCTAGTAAGCCAATATCAAAAGTCAATTATTTAATAAACCTCATTCATGCGTACATGTTATCAAAAGTCAATTATTCCATTAACCCCATTCATTCGTACATGTTATCAAAAGTCAATTATTTATTAAACCCCATTCATACGTACATGTTATCAAAAGTCAATTATTCCATTAACCCCATTCATACATACATGTTATCAAAAGTCAATTATTCCGTTAACCCCATTCATACATACATGTTATCAAAAGCCAATTATTGATTAAACCCCATTCATACGTACATGTTATCAAAAGTCAATTATTTATTAAACCCCATTCATACGTACATGTTATCAAAAGTCAATTATTTCATTAACCCCATTCATACATACATGTTATCAAAAGTCATATTATTCAATAAAACCCATTCATACGTACATGTTCTTTTACCCAAGCTATCCTGACTACGAACTGTGTCAAACTGTATAACTGCTAAATCCGGTAGCTTACTTTCTAACAACTGTTTAATCCCAGGAAAAAAGGAACACAAATAAAGTTTCGTAATCATATTTTTGACTGGCAAAGAAAAAAATTTCAGTGCTACGAGAAATAACATGCGCTTTACGGGGGACAGTTAAGAAAACAAAGTTCAGACTGTCCGGAATCTTCGATCCCTACTTTTTGACGACCCTGAGAAAGAAGCATTTAGAAAACATTGTGGGAAAAGGAGAAAATGCTGGTTACCAGCATTTTCTCCTTTTCCCACAATGTTTTCTACACTCTTCACAAAATAAATTTCAAATTTTCAGTCACTTTTATTTTGTCGTCTGCAAATGCTTTCTATTTGGACCAACCTATTTTTTTTTTCGTTTCGTAATAAGTTAAAATGTAATGTTTGGGTGTTGTCTTATACATGTATGCGAAAAGCCAATTTTTTAACACTCAAAGTACAGAAAAAAAGGTGAAAAACCTGCCAAAGGTATTTAACAAACACTATAGAACAATGACAGTCAGAGTAAGTTCTGTTTAAAAAATAAATGAGGAAAGGATCGAAATGTCAAGACATGTCTTTAACTTTTATCAGTCGGCAAAATTTTAGACCAATCCGAATTGAAAGCATTTGCAGACGAGTGGCTCAAATGACGCAACTTTATTATTATTATTATTATTATTATTATTATTATTTATAGGGCAGAAAACTTTGTGGGAAAAGTAGAAAATGGTGGTGATAAATAGAGTTTATTTCATCAGCTTGTGGTTAATATAGGGAACTATTTGCCGAAAAAGGGTAAGGTATGCGAAAATAGCGAGTGCCAAAAGGATGCCACGTTTAACACTTTTAACAGTAGAACAAAAAAAATAGTTCTATATTTTCGGCAGGAGGAAAATATTCACTGACGGCGAAATAACCCCCCAACCTTAAATTGCGACATTTCTTTACCAATAACATTTCTAAAAATAGACATATGAAATATAATATAAGGAGGTCCTTCATGTTGAAAAAGGAGCCGGGCAGTAATTACTTTGCCCTCCACGGCGTTGTCCAGAACGTGAGGAGGAATATGATACGGTATAATGTTGCTGATTTATTTTGACCTACATGTTATATAACCGATGTCACAATAAATATATAATGGTCTGCATCACGCGGAAAGGGGCATTCGGACTTTTCCGTAAAGTGCCGTCTCGGATCAGTCTGCGCAGTCCGCGCAGGCTAATCCGAGACGACACTTACGTTTTTTTATGTAATTTTCTGTTTTGCGCAAATCTACTGTAGCTCAAAGTGTAATGTAGTCGTACAGTGCTGTCTCGGATTAGCCTGCGCGGACTGCGCAGGCTGATCCGAGACGGCACTTTACGGAAATGTCCGAATGACCCTTTCCGCGTGTTGCAAGCCATAATTATACAGTCTGAAACATGCACTTCTATTCTTCTCACCAACTACTTTGAATTACAGTCTTTAACCTACTCTATAAAGTTGGACAATAATTGCCTCAACCAATCAGAAACTGCTTTACATTTGAAGTAGAGGAAATTCGTCAGCAAAGGTATAATAAGAATTTGATTTGGAATAATTGGCGAATGCAGCCCCTCGGCTTTCGTTTTCACAGAGCCCTACTGAAAGTTCAAGTACCCGCATTTCAACTGCCTGAGATGACTTCTGTTTGGCAGTTTAACTCTTTAACCACACAATCCCGACTTTTAACGACCCTGAGATAGAAAGAAGCCTATTGAAAACATTGCGGGAAAAGGAGAAAATGCTGGTAACCAGCATTTTCTCCTTTTCCCACAATGTTTTCTACCCTCCCAAAATAAAAAAAAATCAATATTTGATTCACATTTATTTTGTCGTCTGCAAATCCTTTTTAATTTGAAGTAGTCCAAAATTTTGTTGTTTGGTAGAGTTATTCCTTATTCTGCTAAATAACTTAGATGAAATGTTAAAGCCCAAGGGCAGATCCGGAGGGAGGGGGGGGGGGGTGGTCTCCAGGGGTCCGGACCTCCTCTGGAATTTTGACAAAAATGTGGTTATCGGATTCGTGAATGGGACTGGTTTGACATTGCACAGCATTTATGTGAAATACAGTCATAAATTAAAAAAAAAAAAAGGTTGTTATTGTGGAGATTTCCTCATGGTTAGAACTGGAAACGTTGACTTTTCTTGTAAACGGCTTACACTGACTGAAATCCGGAAATCAAAGTATCATATAATAAGACGAGTGCGTTTTCGGTGGGACCCCCCTCCGACCCCACGAGAAAGATATCTGGATCTGCGCATGAAGCCAAGAGTAAAACAGCCGAACATTGCTATTTCAACCTTATTTTTTGGAGAAATACATCTCTGTATCGGACAGTATAGATCCGAGATCAGACTGCACAGAACGTGCAGTCTGATCTTGATCTACACTGTTCGCAACAGGTCATTTAGTCTCCCTCAGCAACCTGGGGATTAATTTTACGTCAACGAATTCATTAGAAGGACCTATCTAGTCAAACGTAATGTCCAAATATCTACTTCCTGAAAAAGATTAATATACAATACATTCAGAACAAAACTGTCTTGTAACTAATACGTACAAGAATCCTCTGTAAGGTCAACTCCACTCCAAATCACCTCCAGTTTTGTATAGTCTAACTTCCAGAAAAGAAATACCGGTTTCATTATATTTTCTTCAAAACTGGCCATGTGAATTATCTTCCCATCCGCCATTTTAAAATGGCTAGTTAATTCGTTTAGTCCTTAAGGTCGTGTGGTGTCCGTGGTCCGGAGGTAGAGCGTCGGCCTCATAACCTAAGGGTCCTGAGTTCAATACCCGGGAGCAGGTGTCAAATTTAGGATTTTTCATTGGCCCACACATTCGTCGCGAGTACTGGTGTAGTTCCCAAGCAGCAGAATCGAGTGGGATTAGTATAAGTTGTAAGAACTTGTTTCTCAATCGATGTAAAATAAATATACTAAGTCCTCTACTCTTTACCGCACGGCAAGATTTTAGACTTGTCCAAATTGAAAGCACTTGCAGACGACAAAAAAGTGGTTGAAAATTTGATTTTTTTTTTCTTGTGAAGGATAGAAAACATTGTGGGAAAAGCAGAAAATGCTGGTTACCAGCATTTTCTCCTTTTTCCACAATTTTTTCAAAAGGCTTCTTTCTCAGGGTCGTCAAAAGTAGGGATTGTGTGGTAAAGGATTAAACAATTTCAGAGCAGACGAGGAATTTTGCCGTTTGTCACAATGTTTAAATTTTGTCTACTTCAAGACAAAGACTGTCGTCTGCTGGATTTCATCTTTAAATCTGCAAAATTTCAAATTTATGCAATATTTCCTATTACTATGTTAGTCTATCACGTAAAGGAAAAATAATGATTTCCAGTAATTGTCAAAACACCAAATTTTGCTATTTCAAACATTCATTTCAACTGCGAAAAAGTATCTTTATCGGGCAATGTAGATACAAGATCAGACTGCAGGTTCAGTACAGTCTGATCTTGATCTACATCCTCCACACAAGTACAGTGAGTCGGATGTAGCAGTTTTTCTCTTAACTTGTATCCTGTGTAATGCAGAGAAATGACCCTCCCCTACAAAATGACCCGGGTCATTTCTCTACGTAGAGAAACGACTCCCAGAAGTCATTTCACTACGTAGAAAAATGACTCTGGGGTCATTTCATTACGTAGAATAATGACCCTGGTCATTCCTATACGTAGAGAAGTCATTTCACTACGTAGAAAAAATTGACACGGGTCATTATTCTACGTAGAGAAATCATCCTCTGGGGTCATTCCTCAACGTAGAATAATGACCTGGGTCATTCTTAAACGTAGAGTAATGACCCATAGGCGATTCCTCTACGTAGAGAAATGACCCATGGATCATTTTGTAGGGTAGGATGATTTCTCTGCATTACACCTGCCAAATAAATTAAATGAAAATTTCAAGCCGATAGTCAACTCAAGATTTTTCTATTTCTATAGTAGTTTTGGGAGACATTTATCTCCTAATCGGACAGTGTAGATCCAAGATCAGACTGCACGTTCTGTGCAGTCTGATCTTGGATCTACACTGTCCGCAAAAGGTCAGTGAGTCGCGCTTAGCAGCCAAATGGTTAATACTTATTTATGGTAGCAGTGTCCAGTTTCTGTATTTCTGACAAGTACTCTGTTGGCTCGGCTGAGAGTGCCGTGCCAAACAACACCAAGTTTACACGACCCTGAGACAGAAGCCTTTTGGAATGTCCTATGATAAGAATGTTTCACTGGGACACCTCAGAGCCCTGGCTTAATATCGTTGAAACCCAAGATATACATGAATATAACTGAAATAGTATATAGAGATTTTTTCATCAGCTTGTGGTTAATATGGGGAAATATTTGCAGAAAAACAGAAAGGTACGCGAAAATAACGTGTGCCGTAAGGCAAGAGGTATTTTGGCAGACCTTTCCCTTTTGACGCAAATTATATATTATATTTCCTCTGATTATTTTGTCAACGAATGCCACCTTTAACACATTTTCCAGTTCCGGTTATGGAAGATTGGCTGTGTTTACATCGAGTGGTCTTGAATGTTGATCTATGGAGGTGATCTTGTGAGTTGTGTGCTACAAACATAAAAGATTGTACATTAATATTGGTGGTTTGAATGCAAGTACTGTGAGGGCGGACTTGAGGCTGGATTCTTGATTTTTTGGTGAGTTTACAATTTTTCTCTTGACTCCGATTGTTCCGCGTCAGTGAACCTTTTATATTGCTTTGTACTACCTGTGCACGAGACTATACTGTCCCTGGGCCTGTCGAAAAATTTCAAAGTATACTGTTCAAAGTTGTAAAGGGCACAATGAGTGGTAAATCGACCTCACAGACCAATCCGACAAAAGAAACGCATCAGCAAAAAGTTTGGATACTTTTTCCCAGATAGGTGAAGGACCCCTTCTCGTACAGTATGGCTTGTTATAGAGGGCGCGAGTAAAAATCGTACCACTTAGAGGAAAATGAGAGAAATGTCAAACACCCGATTATCTGGTCGAAATATTGTAAGTGACAGATAAATTCAACCCCACGACTTTGGCTGCGTGTCTAAATGTAGATGACAATAAGTAGCTTGATAAGCCTCAGGTAAACTATTAATCTTGACCCTTCATGAGTATGCATATCGTATGGTCTATTAAGGTAACAAACCGGAACATACAAAGCTTGTTTGCTTGCGTGTTTGTTTGTGTTTGTTTGATTGTTTCTTTGTTTGACCAAACGGACAGAAGGCCGGACGGCTGGCTGGCTGACACACGCTTGTTAAACATTATTGCACTTACACGGAGGTGGGCTGTGCACCATTCTATCCTTTCCTAGAAGTACTCTAACCATTAATTGATTGGCACAAAGCCATCGTCGAAAAAAAAAAAATACCATCAATAATCAACTTTCAGAAAGAAATTGGCAGAGTATGGTATTCGTCCCCCTAGTTTCAAGTCATGCACAAGACTTGAAAGTAGGGGGACTAAACCAATACTCTACCTGGATCAGTACAATATTATTAGTTGTACGGTCAGGTGACAGGGGACTTGGAAACTTGTTCACGGCTGTGCTGAATCATGTCGCCTCGAGCCGAAGGCAAGGTAGCGACATAATTCACCACTACTGTGAACAAATTTCCAAGTCCCCTGCCACTTGACCGTACAACGAATTTATTAAACTGCAAAATTTTACCATTCCAACGTTTGTTAAGCGAACTTTACCTGTTTTTTGCTTTACAAAATTGAGTAAGCTGACAAAATAGAATTTCCCTTCTTAGTGCCCTATTTCAATGAAAACTGACGTCACTGGGAACTGACGTCACTAAAACCTTGGCAGCTTGGCACATAATATTGATGTTAATTCTGGTCGATGCCGCCATTTTGGATGTTGTGTTGATAGTGTAGTCATGTATCCGGCGCTCCCGAAAGGGAAACTGCCTTTTCGTTGGTTTTGCCAGTGAAGATGATATATATTTTCGGGGCATATTATTAAATCAGATCACGAGAAATTTCTTTCTTGTATGATAAGAAGCGCTGAAGCTTACTGGACATGTCCAGCGGTAAAAGGCACCGCAGCTCTCCAGCTCAGTGTAGGCTAACTTTAAGAAACATATGAATCAATAGAGTGTTGCCCTGTAAAATAGCTAACATAATGTTGAAAGATGCTTTAACCCATTACCACACAATCCCTACTTTTGACGACCCTGAGAAAGAAGCCTTTAAAGCACATTGTGGGAAAGGGAGAAAATGCTGGTTACCAGCATTTTCTCCTTTTCCCACAATGTTTTCTACCCTTCACAAAACAAATTTCAAATTTTCAGTAACTTTATTTAGTCGTCTGCAAATGCTTTCAATTTGGCCATGCCTATGATATTGTCGTTTGGTAATGAGCTAAACACCCCTTTGAAAGAGCTTAGCTCAAACAATTTACAAGAATACAACGTAAACTATAACACAGGTTGTGTAATAAAACATTTATTAAAGTTCATTTTCAGAAAACGGTTATTTAGACTTTAAAAAAAAAGAAAACAGCTATACATAGAACAAGAATAAATAACTTATAGGACGACTGTTGCACATTCAGCTTTTGTTCGATGACTCCATCGGTCTTATCACGGAACACAAAAATTGTCCTTTGTAGATCACTGAAAACTCTAACTAATTAGTATATTGGTGCATCACCTGCACATCACGGAATACAGAAATTTTCGTTAACACCGTTACTAAAATTAGTACATAGGCCACTGCCTTCAAGAGATAATACATGTACACATGGTACAGTCGTCAATGTCCTATTTATACCAAGGATGTCAATGAAATTTCGGTATTCATTGACATACAGGCGGTGCACCAATACACTATTTTATAACTATGTTCGATGATCGATAAAGGGAAATTTCAGAGCTCCATAATAGACCAGTGAAGCTTACAATACACCCGCTTCATGACGTTTACCACGATATCTGTTACGTCACCAAAACATGTAGGAACAAAACAAGAAAAAAAGCTGTCAGCGATACGCAGGTTTTGTCTGATGAGGATGGGTTGACATCTGTTGGTTTCAATTTTCTGTAATCCGCCTCTTTAAAAACACAAGAATAACAAAAAACGATTATATTAAAAGACGAGTATTGTCGACCGATACATACGTCCATCTATGTTTTCTTTTTAAGGTAAGAACTGTCTAATGCACTTCCGGTGAACATGGGGCAAAAATTCTAATTTGTTGATAAATAAGGATTAATAAGGATTTATGCAGAAATAATTTTTTTGCACATTTCTAACGGATCAGAAATTCCGGTTATGTCTATCTTGAAGTTATTTTTTGATACTTTTGTTAGTTTTCTGAAAAGGGAGGTAATTATCATCTCTTTTTCAATTGATAATATAGTGCTTTTAGATTTTATAAATGATAATTCAAAGAAGGAAAAAATGGAAAAAAATGAATCGGTGAAAGTAGTTCAATAATACTCATTTTTAATTATAGCTAATTTGCAGGACGATATTTTAGTGGAAATAGCTGTTTTCCATTACACAGGTCTTACCTTAATCGTAGGCGTTTCTAGAAAAAATTCAAGCAACTATCGTCCTGTAAAACTACATTGAATTCAGAATAGCTTTCTATACAAGACTGATAAATCATGCTTTGCCAAATTGGAGCTTACTGCATTTCAGCCAAGCTTTATACCAAGCAAGTTGTCAAATGATTATGGATCCATGAAACACATTAATTTTTGTCTAACAATCGAATGAATCATGAGAAAGATTGGTACTTTGACCTACAGAAAATTAACCCATAGCTAAAAGTTTGACCTGGCCAGCCTGCACGGGCTATGCAGCTTGAGCTGGATCGATGCTTTTTGCAGATACATTTTTGCAGATACATTGCAGATACATTTTTGCAGATACATTCCCTCAAAAGGGAACGGTCCGCGAAAATAAGGGTAAAACTTACGGCACTCGTTATTTACGCATACCTTTCCCTTTTTCGGCAAATACATGTATTTCCCCATATTAACCACAAGCTGATGAAATAAACTCTATTTATTTAACTCAGTATCGACAGAGTTAAACAGCTTAACCATTTACTCCATAAGCACTGATTTCTAACATTGCTTGTGAGAGCCTTTGGAAAACATAGTGGCAAAAGGTGAAATTGCTTGTGACGAGCAATTTCACCTTCTGTCACAATGTTTTCTATGCTATCAAAAGGTGTCATATATCCATAAAAAACGGCTTCATCATTGCTGTTATTAAGGGTCAATTAGAGATACCATAGAAATGCCCTATGGGATAAAGGGTTAAACAATATTATATACCTACCCGGGCACCACCCACACATGGAGGGACATTCCTGGGGTACATTACTGTACACGCTGCAGCCTCCTACACCAAACTGGGAACAATAACGTGGTTCCTTCTTCTCAATATTCGTGCAGTTTACTGTAAGTAAAATGTTACTTTTCAATTACCCTTTTAGCGGCGAGAGCGAAAACAGCGGTTTTTGCAAAAGGCGTAGATTACGATATGCCTGCGCAGAACATCTTGTCTAATTTTTGGTCTAAAACTTCTGTCCGTTAGAAAAAAATTGTCATACATGTCGTTAGAAAAAAATTCTTTAACCCATTTCCACACAATTCCTACTTTTGACGACCCAGAGAAAGAAGCCTTTGGAAAACATTGTGGGAAAAGAAGAAAATGCTGGCAACCAGTATTTTCTTCTTTTCCCACAACGTTTTCTACCCTTCACAAAACAAATTTCAAATTTTAAGTCACTTTTATTTTATCGTCTGCAAATGCTTTCGATCTGGAAAAGGCTTGAATATTGTCATTTGGTAATGAGTTAACGTTAAAGAGTATTTTATTTTTTAGTTTAACGTTTTTATGACAAGTTTAGTTTCTCACGGACAAATTTTTTTTAACACTTTGCACATAAAAAAGCTTATCACTGTCTCTAGGAGATTACATTGAAAATAAAAGATGTGGGTCATCGTGCTCTTTTCTGAAAAAAGATGTCTGTGAAAAAGATATATACAGATCCAAAATTCAGCTTAAATTGGATTTAATTAAAGCACATTTCTTGAATAGTTAGTTATACAGAATAATTACAGGAAAAATAAACAGGTGTAAATCATATAAATGAAAATTCTTATATTTTTGCACAAAATATATAATTATATATATCTCCGGTTTTGAGAATGGTAAACATACAAATATGCAGAGTATATATGGACCATTGAGTTAAAAAGGGAGATAATTTGATCGAATTAAGGGTTCATTTAAATGAAAATACATACTTTCTAATAGGCAGATTTTTCTGAAACTGTTTACACTTAGGTATTTATGATTCTAAACAATAAAAGAAAAAAACAAAATAGCACCCGTCCGTGCTTATTTCGTCAGAAAACACAGTTGATGGTCCATGTAGAAAAAAAAATCTGCACGTTAGATTCAATATCCGCGATCTGAACCGTCATGCGCAGTAGGATGCGTGCGAACATTTGCCACATACGTCGTTAAGTTGACTACTTTCAGTTTATATATCTGACGCATAAGAGTTAAAAGAACATGAATGATCAAAGGATTGAAGCCAATGATGACGACGTTGATGATGATGATCATGATGATGATGATATTTAATGGTAACATTCTATTTACTTACGTCCACAGTTTGGTTGTACGTGAAACGATTGTTCGCACTGACATTCACAAGTGTTCAGGTCTATTTTACCACCGTTCAAACAAACTTTACTTCCGCAATCTGGGGGAAGAAAGTAAAAGGGTCGTATGTATGGTACGTTTGTGTTGAATGCTTATAAAATGTACAAATAGAATCTCCTGATTTCGAACGCTTGATATACCGTTGATAAAAATGAACCACATGCGTACCATTCAACGTCGGGAACGTTGAGAATCAGTACCCGTTTCATCATCCGTAACCGTCCAATATACGAAGAACGATTACAATTCTTTTTTAATTCGATCTGGACATATACATTATCAGTTGTACGGTCAGGTGGCAGCGCACTAGGAAACTTGTTCACGGCTGTGTCGAATCATGTCACCACCAGGCCGAAGGCACAGACGTGAACAAGTTTCCAAGTCCGCTGCCACCTGACCGCACAACGAATTTATTATACTGCAGTCTTACATTTTCAAAGCACTTTAAGCGAAATTTCCCTATTTTATAATTTCACGAATCGAGTATGCTGACGAAATACAGATTCCCTTCTGCGTTCCCCAATTCAATGAAAACTGACGTCACTGGAAACTGACGTCACTAAAACGTGCACTTTGGTGCATAAAAGTGCAGATCGACGCCGCCATTTTGGATGTTGTGTTGCACGTGTAGTGATTTTTACGGGGTACTCAAAAAGGAAACTGGCTTTACATGGTTTTTTCCAGGGTACAAGATATATGTTCCCGGCATAATGTTCATGAAAGAGGGCCCTGGTTCAATCTTACATTAGAAATCATATAACTGCTATTGGCGAAATGATAAATGAGAGGGCATTTTGATATAGCTCTATATAGAATTGCTGCAGAAAGCAACTAGGTACATGTATTTGTTCGCCCTTTAATCCTGGACAAAAAAAAAGAGCTTTGTAGATGGCAAAGATCACGATCAGATTGCACAGAAGGCACAATCTGATCTTGGATCTGCAACGTCTATTTTTGTGTCTTTCTTTTTCAGTAAAGACTCTCAGAAAGAAACCTATTTAACCCTCTGTGTTTTGTAGTTTTAGACGTCGAGAAAACAAAGCCGTAATTATTTATTTGGTGCTACAGAGTTATTTCAGTTTTTCTGACAAAAAAAACCCCAGCATGCTCTTCTTTTACCACATTGTTTTTCAAAATCTCTTTTCCCCTGGGTCATTAAAGCACGAGATTGTTTGGTAAAAAGGGGATCAAAGGATTATTTTTTCAGCGGAAACGAAGTATTTACCACAGAGGTTCTCTCGGCATCTCCCGGGACATTTCGAACAAGTAGTGCCACGTTTATAGGGAACGTTGATATTCAAGTTTCCGCTGCAAACGAAAATAAGACAGAAACACTGTTTTAAAAAACTCGATTGTTTTGAAAAAACGGCTTTACCATTTAGACGGCTATCCCCAGACTGAAATAAGTAAAATACATTAAAACAATATATCGTCGGTTTGCTTCCAAAACCTCGTAACTACAGCTTGAAACAAGCTGTAGTTACGAGGTTTTGGAAGCAAACAGACGATATGCGTAAAATTATGAGATTTGTCATTGAAAGGTTAAAAAACACGATGGGAAAAGGAGAAAATGCTGGTTACCAGAACTTTCTACGTTTAACCCTTTCCCAAACGACAAACTTTTGGACTAGACCAAATTGAAAGCATTTGCAGATGACAATTCAACTCTTGCTGAAAAGATGATTTCTGTCTATGATAGGGTAGAAATCATTGTGGAAAAAGGAGAAAATGCTGGTTACCAGCATTTTCTCCTTTTCCCATATTTTTTTCAAAAGGCTACTATTCAAGACCCGTAAAAAACCAGGGATTGTTTGGGAAAAGGTTAAAAAGTGTTTTCAAAAAGGTTTCTTTTTCAGGGTCGTTAAAAAACTCGGGTTTGGGTAATAAAGAGTGAACTAATATGAATGGTTACAATTATTGTTCAGAAATACAGGATATACATACGCTGGTCCGTAGTTACACACGTAGTAATAAGTGTTACCGCAGAGAGCATGGCCGCAACCAACCTTAACTGTATCCGCCCACACCATCTAAATATAGGAAAAACAACTGTTAAAATGTTAGCATTGCGCAGAAAGCACGACAGCAGCCGACCCTAACTATTTCAGCCCACACCGCCTGAATGTAGAAAAAAAAAATAACTCTAAACATGTTAATATCCGTAAAGAGCAAGGCAACAAGTTTTATCACATAACCTCCCTTGTTTTCAGTGTAATATACCTATTACGAATTTTCTTTTATTATATACCTAGCAGTGAAATCCTGGAATTTCCCAGTGTAATAAATTTTGATATCATCACTAGTGACGTTATCAACTTTCACTTTCACTCCCTGACGTAATTTGGGAACAACTTTTTTTTCGGCTACTTTTTTTTCGACTTTCAAACGCAAAATTACAAATAATGATGTTAATAAGGTATATAATAAATAGAATAATCAACTGGTTATTTTTTACATGAAAAATATCTCACTCGGACGCGTCGTAAGGCGTTAAAAAAACTCGTGCTGCGCACTCGTTTTTTCAACGCCTAACAACGCATCCTCGTGAGATATTTTTCATATCAAAAACAACCACGGTTGATTATCCTCTATATCTTATACACATTTGATATCACACTTGTGTCACGTCATTTTTGACGTCATTTTGTACGCATTCCATATAAGTGAATGGATCTCAGGTAAAATACCGCGGGTGCATTTATGAATGTTTTTGCATTGATCTCTAATTTGTGAAATATTGTTATATGATAAATAGAGAATACGAAATTCGTGAGCTTTTGAGATAAAATTTTATTTAACTCGTCCAGGAAAATGCTATTAAGCTCGCCAAAGGCTCGCTTAATAACATTTCCCTAAACTCGTTTAATAAAATCTTATCTCAAAAGCCAACTCATGTCAGATCCTATATATATTCACTGGTTCCACACACACAATCTGAATACAAGATTTAGACATTATCTCCGGCTAGATGGCATTCTATAAATACTCATCTATCTAATTTGGGCATCCTGGGTACAGAACCGAACCACTTTCCTGCGCGACAACCGTTACTTTGAATTTCAAACTAAAATAAACGTTTACTCTATAAAACGCTTCCTGGTGCAATTCAATCAGCTATAATCGGCAGTCTAGAGAAATCTGGAGTTAAAGCAGGCCTCATTTCTCCTCAAATGTATTGATAAAAGCTATTTTCACCATTGCTACTTTATAGAGCGTAATATTACAGTCTGCTCGCTTCAGGGAATAGTGGTGCGTCATATAAGACAGTCGAATCTTCGAAGAATATGACATGCGCAGACAACGAGATATAGAAGGTTATGATGGCCATGTATCGCATCACTGGCTTTTAACTCTTTACCAAACGACAAAATTTTAGACTAGTCCAAATTGAAAGTACTTGCGGACGACAAAATAAACGAAACTGAAAAATTGAAATTTGTTTCCAGCAGGGTAGAAAACATAGTGGGGGAAAAGGAGAAAATGCTGGTTACCAGCATTTTCTCCTTTTTCTCACAATGTTTTCAAAAGGTTTCTATATCAGGGTCGTAAAAACCAGGGATTGGTTGGTAAATGGTTAAACAGAAAAGTATTATACGCTAACATTGACAAAGATATAAACCATGAGAAGTCTGGGTTAGAGGGAAGATAGAATGCTTTACAAATGCTCCAAAAATCTTCCTTGAGTATGCTCGAATGCCCAAACTGTCTAAGATTTAACTGAGTTCAGTTCTATTAACAGATAGTTTACAAAAAGAAAAAACATAAATGCATAATCAAATATGTTCTATTTCCATCAGTCTCTATCAAAATTCATGTGTACATTAGTGTTAACCCATTACCACACAATCCCTACTTTTGACTCCCCTAAGAAAGAAGCCTTTTGAAAACACTATGGGAAAAGGAGAAAATGCTGGTAACCAGCATTTTCTCCTTTTCCCACAGCGTTTTCTACCCTTCCCAGAACAAATTTCTATTTTTAGTCACTTTTATTTTGTCGTCTGCAAATGCTTTCAATTTGGACTAGCCTAGAATTTTGTCGTGTGGTAAAGAGTTAATCTTCCAAAACCAGATGAAAATTATTCGTATGTTAACAAACAACCGCCATTTTTTTTGAGTGTGCCTAAATCCGCCCCCGCCCCCTTCCACCCCACCCCTCCCCCGGAGTGACTTTAGGTAAATTTATCATTGTAAATGTTTTTTTTTTTTTTAACAAATGTAGCTTCAACTTGGGCTGTTTTAAAATAAATAACCGAAGAGTTTGCCATTGTTTTTATGTGCAGCCATGAGTGAAAAAATCGCATATGATGGTCATGAGACGAAATAAGTTTTAATATTTCACTGAAAGAAACATTTATTTTATTAATTCTGTCGTCTAGAAGAAGCTTGAGCCAAAAAGAAACCATCCTCTACAAAATGACCCATGGGTCATTTCTCTACGTAGAGTAATGACCCGGGTCATTCCTCTACGTAGTAAAATGACTTCTTGGGTCATTTCTCTACGTAGAATAATGACCCGGGTCTTTTTGTAGGCGAGGGTCATTTCTCTGCATTACACCGGCAAACTCATAGTCTCCATCGGCAGTTCCGTACATGGCATACTTTAACCCATTACCACACAATCCCTTCTTTTGACGCCCCTGAGAAAGAAGCCTTTAGAAAACATTGTGGGAAAAGGAGAAAATGCTGGTAACCAGCATTTTCTCCTTTTCCCACAGTGTTTTCTACCCTTCACAAAACAAATTTCAAATTTTCAGTCACTTCTTTTGTCGTCTGCATATGCTTTCAATTCGGACCAGTCTAAGATATTGTCGTTTGGTAATGAGTTAAACTCATAAAAAGCCACTAAAATTTGAGCAAAGACTTAAGTTCTAAGGCTAATTCTACATAGAGAATGTTTAAATGTTATAGTTTTTAATGGTAAGTCGCATTTGTAAAGCGGTTCCATGAATAAGCTTCTCCAATCCTGGAAAGACAAGTGGCTTCTTTAAAAAAGAAGCCAGGAGAGGTCGACATCATTTTTTTCTAATACTTTTTATGCTTTTAGGTTAAATATATCTAGGTACATGTAAAGAAACAAGCAAGACAATAAACGGGTAGTTGAAATCTGTTCAGTTATAAATACACATTCACCTGTGCATCAAAGTGGACGGCAAAAACAGGATTCCGTATTCATCCGTCCTTGTAATTTATGTAAGTAAACACGACCTTCTTCCCGCGTTTTAAGGTCACGTGATTTTTTCCGCTGTGTTCGTTTCTATTTTTAACGAAATTCTTTTTTCTTTTTCTTCTTTTTGTTAAGATTTAAGATTATAATACAAAATTAAAATTGTTGGAAAGGGAATATGCAATTAAATCTTTACAATTTTGTTGAAATTCGTGATATAGAAACAAACCACGTCTATTTCCTATTTCAGTTTTTAGACTTCGATTTCTTTATAAAATCGTGACGAAACAGACTGTGTATCGGAACAATTCCCCTACAAAGATTGGATTTAGACAGCAATTTCTGAGGCAGTCTGCCTTTTAAACTCAACACTGTTGGAGAGGTCTGATGACCTCTCCAATTACCTGTGTATAATGGCCAACAGCAGCCAGATTGTTTGGGCCTCCATAAGTGAAATCTTTTTTCTCGTCCGCCCACAGTGATATTGCAGTCTCCCAACCCATTTGGTAGGAGCCCCATGCCAAATTCTGACCCACGGAAAAACGCCCTGAAACACATATTTTTTTTTTAAAGACATCAATTTTTTTTTTAATAGTTCCCCCCCCCCTTTAACCCTTTCCCAAACAACAAATTTTGGACTCTTCCAAACCAAAAGAGTTTACAGACGACAATTTTAGATTTTGAGAAAATGGCAGAAAGTTCTCATGAAGGATAGAAAACACTGTGGGAAAAGGAGAAATTGCTCGTTACGAGCAATTTCTCCTTTTCTCACAGTGATTTCAAAAGACTTTTACTGCAGACACGTAAAAACAAGGGCTTGTTTGGGAAAGGGTTAACTCTTAACCACACAATGACGACTTTTAAAACCCCTGAGAATTAAGCCTTTCGAAAATATTGTGAGAAAAGGAGAAAATACTGGTAAGCAGCATTTTCTCATTTTCCCACAATGTTTTCTACCCTTCCTAAATCAAATTTCGATTCTTTAGACAGACACATTTATTTTGTCATCTGCAAATGGTTTCAATCTGGACCAGTCTATGAATTTGTCGTTTGGGGAAGAGTTAAAAAGTATTTGCAGACAAACAACCGAATGGTTTAGCCAATCAGAAGTCGTGTTACTTACAAGTGTAGAAATTTATGGAGAAAAAGACAAAGAATATTCTCAAGAATGGTTGGTGAATACAAGCCCTGATTGGCTTTGGCAAAACCTTCAAGCCAGGCAGATGGCATCTTCGCAAGCCAAGGATACTAAGGTAGTACCCTTGGCCGCTCGCCTCTTTAAAAATCGAAGCTCCCGCTGCGCCATTTCATTGGATGCGATCAAAACCCATCCCGTCCAATCAAACCATCCATAACAAGAAATCTTTTGCAAAACAGAAAAACAATAATGGCGGCGCCCGTCAAAAACGAAAGTTGTCGCGTCTGTGACGAAAATTTGCCAAAAGAGAGTAGACGATTGATATATAATAAGTTTTATATAGTTTACGATCAATTATGTGAAGTATTAGGACGGGTTCCACAGCCAAATGATTGCGGATTATCGTATGTCTGTTCGTCTTGTTTCTGATCTGATGATTCCGAAAGCGCAGCCATATTTGATGCATTGCCCAACAAATTTTATTACGAGCATCTTGATTGGTCAGAAATAACATCAGCAAAGGTTACGCAACTTGTGATATTCGATAGGTGGCGCAGCGGGAGTTTCGATTTTTAAAGAGGCGAGCGGCCAAGGTACATAACGAACAAAGTGGAGTTAGTATCCTTGGCTTGCGAAGATGGGCAGATGGCTATTCATGGATTTCGGAATATTGGAATTGAGGTACGAGCCATTACTAATTACTAAATGCCATAACCCTATCCCAAAACAATCCCTGGTTTTTTACGGGTCAGGAATAGAAGCCTTTTGAAAACATTGTGGGAAAAGGAGAAAATGCTGGTAACCAGCATTTTCTCCTTTTCCCACAATGTTTTCTACCCTATCATATAGAAAAATCATCTTTTTAGCAACTGTTAATTTGTCATCTGAAAAATACTTTCAACTTGGTCTGGTCCAAAATTTGCCGTTTGAGAAAGGGTTAAAACCTTCCTGCGCAGGCTGATCCGAGACGACACTTTACGCAAGTCTCCGAATGTACCTTTTCGCGTGTTGCATGCCATATTATAAGGGTGTAGATACCAAATTCATATCTTTTGTAGCTCCTGTCATGTTGTATCAAGCAGTGAAAAGCCCATCTCGTTGCTGTTTTGGCTAACTCTTCATCCCAACTCTACAGGTAAGTCAGTGACAAAACATAAATGGTTGAATAATTATACAACACTTTCAACAGTTTTGTGTAATAACATAGCGATACCTCAGATAGTTTATTTCATCGGTTTGTGGTTAATATGGGGAAATATTTGCTAAAAAAGGAAAGGTGTGCGAAAATAACGAGTGCTGTAAGGCACGAGTTTTTTTCGCGTACCTTTCCCTTTTGAGGCTTAAAGATCTATTTCCACTGGTCATTTTATTGATCAGTGTAGCAATGTAACATACTGTAAAACCATACATAATACATGCCACATATATATTTAGAGTAATTCCTTTAGGGTGATCCCTATCAAATTTTGAGTAGTATATATGTTAATGTATTTATTCCTTAAATACAGCTTAGAAGCAGTTGTGAACATAAGCAAAAGACCTGCTACTTCGCGATTCTAATTTGGCATCATTTGTCCGAGTATCGCTCTAATAAACCGATACATTCGAATCATTTCACGCTGAATAGTTGATGTTTTTCTACAATTTCATACCGTGAGATATATCATTATATCCTCTCCAATCAAAGCATTGTGAACGCTGAAGTGGTATTTGTCAAGGGAGCCATAGTATAGAATTAATAATTTGAATATGAGAAATATTGGCTTGGAAGTCAAACTACTACGCAAATGAATAACTTTTTAGTTGAACGGAGAGAACTCGTGACAAAGTTAGGATCATTTGTGTATTGTTGGTCTACCTTTGATCATTATGAGGAGTCAGGACTAACGTCCCTTGATAATAGGGTAAATGGTGGAAACAGATAGAAACCATGTGAATATATCGAATAAAATTAAGTATGTACCTGAAAACTATGACTTTGAAATATCTTTGGTCGTTAACATTTTGATCTATAAATGGTCATATCCAATCAAATGGAGAGTAGAGCGCAATCATGGGATGAAGAAGCCATGGGACGAACTGGTTTTGGAACGACAAAGCTCAGGACTAAGCGATTGGTAGACAAATTTTGTATCATTGCGCCAATAAAAGGCTATAAGTGAGTGAAGCTAATTTCAAAAATTAGTATAAAAAATCAGTATTTTCACGATAGATGGCCTCACCCAGTATATTTTAACATGCTATTTCCAATTGCATATCTGAGTGCTATTGAAAAATTCACTTGCCTGAAAAAATTCAGTTTAATTAGGTTAATTTCCTTCGACTTTGCACAAGATAAGATACATGATCTTCAAAATTCCATATTGAACTCATAGTTGTATTGTCTCCGACACATACCACAAAAAGGGCCTGAAAATTATACTTACAGGCACAGTAACAGCACTCTGTGTAAAAGGCTCACTGAGTCGCTTAGCAGCCTTGGGGTTAACCCTTAGGCTGCCAAGAACGACTCACTGACCTTAGATTCGCATTGATGATCAAGATCAAATTGCACAGAACGTGTATAGCAAAAACTGGGCTTTTACTTTCGGCTTCAAAATTTCATTTCACCTTTTGCGCAACCACAAGGTTAATGTCATCGTATGTCATCCTCACTTTTTTTTTTTTTTGGGGGGGGGGGCTTAGAGAGAGAGAGAGAGAGAGAGAGAGAGAGAGAGAGAGAGAGAGAGAGAGATAGAGAGACAGAGACAGAGAGAGACAGACAGACAGACAGACAGAGAGAGAGACACAGAGAGAGAGACAGAGAGAGGGAGGGAGGGAGAGAGGCCTTGACAAATGCTTTGTTATATAAATCATGCAATATTTGACTATGTACACTTGTACTTGGCCAATAAAATATATGTTCTGTTAATATTTACGCACCATTTTGATCATATCGGTGGCTGGCGGATTCACCTCACGGCGTACTTTGTTGTGGATATCTACTATAAATCTCTGATCTGCTATACTGACTCCGCCTGGAAGAAAGAGTAAGAAATTCGTCAGTTTGACTCTTTATCACACAACAAAATTTTTATATCCGTTCGAAAAGAAAAGATTCGCAGATAACAGTTTCAATGGGGCTCATATCAAACAGTTTTTCTTTGGTAGGGTAGAAAACATTGTGGGAAAAGGAGAAAATGCTGGTAACCAGCATTTTCTCCTTTTCCCACAATGTTTTCAAAAGCTCTTTCTCTTTCATGGGCGTTAAAAGTCGTCATTATGTAGTAAATGATTAACAAACATCTAAGCTGCAAAACCTGATTTAATAGACTTTAGGGTTCAGTGTAGATAAAGATCAGAGTGCACTGGAAATGCAGTATAATCTTAGATCTACACAGTCCAATACGGTGAGACATTTCCGCGGAAAAGAACTTTAACCCATTACCACTCAATCCCTAATTTTGACGCCCCTGAGAAAGAAGCCTTTAGAAAACATTGTGGGAAAAGGAGAAAATGCTGGTAACCAGCATTTTCTCCTTTTCCCACAATGTTTTCTACCCTTCACAAAACAAATTTCAAATTTTCAGTCACTTTTATTTTGTCGTCTGCAAATGCTTTCAATTTAGACCAGTCTAAAATGTTGTCATTTGGTAATGAGTTAAAATCGCAATGTATGGGTTATATTACATTCAGCTCAAAAAAATATGTTAGGTTTGCTTCAAAAACCTCGTACCTACAGCAGTTTAATGGGTAACTCCCATGGTTGCGTGATGTTTTGTGGGCAATCTCTGCAAACACAGCCTCGGTATTTTGAAAATAGGATTTTATCAACTGAATACGAACAGGTTTATTTTTTTGCGAGTTTCAACTCTTTACTTAACTCATTACCACACAATCCTTAATTTTGACGACCCTGAAAAAGAAGCCAATAAACATTTTTAGAAGAGGAGAAAATACTGGTAACCAGCATTTTCTCCTTTCCCCACCATGTTTTCTACCATTCACAAAACACATTTCAAATTTTCAGTCACTTTCATTTTGTCGTCTGCAAATGCCTTCGAAATGGACAAGCCTAAAATGTTGTCGTTTGGTAATGAGATAAAACATTTTTTTTTCGGACTTTTGTCCAAACCAAAAAAAATTGTAGGCGACATTTGAGAAGTGGCTTACTTTATTTAATTGGTCCTGATAAAATAAAAGGCAATGTGTGAGAAGGAGGCATTGCATGTTACAAGCACTTTCTACTTTCCCAAGAATGTTTTAAAAACCGTCGATCCTCTGGGGTGTTAAAACATGGAAATGTTTGCAAAAGGATCAACTGTCTTCCTGGCACAAACAAATTCATTCCTCTCGATGCAGACAACTCTTAAAATCATTATGGCAAAAGGCGCAATTTGAACTTTCGCCATTAAATTTGAGTTGAGCATGCTCTGTGATGAATGGGCTCAAAGCAAATGCAAAAAGTATCCAATACTTCACTCCATGGTAACGTTATTATTTTATCCGGTAAAATTTTAGTTCATCATTCAATTACAATGCTTTGATTATAATTTTGACTGGTATACCTATTTTTTTTTTCTTGTCAGTTGCTTTTTTTTCCTCATTAAAAATGAAAGTGGAAGTAGAAACACGTACCCAAGTCTTTAGCTTGGTCCAACGGCTGTAAACAACGTGTGTGTCCCGACGTGATGGTCTGGTATCTTTTCTCACAGCCAACCTTAAATAACAAACCTAAACCCATAAACTGCAAAATAGGTTAAATAAACTTTTAAGTCGATAGTAAATGTCCAAATCCTTCTGTGCAGTCTGATCTTAATCCACACTGTCCGCAGAAGGTACTTAACACGTACTAAGTAGCCTAAGGGTGAATCCATATCCTTTTAACTCATTACCAAACTGTAACCGGATGACGGTTACCGGGTTTTAGCGGCCAATCTTGTAATTTCAAAGTTCCCGGGTTTTCTTCGTCACATGACATTTTACCTTTGTCTTTGCCAGTTGAAAGCTCACGTACGCACGAGAAGGTTAAAGACTGAAAAAAAAAATTAAATTTACTCCCCAGTTATACATTTGTTGTGCTTTGTATTTGTCTGATACATTCTGTTTTGTTGTTGGTATTCGTCAGTCCGTCTGTTCGTTGAATGTTTGTCATGGTTGGTGGTTGTGAGTCCGTTCACGGTATTGTCATTGGTTTCCGCGTCCAATTTATCGGCCGTCTCGGATCCCGACTTATCTTACTAAATTGCACGGTTTTAACCCATTCACATTGTTTTACAGTACTTTGCACTTTAGATGTTGTGATACGAGAGTTGAATGAGATTGGTGGTGTAAAGTTTGATAGACTTTCGAATGCATAACTCGGTAAGTTCACTTGTACTTGTCATTCATAGAGTTTATTATTTATAACTTACATGCACACCCCTTTTAGATTTGATGACAAGACTAAGATATTTGTTCAATGTATATATTTCAGATTGTCGCTTGATTGATGTACTTGATCAGATTGGTATGGTTGATGTTATCCTGTTGTTTTGACATGTATGGAAATAGAGAGATTAGAAGTAGAGATTAAGATCAGCCAACTTGTCATTACTAATCCGGACGTATAACTCACCCTTTATCTTTGACCCCCTTATTATTGCTGGAGATTTCAATTCAAAATGGCTACTTTTCCATTATTATTTGTTGAATTTTTCGAACTCAACAGGCTTAAAAAGCTATTGATGGGATAAAGAAAACTGAAAAATTCACAAAAAACTAATCACAAATAAATACTTTATCATGTAAACAAGCAATGAATTCGTTCGATTTGAAATGGCTACTTTTCCCATACTGTTTGTCAGATTTTTTTCAAAATCGATAGGATTAAAGCTATTGATGAGATAAACAAACTGTGTAAGTTTCACAAAAATCTGACCAAAAATGAAGACTTTATCGGGTAAAAAAGAAATGAAAATTTTCAACTTGAAATGGCTACTTTTCCCATACTGTACCTTGGACTTTTTTCAAAACCAATAGAGTTGAAGCTATTGATAAGATAAACAAATTCTGCAAGTTTCATGGAAATCTGACCAAAAATACAGACTTTATCGCGGAAACAAGAAATGGCTCCTTTTCCCATACTGTTTGTTGGATTTTCTTCAAAATCAATAGGGTTAAAGCTATTGATGAGATAAACAAACTGTGTAAATTTCATAAAAATCTGACCAAAAATGAGGACTTTATCTCGTAAAAAAGAAAAATCTAACGGACGGACGGACGACGGAAAGCACGCCATGACATAAGCTCTGCTGGCTTTCAGCCAGAAGAGCTAAAAACCCTTCAATACTGCATGGCTGGCGAATATTTTGAGATAAGGTTGAGGTACCATACCAGTGGGAGCAAGTTTGATATCTTTTACAAATGTTGGAGCCACGGTCAAAGTATTGAACTCTGGGATTTACAGCGATCAAAAACAGGCCATCGACCTGTATCATGCGAAAAGGGGCATTCGAACATTTGCGTAAAGTGGCGTCTCGGATCGGCCTGCGCACTCTGTGCAGGCTAATCCGAGACGGCACCTTCCGACTACATTAGATTTTGTTCTCTAGTAGACTTGTGTAAAATATAAAAACGGAAAGTGTCGTTTCGGATTAGCCTACGCGGACTGCGCAGGCTGATCCGAGACGGCACTTTACGCAAATGCCCGAATGCCCCTTTTGCATGCCAATACGAGCGTATGTAGGCTAATGATATCGCAAATTTTCTGTTAGTTGGTATGGTTTTTAAGGCCTTTTAACATTATTTAAGTTATTTTTAGAAGGCCCGTGCATCTATCTATTCTTCTTGCATTTTCTTTTACGAGTACTTCGCACAATATTCACACAAAGTCACTGGCTGCTTTCCCACATAAGCATCGTCAAAATAATGAGCCGTGGTGAGAGAGGAATGAATCCTGTTGCAACGGCTGTCAACAATCTTAGTTCGTCAGTTTGAGATAAGAACCAGCGATTGCTTGCTTTTACGTCCTTACTTACAGGGCTCGACCTATAGGCAATATATAGAAATGAGCAGAACTAGCTAGCTAACTAACTAACTAACTAACTAACTAACACTAACTATCTAACTAACTAAATAAATAAATAAATAAATAAATAACTTATTTACTTACTAACTTACTAGCTAACTAACTTCCTGGCTAACTAACTTACTAGCTAACTAACTAAGTAACTAACTTACTAACTAACTAAGTAACTAACTTACTTACTAATTTACTAAGTAACTTACTAGCTAACTAACTAACTAACTAACCAACCATCCAACCAACCAACCAACTAACTAACTAACTAACTAAATATCTAACTAATTCACTAATTCACTAACTAACTCACTAACTAACTAATTAACTAACCAACCCCCTATCTCTCTTTTTTTCTCTTTCTCTCTCTCCCCCTCTCTCTCTCTCTCTCTCTCTCTCTCTGTCTTACGTTTCGTTTCTGGCGGCTATGATGCTCTATCCTCTCTATATATCCCTCGTTCAATCTTGCTCGTTGAACACCTGTAATGCAATACGAAACGATATCAGACTTTTTGCTATTGGTCAAGATATTTCTCTGCATGTAAAACAAGTAGGCCTAAATGTGAATGGTTGCAGAAAAACAAAATAGACGAGAATCAAATAGGTGGCGGTATTTCTCCTTTTCCATTTTTGTTTTCAAAAACCGTTACTTTCAGGATCGTTAAAATATAAGTTTTCAGTTATAATTTGAATTGCTTTTCCGTATGAGAAAAATCATGCCAAAACATGGGAACTTCAGAGGGTTTTCTTTTTGGCGTAACTCTGAAACGAACTTATTGCAAATTAATTCGAAATCGTCTTTGTAGATTATGAACAATAAGAATAACTTAATGTTTATCATATGTAACCAAAGGTAAAAATTGCTTTCTCCTGTGATATATATCCAGTATTAAGGTAGTGGACCTGTAATACTTTTAGAGCAGCATGGCATAAAATTTCTTGACAGTTGATACAGACAGATTTATACAGATATAATACTTTTTTACCAGAAATCCCTTTGATATGTATCTTGAAATTATTTGTTGATACTTTTCAGTTTTGTTAGTTTCCTGAAAAGGAAGGTAATTATCACATCCCTTTGTAAAGAGAATATTGTGTTTTTTAGATTTATAAATCATAATTCTAGGAAGGACAAAAAGGAAAAAAGTGGCACGGTGAAAGCAGTACAATAATACTCATTTCTAATCTTATCAAATTTTGTAGCATAATATAGTTGTGGCAATAGCTGTTTTCTATTAAGGGTCCACAAAGTAGAATGAATGTTGGCATTCCAAGAAAAGTTTATATAAACAACCAGCTGACCGTTTGAACAGGAAATAAACACTTTACTTAAGTCATGCCCTGGCAAAAAGGACTTTAAACTATCCCCGTGATCTATTTTATACTACTCAAACTTTGATAGGGATCATTTACATATTTCTGTGTGGGTTTACATGTTACAACAGTTTTGCATAAACTGCTTACCATATTGTAAAATTCTAGATCTGTCAAGTTGAAAGTACTTGCTGACAAAAAACTATATGCAACGTGCACTATGCTGTCTGTCATAGGGTAGAAAACATCGTTGGAAAAGGAGAAAATGCTGGTATCCAGCATTTTCTCCTTTTCCAACAATGTTTTCCAAAGGCTTCTTTCTCAGTATCTTTAACAGTCGGCATTGTGAGGTAAAGGCTTAAAGATCCATTTCCACTGGTTATTTTGTTGATCAGTGTAGCAATGTAACATATTGTAAAACCATACATGATACATGCCACATATATGCGAGGACGAAAAAGAAACGCAGGGTAACCTTTCAAGGTAGTCTAGAGGTGTAAAACTTGATTGAGAATTCTATAATCTTACGTTTACCACTGATCAGATTTGAATATTTTGACGAAATTTCATTTAAATTTGGCCAAAAGGAAATGAGAAAATGGCTTCTTATTGACAGTACCCCCTCCTCAGTGAAAAAAAGTAGTGACTGACTGCATATGGAGACTCAAAGCTTGTTCAGTATCTCGTATGGTAGCCTGCGTTTCTTTTTCGTCCTAGTATATATTTAGAGTAAATCTTTTGGGGTGATCATTACCAAATTTTGAGTAGTATATAGCAAGCAACTCATCACATAATTACGAATCCAATGAAATTCACTTTGTATACTACACGGCTGAATTCAGAGGCAGAATGGTAATGTGACATGCAGAAAATTTACCAACAGCAAAAAGTTTTGACCCATGTCAGCCTGCGCGGACTGCGCAGGCTGACATGAGTAAAAACCTTTTGCTTGCAAGTGCATGAAGCCCCATTTTTTTAGAGTGCATGACTTAGATGTTTACGCTTATCATTCTCTTTACGGTCAGTATAATAATCAAGGTATGTTTCAAGTAAATGCCCGCTTTATCCGCACCTATCATTTGTTTATTTGTAATTAGCGTCTGTGGAAATGGGAATTATCGTGTGCTGTGGGAGATATCACGTGATAGCCACAGAACGAAAGGATTCTTAAAGGCCCAATATTTTTTTGTTCCCAGCATTTTCTCCTTTTCCCTCTATGTTTCAAAAGGCTTCTATCATTGGGCCGTAAAAACCAGTGATTGTTTTGGTAAGGAGGTATATCATTTTCAAAGACTAGAACTAGATCTAAATGTTTTTGGTATACGGGTAAACTAATCAAACGACTCCTTTTCTGTAAACAAGAAGATTTGATGCATCTGTATAAAAGAAAATGGAACCAGTCCGTTTGTGCAGTCTAGACACATTCAGGCTTATTGTATTTTTTATATCCATGCCCAAGGACTGTTCTACCTCAGGATACCTATTCTACCTGGGAATCTTTCTGACTAGTATTGTCTACATTCATTTTTTAACCGGGCTCGTATTCACCAACCATTCTTAACCCATTACCACTCAATCCCTACTTTTGACGCCCCTGAGAAAGAAGCCTTTTGAAAACACTCTGGGAAAAGGAGAAAATGCTGGTAACCAGCATTTTCTCCTTTTCCCACAGTGTTTTCAACCCTTTTCAGAACAAATTTCTATTTTTCAGTCACCTTTATTTTTTTGTCTGCAAATGCTTTCAAATTGGACCAGTCTAAAATTTTCTCGTGTGGTAATGAGTTAAGAGCGTTCTTTGTCTTATTCTCCAGAATTTTCTAAATTTGTAAGTAACACAACTTCTGATTGGCTAAACCATTCTGTGTGGGTTTACATGTTACAACAGTTTTGCATAAACTGCTTACCATGTTATAAAATTCTAGATCTGTCCAAGTTGAAAGTACTTGCTGACAAAAAAACTATATGCAACGTGCACTATGCTGTCTGTCATAGGGTAGAAAACATCGTTGGAAAAGGAGAAAATGCTGGTATCCAGCATTTTCTCCTTTTCCAACAATGTTTTCCAAAGGCTTCTTTCTCAGTATCTTTAACAGTCGGCATTGAGAGGTAAAGGCTTAAAGATCCATTTCCACATTCGGTTTAGCCAATCAGAAGTTGTGTAACTTACAAATGTTGAAAACGTTGGAGAATAAGACTAAGAATATTCTCAAGAATGGTTGGTGAATACGGGCCCAGGTTCATAGATTCCGTTGGCATTATTAAGCGAGAAGTTAGAAGACGTGACTAACGTCACCGTGGCCGTTGTTGCCATTGTTAATCGATTTACATGGGCGCCGCCATGTTTAAGATCATGTGACTGGTAGTCATTCAAAATGGAAACGGAAACCTCGCTGATACGGAGATGTAGAAACGAAGTGTCACGAGTGAGCTCTTAGCCACGAAGAAGGCCCCCGCCCTTTTCATAAAGTATAAAGCATGAAACATGAATAAGTTCATCAAGTTCATCTTTTTTTTTAAATACTTTTTACTGTACTGTCAATGTATTGAGTTTTTAGGTCTCTGAAAAAGAAAGCTGCAAAGAACATTGTGAGAAAAGGAGAAAATGGTGCTGACCAGCATTTTTATCTTTACCCACAATATTTTCCCTTTAGAAGACAAACCCCTTTACAAACCCTTTCATCTGACCAACGTTTTAAATTGTTGTCTACAGATGCTTTAAAATTGGAAAAGTCTAAAGTTTTGATATCTGGGAAAAAAGTCTAGTCACACCCAGAATCATTCACGTAAACTATGCCAGTTCTCACCAGGCATTTATACGTAGTGGGAGATTAAAATCTACGCTTTATATACTACTCAAACTTTGATAGGGATCACTTACATATATCTGTATGGGTTTATATGTTACAACACTTTTGCATAAACTCTTTACGATACCATAAAATTCTAGATTTGTCCAAGTTGTAAGTTGCTGACCAAAAACTATAGGCAACGTGCACTATGCTGTCTGTCATAGGATAGAAAACATCGTTGGAAAAGGAGAAAATGCTGGTATCCAGCATTTTCTCCTTTTCCAAAAATGTTTTCCAAAGGCTTCTTTCTCAGTATCTTTTACAGTCTGCATTGTGAGGTAAAAGCTTAAAGATCCATTTCCACTGGTCATTTTATGGAGCAGTGTGGCAATGTAACATACATGTATTGTAAAACCATACATGATACATGCCACATATTATAATATTACATAAGAGTGAATCTTTTAGGTTGATCCCTAGCAAATTTTGAGTAGTATATAGAATACTCTAGTTGCGAATTCAGTCTGACAACCAGCAGAGACGACCAAGAACAAAGTTTTTTTTTTTTGCGTATGGTGTGGATCGAGATAAGACTGCACAAAACGTGCAGTCTGATCTCCGATCCACACCATACGCTGTTCATATTTGACCTTTAACTCTTTTACTACAAACTTGAGAAATTAGAGGTGGCCCTTCAGATTTTGGACGAAAATTTTACAAAAGTGCAAAAAAATCATCCTTATACTCCCAAGGCCGTTTAATTTCCATTCATAAAACCACAGTAGTCGAAAACCGTCCAACAACACGAGAAATTAGAGATTTACTACGGCCCAGGTTGACACCAACGGGAGACACATTCTATTTTTAGATGATCAATTCGCTCATTTACTTACAGGAATACACAGAAGAAGCTTCAAACATAGCGTCCGGAAGAGACATTGTGGAAAATAATTATTGTATGTTTGTTATGATAGGGAATTTAAGCGTTATGAATCACGTACCAGTCACTTGACATTCCCACAATGCTTTATTGATTTTTTGTGCGAAATCTAAAAATAGCTTAAGAGGCTACGTAGCCTTTTAAGGGAATACCATAAATTTTTTTTTTGTGTAATTTTATGAATCTTAATTATTGATGATTTGTATTATTTTTCATATGAATTTCAGTGATATATATATATTTTTTTGATTTGGTGAGATGTAAAAATTCTAAATACCCACCTTTAAGACTTTTTTTTTTTTTTTATATTAATGTCTACATGTAGATCTACACTGAAGTTGAAGATGAGAATGGGATAATAGTGTAGCATCAGTTAGCAGATGGTGTTGGTATAAGATTAGACTGCGAGTTTTGTACAATAAGATCTTGGTCTACATTATTTAACCCTTTACTCCACAGATACTCATTTCTACGCATTACTTGTAGAAGCCTTTGGAAAACATCGTGACAAAAGGTGAAATTGCTCGTCACGAGCAATTTCACCTTTTGTCACAATGTTTTCTATGCTATCAAAAGGTGTCATATACACATAAAAATGGCTTCATCCTTGCTGTTATTTAGGGTCAATTAGAGATACCATAGAAATGCCTTATGGGGTAAAGGGTTAACGTAGTTGACCCGTAATAGAAAACAGCTATTTCCACTATAATATTGTCCTACAAAATTTGCTAAAATTAAAAATAAGTATTGTTGTACATGTACTACTTTCACTGAGCCACTTTTCCTGTTTGTCCTTCCTAGAATGATCATTTATAAATCTAAAACCACTATATTCTCATTACAAAGCGATATGATAATTACCTTCCTTTTCTGGAAACTAACAAAAGCATCAACAAATAATTTCAAGATAGACATCAAAGGAATTTCTGGTCGGTTAAAAATGTGCAAAAGTATCAAATCTGTACAAATCTGTCTTCATAAAGTATCAAGAAATTTTAAGCCATGCTGCCCTAGAAGTATTATGAGTTCATTACCTTAACTCTTTATCAAACGACAAAAATTTAGACTGGTCCAAATTGAAAGGATTTGCAGACGACAAATTAAACGTAACTGAAATAATGTTTTTTGTTTTGGATGGGGAAGAAAACATTGTGGGAAAAGGAGAAAATGCTGGGTACCAGCATTTTCTCCTTTTCCCACAATGTTTTCAAAAGGCTTCTTATACAGGGGAGTTAAAAATTGTGATTATGTGGTTATGGGTTAAAAGGAATCTGAGGGTTACTGTTGGTACAAGAGTTGATTTTACCGGATTGTTTCCATATTTGGCAACTAAATCGTGTTTTATGAAAAATCTTATGGACTTTGTTCGGAGTTTTGATGACCCTATGGAATATCGCATTTGAAAACATCGTGGGAGCAGGAAAAATGATTGTAAACAGCATTTTATACATTTCCCTATTAAGCCATTACCAGACGACAAAATTTTAGCTCTTTCCAAATTGAAAGCAAATTTGCAGACGACAATTTCAATGTGGTTCAAATGGTACAATTGTTTATTGATAGGATGGAAAACATCGTGGGAAAAGGAGAAAATGTTAATGGTGCAAATGGTACAATTATTTATTGATAAGGTAGAAAACATTGGTGGGAAAAGGAGAAAATGCTGGTTACCAGCATTTTCTCCTATTACCACAATGTGCCACAATGGAGAAAATGCTGGTTACCAGCATTTTCTCCTTTTACCACAATGTTTTCAAAAGGCTTCTTTCCAAGGGTCATCAAAAGTCGTCATTGTGTTAGAAAGTGTAAATGTTTTTGTTTCGTTTTTCTATCAAAGAAGTCAATCCTATGAATAAGACGATATCAATTCATCAATTCAGGATTTTCCGGCTTCCGATGTTTTGAATTCGGAAGTCTTTACTCTTATCCTGCAGGATGAATGAAGATAAGAAAATATTGATGCATAATATCAATGGCGCCGCAAATCAGTTATTTCTGAAATACATCTTCGCCAGCCAAGTTTACGATCACTACATGGGTCTAACCTTGGCTGATTGAGCCCGTTTTCGAGTTTCCTGCGATGCGCCCTCTATTGGATGCTCGTTATTACTCCCCCTTTACATCATATTTCTGAAAGCCAATGATATATCGGGTTACAAACCGCTTACGAATACACATGAAGCGATAAGCAGACATCCACGTGGGTTTCCATGTTTACCTTCTATTCGAAAGGTAGCGACCGTGTTCTATTTTTATCAAAGATGAAATGCTACAAGCGATTTCATTCGTTGCAGTTAGAGCTGGCTGCATCCAATGAAAAAGCGAATCGGAGGGAATGTAAAAATCAAGCTCGATCCGCCAAGGAATGAGTAGCGTAGTGAATCGTCAGCCTTAGCTTGCGAAGATGTCTGAAATATGGCACATTACAGCATTTCAAATTGTCCAAAGCAAATTCATGGATAACTCGGTGAGAAATTAACTGAGACCCCCCCCCCCCAAAAAAATGATTTTTAGAATCCGATTAAGAAAAAATGAAAAAGAAAGAGACAATAATTGTAAAACACAATGATAGCTATTCTTCGGCTAAATTTAACGTAAGTTCAGTTGGAGTTATGCACAAAAGCAGTTGCCACTCGGCAAACAACACAAGAAAATAGTATTAAAATTTAAAACCAGGTTCTAAATTACCTAATTGATATTAAAACGGGGTATGAAATGACAAAAATGGGTACCAAATGATCAAAAGAACAAATATAGGTTGGTACGAAATGACCAAAATTGTACGAAATGGCCTGGTACGAAAGGATCTTATTTCGAAATGACTGGAAGCCGTTGTCTGCGCATGTCATATTCTTCGAAGATTCGACTGTCTTATATGACGCATCACTACTAGCCCCGAAAGCGGGCTGACTGTAATATTACGCTCTATAAAGTAACAATGTTGAAAACAGCTTTTACGTATCAATACGTTTGAGGAGAAATGAGACCTGCTTTAGCAACAGATTTCTCTAAACTGGTGATCATAGTTGAGTGAATTGCACGAGGTAGCGCTTTATTGGGTAAACCTTTTTTTTTTTGTTTTAAATTCAAAGTAACGGTTGTCGCGTAGGAAAGTGGTTCGGTTCTGTACCCAGGATGCCCATATCAGATAGATGAGTATTTATAGAATGCCATCTAGCGGGAGATAATGGACTCGAAGCCGAGTAAACAATATGGCTGCCCCCATAGGTACTTTTCAAAAGCGCATAAAAATATAGTGCCGCCGCTCATGCGGCGCCATAATAGAACTATTTTTTAAAACCCAAATCTTACTGTTTCAAAGTCATCTTTGGAGAAAATATATCTCCTGATCGGACAGTGTAGATCAAAGATCAGACTGCACATTCTGTGCAGTCTGATCTTGATCTACGCTGTCCGCAAAAGGCCAGTGAGTCGCGCTCGGCGGCCTAAGGGTTAAGTTTTTCGTTCGGGAAAGGGCATATTCGTTTTAACATGAGATCACGCATTTTCAGATAAACCCGGATTTGCATGATGGGCATTTTGTTTCCTTCTTCTTTTTTTCTTCCGGTTTCCCTTTAAATCTTTAACTCGTTACCACACGTCAAAATTTTAGACTTGCAGACGACAAATTTGTGGACATGTCCAAATTCAAAGCATATTCAGACTACAAAATATTAGACTTTCCCAAATTCAAAGCATTTTCAGACTAAAGGTCTACAATCCCAAAATCTCATATTACAAGACGGAAACGGCCGAGATTTGCCGAATAGCACTTGCCAAAAGGTCGATTTTGCACGATACTTACCGATGAGTTTGTGAGTCTACGGCCTATAACTCTCATTTTACAAGACGGAAACTGTCGAGATTTACCGAATAGCCATTACTAAAATGTCGATTTTACACGATACTTACCGAGGAGTAAGTGAGTCTACGGACTATAACTCTCATATTACAAGACGGAAACTGTCGAGATTTACCGAATAGCCCTTACTAAAATGTCGATTTCACACGATAGTTACCGATGAGTAATTGAGTCTATGGCCCATAATAGTCTTATCAACTCTTTACCAAATGACAAAATTTTAGACTGGTCCAAATTGAAAGCACATACTGACGACAAAATAAACGTAATTAAAAAATTGAAATTTGTTGCCAGCAGGGTTGAAAACAATTGTGGGAAACGGAGAAAAAGCTGGTTTTCAGCATTATCTCCTTTTCCAATAATGTTTTTCAAGAGGCTTCTATCTCGAGGTTGTGAAAACCAGTACTCGAAAACCATCCGACAACAAGAGAAATTAGAGATTTACTACAGCCCAGCTCGACACCGACAGGAAACACGGTCTATTTTTACATGAGCAATTTACTCATTTACATATTGGAAATAGACAGACGAAGCTTCAAACATGGTGTACGAAGACATTCTGGAAAATAATTTGTTATGTCATAAAATTTAAGCGTCATTAGTAACGTGCCAGTCATTTAACATTCCCACAATGCGTTTTTTATTTTTAACTTTCTGGCGCGAAATCTAAAAATAACTTAAGAGGCTACGTAGCCTTTTAAGGGTATACCACCCCTCCAATTTTTTTTTTTTTTTTGTAATATTATGATTCTTAATCATTCATGATTTGTATATTTTTTTCTTTCATATAAATTTCAGTGATATACATATTTTTCAATTTGGTGTGATGTGAAAAACCTAAATACCCACCTTTAAGCCCCCTTTTTCTACAGAGCATAGATCAAATATATAAAACGGGGATGTTAAAACATTGTGTGAAAAGAGACAACGACTTGTAAGGAGCATTGCTCCTTTTCCCAAATCTCCCCCCCCCAAAAAAAAAAAAAAGAGTTGATAGAATTGAAAACCGTTTTTTTTTTCTGAACTGTAATAATTTGTGTCTATACAATATCAAAGAAAAATAATAAAAACAGATATCTGTTTCATGCTCTTTAAAAAGGGGGCTTAATGCATCTGCGAAAAGTATCGATCAAGGTCAGCCTGCGCAGTCCGCGCAGGCTGACCTGGACCGATACTTTTCGCTCTTGGTCAATTTTCTGTTTGTTCAAGGACCAGTCTACCTCACGATTTAATTTTTTTTTTAAAGTGGCTCTTATGGGTCCACAATTATGTGGTCACTTGGACCGGTATAATGTATCACGGAAATGCATTAAGACTCCTTTTGTCAGAGCGAGGCTCATACTTTAAATGCACAAATCTACTTACCTAAAGCATATTCCAACAAGAAGCAAAACGTGCACATGGCTGTAACATAAACCCCGATAGTACGCGCCATTTTTTCAAGCTACATTTTCTTCCTACGTCTCCTGTACGTTTGACACGAGTGTTCTGTGGAGGAACCAGAAAACATGGAATTAAAAGCTTATCTTTACCTTTCAACACCAAATGACTAATAATAAACTAGCTTTGCAGATGATGTTGATCAAGATCAGACCGCATGTTCTGCTCTTACAACAGACAAGAAACCATAAATTGTGACTCTGTTACTGTCTATCTCTGTGTGTGTGGTAGTGTGTGTGTGTGTGTGTGTGTGTGTGTGTCTGTCTATCAGGCTGGCTGGCTGGCTGAATGGATGGATGGATGGATGGATAGATGGATGGCTGAGTGACTGGATAAAAGGCTTGCTGGCTGGCTAGCTGACTGGATGGATGAGTGGATGGTTGGTTGGTTGGTTAGTTGGTTTGAAGGGGTGGGTAGGTGGATGGATGGATGGATGGATGGACGGACGGACGGACGGACGGACGGACGGACGGACGGATGGATGGCCGGCTGGCTGGCTGGCTGGATGGATGGATGGATGGGTGTGTGGTTGGCTGGCTTGCTTGCTTGCTGGCTGGCTGGCTGGCTGGCTGGCTGGCTGGCTGGCTGGATGGATGGATGGATGGATGGATGGATGGATGGATGGTTGAATGGATGGATTATTCGGTCGGTCGGTTCGTCTGTTGGTCCATCGTTATATTATGTGAATATATGGATAAGCTTATTTACTTGTGTGAATACTCGCATTTTCTACTTTTTCAATAAAGTTTTACCATCAAGACTATAACACATGATCCTGTAGAAAAGTTTAAGTGTCTGATAATTGCATAAGAGCTTAAGTCATTATAATCAAGAGCATCCTGATCGCGTGCGTTGATGACTCAACCCGAGTCCGCATTTATCAACCGACCTTAAGCCTTTCCAAAATGACAAATAAAGTTTTAGACTGTTTGCAGATGACAATTTTGAATTTGATGAGGATGGCAGAAAATTTTCTGATAGGCTAGAAAACACTGTGGGAGCAATTTCTCCTTTTCCCGCAGTGTTTTCTGCAGATACTTGAAAACCAGGGCTTGAAAAGGGAAAGGGTTAAAGGGGACAATTTAGATTTTCACCATGTCACCTAATTTCAAAAATCATTGATCACTGAATTAAGTAAGGCCATAACTAGCAAAGCAAAAGAAA
The DNA here is from genome assembly GCA_943736015.1 of Tridacna crocea. Classification (NCBI taxonomy): domain Eukaryota; kingdom Metazoa; phylum Mollusca; class Bivalvia; order Cardiida; family Cardiidae; genus Tridacna; species Tridacna crocea. The sequence continues at coordinate 45,068,828 of OX031067.1, forward strand.
GGACAAAGGTTAGAAAAATCTGTGGTATTTCCCTAACAGGCTACGTAGCCTCTTGTTGTATTTTAAGATTCGCAACAAGACTTTTGCAAAGGTTTTAGGGAATGTCACCTGATCAATAACGCGTCGATTATTTTGGGATAAATTACAATCGATGACGTCATATTTGAGCTGGTCAAAATGGGCGGAGTTACTGGATTAATATGATAGCTATCTCATCTCATGGCAGTAAAATGCCACCTTAGTTATCCAACTAAATTATTCAACTATATTTGGGTGACACCGTCTGCCCCCTTATGATATAGATCTATTACGCAAAAAAGGATGACACTTAATAATGCAAACTCTGACTTTGTGACGTTTATTGTCGTCAATAGTTTACAAATCGAGTCATTAATTGTTCTAATGATCGTCTGACCTATTGTTTTGTGATCGGACAGCGTGATTCAGTCTCAAGTTATAGAAGATATTTGTTGGAGTTTTTTTTTTCGGTGAAAGATCAAAGTTTATTTCATCGAGTGGACACCATCGGTAATATTTTCACGAGTGGCGCAGATAATTTTACCATCGGTAATATTTTCACGAGTGGTGTTCACGATAGTCTATTTATGTCATGCTTTCAACCCTTTCTTGCAGGAGTCTATATCAAAATCCAGTACAGTTCTTTTCCGTTATTCCCCGTGGCGTACCCCTCCCTCCTAGCAATGCATTACAATATTACATCAAGCCCGAGAAATGTAAGGTAAATGACGTCATATTTCCATCTGGTTGTGAGGCACGCTCAACTAACCTAGGCAACAAGAACATGAAAATCGGTATTTTCACTGGTGGTACCAGTGTAAGATCGAAAAATATTTTTTACTGCTATTTCTCGATATCCTACCGGAAAGCATTGTGTGATGAAGGGTAAAACTGCTAAATTAAGAGAATGAAAATTTCCAACCAAATAATAACGTTAAATACCAAAACATTGCGATTGCAAAATGCTTGCTGAACATGCGGAAAAAGAAATCATACCGGACAATGACGATCAAAGATCAGACAGCACGTACTGTGCAATTTGATCTTGATCTAATCTTTTCGAAAAGAGGCATTAAGTCGCACCGGGTAGTCTAGGAATTAACAAAATTTAATATCACTAGAGCAAAATAAAATTTCCTTAGAAGCAGACAGTTACACCTTTTGCTTACAGCATGACATATCTTGTCGCAGAAAGAAAAAGCATTCATTTGAATTTTCTCATTCTATTTTTTTAGTGTAAACTTTTCTAATCGGAAAAAACAGTCAGTGGCCCAGGAAGAATATCATGCCAAGTGCCGGTAAATTATTCCCTAGGAAGAAATGGAAAAGAGGTGCTCTGGTCGCCGAGATATGATCCAAATAACATTGATAACGACGCAAGCGTCGATTTTACTAAGTCACCCCTCACAACGTACGTCAGTGTGACGTCACAGGTAGTAATATCGGACCCTTGTTATAAAGTCAGTGTGCGTGTTTGGTAAGACTGTTTTTTTTTTTGTAATTGTTCCTTTAAATGATCTGAAAAAGTCTATAGACCTCCAAAGCGTACAATGCCTATGGACTTTGTTTTTTGTTAACTACTTATAATAATGGAATAGACTTCAAATAAGTTACGAAAATGCGCAGGTCCGATATCACTTCCTGTGACGTAGGTTGTTACCCTTGTAAGCGTCATAAAATCGATTAACCCTTTACCAAACAATCCCTTATTTTTACGACCCTTAGATAGGAGCTTTTTGAAAACATTGTGGGAAAAGGAGAAAATGCTGGTAACCAGCATTTTCTCCTTTTCCCGCAATGTTTTCTACCTTGCTGGAAACTAATTTCGATTTTTGGGTCGAGTTTATTTTATCGCCTGCAAGTTCTTTCAATTTGCACCAGTCTAAAATTTTGTAGTTTGGTAAAGAGTTAAATGAAAATGGTCTTGGTTGTCCGGGGCCCGTATTCACCAACCATTCTTAAGAACGTTCTTTGTCTTATTCTCCAGAATTTTCTACATTTGTAAGTAGCACCACTTCTGATTGGCTAAACCATTCGGTTTAGCCAATCAGAAGTTGTGTTAATTACAAATTTTGAAAACCTTGGAGAATAAGACTAAGAATATTCTCAAGAATGGTTGGTGAATAGGGGCCTAGGTTATAATTTAGTGAAATATACTGTTCAGATGCTAGCTTTAAATACCCCTTAGTAGCTGTTTGCTAGGCATGACTCCGTTCGTCTAAAAGTTCCAGAAAGCATCATCATGATCAAATTGGACGAAAGTGCAGTCCGATCTTGATAGATACTGTCTGATGAATTGATTATTTGTTCGCAATTTAGAATTTTGAAATCGAATCATTTTTGTCTCTAAATCTATTGACTGGAAATCTGCATTATTTATTTCCTAGGCAGTCTAGGGATTATGGCATAAATGGCAGATACGAGTAACGAGGACGAATCGAGAGCGGAAATAAAATAATTATGTAGATCTACAGTGCACTTTATACTTATATATATGATTATGAATAATAAACTTCGTGTTACTACAAATATCTAGAGTCTAGTAAGTTTATATACTTACAGGGCGAATGTCCTATTTACACTGTTCCATCTATATGTATTCGTTGATTGTCATTTCATGTGTAAGGGGGGGCTGTTCAAGAAGTACCGATCGATATCCTATTCCCTATTTAACCCTTTCCCATGCGACAAACTTTTGGACTAGACCAAATTGAAAGCATTTGCAGACGACAACTTGACTCTTTCTGAAAAAGGTGATTTCTGTCTATGATAGGGTTGAAAACATTGTTGGAAAAGGAGAAAATGCTGGTTACCAGCATTTTCTCCTTTTCCAACAATGTTTTCAAAAGGCCACTACTCCAGACCCGTAAAAACCAGGGATTGTTTGGGAAAGGGTTAATTCAATAAACTTTATTTGTTCCAGCTATGCTTACAAAACATACACTATGCACTGTCGTTCTATACCAGCAAAATCCTTCGAAAAGACTTCGGTAAACAACACTGTTCCTTTACCAAATTATCACTGTGTTTCAATGACTTTGATTATGAATGCTTTCAAAACCATTGTGGGAACAGGAGGAAATGCTGGTTTCCAGAATTTTCCTTTTTTCCTACACTGTTTCTGCCTTTTATATAAACATAAAATCCTTAAAATAAGTCCCATTTATTTTGGCCAAGTCTGAGAAGATCTAAAAAGAAAAGCAGATACAAATAAAGTGTAGTGTGTCACATTTCCAGATCAATCACGGAAAGCACAATCCAAGATCAGGCCTTATTAGTTGTACAGTCAGGTGGCAGGGGACTTGGAAATTTATTCACGGTTATGGTTAATCATGTCGCCCCGAGCCGCGACATGATTAACCACAGCCGTGAATAAGTTTCCAAGTCCCCTGCCACCTGACCGTACAACGAATTTATTATACTGCAAAGTTATACCCTTTCAAAGCCTACTAAGCGAAATTTTCTGTGTAATAGTCTCACGAATCGAGTATGCTGGCGAAATAGAATTCCCTTCTGAGTGCCCCAATTCAATGAAAATTGACGTCATTGTGAACTGACGTCACAAAAACGTTCAGTCTGGTAATCGATCGACGCCGCCATTTTGGATGTTGTGTTGCACGTGTGGTGATGTTTACAGGGCACTCAAAAGGGAAACTGGTTTTATGTGGTTTTTGCCAGGGAACATGATATATATGTTCCAGGCATGTTAACTAATCAGATCACGAGAAATTTCTTTGCAACATAATAACAAAATCTATGCACAATTTTAGCACTCTATACTAGAAACGTTAGATTCCCGGTATTCAAAGGACCAAGCAATGTCAGTCTCACACAAATGTACAAATTTAGCTACATCGTTTTGCATAGCATCGTAAAATCTTGGTCCAGTTATGCTCGCAAGTGGGCCTATATATGAATAAAGCTACAGTTTCTGCATAAATATGCGAGTAATGAAGAAAGTAAACAATAGGCAACGTTTGTTGATAGATATCATATGCACTTATAGTATTTTGTTTGTAAACACTTTCACCGCTTCACTTCTTTACCGCTTCAAATTGGCAATACCTCTTTCAGAGCCAGATACGTTAGGGTTATCGCCCTCGTGGATTATTTATTGCGCCTCATAACTCACAACAGTGGTTTACTGAACGATTAACCACGATAGGAAGAAGATTATTTCGATTCTAACTTGGCCAATTCTTAATGAAAGGAAAACAAGTTCAAACTTGGAGTAAACACGCGGGTGAAGATTATGTTCCATTGAATAACCCACTCATTGAATGACGTCACTTGACATAGAATGACGTCAATCTTCATGGATTGTCGCAGATTTTACGGCGCTTTCCTTGAAGAACTTGATTTTGTTTACATCTAGACATGAAAACCGATATCCGCTTGCTTAGAGTGACTGTGTATAAAGCTATGTTCCATACCTTTGTCCTACACTCATATAACCATTTACCACAAATTCCTGAGTTTTAACGACCCTGGACATGAAGACTTTTGAAAACATTGTGGTAAAAGGTGAATATGCTAGTAACAAGCATTTTCTCATTTTCCCACAAAGTTTTATGCCTACCTATGTATTGTTTAGACAGAGAGCATCATTTGAACTAATTTTAATTTCTTGTCTGCAAATGCTTTCATTTTGGTTGAGAACAAAATTTTGTCATTTGGTGATGAGTGAACAGTACATTAGACGTAGATCTACATCATTTTATTGGCAATATGAGACATACAATGTCTTTGGCCATTTACAATCTTAGCAAAGCATGGTTGAGACAAAATACAGATGCATACAATATATAGAGCAAAAATATGAAAGATACACGTTTACAGATGCTATCAAAAATACAAATATTTCGTTGAAAAGTATAATGAAAGGTAATAAATGACATAAGAAGACTATAGAAACAGTGAACAGCTAGAGTCAAGCAATGCTCAAGATGGTTTCTCTTCATGCAAATAGACGATAAGTTTTTCTTTAACCCATTACCACACAATCCCTACTGACGACCCTGAAAAAGAAGCCTTTAGAAAACATTGTGGGAAAAGGAGAAAATGCTGTTAACCAGCATTTTCTCGTTTTCCCACAATGTTTTCTACCCTTCACAAAACAAATTTCAAATTTTCAGTCACTTTTATTTTGTCGTCTGCAAATGCTTTGGGTTTGGACTAGCCTAAAATTTTTTGTCGTTTGGTAATGAGTTAAAGAACTAAACGTTAGGTGGTTGAACGCGTGAATATTTGACCCAGATGTACTTCCAAAAAACTTTCTTTTGAAATCATAATGTCTTGGACAACATAGTAAAAGTGATATTCATTTTCAATAAAGCCTGAATTACATAATTTTCAAATTCTGTGAATATTGAAAAAAAAAACAGTGTTCGGACATTACTCGCTTTCTAAAGCAGCTCAAGTTTGATATTTACAAGTTATAGCTTCTTTAAAAAAGAAGCCGGGAGAGGTCAGCATCAACGTTTTCAAATAGTTTATTGTCTTTCAATTTCAATATATTTTAGTACATGTAAACAAACGAGTAAAAAAGCCGCCCCGCAGAAACCTCATATGCTTTACATGACGGTAATTTGACCTTCTTGTTGCGTTTTCAAGTTGCATATTCTTGTCCAGCGGTCTTCTTTCTCTTTTTTAACGAAATTCTTCTTATTTTTTCTTCTGCTTGGAATATTTGCTTAATAAAAAAGTAACAATTATTAGAGAGGTTATTTGCAGCAATGGCAAATTACTAAATTAAATCTTTTCTGAAATTCGTCATTTATGAAAATAAACCACGTCTATTTCCTGTTTCGGTTTTCCTATTTCGCTTTATTTACAAAACCATGGCGAAACAGACTGTGTATCATAACAATTACACTAGAATAAATAGAATTAGACAGCAAATTCTGTGGCAGTCTGCCTTTTAAACTAACCACTGATGGAATGACCTCTCCAATGAACCGACACATTACCCCGGAAGTAATAAACTCTGTGCATTTTGAACACCCCTCGTTATATTAACCGTCACGCTTTGGCGATTTCTATTGGATAAATATATTAGTAAAAGTGTAAATGAATTTTTGCAATATGTAATAGATCTACACGACGTAATGATAAACGTCCGGAACGGCACCTTGTAAATGAAGTTGGTCAAGATGATACTTATTCGCTTTAAATGAATAACCCCTTCGGCTGCAAAGCGTTACTCACTGACCTTTTGCAGACAGTGTAGATCATGATCAGACTGCACAGAACGTGCAGTCTGATCTATGATCTACACTGTCCGATATGGAAATATATTTCTCCAAACAGTAAGTTTAAAATGACGTTATTCGTTTCTTTTCTTATCGGCTTGAAAGTGTTATTTTTATGTATCCAGCAGGATAAGGCTCACAGAAATGATTCTGGGACAATTGCCCCCCGGACAATTCCCCCCCCCCCTCGACAATTGCCCCTGAGGACAATTCCCCCCCCCCCCGACCATTGCCCTCCACCCTACCCTCACCCCCCAAGAGGACAATTCTCCCCGGACTATTGCCTCCCGAGGACAAGGAATTGTCCTCGGAAGCAATAGTCCGGGAGGGGGGGTGGGGATTGTCCTAATACGCTCAGAAATATGTGTTGTTATTTGCCCTTCTTCTGAAATACAGGCGCGTTAAATCAGACATTCAGAACATTGAGAACACAGAGTATCATTCTGTTTTGCAGTCTTACTGATTTTGTTTTACTGAAAATGCTGTATTTGACGGACTGATACCAGTCTAGGACCAATACCAAATCTTTGAATTCTCCCCACGGCATGATTTTAACGTCAGAACTAATTTTTTCCCCTCGGTAATTTGTTGTGCTGCTGAATTTGTAATGAAGTTCAGTCAATCAGTGGGGTAAAGAGGATAAAATCGCGCTGAACTTGCACAAATCTGCAAGAGTTATCTATCTTGATCCAGCTGCCGATGCTTCCATCGAGAGTTATCCACGTATTCGGCAAACCTCGGATGATCCAGTTATCAAATTAGATGTAGGTACGGAATCGGCCGAGTTGTGACGAGTGGTATCCAATGAGATAAGGTATCATAGATCTTCCCTGATTGTCAGTCCCAATAAATAGCTATCGATCAGGGCCCGTATTCACCAACCATTCTTGAAAATATTCTTAGTCTTATTCTCAAAGGTTTTCTAAGTTGTAAGTACCACAACTTCTGATTGGCTAAACCGAATGGTTTAGCCAATCAGAAGTTGTGTTACTTACAAATGTAGAAAATTCTGGAGAATAAGACAAAGAAAATTCTTAGGAATGGTTAGAGAATACGGGCCCAGGTGTCATAGCTAGAAGCCTTTGCAAAATTCTGAGAAAAAGAGACTGAGTGTTTCTGTTGGTAAATTTCTCTTAAAAGATTTAATGCGCAATCTTTGTTTATTGCCGATTTTGAACGAAACGCTTTATTAAAAATAACTGTTTGAGAAAAAATTGTAGTTTTCAGTTGAAAACAATTCTAAAAATATGAATTGCCGAAATAAACAAAAATGTCCTCGACAATTTTTGGGAAACATCGGTTCTATCGGCGAACTGAAGCTTTGACCACTTTGATGTTCAATTTGGAAAGGTTAAGGTAAGACCTGTGTAATGCACTTCCGGTGAAAATTCTAATTGGTTGATAAATAAGGATAAATAAGGATTTATGCAGAAATAATGTTTTTGCACATTTCTAACGGATCAGAAATTCCGTTTATGTCTATCTTGAAATTATTTTTCGATACTTTTGTTAGTTTTCTGAAAAGGGAAGTAACTATTATCCCTTTTTGAATTGAGAATATAGTGGTTTTAGACTTATAAATGATAATTTAAAGAAGGAAAAAATCGAAAAAATGAAATGGCGAAAATAGTTCAATAATACTTATTTTTAATTATAGCTGATTTAGCAGGATGATATTTTAGTGGAAATAGCTGTTTTCCATTACACAGGTCTTACCTTAAACGACAAAATTTTAGACTTGTCTAGGTCAAAGCACTTGCAGACGACAAATTTAACGTGGTTCAAATGACGGAATTCGTTTCAAAGGCTATAGAAATGCATTGTGGGGACAGCAGAAAATTCTTGTCGCCAGTATTTACTGCTATTCCCACAATGCTTTCAAAGATTTTCCAGTCTAAGAACTTTGAATAGTGCAGTAAAGGGTTAACTCTTTTCCACACAATCCCGAACTTTAATGACCTACTTAAAATACTTTTGAAAGCATTTTTTGGAAAAAGGAGTAAATGCTGGTAACCAGAATTTTATGTTTTTCTCACCATGTTCTCTACGCTTTCAGAAACAAATATCATATAGATTTTAACACTTAACTCTTTTACCACACGAGAAAATTTTAGACTGGTCCAAATTGAAAGCATTTGCAGAAGACAAAATAAAGGTGACTAAAAAAATAGAAATTTATTCTGGGAAGGGTAGAAAATGTTACCAGCATTTTCTCCTTTTCCCACAGTGTTTTCGTCAAATGTAGGGATTGTGTGGTAATGGGTTACTTGGTTGTCTGCAGATGCTTTCAATTTAGACAAGTGTAAAATGTTACCGTTAGGTATTTTGAAAAGTCGTTACGCACGTGCTCTCTGTGATGAAAATTCATGGACCTTTTTTTTGACAACTTGGTACGATACATTTTGTAAATACAACCAATCGATAAACAATGTTGTGGAATACGAAATTTAAAGTAAGTAAAAAGGCTTTGACTAACTATGGACAGTTGGGATGGAAAGAAAGAACTAACCTTCTAGTAAATATTGACATGAAGGTGGGGCTTTTTTGAAAGGGGCAGACGCCATCAAGATCGTGATTTAACTCATTACCAAACGACAAAATTTTTGGCTTATTCCAAATCCAAAGCATTTGCAGACGACAAAATCAATGCGACTCAAAAAATTGAAATTTGTTCTGGGAAGGGTGGAAGACACTGTGGGAAAAGGAGGAAATGCTGGTTACCAGCATTTTCTCCTTTTCCTACATTGTTTTCTATAGGCTTCTTTCTCAGGGTCGTGAGAGTAGGGATTGTGTGGTAATGGGTTAATTAAATAGATTAATGATTTTGGATTTTCAAATCTTACCCCGGAGTTGAAAAGGTGAAAGCATTTTAGCGCATGCTCTGTCAAATGGGGGATGAATAAATGTGAAAATTAGTATCGATTGAGGTCAGCCTGTGCAGTCCGCACGGACTGATCTAGGTCGAAACTTTTCGCCATTTGTTAATTTTCTGTGTGTCAAAGGACCAGTCAACCTCAAGATTCATGAGGTTGTCAGACGGAATAGAGCTTACGGATCCATATTTATAATATGGTGACTTACGAGGGGCGTTCAATAAATAATGCCCCTGACCCACTTCCGGTTGCCTGATCTAGCTGAAATTTTGCATGTGTAATGATTTATATCTCTATGGGTTATACGCAAATTACAGCTCTGAACTAATGGCTGTTTCTGATTTACAGGTGTTTGAACTGAGTCAGGTGTGAAATGGGAGCCTTTTGAGTGTCAAACACCTCAGGAGACTTTTGATGAAGTCAAATTTACTTATGGCGATAATGTCCCATCATATAACCTTGTAAAACGCTGGCATCGATAATTCAAACATGGCCGGAAGTCTGTGCCAGAATTTAAATGACCATTGGGTTGCAAGAAGTAATTTTTACTCATTTTTCTATCAGATGTCAGTCACACACATGATTCAGTTTAAACACCTGTAAATCAGAAAACACTATTAGTTCAGAGCTGTAATTTGCCACATAATCCATAGAGATATAAATCATTGCACATGCAAAATTTCTGCTAGATCAGACAACTTATTGAACGCCCCTCGTACATGTAATCACGCAGCACGGCTATACATTAAACACCCCCCGCCCCGGTAAGCAGCATTTCTCCTTTTCCCACAGTGTTTTAGACATGGACCATAATATGTGTTACGTTGCATTCATCCTTGTCAAAATGACGGTCATTTTTACTATTTTTAACTGCGATTGACCCGGTCATCCAGCACGACCTGAGTCGAAACAATTTGCTACCGGTAAATTTTCTGTATGTCTAAGTTCTTTTTTTCTCACAATAGATGCAGTCTGATCTCAAATCTAACCTTTCCCCAACTAAGACAAACATACTAAATAACGCAACACTTTGTTTCTACGGCTCCTATTAGTAATCAAAGCGTTGAGAACGCTGAAGTGGTATTTGACAGTATGATACATGGTGGATAGAGAGGTAAACCATGTGAATAAGCGAATAGAATTCAGTTTGTACGTTAAAACTATGATTATGGAAACAATGCTGCTTTTTCATTGGCCGATAAGACTTTGGAAGACCTGTCAATCAAAATCGGCAAAATGGTCAATTAAAGTTTCAAACCTCCTGAATGTTGTCACGAATACCGCGTAGTTCAAAGATCAGACAGCATGTTTTTATCCATCTTTATTTAGATCTACACTTGCAGTAATGGAAACAGTGACAGTAAAAGGTTTAATTGGGTTTTATTTTCATCCACAGACAATGCTGCGAGTGTTTCTGACGCTCGCACTATTTAACCTCGCGGACGGGACCGAAACCAGCGATAAGCCGCCCGTGGAAATAGAGCCGCAGAAACAGATTATAGAGAACCAGCCTGTAGTCGAGACGCTGTCACCGTGCTGCCTGAACCTCAACAATTATTGCAAACGAAGAGGGAGAGAATGTGAAGATTATATCCAGCCACCATACCTCTTACACAATTGTCGGTAAGCCCAGAGCTCCATACAGAGGGAGTGATTTTGATTTCAAAATTAAAAATATTAATCATTCACCACTAAATTCTATGTTATTGGTACTCATTAGAATCGTCTCATCTAGACGATTCGAATGATCACCCACAACATAGGGTTTGGAAGAGAAATAATGGATTTTGAATACCACCACTCCCTCTTATCTGGGGCTTTGTAAGACCTCTTTTTTCTTCCTCAGTATAATATTATGCTGCAAAGAAATTTCTCGTGATCTGATTGGTTAACATGCCGGTAACATACAATGCCATGACCCTAGGAAAGAAGCCTTTTGAAAACAATGTAGGATGCTAGTTAGCAGCATTTTCTCTTTTTCTCAAATAAAAATTGCATCATTCAAGCCACATAGAAAGTGAGTTTCTATGTGGCTTAAATGATACAATTTTTATTTGCTTAACTGTCGTCTGCAAATGCTTTCAGTTTGGAGCGTCAAATCGCCGCTCATTTCACTAATATTATATATAATATGTATATTATATATAGCGTAAAGCTGCGAAATACCCATACACTGCTTGAAAGGCTCTGTACGGTATCACCTTACCAGATGTGCCTAGAAAACATTCCTTTGATTGATTTCATGTAGATAAACCCAAATCAAAAATCGAATAAAAAGTGTTTATATATATATATAATGAGTCATTCTCTGTGAAAAGGGGGCTTAATGCATCTCTGTGACTCATTGCATTTAGAAAGCCATCATTAGTACGGATCCATGTTAGACATTTTTTTCTCAACAACAACAACAACAACAACAACAACAACAAAAATATATCATTTATGAGGCAGAATGAGCCTTAGAAAAATAAATGTTTCGTTTTAGCTCAAGCCGACCTGGATTGATATTTTGCATTAAGTCTCGTTTGCCATGTAGCATGTCTCTTATATATAGGATCTGACATGAGTGGGCTTTTGAGATAAGATTTTATTAAACTCGTCAATGAAAAATGTTATTAAGCTCTGGCGAGCTTCATAACATTTTCCTTGACGAGTTTAATAAAAAAAAAATATCAAATAACCTCCCTTGATTTCAGTGTAATATACCTATTACGAATTTTCTTATCTTACACACGTTTGATATCATAATTTGCGTTACGTCATTTTTGACGTCATTTTATGTAAGTTAATGGGTCTTATGGAAAATACCGCAGGTGCATTTATGAGTGTTTTTGCATCATCTGATCAATATTTTATCATATATCGTTATGTGATAAAAAGAATCTGACATTCGTGGGCGTTTGAGTTAAGATTTTATCAAACTCGTCAAGAAATATGTTATTAAGCTCGCCAAATGCTCGCTTGATAACATTTCCCTAGACTTGTTTAATAAACTCTTCTCTCAAAAGCCAACTCATGTCAGATCCTATGGTTATTAAACGAGTCAAGGGAAATGTTATTAAGCGAGCCTTTGGCGAGCTTAATAACATTTTTCATTGACGAGTTTAATGAAAATTTTATCTCAAACGTCCACGAATGTCAGATTCTTTTTATCACATAACGACATTTCACAAAATACAGATTAAATGATGTAAAAGCATTCATAAATGAACCCCCGGTAATATCCATGAGATACATTCACCTCTATACAATACGTACAAAATGACGTCAAAAAGGACGTAACACAAATGTGATAGCCAACGTGTATAAGATATAAAGAATTTTTTTTTCGGTGAAAGATCGAAATTTATTTCATCGAGTGGACACCATCGGTAATAGTGGTAATGTTTTCAGGAGTGGCGCCGCCACAAGTGAAAATATTACCGATGGTTTTCACGAGATGAAATAAATTTCCATCTTTCACAAAAAAAAAATAACAAATTTTCTATTTATTTCATGCTTTTAACCCGTTCTGGGAGGAGCTTTATCAAAATCCAGTACAGTTCTTTTCCGTTATTCCCCGTGGTGTACCCCTCCCGCATAGCAACACATGTACAATATTACGTCAAGCGCGAGAAATGTAAGGTAAATGACGTCATATTTCCATCTGGTTATGAGGCAAGCGCAATTTACCTAGGCAACAAGAACATGAAAATCGGTATTTTCACTGGTGGTACCAGTGTAAGATCGAAAAATATTTTCACTGCTATTTCTCGATATCCTACCGCAAAGCATGAAAGAAAACAAAATTCGTAATGGGTATATTACACCGAAAAAATGGGAGTTTATGTGATAAATCTATACATGTATATTTTTTTTCTAGTTGTGTTGTAACCATACAACAGCAGTATGAGCGGTTAAAACAGCAGTGCGTAAGAGAAGCCATAGAATTTTCCATGAAACGGATGGAAATTAAAGCGTCAAGGGAGATTTTGAAAAACTTGCCGAGCCAGTCTAATGGCAGGTATCCAGGACCTGCTGCGGAGGTTGGAGCCAAGGGTCCCGCCGGTAGGGGAAAAGTTTCTCTGAGTGAAGCATATCTACAACAAAAATTACAGAGACTACAAAACAAAAACGCTGAAAATAGCCAACAATCTGTGGCTACTAGTGCGAACGCTTATACAGCGGTAACTACAGCTTCTACTATTGGAAGCAATACGATCGAACGTGCTGCTTACACCGGAAACAGGGGGTCGAATGGTGACTACGGTCCAAGCGGAAGTGGTAACATACAAACTGTCAGGAACGGCAATTACAATGACGATTTTGGAGACGATTATAATACTGTTGGGAATATACTGAACAGTGTGCCATATATGAAAAAATAAATTTTGTATTGTAAAAAAATCATAACAGTGTGTATTACAGTATGTGTTAACTCTTTACCACACGAGAAAATTTTAGACTGTTCCAAATTGAAAGCATTTGCAGACGACAAAGTAAAGGTGACTGAAAAATAGAAATTTGCTCTGGGAAGGGTAGAAAACACTGTGGGAAAAGGAGAAAATGCTGGTTACCAGCATTTTCTCCTTTTCCAACAGTGTTTTCAAAAGGCTTCTTTCTCAGAGGCGTCAAAAGTAGGGATTGTGTGCTAATGGGTTAAATAGTGAATAAATGGTATTGAAATGTTGCCTAGCCGATATTGCAAAGCTGTTTAAAGTTAGGTGGCCGAATGCCAGTGAGCTTACCTCATGGCCTAGTAATCGTGAAGCTCTCGTGCTACTCGGCTCAACTCGGCAGATTCCGTAACTACATCTATCTTGATCACCGGATCACCCGAGTATACCGTGCGACATTCTGTCGATTCGACTGAAAACATCTGTAGGCCACTCATTAAATGTGTCTAAAGGCTTTAAATATTCTTTGTATAAATAGAAAACACTGTCGTAAAGACAGAACGCCGGTTACCAGCATTTAATGATCTTTACAGATGTTTTGAAAAATCTTCAGTATGGTCATATGACACTGGGTTGAAAGGTTAAAGGTTAATAAAAAGCAAAACATGTTACAAATACATCCTAGTGCTTTTATCTGAATGCTTATAAAATAGTAGAGCTGTCACTGCGATATATCTCTGTTTGGTTATATGATTGATTGATTGATTGATTGATTGATTGATTGATGGATGGATGGATGGATGGATGGATAGATAGATAGATTGATTGATTGATTGATTGGTCATTTGATTGGTCAGTTGATTGATTGATTGATTGATTGATTGATTGATTGATTGATTGGTCATTTGATTGGTCATTTGATTGATTGGTCAGTTGATTGATTGATTGATTGATTGATTGATTGATTGATTGGTTGGTTGGTTGATTGATTGATTGATTGATTGATTGATTGATTGATTGGTTGGTTGGTTGGTTGGTTGGTTGGTTGGTTGGTTGGTTGGTTGGTTGGTTGATTCATTGATTCATTCATTCATTCATTCATCGATCGATTGCACATTATTTCGGAAGGAGGAATCATTTAACTCTCTAAATAATACCTATTTTACCAAACAAATAGATTATGGACCTGTCCAAATATAAAGTATTTCCAGGCAACAAATAAATGTGGTTTGAATTTCGACATCTGTCAATTTGAAAAAGGGTAGAAAATACTGGGGAAAAAAAAGAAGGAAAAACTGTTTTACGCCACTTTCAACAGTATTTCGTGTTATTTGTATATCACTTCAACAGCTCACATAATTCAAGTTTTCCTAGGTTAAACCAGGGTCCGTATTTACCAAACATTTATAAGAACAGTCTTTTTCTTATTCTGCAAGTCTCTACGTAAGTTTTAAAGGAACACAACCATTTTCTGTGTTACTTTCACATTTGGAAAATCTGGAGAATAAGACCAAGAATGTTCTTAACCCTTTACCAAACAATCCCTGGTTTTTACGACGCCGAGATAGAAGCCTTTTGAAAACATGGTTGGAAAAGGAGAAAATGCTGGTAACCAGCATTTTCTCCTTTTCCCACCATGTTCTCTACCCTGCCAGCAACAAATTTCAATTTTTCAGTTATGTTTATTTTGTTTTCTGCAAGTGCTTTCAATTTGGAGCAGTCTAAAATTTTGTCGTTTGGTAAAGAGTTAAGAACGGTTGTTTAATACGAACCCAGGACTAGGTCAGGGCTCTGAGTTGTCTTGCCCACAAAAGACCCGGTGGATCTAGTGCGGCTCGAGCCCGGGGTCTACGCGATACGATTTCCACATCTTACCGCTGAGCCATGTAGGACCCCTATAACGATAATCAGGAAACAGATAAACGCACATTGATTTCCCATAACCTTTTCTTTTTTTCATCTTTTTTCGTCTTTGAACGACGATTGAGGTAGCAAGGGAGGTAACTGTGGTCGAATCGATTACTTCGATATGATTCAGTTATTTACCTTGAAACCCCCCCCCACTTTTTTTTTCTTTCTCCGACGAGCTCCTCCTTTACCCCCATCTTGAATAAAACATGATAAACTGAACCAGGAATCCTGTCTGAACTTCTTGATTTTAAAAGCCCTTTTCTAAGACGACACGTGCAGTATGGTCTTTGATTTATTCTGTCAGCCTGGCTGGTAGACTGTACACTGTAACAGACAAAGGCAACAATGAAATTTGCAATTTTTCAGTTTGAAAATGTCTGTGGGATTCATTCGGTGCTGTAACTCTTACCAAAGACGATACCAGAAGCTTAGATCAAGATAAGACTGCAGAGGTCGTGAAGTCTGATCTCTGTTCTATACTGTCCTCTGATATACTCTAGGTTATGACCGCATTACCTTTTGGTCTTACAGAAGAAATTTATTTTTAGCCTTCGAGAGAAATACAATTTATTTATTGAGTAATGAAAGAGTTTACTCTTTACCAAACGACAAATTTATAGACAGATCGAAATTGAAAAGCATTTGCAGACGACAAAATAACCGTGACTAAACCATTGAAATTTGTTTTAAGGATGGAAAGAAAACATTGTGGGAAAAGGAGAAAATGCTGGTTACCAGCATTTTCTCCTTTTCCCATAATGTTTTCAAAAAGGCTTCTTTCACAGGGGTGCCAAAAGTCGGAATTGAGTGGTAAAGGGTAAGGGTTAAACTTGTATGAAAATGAAGGTAGACCATCAAAAAAATCCCGTCAGCTTTGCTAATTCTTTACATCTCGAGACCTAAGTTAAATATAGTTGCTCACCACATAGTAGATTAACTCTTTACCACACGAGAAAATTTTAGACTGGTCCAAATTGTAAGCATTTACAAACGACAAAATAAAAGTGACTCAAAAATAGAAATTTGTTCTGGTAAGGCTAGAAAACACTGTGGGAAAAGGAGAAAATGCTGGTTACCAGCATTTTCTCCTTTTCCCACAGTGTTTTCAAAAGGCGTCTTTCTAAGGGGCGTCAAAAGTAGGGATTGTGTGGTAATGGGTAAGGTTTCAAGGTAAATACCATGTAGTCCAACACTGAATCTTAGCTTAGAATTGCGTAATTGCGTGTGTGTGGGGGGGTTGGGGGTGGGAGGGGGGGGTGGGGGGGGCGGAGGGTCCATTTATCCCATTCAAGAAGTGGTGTTCCATATTGACACATACAACATATGCATGAAACATGTTAATCTACATAAATAGAATCTTAATCATGACAGCGTAACCGTATACGGCCTGCAACACGCGAAAAGGGAAATTCGGACATTTGCCTGAAGTGTCTTCGCGAACCAGCCTGCGAAGTCCGCGCAGACTATTTCGAGACGACAATTTTTATGTAATTTTCTGTTTTGCACAATTAACTCTACTGTAGCACAAACTCTAATGTAGCCGTAAAGTGTCGCATGCTAATCCGAGACTACACTTTAAGCAAATGTCCGATCTCCCTTTTCGCTTGTTGCAAGCCAGGTCAATATCACTTGAATAAATATCCTCTGATGAGCTTTATTTATTTATTTTTTTCATTAATGAAAAGCGTATTAAATTTGCATTTTGTTCTCTATTTAAACAACAGCCCCGCCCCCCCCACCCCCCCCGCCCCGATATCTTATTTTCTTCAAAACATTTTTTAAAATCAGTTTTAGCACCATGTCAGTAATAAAAATAGAAAATTATCAAATGAAAGTGACATTTAACCCCACGACCCCAAAGAAAATGTGAAAAGTACACAGTGGGAAATTTAAAGAGAAAATGTTGGTTACCAGCGTCAAGGACTCTCCATTTCAGTATTTTCTACCAGTCTCTGTTTTCCGGCTTTGCATTTCTTTAACCATTTTACAAACAGCAACAGTTTTACCGACTCTGATGACAATATCTTTTAAAATAAAACATTGTTGGACCAGGACAAAAGATGCTTGCAACCAGTTTTTTTTTCTTTCAATATTTTCTAACCTACCAAGGCCAAGTCGCACCATCTCAGCCGCATTTAATTCATCGTCTGCAAGTGCTGTGAATGTGGAAAGAGTCAGACACTTTGTCGTCTGGTAGCGGGTCAAACGGAAACTTCTCATGACAGGACTGATATAAAAAAAGTCGTTAGAACTTTCCATCTAAATTGACCCGTCTACAGTTACATACCATTTGAAAATTTAACTCTTTACAAAACAACAAAATTTTAGACTGGTCCAAATTCAAAGCACTTGCAGACAACAAAATAAACGTAACTCAAAAATTGAAATTGGTTTCCGGCAGGGCAAAATACATTGTGGGAAAAGGAGGAAAATGGTGGTTACCAGCATTTTCTCCTTTTCCCACACAATTTTAATATGGCTTAGAACTATCTCAGGGTCGTAAAAACCAGGGATTATTTGGGAAAGGGTTAAAAGAAAATACGGAATAGGCCCATAGAGGAATGAGGATGGTGTAAGCGGTATTGTCATGGTAATTAGTTTCAAGTCATAGAGTACACTTCTTCGATAAATTATAATATTTTTTGCTTTTATCATAAGGTTAACATTACCGAACGACAAAGTGTTAGACAAAACAAAACTGAAAGTATCTGCAGAAGACAAATTCATTATTCATTTAAATCGAATTATAATTTCTGTCTTTGCCAGAGCAGAAAATATTAATGAAACACTATGAATTAATGCTGGTTACCAGCATTTTCCCCTTTATCCACAATGTTTCAAATGTACTTTATAGAAGGGTCGTTAAAATTCGGGATTGTGTGGTAATGGGTTAAAACTGTACAAAAACGAAATTCAATGAGGTGATGTCAACACGGAAAACACTGTACACAAATAGGAAATTGGGTGATTTTTGTAAACTTATTTACAAACAGTTGCTTCGAATGTTTCAATGAAACATATTTATTTCATTCAAAAGTTTTTTTTTTAAGGAAGGAAAAGGGGGTGGGGGTCCTTTGAATAGTTTTCGGTGCGGGTAAGGTAAAAATGTGTGCCTATTCAGTGCAGTATCGGGTTAAATGCATAGCTCCCCATTTCTATTGTGTATGATATATATTTCACAGGAATGTTTTTTGTTCGAGAAGAGGCGCGAACTGAACATTTAAGAATATATCAGGTGCGACAAATATGGTGTTTATTATACAGAATAATGTAACCTATAACCCTAATATACAAGGGAGTGTTCTGTGCGGTGCAGTCATTCATTGGTGTAACTCACGGAAAAAATAAATATGGACTGAACGCAGAAATACAACTTCCGGTTTGATCGTGCCCGGCGAAAAAGTGGTGAACCCGACTATGTTATGCTTCATCGAATAATGAACATGGCGAATAATGTAATTTTGTCAGTGGATGAGAAGTGTTGAAAAGTTTAGTAGCAATTACAGACTTAATGCTCATTATATTGTTATGTCAAACGGCCAGGACAAGGGCTTACTCAGTACGGCTGATACTGATCAATTGATCTTTAAGGATTCTTTACAGGTTCGTACACACTTTGATAGATAAATTGTGAAATAAATGATAAGGTCGGTAAATGAATCCGTTTGCAGAATCCAGCATCAGTGACACAGAAATAAATATATTTAGTCTGAAAACATTTTCTAAAAGAACGGTCAGAGCGGAGAATGATTTATGTTGGTTGTAACAGCTATCGGTATAGGTCAGTTTCATTCATGTACGGTATTGGTGGAACATCCGTATTTTCTTTCTAGCCCCACCCCACCCACTTGTTAGAATGCCACTTTGGTCCCTTTCATACATTTCATAATTGTTTTGATGTGACATATTAATCTGATTTTTATATCATCATTCATACACTTTCTTGTCCTTTTGAAGCAATGTTATGATCTTGTCAACAAATTATAAAAGTTAACCAAATACAAATAGACGATGCACACCAAGTAGTGCTGTGGGGGTATAGCTAAACAGCGAAATGAACTTCCTTTCGCTTCCTTTCGCGAAAGGAACATAATGCCCACGAAAGGAAGCTTGTTTTCTATGAAAAAAGCGTTTTTCTTGCGAAAGGAAGGTGTTTTTGGAAAATTAACGTCAAGTCTTTCGTACGGTTGAAATAAAATTGTTGGGATTGAGCGTTTGAGGCCGAAAAATCGTGTTTTAGTAATCGCCGTAAATGGTGTTACTATAAATAGCATTTCCTTCCTAAAATTGAGTTTCTTTCACGAAAGGAAGATTTTTGCCCGCAAGTAATGTTTATTCAACGACATGATTTTATAAATAATGAAATATCTCTTTTGAAGTAGGTACCCCTTACAGATTAAATTTCAGCTTTTTTTCAATGATAGTGTGTAGTGAATTTGTTATTTATGATTTTGCAAAGTTTCTTTTAGAGGAAAATTCCATTCATGAAAACAGGGACCATATGTAATAGACTATATGTACATTTTACAATCCCTGATGAAAGGAAAATTCACTCCGAGCTACGCAAGAATTCTATTCCTATCGAAAATAGGATTTCATTCCCAAGTTTAGTACATTTTCGCAACATAAATGAAATTTAAAGGTTTAATTTAACTTTTTACATCCCCCCTCAAAAAAGAAAGAAGTGTTTTAGTGGCGCTTTCTTTGTGTAAAAAAAAAAGGTTTCTTTTCTAAAATGCATGTTTTCTCGATATGATTTACTTAAGATGTTGAACAGTTTCAAACCAAAAACTCCAGTCTTAGTAGATATAGTAGGGTGAGCGCTCTTCCACGAAAGGAAGGTATTTTTGTTTTGCCGGCCCTTACTTTGCTATAATTTAAGGTGGGTATAATTGGCAAGAGAACGGTTCCTTGTGGCACTTGCTATATTATCTTGATATAGATGAAATTTTTGTTCATCGTGTATTTACAAGTATTGCAGCAGAGAAAGAAACTTCCTTTCGCGAAAGGAGGAATACGTTGACCCACGGAAGGAAGTATGCTATTATGGGTAAAATTGATAACAGGACTGTTCCTTCATAACAGTTAACATATTAGATCTATCTTGATGTGGAAAAATACTTATTTAAGAAGTTTTAGTCATTCATGAATTTGTACCGCAGCACTTTATAGTTCTAGATCTGAACAACATTGAAAGTTCTACTGATCCATTGAACATGAAAGGAAATTCTTTTCGCTTTTTTTTTTTTTTTTTCAGAGGAATTGTTAGGAACAAATACATTTTTTAACGAAATCAATCGCTGCTTTTCATACTGCACATGCTACATTGTATATGAATGACTTTGTCACATTATGATCTTCTTGACGTTCTTGAAGCTCGAGGCTAGATTTTTCGGGGGGTCGGATATTTCGTCCTTTATACTTTTCGTACCTTCAGACGTTTCATACTGTTTTACAGGTGCCACAGACACTATATACCGTGGAAACCATAATATAAAACGAGGGGGAATTCCATGTGTATTTCATTTTCAAACAGATTGTTTTACTAACCCCTTTGCCAAATTCATAACCCTGCCAGTGTCATTAAAAGCTTTTGCAGATTGCAAATTGCAAATAAGAATGATTCCAATTCTGGGATTTGCTTTTGAAAAATAAGAAACATTTGTAGCAAAGTAAGAAACCTCTTGTTAACAGTATTGCTCCCAAATCTTTCTTCTTTTGGATTATCTGGAAAATGATGAAAGGTTGTGAGGAACATTTTTCATATTTTCTTTTCATTCTACAGATAATATAGAAAGAACGTTTAAACAAAATGCCGCTGCCCCCACCTCCTGTCAGTTTTCTCTTTATATGTTGCAGGCCCCGCTTGGCCCAGTGGTAATGTACATGTGTGTGAATTATAACCTTGATGCCACAGGTTCGAGCCACTATGGGACCCCTGAATTGTTCATGGGAGTGCCCCTTTGGCAAGACACTGAAAAATAGAGCCCATTGCCAAGAACTTGTGAAACCCAGAAGAAACAAAAATATATGAGCTTTTGCTGTGATATTACCAAAATAATGTTGAAAGTGGCGGAAAACAATTCAATCGATCTTCATTTGTAAAGTAAATCTCTTTTTTTTTTCTCACCCTATTTACTTAACCCATTACCAGACGACAAATTTTAGGCTCTTCCAAACTGAAAGAGTTTGCAGACGACATTTTCAAAATTGACGAAAATGGCAGAAAGTTATCGAAACGGTTAGAAAACACTGGGAAAAGGAGAAATTGAAAGCATTTGCAGACAACAAAAAATTAAGTACTGAAAATGATTATTTTTGTCTTTGAAAGGGTTGAAAACATCCTTTTCTTTCCTACAATGTTTTCAAAGGGCCTTTTACCTAGGGTCGTTAAAAGTCGGGATTCTATGGTAAAGAGTTAAAGTGGCAGAAAAGACTACAACAACAACCATTTCCTCTCTTTTCCACACTCTTGTCGAAAGTCATGATTCCCATGGACCAGTTGTTTGGTAAAGAGTTAACTTTCACGAAGTTTGCTACTCTAATGATTTCATCTTAAAGTCTTAGACTTTTTCAAGAAGAACAGTTTTATATCTTGGTTCTATAGACGGATTTGTATTTCGCAAAAGGAATTTCCTTACCCTAAAGAATCTCGTTACTAGCAAAAGTTTTATATAAAACTTATAAATTTGACAAGTCAAGTTCATCCATGTTGGAAAGATATTCTCAAATTTTGAAAAATCCTTTCATGCAAAAAGACTACGTTCGAGGCAAAAATCTTCCTTTCATGAACGGACTTACTTTCGCGCAAGAACGGTTATTTATAGTAACACTTTCACCGTGATAGTAAAACACGATTTTTCTAGTCTAAAACTCTCAAATTCAAAATCTAACTTTTACAAATACCTAGAATATATAATCAATAAATCAACGGCAGTTTCCTTTCGTGAGGAAAACGCTTCTTTCATAGTAAACATCTTCCTTTTGTGAACGTAATCTTCCTTTCGCGCAAGGAAGCAAAATGATTATGGTACGAAATGATTGCATATACCATCATGATTCTTTTGATAGAAAAAGAAAAAAAAACTCTGGAAATAGCGTTTTATCCCTTTCCAACAACATTTCACTCCAAAATATGCTTTTCAGATAAGGACAAGAAAGAATTATACGAGTTTAACAACCACTGATCAGCGTGTTTTACATTTGTGATTTCAATCTCATATTTTAAACTTAAATCACGTCTAAATTATTAGAAAATCATATTTACATTTTATTTTTCGTCTTTCATAAAGCTTGCTAGTCTAATTATTTCATCTTAAAGTCTTAGACTCTTCCAATAAGAACAGTTTTATATCTTGGTTCTATAGATGGCTTTGTATTTCGCAAAAGGAATTTCCTTACACTAAAGAATCTCGTTACTAGCAAAAGTTTTATATAAACTTATAAATTTGACAAGTCAAGTTCATCCATGTCGAAAAGATATTCTCAAATTCAGAAAAAAATCCTTTCATGCAAAAAGACTACGTTCGAGGAAAAAATCTTCCTTTCGTGTACATACATACTTTCACGCAAGAACGGTTATTTATAGTAACACTTTCACCGCGATAGTAAAACACGATTTTTCGAGTGTAAAAATCTTAAATTCATAATCTAACTTTTACAAATACCTAGAATGTATAAGCAATAAATCAACGACATTTTCCTTTCGTGAGGAAAACGCTTCTTTCATAGTAAAGAATCTTCCTTTCGTGGACGTAATCTTCCTTTCGCAAAAGGAAGCGAAAGGAAGTTCCTTTCGCTGTTTAGCTATACCGGTGCTGTGGGACTTGACTCAAAATATACAGCCTGGAACGCTGCTGTATCAATCTATTATATGAATGCGAGGCAATTTTACCTTAATTAAAGTATATCTTCACACCAAACCATGTCTCTACTTTATTTATGTTGCCAAATTTTACTTTAACCCATTACCACACAATCCCTACTTTCGGCAACCCTGAGAAAGAAGCACATAGAAAACTTTGTGGGAAAAGGAGAAAATACTGGTCCTTTTCCCACAATGTTTTGTAGTCTTCACAAAACAAATTTCAAATTTTCAGTCACTTATTTTTTGTTGTCTGTAAATGCTTTCAATTTGGACAAGCCAAAAATATTGCTGTTTGGTAATGAGTTAAATACTATTCTGCAGCAACAAATTGTTAATAGTTATACTATGATAAAAGTTGGTGGTCATGTCATATTCACTGACCACTGATGTCACTTCATTGTCTCAATACATTGTACGTAAATTTGTGAAAAAAATAGTATATATAGGAGTTGGGTACAACAGTGCCAGAATTAATGAAACACAATGCATAGCTGCAGTCTTACAAATGAATGTAAGTTTTATGGAAACTTAAATGTTTTTAGGATATTTTCTCTCGATAAACTGTTGTTAACTGCTTGATTTCAATAAAAACACTTTTTCTAATTTAGTTTTCATATTTGGAGTTAGTCTTTGGCAGGATATATAGAAAAACTGAAACTGAAAGAATCCTGTGACCTAATTATAATGTAAAGACCTGGCAGATGCCGCTTTGATTAAACTATAGTGCAATTTGTAGAAATTTGTAAATAGATTGATGAAGTGAATAGATTTATCCCCGTGGGGTCCTGGGGGTTTTTTACTTTATAGAATAGGACCTCGGCCTTTCTCTGTGGCATGTCGTAGAAGGCGACTAAAATAAGAGACAAACGACTGCTTTCCTCGTAATTCGTAGGATTGCAGCAGGCTGGGTAGTTCTTATTCCAAATCCTATATTTTTTTTTCTTGATGTAAATAGGGTTTGGAATGGGAATCAGTTGGCCTGTGGGACCCTGTGTGGTTTAATCGGGGGTATAAGAATAAACTACTGCAGTCCCGCGATCGTCACATCTGCCATTTCATCTGGCGGAACAAAAGTGACAGCATGCATGTCGTAAAAGGCGACAAAAGGGGCATCATTTTGTGTTTCATCCATTCCTCATTTATCATGTTTGTCTTATGTTGTTGCACATGTATGTTATTTTCACCTCGCATTATTGTTTACTAAGTTAGTGCGCCCAATATGACCTAAGTTGTCGACGGGCCATAAAACACTATTCATGATTCATTCAGTGAATAGATTGAATCATGTACAATAGGGTTGGACTGTGCAGTATACATGGAGAATATACAGTAATAACGGACATACCATTCAAGGTGTAAATACATGTACAATAGGGTTGGACTGCAGTATACATGGAGAATATACAGTAATAATGTACATACTACATACTATTCAAGGTGTTAATAAAGTTACAGTAAGACCAAAGCTGTAAAAGGTTTGTTTGTATGTACGATATGTACACATTAAATTTTTAGAAGAAGGTATTAGCCATGAAAATTTTTAAAGATCTTTGCATCAGTAAGATCTGATAGCATGAAAAACACAAAAACATATTTCTTTTTTTTTTATTTAAATTTTATAAAATGGGTACATACTTTATATGTGGTATGCAAAGTCTGTTGTAAGTTATACATGTAATACTTGTGTATTAAACCTAGACTTGGTATGGTATTGTTATGATTCACTGAGTCTAATACTATGGAGTATTAACCCATTACCACGTGATTCCTACCTGATGCGCTCCTGGAAAAGAAGCCTTTTGAAAACATTGTGGGAAAAGGAGAAAATGCTGGTAACCAGCATTTTCTCCTTTTCCCACAGTATTTTCTACCCTTCCCAGAATAAATTTCACTTTTTTAGTCACCTTTATTTTGTCGTCTGCAAATGCTTTCAATTTGGACCAGTCTAAAATTTTCTCGTGTGATAAAGAATTAAGGGGTAAAGAGTTGTGAATTTTTCCACAAGTGATGGTGAGAAAGTTTGTCAGGTCCTTGATGAATCATAACTATCAGTATTATATATTGAAGTGTGTTTTCATTACATCACTGTGATCACTAGATAAGTTCACAATGTTTTCTACCCTTCACAAAACTAATTTCAAATTTTCAGTGAACTTTCATTTAGTCGCCTGCAAATGCTTTCGATTTCGACAAGCCAAAAATATTGTTGTTTGGTAATGAGTGAACAGTGTTGTGCCTAGGCCGTGGGATTGCGGGATTCCCGCAACTTTTTTAATAAAGTCCCTTAAGATTTAAGCCATTTCGGGATGTTTGGCAGGCTCACGAAAATCCGACGAATTTTCCTGATCTGGAGTCCATTTCGGTATTTACATACATTGCGTTAATTACAATGGGCACCTGCAGAACGTACACTGTGACCGCGGAATTTACCGAGATAAAGTCGCTTAGGGATATCTGATATTTAAACCAGTCTTACTGTTGTCAATAAAACAATATGGCAAAATGCCAGATGCGGTTGACCGACTTTATGTCGGGAAATGTTAAAAATAGAAAAGTTGCAGATGAAATTGAATCGCAGAGGGCTGTTGAAAACCCCAAATCGATCACATCATCTTATCCTGACGGTGACCAGTCAACATCTACTGGCGCAGATACCGAACCATCGGCTTCTTCGACCTCCAGGACAAGTAAGAAAAAAGACAGAAAATTTCAGAAAAATTGGCTCATAAAATTTCCGTGGTTACAAGAGTCAGATGGAAGTATGAAATGTGTCGCCTAGATTTTTCTAGTGTCCCCTTGAAATTAACTGATTACCACATGAGAAAATTTTAGGTTTGTCCAAATCGAAAAGTGTTTGCAGACAACAAAATGAAAGTGACTGAAAAATTGAAATTTGATCTGGGAAGGGTAGAAAACACTTGTGGGAAAAGGAGAAAATGCTGGTTACCAGCATTTTCTCCTTTTCCTACAGTGTTTTCAAAAGGCTTCTTTCTCAGGGGCGTCAAAAGTAGGGATTGTGTGGTAATGGGTTAAGATAGGGGACACCAGTGTCCCCCAAAAATTTTGGCCTAGGCACAACTCTGGGTGAATATATTGCTGAATGTACAGAAAACACATCTTGCCACTCAGCAAAATTCAGGCTTTTATCAATTTATGGACAAACAATATTTGTAAGCAATATATCAAAAATGGCTCAGATGATGGTTTTTTTCCCCTCCTTTTCTCACAATGCTTGTAATAATTTTAAATCTAAGGATTTTTAAAACCCGGAAATTTGTTGTAGTAAGAGCATCCATCTATCAAACCATCCATCCATCTGTCAATTCATCCATGTTTTACATGCTCTTAACTCAAAGGCAAAAGGGACCCTGAAACCTAATACTAGTGTTGCTCATGAACCAAAGAGGTGCCATATTGTTTTTAGTTAAGTGGGTCAAAGGTCAAGGTCACAGGTTGATGGACTTTGCTTGAAAATTGTTGTTTTAGCTCAAAGGTCAAGGTCACAGGTTGATGAACTTTGCTTGAAAATTGTTATTTTAGCTTTAACTCATAACCTGTTTGGCCTAGGACCCTTTAACTGTATGCAATTGTTGCTTACGACCCAAGAAGGTGCCTTATTGGTTTGGGTCATATCTCGGTCTAGGTTACAGGTGAACTTAATTTGAAAATGGTTTCCATGCCCTAACCTATGACCCTTGAACTATGTACAAGTGTTGCGCATGACCCAAGAAGGTGCCCTATTGCGGTTGGTACAAAATGGATCAGTCTCGAGTGAACTTTGTCTGAAAATGGTTTCTTAGCTCTAACCCAATAGCTGTTGGACGGTTAGACCAAGGGCCCTTGAATTTCTTACAAGTGTTGCCTGTGACTAAAGGGGGTCTCCACATTGTTTTGGGTTAAATGGTTTAAAGGTCAAGGTCACTGCCCAACTTTGGCTGAAATCCTATCTAAGCTCCAACGTGATAGCTGTTCCTTAACGTGATAGCTGTTCCTGACCTAGGATCCTTAAACTGTGTACAATTGTTGCTCATCCAAGGAGGTGCCTTTATGTTTTTTTTTTGTTTCATGGTTATATGTCAACATCACAGATATTAAGCTTTGTTTATAATTGGTTTCTGTGCTCAAAGTCAGTAGCTGTTTGACCTCGGACCCTCAGACCCGTAAACTTTCTACAAGCTTTTCTCATCATCCAAAGAGTTGCCTTCTTCTTTTTATTCTTTTTAGGTCACATTGGTCAAAGGTTAAGGTCATGGGTGAATTTTGTTTTGAAAATAATTTGTCTGTAATTTTTGTGCTTGTTCATGGACAGGTGCTGGTGGGATTGTTTGTCCACTTTGTGACAGTTGTATTTTACATTGTCCACTTGTTCATCTAATGTCAAATACAGGAATGTAACGTTCAACTTAACCCATTACCACACAATCCCTACTTTTGACGACCCTGTGGGAAAAGGACAAAATGCTGCTAATCAGCATTTTCTCCTTTTCCTACAATGTTTTCTACCCGTCACAAAACAAATTTTGAAGATTCAGTCACTTTTATTTTATCGTCTGCATATGCTTTTGATTTGGATAAGCCTAAAATATTGTCGTTTAGTATTGAGTTAAACTAGTGGTATTAAGAGGTTTATCTAGAAAACTTTAAGGGATAAAGAGTTGTGAATTTTTCCACAAGTGATGGTGAGAAAGTTTGTCAAGTCCTTGATGAATCATAACTATCAGAGTCTTACATATTGAAGTGTGTTTTTATTACATCACTAGATAAGTTCAAGTGCTCCATTTTAGATCCTTTTTCAGAAGGACAGCATATTTCCAGGGTTTCCCCTGACCTTCTGTTTCTTTGAAATTGTACTCCAGGGTTTTACAGAGCTTTGAAAAATGGGGGGTCCACTGGATGCAACCTGAAAAAAAAAATCAGGGGTCTCCGCCCAAATTTTGGGGGTCCCATATTACAAGGCCTGACCAGTGCTTTTAGGAATATTAATGTAATAATGATTGGGAATTCAAAAATCCTAAGTAAAGGGGTGTCAAAGAAACTTTCCCTGATCATGCGATCTTCCTCAAACCGAAGCCAGCGGTATTTTTTCCAACCAAACTTCTTGACATTTGCGATCTTTCTCCACAATTGACGTACTTGGTGTAGAGTTAAAGGAGGATTACCTAAATAGCCTTTAATCTTCGTCTTCATCACCCGGTGGTTCCTTTCTTTCCTCCCAAAAATTCAAATCAAAAGACTGAACTGTTTTGACATGTAGTTTGCAGGCAAGTTTTAGTTTACAAGGAAGAAATCTGAAAACACCAAAATGATTTATACAGGTATACTCCATTAGTTAACTCTTTACCACACGACAAAATTTCAGACTGGTTCAAATGGAAAGCATTTGCAGACAACAAAATAAAGGTGACTGAAAAAATGAAATTTCTTCTGGGAAGGGTAGAAAACACTGTGGGAAAAGGAGAAAATGCTGGTTACCAGCATTTTCTCCTTTTCCCACAGTGTTTTCAAAAGGCTTCTTTCTCAGGGGCGTCAAAAGTAGGGATTGCGTGGTAAAGGGATAATTACAATATTCTTTTTTTTCCAACAGGTATTTGGAAGTATTTTTTACCGTAAATGCTGCTCAATCAGTTATTTATTCAAAGAATCTACGATTCAAAATATAAAAATTCTAATTATTTATAAAATCATGAATAGTTTTGTCCTTTTGAAGCAGCTAATGATCATGATTATGTCGATTTGCTTGATTCAAGACAGTGTGACAAAAGTCGCTGAATATGCCAAATCAAGTGTGCCTGGTGCTAGTGTCCAAAAAACTGCGATTTGTTTTGACTGCAGAAGTTTTCCCTTTCTTTCAAAGAAATGCCAATGATCAAGAGATATTCAGTTGTATTCACGAATCTTTATTTTAGTTTTGGAATTAATTTTTATGCATCCCTGGGGCGCAAACTGCTGATAAACATGCGTACAGCTCAATATTTATGCGTTTATGGACGCGGAAATCAGTGTCCGTAAAACCCAGTACTCCATAATTTCCTGTATGACTCTCGACTCTTTACAACTAGGGCTACCGATTTTAGTCCCATCACAGGGGTCATAATGCTCAAAACCATTTGGCCAAGTATTGTAATGTTTGGCATGTAGGGTTTTCACTCATTAGTCAGTGGAGTTATACAGGGCATTTACATGTACATGTCTCTTGTTCTATTTATACAGACTTTTAGTAAAGGTTTGATTTCTGACAGTGATGGGAAAAGATGTTTTAAAGGTGGGTATTTAGAATTTTCACATCTCACCAAATTAAAAGATATATATATATATCACTGAAATTTATATGAAAAAACAATACAAATCATCAATAATTAAGAATCATAACATTACCAAGAAAAAAAATTTGATGGTATTCCCTTAAAAGGCTACGTAGCCTCTTAAGGTATTTTTAGATTTCGCGCCAAAAATAAAAAAAAAGCACTGTGGGAATGTAAAGTCACTGCCACATGACTAACGACGCTTAAATTCCATAACATAACAAACATGTAATTATTTTCCATAATTTCTTCTTCGGACGCTATGTTAGAAGTGTCATTTGTGTATATCCGTAGTAAATCCCTAATTTCTCTCGTTGTCGGATGGTTTTCGACTACTGGAGTTTTATAAATGAAAATTAAAAGGCCTTGGGAGTATAAGGATGAATTTTTTGTATGTTTGTAAAAATATCGTCCTAAAATCTGAAGGGCCACCTTTAACCCATTACCAAACGACAATATTTTAGACTGGTCCAAATTGAAAGCATTTGCTGATTACAAAATAAAAGTGACTGAAAATTTGAAAAATTGTTTTGTGAAGGGTAGAAAACATTTTAGGAAAAGGAGAAAATGCTGGTAACTTTCTCCTCTTCCCATAACGTTTTCTAAAGGCTTCTTTCTCAGGGGCGTCAAAAGTAGGGATTGTGTGGTAATGGGTTAACCCTTTACCTCACAATTCTGTGTTTTACTTACCTTAAAGATGAAAGCTTTTGAACACATTGTGGGAAAAGAAGTAAGCTAGTAACCAGCAAGATTAACACTTTATCATCTGGCAAAGAACTAATTGCTGTACTGCTTGAATATATGAATATTTTTGACAGGTTTCAAAAAAATGATGTTGGTTAAATTTGTTTGCTTGACTGTAATGTAAAATAAGAGGTTTTTCACATGACAAAAATTGAGCACTAGTTGATTTAGGTTTAATTTGGGATTTATTTATAGAAATTGAATTCCCCATTATTTTATATATAGATCTGATGTAATTACAGGTATGGATTATTTCGTGGGATGACTTTTAAACGCCAAAAAAGAAGCCATATTTGTTATTATTTAAGCTTTTTTTATCCACAAATAACCTGTAGGTAAAGTTCTTCTAATAATAGTACATGTACATATTTTGGACTAGAACATTTAAGACAGATGGATTATTGCTTAAAACTTTTCTGGTTAAAAAGTGAGTCATTGCTAGATGTACGGTATATCATAAAAGGCTGCACCTAAAATTAATCTCTAAAAATGGAAAACTTAACCTCTTTACCACACAATCTTGACTTTTAATGACCCTGAAAGAAAAGCCTTTTGAAAACATTGAGGGAAAAGGAGAAAATGCTGGTAACCAGCATTTTCTCCTTTTCCCAGAATGTTTTTCCACCCTGCTGGAAACAAATTTCAATTTTTGAGTTACCTGTATTTTGTTGTCTCCAACTGCTTTCAATTTGGACCAGTCTAAAAATTTTTCATTTGGTAAAGAGTTTTAAACCCATTTCCACACAATCCCTACTTTTGACAAACTGGAGAAAGAAGCCTTTAGAAACATTGTGGGAAAAGGAGAAAATGCTGGTAACCAGCATTTCGTACTTTTCCCACAATGTTTTCTACTCTATTTTTTATCTTTTTTTTTGTCTGGAATACATCAAATTATTGGACAATGTAGATCTGAAATGAAATCGGGCTATAAAACAAGGCCTCAAAAGGTAATGTTTTACCAAATAATCCCAAGTTTTTACAACCTTGAGGAATAATGCTTTTGAAAATACTGTGAGAAATTGAGGATGTACCAGAGGACAAAATCTCAGACTGGTCCATTTAGAAAAGCTTTGGTTAAGGAAGGTTTCTGATTATACCTGAAGCGGCGTTGGACATTTGAGTGAACCCACAGGACAAAAGGGCGAAAAAAATAGTACCTTTGAGCGACAAAATAGTGGACATTTGAATGACAAATTTTTAACCCATTTGAGCGACATTTCAAATTCGTGGTGGACATTTGAGCGACAGGTTTTTTACCCCATTTGAGCTATTTCTTTGAGATTCTTGGACAAATTTATTGGATTTGTACCTCTTCCGTCAGCCAGACAAAGTCTGAGCAGGATAATTTTTTTTTACGTTTGGCGCTAACTCGGAGTACATGCCTCCCGATCTGTCTATCGTCTGTTTCATGATCATGTGAATTTTTTTGTTGTAAGATCATACTTGCAGAAGAATCAGTGCGTATTCTTGCTTTACATCCCTTTGAAGTACATCTTTTAACCGGTGAAAATCGTTCGCTCAAATGTCCACCTGGAAATACAGGTGGACGTTAAAATCTGTCGCTCAAATGACCACCAAAGCTGTTGCTCAAATGTCCACTACAAAAATTTTCAATTTCGCTCAAATGTCCTGCGCCCACCTGAAGTTATCATGAAATTTGTCTGTAAAACGATATAAATATTTTGCAGGAAAGAAGAAAACACTGCTTTAACCCTTTACTCCATAGATACTCATTTCTACGCATTGCCTGTAGGAGCCTTTGGAAAACATTGTAGCAAAAGGTGAAATGCTCGTAACGAGCAATTTCACCTTTTGTCACAATGTTTTCTATGCTATCAAAAGGTGTCATAATTATACACGAAAGAAATGACTTCATCCTTGCTGTTATTTAGGGTCAGTTAGAGATACCAAAGCAATGCCTTATGGGGTAAAGGGTTAACACATTTTTGCAATTGTTCAAAACTTGGTTCTGTGACCTCATAATGCCTAAGTGTTTTAAGCCCTTTACTCCTCAATCTCACTAATTTATTTAAATAATGATCCTGATTAGAAGGTCTTTTGAAAATATTTTGAGAAAAGGTAAGCTCTAACATTTTAGTTTTTCCCGTTTTAAAGACAGATACCTGTTTATGCCTTCAACTTTGATTTCTTCTTGTCTTAAAGGTGGCCCTTCAGATTTTGTGACGAAAATTTTACAAAAATACAAAAAAACATCTTATACTCCCAAAGCCTTTTGATTTTCATTCATAAAACCCCATTGGTCGAAAACTATCCAACAACACGGGAAATTAGAGTTTTACTACAGCCCAGGTCGACACCGACAGGAAACACAAGTCTATTTTTACATGAGCAACTCGTTCATTTACATACCGGAAATATACAGACAAAGCTTCAAACATAACGCCCGAAGAAGACGTGGAAAATAATTACATGTTTGTTATGTTATAGAATTTAAGCGTCATTAGTCACTTGCCTGCCTCATAACATTCCCACAATGCTTGTTTTCAATTTTTGGTGGGAAATAAAAAAATAGCTTAAGAGGCTACATAGCCTTTTACGGGAATACCATCAAAAAAATTTTTTTTCATAATTTTATGATTCTTAATTAATGATGATTTGTATTGTTTTTCCATATACTAGTAAATTTTAGTGATATATATATTTTAATTTGGTGTGATGTAAAAAACCTAAATACCCAGCTTTAAAAAAAATTATAACAGAGTAAGGGTTACAGTGATCAGGCACTATGGCTCCAACGGACTCCTAACAGTGAGTCAATTTTTTTTCCAAGCAAGAAAATTATTGATTTTTAGGGACTACCCTGTAGAAAATCAATCAATATGAAATCAATTAGAGGTCTGAGTAATTCTTTGTGATGTTTTTACCTTGAATTAACCCTTTAGCCCTTGAGGCATTTCTATGGTATCTCTAATTGACCTTAAATAACAGCAAGGATGAAGCCGTTTCTTATGTGTATATGACACCTTTTGATAGGATAGAAAACATTGTTGCAAACGGTGAAATCGCTCGTCATGAGCAATTTCACCTTTTGCCACAATGTTTTCCAAAGACACCTACAAGCAATGCGTAGAAATGAGTATCTATGGAGTAAAGGGTTAACCGTTTATTGTACAATGAAATTTAACTCTTTACCATACAAAAAAAAAAATTAAGACTGGTCCAAATTGAAACCATTTGCAAGTCTATCCACGACGAAGTAAAAATGATTGAAAATTTGGAATTTGTTTTGGGAAGGAAAGAAAACATTGTGGAAAAGGAGAAAATGCTGGTTACCAGCATTTTCTTCTTTTCCCTCAATGTTTTCAGAAGGCTCCTGTCTCAGGGTCGTTAAAAGTCGGGATTGTGTGGTGAAGAGTTAAGACACAACCGAATGAAAGCATTTGCAGACAAATTAAACATGACTATAAAGATGGAATTTAGTTTTGGATAAAATAGAAAAATTGTGGGAAAAGGAGAAAATGCTGGTTACCAGGTACACCTGGTTACCAGCACTTTCTCCTTATCCCACAATGTATTGAAAAGCCTTCTTCCCCAGGGTCTTTAACCCTTTTCCAAACTATCCCTGGTTTTTACGACCCTGAAATAGAAGCCTTAAGAAAACATTGTGGGAAAAGGAGAAAATGCTGGTAACCAGCATTTTCTCCTTTTCCCACAATGTTTTCTCCCCTGCTTGAAACAAATTTAAATTTTTTAGTTATTTCTATTTTGTCTTCTGCAAGTGCTTTCAACTTGGACCAGTCTAAAACTTTGTCGTTTGGTAAAGGGTAAAACTTGGGATTGTATAGTAGAGCGTTACTTCACAACCAAATGACGAAATTAAGACTAGACAGAGCTCCAGATAGAAGGGGTGATTTTGATTTCAAAATTTAAAATACTGTAATTATTCTCCACTAAGCCCTATGTTGTGGGTACTCATAGAGACGATTCTTATGAGTAGCCAAAGTGAAATATTGACTGCATCTTCGCGAGCCAAGTTTACGATCACTATGTGGATCTTACCTTGGCTGATAAAGCCCGATTTCGAGATCTCTGCGATGCCCCCTCTATTGGATGCTGTTTGCTACCCCCCCTTTACATCATATTTCTAAAAGCCAATGAAATATCGTTTTACAAACTGCATACGAATACACATGAAGCGATAAGCAGACATCCACGTGGGTTTCCATGTTTACCTTCTATTCGACAGGTAGCTAGCTACCTTGTTCTATTTTTAACAAAGATGAAATGCTACATTCGTTTCAGCTAGAGCTGGCTGCATCCAATGAAAAAGCATATCGGATGAATGTAACATTAAGCTCGATCCGCCAAGGATAGAGTAGCGTAGTGAATCATCAGCCTTGGCTTGCGAAGATGTATTGACTGCCGAATACCATCACTTCCTCTTATCTGGTGCTCAAAATCCATTATAGAAAAAAGTTAAAGACAACAAATTAAATCTGGCTCAAATAATTGGGTTTGTCTTTGAAAGGATGGAATACATGGTGGGAAAAGAAGAAAATGCTGGTTTTCTAAAGTCCTTTTCTTAAAAGGTGTTATAACAAAATGTCCTGGTGCAAAACGAACAGAGCTCCACATGTGGATACCAATTCTGGAATGCAGTTGATTTAACACTTGAACATATTACCATTCAATCCCATCTTTTAATGATACCTGAATAAGCAGGCTTTGAAAACATCATGGGAAAAGGAGAAAATGCTGGTATCCAGCATTTTCTCCTTTTCCTATGATGTTTTCTACCCTATATCACAGAGAGAAATTGACATTTTAACAAAATTTAAGTTGTCACGTGCAAATGTTTACAATTTCGTTGAGTCTTGAATTTTGTTATTTGATAAAGAGTTAACTTCCTTCTTTGTGTAGATTCCTCTTTAACTCATTACCATAAGACAAAATTTTAGAGCTGTCCAAATCGAAAGCATTTGCAGATGACAAAATAAAAGTGACTAAAAATTTTAGATTTGTTTTATGAAGGATAGAAAACATGGTGGGAAATGGAGAAAATGCTGGTTACCAGCATTTCTCCTTTTCCCACAATGTCATCAGAAGACCTCTTTCTCAGGGTCGTCATAACCCAGGATTGTTTGGAAAAAGTTAAAAGTTAATGATTTACAAAACGACATAAATGGATTTGTTCAAATCAGAAGTATTAATTTTGCAGACAACAAACTGAGTGTACAATGGCAGATAATTGTTGTCTTTGATATGATAGAAAATAGTAAGTGAGAGAAGAAAATGCCAGGTACTAGCATTTTCTTGCTTTCTCACAATATTTTCAAAAGTCTTCTGCCTAAAGGTTGTGAAAATAGGGGATTGTGCGGTAAAGTGTGAAAAGTTTTTATTGAAAAACAAAAAAGTATGATTTTTCCTCATTTCAGAGGTTTTCCTCCCTTAACCCTTTGCCACACAATCTCAACTTTTAATGACCCAGGGAAAGAAGCATTTTGAAAACATTGTAGGGAAATGAGAAAATACTGGTAACCAGCATTTTCTCCTTTTCCCAAAATGTTTTCTACCCTGCAGGAAATAAATTTCATTGTTTGAGTTATGTTAATTTTGTCATTTGCAAATGCTCTGAATTTTGACCTGTATAGATTGTTATGGGAGACCACTCCTTCCTGCATGGAATACTCCCGATTTAAATACAATACCTGGCTACTGCGTCAGGGAGATATCTCTTTGGCTCAGTGGTTAGGGTATTGGCTTTGCGTCCGGGAGTTCGGAGTTCGAATCCCGCTCCGATCCTTATTTCTGCCATGCATTTATTCATTTGTTTCTTTGTTACGGACTTTGTTCGTAAGATGGGGGCTCGTCCGGGATTGGCCATTGAGCCATTAATCCCATTTGTTGTCCAAAATCGGACTTCCTGCCTAATAAGGCTTTGAGTCATCAATAAATGATGACTTTAAGAGGGGGTGTGTTATGGGAGACCACTCCTTCCTGCATGGAATACTCCCGATTTAAATACAATACCTGGCTACTGCGTCAGGGAGATATCTCTTTGGCTCAGTGGTTAGGGTATTGGCTTTGCGTCCGGGAGTTCGGAGTTCGAATCCCGCTCCGAATCCTTATTTCTGCCATGCATTTATTCATTTGTTTCTTTGTTACGGACTTTGTTCGTAAGAAGATCAGGAGGATCGACTTTTTAGAACTGAAGTACACATTGTATTTACTGAAGTACAAGTAATGCTCCAGTCACAAATAAGTAAATGCCGCTGGACGGCGAGTTTTTCAGGAGACTTTGACACAATCACCCAGGGACCACATGTCGACTGTGTAGTGGCAGTTCAGTTTTGAGCGGCGGCAGTTCAGTTTTGAGACACCATTCAGAGCCTGTTCAAAGTTTAGAAAATGTTATAATTGGACAGCGACCTGACGATTTTCGAGTCATCAGAGAGCCTGTTAACTCGTTGTCTGGGCTCCGTTAAGCGCTGTGCAGTGACCAATGCCATCAGAAAATGGACGGTGTTAGGTCGATTTTTATGAATACATTTTTCTCCAAATCGTCTGCCTTCGTCCAGGTGCCGGACGGAGCCCAAACGGGCACCTCTGGATTATTAATGTTTGTCTGGGCACAGTCCAGTGACTGCCAGATCGCCATGCAGCATTGATTTTGTTAATTCTTTCCGAACAGCGACCTGACGGCAAACATAAACTTTGGCGACATGATCAGTGTATTTTAAAAGTGTATATTAATATCTTACCTCATGATAATTAAAGAGTTCTGAAGTGGAAATGGCACTTACACCACCACAAAATCTGTTGAATCTTCTCCTATATCAAGAGAGATTGCAAGCTGCTTGCCGAAGGCAGAAAAATGTAATAGCAGCTGCTGCTGTTTACGATCTGTGTGCTGGGCGAGACCACAGAGTGAGGGCTGTGTGGGTCAAACATGGCTACAGAGGCGTGGCATCCTTGGACAATATGGCACTCCTCTGTAGCTAACCGGACGGTCGCCGCCAGATGGCCGTCAGGTGGTCACCTGGCGCTTTTCTTAACTGAAAAGTGCACACAGAAGAAACTGCCGTCCAATGCCAGTTTGATTTGTGACTGCTTGAGCAAAATGTTTTAAAATTGTTCGGTGGCAATGTTTCAAATTTTTTAATCAGAAAGTTGGAAGAAATTGTCTTGCGCTCATTTTAATTGTGACCTAAGCATAAGGAGAGATGGGGGAGGGGGGTGGGGTTTAGAGCATTTTAAGCCTCAACTGAATATTCAAATTTCCTGAGCCAGCTTCATTAAAAAATGGACCGGTACTCAGAAAATATTTTTCTAAACCTGTAATTACATCTGTAGAAAATTTTGGGCAGGGGTGATGGTTAGGACATTTTTGCACCTATTCATATTTCATTAATGACACCCCTGTAAAACAGTGAGCTAAAGATGTCCTCTACAGGGATAGGGAGAGCATTGAGGTTGATAGATAAGTATGCACTTGTTGCCAAGGTGTTAAGTACATTTAACTGTTAACTCCTTACCATAATTTTAGACCACTCCAAATTGAAAGCATTTGCAGACGACAAAATAAATGTGGATGTAAAAATGAAAATTGTGGTAGGAAGGGTTGAATACATGGTGGGAAAAGGAGAAAATGCTGGTTACCAGCATTTTCTCCTTTTCCCACAATGTTTTCAAAAGGCTTCTTTCTCAGGGTCGTTAAAAGTCGGGATCGTTTGTTAAAGGGTTAAAATTTTAAACTTGTCCAAATTAAAAGCACTTTCAGACAACAAGCGTAACACTAAACTAAAATTTATCGCCACTAGGGTAGGAAACACTGTGGTTAAAGGAGAAAATGCTGGTTTCCAGCATTTTCTCCTTTTCCCACAATGTTTACTAACCCTTTACCCCATGAGGCATTTCTATGGTATCTCTAATCGACCCTAAATAACAGCAAGGATGAAGTCGTTTCTTATGTGTAAATGACAACTTTGATAGCATAGAAAACATTGTGACAAAAGGTGAAATTGCCCGTCACTAGTAATTTCACCTTTTGTCACAATGTTTTTCAAAGGCTCATACAAGCAATGCATAGAAATGAGTATCTATGGAGTAAAGGGTTCAAAAGTCTGTCATCTACCGTGAGAAAGTAGCATTCTCAAAACATTTGGGGAAAAGGAGAAAATGCTGGCAACAAGCATTTTCCTCTTTTACTATAATGTTTTTTTACCTGTCCGAAAACAAATTTCAATATTTGAGTACCGGTATGTCATTTGCATATGAATCCAATTCGGATTAGTTTAAAATTATGTTGTTTAGAAAAGAGGTGACTTAGAACGCAAAATGAGCCTCCAAGCGAACTTAAGCAAAACAACAGACCTATAGTTTCTTTGTGAAATTAGGCTTGGATTTGTTAAAACTAGGAATAATGTGGTAAAGGGTTAAACTCTTGACCAGATGACAGAATTGTAGACTCCTCCATTTGGTAAAAGCATTTTCTCCGTTTTCCACAATGTTTTCTACCCGTTCTCAATCAAATTTCAATTTTTGATTCACATTTATTTTGTTTGTTGTCTGCAAATGCTTTCAATCTGGGCTAGTCCAAAATTTTGTCGTTTGGTAAAGGGTTAAGCTTTGAGCCGGTAAGTGCAACTTTGGGCACATTTGCTGGCAGTGTGAATCAGGATCAGACTGCACAAAATGTGCAAAATGATTTTTGATCTACTTGTCCAATGTATCTTCTTTCCAGTAAAATTAACTTTGAAATGTTTTACTTTTTTCTTTGGAGTGGTAACCACCATTTTCTCCTTTACCCACAATATTTTATATCCTGCTGGAAACAAATTATGTTTATTTTGTTGTCTAGAAGTGCTTTCAATTTGAACCCATCTAAAATTTTGTCATGTGGTAGAGTTAAGATTAGAAGATAGGGTTGTGAAGTAAAGGATTTTGTTGAATAACTTCCTTTGCAATTTTCCTTATTCTTTTCAGGTTTCTGATGTATAATAATTGAAAAAGACAATTTCTCAGAGTCTTCTCAAATGTTTTCAATTTGGACAAAATCTTAACCTTTTACCAAACAGTCACAAGTTTTATTGACCCTGAAATAGAATGCTTTTGAAAATACGCTCTTTAACCCTTTACCACAGAACAAAATTTATTATGACAGCATTTACTAACAACAAAATTAATCATGGCCTTCCCTGTTGTCTCTTTTTTTAAGGCCCTCAGTGGCGTTACATACCTATCTTACATAGAGCTTGATTTTGACATTCCCCCATACGCAGTTTCATTGGTTGCAGCCAGCTCTAACTGCACAATCAAATCGCAACCTTTCAGATAACAATAGAAGTAAACCGTGGATGTGTTCAGGATTTGTAATGATTCAGGCCCGTAGGAACGGGGGTGGGGGGGGGTGGTGAAAGTGGAATAAGTGGTAACAGATAGAGGGCAAGTTTTACTAATAAACAAAAGGATAGATTATAAGTATGTGCAAAATATCTGTCAGGGTCACATAACTCAACCCTTGATATGCTGTGCGCATGATGTAAGGTCATTCTTCAGATATCATGAATAGGGATCAAACTGCACATAACTTTCAGTCTGATCTTGATTTCACACTGTCTGAAAACTTGTGAGATCTACAGAACTGCAGTGAAATTAGAAAGCAGCAAATGTCTTTTCTATAGATATAACTCCTATACTTCCGTCTTTTACCCTTAATCGGTCGACAAAATTTTAGCCCAAACTAAATTGAAAACGTTTGCAGACGATAATTTCAGTTCAGCTCAAATGGTTCAACTGTTACTTGATAGGGTAGAAAACATTATGGGAAAAAGAGAAAATGCTGGTTACCAGCATTTTCTCTTTTTTCCACAATGTTTTCAAAAGGCTTCTTTCCAAATGTTGTTAAAAGTCGTTATTGTGTGGTAAAGGTTTGAATACTTTACCATTTGACACTAGACTTTCCCAAATTGAAAACGTCTGCAGACAACAACTGAAATGCCTCAAGAGGTAAGAATTTGTCAATGAAAGGATCAAAAACATTGTGCAGAAAGGAGAAAATGCTTCAG
Source organism: Tridacna crocea (assembly GCA_943736015.1). Taxonomy (NCBI): domain Eukaryota; kingdom Metazoa; phylum Mollusca; class Bivalvia; order Cardiida; family Cardiidae; genus Tridacna; species Tridacna crocea. Next base: position 45,109,198 of record OX031067.1, read on the forward strand.
CTATGGCAGTGTTAACAAAATCTTTCTCCCTCAGGACTGTTAAGATACGGGTTTGATTGGTATAGTATGAAATTATGAAATGACCTAGGACAGTCAAAAAGATGACATACCTTAACATAATATTAACCCTTTGTCAAACAATCCCTGGTTTTTACGACCCTGAGATAGAAGTCCTTTGAAAATGTGAGAAAAGGAGAAAATGCTGGTAATCAGCATTTTCTTCTTTTCCAACAATGTTTTCTTCCCTCTCCAGAACAATTTCAAATTTTCAGTTACATTTATTTTGTCGTAAACTTGCAAGTGCTTTCAATTTGGACCAGTCTAAAATTTTGTCTTTTGGTAAAGGGTTGAATAATTACGAAAAATATTGTGGAAAAAAGACTATCAGAAAATCTTCCTCGGATCCAAATCAGGTCCTTTCAAATGCTTTACATGCAACTAAAATCCATTTCTATATTCATCCTCAACTACTTATTGAACTCTTTACTTTATAGCAACCCTGAGAAAAGCCTTTTGAAAACATTGTAGGAAAAGGAGAAAATGCTGGTAACTAGCATTTTCTTCTTTTCCACAATGTTTTCTACCCTTCTGAAAACAATTTTCAATTTTTGAGCCATATTTATTTCGTCGCCTTCAAATGCTTTCAATTTGGACTGGTCTAGAATTTTGTTGTTTGGTAAAGAGTTATTTAGCTTAACCCATTACCACACTGCAAAATTTCAGACCTATCCAAATTGAAAGTATTTGCAGATGACAATTTCAAAGTGGATCAAATGGTGCACTTTTACTTTGATAGGATAGAAAACTTTGTGGGAAAAGGAGAAAATGCTGGTAAAAGGTTACCAGCATTTTCAGGTTACCAGCATTTTCTCATTTTCCCACAATGTTTTCAAAAGGCTTCTTCCTCAGGGTCCTTAAAAGTTGTATTGTGTGGTTATAGGTTAAATGGATATATTACAGCCTGTACTGAGTAAAGGATAAACTCTTGAGAACTAGACTGAAAGAATGCATCAATATGACACATTATACATAGTCATGAACACATCATTTCACATGAAATATTGTTTGTACATGAGTAATTTTTTCAATAAATCATGATAATTGTCATCTTCCCAAGCCAAGGTTATGATCACTACGTGGATCCTACTTTGGCGGATCGAGTCCAATTTCTAGATTCGCGCGGTACACCTATTGGATGCTGTTTTTATCCCCATTTACATCTCATTCCTGATAGCCAATGAAATATCATTTTAAAAACCGCTTACAAATACTATAATTCAACATGAAGCAATAACCACAAACGTACTTTGTCAGGTGCTGGAATAGAGCCTAAAACCTCCGATAATTGATCAGTCACACTGAAACTTTCTGTAAATATTGTTCGTCAATGTTTTTTTCCATCAATGTTTTTTCAGGTAATAAATCACAGCCACGTAGGAAGCATTTCAAGATGGGGGGGGGGGGGGGGGCTAACTTCGAAATACTGAGATTTTTTGAGTGGTAATTGCATTGCGCTAAAAACTCATATTTTAGTTACTATGATTTTCAAAATTATTGGGGGGGGGGCCCAAGTCCATTGCAAATTTTGCAGTTGCAAAGATAGAGCGCTGTACTGACTTTCTGTCCTGTCAATTTAATCTGTATTGCAGCGATATGCAACTGACTTTTAGTGACAAACACAGCCAAAGACAAATTAATAAACCTTTCATTACATAAAGAGCTTGTAGAAGTCATTTAATACATGTAAATCTCGGAAAAAACACTGATGAAATTTATTGTGTGTGGCGGCCATTTTGTCTATCTTCAGGAACGTAAACAACTCGAGTAACAGATGAAATGGTTTCCTCTAAGCGTTTAATTTGAAAATATTTGTGTTTCAAACAAATTGTTATTAAATATGCAAGTAACAGGTATGGTTCAATCCCAGTTTTGTGCTCTAGTTGCAAAATTCTGAGTTCAAACTTGTGCACAAAATCTGTGCGAAGCTTTCAACTGATTTTGTCTTGATTGTCCCTGTACCTAGAGGCGACCAATCGAAAAGTAACATCGCCTTTGGGGACAGTTATCTGTACTAGGGGTCCATAATAAATCTCTAATTTCTCGTGTTATTGGATGGTTTTCGACGACTGGGGTTTAATGAACGCAAATTAAAAGGCTTATTAGGATGATCTTTTTGTATTTTTGTAAAATTTTCTTGCCAAAATCTGAAGGGCCACCTTTAATAGTAGGAAAAAGACAATATCTGTTTCCAGTATTTTTCTCTGTTTCTCAGTAAGTTTCAAAGCTTTTTGTCTCCAGTTCTTTGAAACTTGACCACTGGGTTTTATTGAATGAGAATTGAAAGGCTGTGGGAGTATAATGATGATTTTTTGTACATTTGTAAAATTTTCGTCCCAAAATCTGAATGGCCACCTTTAAAGCCCATGTAGAGGTGGTTGGCCGAAAACTATCATAGCTATATCCTGTCACATTTTAGTGACTGGTGTTTTATTTTGTGATGATGATTTATTTGCCTGTTGTACAAACATTTTGATATCCCTGCTTCAGGAAATCTTATGAAACATTGTGGGAGCTGCAAGCGAGCAGTTACAAAAGGAAACAGAATTAACCCTTTACCCCATAAGGCATTTCTATGGTATCTGTAATTGACCATAAATAACAGCAAGGATGAAGCTGTTTCTTATGTGTACTATATGACACCTTTTGATAGCATAGAAAACATTGTGGGAGCTGTAAGCAAGCAGTTACAAAACGAAACAGAATTAACCCTTTACCCCATAAGGCATTTCTATTGTATCTGTAATTGACCCTAAATAACAGCAAGGATGAAGCCATTTCTTATGTGTACTATATGACACCTTTTGATAGCATAGAAAACACTGTGGCAAAAGGTGAAATTGCTCGTCACAAGCAATTTCACCTTTTGCCACAATGTTTTCTAAAGGCTCGTACAAGCCATGCGTAGAAATAAGTATCTATGGAGTAAAGGGTTAAGAAAACATTGTGGCAGCTGTAATCAAGTAATTACATAAGAAAGCAGAATCAAGGAAAGTGTTGATTATCTCTTTACCACCAGACAAAAGTTTAGATTCATGCAAATTTTAACTCTGTACCACACAAACCATGGTTTTTATGACCCAGAGGAAGAAGCTTTCTGAAGATATTGTGGGAAAAGGAGAAAATTCTGGTAACCAGCATTTTCTCCTTTAACCACAATGTTTTCTACTCTTTCAAAGTCAAGTTATTATAATTTTTGAGTCATGTTTATTTTGTCTTCTGCAAATTCTTTCAATTTTGCCAGGTCTTAAACTTTGTTGTTTGGTAAAGAGTTAAAGCCTTTGCAAGAGACAGACAAAAAGTATTGAAAGTGATGATAATCATCTTGGAAAGAGCGAAAAACATCACGAAAAAGGGAGAAGATGCTGTTATCAGCATTTACTTAATTTTCTATGATGTTTTCAACAGGTAAGAAGTAACCAGCATTTTCTCCTCTGCCCAGAATGTTTTCAAAAACCATCTCTGTCAGGGTCAAGTGATCACTTGGTAAGGGGTTAATCTATTACCACACAATCCATACTTTTGACGACTCTGAGAAAGAAGCCTTCAGAAAACATTGTGGGAAAAGGAGTAACCAGCATTTTCTCCTTTTCCCACAATGTTTTCTACCCTTTACAAAACAAAGTTTATAATTTTAGTCACTTTTATTTTGTCATCTGCAAATGCTTTCGATTTGGACAAACTTAAAATTTTGTCGTTTGGTCATGGGTTAACATGCAGATGGTTTCAATATGGGCAGGTGACCTATATCCAGGGTTTTTAATGATCCCAAGTAAGAAAAATTTTGAAAACATTATAAATTTTGCAGAAAAAAGAGAAAATGCTGATATCCAGCATTTTCTCATTTTCCCACAATGTTTTCTCCTGTTTCTGAAACAAATTTTCTCATCAATGGTAGATATCTTTTTTGTTGCCTGTAAACCATACTTTCAGTGTGGAGAAGTCTTACCTCTATATCAAATGACAAAATTTCATACAGGTCCGAATCGAAAGCATTTGCAGACGTCAAAAGTGGCTGTAAATGATAATTCAAACTGTTTTTGGGAAGGGTAGAAAACATTGTAGCAAAATCAAAAATGCAGGTTTCCAGCATTTTCTCCCTTTTCCCTCACAATGTTTTCAAAAGGCTTCTTTCTCAGGGTCATTTAAAGTTGGGATTGTGTGGTAAAGGGTTAAAGTTAGTAGCTATTTTGCAATGCATACTATTTGTAACATGTACTTTGCCAGGAAGTGCTGAAGAACAAGGAAGAGAGAACTCCCTTAACTCTTTGTCATGGAACAAAATTCTAACCTTGCCCCAATTTAACTCTTTAAGTACTCTGTAGATACTCATTTCTACGCATGGCTTGAAGAAGCCTTTGGAAAACAGTGTGGCAAAAGGTGAAATTGCTTGTGACGACGAGCAATTTCACCTTTTGTCACAATTTTTTCTATTGTATCAAAAGGTGTCATATACACAACATAAGAAACGGCTTCATCCTTGCTGTTATTTAGGGTCAATTAGAGATACCATAGAAATGCCTTATGGGGTAAAGGGTTAACTCTTTACCAAATGACAAAATTTTTGATGCCACAAAATTGAAAGCTTGTGCAGACGACAAATAAAACTCAAAGATTTACATTTGTTTCCAGCAGGGTAGAAAACATCGTGTAAATTCCCACAATGTTTTCAGAAGGCTTCTATGTCAGGTTCGTAAAAACAAGGGGTAGAGGGTTAAAGCATTTGCAGAGAACAAGTTCAATGTGGTGTAAATGGTGCAATAATTCTTTTAGTAGGGTACAAAACATTGTGGGAAAAGGAGAAAATGCTGGTTCCCAGCATCTTCTCCTGTTTCCATATTTTCATAAGTCTTCTTTCCCAGGGTTGCTAAAAGTTGGCATTGTGTTGTAAAGGGTTATACATGGTGAAATTGTCATGAACTTGTTCCTGAATGATAGAATATTTATTTTAGATTGTCCTTTTTGATCGCTTAACCCTGTCCTTTTTGATCGCTTAACTCTTTACCACACAAATTCAAATTTTAACGACCCTGAAAGTGAAATCTTTTGAAAACATTGTGGGAAAAGGAGAAAATGCTGGTCACCAGCATTTTCTCCTTTTCCCACGATGTTTTCTTCCCTTCCCAAAACAAGTTTCAATTTTTGAATCACATTGATTTTGCCATCTGCAAATGCTTCCAGTTTGTACAATTCTAGAATTATGTTGTTTGGTAAAGACTTAATACTTTACAATCTTAAGTTATGAGAATCTTAACTCTTTACCAAACGACAAAATTTTAGATTGGTCCAAATTGAAAGCATTTGCAGAAGACAAAATATATGTGACTAAAGAATTAGAAATTGTTTTAGGAAGGAAAGAAAATATTGTGGAAAAAGGAGAAAATGCTGGTTACCAGCATTTTCTTCTTTATCCACGATGATTTCTAAAGGCTTCTTTCACAGAGGTGTTAAAAGTCGGGATCGTGTGGTAAAGGGTTTTAAAAGGGGCTGTTACCAAGATTGAATTTGTTGTCTGCAGAATGCTTTGAATGTAGTCCAGTCCAAAAATTAACAATCGTTTGGTAAAGAGTTAACCCATTAGCACACAATCCCTACTTTTGACGCCCCTGAGAAAGAAGCTTTTTGAAAACACTGTGGGAAAAGGAGAAAATGCTGGTAACCAGCATTTTCTCCTTTTCCCACAGTGTTTTTTCAACCCTTCACAAAACCAATTTCAATTTTTCAGTCAACTTTATTTTGTCGTCTGCAAATGCTTTCAATTTGGACCAGTCTAAAATTTTGTCTCTTGGTAAAGAGTTAACTCTTTACCACTCAAAAAATCCTGACATTTATCAACCCTGTGAAAGAACTTAAATCCTGACTTTTAACAACCCTGTGAAAGAACTTAGCTTCTGAATACATTGTATCGAAAACATTGAGGAAAGCATCAGAAAATATTGTAGCAAAAGGAGAAAACGCTGGTAACCAGCATTTTCTCCTTTTCCCACAATGATCTCTAACCTTTCCAAATCGAATTTTAGTTTTTGAGTTGCATTTACTTTGTCATCTGCAAATGCTTTCATTTTGGACAAGTCCAAAATTTTGTCGTTTGCTAAAGACTTGACCCTTTCCCAAACAAGCCCTTGTTTTTATGTGTCTGTAGTACAAGTCTTTTGAAAACACTGTGGGAAAAGGAGAAATTACTCATAGCGAGCAATTCCTCCTTTTCCCACAGTTTTTTCTACCCATTTAGAGAACTTTCTGCCATTTTTATCAAATTTGAAAATGTAGTCTGCAAATTCTTTGAGTTTGGAAGAGTCTAAAATTTATTGTTTGGGAAAGGGTTAATTGTGTTTCTGGCCATTTTTGCTTCAGCTACGCAGACAGAGTAAAATTGAAAAATTCAGGTTGCACTTTTTGTGTCAAAACTTTTGTTTTTGGTAAACCTTCTGCTGACAGGATCAGTTTACCGTGTGAATCAGTTTGTTGAAACACAAAATAGATTTTATGGATCTATAATCATATGATACCTTGTTTGGTTTGGATACATCACTAGAGCGCCAGACAGAGGGAGTGAAAATATTAATTATTCCTCCACTAAACCCTATGTTATGGGTACTCATTAGAATCGTCTCATCGAGACGATTCTAATGAGTACACACAACATAGGATTTGGAAGAGAAATAACAGATTTAGAATGCCATCACTCCCTCGTATCTGGAGATTTGCATCACAAGGATGCATAAAGTTCATCTCCAGCTGGAGGGAGGGAAAATATCAATTTTCCCCCCACTAAACCCTATGTAATGGGTACTCATTAGAATTGTCTCATTGAGACAATTCTAATGAGTACCCACAACATAGGATTTGGAAGAGAAATAGCAGATTTAGAATGGCATCACTCCCTCTTATCTGGAGATTTGCGTCATAGGGATGCATAAAGTTCATCTCCAGGTAGAGGGAGTGAAAATATTAATTATTCCCCACTAAACCCTATGTTATGGGTACTCATTAGAATTATCTCATCGAGATGATTCTAATGAGTACCCACAACATAGGGTTTGGAAGAGAAATAACAGATTTAGAATGCCATTATCTCCTCATATCTGGAGATTTGCATCACAGAGACTCATGAAGTTCGTCTATTCCCAGAGCCCTGCTAACATTTTTATTCCTTTTTTCTTTTCAGGTTTTGTTTGGTCAAAATGTGATGGGAAAGTACTGAGGCCTGTAAAACTGAGAAAAGGACCATCAAGGGTCTTGGACGTCTACCAGGAAACACACATAATATCCAGATTTAAAAACTGGTCATCCGAACCAGGAAATGATAAAAAGAAATTAGACGCAATAAAGGGAATGTAGAATATCCATGATGAAATTCATCACCTACACTTGTATCTCTAAGTGTCTGACTGACAGTTCATGTGAAAAATGCTTAGCGCAGTTTGTGGACACGTAGGTTGTGGTACAAAGACTCTGTCATCACTATAACTATGGCCAAGAAACCAGAAGGTAGGACCTTCAATATCAGTGTCATTGGGCTGTCTGGTGGAGAAAAAGAAAAGGGAATATACGGCGTCGGAAAATCTTGTCTGTGCAATCGATTCATTTATCAAGTGGAGGACAAATATTATCAAGAACATATTTCTGTTTTGAGCCAGTCTGACTTTGGTGGCAGAGTTATAAATAACGATCATTTTCTGTACTGGGGAGATGTGACGAAAACTGACGAGGGAAACAACTTCACATTCCATGTGATCGAGCAAACAGAGTTTATCGATGATGTTTCTTTCACCCCATTTAAAACTGGCCGTACTGATCCTTATGTGAAAAGATGTGTGCAGACAAAGGTTCAGTCTGCAGAAAAGCTGATGTACATCTGCAAAGATCAGTTAGGTATGGAGTAACAGTGGCATTTATGCTTCTTTTTCTACTTTATTGCATGTTTTATTCGTGCCTCCATTACCGAGCTCCGGTAGCTCAGTTGATAGTGTGCAGGACTTGAGAACACGGGGTCAAGGGTTCAATACCTGGCTACGATCCCTTGTATGGCCAATTTTTTTCCGAGGATTCATGATAATAATCACTGTGACAGGATTCATTCCTCTCCCACAGCTTACCATTTTTTCGATGATGATGATTTGGGAAAGCAGCCAGTGGCTTGGAAAAGAAAATTTTGCTAAGTACTGCTAAAAGAAATTCCAGGAACGCATGGATAGGTGCACTGGCTGCCATGATATTACCGAAATAATGTGAACAGCGTTAAGCATCATACAACCAACCAGTCATGCCTTGATTGTTTATTTTAAGGACTTTACTTGTAATCCTCTACCATGTCACAAAATTTTATACTCCTCTGTTTTGAACATACTTGCAAAGGACAAATGTAGCTCTGCTTATGCCATTAACCCTTTACGTGACCCCAAGGAAGAAGCCTTCTGATACCATTCCCTACCCAAATTTCAACTTTTGAGTCACATTAATTTTGTTGTCTGCAAATGCTTCCAATTTGGATGAGTCTGAATTATGTCACTTGGTTAACTTTTTACCACATGACAGAATTTTAGACTGGTTCAAATTGAAAGCATTTGCAGACGACAAAATAAAGGTGAGCGAAAAATTAAAATTTGATCTGGGAAGGGTAGAAAACATGGTGGGAAAAGGAGAAAATGCTGGTTACCAGCATTTTCTCCTTTTCCTACATTGTTTTCAAAAGGCTTCTTTCTCAGGGGCGTCAAAAGTAGGGATTGTGTTGTAATGGGTTTAGAGTTAACCCTTTCGATACTATAGACCACGGCAGAACTGTTTGTGGATAGCGTAGATCAAGATCAGAAGCCTTTTGAAAACATTGTGGGAAAAGGAGAAGATGCTGGTAACCAGCATTTTCTCCTTTTCCCACAATGTTTTCTATCCTTCCCAAAACCAAATTTCAACTTTTGAGTCGCATTAATTTTGTCATCTGCAAATACTTCCAATTTAGACTAGTCTAAAATTATGTAGTTTGGTAAAGAGTTAAAAGGGTCTTTAAAACAGGGGATTATCAAGGGTGACAACCTACGTCATAGCAGAGGTGTCGGAATAGCTGCCATTTTGAGCGCAAAGTGCAGATTAATTACTTTAAAAAGATATATGTATCTAAAATTGACTTGGAATACCTACTTCATCCGGTGATGGTTAATATATTTGTCCTATTCATGAAATCAAAATGTCATGAAACAATGTCGTAGCTCTAAACACTTCAACACAATTATTCTTAACGGCATTGTATATGACATCTATTTTTAAAACGCACATGAGTCACCGGCTTCAAAAATCGTGCTGAGGTAATTGCAAAATCAACGAAACTAATGAACAAAATATTAATGTATACAAACGAAAAAGTTGTCTGGTACCATATGCACTTCTTTGTTTGGACAGATCTCCAATAACATAATGTACAAACTGAAAAACTGTTTTTTAATACGAAAATGGCGGATTTAAGGTAGTAGACCCCTAATACCTCTAGTGCTGCATTGCAAAAAGTTTTCTTGATATTTGATCAATACGGAATTTATACAGGTATAGTACTTTTTCACATTTTTAACGGACCAGAAATTTCTTTATGCCTATCTTGAAATTATTTGTAGATACTTTTGTTAGTTTCCAGAAAAGGGAGGTAATTACTATCTCCCTTTGTAATGAAAATATAGTGATTTTCGATTTATAAATGATAATTCTAGAAAAGACCAAAAGGGAAAAGTGGCTTGTTTAAAGCAGTACAATTACTCTTTTTTAATCATAGCAAATTTTGTAGGACAATATTATTGTGGTAATAGCTCTTTTCTATTAGGTGTCTACTACGTTAAAATGTCTCTGATGATTTATGCTATGACGTAGGTTGTTACCTCTGATTATGCAGTAATCGGTTACACAAACTATTTTTTACCTAGTGTTGATTTTGTTCTAGGCATGGAGACAGATAGTGCATATGAGCAGAAGCTGATGCCAGATGGAAAGTTGACAATAGATGGTATTTTGTGTTGTTTTGATGTTAGCAAGGTGCCAGATAGAAATATCGATAAACAGGTCGAAGTGTGTATTGCGCTGTTAACTAATGCACTTAAGAGTAAGAAACCTGTTGTCTTAGCAACCACAAAAAACGATGCAATGGATGAAGACCACATGAGAGAGGTGGAGAAAATATTGATGAAAAAGGAGTTTAAGAGTACAGTCCACCTAGTGGAAACATCAGCACTAGAGAATGTGAACATTGAAACTGCTTTTATTCTTCTAGCACATTTAATTGACAAATCAAAAACCAGAACTAAGGTGTTGCCTTACAGTGATGCAGCCAAAGCTAGAAAAGAGATTTGTGATGTTGCAAAAGAGGCCTTTAAGAATTTACTCAAAAACAAAATACCGGACCACAAAATTACTTGGACTAATGCAAGGAAAAAATTGGAAAAGGAGTCGGACTATCAACATTACATAGATTTATTTGGGACGGATCAGGCCCGCCTACAAGTTAGACAGCACACCCGTCAGCTAAGAGAGGAGATTGTGAAAAAGAAGCAGAATTTGTTTCTAAAGCGACTACCAGATGTGTTTAATCATTTTTTCCCTGATCTGGAAACCGTTGGTGACAGGTTGGTAGATAGTTTCTTATAAAACTGTCTTTGTCATTTATAGATTTAATGTTAGGACTCTCTAATGGGATTCTTGTAACAGCGCATTACATCGCCAAAATCACACGGATGCGGTTAGGACACAGGCAATCTTTAATTGATGCGGGGAACTGGTGTGTATCGGACAATCGATTGCAGATTGCCCGAGTCCTAGCCAAATCTATACTTCTTTTTCGACGATGAAAGGCTGTGTTAGAATCTCAATTAGGTGCCCTGTCTTTAATATTCTTTTAACCCATTACCACACAATTCCTACTTTTGATGACGCTGAGAAAGACGCATTTAGAAAACATTGTGGTAATCAGCATTTTCTCCTTTTCAATCACTTCTTTTTGTCGTCTGCAAATGCTTTCAATATGGGCAAACCTAAACTTATGTCGTTTGGTAATGAGTTAAAACAAATTTCAAATTTTCAATAACTTTTTTTTTGTCGTCTGCAAATGCTTTTCAGTTAGGACAAACCTAAACTTTTGTCGTTTGGAAATGAGTTAAGCCTTTCCCAAACGACAAATTTTGGACTCTCCCAAACTGAACTCCTCATAATGTTTTCAAAAGGTTTATTTCTCAAGGCTGTTTAAAGTTGGGGTTGTGTAGAAATAGCATTAATTCATTACCATACAAACTTGAATTTAAACAACCTTGTGGAATAAGGCTTTTGAAAACTTTGTTGAAAAAGACGAAAGTGCTGGTAATCAGCATTTTCTCTTTTCCAAGAAGTGTTTTCTGTCCTCCCACAGTAAGACTCAAGCACACATTTAATTTTCTTCTATAAATGCTTTTACCCATTACCAAACAATCCCTGGTTTTCATGACCCAAACACAGAAGCCTTTTGAAAACATTGTAGGAAAAGGAGAAAATGCTGTTAACCAGCATTTTCTCCTTTTCCCACATTGTTTTCTACCCTGCTGAAAACAAATTTCAATTTTTTAGTCACATTTAATATGTCATCTGCAAGTGCTTTCAATTTGGACCAGTCTCTAATTTTGTCGTTAGGTAAAGAGTTGAGGAAAAAATTGTGTGTTCAGGTAAAGTTTAAAATTTTTACACAATGATAAAATTTTGAACTTGACCAAACTGAAAGAGCCAAAGAATTAAAAGTACAGTGTAGATGTATCCTCTAACAATGTTTTGTTTTTACCTTTTTAGCTCACCTGAGCACAACGTGCTCAATGGGAGCTTTTAGGATGACCTGGTGTCCGTTATGCGTCATTAACAATTCTTTAAACATCAACTCCTCCTAAACTGCTGGGCCAATTTGGACCACACTTGGCTGGAATGTTCCTTGGGAGGTCTTCTTTAAAAACTCTTCACAGAATTTGATTCCATCAAAAACTGTGATTGCCTTGGCAACCAAATGGAATTTTCTAGGAAATTTTTTTAAAAATCTTCTCCTGTGAGACCGCTGGTGAGATTTTGAAATTATTTCACATAGATGTTCCTTGGGTGACCCTTTTCAAAATTTTTTCGTAAAATTTTGATCTGTCCAGAAATGTGGCTCTGGTGAATGGGGGCTACTTGCAGTATGAAGAAATGAAGAAATTCTTCTTCTCTGGAATGGCTGGTCAGATTTTAAAACAGTTTCAAAAAATGTTCCTTTGATAACCCTCTTTAAAAGGTGCTCACGAAACTTTGATCCATAAAGAAGCATGGCTCTGGTGAATGGGGGCTACTTGCACTCTATGGCCATGAAGAAGTTCTTTAAAATTCTGTTTGTCTGAAACGGCTGATCAGATTTTGAAATAATTTCACAGAAATGTTTCTTGGCTGACTCTTTCAAAAAAGAGTCTGAGAAATTTTGATTCATCAAGAAACATGGCTCTGATGGCTGTCGGCTATGATATGTCAGATATGAAGATATTCTTTAAAATTCTTCTTCTCTGAAATGGCTGATTTAGATTTTGAAAAAATTGGCCATGGTCCCCTCAGAAATTCAGGTGAGCGATTCCGGGCCATCTTGGCCATCTTGTTTCCAGTTCATCGTCTAATAATGTTCAATGTTCTGTTTCTGCTTTTTCCCTCGCTGTAACAGAAGAAGCTGGTCTTCCTGCCAAGAACGTATGATGCGTGATCCTGATTTCGAGCAGTTTTTTGTGCAAGTTTGTGAGCCAGGTGAATCCTGGACCATGGTTACGGAATTTATTGATAATGTTCAGGAAAGTAGAATACCTATGGACATTCTAGACACGAAAGAGGCTGCGGATAAATTTCGTGCTCACTTTGATGCATTGCTAGAGGTTCATAAGAAAGAATCGTAAGTCTTTTTTCTTTTCTTTGTTTAGTTTAGGATGAATGAGTCCTCCCACTTTTGACAGACTTTTAGTACTAGCATGAAATGAAAGGTTAGTACACCTCCCACTATGTAGTGGAGTGGGTATACTGGAATCGCCATTGCTGTCTATCAGTCTGTCCGTAGACATAAATTTGTCCGAAGTAATACTCTTACAGTTTTTCATGTATTGAACTAAAATTTACACACAGGGTCCCTATATATATGAAGTTGTATATGTGCGATTTTCATGACCCTACTGCTATTTGTTATGGAATTATCTCCCTTTAATTTTTTTTTTTAACTCTTACTTTTGTACTTAACCATTCTGCATATTGTAACAAAGACCTGTTAATGTGACAGGGAGCTGGTGGAGGTATAATTATGTTTAGTGATAGCTCTAGTTCATTCTGTGATTGGTTATGAGTTTGTGAATTCTTAAGAAATAAAAAAAAAACATTAAGTACAGAAATGTACAGAGACATTATACTTGAGAAAAATATTAATGACTAATGTGTAATGATCACATCCTTCTGTGTAAAGTTGTACTATATGGCAATGTAGGTATAACATACTGCAAATACACCCATTATCTAAATACTATCAATAAATATAATAGCATTGAATATTGAGAAGTGTCTCATTTCCTTTAAAGGTGGGTACTTAGAATTTTCACATCACACCAAATCAAAAAATATATATATCACTGAAATTTATGACAAAACAATACAAACCATCAATAATTAAGAATCATAAAATTACCAAAGAAACATTTTTTTGATGGTATTCCCTTAAAAGGCTACGTAGCCTCTTAAGCTATTTTTAGATTTCGCGCCAAAAATAGAAAAATGCATTGTGGGAATGTTAAGTGACTGGCACGTGACTAATGACGCTTAAATTCCATTACATAACAAACATGTAATTATTTTTCATAATATCTTCTTCGGATGCTATGTTCGAAGCTTTGTCTATGTATTTCCAGTATGTAAATGAGCGAGTTGTTCATGTAAAAATAGAACGTGTTTCCCGTCGATGTCAATCTTGGTCATAGTAAATCTCTAATTTCTTGTGTTGTCGGATGGTTTTCGACTACTGGGGTAATATGAATGACGATTATAAGGCTTTGGAAGTATAAGGATGATATTTATGTATTTTTGTAAACTTTTCGCCCAAATTCTGAAGGGCAACCTTTAATGTAAGAATTTTGGTGCATACCTTAGTGGCTCAAACAGGTGTCACATGCCTTGTATTAACTCATTCCCAAACAACAAAATCTCAGACTGGTCCAAACTGAAAGCATTAGCAGACGACAAAAAGAATGAGACTCAAAAATTGAAACTTGACTTTAGAAGAGTACAAAACATTGTGGGAAAAGGAGAAAATGCTGGTAACCAGCATTTTCTCCTTTTCCCACAATGTTTTCAGAAGGCCTCTTCCTCTGGGTTGTAAAAACCAGGGATTGTTTGGTAAAGGGTTAATATACTCCGCAGAACAAATGTTTTCGGGAGTATACTGGAATTAGCCTGTTTGTCTGCAAGTCCATCCTTGTGTCCATCTGTGTGTATGTTCATGTGTCTGTCTGTGTACAAATAATTGATTGTTTCTGTCAACTTGCAGGTGGGGGGGTTTGAGTCGTCCACTCTAGTTTCATTTGTCTAACATAACGCCTAATGCAACATTGAAAGGAGGCTGCCAGTTACCTGTATTATAAGGGAAAAGCTTAGAAAAATGCATATTTAACCAGCCGATATAGCTCAGTAGGTAGAGCGTAGGACTTGTGAACACAATGTTTAGGGTCTCTACAGGTTGTGAGTTCGAATCCCCGGGTGGCCTACTAAAATTACAAATAGTCTTTTGGATGAGACATTAAACTGAAGTCCTGTGTGAAGGTGTTATACGCCAAGCACATTAAAGAACCTCGGGAAGCTTTCGGTAGTTTCTACCTGTATCCTTGCACTAACCCCCGTAACAACTAACCATTTTCTGTGGGCATCGCTGAGATGGGCAACCAGTAGCGACGATAAATAAACAGAAATAACCAAACCAAAAATGCATGCCTTGTTTTACTTCTGATGAAAGAAGAATATGTCATGAATTTGATGAACAAACCTATTTCTTTGTTTGATTTCCACAGCGTTGTTTATTTGCTCATATATGATTGTGTCCTTATGCAAGTCATTGTTGTATCCTAGTCCTAATAAAAACTAGTTCTAGTAAGACCTAGCACTATTGAAATCTAGGTCTGATATTAACTTTTTACCACACAGTCCTGAGTTTTAAAGACCCTGAATAAGAAGCCTTCGAAAAACATTGTGGGAAAAGGAGAAAATGCTGGTAACCAGCATTTTCTCCTTTCTCCACAAAGTTTTCTACTCTTCTCAAGTCATGTTACAATTTTGGAGTCAAGTTTATTTTGTTGGCTGCAAATGCTTTTAATTTGGACAAATCTAAAATTGCGTTGTTTGGTTGGTTGGTTGTGTTGGGGTTTAACGCCACTTTGACAGCTAAGGTCATGTCATGGCGGTCAGTGACGCACATGTGTTTCCTGGCTTTCTTATACCAGTACTAACACTACTTTCTTTCCACCGACTACTTTTCTCTCATACTTCAGCAGAGGTGAGAGGCAAAAATACGCCGGAAAGAAAGTTTGCCTCAACCAGGTGTCAAACTCACAACCATGAAGTCTTGAGTCCGACATGCTCTCCACTGAGCCACCCGGGCAGGCGTGTCATTTGATAAAGAGTTAAGCATGGAACAATTTTGAATACATGATTGTTTGTCACTAAATGTCTAAAATGCTTTCAATTTGGACAAATCTAAAATTGTGTGGTTTGGTGAAGAGTTAACTCATTACCAAACGACCAGGTTCGTACAAATCGAAAGCATTAAATTTTGGAGACTGTCAGACAACAAAAAAATGTGACTGAAAATTTGAAATTTGTTTTGTGAACGGTAGAAAACATTGTGGGAAAAGGAGAAAATGCTGGTCACCATCATTTTCTCCTTTTCCAACAATGTTTTCTAAAGGCTTCTTTATCAGGGTCGTCAAAAGTAGGGATTGTGGTAATGGGTTAAGCATGAAACAATTTTGAATACGTGATTGTTTGTCACTAAATGTCTAAAATACTTTCAATTTGGACAAATCTAAAATTGTGTAGTTCGGTAAAGAGTTAACTCATTATCAAATGACAAAGTTTTAGGTTTGTACAAATCGAAAGCATTTGGAGACCAAAAAAAAAAAAAGTGACTGAAAATTTGAATTTTTTTTTCTGAATGGTAGAAAACATTGTTGGAAAAGGAGAAAATGCTGGTTACCAGCATTTTCTCCTTTTCCAACAATGTTTTTGAAAGGCTTCTGTATCAGGGTCGTCAAAAGTAGGGATTGTGTGGTAATGGGTTAAGCATGAAACAATTTTGAATATGTGATTGTTTGTCACTAAATGTCTAAAATACTTTCAATTTGGACAAATCTAAAATTGTGTGGTTTGGTGAAGAGTTAACTCATTACCAAACGACCAGGTTTTAGGTTCGTACAAATCGCTATGAGAGCGCTATGAAGAACCAGTCAGTCAATGTTTTACATTTCAGAATGAAGAAAGAGTTCTGGGCATTATTGGAGAAGCACATAGATATTCCAGGTGGTCTACTTAGTGATAATTATACGAAATTCTTCGGAAAAGAGTGCTATACGGGACTTCAGGATTACGAGCGACAGAGAGTGTACGATGAATTCCAGCAGCAGTTACAAAGTAGACTCAGAAACGACTTTCAAGAACTGCTGTGGGAGCATCCTAGCCTGTTCCGAAGTCTGAATTACAACAAAAACGTTACAGAACATGATCTCAATGTCATTTATAACTCGCTTAATGATGACCAAAGGTATGTGTACATGCCCCTTAACCCTTTCCCAAACGACAAACTTATGGACTAGACCAAATTGAAAGCATTTGCAGACGACAATTCAACTCTTACTTAAAAGATGATTTCTGTCTATGATAGGGTTGAAAACATTGTGAGAAAAGGAGAAAATGCTGGTTACCAGCATTTTCTCTTTTCCCACAATGTTTCAAAAAGCTACTATTCCAGACCCGTAAAAACCAGGGATTGTTTGGGAAAGGGTTAACCCTTTACCAGATGACAAAATTTTAGACTGGTCCAAATTGAAAGCTCTTTCAGACAACAAAATAACTCAAAAATTGAAATTTGTTTCCAGCAGGGTTGAAAACATTGTGGGAAAAGGAGAAAATGCTGGTTACCAGCATTTTCTCCTTTTCCCACAATGTTTTCAAAAGTTTTCTATCTCAGGGTCGTAAAATACACGGATTGTTTGGTAAAGGGTTAAATTCTATTATAACTTGAAGCAAGCTGCCAGAGCTCCAGATAAGAGGAGTGATGGTATTCTAAAGTCATTAGATCTCTTCAAAAGCCTATGTGTGGGTACTCATTAGCATTGTTTCGAAGAGACTATTCTAGTGAGTATCCACAACATAGGGTTAAGTGGATAATAACTAATTCAATTTTGAAATGAAAGTCACTTCCTTTATTTGGAGCTCTAACTACTTAACAACCCATTACTGTGTAATCCTGTTTTATTTGATGCTTTTTGGCAGCTAATCAGGAAATAATGATGGCGATATAACCAGTGAAATTGTTTGTGATTTTGTAAATTAAATCATTCATATGGGGGTGGGGGTGGGGGTGGGGGTGGGGTGGGGTTAGGGTGGGGGGGGGGGGCGGTGTTACCCTGGATTTTGATTAAAGTCCCATCAAAAAATGGGTTGAAAACATGGAGTAAATGAAATATTTTCTTTTCTTTGGTGAAAGATTGAAATTTTTGTCACCTCATGAACAACATCAGTTATCTCTTTTACTGTGGTTACACCACTCATGAAGATGTTACCTAGATATCCACTAGATGAAATGAATTGTGATCTTGCACTGATTAAAACCCTTAAAAATCCCCATTTAATGACCCCAAAAAAGAAAGCATTTGAAGACAACTATATGAGCAGTATTAGTCACACCTCAACACATTTTTGTCGAGCCTGCTTGCAATTATGGAGACATAGATGTCACAATGATGCTTCGATCTATGTGCATCCATATGTTGGTCCATCTCTTTGAATTTGTTCAGACCAGAACTCCTAATTCTTTGATGAATTTCAAATAATTTGGCATGGTTGTTCACCTTTATAGGTAGAAGTAACATTTATAGTATTTGATCTGGTAGGTCGAAGGTCAAGGTCGCACTTGAAGATCAAATCATAAAATTGTCTTGGATGGAGCTCATCTTAGCTGAAACTTCCTCATTTACGGATTGATTTCATAATAATTTTACACATACATTTACTGGTGGTTGTGCCATTTGAATGATTTGCCACTTAGGTCCAAGGTGAAGGTCAGGCCGAAAGGTCAAATGATGAAAGTGTCATTAACCCATTACCACACAATTCCTACTTTTGACACCCCTGAGAAAGAAGCCTTTAGAAAACATTGTGGGAAAAGGAGAAAATGCTGGTAACCAGCATTTTGTCCTTTTCCCACAATGTTTTCTACCCATCACAAATGAAATTTCAGATTTTTAGTCACTTTTGTCATCTGCAAATGCTTTCAATTTGGACGTATGTAAAATCTTGTCTTTTGGTAAAGAGTTAATAAAGGGTTAACTCATTACCAAACGACAAAATTATAGACTGGTCCAAATTGAAAGCATTTGCAGACGACAATATAAATATGATTGAAAATTTGAAATTTGGTTTGGGAAGGTTAGAAAACATAATGGAACAGGAAAAAATGCTGGTTACCAGTATTTTCTCCTTTTCCCACAATGTTTTCTAGAGACTTCTTTCTCAGGGTCGTTAGAAATAGGGATTGTGTGGTAAAGGGTTAAGGAAGTAACTGTGAAGGAGTCAATTCTTCTCTTACAATGAAGATTATTTTATCATTGTGCACTGTCACTGTCATGGACCTATTCTTTTTTAACCCATTACCACACAATCCCTACTTTTGACGCCCCTGATAAAAAAGCCTTTAGAAAACATTGTGGGAAAAGGAGAAAATGCTGGCAAGAGATTGGCCGAGCTGGGGATTGAACCACTAACTCTCAAGTCCTGCATGCTACCGATTAAGCTGCTAGGGCGTGGCAGACTTTCTTTTATTTACCACATTAGATGTTAATGATATGTTTAAGTTGTTAACTCTTCACCAAACAATCCCTGGTTTTTACAACCCTGAGATAGAAGCCTTTTGAAAACATTGTGGGAAAAGAAGAAAATGCTGGTAACCTGCATTTTCTTCTTTTCCCACAATGTTTTCTACCCTATCATAGACAGAAATCATCAATTCAGCAAGAGTTGAATTGTTGTCTGCTAATGTTTTCAATTTGGTCTAGTCCAAAAGTTTGTCGTTTTGGGAAGGGGTTAAGTTGTTAACTCTTTGCTAAACAATCCGTGGTTTTTACGACCCTGAAATTGAAGACTTTTGAAAACATTGTAGGAAAAGGAGAAAATGCTGGTATCAAGCATTTTGTCCTTTTTCCACAACGTTTTCTTCCCTGCTGGAAACGAATTTCAATTTTTGAGTTACTTTTATTTTGTCGTCTGCAAGTGCTTTCAATTATTCTAATATTTTGTTGTTTGGTATAGTGTTATCTCATTACTTCCTGAAGTACAATGGGTTGTAGTAAATAGATTATGTGTATGTAAAGTCCTTAACCCAGTACCCCATAAGGCATTTCTATGGTATCTCTAATTGACCCTAGATAATAGCAAGGATGAAGCCGTTTTTTATGGGTATATGACACCTTTTGATAGCATAGAAATCATTATGACTAAAGGTGAAATTGCTCGTCACGAGCAATTTCACCTTTTGCCACAATGTTTTCCAAAGGCTCCTACAAGCAATGCGTAGAAATGAGTATCTATGGAGTAAAGTGTTAACCCTGTGCAAAGCAATCCCTTCTTTAACTCTTTACCAAACGACAAAATTTTAGACTAGTCCAACTTGAAAGCATTTGCAGACGACAAAAGAAATGTGAGTCAAGAATTGAAATTTGTTTAACCCATTACCACACAATCCCTACTTTTGACGCTCCTGAGAAAGAAGCCTTAAGAAAACATTGTGGGAAAAGGAGAAAATGCTGGTAACCAGCATTTTCTCCTTTTCCCACAATGTTTTCTAACCTTCACAAAACAAATATCAAATTTTCAGTCACTTTTATTTTGTCGTCTACAAATGCATTGGATTTGGACAAACCTAAAATTTTGTCGTTTGGTAATGAGTTAAGGAAGGGAAGAAAACATTAAAGGAAAAGGAGAAAATGCTGGTTACCAGCATTTTCTCCTTTTCCCACAATGTTTTGCAGAAGGCTTCTTTCTGAGGGTCGTCAAAAGTAGGGATTGTGTGGTAATGGGTTAATGGGCTTTTAGGAACAAAGCCTTTCGGAACATAGTGGGAAAAGGAGAAACTGATGGTAATTAGCATTTTCTCCTTGTCCCACTGTGTTTTCTACCATATGATAGACAAATTTGAGCACCATTTAATTTGTTGTCAGCAAGTGCTTTTTTTGTATGGTTATGAGATGACCGTAACAATATAATGACCCTGAGGAAGAATGCTTTTGAAAATATTGTAAGAGAAGAAGAAAATGGTGCTAACCAGCACTTTTGTTTCTTATCTAAAACTTTTTCTATCTGATCCCAAACTAATTATATCATTTGACCAACATTTAGTTTGTTGTCTACTATTACTTTTGAAAGGGTGTAGAACTTCATCAGTTGTGAAGACCCAAACCTTTACCACACAGTCCAGAGTTTTACCGACCCTGAAAGCTTTTGAAATCATTATAAGAAAAAAGGAGAAATGGGCACTGCCTCCTTTTCCAATAATGCTTTTCACCCTATCAGACACAAATCAAATTGCTTAACTCGTTACCAGATGACAAAATTTTAGACTTGTCCAAATTGAAAGCATTTGCAGACGACAAAATAAAAGTGACTGAAAACTTAAAATTTGTTTTGTGAAGGGTAGAAAACATCGTGGAAAAAGGAGAAAGTGCTGGTTACCAGCATTTTCTCCTTTTCCCACAATGTTTTCTGAAGGCTTTCTTCTCAGGGATTATGTGGTAATGGCTTAAACCTTTACCGAATAATCCTTGGTTTTCAAAACACTGACAAAGAAGGCTTTTGGTTGCTAGCATTTTCTCCTTTTCACACAATGTTTTCAAAAGGCTTCTTTTCCAATTTAAAGTTGGCATTGTTTTGTAGAAAGTTAAGCCTTTACAACACAGTCCTAAGAATTAATTACCCAAAGACAGAACGACTGCGAGAGCATTGTCCGAAAAGGAGGATATGATTGTAATCAGCAGTTTTTCTTTCCCTATGATGCTTTCGACCATTCCAAGAATAATTTTCAGTTCTTGATTCACATTTATTTTGTTGTCTGCACATACTCTGAATTCGGGCAAGTCTAAAATTCTTTGGTTTAGTAAGGAATGAAACTGCCAGAAGATATTTACATTTTATGAAATTACTACTGGAACAACTTCGATATAGACAACAAATTTTGTTTCAAGAGATAAAACATGTCTTTAACCCATTACCTCACAGCAAAATTTTAGACCTATCCAAATTGAAAGCATTTGCAGACGACAATTTCAAAGTGGGTCAAATGGTGCAATTTTGCTTTGATAGGGTAGAAAACATTGTGGGAAAAGGAGAAAATGCTGGTTACCAGCATTTTCTCCTTTTCCCACAATGTTTTCAAAAGGCTTCTTCTCCAGGGGCGTCAAAAGGTGTCATTGAGTGGTAATGGGTTAATCAGATAAAAGCAATTGTTAAACAAGTGGAAAATGCTGCTTGCCAGCATTATTTCCTTTTTCTGTAATGTTTTCAAAAAGCTTTTTCATCAGGGTCATTTAAACATTGGATAGTGTTGTAAAAGAAAATTCTATTCCAATTTCAAGCAATGATAAATCTATTACTTATAACTTGGTTCTAATAATTTTTCCAGATTTCGGAAGTTTATGAAACTTGACGATATCAGAAAAGTGATGCTGTTAAACCATGTCGTGTTCTTAGAAAAGCCTACGGTGAAAAGCTGTTTCTTCCATAACTCAACCCCAGATGTTTGTTTATGTACAGAGTGTCAGACTGCGAGGATTTTACATGACAGTCAGCATATTCCTAATGGAAGGTAAAAAATATTGTTTTAGTTTCTTTCTTTTTTAGCTCACCTGAGCACAACATGCTCAAAGGGAGCTTTTAGGATCACTCAGTGTCTGTCATGTGTCATGTGTCTTGTGTCGACGACAATTCTTTGAACATCAACTACTGGGCCAATTTGGACCAAACTTGGCTGGAATGTTCTGTGGGAGGTCCTCTTTAAAAACTGTTCACAGAATTTGATTCCATCAAAAACTCTGGTTGCCATGGCAATGAAATGGAATTTTCTAAGAAATTCTTTAAAAATCTTCTCCTATGAAAGTGCCGGTCAGATTTTGAAATAATTTCACAGATATGTTCCTTGGGTGACCCTTTTCAAAAAGTGTTTGATCCGTCAAGAAACATGGCTGTGGTGAATGGGCGCTACTTGTACTGTACAGAAATTGTGAAATTCTTAAAAATTCTTCTTCTCTGAAACCGCCGTCAGATTTTGAAATGATTTCATTAAGATGCTCTTTGGGTGACCCTTTTCAAAACAATTTAGTGAAACTTCGATCCGTCAAGAAACATGGCTCTGGTGAATTGGGGCTACTTGCACTCTATGGAAATGATGAATTTCGTAAAAATTTTTCTTCTCTGAAACCGCTGGTCAGATTTTGAAAGAATTTCACGGAGAAGTTCCTTGGATGACACTTTCCAAAATTTGGTTGCAAAATTTTGATTTGTAAAGAAACATGGCTCTGGTGAATGGGGGCTACTTGCACTATATGGAACTGAAGAAATTCTTAAAAATTCTTCTTTTCTGAAACGGCTGATGAGATTTTGAAACAATTTCATAAAGATGCTCTCTCTTTGGGTGACTCTCTTCAAAAACTGTTTGCAAAATGCTAATTTGTCAAGAAACATGGCTCTGGTGAATGGGGCCTACTTGCACTATATGGCCGTGAAGAAATCCTTAAAAAAATTTTCTTCCCTGAAACGGCTGATCAGATTTTGAAAAAAATTGCTATGGTCCTGTCAAAAATTCAAGTGAGCTTTCCAGGGCCTTTTTACCTCTCTTGCTCCAATACTGACTCACATTTTGCAGGGAAATACACTTCAATGACAAATTCAAACACTGAAGGTTTAACCCATTAACACACAATCCCTACTTTTGATCCCCTTGAGAAAGAAGCCTTTGAAAACATTGTGGGAAAAGGAGAAAATGCTGGTTACCAGCATTTTCTCCTTTTCCCACAATGTTTTCTACTCTTCACAAAACAAATTTCAGATTTTCAGTCACTTTTATTTTGTCGTCTGCAAATGCTTTCAATTTGGACCAGTCTAAAATTTTGTCGTTTGGTAATGAGTTAATGCATTGCTAAAGGGAGGTTTTATGTGATAAAATCTTGTACAGTACAACCTGTATTCAGAGACCACTCAAGGGAAGTACTGAAATTGGTCTCTTACAGCAGGTGGTCTTTAAATACAGGTTATATTTTAGGTTAATGTAAGAAGGGTTCTATCAGAATAGCGGTCTTTTAAAGCAGGTGGTCTCTTAATACAGGTGGTCTCTAACACAGGTTTAACTGTATCTATTTCAGGTTGCAGGTCACACAGGAGACAAGATTCACTGGGCCTATTGTTTCTCCATTGAATTTGGTTCTTCTGGGTCAGGATGGACTTGCCACAGAGCTTTCTCAAGAAATTAGAGTTAGTGTCATGGTTTGATATTTTATCTCTTTACCACACAATCTCAAGAAACAGTTTTTTAGCTCCACTGGCCGTAGGCTTATGCCATGGCTTATGTAATGGCCTGGTGTCCGTTTCGAGTCAGTGCGTCCATCTGTCTGTGCCTGATTACGTTTTGAAAAAAATGGCTACGGTTCTCTCAGAAATTCAGGTGAGCGATCCAGGGCCATCTTGGCCCTCTTGTTTTTGGATATACTGGATTCAGCCTGTATGTCTGTGTCCGTCTGTGTGTCCATCTGTGTACAGATAAATCCCTGTTTCTGTCTAAGCGCTGGCAGGTGTATTAACCCAATACCAAACGACAAAATTTTAGGTTTGTCAAAATTGAAAGGAATTGCAGACGACAAAATAAAAATGACCTAAAATTTGAATTTGTTTTTTGAAGGGTAGAAAACATTGTGGGAAAAGGAGAAAATGCTGGTTACCAGCATTTTCTCCTTTTCCCACAATTTTTTCTACAGGCTTCTTTCTCAGACTCATCAACAGTAGGGATTGTGTGGTAATGGGTTAAGAAAAATCTTCTTTCTATCATAGTTTATTTTTCAATAAACCACAGTTTTGAGTTATGAGGCACAGTAAATAATCCACGATAGCCTGAGTGGTTTTTTCATTTCAACTCATAACTCACAATATGGGTTATTGAAAGATAAACCACGGTAGAAAGAAGATTATTTTGATTCTAACATGACCAATTCTTTATGAAAGGAAAACAAGGTCATCCTTAGAGTAAAAACGTGAATGAAGATTATGTTCCATTCTAACATGACATGCGAATTTGGCTCTATAAACACAATGCAAGGAAAGCGTGGTAAAATCTGCGACAATCTATAATGTAGAGTGACGTCATTCTGTATCTGTCATTCAGTGAGTGAGTTATTCAATGGAACATAATCTTCATCCGCATTTTTACTCCAAGTTTGAACTTGTTTTCCTTTCATTAAGAATTAGTCACGTTAGAATCGAAATAATCTTCTTTCTGTCGTGGTATATCGTTCAATAAACCATGTTGTGAGTTATGAGGCGCAATGAATAATCCACTCGGGCTATCGCCCTCGTGGATTATTTATTGCTCCTCATAACTCACAACTATGGTTTATTGAACGATATACCATGATAGAAAGAAGATTATTTCTTAATTGAATATCTCACTAACTTACTTTATACAGAATGACGTCTCTCTGCATGGAATGTTGCAGATTTTACCACACTTTCCTTTGACTGTGTTTATTGAACCGAATTCACGTGTCATGTTAGAATATAAATTTTCCTACAAACATGGCTGCAAGGGGTTGAAGAATAAACATGGTAAACTTTTTTCAACAGTTCCAGATGACTATTCATTCATTTGGGTGTATCAGTGCCTGGAAGTAGATCATAAACCATTCCATTAAGCTATGCTAAATAATCCTGATTTTGTATTGCAGAACAGGTGTATAGATGATGAATACCGCGTATCACGGCATGTGTACAAATTAGATTATCGTCCAATAGAGGGAGATGTTAGCGAAGAACAGAATAGTTTTATATTACCCAATTTCAAGCCGCATGGTAAGTTTCATTCCTGTCGTAATCTCTTATATTTAGCTCTTTGAAGTATTCACCGGGTCAGATCATCAACCCTTCGTAGCAAAAACTTTTGTTTATATGAGCCTTAGGAAGGTTTTTTAACCCTTTACCCCATAAGGCATTTCTATGGTATCTCTAACTGACCCTAAATAACAACAAGGATGAAGCCGTTTCTTATGTGTATATGACAGCTTTTGATAGCATAGAAAACATTGTGGCAAAAGGTGAAATTGCTCCTCACGAGCAATTTCACCTTTTGCCACAATGTTTTCTGAAGGCTCCTACATGCAATGCGTAGAAATGAGTATCTATGGAGTAAAGGGTTAAACTCTTTACCAATCAACAAAAGGGGTTTATGGCATCAGCAAAAAATTTCACTCCCGTAAGCCTGCACAGTCCAGTCAGTTTGGGCCAGTTTTCTGCATGTCAAAGAATCAGTTTACCCTTTGATTCAGCCTATTGTTGGACAAAATTCATTTAACCCATTCCACTTTTGATGACCCTGAGAAATAACCATTTAGAAAAGATTGTGGGGAAATAGAGAAAATGCTGGTTACCAGCATTTTCTCCTTTACCCACAATGTTTTCCACCCTTCACAAAACAAATCCAAATTTTCAGTCACATTTATTTTGTCATCAGCAAATGCTTTCGCTTTGGACAGTCCTATAATCTTTTGTTGTTTGGTAATGAGTTAACCCTGTACCAAATAATCCTTGGTTTTTACGAGCCTAAGATAGAAGCCTTTTGAAAATATTGTGGGGAAAAAGAGAAAATGCTGGTAACCAGCATTTTCTCCTTTTCCCACAATGTTTTCAACCATGCCGGAAACAAATTTCAATTTTTGAGCGCTGTTTATTTTGTCATCTGCAAGTGCTTCAATTCAGACCAGTTTTAACTTTTGTTGTTTAGTAAAGGGTTAATAGATATCATCATAATATCAATTGATTGGTAGAAAACATTGCATCAAACCCTCTTTTCCCAGTGCACATTTTAAATGGATCATACCAGATGTTTTTATGACCCTGATAAGAAAAGGATATTAAAATCATCCTTGGACAGGGAAAAATGTTCATAACCAGTATTCGTCCTATCATATTTTTGATCCAGAAGACAAAATAACATGAACTAATACACATCTTCATTTGCCACATGCAGATGCTCTTTTATGAATGAATATAAAATGTTGTTTTCTGTTACACAGTTAACCTTTTACCACACTATCCACAGTTTCGACAGTCCTTAGATAGAAGCTTTTTGAAAACATAGTTGGAAAAGGAGCAAATATCCAGCATTTTTGCCTTTTCCCAGAATATATTCTACCCTGTACAAGACAAATTTCATCATTTTAGTCAAATGCTATCAATTTGGAGAAGTGTACATTTTTGTCGTGGAGACAGTTCTAATGAGTATCCACAATATAGCGTTCTGAAGAGAAATAATGACTTTAGAATACCATCATTCCCTCTTATCTTGAGCCCTGACTGACAGTTTGTATTATTATACTGCAAAGAAATTTCTCATGATCTGATTAGTTAACATGCCGGGAACATATATCATGTTCCCTGGCAAAAATCATGTAAAACCAGTTTCCCTTTTGAATGCCCCATAAACATTACTACATGTGCAACACAACATCCAAAATGGCGGCGTCGATAGATCACCAGACTGCACATTTATGCACCAAACTGCTCGTTTTAGTGACGTCAATTGCAGCTGGATGTTGGCATCTGCATGCAGTTCTTTTGTTTCTGAACTAAAACAGTGGTGAGCATGTCGGACTCTTGACTTATTGGTTGTGAGTTTGATACCTGGTTGAGGCAAACTTTCTTTCCTGCGTATTTTCGCCTCTTACTCCTGCTAAAGCATGTGAGAAAAGTTGTTGGTGGCTTTTGAAAGAAAGTTGTGTTAGTACTGGTGTGAGAAAGCCTGGAAACACATGTGCGTCATCGATGGCCATGATATGACAGCTGTTAAAGTGGCGTTAAACCCCAATACAAGCAACCAACCAACTGAACTAATACAGTAATAATGAATTTTTTATTTTTTACAGGTTGTATATGTGTTTATGACTCCCAAGAATCCTTAGAATATATTCGCTCAAGTATTTTGAAAACCTTAGAGGCAAACCTTTCGAAAGATAATAGCAAAGCTTTGGAAGGATTACCAATAGTTGTGATGCTTGCTTATGAACCATACACTGTTAAAGAACTAGATTACCTAAGAGAGAATGGTAAACTGTTGGCTAGAAGGTGAGTGAATAAGTTAACCCTTTACCACACAATCCCGACTTTTAACGACCCTGAGAAAGAACCCTTTTGAAAACATTGTGGGAAAAAGAGAAAATGCTGGTAACCAGCATTTTCTCCTTTTCCCGCAATGTTTTCTACCCTTCCCAAAACAAATCCAAGTTATCCAAGTTAGTGGTATTAACTTTGTTACCATTTACTAATCATTTTGAAAATTTAGCAACTCTTAGAAATATTGTGGGAAAAGGAGAAAATCAGGCAGCCATTTCTTTCTGGCATAATTTACTTTAATTTGTTCTCTTGCTAATGCCTTTACTTTGGTTGAATGTTGAACTGTGACATTTTGAACTTGGGTAAAGAACAAAGATTTATGATGTTTTTGACGGAAAATCTTAACATTTTATTAAACAATCCCTGGTTTTTATGACCTAAGATAAAAACCTTTTGAAAAAAATTGTGGGAAAAAGAAAAAATGCTGGGAACCAGCATTTTCTCCTTTTCCCACAATGTTTTCTACCCTGCTGGAAACAAATTTTAATTTTTGAGTTATGTTTATTTTGTCATCTGCAAGTGCTTTCAATTTGGACCAGTCTAAAATTTTGTTTTTTAGTTAAAACTTGAGTAATTTTTGCTGGAAAGTATTCCAAAAATTAATCCTTTACTACACAATCCTTACTTTTAACGACCCTGAGAATGAAGCCTGTTGAAAACATTGTGGAAAAAGGAGAATATGTTGGTAACCAGCATTTTCTCCTTTTCCCGAAATGTTTTCTACCCTGTTAGAAATAAATTTCAATTTTTATGTTGTGTTAAATTTGCTGTCTGCAAGTGCTTTCAATTTGGACCAGTCTAAAATTTTGTTGTTTAGTTAAAACTTTATTTTAAGTAATTTTTGCTGGAAAATATACCAAAATATTAAAGTGTGTTTTTCTGTTTTCTACATCAGCTTACAGTGTGAGTTTGTAGACATACCCGAAGAGGATTTAGCTGAGAAGCTAAAGTTCTATCCTGAGCAAATGGAACAGGCTTTCTCTGCCATTATTACTGGTCCAGGCAAGTCCATAGGCCATAAAATCATGGAGCAAACCGAGCCGGATCTGAGGTGAGAATTATGTGTTTAACCCATTACCACACAATCCGTACTTTTGACGACCCAGAAAAAGAAGCCGTTAGAAAACTTTTGTGGGAAAAGGAGAAAATGCTGGTAACCAGCATTTTCTCCTTTTTCCTACAATGTTTTCTACCCTTCATAAAACAAATTTCAAATTTTCAGTCACTTTTTATTTTGTCGGTTGTAAATGCTTTTGATTTGGACAAGCCTAAATTATTGTTGTTCGGTAATGAGTTTACTCTATACCAAACGACAAAATTTGCACTAGTCCTAATTGAAAGCACTTGCAGACGACAAAATAGCAGATGGAGCAGGCTTTCTCTGCCATTATTACTGGTCCAGGCAAGTCCATAGGCCATAAAATCATGGAGCAAACCGAGCCGGATCTGAGGTGAGAATTATGTGTTTAACCCATTACCACACAATCCCTACTTTTGGCAACCCTGAGAAAGAAGCCATTAGAAAACTTTGTAGGAAAAGGAGAAAATGCTTGTAACCAGCATTTTCTCCTTTTCCCACAATATTTTCTACCCTTCTCAAAACAAATTTCTAATTTTCAGTCACTTTTATTTTGTCGTCTGCAAATGCTTTCAATTTGGACAAGCCTAATATATCGTCGTTTGGCAATGAGTTAACTCTATACC
This sequence comes from Tridacna crocea, assembly GCA_943736015.1. Lineage (NCBI taxonomy): Eukaryota > Metazoa > Mollusca > Bivalvia > Cardiida > Cardiidae > Tridacna > Tridacna crocea. The sequence goes on from OX031067.1 coordinate 45,138,625, forward strand.
AAACAACAAAATTTTGCACCAGTCCTAATTAAAAGCACCTACAGACGACAAAATAAATGTGAATCAAAAAATGAACTTTGGTTTGTAAAGGGTAGAAAACATTGTACGAAATGGAGAAAATGCTGGTATCGAGCATTTTCTCCTTCTGCAACAATGCTTTCAAAGGCCTTCTTTCTCAGGTCATTGAAAGTCGGGATTGTGTGGTAAAGAGTTAACTTTCATTTGACATTGAACATTGCAGAGTTAGTTGCTCTATTGTTAGAGATTTAACCCTTTGCCACACAATTCCGACTTTTAACGACCCCTGAGAAAGAGACCTTTTGAAAACATTGTAGGAAAAGGAGAAAATGCTGGTAACCAGCATTTTGTCCTTTTCCTACAATGTTTTTTACCCTTCCCAAAACAAATTTTACTTTTTGAGTCGTGTTTAAAATGTCGTCTGCAAATGCTTTCAATTTGGACATGTCTAAAATTTTGTCGTTTGGTAAAGAGTTAATATGCTTGAATTAAGTTGAAAGTTAGATAATTCATACCTCGTGATCTGACAATGAATTCTAAGCTTTTACTTAGACTATAATTATGAATTTGTTGGATATGTTTTTCAATTTATGATAGTTACAGAAAATAAACTCAGCTTGCATTTTAACTTTGGATTAGGTATAAAATTTGAAAGAAAAAAAATTGAAAACTCCTATACTTGTTTTTTCCTATACAAATGTACATGTTTGTTTACAGTAGTTTGACATTAGAGACTGATCAGGATGTCAATTAACATAAACCACTAGTGGATTGATATTCTAAAGCATTGATTTGGCTTCTACGCGGACATTTCTTACACATATCTGACCTGGGTTAAAAACATGTCAATGTCCGGGTGATCAAAATTGATTGTTTATAACCAACTGATTTGATTTAAGGCGCTTTGGTTTAGTAGTGATCGAGATTGAATTATTATTTTTTTTGACACATTACGTGATTATACCATAAGAATATGCAATTTGAAAACAAGTGAACATATGACTACAAGATGTTTAGCAGAACAGTTTGAACATACAACTAGAATCAGAATGAAAGAAAAAAAAAAAATAAAGCTGGCATATAGATTAACTGTAAATGTTAGATGTTCATGGATTAGCAAATATTCCTAAATCTTTGTTTTAAAATGAGAATCGGCATGGTATGAGTCAAATAAAAAAGCATATTACAAAAAAAGGAACACTTTGAAATTGTCATCTGCAAATGCTTTCAGTTTGGATAGGTCTAAAATTTTGCTGTGTGGTAATGGGTTAAACATGCACAAGTTTACTTTGAGCCAATGTTTAACCCTTTCCCAAACAACAAATTTTGGACCCTTGCAGATGACAATTTTAGGTTTGGAGAAAATTGCAAAAAGTTCTCAAAAAGGGTAAGAAACACTGTGGGAAAAGGAGAAATTGCTCATTATGAGCAATTTCTCCTTTTCCCACAGAGTTTTCAAAGACTTGTACTGCAGACACGTAAAAACCAGGGCTTGCTTTGGAAAGGGTTAATACAAAATGTTGGCAAGGAAAGCCTGGAAATCAGACCACCTTGTCAATAGGACCAAAATTTTAAAAGTACATGTACCACATGTATTCCTAACAGATGGGTTTTACTGTATTACCATTTCAAAGTTGCCTATTGCAAATTATTTTCAGAAGGTAATGACTGAATTGTAATTGGGATATTTTTGTTTCTGTTTCTTAAACAGGATTCTTATGTGTATGATGTGTTCAGACCCCTTCCCCATGCATCTGCCCCTACAGCCCTTTCTTAACGAGGGTTCCTTCACTGTCACCTCGGTGGCAGACACAGGCTCATCCTCTCCAGAAGAGGAAAATGTATTCACCTTTGATGCCAATCTGGACTGCACAAAACAGAAAATAGAAGTGACGGTAACATCGTACCATGGAGCCCAAGTGTGTGTTAATCATGGGGAAATTTATCATGGGTTTATACTAGTCTATTGTCCTAAACGGAAAGCATCGCTTGCTTCATTAAGGTATGTTATAGCGATATAGAGTTGGTCTATTAACCCTTTACTCCATAGATACTCATTTCTATGCATTGCTTGTAGGAGTCTTTGGAAAACATTGTGGCAAAAGGTGAAATTGCTTGTCAAGAGCAATTTCACCTTTTGTCACAATGTTTTCTATGCTATCAAAAGGTGTAATATACACATAAGAAACGGTTTCATCCTTGCTGTTATTATGGGTCAACTAGAGATACCATAGAAATGCCTTATGGGGTAAAGGGTTAAGCCTTTATTCCATAGATACTCATTTCTACGCATTGCTTGTAGGAGCTTTTGGAAAACATTGCGGCAAAAGGTGAAATTGCTCGTGACGAGCAATTTCACGTTTTGTCACAATGTTTTCTATGTTATCAAAAGGTGTCATATACACGTAAGAAACGGTTTCATCCTTGCTGTTAGTAAGGGTCAATTAGAGATACCATGGAAATGCCTTATGGGGTAAAGGGTTAACCCTTGACTACAACAACTTTTAATGACCCTGAGAAAGAAAGCTTTTGAAAACAATGTTGGAAAATTAGAAAATGCGGGCAACCAGCATTTTCTCCTTTTCCAACGATGTTTTCTACTCTAAATAATTCAGGTTTAAATTTTTGAGTCATATTGATTTTGTTGTCTGCAAATGCTTTCAATTTGGACAAGTCTAAAGTTTTGTTGTTTGGTAAATTTGGTAAAGAGTTAAACAGTCAGAAGGAATAGAACTCTTGAAAACAATGTTGGAAAAGGAGAAAATGCTGGTAACCAGCATATTCTCCTTTTTGCACGATATTTTCTGCCATTTCCAGAACAGTTCTCAATTTTTGATCTGTTTTGGCTTCTGCAAATGTTTTCAATTTAGACAAGTCTAAAATTCTATTGTTTGGTGAAGGGTTAACTATATATCTCACAATTCAATGTTTTTCCATATTTATCGAGAAATAACAATGGAATATGGTTTGATGATTTTATTTTCTAACTCTTCTATTTAGGGAAGAAACAGTAGTTTCCATGCACTAGTTATTTTGGTAAACAGCGCTTGCAAATCAAACAGAAATACTACATAATTTACCCTACATTTTTCACATTTTTTGTAACACTTTTACACCTTAGTATGCAGAGAGGGTATGCCACAGAAAATTACCAAAAACAACTGTACTGGATTTTGATGCAACTCTTCTTTTTTTTTATTGTAAAAGATCAGAGTTTATTTCATTTTGTGAACATCATTGATAGTATTTTCATGAGTGACATTGTGAACATGATTGGTAATATTTACATGAGTGGCTATGCAAATATTACCATTGATGTTCACTTGAAGGAATAGAGTTTATTTTATCAGCTTGTGGTTAATATGGGGAAATATTTGCCGAAAAAGGGAAAGGTGTGCGAAAATAATGAGTGCCGTATTATATATTTCCCCATATTAACCACAAGCTGATGAAATGAATTAATATATTATATTTCCTTCTGATTGTTTTGTCAACAAATGCTACTTTTAACAGCAGAACAAAAAAAGGATTTCCAGGTTTTCGGCAGGAGGAAAATATTTACTCTGACAGAGAAATAATTCCCTCCAGCTTAAATTAAGACATTTCTTTACCCATAACATATCTGGAAATAGTTACATGCAATGTAGATTAAATTCTTTCTCTGCCAAAAAAAATGTTATTATCGATTTCTGTTACAGAGCCTTTGCAGAACCAATCAGTCCGCAGTACTTCCTCATTCTTGCCGTTCCAGAGGAAGGGGGTCGTAGCTACAATCTAAATGAACATAGTCGAGGTCTAAAAGAGGGCAAAGAACTGGCCAAATGTTTACAGGCTGGCTTTATGGAGATTTCACCTAGTTTTCAACATTTTGGTAAAACTTAACAGCCGTTATTTAAGAAATAATCTTCTTTCTGTCATGGTATATCGTTCAATAAACCACAGTTGTGAGTTTTGAAGCACATTAAATAATCCATTAGGGCAAAAGCCCGAGTAGGTTATTCATTGCGCCTCATAACTCACAATGTGGTTTATTGAACGATATACCTCGATAGAAAGAAGATTATTTCAATTCTAACTTGACCAATTCTTAATGAAAGGAAAACAAGTTCAAACTAAGAGTAAAAACGCGGATGAAGATTATGTTCCATTGAATAACTCACTCATTGAATGACGTCACTCTACATGGATTGTCACAGATTTTACCATGTTTTCCTTGCACTGTGTTTATAGAGCCAAAGTCGGGTTTCATGTTAGAATAATCCATACAAAATTTACAGATGATTATATTAAAAGTTTAACCCCTTACCAAATAATCTCTGGTTTTTATAACCCAGAAGAAGAAGCCATCTGAAAACATTGTGGGAATACGAGAAAATGCTGGTAACAAGCATTTTCTCCTTTTCCCACTATGTTTTCTACTCTTCTAAAATCAAGTTTGAGTTTTTGTTTTTGAGTTACATTTACGTTATTTTGTCGTCTGCTAATGCTTTGCACTTTGGACCTGTCTAGAATTTTGTTGTTTGTTAAAGAGTTAAACTAATAAAGAACAAAATATTCAAAGTGACTAAAATTTGAAGCATTTGCAACGGACAAATGTAGCCAAAATGCTGTGTTTTATCACAGCAGTTTTCAAAGAAAAAGGATTATCATAGCGTTGGTGTCGTTTGCACCGTTGTTTACGCTTTCCCAAACGACCAATTTTGGACTCTTCCTAACCAGAAGTGTTTGCAGACAACAATTTTAGATTTGGAGAAAAGGGCAGAAAGTTCTCAAAAAGGGTAGAAAACACTGTGGGAAAAGGAGAAATTGCGTGTTACAAGCAGTTTGTCCCTTTCACTGTGTTTCTAAAAGACTTTTACTGCAGACACATAAAAACCAGGGCTTGTTTTGGAAAGGGTTAACTGCCATCTGCATCATCATGCAAGAACTTCCATATTTTGTAATATCTTGGTCATTTATGGAGATATTCACTTGAAACTTGGACTAGTTGTTAACTAGTTGTTAACCCTTTGCTCCATAAGGCATTTCTATGTCATCTCAAATTGACCCTAAATAACAGCAATGATGAAGCCGTTTCTTATGTGTATTGACACCCTTTGATATCATAGAAAACATTGCGACAAAAGGTGAAATTGCTCGTCACGAGCAATTTCACCTTTTGCCACAATCTTTTCAAAAGGCTCCTACAAGCAACGTGTAGAAATGAGTATCTATGGAGTAATGGGTTAACTCTTGAAGTGTTTGAAAAGTCAGTTATTCTAGATCCCTTCCAACAACAGGTGCCATGCATCCCCAAGTGTATGAGAAGTTTTTAAAGAAAGTCTGGGAACATCGAGATGATGTTGATGATGATGATTGTGATGAGCCCAGTCCACCACCAGCTTATGATCCCCAGTACAGGCGACCACCAGCCCCTCTACCCAATCAGATCCCAAACAACAAAAGTACTTCAAGTAACAGGTAGTCTGATATTTCATGCATTTGCCACATCAGCCCTGTATGATTTCAGAGACTTTTTTTTAACCCTTTCCCAAACAATTCCTGGTTTTTACAGGTCTGGAATAGTAGCCTTTTGAAAACATTGTGGGAAAAGGAGAAAATGCTGGTAACCAGCATTTTCTCCTTTTCCCACAATGTTTTCTACCCTATCATAGACAGAAATCATTTTTTCAGCAGGAGTTGAATTGTCGTCTGCAAATGCTTTCAATTTGGTCTAGTCCAAAATTTTGTCGTTTGGGAAAGGGTTAAGCAAAAACTAACTGGATGTGAATGATGCTCTTTAAGGCTTGGTCAGACCGGCTTACTGATATGTAACGGGGAGAAAAATGCACAGAAACATGCAAAATTTGGTTATTCAGCGACAAAATTCATCTCATGTTCCGCTCGAGGCTCACGCATTCGGTGTGTTGAGCAAAGAAGCCACACAATGATCGCACGAGTGCTGCACATGCGCCTGAAAAAACACATGTTTCCGGATATGTACTGGATAGTGAACGGTCTAAAAAGGGATATCACCATATGAATAACAGACTTGTACTGGATAAAACGGAAGTGTGTGCAAAATTGAACTCTAATAATTTCGCAAATAGCGCACAAAACTGAGACGTAAACATACTTGTTGCTTGCGTATTTAATAAACCTTATTTTGAGATACAAATATTTTCAATTTAAAGACTGAACAGAAGAGAAAACTGTCTATTTCATCTGTTACTTGAGTTGTTTACATTCTGGAAAATGCACAAAAATGGCTGCCATGCATCGTGAATTTCGTGAGTGATTTTTCTAACATCAACGACACCCACTACCTCTTTATGTAATGAGGGGTTTAATAATTTGTTTTTGGTCATGTTTTTTACTAAAGGTCAATTGCATTTTGCTGTAATACAGATTAAACCAAGGAAATAGAAATTCAGTATTGCGCTCCGTCTGTGCTACTGGAAAATTTATAATGAACTTCATACGGTATGGTGTACAAAAATGTCCAATTTGAGAAAATCACCTCAGCATCTCACGATTGAGACTTATTTTTTAGAATGGTAAAGAGTTCTATTTTTTTCTATATTTTACAGCCAAAGTACAGAAGATTCAGAGCCTTTGTATGACCAGCCCCATATCATACCTCCTGTTTCCGACAATGAGAGGGCATCACCATCCCCACCCCCTCTGCCAAACTCTGTCCCCCCACCGGCTGGCCCAGACACAGAGATTTTCTTTAGAAATGACAATGCCCTAGTCAAACCCAGCATGCTGAAGGAAAAACGAAGCCAGTATGCAGGTATATCTTTTGGGCATCTCAATGTTATAATCAAGTTTTTAGAGGTTTTGATTAAACACTCGTTGGGATATTTTTGACATTTTAACTTCATATTTCAGTGTTAACCCTTTACAAAACAATGATGACTTTTAATGACCCCTGAGGAAGAAGCCTTTTGAAAACATTGTGGGAAAAGGAGAAAATGCTGGTAACCAGCATTTTCTCCTTTTTCCACAAAGTTTTCTACCCTGTCAAAGAAAAACTGGTCCATTTTAGCCACTTTGAAATTGTTGTCTACAAATGCTTTCAATTTGGATAGGTCTACAATTTTGCCATGTGGTAAAGGGTTAACTCTTTACCAAACAAGGAAATTTTATACAAGTCGAAATTGAAAACATTTGTTGACAACAAAATGAATACTACTCAGAAATTGTAACGTCTACCGGAAAGGACAGAAAACATCGTGGGAAAAAGAAAAAAATGCTTGTTACCAGCATTTTCTCCTTTTCCCCCGATGTTTTCCAAAGGCCTCTCTCTCAGGAGCGTCTTTAAAAAGTCTCGATTGTGTGGTAAAGGGTTAGGAGGACTTGATGAAACACAGATTGGGATAATTTTTTGGACATTAAGTGCCTAGCACAACTTATGTGTGGAGGGCTAGACAAGTGGAGATATCTTTAACCCATTACCACTCAATCCCTACTTTTGATGCCCCTGAGAAAGAAGCCTTTTGAAAACACTGTGGGAAAAGGAGAAAATGCTGGTAACCAGCATTTTCTCCTTTTCCCACAGTGTTTTCTACCCTTTCCAGAACAAATTTCTATTTTTCAGTCACCTTTATTTTGTCGTCTGTAAATACTCTCAATTTGGACCAGTCCAAAATTTTCTTGTGTGGTAATGAGTTAACCGTTTCCAAAGCATTTCCATGATTGAACCACTTTGAAGAAGAAGGTTTTTGAAACCATTTTGGGAAAAGGAGAAAAATGCTGTTAACTAGCATTGTTTTTTTTCCCTATTCTTACAATGTTTCCTTTCCTGTCTAAGGTAGAAATTATTATTTTGGCTAAACTTCATCTGCAAATGCTCTCTATTTGGACAAGCGAAGAATTTCTTCAATTGGTTGAGAACGGAAAATGCTATTCCTTGCCTAAACTCATTACCAAACGACAAAGTTTTAGACTGATTGAAATTTAGAGCATTTGCAGACGACAAAATAAAATGACTGAAAAATTGAAATTTGTTCCAGGAAGGGTAGAAAACACTGTGGGAAAAGGAGAAAATGCTGGTTACCAGCATTTTCTCCTTTTCCTGCAGTGTTTTCAAAAGGCTTCTTTCTCAGGGGCGTCAAAAGTAGGGATTGGGTGGTAATGGGTTAAATCTGTGTTGGGATATTAAATTTTGTTATAAATGCATCAAAGACCTGGTTTTAATCCTTTATCACACAGTCTCGCCTTTTATCGACCCTGATGAAGAAGACCTTTGAAAAAATTGTGGGAAAAGGAGAAAATGCTGGTAACCAGCATTTTCTCCTTTCTCCACAATGTTTAGGTGTCTGTGGTTGTGGGATAAAGCACGGCCTCATAACCATAACATCCCAAGTTTGATACCCGGGAGCAGTTGTCAACTTTGGGATTTTTCAGTGGCCCACACATTTGGTGTGAGTACTGGTAAACTTCCCAGGAAGCCAGATCGAGAGAGCTTAGTATAAGTTGTAACAACTTGTTTCTTGATTGATTTTAAAATAAATAGCTTTAAACCTTAACACAATGTTTTCTACCCATTCCAAGACAAAAGTTCAGCATTTGATCCACATTTGTTTTTGTGGTCTCTGCAAATGCTTTGTAATTTAAAATGGTCTAAATTTTTATGTGTGATGAAGGGTTAGCTCATTACCAAACGACAATATAGCAGGCTTGTCCAAATTGAAAGCATTTGCAGACGACAAAATGAAAGTGACTGAAAATTTAGAATTAGTTTTGTGAAGGGTAGAAAATGTTGTGGGAAAAGAAGAAAATGCTGGTTACCAGCATTTTCTCCTTTTCCCACAATGTTTTCAAAAGGCTTCTTATCCAGGGGCTTCAAAAGTAGGGATTGTGTGGTAATGGGTTAACCTTTTACCACACGACAAAATTTTAGACTGGTTCAAATTGAAAGCATTTCCAGGCGACAAAATAAAGGTAACTGAAAAATTGAAATTTGTTTTGGCAAGGGTAGAAAACACTGTTGGAAAAGGAGAAAATGCTGGTTACCAGCATTTTCTCCTTTTCCCACAATGTTTTCAAAAGGCTTCTTTTCCAGGGGTGTCAAAAGTAGGGATTGTGTGATGAAGGGTTAAAGGAAAAACTAGGTCGATGATGCCCCAAATATTCCCGCTTGACATAATATCTCAAGATATATATGACATGTAATGGAAGTTGCTCTGAAGATTTAAACAGTATTGTCAACAGAGTTCAGTTCCAGACGAAATTCAGTAAATTTGCTATAAGATCAGTTGATGTCAGAATGCTATGATCCGTCAGAGTTGTTAGAAGAGACAAAACACTAATGGAATTGTATGATCTTTCAGAATTAGTACTTGGTTATTTGCTGCTAAAGAGACCTTATTTTACTTTCATATAAGTGTGAAATGACTGAAGAATAGTTGAATGAGCACATTTACTTAACCCTTTACCAAACAATCACTGGTTTTAACGACCCTGAGAAAGAAGCTTTCTGAAAACATTGTGGGATAAGGAGAAAATGCTGGTTACCAGCATTTTCTCCTTTTCCCACAAAGTTTTCAAAAGGTGTCTTCCTCGGGGTTGTTAAAAGTTGCCATTGTGTGGTAAAGGGTTAAGACACAGTTTTAAAATTTATTTCCCTGCCAGCATGTAAATCTCGGACCAACAACACAATAACAGATTGTCATTTTCATGATAATTTTCATACTTATACAGTGGTATGATTTAAGATTAACCCTTTACCACACAATGACAACTTTTAACACCCCTGTAAGAGAAGGCTTTTGAAAACATTGTGGGAAACGGAGAAAATGGTGGTCACCAGCATTTTCTCCTTTTTCCACAATGTTTTCTACCCTGCTGGAAACAGAAGTCTGCACGTGCTTCCAATTTGGACCAGTCTGAAATTTTGTCGTTTGGTAAAGGGTTAACCCTTTCCCAAACAATCCGTGTTTTTTACGACTTTGAGATAGAAGACTTAAAAACATTGTGGGAAAAGGAGAAAATGCTGGAAACAAATTTCAATGTTTCAGTTGTGTTCATGTTGTTGTCTGCAAGTTCTCTCAATTTGGGCCAGTCTAAAATTTTGTCGTTTGGCAACGGGTTAAATGCGTCTTACCATTTCAATTGTTTAATTTTGGCAGTTAACCCATTACCACACAATCCCTACAAAATACATGTAAGGTAGAATGGCCGATTTTGAACTATCAACTTAACCCATTACCACACAATCCCTACTTTTGACGCCCCTGAGAAAGAAGCCTTTAGAAAACATTGTGGGAAAAGGAGAAAATGCTGGTAACCAGCATTTTCTCCCTTTCCCACAGTGTTTTCTACCCTTCACAAAACAAATTTCAAATTTTCAGTCACTTTAATTTTTGTTGTCTGAAAATGCTTTCAATTTGGACCAGTCTAAAATATTGTCGTTTGGTAATGGGCTATTGGATCTTTAGGAACAATCAGAACGAAATTTGCTCTTTATCAGTATAATGTAGTTAGCCCTTTCCCAAACGACAAATTTTGGACTTGTTCAAACCAAAAGAGTTTGCCGACGACAATTTCAGATTTGGAGAAAATTGCAGATAGTTCTCAAGAAGGGTAGAAAACACTGTGGGAAAAGGAGAATTTGCTCGTTACGAGCAATTTCTCCTTTTCCCACAGTGTTTTCATAAGACTTTTACGGCAGATGCGTAAAAACCAGGGCTTGTTTAGGAAAGGGTTAATGTGGTAGGGAAAAGATAAGAATTAGCACACACTCAACTCATTACAGGCCCACTGAGGGATCAATATCGTAAGTCCTTCCCTGCCGTAGAGACAGAACGATTCAAACTGTCTAGCTCCATGAGTCAGAGCATGACGGAGCATTTGGACGCTGAGGCGGCCATGTTGCCCAAGTTTCAATTTAGGAAATCACGTAGTATGAAACTTGCTGTGAAAGATGAAGTGGAAGGTGAAGGTCACTGTTGAATAGCATTGTTGTCATAGTAAAAGTCAGTATTCGAGTAGTTTTTTAGCTCTACTGGCCGAAGGTCAGGAGAGTGTATGTCAAGGTGTGGTGATCCATGTTTATCTGTCCATTCTTAGAAAAATTTATTTATAAGACTATTTCCTTTTCAAAGGTTTAGTCCACATTCCATTCTTGTTTATTGTGACGCTTCAATTGCTTGTTTATATCATCAGTCATTTCTGTCTTTCATATTTTTTTTTTCGTCAGAGTTGTTTTTTTTTTTCTTCCAAAAAAAGGTCAAGTTATTGTTATTGCCCTGTCTTCAAGGAGGTGGTGTCATGGTTATGCAAAAACTTTTACATTTTATATATTTTATATCTCGGCCATTTCAGACCTTATTTACCTCCAACTTGAACATGCTGTTAATTAACCCTTTCCCAAATAATCCCTTGTTTTACGGCCCTGAGATAGAAGCCTTTTGAAAACATTGTGGGAAATCAAACAACTGAACCTATACATTGGTATCTGCATGTTGTGCTCTTCTTTAAAAGTATGACATAATTGAAGTTAAGTTTTATGTATAAAAATGGCTAGAAGAGAATTGCCATTAATTCTAACAACTGAAAATGCTTCAAGAAATCATTTCACCTTTTTGTAAACCTGTGTGATTTTTTTTTGTATTTTGGAATTTTTTTGCTGTAAATTTATTGTCGGATGAAAGCCAGTAGAGTTGGTCAGGCCCCAAGTAGCCTCTTGTTTGTGTTTATTTTTTGACAGAATGGTTTTATTTTTTGTCTTTTATTTTCATGCTTTGGCTGTGTTGACTCTTTGCGGGGTCATGCCATATTTTCACCGACAGCTTTATTGTGATGATAGCCCTTTCCTAAATGAATCATAGTTCTTGAAACCTGTACCAAACATTTCTATACATGTATCTTTATGAGGCTAGGAAAGAAGGCTTTTGAAAACATTGTCAGGAAAGGAGATAATGCTATGTTTTTTACCGTATCAGAGAACTATCGCAAATTTGTACAAAAAAATTAAAAATTTTGAATTTGTCATCTTCAGCTGCTTTCAACTTTAGTCTGAAATTCTGTGATACGGTTCTAAGGCTTGACAGAAAAGAAGTTCTTACAACTTGAATTTGGAAGCTTTTTGGCTGGTGGGCTCTTGATGGTTGTGATGGATACACACAAAAATCATTGCTATTGAAGGAACAAAAGAATCTTTTGACAGATTTGAACTGAACTGATGTGGAATGTAATGAAGAACAACATTCCATTTGTTTAAGAGCATTTTCAATTATTACCTCTGAGTGCAGTTTAATTATAAGTTTATAAGCTACATGTAGATCAGTTCCGCTGAGTTGCTGTCCAGTTTGGTGACAGTTTTGTCTGCAACTACACAAGACAGTATATATTTTCAAAAATTTGTTGAATCATGGGAATCCTTGGAAATTCAAAAATAAGGACTAAATGAATTGTTCTTTTTTTTTAGGAAAGGGTTATTTTTTGTTGGGCTTTAATAGTGACAAACCCTTTTCCCACATTATTGCACTGACTTTTACACAATTTACAGAAATCTTCATTTATTTGATAGATTATAATGTACATGTATATAAGTGGGCATACAATTTGTTTTTAGATTGAATGTAAGTCTGGTAGAAAGGAGATGGATAGATGGAAAATCAGTTTGAAAGTTCTTTTGAAAATATTGAAAATTCAGTACTTAATCCTTTCCCAAACGACAAATTTTAGACTCTTCCAAACTGAAAGAGTTTGCAGACTACAATTTTAACTTCCATAACAATGGCAGAAAATTATTGGAATGGCCAGAAAACACTGTGGGAAAAGGAGAAATTGCTCGTTAAGAGCAATTTCTCCTTTTCCCACAGTGTTTTCAAAAGACTTTTACTGCAGACAAGGGCTTGTTTGGTAAAGAGTTAAGCAAACAGAATAAGATTTTAAATGTATGTAACCCTTTTGAAAAGGAACGATCAGTCATGGAAAGACTTTCTTCTCTGACAGCAGAAAAGGTCCATAAAAGGCATAGAAAACACGCAAATACTGGACATTATGAATTGAAGATGAGACTTGAAATTCTCTGCAATCTTATCTTGATCTGCACTGCCAAAGAAAGTACTGAGATATGTAATCAGCGTCCAGAAGTGATCCAGACGTAATGAAAGTTACCTTTGTGTGTTACCCATTGATCCAGTGTTTTTGGAACAAGGAGAAGGAACCATGCAAGGCTCAGTTGTAATTTGAAACCTGGAGGCACCTCATTATCTCCCGCTAGATGGCATTCTATAAATACTCATCTATCTGATATGGGCATCCTGGGTACAGAACCGAACCACTTTCCTACGCGACAACCGTTACTTTGAATTTAAAACAAAAAAACTGGTTTACCCAATAAAACGCTACCTTGTGTAAATCACTCAACTATGATCACCAGTTTAGAGAAATCTGTTGCTAATGCAGGTCTCGTTTCTCCTCAAACTTATTGATACGTAAAAGCTATTTTCAACATTGCTACTTTATAGAGCGTAATATTACAGTCAGCCCGCTTTCGGGGCTAGTAGTGATGCGTCATATAAGACAGTCGAATCTTCGAAGAAAATGACATACGCAGACAATGGGAGGCACCTTGTTCAAACCTGACTTGAGCACTGGGTTTTTGATGGGAGTGTTCTTGGGCAAAACACTGTTAGAACACTAGGCCCTAGCATAGGATATGCACTGGTGAAACCTTGGACATACATGAATAGGCCAGCTGTAGCCTTGATATAACTGAAATAATCTTGAAAGAGGCTTAACTCATTACCAGACTACAAAATTTTAGACTTGTCCAAATTGAAAGCATTTGCAGACGACCAAATGAAAGTGACTGAAAATTTGAAATTTGTTTTGTGAAGGGTCATCGTCCATCAGTGCATCGTGCGTCATCAACAGTTCTTTAAACATCAACTCCTCCTTAACTGCTGGGCCAATTTGGACCAAACTTGGCTGGAATGTTCCTTTGGAGATCTCAAAAACCCTAGTTGCCATGGCAACCAAATGGAATTTTCTTGGAAATTCTTTAAAAATCTTCTCCTCTGAAACCGCTGGTCAGATTTTGAAATAATTTCACAGATATGTTCCTTGGGTGACCTTTTACAAAAAGTGTTCGTGAAATTTTTATCCGACGAAAAATGTGGCTCTGGTGAATGGGGGCTACTTGCACTATACAGAATGAACGAATTCTTAAAAATTCTTCTTCTCTGAAACCGCTAGTCAGATTTTGAAATAATTACAAAGAGAATGATGTTCTTTGGGTGACCCTTTTCAAAAATTGTTAGCGAAATTTTGATCCGTCAAGAAACATGGCTCTGGTGAATGGGGGCTACTTGCATCATATGGAAGTGAAGAAATTCTTAAAAATTCATCTTCTCTGAAACAGATGTTCAGAATTTGAAATAACTTCACAGAGAAGTTCCTTGAATGACCCTTTCCAAAATCTGTTTTGGAAATTTTGATCCATCAAGAAATATGGCTCTGGTGAATGGGGGCTACTTGCACTATAGGGAAATGAAGAAATTCTTCAAAATTCTTCTGAAGAAACGGCTGATGAGATTTTGAAATAATTTCACAGAAATGTTCCTTGAATAACCCTTTTCAAAACATGTTTGCAAAATTTTGATCCATCAAGAAACATGGCTCTGGTGAATTGGGGCTTCTTGTACTTTATTGCCATGAAGAAATTATTTAAAATTCTTCTTCTCTGAAACGGCTGATGAGATTTTGAAATAATCTCACAGAAATGTTCCTTTGATAACCCTTTTCAAAAATAGTTCGCAAAATGCTGATTTGTCCAGAAACATGGCTCTGGTGAATGGGGCTACTTACCCTATTTGGCCATGAAGAAATTCTTTTTCTCTGAAACGGCTGATCAGATTTTGAAATAATTTCACAGAAATGTGTCTGGGCTGACCCTTTTCAAAAATTGCTCTAGAAATTTTGATCCATCAAGAAACATGGCTCTGATGACTGTGGGCTATTTACACTATACAGACATGAAGAAATTCTTACAAATTCTTCTTCTCTGAAAGGGCTGATTAGATTTTGAAAAAAAAATGGCTATGGTTCTCTCAAATTCAGGTGAGCGATCCAGGGCCATCTTGGCCCTCTTGTTTACATTATGGAAAGACCGATGATCATCATTTGAATTATAGTGAATGTTTCTACTGCAAATTGTTTCAGTTTGGATTCATGGTTTTGTTTGTATGGTTTAGAGGTATTGAACTTACTTAAAGAAAATCAAGACATTTTTGCACAGTAGTTAGTCAGTTCCATGTTGCTCCCAGTTTTACCCTTTACCAAGCGTCATGGTTTTAGACTTGTCCACAGTAAATGCAATTACAGGTTTAACTCATTACCAAACAACAGAATTTTAGACTGGTTCAAATTGAAAGCATTTGCAGACGACAAAATAAAGGTGGCTAAACAATTGAACTTTGTTCTGGGAAGGGTAGAAAACACTGTGGGAAAAGGAGAAAATGCTGGAAACCAGCATTTTCTTCTTTTCCTACAGTGTTTTCAAAAGGCTTCTTTCTCAGGGGTGTCAAAAGTAGGGATTGTGTGGTAATGGGTTAATACAAGAGAAATGGGACTAATACATTGAAATTTGATTTTTTTTAAAGGCTAGAAAAATTCTATGAGAAAAGGAGAAAATGCTGGTTACCTGCACATTCTTCTTTTCCAATAAAGTTTTTTGAAAAAAAATTTATTTAACGTCATTGAAAGTCAGGGTTGTTGGTTAAAGGGTTTAGATGGTTCCCTTGTTCTTTTTGCTGATGTTATGTTGCTGTAGAGTAGTTCAACCCTTATTTGATTTTGTTGTCAAAATACAGTTTTTTATCTCTTAGCCCTTTCCCAAATGACAAGTTTTGGACCAGTCCAAATTGAAAGCATTTTGCAGATGACAAATTAACAGTTGCTAAAAAGATGATTTTTCGATATGATAGGGAAGAAAACATTGTGGGAAAAGGAGAAAATGCTGGTTACCAGTATTTTTCTCCTTTTCCCACAATGTTTTCAGAAGGCTTCCTTCACAGGGCCATGAAAACCAGGGATTGTTTGGGAAAGGGTTAACCCCACAAGCCGGACTTTTAATGAACTTGTAAAAGAAGCCTTTTGAAAACATTGTGGGAAAAGAAGAAAATGCTGGTAACCAGCATTTTCTTCTTTTCCAGCAATGTTTTCAACCCTTCCCAAAACAGATTTCAAGTCTTCCGTCATCTTTTTTTTGTGGTCTGCAAATGCTTTCAATTAGGACCAGGCTAAAATTTTGTCATTTGGTAAAGAGTTAATGTGAGGTAGGCTGCTTCAAAAATCACCTTTTTCTGTGTTATAGTTGTATACATGTATATGTATCATGTGGACAAGATTTTCGTACAGAAGACTACTTTTGACAACATTGTGGCAGAAAGATAATTTGGTTAGCACAAGATCTTGTTCGCAAAACACCTTTAAATTGCAATGTTAGCGATTTTCTGATAGACTGAAAAGTAAATCCCAGCTGTAAAATGGTTTATAAAGTGACAAAGGAAGAGAAAGATTTTCATTAACATGTAATGAAGAGAAAATACTTGGTAAAAACATTATGGTAAAGGAGAAATGCCTTTCCATACAATTGCTCTGTGGAGTCTGATGTTGACCTACACTGCACAGATTCTCTTAATCCTTTACCAAACGACAAAATTTTAGACTGGTCCAAAGTGAAAGCATTTGCAGACGACAAAATAAAAGTGACTGAAAATTTGAAATTTGTTCTGGGAAGGGTAGAAAACACTGTGGGAAAAGGAGAAAATGCTGGTTACCAGCATTTTCTCCTTTTCCCACAATGTTTTCTAAAGGATTCATTCGGAGGGGCATCAAAAGTAGGGATTGTGTGATAATGGGTCAATCCTTTACCAAACAATCCCTGGTTTTTACGACCCTGAGATAGAAGCCTTTTGAAAACATTGTGGGAAAAGGAGAAAATGCTGGTAACTAACATTTTCTCATTTTCCCACATTGTTTTCTACCCTGCTGGTAACAAATTTCAATTTTTGAGTTGTGTTTATTTTGTTGTCAGCAATTGCTTTCAATTTGGACCAGTCTAAAATTTTGTTGTTTGGTAAAGGGTTAAATTCTTTTTGACTCGAAATGACAAAAGTGTCAGACTATTCTATGTGTGAAGCCTTTGCAGACAATAATCCAAGTATGGCTAAAAAATTTGGGATTTGTCTCTGAAAGAAATAATAAAAAAAAAAAGCTAGAAAATCAGAAAATGCCAATTATAAGCATTCTCTGCTTTTCCCACAATGTTTTTTTAACCCTTTACCAAAACAACAAAATTTTAGACTGGTCCAGATTAAAAGTACTTGCAGTCGGCAAAATAAACGTAACTCAGAAATTGAAATTTGTTTCTACCAGGGTTGAAAACAATGTGGGAAAAGGAGAAAATGCTGGTTTCCAGCATTTTCTCCTTTTCCCACTGTTTTCAAAAGGCTTCTGTCTCAGGGTCGTAAAAACCAGGGCTTGTTTGGTAAAGGATTAAAGGCGTTATTTTCAGTGGTCATTAAAACTCGGCATTGTTTAGTGGAAGGTTAAGGATTCAGAAAAATATTATTTTCTTAGCTTGCAATCTAATTTTGGAGACTGGTAAGTTGTATTTTTGTTGTAGACTTTTCCACCAATCAAACATCTAGATTTGACATCACTTGGCTGTTGAAAAGAAGCTACTGTATTGTATCGTGATATATGATTGGATGATAGAATTCCAACTTTTGTAGAAGATTTTACTGTTAATCAAATGCAATAGAGTAAATATAGATTGTTAAGTTTGTTCCATATGATAAGTATCATCAAAATTTTTACTTTCTAATTATAGGAAAAACAGTATAGTTTGTTTAAAAGCATAATATTAGATTAACTATGACAGTATAGTTTGTTTAAAAGCATAATGTTAGATTAAACATGTTTGTAATCCATTTTGTTAAGCAAAGATACTTTTTCATTACTTCATTTCCTTCATTTCATATTTCAGATTTTTTACACCCCTGCAAAACGAATGTTTTTGGGGGTATACGGGAATCAGCCTGTCTGTCTGTGTGTCCATCCATTGGTGCATCCATCTGTGTGTCCATCTGTGTACAAAATATAAGTAATTTTCTGTCATTAACTCCTACAACAGTTTTCCTTCAATTGTATTGAAACTTTGCACATATATGTTGTTCATATATTGAAGATTTGCAAGACACAGTTTTCAAGTGTCAACTCCTCCTGGTTGAGGAATTATCGCCCCTTGAACTTGACACTTCTTTCTGTCAAAGCGCTGGCCGGGGTATTAAGTCACATTCAGTGACGGCTCTAGTTGTTTATAGATTGATGGTGTATTTTTCAGATTGACATCTATTTATGAATAATATTGATAAGCATTTCCTTTCCTTTTAAGCATGGGCAATCAATGAGCCAAAGAAGCACTTGAAGTCTTCAACGTTTCCAGCCTCGAGCCCACGGGCTCTCAAGCCAAACGGTGAATAACTTAATCTAGGCTTAATAGAATAGCCTCGCCCTCCACTGTTGTGTGTTGTTAACCAATTAGTATGCCGCTGCTAAAATTGTGCTTGTATGCAAGGTTCACACATGATTTCTACAGGGTTTTTTGGGAGCTTTGCTTTACCTACACTTAACTGATTACCAAACGACAAAATTTTAGACTGGTTCAAATTGAAAGCATTTGCAGACGACAAAATAAAGGTGACTGAAAAATTGAAATTTGTTTTGGGAAGGGTAGAAAACACTGCGGGAAAAGGAGAAAATGCTGGTTACCAGCATTTTCTCCTTTTCCTACAGTGTTTTCAAAAGGCTTCTTTCTCAGGGGCATCAAAAGTAGGGATTGTGTGGTAATGGGTTAGCTGCATTATTGCAAGTGTACTGCTGATAATTCTTCGCATGTTCACCCTTTACCAAAAAATTGCATGTTCTAACAGCCCATAGAAGAAGGCTTTTGCAAACATTGTGAAAGAAGGAGAAGATGCAGGTGTCCAACTTGAAACTACTCATCCAATTTTGAAGGAACTTAATGGAAACATCTCTGCTGTAATCCACATCAGAATTACCTCAGAGAATTTGATTCTAGCGAAAAGTCTGGTAACCACGGGCAACAAAACTGAAAAAATACTGATATTCTTTAAAAATCTTCTTGTCAAAAACTATAAGGCCCAGGGCTGCCAAATTTAGTACTTGATTAGACCAGCTTAACTCATTCCCAAACGACAACATTTTAGGTTTGTCCTAATCAAAAGCGTTTGCAGATGACAAAATAAAAGTGACTGAAAATTTGAATTTGTCAGTCCTATTATTTTGTCTGCAAATGCTTAAAATTTGGACAAGTCTAAAATATTGTTGTTTGGTAAAGAGTTTACAAAATTTTGGACTAGTCCAAATTGAAAGCATTTGCAGACGACAAAATAAATGTGAATCAAAGATTTGAAATTTGATTTTGAAAAAGGTAGAAAATGTTGTGGGAAAAGGAGAAAATGCTGGTTACCATTATTTTCTCCTTTTCCCACAATGTTTTCGAAAGGCTTCTTTTGTTGGGGCCTTTAAAAGTTGGGATTGTATGGTAATAGGTTAAGGGCTGCCATGACATGGTGTCCAGCCCTGTTTCTGCACTATCCCTTGTAACAATACTAACAACCTCAGAAGGGTCGCACATTTTCGACAACTGCCGCAGATGATAATAGAAAACATGAATTCAGTCAATCCAAGGAAAGAAGACTGTTTAACAAAATAGCTAAGCTAGGAAAGTTCATTGTATCAAAGATAGGTCATTGCAACAGTTTAAGACATTGAAACAAGAAAGGTGGAAAATGTGGGGGTGGGGTTAGGTTTTAGAAGCAAGGCAAGGCAGGAAATACAATTAACTCTTTACCAAACAACAAAATTATAGACTGGTACAGATTCAAAGCGTTTAAAGATGACAAAATTTGTGTGACTCCAATTTGTTTACGAAACAGCAGAAAACATTGTGGGAAAAGGAGAAAATGCTGGTAACCAGCATTTTCTCCTTTTCCCACAATGTTTTCTAAAGGCAGGATAAGACAAAATGATATCATTTATGAAAATAAATAATGATTATTGTAAGGATAGAGGAGGATGGCCACGACCTCCTCTATCCAAAATACATGGCTAATAAAGTTAAAAGAACAAAAAAAAATTAAGGTAGTGGACCTGTAATAGAAAACAGCTATTTCCACTATAATATTATCCTACAAAAATTAACTATTATTAACTCTTTACCACACCAGAAAATTTTAGAATAGTCTGAATTGAAAGCATTTGCAGACGACAAAATAAAGGTGACTAAAAAAAAGAAATTTGTTCTGGGAAGGGTAGAAAACACTGGGAAAAGTAGAAAAGCTGGTTACCAGCATTTTCTCCTTTTCCCATAGTGTTTTCAAATGGCTTCTTTCATAGGGGCGTCAAAAGTAGGGATTGTGTGGTATTGGGTTAAGAATGAGTATTTTTGTACTACTTTAACCAAGCCTTTTTTTCCCTACTTTGAATAATTATTTATAAATCTAAAGCTACTTTATTCTCATTACAAAGGAAGATAATGATTACCTCCCTGTTCTTAAAATTAACAAAAGTATCGACAAATAATTTCAAGATAGACATGAAAGGAATATCTGGTTGGTTAAAACATGTGAAGGTATTATATCTGTATAAATCCGTATTTATCAACTATCAAGAAATTTTTATGCCATGCTGCACTAGAAGTGTTACGGGTCCGCTACGCTAAGTAAAGTGAGTGATACCTTTATTTTTTGTAATAGATAAAATGATATAGAATCTAACATACATATATATGACTGTTCTGTGAACTTTGCTGTTGTATATCAATTTATTACAGTATTTCAGCTTTTATAGATAACCTAAAAACATACATTTAGTGTAAATTAACAGAACTTGCTCTAACCTCAACCTTGTTTTTAATTAGTAATAGATGCAGAGTTCCAGATAAGAGGGAGTGATGGTATTCTAAATCCTTTATTTGTCTTCCAAACCCTATGTTGTGGGTACTCATTAGACTCGTCTTGCTGAGACGATTCTAATGAGTACCCACAACATAGGGTTTAGTGGAGAGTAATTGACACATGTATATTAAATCTTGAAATCAAAATCACTCCCTCTATCTGGAGCTCTGAGATGACATTAACTCTCTACAAAAAGCAAGTGTGTTTAACCCATTACCACACAATTCCTACTTCTGACGACCCTGAGAAAGAAGCCTTTAGAAAACAATGTGGAAAAAGGAGAAAATGCTGGTTACCAACATTTTCTCCTTTTCCCATGATGTTTTCTACCTTTCACATTAATCCATTACCAAACGACAATATTCTAGACTGGTCCAAATTGAAAGCATTTGCAGACGACAGAATAAAAGTAACTGGAAATTTGAAATTTGTTTTGTGAAGGGTACAATACATTGTGTTTTCTACTTCTCCAGAGTCAAGTTTCAATTTTTGAGTCACATTTATTTTGTCGTCTGCAAATGCTTTCAATTTGGAAAAGTCTAAATTTCGTCGTTTGGAAGAGAGTTAAAGAATCTATAGATTCCCGCGCGCGCCCCCCCCCCCCCCCCCCCCCCCCCCCCCTCTCTCCTTCCCCCCTCTGCCTTCACCATTTTAAAACAAGAATTAGTTAGAAAAAAAGGCTTTGTATGTTTTGTGTCTTGGCTTTGAGCTTATATGGTGCTTAATACATTAACCCATTACAACACAATCCCTACTTTCGACAACCCTGAGAAAGAAGCCTTTAGAAGACATTGTGGGAAAAGGAGAAAATGCTGGCACCAGCATTTTTTCCTTTTCCCTCAATGCTTTCTACCCTTCACAAAACAAATTTTAAAATTTCTGTCACTTTTATTTTGTCGTCTGCAAATGCTTTTGATTTGGACAAACCTAAAATTTTGTTGTTAAGTAATGGGTTAAGGTAGAGGGATTCTGTGTGAACCAGATCATTTTTACCTTTATGTCAAGTTGTATACTATAATCTGTTGCTTTTTTTGTAGCCATTGTAGCTTGATTAATCAGTAGACTATGTATGTGGTATAAACTTTATTTGTTAAAATCATTAATTTTTAGCTCACCTGAGCACAACGTGCTCAAGGGGAGCTTTTAGGATCACCCGGTGTCCGTCGTCCGTCGTGCGTCGTGCGTCGTGCGTCGTCCGTCGTGCGTCGTCCGTCGTCAACAATTCTTTAAACATCAACTCCTCCTAAACCGCTTGGCGGATTTGGACCAAACTTGGCAGGAATGTTCCTTGGGAGGTCCTCTTTAAAAATTGTTCATAGAATTTGATTCCATCAAAAACTCTGGTTGCCATGGCAACCAAATGGAATTTTTTAATAAATTTTTTAAAAATCTTCTCCTCTGAAACTGCTGGTCGGATTTTGAAATAATTTCACAGATATGTTCCTTGGGTGACCCTTTTCAAAAATTGTTCGTGAAATTTTGATCCATCAAAAAATGTGGCTCTGGTGAATGGGGGCTACTTGCACTATACAGAAATGAAGGAATTCTTTAAAAATCTTCTCCTCTGAAACCGCTGGTCGGATTTTGAAATAATTTCACAGACATGTTCCTTGGGTGACCCTTTTCAAAAATTGTCCGTGAAATTTTGATCCGTCAAAAAATGTGGCTCTGGTGAATGGGGGCTACTTGCACTATACAGAAATAAAGGAATTCTTAAAAAATCTTCTTCTCTGAAACCGCTGGTCAGATTTTGAAATAATTTCACAGAGTTGCTCCTTGGGTGACCCTTTTCAAAAAATGTTAGTGAAATTTTGATTGGTCGAGAAACATGGCTCTGGTGAATGGGGGCTTCTTGCACTATACAGAAATGAACAAATTCTTAAAAATTCTTCTTCACTGAAACAGCTGGTTAGATTTTGAAATAATTTCACAGACTTGTTCCTTGGATGACCCTTTT
The DNA here is from genome assembly GCA_943736015.1 of Tridacna crocea. NCBI lineage: Eukaryota > Metazoa > Mollusca > Bivalvia > Cardiida > Cardiidae > Tridacna > Tridacna crocea. Next base: position 45,161,584 of record OX031067.1, read on the forward strand.
CAAAAATTGTTCGCAAAATTTTGATTGGTCAAGAAACTTGGCTCTGGTGAATGGGGGCTACTTGCACTATACAGAAATGAAGAAATTCTTAAAAATTCTTCTTCTCTGAAACAGCTGGTTAGATTTTGAAATAATTTCACAGACTTGTTCCTTGGGTGACCCTTTTCAAAAAGTGTTCACAAAATTTTGATTCGTCAAGAAACATGGCTCTGGTGAATGGGGGCTTCTTGCACTATACAGAAATGAAGAAATTCTTGAAAATTCTTCTTCTCTGAAATGGCTGGACAGATTTTGAAATAATTTCACAGAGATGTTCCTTGGGTGATCCTTTTCTAAAAGTGTTTGCGAAATTTTGATTGGCCAAGAAACATGGCTCTGGTGAATGGGGGCTACTTGCACTAATGAAATGAAGAAATTCTTGAAAATTCTTCTTCTCTGAAACCCGTTGTCAGATTTTAAAATAATCTGACAGAGATGTTCCTTGAGTGACCCTTTTCAAAAGCTGTACATATAATTTTGATCCGTCAAGAAACATGATGAAATTCTTGAAAATTCTCTTTCTCTCAAACCCCTGGTCAGATTTTAAAAGAAATTTTCCGAAATGTTCCTTGGGTGACCCTTTTCAAAACTTGTTCGTAAATTATGATCAATCAAGAAACATGGCTCTTGTGGATGGGGGCTACTTGCTCTTATACAGAAATGAAGAATTCTTAAAAATTCTTCTTTTTGAAACTGATGGTCAGATTTCGAAATGACATTTACAGGTGACCTTTTGAAAATTGCTTGGCAAAATTATAAATTTGGTTCCAATGTTTCAATATCTAAAAAAAAAAAGACTAAGGTCATCTCAAAAATTCAGGTGAGCGATCCAGGGCCATCTTGGCCCTCTTGTTTTTGTCTTTTTTTCCAGCAATTGGGGTTTTCTTGGCTTACCTGAAATCAAAATGAGCTATTTTGATCACTTCCTGTATGCTATTGTTTCATTAGTAACCTAGAAAAATTATTACACATAAGACTTAACTGTTAACCCATTACCAAATAATCCCTTCCTCAAAGGACCCTGACGATATAAGCCTTTTAACTCTTTACCAAACATCAGGTATTTGGACTGGACCAAATTCAAAGCATCAGCAGACATACTAACTCTTCCACATAATCCCGACTTTGTGCCATGGTGAGAAAGAATCCTTTTGAAAACATTGTAGGAAAAGGAGAAAATGCTGGTAGCCTACATTTTCTCCTTTTCCCACAATGTTTTCTTTCCTTCCCAAAACAATTTTGTAATTTTTGAGCTATAGTTATTTTGTCGTCTGCAAATACTTTCATTTTTGACTAGTCTAGAAGTCTGTTGTTTGGTAAAGAGTTAAATCTTGTTGCTATGATGATTTATGACTCTGAAAAGGTAGGGAAGATTGTGGGAAAAGGAGAAAATGCTGGTTACCAGCATTTTCTCCTTTTCCCACAATGTTTTCTACAAGGTTCTTTCTCAGGGCCATTAAAGGTTGGGATTGAGTGGTAAAGAGTTAAGACACAGTAAGTAAAGTAGAGAATGCAAGTTACGGGCAATTTGTTCCTTTAGAAACAATTCACATCATTTTATCAAGGAGGAAGAGAGATTTCAAACAGCTTAGGTTCTGTTACCAGAATGAGGATTAGAGATAGCAATGGGAAAAGAAATAGCCATGAAGAATCTGGAAAGACTAAACTCTTTACTAAACGACAAAATTTTAGACTAGTTCAAATTGAAAGCACGACAAAATAAATGTGACTAAATTTTGTCGTTTGGTTATGACTTAAAGAGTAATGACAAAGATTTTTAATGATCATAAAAATTTATAGACTTTCGCAAAAAAAAAAAAAATCCTAGCATTTATTCTATATTATCTTGTTTTACAGAATCCCCGTATGAGGAGACGGAATGGACAGACAATGCCATGTATGACCATTCTGGTCCTTACAGACCTTCCAACCTTAAACAGAGGGTGAGTCATTTAATTAACTCTTTGTTAAATGAAAAAATTCTGAATTTCTACAAGTTCGAAATACTTGCAATCAAGGAGTTAAAAATCAGCTCAAGTGAGGACTTCAAATATTCCGGATTTTTCCAAGTTGGAAGTACTTGCAATCAAGGGATTAAAATCGGCTCAAGTGAGGACTTAAAAAATTGTGGATTTCTCCAAGTTGGAGTTACTTGAAAACAAAGAATGAAAAGATTAGCTCAAGTGAGGACTTCAAAAATTTTGGATTTCTCCAAGTTGGAGGTACTTTCAAACAAGAAATTGAAATTAGCTCAAGTGAAGAGAAAAAAAAAATTCTTAATATCTCCAAGTTGGAATACTTGCAAAGAAGGAATTAAAAGTAGCTCAAGTGAGGACTTTAAAAAAAAAATCTGGATTTCTGTAAGTTGGAAGTACTTGCAATCAACGAATTAAAATTAACTCAAGTGAGGACTAAAAAAATTCTGGATTTCTCCAAGTTGGAAGTACTTGAAATCAAGGAATTAAAATTAGCTCAAGTGAGGACTAAAGAAAAAATCTGGATTTCTCTAAGTTGGAAGTACTTGCAATGAAGGAATTAAAATTAGCTCAAGTGAGGACTAAAAAAATTCTGGATTTCTCAAAGTTGGAGTTATTTGCAACAAAGAATGAAGATTAACTCAAGTGAGGGCTTCAAAAATTGTGGATTTCTCCAAGTTGGAGTTACTTGAAAACAAAGAATGAAGATTAGCTCAAGTGAGGACTTCAAAAATTCTGGATTTCTCCAAGTTGGAGGTACTTTCAAACAAGAAATTGAAACAAGAAATTGAAATTCGCTCAAGTGAAGAGAAAAAAAAATTCTTAATTTGTCCAAGTTGGAATACTTGCAAACAAGGAAATAAAAGTATCTCAAGTGAGGACTTAAAAAAAAAAAAAAAAAATCTGGATTTCTCTAAGTTGGAAGTACTTGCAATCAATGAATTAAAATTAACTCAAGTGAGGACAAAAAAAATTCTGGATTTCTCCAAGTTGGAAGTACTTGAAATCAAGGAATTAAAATTAGCTCAAGTGAGGACTAAAGAAAAAATCTGGATTTCTCCAAGTAGGAAGTACTTGCAATCAAGGAATTAAAAGTAGCTCAAGTGCGGACTAAAAAAAAAAAAATTGGGATTTCTCCAAGTTGGAAGTACTTGCAGTCAACGAATTAAAATTAGCTCAAGTGAGGACTGAAAAAAAATCTGGATTTCTCCAAGTTGGAAGTATTTGCAATCAACGAAATAATGTATTAAGATTAGCTCAAGAGAGGACTTAAAAAAAAAATTCTGGATTTTTCCAAGTTGGAAGTACTTTCAAAGAAGGAATTAAAATTAGCTCAAGTGAAGAGAAAAAAAATTCTTGATTTCTCCCAGTTGGAAGTACTTGCAATCAAGGAATTAAAAATAGCTCAAGTGAGGACTGAAAAAAAGAAATCTGGATTTGAAGTTCTTGCAATAAGGAATTAGAATGAGCTCAAGTATGGACTTTTATCTTCGAAAGATTAGAAAACAGTCTTGAAAAAGGAGAAAATGCTGGTCACCAGCATTTTCTCCTTTTCCCAAACTGTTTTCTAAAGGCTTTTTCCTCAGGGACAGTAAACATGGGATTGTTTTGTAATGGAATAATTCTTCAAACCTTAGTTAGTAATAGTTAGCTTTCTCAGACTGTATACGTCAAGGTATGTGGTCAAATAAAGGATAAATAAATCTTTCATCTAACTCTATACCTACAAAAAAGATTCAGAATAGTCCAAATTGACACCATTAACTTTGCAGACGACACGCTGTTACCTGTATTCAAAAAATGAAATTTGTTTTTGGAAGGGTAGAAAACATTGTGGGAAATGGCGAAAATAGGCTGTAACTAGCATTTTATTGGGTTTCCCACAATGTTTTTAAAAAGCATCTTTCTTAGAGTCGTTCAAATTTAGGATTGTGTGGTAAAGGATTAACTCTTTACCACACAATCCCGACTTTTAACGACTCTTAGAAAGAAGTCTTTTGAAAACACTGTGGGAAAAGGAGAAAATGCTGGTAACCAGCATTTTCTCCTTTTCCAACAGTGTTTTCTACCCTTCCCTTACCAAATTTTAATTTTTCAGTCACCTTTATTTTGTCGTCTGCAAATGCTTTCAATTTGGACCAGTCTAAAATTTTCTTGTATGGTAAAGAGTTAAACACAGACTCTGAAAGATTAATTCAAGTGATATCCTTGCATTAGATTGCTTGACTGATATGTTAGTGTCCTGTAATAGACTGATTGGGTTATTTTAGAAGCAGTTAGACTAATTGGTAATCTTTTTGTTGTAGTATGGTATTCCACAGTTGACGAAAAGTTCCTCTAAGGGTGGCGGAGCACCACTGGCCATGCCAGAAAAAATTGAGATATCCGAGGTGTATGGCACTGTCAAGGTACATCATTTATCCCTTCACCACACAGTTTCAAAATTTAGTGACCCTCAGGAAGAAAGCTTATGAAAACATTCTAGTAAAAGGAGAAAATCCTGGTACCTGGCCTTTTCTCCTTTTTCGTAACATGTTTTTTACCATTTTAGAGAAAAATTAACAATTTGCACCACATTTGATTTCTCACCTGCAAATGCTTTGAAATTGGACAAGTCTAGAATTTTATCTTTTGTTAAAGAGTCGAGTTTGTTTTTCAGACAGAGCTATTAAACAGGCATTAATCCATTATCAAATGACAATATTTCAGACTGGTCCAAATTGAAAGCATTTGCAGATGACAATATAATAGTGACTGAAAATTTGAAATGTGTTTTGTGAAGGGTAGAAAACATAGTGGGGAAAGGAGAAAATGCTGGTTACCAGCATTTTCTCCTTTTCCCACAATGTTTTCTAAAGGTTTCTTTCTCAGAGGCGTCAAAAGTAGGGATTGTGTGGTAATGGGTTAACCCTTGTATACTTTTGCCCCTACCTTCAAAATGTACAGGCAAGAAACTAATCCAATGATGATATTGTGTGAGGTAACTTTGGTCCAAATGTGACATAACATATGTAACATCATGATACTCTCTTAAAGAGAGGATAATTTCATTTCTTCTGTTATTGAAAATAATCCTTGAAAAAACAAGAGGTCGTCAACAAATATGGTCCGTCGGTGTGCTTGTCTCCTGTGAGATATGCCCTTCTGTAATACAGAGACAACACTATCTGTCGTTGTATAGATTTTAATTGCCTTTATTGATGTTACACTGAAAATCTCTTTTAAACACTTCTTAGTTGTGAGGTTGATAGGCAACGCCAGATTTAAAGTATAGCTAAACTTGATTTGCAACAGATGATGTCACTGGATATTGACAATTAAAAAAAAAAATGACGGCATATTTGTGATAAGAATAATTAAGATTTTCTCAAAGTAAAACTGAGACCACTAATCAAAATGCTTCATGAATAATTCATGAGAATGAGGAAATGCCAGCGAAATAACCCAGGGTTGATTACAGAATTAATCGAAACTGGATGACCGAGGATGTACAGCACATTGAGGCCTTTTAAGGACCTTGGGAAAGAAGTCTTTGAGAACATTGTGAGGAAATAAGAAAATGCAGGTAACCAGCATTTTCTCCTTTTTGCATAATTTTTTCTACGCTATCAAGGAAAATTGTCGTCTGCAAATACTTTAAAGTTGAATGATGCTAAAATTTTGTTGTCTGGTAAAGGGTTTTGATATTTAACTCTTTACCAAACAACAAATTTAAGACAAGTCCAAATTGAAAGCACTTGCAGATGACAAAATAAATATAACTCGAAAAGTGAAATTGTTTCTAGCAGAAAGCATTGTGGGAAAGACAAAATAAACATAACTCAAAAAGTGAAATTTGTTTCTAGCAGAAAGAATTGTTTCTAGCAGAAAGGCATTTATCTCAAAGTGGAAAAAAACCCAGGGATTGTTTGGTAAAGTGTAGATATTTGTTGTATTGCAGGATGCTCTCTACACGCAGGATAGTGACTATGCTCTAGTGGACGATGCTTTGCCACACGGAAAAATACACAGGATTAAATCTACTTCCAAAAAGAATGAGAAAGGTAAGTCTGTGGGCACATTTGATGGATTTGTGATGGGCCGTTTTATTTTGAGATTTATTGCTCCTCTTCTGTACGGAGTGAAATCTGTATAGGTGGATATATTTGCGTGTGTAGGTGGATATATTTATGTGTTGAAAAAATTTGTGGATTATCTATTACGGACATTTTTCGAACAGAAATGTTTGCAAATGGAAAAGAAAAATGCTGTCTGATCTTAACCCTTTCCCAAACAGTCCCTGGTTTTTTCGGGTCTAGAATAGTAGCCTTTTGAAAACATTGTGGGAAAAGGAGAAAATGCTGGTAACCAGCATTTTCTCCTTTTCCCACAATGTTTTCTACCATATCATAGACAGAAATCATCTTTTCAGCAGGAGTTGAAATGTCGTCTGCAAATGCTTTCAATTTGGTCTAGTCCAAAAGTTTGTCGTTTGGGAAAGGGTTAAAATACACTATTTGCAAAAACAACCGAAATTGTGCTATGTGCTATGTGTGTTATGCTGCAAAAATGTTATACTTAACCCATTACCAAATGACAATATTTTAGACTGGTCCAAATTGAAAGCATTTGCAGAAGACAAAATAAAAGTGACTGTAAATTTGAAATTTGTTTTGTGAAGGGTAGAAAACATTGTGGGAAAAGGAGAAAATGCTGGCTACCAGTCCTTTTCCCACAATGTTTTCTTAATATTTAGTTCCTTTCTATTGCTTACAGGGACAGATTCTGAAGAATCAGAGTTCAGTTCATTAGAGCGAGATAAGGAAAGTAAAGACCTATACTCCAAAGTGAACCGCAAACCCACACCGCATAAAAAGAAAAACAAACACCGACATCCCAAAGAAGAGGGTCAGTACATTACTCAAATTTATGTAGATCCGAAACAAGCGGAACAAGACCGCCTGCATGGCATGGAGTATGGGGAGAGAGGTATGACTGCAACAAAAGCTGTTGTGTTACCCTTTCCCTGATAAGATGTCTTTTTTTCCTAGTCCAATAAATTGGAAATTCCCTAGTCTTATAACCTGATCAAATTGACATGAAATAAATGACCTCTATTATCATATATTACACACTTGAGTTATTGTCCGAACTTAGCTCCGGCTAATGTTGTCTACATGCGGAACTATGTGCACGTTTCTAAACTCTTTATGCAGCTAATAGATTTATAGCGTCTTAAAAGAATGCATGAAATACCTGAGATAACCATTATGTTATTGGTTTAACTCATTACCAGACGACAATATTTTAGGCTTGTCTAAATTAAAAGCATTTGCAGACGACAAAATAAAAGTGAATGAGAATTTGAAATTTGTTTTGTAAAGACTAGAAAACATTGTGTGAAAAGGAGAAAATGCTGGTTACCAGCATTTTCTCCTTTTCCCACAATGTTTTCTAAAGGTTTCTTTCTCGGGGTCGTCAAAAGTAGGGATTGTGTGGTAATTGGTTAAATTGGTAACACGTTGCGGGTGACTTAGATCTAAGATGCACTTTCTGTGCACCCTGATCTAAATTTATGCCACCCGCAAAAACTTTTTATCTTGACTAAGGCGCAGTAGGGGTCAAACCCGACATTTACCGTTAACAAAATTCTCGTACAGTCAGATTATACCCGATGATTTAACCCTTTCCCAAACAATCCCTGGTTTTTACGGGTCTGGAATAGTAGCCTTTTGAAAACATTGTGGGAAAAGGAGAAAATGCTGGTAACCAGCATTTTCTCCTTTTCCCACAATGTTTTCTACCATATCATAGACAGAAATAATCTTTTCAGCAAGAGTTGAACTGTCGTCTGCAAATGTGTTCAATTTGGTCTAGTCGAAAAGTTTGTCGTTTGGGAAAGGGTTTAATATTCACGTTTTAATTATTCTTTGCATAAAGGTCATTTTCAGGTCAATTTATTCCAGTAATACAAACAAAATCCATAACTAAGAAACAAATGAACAAATACATAGCTGAAATATAAATGGCATCTGGTGGGATTCGAACCCATGAAGGACAATTATCGTCGTTTTTTGTGGTTTTCAAAGACCAATACCATAACCACTGAGCCAAAGAGATACCTCTTCGGCTCTGTGGTAATGGTATTGGTCTTTAACCCATTACCACACAATCCCTACTTTTGACGCCCCTGAGAAAGAAACCTTTTGAAAACACTGTGGGAAAAGGAGAAAATGCTGGTAACCAGCATTTTCTCCTTTTCCCACAGTGTTTTCTACTCTTTACAAAACAAATTTCAAATTTTCAGTCACTTTTATTTTGTGGTCTGCAAATGCTTTCAATTTGGACCAGTCTAAAATCTTGTCGTTTGGTAATGGGTTAACTCTTTACCACACAAGAAAATTTTAGACTGGTCCAAATTGAAAGCGTTTGCAGACGACAAACTAAAGGTGACTGAAAAATTGAAATTTGTTCTGGGAAGGGTAGAAAACACTATGGGAAAAGGAGAAAATGCTGGTCACCAGCATTTTCTCCTTTTCCCACAGTGTTTTCAAAAGGCCTCTTTCTCAGGGACGTCAAAAGTAAGGATTGTGTGGTAATGGGTTAACCCCAAAGGAGTTTGTTTGTAAGACTAGTCGGCTCCATTAGGGTGTCTTTCGAGAAATGCCAGATGATTTTCTGGACTTTTCCTAAATCAAGTTAATTTAGCTTTCTGCGAATAGAGATTGGCATGCTCACCCAAGTAACAGTATTTTGGTTACTTTGCCCGACAAACAAACCAGAAAATGGCATCGAATAAACATAGTTATAGAGTTTATTTCAGTTATATTCAAGCCAATGTATGGGCCTCATTTAGGCATCCTAAGTGTTTTTCCCATCTTTCCTTGCAGTTCAAACTAAATTGGCAATGCAACACAAAAAAATGCTTCAAATAATGCTATATTTACAAGAAAATGTATTCTAGAGGAATAACAAAACGCAAGAAGACTGGAATGACCACAGTAAGCACTAAGCACTATCACATTGTCCCCACAATAACCCAAGTTCAAAATGCAAAGTGGAAAAGTCCAGTTTACGTCCTGGTCATGGCACCAAATCCTTTATTTGACACTTCATGCTCGCTGCTGAAGTGCCAAATAAAATAAGTCGCGATGTGTTCTAGTTACTACAATTTAATAAAATCTCATATTGTTCATTTAAATCTATATGCAAAACCAATTTAAATCTCAGAAATACTAAACCAAGTAACGATCCTCTTCCAAAAAAATTTTCTGAATCAAGTCCAAGTCTCAGGTCTAAGTCTAAGCCTAAGGTTAAGTTTAAGTCCAACCTCAAGCAGTTTGGGCGCCCGTTTTATGCAATAGTGGATTCATGGGATATGTCGTCCCGTCTGCCCAAATAAGTCAAAATGATTCCAGATCTTCTTGAACTTGTATGATATACTCTCCTTTCACTGGCTATAACAATGAATCATCAAAACCTTATAATCCACCATTGTTTCTTGATAAACAACAGAAAAGCATGAAATAATCAGGTTTCTTTTTTGAACATATCCTATTTGTCTCTTCAGCATCTTTATAACTAACTATGCACTTTAACCCATTACCACACAATCCCTACTTTTGACGCCCCTGAGGAAGAAGCCTTTTGAAAACACTGTGGGAAAAGGAGAAAATGCTGGTAGCCAGCATTTTCTCCTTTTCCCACAGTGTTTTCTACCCTTTCCAGAACAAATTTCAATTTTTCAGTTACCTATATTTTGTTGTCTGCAAATGCTTTCAATTTGAAAATGCAAGTTACTAACTGCTTTTCTCCTTTCCCCACAATGTTTTCCATAGGTTTCGTCATCAAGGTAGTTAACTCTTTACCAAATGACAAAATTGTAGACAAGTCCAAATTCAAAGCATTTGCAGACGTCAAAATGAAGGTGACTAAAGAATTGAAATTTGTTTTAGGAGGGGAAGAAAACATTGTGGGAAAAGAAGAAAATGCTGGTTACCAGCATTTTCTCCTTTTCCCACAATGTTTTCAAAAGGCTTCTTTTGCAGGGCTGTTAAAAGGTGGAATTGTGTGTGGTAAAGGGTTAAAACACAGTACTGTTTGGTAAAGGACCAACATGCATGTGAGAGGATACTTTTGTCATTAACAAATCTCCATTAACAACTCACAGAATGTTGTACTCGGATACTTGCGAGTTGAATAGCTAAAAACATGCATGCTTGCATTCTAAACAACTGTAGGTGCTAGCTAATGATGTACATAGTTTATCATTGAGGGGATTCTGGTTTTGAATCTCAACCCGGTCAAATTCTATCCAAGGTCAGACATGAAGGTAATTGACCTTTCTGCTGATTTTGATTGACAAGTCTACCAATGTCTTATCAGCCAATGAAAACGCAGCATTTGATGTCATGTAAACAAAAAGGTCTGACACATTTCTGGTTAGCTTGACAGGCTTGACAACCAAATTACCCCGTTACTAAGGGGGAGGGGGGAGGGGTTGTGCCAAACTCGCATTTACAGAAAGGTCAATTGCAATAAACTAATTTCTCTGACACTTACATAAGCTTCTATTGTGAAAACTTCAGAAATCTCTCTGTACCTAGCTGTAAGGCCTAGGGCTACCCTATGTTGCATCTAGCTATATCTGGTTGGCCTCTACCATGTGGGCCAAAATCATAGCCCTTGGTTTAAATTTGGCCCCACCCAAAGGGACACAAGCTCTACATGGGGTTAATCAGGGAAAAGTTCAAAGATATCATTTCATACCTAGCCATAAGGCCAAAGGCTACAAAATTTTGCGTCTAGCTTTATCTAGTTGGCCTAGGCTCTACTAGGAGGGTCCCATATTATAACCCTGGGGTTAAGTTTGGCTCCACTGCAGGGGTCACAATTTTTACATGGGCTTATACAGTGAAACTTTAGAAATCTTCCTGTTACTAACCATAAGACCTAGGGCTACCAAATTTAGCCTTGTCTCTGGAGTCTGATGTTGTACAGTGCTTGTTATTGAAGTTATTTAGAAATCTTTTTTGTTTATAACGAATAAATTCTAGACCTGTGTTACTTGGTATGGAGCTTTATCTGGTTGACTTCAAACAAGATTCGAGAATTATAGCTCTTTAGTCAAGAATGGCTTTGCCCTGGGCTCATAACTTTTTTGTAGGTATTGTAAAATACATTTAAAAGATTTTGTATGTCTTCCAGTATGGAACCAATTGGCCAACTATTGTAATATTTGGTGTGTAGGCTTTTTACTTATTAGCCAGTGGAGCAATACAAGGCCATCAAGGCCCTCATGTTTACTATCCATCTTACAAAGAGATTTTTTTTGTTAACCCATTACCCCATAAGGGATTTCTAAGTTATCTCTAATGGACACTAAATAACAACAGGGATGAAGCTGTTTCTTATGTGTATATTACCCCTTTTGATAGCATAGAAAACATTGTGACAAAAGGTGGTAATTTAACTGTTTAGCAAACAACATAATTTTTGACTATTCCAAATTGGAAGCATCTGCAGATAACAACATTAATGTGACTCAAAAATTGAAAATTGTTTTTGAAAGGGATAAAACATTGTGGGAAAAGGAGAAAATGCTGGTTACCAGCATTTTCTCCTTTTCCCATAATGTTTTCAGAAGGCTTCTTTCTTAGGGTCGTGAAAACCAGAAATTGTTTGGGAAAGGGTTAAAAAGGTGGCTTTTATGGAACCATAATTGTGTGAAAACTTGAGCTGGTATTATGTATAAGATGTAATAAGCCCCCTTTTGCCAGAGCATGTCTTATATAAAATTGTTTAGATCTGAATTTCAGTGTACTGTATTTTCAGCTATGGGTAAGTATTTTCGATACAGTTATGCCCATTTTTTGATGTAGAATTTCTACTGAAATGCAGGTACTTACAGCCTAGCGTTGGCACCTGCATGCGTTGGGTGCTCTTGTTCAATAATTGGATGGTATGGATAATTTTCTCAGTCACTGCCAAGTGAATATGTTTTTTGAAGGCTAATTATACGATTTCTCTGCAAGAAACCTTTCTGTTACTCATCAGAACCAGGTGGAGGGACAGTGTAGATTGCAGATCAGACTTTAGATTCTGTGAATTTTGATCTTTAAATAAACCATCCATAATTGTTATTTATCTCACAGGTTTTACTGAGAGAAAATTAGTTTCATGCTCATACTAGTCTTTTTGACAAATTATCAAATTTTTACATATTATTTATTTTCAGGGAGAAGTAACTCACCATCTGAAGACAGCACAGGTGATGAACTGCAGACAGGGCGTAAAGAAAAGCGACGGTCTCTCAAAAAGAAAATTACATCACCTGAAAATGTTTCAGCTAACCTCTCAGACAGTGAAATATCATCTCCGATGTGTATGTATTTACGGCCATTTATAAAATGTCTACTTATGTTTTATTCTCTCTTTACTTGATATTTGAGAGGAGAACTTGAACCCATTACCACACAATTCCTACTTTTGACACCGCTGAGAAAGAAGCCTTTAGAAAACATTGTGGGAAAAGGAGAAAATACTGGTTACCAGCATTTTCTCCTTTTCCCACAATGTTTTCTACCTTTTACAAAACAAATTTCAAATTTTCAGTCGCTTTTATTTTGTTGTCTGCAAATGCTTTCAATTTGGACCAGTCTAAAATATTGTCATTTGGTAATGGGTTAACTCATTACCAAAAGACAAAATTTTTAGTTTGTCCAAATCAAAAGTATTTGCAGACGACAAAATATAAGTGACTGAAAATTTGAAATTTGCTTTGTGAAGGATAGAAAACACTGTGAGAAAAGGAGAAAATACTGCTTACCAGCATTTTCTTCTTTTCCCACAGTATTTTCTAATGGCTTCTTTCTCAGGGTCATAAAATGTAGGGATTATGTGGTAATGGGTTAAGGTCCGTTTTTCGCTTTGTCAAAATCACATTTAGGAATAATAAGTAAAGAGATTGTGGAAAGTAATCACAATCTGTCCGGTGAATAACTATCCTTTATTAAATATCAGAAATGATATTAATTAATTTTTTTCCGAGTTTAAATGACCCTGTAAGAGAAGCCTTCTGAAAACATTGTGGGAAAAGGGGAAAATGCTGGTGACCAGCATTTTCTCCTTTTCCCACAATGTTTTCTTCCCCATACAAAACAAAAAATATCATTTCAGATGCATTTGTCATCTGCAAATCCTTTCAAGGTGGACCAGCCCAAATTTTTGTCGTTTGGTAAAGAGTTAATTTATGAATTTGGCCCAAATAATGGAGTTTGTCTTTCAAAAAGTAGAAAATACTGTGGAAAAAGGAAAAAATGTTGGTTAGCAGCACTTTGTCCTTTTCCCACAATTTTCTTCCAAAGGCTTTGTCATCAGGGTCATCAAATTGGGATTGTGTGGTAAAGGATTAAAGTGTTGAACGTGTTCCACATATCGTCGGTTTACTTGCAAAACCTCGTAACTACAGCTTGTAATAAGCTGTAGTTACAAGGTTTTGGAAGTAAACCGACGATATGTGTATGAATGACAGAAAAGCTAGTTACAATTATGTATCATACAATATTTCAGTACAAGGAGGGTTTGAAGATGATGACAGAGAAACATCTATTCACAAGGTGTGTAAACTATCTCTTCTAACATAAAATGTGCCTAGCCCTGATGGCTGAGTTGGTAGCATGCAGGACTTGAGTACCGGAGGTTGCATGCTCAATCCCAATTCCTTTTAGAGGATTGATGGTTATATCATTATACCCCTGCAAATGAAGTTTGTGGGGGGTATACTGGAATCAGCCTGTTGGTTGGTCGGTCGGTCAGTTGGTCGGGCGGTCAGACTGTCCGCAAAATCTTGTCTGGACAACTCCTCCTACAGTTTCAATCCAATTCCCTTGATACTTTGCAGAAGTGTTCATTAGGAGCTGTAGATGTGCAAGACATTTTGTAAAAATTCCATCAATAATTACTGAGTTATTGCCCCTGATTTGACTTAAAAATGCTTGTCCGGACGACTCCTTCTACAGTTTCTGTCTGATTCACTTTAAACTTGGCAGAAGTGTTCATTAGGAGTTGTAGATGTGCAAGACACAACTTTCGTGAAAATTCTATGAAGAATTAATGAGTTATTGCCCCTGTGACATGAAATACAGGGGCGGGGGTAATTATCACCTTTAGTGATAGTTATTCTAGTTGTGACAGAATTGGTTCCTTTCTCTCTGCTGACCACTGTTTTGAAGGTGATTGTGGGAAATCAGCCACTGACTTGGAAAGGATGTTTTGCAGAGTACTGGTTAAAGAGACTCCAGGAAAGCATGGATAGGTGCTTTGGCCACAGCGATATAACTGAACTAATGTTGAAAACAGAATTTAATGTCATGCTATCAATCAATATCTTGCATTGTAACAAGTTGAACTTGGTACCAAACAACAGAATTTTGGTCCCGTCCTAAATCGTAGTATTTGCAGACAATGAAATAGGAATGAGTCAGAAATTAACTCATTACCGAAAGACAATATTTTAGGCTTGTCTTAAGCCTTTACCAGACGACAAAATTTTAGCTCTGTCCAAATTGAAAGCATTTGCAGACGACAATTTCAGTGTGGCTCAAGTGGTGAAATTATTTATTTGATTAGGTAGAAAACATTGTGAGAAAAGGAGAAAATGCTGGTTACCAACATTTTCTCCTTTTCCCACAATGTTTTCAAAAAGCTTCTTTTCGAGGGGCATCGAAAGTAGGGATTGAGTGGTAATGGGTTAATTGAAAGCATTTGTAGACGACAAAATAAAAGGGACAGAAACTGAAATTTGTTTTGTGGAGAGTAGAAAACATTGTGGGATAAGGAGAAAATGCTGATTACCAGCATTTTCTCCTTTTCCCACAATATTTTCTACCCTTTCCAAACCAAATTTCAATTTTTCAGTCATATTTATTTTGTCGTCTGCAAATGCTTTGAAGTTGGACCAGTCTATAATTTTGTCATTTGGTAAAGACTTTGAGGTCAGAGTTGAGGACTGTCGAATTTCTTCATTTGGGTACAAAGTATATTGACCTGTTTTCAGATTGGTGATGATCCAGATGATATGAATGAGAGTATAAACCTAGGCACATGGTTCAAAAAGAAAACGGGGAAAGACACACTACGAGAGAAACGAATCAAGGATGAGGAACGCAGAAAACGAGACCTGGTAAGACAAAATTTTATGATATCCAAGATAGAGAAAATGGGCAGTATAATCATTATTGTTGGAGTTTAACCCATTACCGCACAATCCCTACTTTTGACGACCCTGAGGAAGATGCCTGTAGAAAACATTGTTGGAAAAGGAGAAAATGCTGGTAAACAGCATTTTCTCTTTTTCCCACAATGTTATCCACCTTTCATGAAAACAAATTTCAAATTTACAGCCACTTTTATTTTGTCGTCTGCAAATGCTTTCGATTTGGACAAGCCTAAAATTTTGTCGTTTGGTAATGAGCTAACTCCTCACCACAGTGCAAACTTTGACACATTACCACACAATCCCGACTTTTGATGCCCCTGAGAAAGAAGCCTTTTGAAAACACCATGGGAAAAGGAGAAAATGCTGTTAACCAGCATTTTCTTCTTTTCCCACAGTGTTTTCTACCCTTCCCAGAACAAATTTCTATTTTTTAGTCACCTTTATTTTGTCGTTTGCAAATGCTTTGAAATTCAGTTTGGACCAGTCTAAAATTTTCTCGTGTGGTAAAGAGTTAGGACTTGTCCAGATTAAAAACCTTTCGCAGACAACGGCTGAAATATGGCTGTAATTATGAGATTTGCATATTGGAGGATAGGAAACATTGTCAGAAAAGGAGGAAAATGCTGGTTTCCGGCTTTTTCTGCTTATTTCACATTGTTTTCAAAAGCTGTTTTAGATAAAACTAAGGAATTTTTAGTTATGTGTTAAGAAGTAATATCATCTTATTGGTACACTGAAGCATAATGGGTGCCTAGCAGAGTGGTAGTGTCGAGCCAAGTCTGCTGAGTACCCAAAATGCATTTTTTTGAAGAATTAAACATTTTAAGGTTTTGCTTATGTTATATCTTAGTATAGTGAAAAAATGGCAATTTTAGAATTCAAGTATCCTCCACTTATTTGGGTTTCAATGACTTAGATAACCTTTTACCCCATAAGGCATTTCTAATTGACCCTACATAACAGCAAGGATGAAGCCATTTCTTATGTGTATATGATACCTTTTGATAGCATAGAAAACACTATGGCAAAAGGTGAAATTGCTTGTGATGAGCGATTTCAACTTTTGTCAGTGTTTTCCATAGGTTCCTACAGGCAATGCGTAGAAATGAGTATCTATGGAGTAAAGGGTTAAAAAGTATTTATTTTACATCGATTGAGAAACAAGTTCAAACAACTTATACTAATCTCTCTTGATTCTGCTTCCTGGGAACTAGACCAGTACTCACACCGAATGTGTGGGTCAATGAAAAATCCCAAAGTTAACACCTGCTTCCGGATATCGAACTCCGGACCTTATGGTTATGAGGCCGATGCTCTACCTCACAGCTATGGACACCACTCAAGTTTTATGTCAGTTTTTTCTAAGCTTGAAAGTAAAGTAACTCCCGACTGGCTAAATCAAATGGCCTAGCTAATCGGAAGTTATGTTACTTTCTAAATCTATAATTAGACATCAATAAAAATTTTATACACATCCATATCGAAAGTCTTTGCAAGCAAAAGATAGGGTTCAAAATGATTAGATTTGTCTTTGAAGGGGGTAGAAAACATTGTGGGATGGGCCAGTTTCTTAATGAGGATTTATGATAGTCAAGGCAATTGGGATCATTCCTCTCTCCCACCTTATCAATGTTTAAGTAATGGTTATGTGGAAAGTAGTAAATTGCTTTGGAAGAATATACTGCAAAGAACTGGTAAAAGACACTTCTAAAAAGCGTAGATAGTACCAAAATGATATTGAAATAGTGTTGAAAACAGTATTTAACACATTTCAAACTGTAATCTGCTTAACCCTTTCCCAAATAATTTCTGGTTTTACGACCCTGAGAGAGTAGCCTTCTGAAAACATTGTTGGCAAAGGAGAAAATGCTGGTAACCAACATTTTCTCCTTTTCCCACAATGTTTTCTTCCCTTCTTAAAACACATTTCAATTCTTTAGTCACATTCATGTTGTCATCTGCAAATGCTTTCAATGGACGAGCCTAAAATATTGTTGTTTGGTAATGAGTTAAAAAGCGTAAATAGTTGCTTTCGCTACCAAAATGTTATTGAAGTAATGTTGAAAACAGTATTAAACACATTGCAAACTTTAATCTGTTTAAATCTTTACCAAACGTCAAAATTTCAGACTAGACCAAATTAAAAGCATGTGCAGCTGACAAAATAAAAAATTGTTTTTGGAGGAGTAGAAAACATTGTGAGAAAAGAAGAAAATGCTAGTTACCAGCATTTTCTCCTTTTTACCCACAATGTTGTCAAACAGCCTCTTTCTCAAGGTCGCTAAAAATCGGGATTATGAGTTAACCCTTTAC
Source organism: Tridacna crocea (assembly GCA_943736015.1). Classification (NCBI taxonomy): domain Eukaryota; kingdom Metazoa; phylum Mollusca; class Bivalvia; order Cardiida; family Cardiidae; genus Tridacna; species Tridacna crocea. The sequence continues at coordinate 45,179,110 of OX031067.1, forward strand.
CAAACAATCCCTGGTTTTTACGACCCTGAGATGAAAGCATTTTGAAAACATTGTAGGAATAGGAGAAAATGCTGGTAACCAGCATTTTCTCCTTTTCCAACAATGTTTTCTAGCCTGCTGGAAACAAATTTCAATTTTTGAGTGACATTTATTGGTTGTCTGCAAGTGCTTTTGTTTTGGACCAGTCTAAAATTTTGTTGTTTGGTATAGAGTTCAAGGGTTAAGAATCTATATAAACCAATGAAAAAGACAATATAATTGATTAAAACAATTGAATAATCATCTTATAATCTGTTATAATATGTCACCAGAGATCAATAAAGAATCAGATCATATGATTGTACTATGTAGTAGGGTTAATAACTCTGTACCACATGTAAAAAGTTTAGACTTGTCCAAATTTAAAATGTTTGTAGGCATTCTTTCTCAGGCAAGGCCGTCGGAAGCGGTCCGGCCGGTCCGGCCATGGCCGGACCAAATTTTCGGCCGAAAATGAAAAATGGCCATACCAATTTTCGAAAAAAAAAAAAAATGCGCAATATAAACCTAAAAAAATGCGCCAGAATGCACCAGAGAGCGTCTTATTTTCAAAAATTTTTCCGGGGGAGCATGCCCCCGGACCCCCCTAGCATGGCTTAACCCATTACCAAACGACAATATTTTTGACTGGTCCAATTTGTAAGCATTTGCAGACGACAAAATAAAAAGTGACTGAAAATCTCAAATTTGTTTTGTGAAGGGTAGAAAACATTGTGGGAAAAGGAGAAAATGCTGGTTACCAGCATTTTCTCCTTTTCCCACAATGTTTTTCAAAGGCTTCTTTCTCAGGGGCATCAAAAGTAGGGATTGTGTGGTAATGGGTTAAATGCGTAGTATTTTTCCAGGGGAGCATGCCCCCGGACCCCCCCAAGCATGGCTTGACGACTTCGTCGCTCGCCATACGGGCCTGACCAAATGAAATTTCCTTCCGACGGGCCTGTCAGGGTCATTAACTTATTGGATTATTTGATAAAGGGTTAAACATGAATGTATTAATGCATTTGGAAACGTCATTGCAAAAATGTTGTCATTGAGATTTGTACCGCACTCTGTAAAAAAAGATGCCTTAATGCATCTTCATCATGTATGATACCAAGCAATATCATAGTAGTGTTGTCCCTTAACATAGTGGACCCGTAATAGAAAACAACTATTTCCACTATATTATTGTCCTACAAAATTTGCTAAGATTAAAAATGAGTATTATTTTACTACTTTCACTGAGCCTTTTTAGCTCACCTGAGCACAAGGTGCTCAAGGGGAGCTTTAAGGATCACCTGGTGTGCGTCATCCGTCATCAACAATTCTTTAAACATCAACTCCTCTTAAATTGCTGGGTCCATATGGACCAAATTTGGCTGGATTGTTCCTTGGGAGGTCCTCTTAAAAATTTGTTCACAGAATTTGATTCCGTCAAAAACTCTGGTTGCCATAGCAACCAAATGGAATTTTTTAAGAAATTCTTTAAAAATCTTTTTCTCTGAAACCGCCACTCAGATTTTGAAATGATTTCACAGAGACGTTCCTTGGGGGACCCTTTTCGAGAAGCATGGCTCTGATGAATGGGAGCTACTTGCACTATACAGAAATGAAGAAATTCTTAAAAATTCTTAAAAATTCTTCTTCTCTGAAACCACCAGTCAGATTTTGATATAATTTCACAGAGATGTTCCTTGGGTGACCCTTTTCAAAATGTTTTGGCGAAATTTTGATTCATCAAGAAATATGGCTCTGGTGAATGGGGGCTACTTGCACTATAGGGAAATGAAGAGATTCTTAAAAATTCTTCTTCTCTCGAACGGCTGGTTAGATTTTGAAATAATTTCACAGAGATGTTCTTTGGGAGACCATTTTCAAAAAGTGTTCGCAAAATTTTGATTTGTCAAGAAACATGGCTCTGGTGAATGGGGACTACTTGCACTATAGGGAAATAAAGAGATTCTTAAAAATTCTTCTTCTTTGGAATGGCTGGTCAGATTTTGAAAAAATTTCACAGAGATGTTCCTTGGGTGACCCTTTTTAAAAATTGTTCATGAAATTTTGATTTGTCAAGAAACATGGCTCTGGTGAATGGGGGCTACTTGCACTATATGGAAATGAATAAATTCTTGAAAATTCTTCTCTCTGAAACCTGCTGTCAGATTTTGAAAAAATTTCACAGAGATGTTCCTTGGGTGACCCTTTTTAAAAATTGTTCATGAAATTTTGATTCATCAAGAAACATGGCATTGGTGATTGGGGGCTACTTGCACTATATGGATATGAAGAAATTCTTGAAAATTCTCGTCAGATTTTAAAATAATTTCACAGATATGTTCCTTGAATAGCCCCTTTTAAAAACTGTTCGCGAAGTTTTGATAGGTCAAGAAACATGGCTCTGGTGAATGGGTGCTACTTGCACTATACGGAAATTAAGAAACTTTAAAAATTCTTTTTTTCTGAAATTACTGGTCAGATTTTGAAATGACTTTTACACTGGTGACCTTTTGAAAATTGCGTGGCAAAATAAAGATTTTGTTTCCAGTGTTTCAGTACCACCTAAAAAAAATTGGCTATGATCCTCTCACAAATGAGCAATCCAGGGCCATCTTGGCCCTCTTGTTTTCAGTGTTGTCCTTCCTGGATTTATAATTTATAAATCTAAAACTACTATATTCTCATCACAAAGACATATGATAATTACCTCCCTTTTCTGAAAACTAACCGAAGTATCAACAAATAATTTGAAGATAGATATCAAAGGAATTTCTGGTTGGTTAAAAATGTGCAAAAGTATTATATCTCTGTAAAATCTGTCTTCATCAACTGTCAAGAAAATTTATGCCACGCTGCACTTGAAGTATTACGCACTAGAAGTATTATGGGTCCACTACCTTAAATCCATTTTGTATAAAAACCTACAGTCTTGAGATACACTGATCCTTTGACATACAGAAAATTGACCAATAGCAAAAAGTATCGGCCAAGGTCAGCCTGAGTGGGATGCGCAGGCTGTCCTGGTTTGGTATTTTTTGCAAAGTCAATAAACCCCCTTTTCAAAGAAAATGGCACACTTATTTTTGTCTTTAACCTATTACCAAACGACAGTATTTTAGACTGTTCCATATCGACAGCATTTGCAGACGACAAAATAAAAGTGACTGGAAATTTTAAATTTGTTTTGTGACGGTTAGGAAACATTGTGGGAAAAGGAGAAAATGCTGGTTTCCAGCATTTTCTCCTTTTCCCACAGTGTTTTCAAAAGGCTTCTTTTCCAGGGGCGTCAAAAGTAGGGATTGAGTGATAATGGGTTAAAAGGGTTAAGAATCCTCTTCAGATAAGAATCAATCGAGCCAATCAATGTCCAATATCATGTGTCTATAAATAGCGCACTGAGTTGAACAATATCAATAAAGGTGTTTACACATACAGATCAACCCTTTTCGGTTTTAACATTAGATCTAGTATTACATGAATATGAATGAAACTTCCAGCATTTAACCCTTTCCCAAACAAACGCATTTTTTAACAACCGTGAGATAGAAGCTCTTTGAAAACACTGTGGGAAAAAGAGAAAATGCTGGTAACCAGCATTTTCTCCTTTTTTCCACAATGCTTTCTACCCTGTTGGAAACAAATTTCAATTTTTGAGTTATGTTTATTTTGTCGTCTGCAAATGCTTTCAATTTGGACCAGTCTAAAATTTTGTCATTTGGTAAAGAGTTAAAGGCCATCAGAAAGACTTTTTCCTTCATTTTCCTTAATAAATTTACCAAATGTATAGGATTTCCAGATTGTTAAAAAAAAAAAAAATGTTCACTGATACATGAATCATTTTCTGGTAATGAATACATACTAATTACTGTAAAAATCAGTTAAAATCGTAGACGGACATTGATCAGTTTTTTAACTCGTAACTCTGTACAACACTGCAGAGTTTTAGATTGGTCTTAATATAAAAAGTATTTGCAGACAACAAACAAAACAGTGCCCAAAAATTGATATGTGCTATTGGAAGGATAGAAAACATTGTTTATAAAGGACATCAGACTTTTGAAAACAATGCAGGAAAAGGAGAAAATGCTGGTAACCAGCATTTTCTCCTGTCCCCACAATGTTTTCTACCGTATAAAAGGCAATTTTTATCCTGTTAGCCACATTTGATCTGTCCTCTAAGAATGGTTTTAATTTGATCCTGTTAAAAATTTAGTTGTTTAGTACAGATTGAAAGAGTTAACTGATTACCAAACAAAAATATTTTAGGCTTGTCCAAATCAAAAGCATTTGCAGACGACAAAATAAAGTGACTGAAAATTTGAAATTTGTATTGTGAAGGGTAGAAAACATTGTGGGAAAAGGAGAAAATGCTGGTTACCAGCATTTTCTCCTTTTCCCACAATGTTTTCTAAAGGCTTCGTTCTCAGGATCATCAAAAGTAGGGATTGTGTGGTAATGGGTTAATCCTATATTGAAGGAAACTGTATTTTTATGACTGTCAAGAAGAGGGAAAACAGGTTGGGAATGATGAAAATGCCAAAAAAAAAACAGCATTTTTACCAATTATCACGATTTTCTTCTACCTTTTCAAACACTATCTCTTGTTTTTAGTAATATTTATATGTAAGCTGTAAATATTGGTAATTATTGGTAGATTTCAGAATTTGTTGTCTAGCCCTTTCCCAAACAATCCCTGGTTTTTAAGGGTCAGGAATAGAAGCCTTTTGAAAACATTGTGGGAAAAGGAGAAAATGCTGGTAACCAGCATTTTCTCCTTTTCCCACAATGTTTTCTACTCTATCATATTGAAAAATCATCTTTTTATCCACTGTTAATTTGTCATCTTCAAAATGCTTTCCATTTGGTCTGGTCCAAAATTTGCCGTTTGGGAAAGAGCTAGTAAAGGATTAAGTATTGGTTAACAGGTACCAGCTTGAGTAATATGTATATTGATAAGAGGGGAACCAGGCTGGATAATCATACACAATTTGATTTAAAGAATTCAAATCGTAACATTTTGTTGAATATACATGGTTCATTGTGATTTTAAAACTTGTTTTGTGGAAACCAGATGAATTTTGTAGTGTTAACATGCATATTTCTTTTTTTTTTTTCTCTTTCAGTGTTGGTTCATGACATTATTGAAGGATTAATATAGGGTTATATTCCCATGTACATGTCTAAGCAAATTTGTGTATTTGGCTTCTATATATTATACCCTAGTGGAAGTTCATTTGAAATTGAAGTAAACATGTGATATGTGTATGGTATGTTAATGAATAAACAAACTTGGAATATTTGAAATGTAATTGGAAAAAACTACCTTACTACTTAGCCCTGTATTATGGACCAATAGTAATGTATATGCTTGTCCATGTGAAAGTGATTTTCTCTCAGAATACATTTAAAATAAAAGAAGATTTTTTCATGAATATGCAGAATTTCAAAAACATTAACCCGAAGAGCACTACAGAAAGTAAACATATTTTTGAAAGGAATAAACCCATTAGACAGGATGACAGTGTAAATCAAAGATCAGACTGCACATTTTGTGCAGTCTGATCTTGATCTACACTGGTTACATAGGCACGTAAAGCTTAGAGAGTCGCTTTAACTCTTTACCAAACAACAAAATTTTAGACTTGTCCAAACTGCAAGCATTTACAGATGATGAAGTATGTTTCTGACGGGGTAGAAAAATAATCGTAACTCAAAAATTGAAATTTGTTTTTATCAGGGTAGAAAACATTGTGGGAAAAGGAGAAAATGCTGGTTACCAGCATTTTCTTCTTTTCCCACAATGTTTTCAAAAGGCTTCTATTTCAGGGTTGTAAAATCCAGGGATTGTTTGGTAAAGGGTTGAAAGCTTTCTTGGGGTTGTTAGAACTCTGGCCTGTATGGCAAAGTCATAGTTAATGTTTTAAGAGTGACTAGCACAAATCAGTAGGACTGAGAGTTTTTTTCTTTTTTTCCTTATATTAGTATTCATGATTTTTTTTTCTGCAGTACTTGATTTATGGCAATAGTGCCTTGTATTTTGATCAGGTAACCAGTGTTTGTGTGTTTGTGGTAACTCTTTTGGATACTGTTCCAGATACAAAACATCTTCGTGTTGTAATTTGCAGATTTAGCCTAAATAAATTCATGGAACAGCACCCAAAGAAAAATATGCAGTGATGTTTTTTTTCTCAAACAATGACTTTCTCAGTCATAATCTACTAACATTGGGCAACTCACTGGAATCTTTTTAACTCTTTACCAAACTACAAAATAATAGACTGGTCCAAATTGAAAGCATTTGCAGACCACAAAGTAAATGTGTTTGAAAAGTTTAAAATTGGGTTTTGAAGGGTTAAAAACATTGTGGGTAAAGGAGAAAATGCTGGTTACCAGCATTTTCTCCTTTTCTCACAATGTTTTCAAAAGGCTTCTTTCTCAGGGTCGTTAAAAGTCGGGATTGTATAGTAAAGAGTTAAATGGGATTTTTTTTTAATATACTGTGATATTTTTAACCTTTTACCTCAAGTTCCTAAGGTTTTACAACCCTGTCACAGGAAGCCAAGGATGACAATCCACTACACCACTCTACCCTTGGCGGATCGAGCTTGATTTCAACATTCTCCCGATACGCATTTTCATTGCTTGCAGCTAGCCCTAACTGCATGAATCAAATCTCGCTTAGCATTTTCATCTATGATAAAAATAGAACAAGGTCGCAACCTTTTGGATAAAAATAGAACATAAATACCTCCGTGGATGTATGCAGGATCTGTAATGATTTATTACTGAAAAAAAACATAGACGAACAATATTTACCTAAAGTTTTGATGTGACCCATCAATTGTCAGATATTTTAGGCTATATCCCAGCACCTGACCATGGAATGTCGAAGTACATTTATGGATATTGCTTCATATTGAATGATTGTATTCGTAAGCAGTTTGTAAAACGATATTTCATTGGCTATAAGAAATATGATGTAAAGGGAGATAATAAGCAGCATCCAATAGGTGGCATATCGCAGGGATATCGAAGTCGGGCTTGGTCCGCCAAGGTAAGATCCACTTAGTGATAGTAACCTTGGCTCGCGAAGATGGACTGGGGTCCAACATCATTTATATAAACTGAAATAATACCTTTACCCTCAGAATCATGTGGGGCTGGCCTAGGCATATGTTGGGAATGGTCACCGATTATATTTTGTAGAGTATGAGGCAATTAAATATTGCTTTCAAGTGTATAAAAGTACCCTCCTGTGTTTATATAACTTCCTAGATGACAGAGTTCTATCTATTTGTTTACTAAGATATTCAGCATAAAAGTCAGGATCAGGTTGAATGAAGAAGGCAATATCAGGTGTAGAAATTAGGATCAGGTTAAATGAAGAAGGCAATGTCAGGTGTTGAAATTACGATCAGGTTGAATGAAGAAGGCAATATCAGGTATTGAAATCAGGATCAGGTTAAATGAAGAAGGCAATATCAGGTGTCGAAATATTTAGGCAAACACTTTGAAATTGCCCACTTCTCTAACATGTTATAGATTCAGAAATTATCAGTTTCTACTCTTCTAAAGTCAATTTTCAATTTTTGAGTCCTGTTTTAACCAGCATTTTCTCCTTTTCCCACAATGTTTTCTACTCTTGTAAAGTCAATTTTCAATTTTTGAGTCAAGTTTATTTTGTCGTCTGCAAATGCTTTCAATTTGGACAAGTCTGAAATTTTGTCGTTTGGTGAAGAATTTTAACCTAATTCATAGTGAAAATCACAATGTTTAAAGACTTTGCCAAAGTGATCTGTTGAAAAAAATTGCTATTGTAGGTTTTAGGTCAAATGGGATTTTGTAAGAAATTGGTGAAGTATGTCTTGCTAGTATTTAATTACAATTTGTAATTTAAGATCATTTTGATAAAATGAACATTGCTTTATGATATGATTATACTATGTTTTGAATCTAAAAGATAAAGCCAGAAAGTTTGAAAACAAGCAAAGCTGATTGTTGTCTTTGAAAGAGCATAAGCCATTGTAGGAAAAGGAGAAAATATTGGTTACCAGCATTTTGTCTAAATGGGGCCTATCAAAAGAATATCTGTTTAGGTTTTCTAAACCCAACCTAAAAAGTACTGGCAACCCTAGAAAAAAATCTGTCAGATGTGGTTACAGTACATGGTGCATGACAAAAAATTATGAGAAAAAAAAAATCTACCCAACCTACTTACAGCATCTTGGACTGAAACCCTAAACAAAGATTTTTTTTTATTAGGCCTGTTTTCAAAAGCCTCATCATTGGGTGAATTAGAGCTCTGTACGGCACAGTCTGAAGCTTTTTAACGACCCTGAAAATGATGAAAACATTCTAGAAAAAGGAGAAAATGTTGTTAACCAGCATTTTCCCCTATTTTTAACTCTTTACCAAACAACAAAATTTTGGACTGGTCCAAATTGACAGCACTCGCTGATGACAAAATAAACGTAAATCAAACATTGAATTTGTTTCCGGTAGGTTAGAAAACAATGTGGGAAAAGAAGAAAATGCTGGTTACCAGCATTTTCTTCTTTTCCCATATTGTTTTCAAAAGGCTTCTTTCTTAGGGTCTTAAAAACCAGGGATTGTTTGGTAAAGTGTTAACTCTTTCCCAAACAAGCCCTGGTTTTTACGTGTCTGCAGTACAAGTCTTTTGAAAACACTGTGAGAAAAGGAGAAATTGCTCGTGACGTGCAATTTCTCCTTTTCCCCCAGTGTTTTCTACCCATTAGGAGAACTTTCTACCATTTTCATCAAATTTAAAATTATTGTCTGCAAACTCTGTCAGTTTGGAAGAGTCTAAAGTTTGTCGTTTGGGAAAGGGTTAAAAGGTATTTTACACCATCAAAGACACTAATCATCATTGAGCTACATATAAATTGTCATCTGCAAGTATTCATTTTCGTTGACTCTACAATGTAATCATTTGGTGAGGAGTTAGTAAGGAGATAAATTTAATGCCGCTATAAAGATTGTATTGGTGTGAGTAACTGATGTGACAGATTGTTCAAATAAAGATTTTACTGTACAGTCATGCACTGTACAAGAAAAGAAAGAGAAATACTGGCAGTGACAAAAATAGTGATTTACTCATTACCAAAGGACAATATTTTAGGTTTGTCCAAATCAAAAGCATTTGCAGAAGACCAAATAAAAGTGACTAAAAATTCGAAATTTGTTTTGTGAAGGGAAGAAAACATTGTGGGAAAAGGAGAAAATGCTGGTTACCAGGATTTTCTCCTTTTCCCACAATGTTTTCAAAAGACTTCTTTCTCAGGGGCGTCAAAAGTAGGGATTGTGTGGTAATGGGTTAAAACAATAGAGATGTGATTCGCAGAATGCCGTGCCAAATCTTTTGAGAAAAATTTTCTGAAAGCAAAAAAAGTGGGAATCACAAACTCATATCTAAGATTCAAACACTAGAAATGTGAGTATGGGATGTGGTGCTGCCAAAACTGTTCCGTGTACTACTGTGAAAACCGTCCCCTATGGGAGGTTGAAACGCTCAGCAGAGGATAGTTCAAGTTTGGATGAACCAAAGGTAGTTATGGTGGATTTATGGTGTGGTTGTGTGCAATGCAATTAACCTTTTTCCACACTGTTTTCTTGGTGATTCAATCGCAGATGGGTTTTAAAAACAGTGTGGCCACTTCTCTAACATGTCGTAGATTCAGTGTTTTCTTGAAATTACGTACATCTGCTGTTCTTTTTAAACTCTTTACTAAATGACAAAAAATTAGACTTGCCCAAATTAAAAGCACTTGCAGACGACCAAATAAACGTGGCTCAAAAATTGAAATTCATTTTGGGAGAATTAGAAAACGTTGTGGGAAAAGGAGAAAATGCTGGCCACCAGCATTTTCTCCTTTTTCCTACAATGTTTTCAAATGGCTTCTTTCTCAGGGTCATTAAAAGTCGGGATTGTGTGGTAAAAAGTTAAGCCTCTGCCAAAAAGTCGAAAGATAATGACCTTTAGGTGAAAGCCTTTTGTGAACATAGTGTGAAAAGGGAAAAGATGATGGTGATTAGCATTGTCTCCTTTTTGCACAATGTTTTCAATCCTGACAGAGATGATTCCCATTATTTAGGCAAAAATCAGAATTTGGTTTGTTAAATGCTTTGAATTTAAAATTTTGTCATATGGTAAGTAACTCTTTCCCTATTATAGATGATACCAGAAGTTTCTGTGGACTAAGTAGATCAAGATCACACTGCAAAGAATGTGCAGTCTGATCTACATTGTCGCCTTAGTTTCTTCATCTTGTGGTGGAACCATATTGACAGCCAATGAAAAAGTGTTGTTATACACATGTACTTAGTGGTGAAATTGTTAACTAGACAAAATCTATCTCCATTAACTTATTACCAAACGACAGAATTCTATGCTTGTCCAAATCGAAAGCATTTGCAGATGACAAAATAAAAATGACTGAAAATTTGTTTTGTGAAGGGTAGAAAATATTGAGGGAAAAGGAGAAAATGCTGGTTACCAGCATTTTCTCCTTTTCCCACAATGTTTTCAAAAGGCGTCTTTCTCAGTGTGCAGAAAAGGGTTAACTATGTTCTCACTGGCATATTTTCAAATACTCTTTTGTACTGGGGATATGACGGTAATAAACTCAAACTTTACGATATTGTGGCAAATGCAGAAAATTTTTGGACTTAATCTTTTTCCTTAACTCTTTATCATACAACTAAATTGAAGACCTCTTAAAATTCAGAACAATCTGAGACAACAATCTTGTGCTTCAAAGGTGGGAATTGTCTCCAAAAGAATAGAGAACATTGTGGAACAAGTGTAAAATGCATGGTTAACATGCTCCCTAGAGGTGCCAATAAGACAGATTAACCCTTTAACAAACAATCCCTAGTTTTTACGACCCTGAGATAGAAGCCCTTTAAAAACATTGTGGGAAAAGGAGAAAATGCTTGCAACTAGAATTTTCACCTTTTCCAACAATGTTTTCTACCTGTTGGAAAAAAATTCAATTTTTGAGTTACTTTTATTTTGTCTTCTGCAAGTGCTTTCCATTTGGACAAGTCCAAAATTTTGTCGTTTGGTAAAGAGTAAAACTCATTACCAAACAAAAAAATTTTTGGCTTGTCCAGATCGAAAGCATTTGCATAATTATGACAAAATAAAAGTGACTGAAAATTTGAAGTTTGTTTTATGAAGGATAGAAAACATTACGGGAAAGGAAAAAATGCTGGTAACCAGCATTTTCTCCTTTTCCCACAATGTTTTCTAAAGGCTTCATTATCAGGATCGTCAAAAGTAGGGATTGTGTGGTAATGGGTTAACTGTCCTTTTTATTGATATGTATCAGATCATGCTATTAATTGTTTTGTTGTTGGTTTTTTTCTCTTCAGGGAAAGAAGCAAAAAGAACAGCAGAAACTACAGAAGAAGATCAAGAAGAAAGACAGCAAAGCTGCTGGACAATCTGAAAGTGGGATTAGCCTTAGTGATTTTGCAATGTCCCCAAATAACCCATCAGTGCCTCACTTTATAGAAAAATGTGTGGAATTCATAGAAGCTGAAGGTATGGTTTACCCATTTTCCCCCTTTCAAGTGCCTCTCATTAAGTTTTTAACCCTTTATCAAATGACAAAATTTTTGATAAATGATTATGCAATGTTCCAAAATAATCCATCAGTGCCTCACTTTATAGAAAAATGTGTGGAATTCATAGAAGCAGAAGGTATGGTTTACCCACTTTCCCCTTTGAAGTGCCCCTCATTAACCCATTACCACACAATCCCTACTTTTGACGACCCTAAGAAAGAAGCCTTTAGAAAACATTGCGGGAAACAGAGAAAATGCTAGTGACCTTTTCCTGCAGTGTTTTCAAATGTCTTCATCATATCGATGGAAGTCGGGATTGTGTGGTAAAGGGTTAAATGTTTACTTTTGGCCCCTACTGAGTGTTTAACCTTTTACCACACAATGACGACTTTTAACGACCCTGAGGAAGAAGCCTTTGGAAAACATTATGGGAAATGGAGAAAAAGCTGGTAACCAGCATTTTCCCCTTTTCCCATAATGTTTTCTACTCTATCAAAAAATAAACGCGACATCTGAGCCACTATGAATTTATCATCTGAAAATGCTCTAAATTTTTATAGGTCTAAAATTCTGAAAGAGGTAAAGGGTTAAGATACATATATGATTTATTATTAACAATTGTTGATCATAAAAGTGCCTTACCCATTTACCAAACAGGTCAAGGAGACTTTCAATGACCCTGAGAAAGAAAGGTTTTGAAAAAATTGAGGGAATAGGAGAAAATACTGGTAACCAGCATTTTCCCACGATGTTTTGTACCTTTCCTAAAAAGAATTTAAAAAATTCAATTTTTGGGTCACATTTTATTTTGTTGTCTGCGAAATTAAGTCATTACCAAATGACAAGATTTTTGGCTTGTCCAAATCGAAAACGTTTGCAGACAACAAAGTATAAGTGACTGGAAATTTGAAATTTGTTTTGTGAAGGATAGAAAACATTGTGGGAAAAGGAGAAAATGCTGGTTATCAGCATTTTCTCCTTTTCCCACAATGTTTTCTAAAGGCTTCTTTCTCAGGGTCATCAAAAGTAGGGATTATGTGGTAATGGGCTAATGCTTTCAGTTAGGACTAGTTTAGAATTTTATAGTGTGATAAATAGGATATATATGATTGAATGGCTTTCTACTTCAGGTCTCCATGCTGAAGGTATCTATAGGGTACCAGGTAACAAAGCTCAAAGTGACCTTCTCACCCAAAAGTATAATGAAGGTAGGTGATGTTTTGATTAGTTTTTCATCACATGAAAAAATTTTAGGCTTATCTAAATTAGCATTTTACCATACGATCCCAAGTTGTTGTAATGACCTTGTAAGAAGGCTTCTGAAAACAATGGTAACCATCATTTTCTCCTCTTGCTACAGTGTTTACTTGCATATCAAGGACAAACGTCATCGTTTCAGCGACCTTTGTCTATGTCATCTTCAAATGCATTTGATTTGGACCAGTATAGAATATTGTTGTTTGTTAACCCATTATCACACAATCCCTACTTTTGACACCCCTGAGAAAGAAGCCTTTAGAAAACATTATGGGAAAAGGAGAAAATGCTGGTAAGCAGCATTTTCTCCTTTTCCCACAATGTTTTCTATCCATCACAAAACAAATTTAAAATTTTCAGTCACTTTTATTTTGTCATTTGCAAATGCTTTGGATTTGGACAAGCCTAAAATATTGTCGTTTGGTAATAAGTTAAAGTGTTAAGGGCAAGATTACAATGGCAGCAAATTAATGTTGCAGAAAATGGCAGAAAAATGTTGAAATTGTTCACTGTCTATCTGCCATACAACATTTCTGTTTTAAATCTTTACCAAACGACAAAATTCTGGACCAGTCCAAATTGAAAGCATTTTGCAGACGACAAAATATAAGTTAATCAAAAGTTGAAATTTGATTTGGAAAAGGTAGAAAACATGGAGGGTAAAGGAGGAAATGCTGGTTACCAGCATTTTTAGCTCACCTGAGCACGAAGTGCTCATGGTGAGCTATTGTGATCGTGCTGTGTCCGGCATCCGTCGTCCGTCGTGCGTCGTGCGTCGTGCGTCGTCCGTCGTCAACTTTTTACAGGGTTCCCACGCAGTCGGGAAAAAGTCGGGAATTTCGTAAAACCCGTTCCCGGTCTTGAAAAAGTCTTGATTTTTGTTATATCTATGAAAAATCGGGAAAAACCCGGGAAAAGTACGAAACGTTTTGGGTATGAAACAAAAATTAAGGACGATAATAATCTCCGGTCTGCGTCCTCCATTTTTCTGCAATATATATCCTAGACCGTAATTGGTCGAAGAGTGTGAATTTCCCAAATACATTACGGTCTTTTTTTAGGTTCACTGGTCCCGGAATAGTTATTCTAATATTTAAGTAAACCGGGATCCAGTGTATTAATTTCGGAGAACTCGGTACTTATCATAAAATACAATGCAGCTGCGCTTTGTATTTTCCCGGGGACGAGCTGAAGTGAATTAACCCATTACCACTCAATCCCTACTTTTGACACCCCTGAGAAAGAAGCCTTTTGAAAACAATGTGGGAAAAGGAGAAAATGCTGGTAACCAGCATTTTCTCCTTTTCCCACAGTGTTTTCTACCCTTCCCAGAACAAATTTCTATTTTTCAGTCACCTTTATTTTGTTGTCTGCAAATGCTTTTAATTTGGACCAGTCCAAAATTTTCTCGTGTGGTAATGAGTTAACGTGAAAATGAGCTACAACAGTAAATATTACTGAAAATTTAAATCCATAGGGGTCTGAAAGGTTAACAGACTTTATCTTTATGAAGCCAAGTTATGATTCTCGTCGGGATGAGGTTGTCGAGTCAGAAGAAACTGAAAGTAAGCGCTTGTCTGCAATCATGGATCAAAACACTTCAAGTATTAAATCTAAGAAAGTTACGATTATTCGTATTTTCAGAAACATTAAAAGCAGGGATACTGCCCTTTGAAAAGATCGGTTTATTTATTCATGTATTTCAGGTCATGAAAACTGAACAATTAAAGTGAAAGTAAATCATGGTACTTTTGGATTAGGCTTTAGTTTCAATGACTGAAGAGGGAAAAGAACCTCTATTTGAAGGCTTACAGCAAAACTGTTGTGCATTATGATAGTAAATGATATGCAAGGACTTGATTCTGTGTCTCAAATCATAAAGACAATAATTCCCAATGTTAGAAAAAAACAACACATTTTTAGCTCACCTGAGCACAAAGTGCTCAAGGTGAGCTTTTGTGATCGCCCCCATGTCTTTTGTGCATCATCCACAATTTCTTAACACCTTCTCCTCCTAAACCACTGGGCCAATCTTGATGAAACTTGGCAGGGATGTTCCTTATTTAAATCTCTACCAAAGTTGTTCAAGATATTAAATTCCACCCATAACTCTGGTTGCCATGGCACCCAAAGAAAAAAGAGCAAAATCTTTGAAAATCTTCTCTGAAACTAGAAAGCATAGAGCTTTGATAATTGGTATGTAGCATCTCCTAGTATACTTCTACAAAAATTGTCCATATAATGCCCCTGGGGTCAAAACTGACCCCACCTCAGGGGTCACAAGTTTGAACATGGGAATAATAAAAGAAAACTTTGAAAAATCTTTTTCATTAAAACAAGAAGGGATAGAGCTTTGATATTTGGTATGCAGCCTCTGCTATTGGACCTCCAACAAGATTGTTCATATGATGACCCTGCGGTTCAAACTGGCCCTGCCCTGGTGGTCACAAGTTTGAACATGGGAACAAATAGGAAAATTTTAAAATTCTTCTGCTCTGAAACAAGATGGAATTTATGTACATGTATTCCTTATGATGGTCTGCCAATAACAATATTTTACCTTTTTTCATTAAATGTCACATCATGGAAAAAGGGGGCTTGGTGTATATTTTCACTGTGGACCAATATCTCTTTCATTACAGGACAAAATGTAATTAATGTTCATCTTGTTAAGCCACAGACAATAGTTATTTGATTTTATTTCATGAAACGACATGTTATCCAAATTGGGGACTAAATGTAAAATTTCATTCCGGACCAATTACAGTCAGTCCATCCATCTGCGTTGACGGTTATCTTCTAAAGTCCTTGGCACTTATGAAACTTCAAACATGTCTTCCTTAGGATAGCCTTGTGATACAATTTTCTTCTGTAAGATAGGTCATGGACAAAGGGGTTACCTTTCACATACTGGACTTATCGAGCTCCAATAAATTAGTCAGTAATGTTGTGAGCTGTTAGTCTAGGGTTCCCAGTTTGGCTTGATTACTGTCTCAGTCAACATCCTTCGAAATTTGATAAAAAGTTATTGAGACAAGTCTCATTTGTGTCTTAACAATGAGCGAATGATGTTTTTTAATCTGTCTTTCGACCACCATTTTGACCAGGAAATGCCTCTTAAAGTTAATTCAGTCCCTTACAATACAATCCTGACTTTCAATGACCCTGAAGAAGAAGGGTTGTGAAAGCATTTTGGGAAAAGAAGAAAATGCTTTTTGCACAGTTACATACCCTGTCAGAATTATTTGGCCTTGAAATTCCATATTTGGTATTTATCTTCACTGTAGACCTTTACTACTTAGTACTCAGGTGAATGATATAGGACCATCATGGTCCTATCATTCCCAATTTGCCTGGTTATGTAGTCTTAAAAGGATCTATACTATTTGCCTTCAAATTCTTCATTACTTGTAGGAACTTCGGAACTGTAAGAGAATAGCATGGATCCTTATTAAACTGCCTGTATGGATAGGCTGATCTTAATCTATATTCGGTCATTTGAAGTTTTGTAACTGGCCAAGTAAAGAAATGAAATAACTATCATGCAGTTAGAATGTTCTTTAGATCTTAATTTTTCATTAAAACAAGGATTGTATGAAAGAAAGTAGCTTTCAAAAGGTTTTGCATTTCCAGTTTTTCTGTTGCAAAAAAACCTTGAATTTTGAAAAAAATCCTGGAAAAAGTCTGGAAAAAGTCTGGAATTTTGCAAGCAGAAAGTTGTGGGAACCCTGTTTTTACCTTGTGTACGCTCTACAGGCCACAGTTTTGGTCGGATACTCATGAAAGTTGGTCAGGATGTTTGTCTCGATGAAATCTCGGACGAGTTCGAAAATGGGTCATGTGGGGTCAAAAACTAGGTCACTAGGTCAAATCTTAGAAAAACCTTGTGTACGCTCTAGAGGCCGCATTTTGAGTCGGATACTCATGAAAGTTGGTCAGGATGTTTGTCTCGATGATATCTCGGACGAGTTCGAAAATGGGTCATGTGGGGTCAAAAACTAGGTCACTAGGTCAAATCTTAGAAAAACCTTGTGTACGCTCTAGAGGCCGCATTTTCAGTCGGATACTCATGAAAGTTGGTCAGGATGTTTGTCTCGATGATATCTCGGACGAGTTCGAAAATGGGTCACGTGGGGTCAAAAACTAGGTCACCAGGTCAAATCTTAGAAAAACCTTCTGTACGCTCTAGAGGCCGCATTTTCAGTCGGATACTCATGAAAGTTGGTCAGGATGTTTGTCTGGATGATATCTCGGACGAGTTCGAAAGTGGGTCTTGTGGGGTCAAAAACTAGGTCACCAGGTCAAATCTTAGAAAAACCTTTTGTACTCTCTAGAGGCCACATTTTCAGTCGGATACTCATGAAAGTTGGTCAGGATGTTTGTCTGGATGATATCTCGGACAAGTTCGAAAGTGGGTCTTGTGGGGTCAAAAACTAGGTCACCAGGTCAAATCTTAGAAAAACCTTTTGTACTCTCTAGAGGCCACATTTTCAGTCGGATACTCATGAAAGTTGGTCAGGATGTTTGTCTGGATGATATCTCGGACGAGATCGAAAGTGGGTCACGTGGGGTCAAAAACTAGGTCACTAGGTCAAATCTTAGAAAAACCTTTTGTATGCTCTAGAGGCCACATTTTCAGTCGGATACTCATGAAAGTTGGTCAGGATGTTTGTCTGGATGATATCTCGGACGAGTTTGAAAATGGGTCACGTGGGGTCAAAAACTAGGTCACTAGGTCAAACCTTAGAAAAACCTTTTGTAGGCTCTAGAGGCCACATTTTCAGTCGGATACTCATGAAAGTTGGTCAGGATGTTTTCCTGGATTATATCTCGGACAAGAACGGAAATGGGTCATGTGGGGTCAAAAACTAGGTCACTAGGTCAAATGTTAGAAAAACCTTTTGTAGGCTCTAGAGGCCACATTTTCAGTCGGATACTCATGTAAGTTGGTCAGAATGTTTGTCTTGATGATATCTCAGACAGGTTTGAAAATGGGTCATTGGGGGTTAAAAATTAGGTCACCAGGTCAAATCTTAGAAAAACCGTGTATATGCTCTGGATGCCACATTTTCAGTCCAACACTCTTGAAAATTAGTCAGAATGTTTGCCTTTATAATATCGTGGATGAGTTTGAAAATGGGTCATGTTGGGTCAAAAACTGGGTCAATAGGTCAAATGTTATAAACACTTTTTGTATGCTCTGGAGGACACATTTTCAGTCTGATACTCCTAAAACTTGTTCATAATATTTGTCCTGGTGATACCTTGAATGAGTTTGAAAATGGGTCATGTGGAGTCAAAAACTAGGTCAATGGGTCAAATATTAGAAAAACCTTGTGTACACTCCAGAGGCTACATTTTCTGCCTGATACTCTTCAGACTTGGTCAGAATGTTTGTTTTGGTGATGTCTCAAAAGAGTTTGATAATGGGTATTTGTCGGGTCCAAAACTAGGTCACTTGATGAAATCTTAGAAAAACCTTTTGTACACTGTAGAGGCCACATTTTCAGTCCAATACTCATGAAACTTGGCCAGAATGTTTGTCTTATTGATATCTCAAAAGTGTTTGATGATGGGTAATGTCTGATAAAAAACTAGGTCACTGGGAAACTAGATGGTGCATGTTTGATCAATAAACTCAGGTGAGCGATTTCAGGGCCATCATGGCCCTCTTGTCTCCTTTTCCCACAATGTTTTCAAAGGCTTTCTTTCTCAGGGTTTTCAAAAGTCGGGATTTTGTGGTAAAGAGTTAATTGGAATTGTTATGACTCGGTGGATTTTGTCAAGATTTCTTGAAATAATTTTGATACATTTTGACTTGGAAATCTTCTACTCTAAAAAAATGGATATATTTTTTAGTGATCATAATGATTCATTGGGAATACTTGTAACATACCCTTTACTGAGATGAAATGCTTTTGAAAAAATGGTCGTTAATTAATTTAACCCTTTACCAAACAATCCCTGGATTTAACGACCCTGAGGAAGAAGCCTTCTGAAAACATTGTGGGAAAAGGAGAAAATGCTGGTAACCAGCATTTTCTCCTTTTCCTACAATGTTTTCCACTCTTCCAAAAATCAGATTTCAATTTTTGAGTCACATTTATTTTGTCATCTGCAAATGCTTTGAATTTGGACAAGTCTAAAATTTTGTCATTTGGTAAAGAGTTAACCCTTTACCACACAGCAGAATTTTAGACCTATCCAAATCGAAAGCATTTTCAGATGATAATATTATACCGGCTCAAATGATACAATTCTTTTTTGATAGAATACAAAACTTTGTGGGGAAAGGAGAAAATGCTGGTCACCAGCATTTTCTCCTTTTCCCACAAAGTTTTTTAAAGGCCTCTTCCTCATGGTCGTTAAAAGTCGTCATTGTGTGGTAAAGGGTTAAACTGAGAAATTTATAGTGACTGACATTTTCTCCTTTTCCCACAATATTTTCTAGCTCTTTAGGGATGAATGCAGTCATTAGAGCCATGCATAGTTTGTCATCTGCAAATACTTCTAATGTGGACGTGTCCAAAATTTTGTTATTGGGTAGGGAGTTGAGGAATATACATCATTTTGACATGTGCCAAGAGATGACTTCTCTGGGCTTGGTTTCTTTTTAGCTCTACTGGCTCATTTTGAGTTGAAAATGTCAATTTTTTTGTCTTTTTGCATAATGAATTCCTATATATGCTTTATTTAAAAGCAAACTCTCTGCCAGTAAAGCATATTCAGGCCCTTCAGGGCCTTCTAGTTTCTATATGTGACCTGTCAGGCAAAATGGGACCTTCTTGGAATTCTGTGCATCAATTAGATGAAAACAGATGGTGCAGGGCAACTTAATTTGATAGTTCAAAAATAATTGTATAACAAAGTAGAATGACCACTTTTCATACAGAAAATATCATAACAGCAAAAAGTGGCAGCCCTGGTCAGACTGCACAATTTGAGCAGTTCGACCAGGGTTGATACTTTTCCCAGTTCCCAGAAGGTCCTTTTTTCTGTGACGGGTGACATTTTTTTGTTATGTGCATATATTTTATATCCTTGACTACACCATACAGTTTTAACAACCTTTAGGAAGTTGGCATTGAATAAAATTGTGGAAAAAGGAGAAAATGCTAGTAGCAAGCATTTTCTCCTTTTCCTACAATGTTTTTTTTTTTTTTACCCTTTCAAAGACAAAGCCTTGCATTTGAGCAACATTTAGTTTGTCTCCTGCAAATGCTTTCACATTTGACACATCTTTTGATTTTGTTTTGTGGTAAAGAGTTTATATTTTTGTCTATGCCAGTTGCACTTCACATATGTTTAACTCTTTACCACATGAGAAAATTTTAGACTGGTCCAAAATGAAAGCATTTGCAGACGACAAAATAAAGGTAACTGAAAAATTGAAATTTGGTTTGGGAAGGGTAGAAAACACTTTGGGAAAAGGAGAAAATGCTGGTTACCAGCATTTTCTCCTTTTCCCACAGTGTTTTCAAAAGGCTTCTTTTTAAAGGTCGTTAAAAGTCGGGATTGTGTGGTAAAGAGTTAAGGTAGTGGAGCTGCAAGGGGCAATAATGGCTGTCTTCTTTGTAATGGCTGGAAGAGTTTAGTCATGGATTCTTTTTCTTCAATTGTTTACAGATTCCAATACGGACATATCAACTCTAGACATACAAGTGAACGCTGTGGCCACAGTATTGAAGGCATTTTTTGCAGATTTGTCAGATCCTCTAGTCCCTGTTGCTTTATATGATGAACTGATTGAAGCCTCAGGTTAGTACAGTTAACTCTAACCTTTTCCCAAAACAATCCAGTTTTAACTCTTTACTCCATAGATACTCATTTCTACACAGTGGTTGTAGGAAGCTTTTGCACAACACAACATCTAAAATGGTGTTGTCGGTCGATCACCAGACTGGAAATTTATGCACCAAACTGCACGTTTTAGTGACATCATTTGCAAGTGACGTCAGTTTTCATTGAATTGCAACACTTAGACATCACTAACATGTGCAGTTCGGTGCATAAGCATGCAGTCTGGTGGTCGATTGATGCTGCCATTTTGGATGTTGTGTTGCAAGTGTAGTGATGTTTATGGGTCACTCGAAAGGGAAACTGGCTTTACATGGTTTTTGCTAGGGTACATGATCTATATGTTCCCTGCATGTTACCCAATCAGATCACATGAAATTTCTTTGCAGTATAATAAGTATACTTGTAGACAGTTTTGCATGAATTTTCCCTCATAAAGGAAAATTTTAGGGTAATAACACGCCAGTATGTGGACAGCTTTAAATAGATGAACCATGCTTTGTGAAACAATTCGCTTAATGCATTTGCATACAAGTATCCATCTATGTCAGCCTGAGGGGTCAGCAAAGGCGGACGCGAGCCAAAACTTTTCGCTATCTGGCTGTCTTTAATTTTTCTGCATGTTAAATGAACATTAAACATCAAGATACAGTGGAATGTTTGACAAAGTGGATTTTGTGGAATTGTAATTAATTAGGTTATGTCTTGTTTTGTATTAGGAATAAGAGATGCATTAGGGCCACTTTTGCTAGAGCATATCTTACCGGTATATATTAATAAAATATATGTTACTTTTAATAACTGAAGTAATCTACTTATTTGGATATTTTTTCTTTTTTAGCTCCACTGGCTAAAAGCCAGAGGGCTTATGTCATGGCCCGGTGTACGTCGTCCATGCGTCTGTCCATACATGTGTTAACTTTTATTTAAAACATCTTCTTTTCTGAAACTACCCATCCAATTTTGATGAAACTTCATAGAAATTATCCTTCCATGCTCCTCTTTAGAATTCCTCGAAAGAAATTGATTCCTTCAAAAACTCTGGTTGCCACAGCAACAAAACTGAAAAATATTGAAAATCTTTAAAAATCTTCTTTTCTGAAATGATGAGGCCTAGGGCTACCAAATTTTGCATGTAGCTTTATTAAGTGGACCTCTACCAAGTTCCTTCAAATAATAGCCCTGGGGTCAAAATTGGCCCCGCCCTGGGGGTCACAAGTTTTATCTGGGCTTATATAGGGAAAACTTTAAAATCTCTCTGGTAACCTAGCCATAAGGCCTAGGGCTACCAGATATGGCATGTATCTTTATCAAGTGGGTGTCTACCAAGAATGCCCAAACTATAGCCCTGGGGTCAAATTTGGCCTAGATCCGGGAGTCCCAAGTTTTATATGGGCTTTTATAGGGAAAATTCTAAAGATCTTCTATTACCTAGTGGTAAGGCCTAGAGCTACGAAATTTGGTTTATAGCTTTATCTAGTAGGTTTCTACAAAGGGTGCCCAAATTGTAGCCTCAGGGTCAATTTGGCCCCTTCCCATGGGGTCACAAGTTGTTGTTGATGTTTTACAGGGCCTTTTATTGAAGAGACTGAAAATCTTCTTGTTTATAACCACAAATACTAGACCGGTATTATTTGGTATGGGGCTTTATCGTGTGGACCTCCACCAGGATTCAAGTAATAATAGCTTTATGGAAAAAATTTGCTTTACCTGCGGGATATAACTTTCTTGGATTTTACAGAAAAAATTTAGTATGTCTTCAAGTTTGAAACCAATTGGCCAAGTATTGTAATGTTTGGCTTTTAGTGTTTTTACTTATTAGCCAGTGGAGCGATACAGGGCCATCACGGCCCTCTTGTTTCATTTTCAGTAGTCAAACATTAAATTTAATGATATCTATAAACAAAAAACCCCTACATGTAAATGACCGTAGATTATTATGTTATTTCTATGATAAAAGAAAGAACCAAGGAGTGTTTGGAACCAGGTAAATGGACTTTCACTGACATGTAGCCATGTATATATTCAGAACTGTTACTTACAAAAACTCTCTACCAAAAATAGCACACATTGTAACTATCTTATAGAAAAATGCCTTTCAAAGCATTGTTGGAAGAAGAAAAAGTGCTGATAAGCAGTGTTGTGTGCTTTTTCTGCAATGTTTTGTACCATTTTAACTCATTACCAAATGACAATATTTTAGGCTTGTCCAAATCGAAAAGCATTTGCAGACGACAACATAAAAGTGACTGAAAATTTGAAATTTGTTTTGTGAAGGGTAGAAAACATCGTGGGAAAAGGAGAAAATGCTGGTTACCAGCATTTTCTCCTTTTCCCTCAGTGTTTTCTAAAGGCTTCTTTCTCGGGGGCCTCAAAAGTAGGGATTGTGTGGTAATAGGTTAAAAGACAGAAGTCCTGTTTCACAAGGTCGTCAAAAGTCGGCATTGTGTGGTAAATGGTTAACTCTTTACCACACGAGAAAATTTTAGACTGGTCCAAATTGAAAGCATTTGCAGACGACAAAATAAAGGTGACTGAACAATAGAAATTTGTTCTGAAAAGGGTAGAAAACACTGTGGGAAAAGGAGAAAATGCTGGTTACCAGCATTTTCTCCTTTTCCCATAGTGTTTTCTAAAGGCTTCCTTCTCGGGGGCCTCAAAAGTAGGGATTGTGTGGTAATAGGTTAAAAGACAGAAGTCCTGTTTCACAAGGTCGTCAAAAGTCGGCATTGTGTGGAAAATGGTTAACCCATTACCACTCAATCCCTACTTTTGACGCCCCTGGAAAAGAAGCCTTTTGAAAACATTGTGGGAAAAGGAGAAAATGCTGGTAACCAGCATTTTCTCCTTTTCCCACAATGTTTTCTATCCTTCTCAAAACTAATTTCAAATTTTTAGTCACTTTCATTTTGTCGTCTGCAAATGCTTTCGATTTGGACAAGCCTAAAATATTGTCGTTTGGTAATGAGTTAACAAGCATTGTCCTTCTTCAGATATTGGATTTATCCTCTCTATTAAATTCTCCTTAAAATTGCTTTCCTCAAAATATGGATGCATTTCAGGTTTAACCCTTTACCAAACGTCAAAATGTTAGACTGGTCCAAATTGAGAGCACTTGCAGACGACAAAATAAACGTAACTCAAAAGTTGAAATTTGTTTCCAGCAGGGTAGAAAACTCTGTGAGAAAAGGAGAAAAAGCCTGTTACCAGCATTTCCTCCTTTTCCCACAATGTTTTCAAAGGGGTAATATCTCAGGGTCGTAAAAAACCAGGGATTGTTTCGGAAAGGGTTAAGCTGCTACTAACAGGCTTTGAAAATGACTATAACTTTTAATTCTTAACAATCTTCATTATCTTGATAGCTGCAAGGAAAGTTGTTTTTCCATTTTTAGCTCACCTGAGCACAACTTCTAAGAAATTCTTTAAATATCTTCTTCTCTTAAACCGCTGGCCAGATTTTTTAATAATTTCACAGAGATGTTCCTTTGGTGACCCTTTTCATAAATTGTCTGTGAAATTTTGATCCGTCAAGAAACATGGTTCTTGTGAATGGGGGCGACTTGCACTATACAGAAATGAAGGAATTCTTAAAAATTGTTCTTCTCTAAAACTGCTATTCAGATTTTGAAATAATTTCTCAGGGATGTTCTTTGGGTGACCCTTTTTAAAAGATGTTCGCGAAATTTCGATCTGTGAAGAAACATGGCTCTGGTGAATGGGGGCTACTTGCAGAAATGAAGAAATTCTTAAAAATTCTTCTTTGAAACCGCAGGTCAGATTTTGAAATAATTTCTCAGGGATGATCTTTGGGTGAACCTTTTCAAAACTTTTTCGCGAAATTTTGATCAGTCTAGACACATGGCTCTGATGAATGGGAGCTACTTGCACTATAGGCGGTAATGGAGAAATCCTTGAAAATTCTTCTTCTCTGAAATGGCTGGACAGATTTTGAAATAATTTCATAGAGATGTTCCTTGGGTGACCCTTTTCTTAAAAAGTGTTTGCGAAATTTTGATCCGTCAAGAAACATGGCTCTGGTAAATGGCGGCTACTTGCACTATACAGAAATGAAGAAATTCTTGAAAATTCTCCCTCTGAAACCCCTGGTCAGATTTTAAAATAATTTCACTGCAATGTTCCTTGGGTGACCCTTTTCAAAAATTGTTAATATAATTTTGATCCGTAAAGAAACATGGCTCTTGTGAATTGGGGCTACTTGAACTATACAGACATGATGAAATTCTTGAAAATTCTCTTTCTCTGAAACCCAAGGTCAGATTTTAAAAGAATTTCTCGGCAATGTTCCTTGGGTGACCCCTTTCAAAACTTGTTTGTAAAATTCTGATCCATCAAGAAACATGGCTCTCGTGAATGGGGGCTACTTGCACTTATACGGAAATGAAGATTTCTTAAAAATTCTTCTTTCTGAAACTGATGGTCAGATTTTGAAATGACTTTTACAGGACTGGTGACCTTTTGAAAATTGCTTGGCAAAATAATAATTTTGGTTCCAATGTTTCCATACCTCAAAACAAAAAATGGCTATAGTCATCTCAAAAATTCAGGTGAGCGATCCAGGGTCATCTTGGCCCTCTTGTTTTATTTTCCCTCTGACCTATTTCTAATTTGATGGCCATAGCAATTGATAAAGGAAATGTTGATTTCAAAGGCCAAGTCAATTGATATCAAAGGCAAAATTACAGAACTTCTGAGGCAAAGGTTTTGTGTTTCAAAGGCAAAAGTTTTTGTTTCGAAGCGTAAATTATTGGATTTCAAGTGCTTAGTTACATGGAATATCCTACCAGCAACTTTTTGTTCCAAGAGATTTTGATCAAAAAAACAACTTTTAACACTTGAATACCCTCAACTGATCAAGTGGTAAGTGTACCCTCGAAATAAAAAGCTAGTAGGAACACTGGTGCAAATT
The DNA here is from genome assembly GCA_943736015.1 of Tridacna crocea. Lineage (NCBI taxonomy): Eukaryota > Metazoa > Mollusca > Bivalvia > Cardiida > Cardiidae > Tridacna > Tridacna crocea. The sequence continues at coordinate 45,204,695 of OX031067.1, forward strand.
CAAAGAATCCAGGGAATCCGGAAAACTTCTGATATGGCAGGGGGATTCCAGGGTGAAGGTTACATGTATAAAGAGCTAGTTACAGTCCTGCAAGTGTTTTGTTGGCCTCCTGTCATATTGTAAGGTTTTGTCCAAAGTTGACTCAAAAGTTGAATGAACTTATAGGATAGGGTATCAAGTGAAAGAACAAACTTAGATAACTTACAAGGGTAACCTTCCAGTATTGCATGCTCTCTTTGAGCTCTTTCTTACTCAAGTGACATTACTTCTGCCTTGCAGAGCTTAGAATTTTCTGGCACACTAAGTAAATACTAAAAGGTGAACACTCTTGCTATGTTTACACCTCTGGGGACGAAATATGTTATGCCCTATTCATTATCTGTCTCATCTTCATGAGCCAAGTTTACGATCACAACGTGGATCTTACCTTGGCTGATTGAGCCTGATTTCGAGATTTGTGTGATGCGCCCTCTATTGGATGCTGGTTATTATCCCCCTATACATCATATTTCAAAAAGCCAATGAAATATTATTTTACAAACAGCTTATGAATACACATGAAGTTAGCAGACATCCACGTGGGTTTCCATGTTTACCTTCTATTTGAAAGGTAGCGACCTTGTTCTATTTTTATCAAAGACCAGATGCTACAAGCGATTTCATTCGTTGCAGTTAGAGCTGGCTGCATCCGATGAAAAAGCGTATCAGGGGAATGTAAAAATCAGGCTTGATCCGCCAAGGGTAGAGTAACGTAGTGAATCATCAGCCTTGGCTTGCGAAGATGACACCTCTTGGGACAAAATATGTTATGCCCTGTTCATCCATCTGTCTGTACCCCCATCAATTTAAATTTACTCTACATCTCCTGGAAATTGTGGTCTGATATTGATAGTAATTATTCATTTGTGAACCATGATGGTAATATGTGCAGAGCAGATGTTTTAACACTTTACCACACAATGACGACTTTTAACGAGCCTGAGGAAGAAACCTTTTGAAAACATTGTGGGAAAAGGAGAAAATGCTGGTAACCAGCATTTTCTCCTTTTCCCACAAAGTTTTCTTTCCTGTCAAAGCAAAATTGTACCATTTGAGCCACTTGGAAGTTGTTGTCTGCAAATGCTTTCAATTTGGATAGGTATAAAAATTTGCTGTGTGGTAAATGGGTTAAGACACTATGTTCCTCGGTTAAGATCACAGTAAAGGGTAAAGCATCTTCGCAAGCCAAGGCTGACGAATCACTACGTTACTCTACCCTTGGCGGATTGAGCTTGATTTTTACATTCACCCGATACGCTTTTTCATTGGATGCAGCCAGCTCTAACTGCAATGAATGAAATCGCTGGTAGCATTTCATCTTTGATAAAAATAGAACAATGTCGCTACCTTTCCAATAGAAGGTAAACATGGAGACCCACGTGGATGTCTGCTTATCGCTTCATGTGTATTCGTAAGCGGTTTGTAAAAGAATATTTCATTGGCTTTTAGAAATATGATGTAAAGGGGGGTAATAACGAGCATCCAATAGAGGGCACATCGCAGGAATCTCGAAATCGGGCTCAATCCGCCAAGGTAAGATCCACATAGTGATCGTAACGTTGGCTCGCGAAGATGAGGGTAAAGATGACATGCTTCATATATCATGCTTGTACCCAAGTCACATCAAACTTGTTCTCACTATGGTCCGAAAATTGTTGCCAAAAGGACTCAAACTGTGTTCAAACGGAGCAGATGAAGTTGCAAACGTTAACTCTTTACCACACAATCCCGACTTTTAACGACCCTGAGAAAGAAAGCTTTTGAAAACATTGTAGGAAAAGGAGAAAATGCTGGTAACCAGCATTTTCTCTTTTTCCCAGTATGTTTTCTACCCTTTTCAAATCAGATTCCAAATTTTGTTACACCTTTATATTGTCGTTTTCAAACGCTTTCAATTTGGACTAGTCCAAAATTTTATCCTTTGGTACAAAGTTATGGATCTTTATCTACAAACTTTATGGATGGACTAGGATGCAACTGGTGCTCCAGAAGTTTGAAGCTTTTGAGGTGGGGGTAAAACATTTTAAGATCTAGTTTGGTGTGACTGGGGGCTATACAATGTATTGCCCAGCCTAGAGGAGCTCTTTTTAACCCTTTTCTGCTCAAAAGAATTTACTTTGGTCAGTGTTAAAAGCATTTGCAGTGGACAAAATATATGGCTAAAATAGTGGTAATTGTGGGAAACGGACAAAAGTCAACTGACACAAAAGCCCACTAGGACAAAAGCCCACTGGAACAAAGGCCCACTAGGACAAAAGCCCGCTGGAACAAAAGCCCACTAGGACAAAAGCCTACTGAAACAAAAGCCCACTGGGAAAAAAGCCCACTGGACAAAAGCCCACTGTTAATTTTGGCAGGGAGGACAAAAGTTCACTGTTTACAAAAAGTGTTACAAAATCATTTTTTCGTCACTTTTGTAAGAAAACATTTTTTGCTTATCACATAATATTTTCTACTCTTCTAAAGACAAGTCACATTGTATATACGATTTTTTTAATTAACTGCACGATTATAACTAAAAGTGGGCTTTTGTCCTTGTGGCCTTTTGTCCTAGTGGGTTTTTGTCCTAGTGGACTTTTGTCCTAGTGGACTTTTGTCCTACACTCGTTAATTGTAAATGGGCGGAAAACTTTGTCAGAAAAGGAGAAAATTCCACTTACCAACATTTTGTCCTTTTCCCCAAAGTGTTTTCAGAGTGTCTCTTTCTTGGGGTCATTAAAACTTGTGATTGTTTAGCAAAGAGTTACAGGTTTTCTTTTAGGAGAAAAATGCTGTTTTGGGATTCTAATGGTATGATACTACACTAATCAATCTGCTTATGCTTGTACTTCTATCCAAAACTTGATTTTTTCCCCCAATGATTAACTCATTACCAAACGACAATATTTTAGGCTTGTCCAAATCAAAAGCAGTTGCAGACGACAAAATAAATGTGGCTGAAAATTTGAAATTTGTTCTGTGAAGGGTAGAAAACATTGTGGGAAAAGGAGAAAATGCTGGTTACCAGCATTTTCTCCTTTTCCAACAATTTTTTCTAAAGGCTTCTTTCTCAGGGTCGTCAAAAGTAGGGATGGTGTGGTAATGGGTTAAAGATAAATTCCTTCCTCAATTATTGTAACTTTTTCCTTACTGTTGACAACACTAGAAGCTTTTATGGACTGTGAAGATTGAAACCAGCCTGCACAGGATTAACAGGCTGATCTAAACTGTTCACTTCTTCAATTTGAATTAAGGTCAAACTGTCTCTCCATCTAGCAGTGGAACCATATTTATAGCCAATGAAAAAGCGTCAATTATTTACTTGTAGTGATTGAGTTGAGACAAGTTTGCTGCAGGAAATTGTAGAAAAAACTCTTTAACCCTTTACCATACATTTCGGACTTTTAACAACCCTGTTTAGAAGCCTATTGAAAACATTGTGGGAAAAGGAGAAAATGCTGGTAACCAGCATTTTCTCCTTTTCCCACAATGTTTTCTGCCCTTCACAAAACAAATTTTTAAATTTCAGTCACTTTTATTTTGTCATCTGCAAATGCTTTTGATTTGGACAAATCTAAAATGTTTTCTTGTAATGAGTTAAAGTGTAGGTGGTCAGATGGTCAACCTTTGTTGTGGTTAACCGTTTACCAGACAACGAAACTTAACCTTTTACCAAATGACAGTATTTTAGACGAGTCCAAATTGAAAGCGGACGACAAAGTAAATTTAACTCAAAAAGTGACATTTGTTTCCAGCAGGGTACAAAGCATTGTGGGAATAGGTGAAATGCTGTTTATCAGCATTGTCTCCTTTTCCCACAATGTTTTCAAAAGGCTTCTTTCATAGGGTCATTAAAAATCGGGATAGTTTGGTAAAGTGTTAAGGCTTATCCACTTTGAAAGAGTTTTAGACTTGTCCAAATTAAAAGCATTTGCAGACAACAAAATAAAAGTGAATAAAAAATTTAAACATGACTTTAAAAGAGTAGAAAACATTGTGGGAAAAGGACAGAATGCTGGTAACCAGCATTTTCTCCTTTTCCCACAATGTTTTCTACCCTATCATAGACAGAAATCATTTTTTCAGCAAGAGTTGAATTGTCGTTTGCAAATGCCTTCAGTTTGGTCTAGTCCAGAAGTTTGTCATTTGGGAAAGGGTTAAAAGAGTAGAAAACATTGTGGGAAAAGGACAGAATGCTGGTTACCAGCATTTTCTCTTTTTCCCTGCAACGCTTTCAGAAGGTTTCTTCCTCTTTGTCATAAACACCAGGTTTGGTAAAGGGTTAAATGAACCCAGATGTGGTAAGACTTGTTTCCTTATTTTATTTAACTCCTTACCAAGCAGTCCCTGGTTTCCATGTTCCTGTGAAAGTAGCTTTTTGGTAACCAGCATTTTCTCCTTTTCCACCCACAATGTTTTCTACCCTTTCCAAAGCAAATTTCAACTTTTGAGTCACTTTAATAAATGCCGTCTGTTAATGCTTTCAATTTGGACCAGTCTAAAATTTTGTCTGTTTAATCCTTTACCACACAATCCCGACTTTTAATGATCCTGAGAAAAAAGCCTTTTGAAAACATTGTGGGAAAAGGAGAAATGCTGGTAACCAGCATTTTCTCCTTTTCCCACAATGTTTTCTAGCCTTCTCAAGACAATTTTCAATATCTTGAGCCCAATCTATTTTGTGGTCTGCAAATGCTTTCAATTTGGACAAGCCTAAAATTTTGTTGTTTGGTAATGAGTGAAAAGGAGTTCACAATAGTTCCTAAGTTACTGTTACATTATCTTGTCACTTGTAATCATTTTGACCCGATGCTGTTTATGTGTCTTGGATTTGAAGAGTATACTACTAGGTTTGGCATTTGAATTGTACCCTTAGTATGAATTGGGGTCCCCAGATGAAATTCCTATGCCTTCCATGATAAACTTACCCCATCCAAGACATCAATCATGTATTGTCTAAATATTTGTATCCTCATTTGTCCATATTTTTGACATCATATCTTTATTTGCTGCTGAAATGGAAGAGCCTCAAATTGGCATATCAGGTAAAGGGTGAAGCTGTTAAAAATGCATTTAAGTGATTTACAAACAAAATAAATCACTAGTGTAACCGCACTCTCTCTCCTTTCCATTTTCAGATGTGCAGGACAAAAGTGCTCGTGTATCAGCCCTGAGAGGTGTGTTCCTGAAGATGCATCCACTGAACTTTGAAGTTCTTAAATTTCTCATCACTCATTTACATAAGTAAGTGATATTTTATCATGTTAGTTCTTGACCAAATGTCTAGAATTTAGAGTAGTTCAAACTAGGGCTCCGTATCGGTCAGTTTGATCGATACGATATTTGTATCGATACAAAATGATCGATATTCGATATATCATATGATATTTCAATTTTCAATAAAAGAAAGAAAAAAATGCGAAAATTGTGTTTGTTCTTTTTTCAGCATACCTGAAAAACAAAATACCGCAAATTTAACACTTCTAGATTGTATTGAAATTTCATAATTATGTAGGCCTAAATTAATATGAATTCTAACTAGATCTACATTTACTACTCATTAAAAAGCTGAAAAGACAGTCTAAGAGGACTCTGATCGGACAATGTCAAGGAGGCATTTTGTTGTGTCATGGGTTTCCGTGTTTTTTTTCACCGAACAATTTTTCATGCGTGTTAATTTCTGGATAGGTATGTTCGCATGATTCGACATAGATTTCTCAGTAAGGATTAGAACTACATGTAGCATCAAAACCTGTTATTTTACTCACGATAAACAGATAATGGCCTTTTTTGTGCATGTTTTTTCTTACGTGAGGTCTCGCGTGTGATTAACATTTGTTATGCAAATTTCAAGTCTATAAAATGATTTACACAATAATTTACGCGAGTCGGAACACTGATTTCAGATAATCTAATGGAAAAAGAGATTTGATTTTCGAGCCACATTTTTCGGCAATATTAAAAGATCGACCAAATAAAATCTTAGGAAGGTTGAAAGGTCACGGCTTCAATTATTTCCATCGCTACCTCTCGATCACATCACGAGATGTTCATTACCTTTCTTTAATCAACTATATTGACCAATTATCAGCGTAAATTTGTCTGTAATCTGCTGATTGATGCATAATTTGCAGATTTCAAACAACATGACGGGGGAACGAGAATATAGGGGTATTAGCTAATTGTCATCCATTGTGTAACGGGTACAGGGCGAGTAATAAAGAATGACGCATTTCGATTTGTTGTAAGTTTCCCAGGTAGCCACACCTACCTCTACGACTACTCGACTTTAGAGATTACCTAAAGTAAACTCGTAATGAATTTCGCCGTTAAAAACAACTAAATTGGGTATATGCTTTACTTTTATTTTCTTTTGATGATCGATATTTTGTTCGATACAGAAACGTTCGATCCGATATATCTATCGAACGTAAAATACCGGTTTTCGATATATATCGAGTACCGGTACGGAGCCCTAGTTCAAACTGAAAGCATTTGCAGAGGACGAAATAAATGTAACTAAAAGTTTGAAATTATTTCTTGATGGGTAAAAAACATGGAAAAAGAAGTTTCCAAAAGGTGACTTAACCCTATATCAGCTATCCAAATCGAAAGCATTTGTAGGTGATCATTTCACAGTGGTTCAAATGATGCATTCTTTTCTTTGATAGAGTTGAAAACTTTGTGGGAAAAGGAGAAAATGCTGGTTACCAGCATTTTCTCCTTTTCCCGCAAAGTGTTCGAAAGGCCTCTTCCGCAGGATCATAAAAGTCGTCATTGTGTGGTAAAGGGTAAAGTGAGTCAAGGGTTATCTCCCCTTTAAACCGGTATCTTATAATCCAGACTTTTAACTTGCCTGATAAAGAAAGCAATTGAAAACATTGTAAGAAAAGGAGAAAATGTTGGCAATCAGCATTTCCTCCTTTTCCCACAATGTTTTCTACCCTGCTGGAAAAAATTTCGATTTTTGAGTTCCGTTTGTTGTCTGCAAGTCTGAAATTTTGTCATTTGGTATAGAGTTAAGTGCATACTCATAATTATAACGTTCTTTATTTTTGCTTTCAGAGTCAGTAAAAACAGTGAGCACAATAACATGGACTCTAAAAATCTTTCAATATGCTGGTGGCCTACGTTGATACGAATGGAGTTTGATACGATAGACAAATTTACAAAGTATTCACGTATACCAGGAGAGATTTTACAGACGCTTATTGAACAGTGTAGTTTTTTCTTCCATAGCGGAAATGAAATATGAGTGGTTTTTTTTATATACGTATACATATAATGTTTAGTGAGTTTAAAAGTGCTTTACATGTCTGTTTTTTTTTTATAAATATTTTTCAAGAATGTGATTATCTTGTAATTAACTACTTAGATAAATTTTGCAGCTGCTAAGTTTTGAGAATGACCTTGTAATCATGGATAATCATCATGTATTATGGTTTAAACCTCTATCCTAACCCTGAGAAAGAAGCCTTTTGAAAACGTTGTGGCAAAAGGAGAAAGTGCTGGTAACCATATGACTTTGTAAACATGGTTAACCCTTTACCAAACAATCCGTGGTTTTTACATCCCTGAGACAGAAGCTATTTGAAAAAATTGTGGGAAAAGGAGAAAATGCTGGTAACCAATCAAAATTGAAAGCATTCTGAGACAACAGTTTTAACGTGGCCTCAAATCATGAGATCTAGGTAGAGGTAGAAAACATTCTGGGAAACGGTGAGAATACTGATTAACAGAATATGTATACCTTTTGTTTATACAGTTATATAATCTAGAAATTTAGCTTTCATGCTAAGGAAAATAGAGCACATTGATAAGTTTTAAATGGTTTTGCAACACTAGAAAAGGGGCATTCGGAAATTTGTGTAAAGTGTTGTCTCTGTTCAGCCTGTGTGTACTGTGCATAATAATACGAAATGAAACTTTCCGTTTTTATGTAATGTTCTGTTTTGTGCAAGTCTGCTGTAGCACCATCCTTCTTGACCCAGTTTCGATTCATACTGTAATCGACCTTGGGTTATATGGCTGGCGTTTCCTCGTTCTCATGAATTATTCATGAAGCATTTTGATTGGTAATCTCAGTTTTTCTTTGAGAAAATTTAAACTATTTTTATCACGAGTATGCCGTCATTTCTATTTTTAGTAACTTACGAAATGAAATTGCCCTCCCTAAAAGAGAGAATGAATATTTTATTGATCTTTCAATTGGCTATTAGGGTACTTTCCGACCATATGAATATTCATAGGAAACGAAGATTTGGTAGTCAATTGTCCCAGAGGTAATGCATGGAGAGTAAGGTAATGCTGTAATCTGGGTTCCGAGGATGCTGTAGCACAAAATATAGTGAAGTTGTAAATGGCCTTCTCGGATTAGGCTGATCGGAGACGACACTCTACGGAAATATCTGAATACCTCTTTTGGCGTGTTGCGAGCCAAATAGATATGTAACTTTTCATAACATTGTAGATGTATACATGCATGTTAACATTTTCATAAATGAGCAGTGCTCCGACTAAAGGGTGTTTAATGATTCTCTGTGATGCATTGTATGGGCTGCAGCAATCGAAAAAGAGAATTTGCGTAAAGTGTCGTCTTGGATCAGCCTGCGCAGTCTGCGCAGGCTAATCCAAGACGACACTTTCCATTCTTGATGATTTTCTGTTTTGTGCAAGCCTACTGTAACATAAGATTAAACCTTTCCCAAATGAAAAAATTTCGGACTGTCCCAAACTCAAAGTGTTTGGAGATGACAATTTTGTTGAATTTGATGAGAATGGCAGAAAGTTTTCCGATAGGCTAGAAAATGCTGTGGGAAAAGGAGAAATTGCTCGTTATGAGCAATTTCTCCTTTCCCGCAATGTTTTCTAAAGACTTGTACTGCAGACACGTAAAAACCAGGGCTTGTTTGGGAAAGAGTTAATTAACTGATGCCATAAAGTGTCGTATTGGATCAGTCCCTCGCGGCTGTTCCGTTACGACACTTTACCCAAATGACTGAATGGCCCTTTACCAGTGTTGCAAGCCATGTCAAGCAAGTCCAAGGGATTATTTGGCCTTCCTGCAGGGCCGAATCAAATACCATGGTACCATTTAGGACCATATTGTATGTCTAAAGATATCCTAGAATCTGATGAAGTAAGACCGAACTTTAGTCATTCAGACTTGGCAATGAGATGCTGATACATGTATTGTTCAATCAACATGATGGTTTTGGTCAGGTAAATGTCATAATTACCCGTCATTAGATGACATGTGAATGATTCACATCTGAAGTCGTTAACCAATTACAACACAATTCCCTACTTTTGATGATCCTGAGAAAGGAAGCCTCTAGAAAACATGGTGGGAAAAGGAGAAAATGCTGGTAACCAGCATTTTCTGCTTTTCCCACAATGTTTTCTATCCTTCACAAAACAAATTTCAAACTTTCAGTCACTTTTATTTTATCTTCTGCAAATGCTTTCAATTTGGACAGACATAAAATTTTGTCGTTTGGTAAAAAGTTAAAGGGAATATATTGAGCTCATATGAAAAGATTTGTCTTGGAAAAAGGCATAAACCCTTGTGAAAAATGTGAGAATTCTGGTAATGTTCTTCCTTCAGGTTGTGATAGCATGAAATTGTTTGGTAAATCCATAAAAGTTTTGCAAAGAAAACTGTCAGAGAGCTAGAAATAAATTTGAGAAATATCCAATTAACAAAGATTTTTATCTCTAACTTTCTGCCTTTAATTGAAGGATCTTCTACATATAGGATGATTTTTCTCCAGTAGTGGATTACCTTTTGAAAACATTGCAGCAAGTGGGAAAATGGGTTCCTAGAATATCTAAAAAAAATCACAGAAATATGACTAATAAGCTGAGTGGTTTCCAGAGCTTGTATATATTGCTGTTTGTGCAATAAGAAGCTGCTTAAATATTTGAATAGACAGAAATAGTGTTTTGTCAGTGTTCTTTTTTAACATCCTATCACACATCCAAATCTTTATGTATGTATGGGAACAGAGGTCACTTGTGATGCTATAAAGTACAGAAACCAAGACGATACATGCTGCAAAAGTGAAAGCAACATGTTACTTCTATCAGTGTTGGGTTAAAAATCTAGAAATTTTAGCTTGGCAGTTTTGAAGAATAAAGCTGAGTTTTGTCACAGCCCTGTTGTTGGTCGTGTCATGTAATATCTTTGACATATTAATCCTTTCCCAAACAACAAATTTTGGACCTTTCCAAACTGAAAGAGTTTGCAGACCACAATTTTAGATTTTGAGAAAATGGCAGAAAGTTCTCAAAAAGGGTAGAAAACACTGGGGGAAAAGGAGAAATTGCTCATTACGAGCAATTTCTCCTTGTCCTGCAGTGTTTTCAAAAGACTTTTACTGCAGACACTTAAAAACCAGGGCTTGTTTGGGAAAGGGTTAAAGTATCTCTGTGGTCTGTAGGTCTTTACTTCGAACTTAGACAATATGTAAGTTATTAACCCTTAACCACATTTACACAATTCCGACTTTTAACAACCCTAATAAAGAAGCCTTGGGAAAACATTGTGGGAAAAGGAGAAAATGCTGGTAACCAGCATTATCTCCTTTTCCCACAATGTTTTCTACCCTTCCAAAAAACAAATTTCAATTTTTGAGCCACATTTATTTTGTCGCCTGCAAATTCTCTCAATTTGGACCAGTCTAAAATTTTTTTATGTGGAAAAGAGTTAATAGACATATCCCATCTTTCTCTTTGAATCACATCTCATTCGTTGTCTATGAAACTTTCAGTATAGAGAATTCTTGAACTTCATGGTTCAGGAAAAACAAAAGGTGAATTTGTATGCTTCTATGATAGAGTAGTCAAGTGAAAAAAAATTATCGGCTGAAACATTATCAAAGAGGATAAAAGATATTATATGATATAATGTCTTTATATCTGTCCTTTGCAAATAAAAGTTATCTGTCCTTTGCAAATAAAAGGTATCTGTTCTTTGCAAATAGAAGGTATTATATGATATAATGTCTATATCTGTTCTTTGCAAATAAAAGGTATTATATGATATAATGTCTTTATATCTATCCATTGCAAATAAAAGGGTATCTGTTCTTTGCAAATAAAAGGTATTCTAACATGACACGCGACTTTGGCTCTATAAACACAGTGCAAGGAAAACGTGGT